>CM056203.1:79741255-81178755 GCA_029692085.1 Gymnothorax javanicus | reverse complement strand
TAGTTCCGGCAAAGACTGAGGTTTTCCATCCCAAATGCTCATCATTTACTTCCCAGCTTGATCCACCAGAGAGAAGCTCATAAGTCCCAGCTGAGGGACAAAAGATGGCGGCTGGAGCAAAACGAGGTTACAGAGTCAAATACTTAAATCTCACGGCTGAGCAGGGCAGCGAAAAATGAAAACAAATGAATATATTGATTTATCATTTGTGTACTCAAGATAGTGCTTTTTTTTTTTTTGAACGGGGGAGTTTTTTTTTTTACCAGATTGTTTCCTCCAACTGGCATTCCTGAATGTCTCCTGCGGTGACAGAATAGAAGGAGGTTGCTGGGGAAACCTGGAGCAGCTTCGAGGTGCTACAGTGGACTATCCATCATCGCACATGCTCTCGAGAGAACAAGAGGTCAGTCCGCGTTCTACTGTTGGCCTTCCTCTCCAGCGCGCCGGCAGGTTAGTCCGGCAGACGACACTTGGCGCCGATAATAAAAATAGCTGCTCCTTTGAAAGCACGCCCACTGTGTGAGTCTGAGAGCTCGTGTCTCTGCACCGCTTGGGCAACGTTCCTGTCACCCTTAGGCTCCCAGAGTGGTGTATGGAGACCTTCAGAGTGAAGTCCTTGAAGTCTTCTCTCCTAAAAGAAAATATTTCCTGAAATATTATTAAAGTTTCTCATCAATTATGGGAAATACACAAATACACCCAAGGACGCAGTAGCACAGTGGTTAAGTGTGGTTGACTTGCGATCAAAAGGTCTCGAGTTTGAGTCCTTGCCACAGCATTTTGAGGTGTGTTCTTGGGAAAAACACCTCACTCCCGCAATGCCTCACTCCATCCAGGTGTATAATTGGGTACCAGCAAATTGATTGGGAAACCTGACTAAGAGCTGGGGGGTAACCTGTGATGGACTAGCATCCTGTCCAGGGGGAGCAGCAATACTCCCTGCCGCTTCATGCTACTGAAACCAGGGTTAAGCACCGGCCTGATGGGCCACTAAGCTGGGAACAGACTTTTTAGGAATATATTGTTACGTATTTTAGATATGTACATGATAACCACTAGATTATGGACAGTGATTGATATTGTATTTAATAATAAACTTGGCTGCAGTGCCCTTAGAGCCGGACCACCATAAGGTCCGTTTATATGGTTCCCTTTTTATTTATTTTTGAGCGTTGCTAAGGAGGGTGACTCTGCGTGGGTCGAGGCGGAAGGGCTTTTATTATGTCGGGTGCAGTGCCGAGCCGATATTCGGGGAGGGGAGAGTCGGAGCCTGTGGACGGAGTGGGAGTTTAATGGTGCACTTCCTGACTCGTGTGGCTCCATTGTGTGTCGGGCCCTTCGGTGGAGAAGCACGCCGCCGTGACACAGCCTTGAACCTCATTGTAAAAGTTGCGACTGCATTGTCTGGCTCCAGCCCTCGGCTCTGACCGACCGACCCCTCCCAATCTCCTCCTAACCTCCAGGAGACAATAAATCCACTTTCAGCGCCGTCCAGAACCATGTTGATGAAGAAAAGGAACAAATAAAACTCATAGTGCAGACTTCCCCAGCTGGTCCGATCAGTCATTTCACCTAAATGACCGTTGGTGGGGAGGGGGGTGGTTTTAACAGGCAGGCAGATGACTGCACTCTCCTAACACTGAATACAGCCTCAATACTGTGAAGCATGTGTAATAATACTGCAGAGTAATGTATTTATGCTAATACTGTAGGGTAATGCATTTATGCTAGTACTGTAGAGTAATGCATTTATGCTTGTACTGTAGAGTAGCCCAATGCATTTACGCTAATACCACATTACTAATACAGTGCTGAGTTCAGGCTCTTATGCTAATGCTGGAGGGTCTGAACTCAGCACTGTATTAGTTTCAATTAGCAAACATCGTTACCGTGATGCTTTAACATTACACAGCAGTTATCAGAGTCCAGTTTCACTTCAGGTGCAAAGACTTCGGCATTTTATCACACGTGGTTGAAGCGTGGGGATTATTGGCTAAATAATGCTTGCACCCTGGTTTCAAGACCATGAAGGCAAATTTACAGTTTGCAGTTTAACCTAATAGCAGATGCCAAAATGCATGAGCCCTAGTGGGGACAGCTGAGTTTCAGGCGTCTAATTCGTCACCTGCTTTATCTGCTAGTGAGCTGATTTGGGAAGTGGGAGTTGAGTGGGCTTTAAGGACGCTGTGACTGCGACATTCAAGTTCAGAAAAGCGAGTCCTTTGGTCCGCAGCACAAGACCCAGGGAGAGTGGAAACGCTACACCGGGCGCCTGGGTATCCATGGCGATGGCCGAGGACAGGCGCGGTGAGTGGTAGGGGGCAATCGAGGTCAGGAATCACGTAAAGAGTGAGGTAAATAATATTCGGCCTCTACCTGCTCTGAAAGAAAGACACAGAGCTGTATACATCCATGGACTTTAGAAATCTTCCTTCAGACACTTTTTTCAGTTTATAAAGGCCACTTCACAGTTCCACTGTAAGAGTTGATCTTCCCAATGCTGCAAAAGGTTTACTGATGGTAATAGAAGACTGCAAAATTTCAACATGTCCTAATGTTCTTACGGTTCCCTCCACTAATATTGGCACCCTTGGGAAATATAAACGATTAGTTAAGAATTAAGGCCTGTATAGTTTGTCCAGTTGAAATTTAATTAAAAACATAAACAAAACCTTCACTGAAATGCAGTGGTGGAAAGAAAAGCAAATTATCACTATAAATATTTTTCTGAAAAAAATCGTGTACCATAATTATTGGTTCACCTTTGATTAATACTTTGTGCTGCCTCCATTTACCAAGATGAAAGCTCAGAGTCATCGCCGATTCTGTGTCCTGAGGCAGGAGAAGAAATGGTGGGGATATGGGATCATTTCTCCATGCAGAATCCTTTGAAATCACACGTCCATGTTTATAGACTCTCTTTTTCAGCTCATCCCGCAGGTTTTCGATTAGATTTAGGTCAGCAGACTGGCAAGGCTATGGCAAAACGTTGATTCTGTGTTGGTGAAACATTTTTGTTTTAATTTTGATCCATGCTTTGATTTGTAATCCTGTTGGAAGGTTCAAACACAGCCTCATTTAAGCTCTCTGAAGGACGCAGACTGGTTTTCATTTGACGTCTGCTGGTAGTGGATGGAACCAACACCATAATTCCTCATAACTTGCCCAGGTCCTTCAGACAACAAACAGTCCCATAATGTCAAATATCCACCACCATACTTCAAGAGTTGGATGGGGTTCTTTAAGGAATGGGTATCTTTGGTTTTACACCAAACCCACCCCTGGTGTTAATTGCTAATTTAGTCTCATCTGTATATTGAATTTGGCCCCATTGGAAGTTCCAGTACCATTTGGCTGACTGTAGGAGCACAAGAGTGTTTTAACCCGTAGAGCGCTGAAAGAAATTTTCAAAAAAGTACTAATAAATCATCTTGTGTTGTTGAAAACCTATCATGCGGCAACTTGTTTAATAGGTTTTCAACAGCTTTGATTATGATATCTTACATCATTGAGCAACAATAGCTGCATTTAGCGCTCTAAGAGTTAAAATGACAATAGAAGCATTATTCTAACAATCCTCCCAAACAAAATGTTTAGATTTCGA
The DNA here is from genome assembly GCA_029692085.1 of Gymnothorax javanicus. NCBI lineage: Eukaryota > Metazoa > Chordata > Actinopteri > Anguilliformes > Muraenidae > Gymnothorax > Gymnothorax javanicus. The sequence goes on along the minus strand of CM056203.1, from coordinate 81,175,151 downwards.
AGTTGTGTAGATGGAATTTGATAGTAATTTTGGAGACCTTTTGACCCCAAAACATTAGTAATATCAGCAATTCTCCAACTGTGATCTTTGGGGGATTTCTTTACTATATGAATCTTCCTCATGACAGTGAATGCATTCAAAATAGGCACGTCATCTTCCAGGTAAATTTTTAACTTTATCATATTCCTGAAACTTCTTATTTATTGCCCTGACTGTCAAAATGGGCATTTTCAACTTTTTAGCCATTTCCTTGCAGCTATTTCCACATTTTTGAAGCTCAACAACTTTATGTTGCAAATTATTGCCTAAATATTTTATGTTAACCCTGGTGATGGATGCGTGAAGCAAACTGGCTGTATATCAACTCATATTTGTATCCCAGGGAAATGACAAGTTATGAGTGACTAATTACATTTCTTAATCATTATGGTGAGATCAAAAAAGTAAAATATGAATGGGATTATACTTCTTTTAGATTTTTATTATAAAGCTTCTATGGGGTGCCAATAATTGTGGCACATGTTTAGGAAAAGTATGTTTTTTGAGATAAGAATTTTTTTTCCTTCAATTATTTCCTTTCATCAAGATTGGAATTTTGTTTGCATTTTTGGCCACGTCTCCCTTGGAAAAGAGATTTTGTCTCAATGGGACTTCCTGGTACAATGAACGAATAATAATAATAATAATAATAATAATAATAATAATTTTTGAATGAAAGATCAGGAGGTTTAACATTAGTTGCATTCTTTTCCATGGAATTTTTGTCTAGTATTTATCAAGGGTGCCAATATTAATGAACAGCACTCAATATCATCTGAAGCCTGATCCTCTAATTTGCTGAGAAAACTATACAGCTGCCTGAGACGACACACAGACCGTACAATGATGATGTTAAAATGTACAGTAAAATATTATGTTTATGTGCATAAGCTGTTGAAATGTGCATAAGCTCTGTGCAACACTGAGCAGTCATCATCATCATCATTACCGCTACGCAACAGTCACAAAAAAAATGAAATGAAAAAATGTATTTCTGTTACTATATACTTGTTTTAATTTGGTTTACCGTTTAGTGCTGGACAAAACAAGAAAGTTTCTAAACTGAGAAACTCATTTAATGTTTAATGTAATTAAATGACTTAATATTGCGCCTTTTAACATTAAAATGATCAAAAGTGCTTTACAGTCAAGCTAAATTATCAAAAATGAATCTACCATTGATAAAAACCCTACATAAAATTCCGAGACTTCTACACATGGAGAAAAAAAAAACAGTTTTAAAACTACTTCAAAGAACTACTTAAAAGCTAATCTAAAAAGATGTGTCTTTCTTTCACCCCCAACGAGTTTGATTTCAGTTGTTTTTGAATTATGCCATTAGAGCAATAAAATATATTTTACTGGACTGGAAGTTGTTTTGTCTTTATGAGTGCGTATTTCATTTGGTTTAAAAATATATCTGTATATTTTTGCTTAATATAAAGTCCTAAGAAGGAAGGGGGAAAAGGACTGTCTGTGGCAGACATGAGCAAATTTGAAAAGGACTGAAATAACAGGACATCATGTCTTCCTTGTTCAGAAATAAATAAGAATATATTGGGAGTTGCAGGACTTTCAGTGTATTCCCTTTTCTTTTATTACGTCTTCAGAGAAGTATATCAGCGCACACTAAGTTTCCTGCATGTTTCTTTATTTAACAAGCTTTCAAAAACAGCCTCCTGCTCTCTCCCGTTTGATAGATCTCCCTCCTCATCTCCCCCTCACCTCAGTCTCTGAATCTCGCTCTCTTTGTTTCTCGCGCACTCCTTTATATCGCCGCTCCCCTCTCCCGTCAACCTCTACCTCCTCCTCCACTGAGGTCAGATCCAAAACCTCCACTGTTACTTTACATGATTTTATTATTTATCAATTTTGATGGTTTTGACCAAAATAATGACAATATAGGCTTTGTAAGCAAAAAATATATAAATCTTTTGTTTCTTCATGAACAAGTATTACATAATTACAGCAGTTAACCAATATGAAATTGGTGAGAATTGATATTTTTTCTGATTGTGTCCATAACACAAATCAAACTTGCATATTCAGACTTATTATACATAACCTCATGAGTTATTTTTTTGGTTATACAACAGAGGTGAGCCCATTCTCATCCCAACTTGTCATATAGTGACGCTACCTGACCAAGCGTCAATATACAACAAAAATAAAGGCTTTTGACATTTTTATTTGATAAAATGAACCCTACCCCCAAACCCCTAACCCTGATCCAAACCCTAACCCTAAACATCAGGTAAGGACGCCAAAAGCCCCCTTTTTCATCTTATATCAACGCTTGATCAGGGAGCGTTGCCATATGACAAGACGGGATGAGACTGTGTTGCAGTGGTATTCGAACGTGCATCAATCCTGCATAGCTCACCTAATTTTAACTCTCACAGTATTTGTGATGGGACTTCATTTCTCTGAATTCTGTCCGTAACGCTTGCGGAGGTTCTGGATCTGACCCATCGTCTCCATGTCCCTTTCCCCTCATCTCCTTCGACCTCCTTCACCTTTCGCTGTTCTCTAAACTCCGCCCTTAGCGACCCAGCATCAAAGAGAGCCATTCTGCTCCACCTGGGTGGCCGCTTTCCTCTGGTTTCCTCGCTCGCCCCTCGGTTGCTCCAGGCGAGCAGCGCCGTGAGCTCCATTAACGCCAGACCGGCCCGGAGGAGGGGGCTGCTGATCCCCCACCCCGCTCATGGCTGCTTCCTGGTCATTTAAAACCGGGCCATTGTCCCCCTCGGTTATCTGATGGAAGTATCTCGATCAGCGGACAAAGGCTCGTGTAAGAGGAGTCCCCGCCTCTCTTGTCAAGGGCTCCACTGCCCTCCTCCCTCATCTCCTTCTGAAGCCATGCTTTTCTAATCCGAGTCGACACAGAGCAACTGCTGTGCTAGCTTCAAGTACAGGTACGTTTAAGTCATTTTACACATCCAGTGCTTCCAAAAATATCTCACTCCATGCACAACCTTACTGGCTGATTATCATTATTCAGGTCATTATTTTTGTCTCACTGAAACTGAAAATAATAGTTTATTCCTTTGCTCCACAATTGACCTATGGCTAAGCCCCGCCCTCAAATGCGATGAGTCAATCGCAGTCCGTATTCCGGACATTCTGAGCCTTAACTTCCATTGAAATGCATTACGAAAACTCCGAATCGTTCGCTTTTATGGAGTTTTAAAATGTTTCTAAGTTAAAAAAAAATGGTCAAACGCTGTGCTTGGGGTAAATGTAAGTCCAATACGAGGTATCCCGAGAGGCTGGGCGATGGGGTGTATTTTATACCCTTCCCAAAGCCACATCATAACCGAGAGAAGTGTCTCCTCTGGATAAAGCTTTGTGAAAGACCCCACTATCAGCTTAACGTAGCTAACAAAGGTCAACAAGGATGTCGACATTTGTTCCAAGCTAAGTCAACATCGTGTTTAAGGCAACATCTTGTCACTTCGCTGGAGATTAATGTAAAGTTATCTTTTACATCACTAAGTTAGCTAACGTTAGCTAAAGTTAGTAAACTCTTTGGCTAACTTCAGTGCTGACAGACGTTGGCTTAACGTGAGCTCCTGGCTGCGTTGTTCACCATGTCACCTTGTTTACTTAGAAGGAGTTCAGTCACGTCGGTTAGATTTCTTAAATTCGGTAGCAAAAATAATACGTAAATTAAATTTATTACCCTGCAGTGCACGAACAATGCTGATCCTCTATCGTGTTGTGTGAGAGGGTGACGGAAACGAGATGCAGTTGATCGCGTTTGTACTGAGACCTGAAAATTTTAGCTGCTAATTTAAACTTTTCGTTGACCTTCTCCACTCCAAATTCATTAATGTATTTCTCCAATGCATAGTGTAACCCTTTTTGCTGACTTCTTGATGATATTTGAGCCTTCTATCGCCAAAAATCATCGATAGCATCCTGAAAAATATCTCCGACTGTGATACCAGCCATTAGCGCCTGTTCTAAAATGTTGATTGTTTGTCCGAGTCAGTGGAGGGGACGGGGCTTAGCCATAGGTCAATTACAAGATGGTTGTTACTTACAGTCATGGCCTGCATGATCCCAGAGCAACTTCTGTTCACAGTGGGAGGAGACGGAACCATCTGCCGACGTCTGAAGAACCTGGAGTGGCAGTGCTAGTAACACTAGTTAGTAGTAATAGTGATACCAGTAGTAGTAATAGTAGTAAGTAGTAGTAGTAGTAGTAGTAGTAGCAGAAGTAATAGCAGCAGCAGTAGTGGAAGTAGTACTTGTAGTAGTATATAATAAATGCTAAAACGGCTTTCCATATACCAGTAGTAATACTATGCCACATCCACATGGAAATTACTGGAGGTGATAACTTTTGACTGTGGGCAATTGATGCTGTTGAGAGTAGTGTTCACACTAAAACCACTCCAGTACTGAGTTAAGCTGCTTTCACACCGGACGCGAAACGAATTTTCACACGACAGATTACATTCAAAGTCAATGCAAAGACGCGTGTATTCGCGTCTTTGCATTGACTTTGAATGTAATTTGTCGTGCGAAAAATTCATTTTGCGTCCGGTGTGAAAGCAGCTTAAGAGTGGGAGTTCCTTTACCTTTTAATGCGGTGATTTTACCTACAGGGTTGTGAATGCCTGCCATATAAAAGAAGCTCTTCTGGCCTCCCTGAAATGCTGCAAAAATCTGGCTTATAACCCATCCTGCCTGCTAGTGATAGTCTGCATTGGCATGCAGAGGACAGGACTCTGAAAGCTGGGAGGACTCTTCATCGTTATGATTTCTCAGGTATTACATGAACAAAGACACCACGAAAACGCAGTGTCTCACTCAGCAGCTGACTGGCCGGACAAGTTAGCAGTGCCAGACGTAACAGCATATTAGCACTAGCTATGAGTGAAAAATTGGTCAAAGAGAGTCTTCAGGTCAGTACCGCCCCCCCCCCAAGCACCAGAGCCCAGGCCTTGGGTGCATCTCAAAGCGTAGGCTGCAGCCTTCGAAGGCTGCATTTTTAGGGGTCGTCACTTACTTCCATCCACCAAACTAATATTTAGGGTAAGGGATTTGGTTAAATTTAGGGTTACGGTTACATCTGGGGCTAGGTTTAAAGTTAGGGTTAGAGTTTAGGTTACAGTTAGGGAAATCAATGACGACTCATTTAAACCAAAGCTGTTTAACAGAGATGAAATGATGTCATGTCAGTTTGGCAGATGGAATTGAGTGACGATCCCTAAAAATGCAGCCTTCGAAGGATGCAGCCTACACTTTGAGATGCAACCCTTGTGTGCATGTGTGCTGGTTTCAGGTGACGGGGAAGCGTGCACACAGCACTCGCGCAAGGCAGGTGTGTAAAACCGGCAGCAGCTTAACTTCATTGGGATGCTGTTCCCTTGTGATGGGGGGCGGAATGTATGGGGTGTTCTTTAGCTTCTATGCGTCTCCTTCTCACTTAGTAAAAACATAAGTTGACATGACCATCGCCAGGAATCTTCCACCGTAGCTACATTGAAAAACTGCTGCAACCGTTCGTTATTGCACTGTCAAAGGGTAACTTTTCAAGGTGATATCTCTCTACAGTTATCACTGGAATCAGAGCAAAACTGCAAAAGTCTGTGATTGTGGGCTGAGATTTCGGGGGAGGGGTCAGGTGTGACTCAGGGTCTTACCTTTCCTGTGTCTTTCTTTACGACAGACAGCTTTCAAAAATATTTTCCTCAATTCAGTTGCTCCTAGGTAGTAAATTGTTTCAAAGGTATGCATTTGGGTGAATAATAATTAATTTAAATATGTAAACATGATAAGGATCGAGATGCTACATTACAATTGCGCATGCACATCTGTCATTGAAATGCCGCCAAGACAGGCATTGTAGTTAGTAAAGTATTAGCCTCACCTAGTGGAGAAAAGCAGTAGTGCAAAAAGAGTTCCAGAAAAAAATGTGTTGCGGGACTGAACCATTCTGATGACCAGGAGCGAAAGCAGGACAAATCAGTTTATCAGTCTTGATATTTCAACATCCTATAAATATTACATTTTTGAAAGCTAAGTGAATCATGGCCGAATCAATTTTGCATATGTTTCCTTATTTTTTTCTGGCCCCAAATTGGGTGACATTATCTAAAAGAAAATACAAGAGCAATTGTGTAGCAGCATCCTACTCGGGCATAAATTTTCAAGTTTTTATTTGTTGCTCTTTAATTGAAAGAAACTATTGTTTGGATTGAGGTGGAGCTACATGGGAAAGCCATTCAATCTTGGCTTTCCTGAATAATTTTGGTAGTTGAATCTGAATCTCTGAAATATTCTGAAGAGCACACAGATGTCAAAATTGTTGCTGCACACAGATAACATGCTTGTGCTGACATCAGACCTTCTGAATACCAAAAACTGTTTTCATTTTCCCAAGTTATGAATAAATTGCCACAATAATTTTCCTTTAGTAAAAAGTTGTCCTATTGTTAGAATGATCTATTGGCAGGTAAACACACAGCTTCTGTCTGAATGCAATATTAGGAGAATAAAGTGATTCCTCATCAAAGTATCCACCTTGAGATGAACTTAAACTTAAGGCGTTTGGGATTTTAATCCTATCTTTCTCAATGGATTTCAAAGCAGATTGCAATATGAGCCCCCGAGAACAAAAGTGGTCTAACTCCTGATTTGTCTTTTTTTTAAGTTCTAATCTTAAAATGATTCCTTAATGGTTAATCTGTTAAATACAATAATGGATCAACTCGGTGTAGTTACAGTACTTTACAATAGGCGGGTTATATGTTCCACACTTCAAAAACGCATAAAATGCTCAGTGCAATTGTGGTTCTAAATGAAAAATGAAAAAACAATAGTTGGACCACTCTTGTTCTAAGGGGCTCATATATCCTATTTAATCCGTAAATGAAGACAGGCCCGCTTCACAAATTTTACAATCCAGCTGATCCCTCAACAGCTCAGTTGGGTTTAAATCAGTTAAGCTGGTCACACCATATATTTTGTCATTTCCTTTCCAGAAAGTCTTCAAGTTCTGATTTATGTTCAGGTTGTGTCTGTTATGATCCAGACAAGGAATCAGATGCAGATGCAGAGTACAGTCCAATAGTGGGTTTAATGACAGCAACACGGTAAGGACAGAAAGGGACGGAGCCCTGAGCAGAATGAGGACTGTTCAGTTCAGTTCAGATGGTAATGAGCTCGGGTGAGGGGCGTGTCCGCGCCCAGCTAGTGGCATCCCGGGGCAGAAGCCAGATGGAGACAGTCCTCACCATAGCAGAACTGTCAGATGGCAGGACTGGAGAGTTTAACAGGAACGCAGTCCCAATCCTGATGACTGCAGAATGCTTGGGACGTGTTCCTAATAAACTGGGCAGAGGAACAAACTGAAGAATCAGGTTAACAGGAACACAGTCCCAATCATAAAGACTGGGAAATAGGCTTGGGAGCTCGTTCCAATTAATAAGACTTGGAAGAGTACTTCTGTATTTCACCATCATTAAATGTTACAATGATTTCAGAGGACAATTAATTATTATACTAGGAAGAAACTGACTGGTTGTTTTACAGGTATATCGGAAGGGACAATCCAGCAACTTGACAGACTCAAAGTAAGGGTATATATGCTACAGAGACACAATGAAGAGGGAAAACACAAATGCATAACACCTGAAGGGGGAGGCATGCAGGACGCTAAACCAATCAGAGGACAGAATACATCTAAAAGACACACAAGGTGCTGGATGGGAGGAGCGACAGTAGGGATTCACACGAGGGTTGAGGGTCGTGACAAAATGTAGCCCAACACAAAGTTTCTTTTATTTGATTGATGTAAAAATCACAGATAATTCCAAACTTTTGCACAATATTGTGCATACCTCATGTAATACCACCAATATTATTGATGATACACACACACACACACACACACACGAAGATTTTAAAGACTATTGAACTAAATTTACTCATACCTGAGCAGTTGTGCTTCGTGATTTCAGCAGTTCGAAATGGGTTTCGGTGAATCTCTCCTCAAATACAATAGTCTCAATCCCATATGGAAATAAGAATAAAATCACTTCAATAGCTCATCAAATAAAATATGTTTGTATTGCTCTAGGGCACACCCTGGCTTTCAGTAGCAACCAGCTGCTTTGGTTGAAGGGTGTGAGAAGCACAGGACCCACTCAATCTGCCCCATCTGCTTTTACCCCAAACCCCACCATCCCCAGTCCCTCACAACAGTGTTTGACCTCTGGGTAAATGATACGAGAGCTTAGTGGAACTACAAGCCACAAAGAGTGGTCACAGAGCCATATTTTAATGGTCACCAAGTTGCCACATAATCCTAAGTCACAACAGGTAAGTACTGTGAGCGTATTATACAAAAATTCCCAATGAGATCTCTATGTTTGCAATTTGTGGTGATTATGGCCAGCTGGCTCAAATGGGAAAAATTGCGAAAGATACTTTGAATGTTCAAGCAGCTAACGAGGCCATCATGATTCCTCTAAGGGGCTAACATTGGCTCGCTATGATAACAGCTGTTGAGAGTAATTCCAGTACATATTCAATGGTAGGATTAGGTCGCGAAATTGGATGAGTCATTTTGCCATCTTAAGCGCAGGGTTCAGAGTGCATTTTGCCAAGGGAATAAGGAAACACTAGTAAAAACCATTACATTACGCAAATTGTGTTTCTCACGACCATGACCTGCTAAATCTCTCTTCGGTTACATCAGGTTTCAAGAATTTGTGTCATCAATATAATAATAATTCTAAATTTAATTTCAATTTCTGGCGCTGTTCTTCTAAAACATAATTGCAAGTTGCTTAAAGGAAAATATATTTCACCATTAGGGCGCGAAATGCAACTATTGTTGCTCAATGATGTAAGATATCGAAATCAAAACTGTTGAAAACCTATCAGGTGGTGACTTGTTTAAAAGAACTCCTGCAGAGTAACTCTTTTAAACACGTTTCTTCATGATAGGTTTTCAACAGCACAAGATAGTTAAATTTATTTTTTTTTTTTTTATTTCAGTGCTCTAAGGGTTAAATAACGTTTATTTTCAGTGTTTATGTGGACCAATGCAAATCTGAGTGCAGAGATTTATATTTTGAAGTGAAAATGTTTTCTTTGTGCGACTAGTTTTTATATTGCATTTTCCGGTAAATTGATGTGACGTTAGTGGTTAGAGTTTTTAAAATCCTTTTTTTTTTTTTTTTATTAATTAATTGTAGGCTACATATAACTACAGTTCTCCACTTCTACAATAGAGGGCGCTGACGCATTGTTCATAAGAAAGGTTCATGAAAAGCTGGAATAAGCGCGTTCATGCAGATCACCCGTACACTCGCCTAGTGCCCGGTAGGACCCCCTATTGCATACATCATTCCTCACGCCGTAGATTTAGCAAGTTGCTGAAAGCATTCCTTGAAGATTGAGGTTAGTACTGACTCAATAGCATGACACAGCTCGTGCATATTTCAGTTTCTGAACGGTCTTTAATGCTGCAAATTTTTCATTCAACCTCATAAATCAGTTAGACTAACATCTTGGGGCTGCGCAGGCCTATAGAGGGAACTGAAGACATCGACATGTCTTTGGGACCAGCTTGTAATATTGTGTGCTTTGATAGATGGTGCAATATCCTGCTTGAAGTAAAGGTAGGCTGTGGCTGTAATGGGGCACACATGGCCAATGCTTAGGTGTGCTGCAGCAGACACATGATACTCAGCTGGTGTTCAGGGGTTCGGTGTTTTCCGAGAAAATATCCCGCACACCACTGCACCAATGGTATAGAAGCCCAAAACTGCCAAAATGAAAAATAAATAAATGACAGTATAAATAAATGCATGAATAAAAATAAATGCAAAAAAAGCAAAAATAAAAGTGTACACAAATAAAAATAATGAACAAATGGGTATCCAGGCATTTATTTCACTATTTTCTTAATTCATTTCTGTGTTTATTAATGGCCATATTTGATTTTTGTATGTATTTCTTGATTTATTTCCATATATTTATGTACATATTTATTTCTTGATTTCTTTGTCCGTATGGTAATGAGGGGGTTGTGAATCAACTATGTCATCGTGTCACTTCATTCCTATTGATTGATCCATACCAGGGTGCTTAGATTGACTGTCAGTACACGGTCAAAAATTGCAGCCTGTACTGCATCCACAAGGCAGTGTCTATGTTTCAGCAGAAATTTGCGCATTATTCGGCCAATACTGTTGCCATGGCAACCAAAATTGATAGATGTCATGAAGTATAACACATGTCCGTACCAAATATGAAAGTAATTGGGCAAAAATTATACCCTGTACAGCGCCCACAAAGAAGTGTCCATGGACGCGGACGTGGCGGCGAAGACGACAAGCATGAATCCATAGTAGCCGTCCGACTTTGTCCGTGGGCTAAAATAACAGTTAGGTAACGATCTGGAACCAGACGCGAGAACCAGGAATTGCAGTAATAGGATCTTTATTGGAAAGGGGGCGAACCCCCGCAGAGCAGGAGACAACGGTACAAAGTCCACAATCCAAAATCAAAAATCCACAGGGCGTAATCCGGGTCGTAAACAGGGCACCAATCACAGAATTCGTGGTCAGACAAAAGAAGGTTCGATACACAGAAGTCGCAAGCAATCCAAAACAGAGCCAGAATCAGGGACGGTCCAGTCAGAAGAGAATCACTAGAGAATACAAGGCGAAACCAAGCGTAGCACAGGCAAACCAAGAGAAACGTTCTGACGGGGAACTGCTGTGAAAAGACTGCTTAAGTGCACTCAAGGGAAGTCACATGCTATGATCAGGGACAGGTGAAAGGGATCAGACTAATTACGTGGGAGCAAACACGAGGGAGAACCTAACCACATGAAATTGGCAAAAGCCAAAACGCGGACAGGGATCACAAGACAGCCTATGACAAAACATACAGCTCCGGTTAGGGGGTTCTAACGTGCACAGATAATGAGAGGCAGGACAGAGTAGAGCAGGTGCGGAGGATCCGCTGAATTGCAGCAAAGACTAAGAGAAGGCAAGAGGCGGAGACTAGAACAGGGCGAAAAGGAGAGCTTGTTAATCAATTAGTAAGTGCAGCTATACAATCCCTGGTGCTCGTTAGTAAGTTAGTATTATATACAATGTTAGTCTTGGTTAGTAACTTTAACAAAATAACAAACTGTTAGTATGGGTTAGTAAAATAGAAAAGCAAGGCGAAGGAAGCAAACGAGATTAGAAGGAATGTTTGAAACCCAGAAACCAAGAAATCACCTAAACATGTGACACGCAGGACTTGGGGAGAAGCTGTAGCTTAACAAAAGACCAGACAGGGGAGACAATGTGCAATGCAGGGTATGGGCAAAGACATGGACCGGAACCTAACAGAAATGTGGATCTGGCATGGTAAAAACAAAAACATGGCAAAGAACTAAAACAAAACAGAACATGGTAAAAACAGAACAAGCATGGCAGAAACGGAACAGACATGGCAAAATCAGGGCAGGCATGGCAGAATCATAACAAACAGTCCCAGCGGGCATAATGTAACAGCTTAAGATGATTTGTTAGTGCTTTATGGTATGTTTTAGCTTTAGAATATGAACTTCAAAATACTACGGCACTCAAAGTTGCTAATTATAGGAATTCATAAACTTGGACCAGTCAAAGATAGAAATTTTCACATCCATTTTGATGTAGACTTTCTGAAGTTGCACTAGACGAGAGAAACTGTATTGTCAGCAGTAGGACACAGTAACTACATATGTTACAGAGTCATCTACACTGTTACATAAGTTCCTTGTTCTATAAATTATCTGAAATTATATCAGAGGGAAGCAGCCTTAGATCTGCTTCCAGATTAAAGATAAAACCATTTATATGCAAAGCAAATGCTCTGGATTGATTTTGTAAAGGAAACAAAGGCATATAATGAAAATATCAACATGCAGTTGAGCTTAGGGCTCAGGGGATGTAGATCAGCCAGTTAGAGTTTGGGTGGCAGAGGAGCCCGTCCCAGCGGGAGTTAAGTCCCCATAATTCATGTCTTTAAACTTGAGAGGAGAACCTCTCCGAGATCATCTTGAGTGTCTTTTAATTTGAGCGGTGAAAGTGAAACGTGATAAGGACAGTGGTGTCTGAAGTCCCACAGGCACAGCAGTGCTTTGGGAAGCATTTCAACAGCCGCTCGTGTGTCAGGCCAAGCCCACCAGCTGACCACCAGACACATTTGCCAGCATGTCAGGAAGACCACACGAGTGGACCCAACATACAGGACGAAAGCAGCCGAGCCATTCTGCTCTGTCTCAGGCCTGTGTAATTACAGTCAGGCCTATACGCATCCACACAATGAGAGTGTTTTCATCATTTTGGCTGCAAATATGCAGCAGTCTGCCTGAAATCTACCTTGAATAAGGACAACTTCAGATGCTAGGTTTCTATCACGATGCTCTGTCAGGCCTTCACAGCCGCTGTCTTCAGTTCTTGCTTGTTCTTGGACTACATTGCCTTCAGCCAGTGAAATACATGCTCCATTGAATTCAGTAAAACATTCCACTTCTTTTCCTTCAAAAAAATCTTGGGTTGCTCTCTCAGTATACTTTGGCTCATTGTTCATCGAATGTGAAGAGTTTTGCGGCATTTGGTGGAATCTGAGTTGATAATAAAGGATTTGTATTCAACAGGTAAAGAATTGTGGCATCATCTTTCCAGCACAGAGGCGTGACTACTTATAGTTTTCAGTCACGTGACTGCTGCGTACCTCTAAAGGGCATAACACCGTTTCAACATAACGTTTAATGTTCAACATCCCACAGAGCTGCCACGCTAGCTTGTTACTTGCTCATTTGTTTCAACCCATGGATATTTAGATCCCCTCTCTAAACAAGAATAACAACAATGTCAACCGCCCTGAAAATCGCCCCTCTGCAATAGCGTTCCCCTGAAAAGCAAAGCGTTTTCAGTAGCGACTGCTGCCGCTACAGTCCAAGGCTCCGATGACAGGCAAATCCTTTCAGTCAACATCATGGCATTGGCACTGCCCACAAGCTAGCTTGGCGCCTTGTAAATTATTCCCCAAGAAATGGAAATTACTCCACTCCCAGTTCCAATTTACTTTGCCTGACTAGCTACCATAGCTAAATTATTATTTTTACCTCCGCCAACAAAGTTGGGGTGGAGGTTATGTTTTCGTCCCTGTTCGTCTGTCTGTCTGTCTGTCTGTTTGTGAACAACATAACTCAAAAAGTAATGCACGGATTTTTCTGAAATTTTGTGGGTGCGTTGCTATTAGATCAAGGAAGGACCCTATTGATTTTCACCGCAATCAGTGAAACAATATGGCCGCCACGACAGCCATCTTGAAATCGTATGACACGCGATAACTCAACTTTGCTCCCACTCATGAAGATTTGGACTGTGCTGCCTTGGCGGAGGTTTGCACTCTACGAGTGCCTCTAGTTTCTGTTGTGAAGACTACTTGGTAGAATAACAGACCAATTAGTTTTCACTGGTATTATTGTTTGTTGTATCACAGTTATTAAGCATTTTCCCATCCATATTAGGGATTAGCTCCTCCACATCAAACATCAGAATGTCTTTTGATTGGATTCTGAATTCATGTAGCTCATAAACCGGCACAGTTTCATAAAGTTGTTAGCTGGTCTAATTAGGTTAATCAGGAACAGCTTGATAGCATTCACGGTGAGGCTACCGAAGGGTTTCAACCAACTGATATTACCAGATTTCAACATATTTGAACAATTTACTTGTCATTTGAGGTCTGGTGGAAATGTTCACTCAGGTCACATTTTTCTTCTGGTTGTCCTCGTGCCTTGCTGACGATGTGTTGTATAACTCTGGGTGGTCTGACACTAGCATTATTAGCTCTTCCATCTTGTCTTCTTCTGATCCGCAATCGCCCCCTCTACTGTCTTTCTGCAATGCCCACCCCCTTCTATTTCATTGACCAAAGCTAGGGGATTACCACCACCAGAGTTCAGCACGGGGAACTTGGGCGGCAATGTGATTCACCTAACATTCAAGTGTGTATGTTCCTGAGCAAGCGAGATTAGCTGCATACTTGCTTTCTGTTTATGGGGCAGCATTCGTTCAGAATAAGTTCCATTTTTCTGAAGTAAAAATAGAGCTCTTTTAAACAAGTCGCCAAATGATAGGTTTTCAACAGCTTTGAGTTTGATATCTTACATCATTGAGCTACAATAGCTGCATTTAGCGCTCTAAGGGTTAATATTTGCATTTCTTTTCTTTGGCGCTTATCATCAAAACACCTGTCCTCCTTGCCTCCAATGCGAGTATCTGTTATGTTTGGATTGCTGTGATCTCTGAATATAGGAACAATCCTTCCGAAACTCAGGAAGAAAGTTTCATAATTTGAAATCTTTTAGATGATGCAAATATTTTGTTCTGTATGCGAGAATATTTTGCAGTGAAAGCACTTGCAATGATAATACCCATTTTTATGTCTATTGCTGTGTACATTTCAGCTTAGTTGACTATATTGTACGAGATCAAGACCTGAGACTTGTGTGCCCAACGGAGCAAAATATTTGTCAAGTCTTATTAGGATATTACAGATGGAGTGGGTGGTGTGTTTCAGAGCAGCTGTCTACTGCATCACTGTGCTGTGCTGGGAACAAGTGGCTTCTCTTTGACACAGCACTTAGCAGAGATATTTTTCCTGGAAAGCAAAGCAGGGATAAACATGGGAAGTACTTAGTGTGCAATTAAAAACATGAACTGGAAGCACAAACGTATAAATCCAATATCTTTTCCCAACGGAGCAGTGTACAGTTGGAATTTTCCTTCACAGGACAATTTATGCTTCACCTGCGGGTGGTCAACAGTCCTCTAAGCGGTAGTTAAGACGATTTTATGAATTCGCGCTATGATTGACTAAGCTATATGTCTACATCCCTGTTGCCCCCCCGTAAAAATACCATGAAAATGGAAACAGGTAATAATCCTTCATTCAAATTTCAAGGTGATTACATTTCTGCAATGATTTCTCAGAGATGTTTTAGCAGCACCTTTATTTACTTTTGCTTTTTGATTGGGGAATTTGACATTTTGGAAAAAAAAACTATTGCCTGAATTGTTTGGTTTTATTCATGAAGTGGGAGTTTATCTCCGTCGGGAACAAAAATGCTGTGGTTATAGCGCTGATGAACAAGAGCTTTAGATTTCCAATATCATATCATATCCTTGGCTTTCACCTAGAAGAATTATGTATACTCTAAAATAAAGAGATTCTTCTTGGTGACAGGAAACTCTGGTGTGATCTGCAAGCCAAAGTTTCCAATAATAGGCATGCTTCTTTGGTCTTGAACCAGACTTCTTATGAATATTCACAAGGAATCAAAATCTCAGGATGAGTTAAGTCTCACAAAGGAAGCAGAGAGGCGATAGTGATGATCAAGGTTGTTGAACCGAAAACCTAGACAGCTACAGAGCATCCAAGGAACGTAGGCCTGCATGAGGCCAGAGGGTCTATTGAACACCAAGACACGTCATGAATTATCGAGGCGAAGATGGAAGTCTGGAAAACTCAGGAAACTGCACTTCTTGACCTGCTTCTTTCACTTGCTCATTTGCTCGCTCACAGCTAAGAGCTGTGAAGACATGACGGGGAGAGACACAGGCGATCCACCCGTCACCCGCCAACACTCTGTTTTTAGCAGCCCTGCTTTCATCGCGCCACGTATTACATCTCTTTTGAGTAACATGTGAGCACCAGGCATCTGACTGCCGAGCTGTAACTGTAACCCAGATGAAAGATGAATCCCCAACGTGGGAAAAGGGAAATCGAAAGCCAACGGTTATTTCTTGGAGAGTACCCAATGTTTCCCCAACGACACCTAGCTATGAATGTTCAAGCCCAACTCCAAAATGACAGAGTATAAAATGTAACTCTCCGGTAGAAAAACATGGGCAGAGGAGCCGTTTAGATCTATTATATCAGTTTGCTCGAGTAGCTCTATCAACAAATTGTTCTGCAATATTAGACCAAATATGTGACAGCTTTGTAATACTTCATGACTTGTCTGTAGTTGCATATTACAATTCCACTGAATTCTGTTAACTGTTGACTTTTTTGGGTACTCTGAGTGTTCTGTGTCAAAAAATCTTGCACATAAATTTATTTCCAATTCAGTATTCTGTGAATAACATTGCAGGCAACACTACTAAAGTACCAGACAGGGCACACAAGTAGGTGTGTGTGCATAATTTCTGTATAATAATTAATATAAAAACAGTAAAATATGTTGTCGTGCTCAAAACAACACCCAAACTCCTCAGAAAATTCAAAATCCGACCAAGAATGACTGAATTTTTAATTTTACTGGTCATGATCTTGATGCTGGTCCAGTAAGTTCTAAAACATTTCTACGCAATGCAAAAATGTTCAAGTTTTTTCATAATCTGAGATTGAAATGTTATTCTAAATTGTGGATGCTCTGTCTGCCCCTATTATAGACTATACAAACATTTTACTCATCCCCCTACGTAAAAAAAAAAAAAAAATTATTATTTGCATTTGCAGTCGTAGTTGTAGAGTACTCACGGAGTAAAATGTAAATGTCCGACAAATTCATTATTGTTTGCAAAAACAGGCCAGGGATCTAAACTGTTAATATTAAACCTTATCAATCTGGTCCAAGTAATATTATCAGAATTGAGGGGTTTGACTCATATAATGCGCTGTAATCTGCAATCAGACACCATTGAAACATAAAAGCACAGGCTGAGTGTTCTGCCTGCCTGTTGTTTATGGCTAGGTTTAAAAATATCCAATCCTTCAAAAACTCCTTCGAACTTACTATTTCTGCGCCCAACCGCTCTAAAAACATCGCATCTGAATCACATAAAGGCAAAAATAAGATCTGAGTCAATTCAGTCTGGTAATGGGAACGTCCTTCCTGGTGGCATATTGGCAACGGTGCGTTATGAGCATGTAATGTAAAAAATGCGATTTTATGCAAAATGATGTGTCAATTGTACTCACAAAAACTTTCTGAATTATGGCTCATCACATCTAAAAGTTATGACTAAACAACATGACTTATGTTAATACGATTAACAAAATTTCGCTTCTTGGAATACGATATGAGGTAGAGTGAACTGCAGGCTATGCTGCAATGCTTAATGAGAGACTGTTGACTTTTGCTGCGGGTATATTATGTGTGTTGTGGTAGGGCACTTCAAGAAACGTGGAAGACAAAATACGAACAATGAGTGCTTTTGACTGATGCGGCTATTTATTTATTTATTTATTTATTCAGGCGTCAACCAGTGATATCGACTGGTACGTGTTTTATCAATGATGAAAAACTGATCTTTAACATCCATCTTAGAATCAGAATTGACTCATTCTCATAAGTGGTACTCTCATCGGACACAAATCGATACAAATCTGATACGTGGCCATGTAGCTTTTTGCCTGTACGCATGCTCTGAGCGCTGTTAAAACCGCAAACCTTGTCGCCAGACATTATCACGTACAACTGAAGACTTGTTTTCCGTTCCCCAGGGCAAAACGCCATCCATACATTCACCACAAGTGCGTTCATTTTCTCGATCTGAACCAGGTTTCAATACCGGGAGTGCTCTCACAAATATGACGTTTGTTATTGTTAGTGACGCAGATGACTCGTGCAGAAATATCAACGTGCGCATGCGTGCAGTTTCGGAGGGCAGATGCGTTCACATTATTACAGAAGGTACAGGTCACTTGTAATTATGAATGTGAACTGTCAAGGGAGGCAAACATAATCTTAGAAAAATAGGAACTTAACAATGAGACTTGTAATGTGTTCGTCGCGCATTGTCGTGCAGAGTGCCGCGGAAGGCAATGTTTCCTTCGTTTTGAATCTTATTGACTATGCCAGAAAACTTGGTTATAAATTTGACTTCTATCCATTCATTTATTTTCCCTTTTTATTTTAGTTTTCTGTGCTCTACATAGCCATATTTATAGAACATGCCGGGCGTATAACCAGTGAGTAAAGCCTCGTTATTCGCTATTTTAAGCACATTCAATTTGAGGTGCGTTTGCGTCAATGGAATTCCGCGTGTGCGTCAGCTTACAGGGACGGTTGACAGAGTGCTACACCATTGGCCCACAACCGGAAAATTCTCCGCCCCGGGAAAGCCTTTTATGGCTAGGACTCCTTGACGTAACGGCACAATATATTAACTGTATAAATGTCACCAAAGCGTTTGTTCAGGGATCTCCACTACTTTGCGTAAGATGTATCGGTTGTTTTAAGATACCGTGGATGTTGGTGTTTCAGTTGGAGTATACTTGAAATCCTGAAAATAGATAATACAGTCAGTAGGTAAGTCAGTGTCCAGTGTTCGTGCAACTTCAGTGTTTTACATGTATATTGTTTAATATCTATAACCTACCGTACTCAAGTTTCGAGGGGGGCGTGTATACAACTTTGAAAAGGGTTCTACCGCCTGCTGAACAGAAATTTCAAGAAGCCCTGAGAGTAATCGTATAGAACTGTTCAGGCTTTAGCTCTTGTATATAGGTTTTCGTAGTTTAGCTATGAAATTGAGGAGCTTCAAGAAAACGGTAGCAACCGCAAAATGCTGAATAACAGTGAATACATTTTTCCTAGTGACAAAAGCATATCGACACTTCGGGTAACCAAGGCTACATCTGACTATTATTATTATAATTGTTGTTTTGTTGTTGTTGTTGTCCTACTGTTTTCCCCTTTGCAAATCCTAATTCGATGCGATACATCCCTGTGAATCGCTAATATCTTCAGAAGAATTCACCGACCGGCTTTGAAGCAGTATTGACATTAGCCTGCAGGCACGGTGTATGCATGAAAACAGATTCTTGCTTGTCCATATTTGCCCAGATCGATTGCGAGCAAAGAAGTTCTCTATATAAAGCGTACCAGTTATAATATAATACGCTGGTAATACTTTCTAAGGAGTCACATGGTTTGGAGCCCAGTCACAAAAAGTTATTATTTGTGCACAATCTCTGCTGGCGCAAAATGTGCTTGAGCATGCGATGTTTTGCAGCATACGGCAGCAATATGTATCTCATTAGTAAAATATAAAACTCGGCCTTAAGTTACGCTCCGTCTTTGGCTCCCCAATGTCTCCTCTTAATGTCCAGTTTGCACTATACTCTGTCTGAACATAATGCTTCGTGAGCCGCGTACGTGAATAATCCTAAATCAGTGATTTTTTTTTTCAATCCACTGAATTGAAGCCTAAGTTTTTGTTCGCGCATGCAGCCAATTTACTTTGCTTTTAAACATCAACTTACTGTCTGAATAACACCTGACGAACTGTTATATTTGCTTGGACAGTATAGTACACGATGGTTAGGCTGTCTTAACTTCCTTGGAGTTCAGCTCTGACATCAATCGCCTCGCAGCCTAAAGCGACAGCCGATTTCATGTAACACTGAACTCGAATTTTGCCGCCTATCCGGTTGGCAGATATGAACGTGAAACGGGTATATTTTTTGCATACCTTATAATGGAAAATGGAAATCAACACTACAACATCGCGGCTTTATTTTTATTTACTTCACGTTAATGAAAGTAATTTACTTCACATATGAAACGTTTGTTTCCAAAACGCAATAAGTGCTAAAATTACAAAAATTGAGATAATACCATTGAGCGATAGCCCTGTGCTTCTTACTCATGGTGCAAAAATCCGTTTTTAGAAATTCATACTATAAGGTGTTTTTTTTTTCATGGTCAAAGTTTGGGTATTTCTACAAAATGCAATGGGCGCCAACATAGAAAAAGCTGATTTACACAAAATGAGTAAAATGGATATATTGTGTTTTGGAAACAAACTCCTCATATTTTTGCGGTGAAATTCTGAGTTATGGCAATTTCGGCGCTGGAATGGTCGTCAAGCGTAGGTGTGCTGATATAAGGGCCATGACAAGTTTTTGCGTGTTTCTTGTGCGCGGTTAAGTTCATTGATGAAATCTTAGCTCTTTTATGTGAGTTACTAGGTCAAAGGTCAAGGGTATTTCAAGCATCTGCTGAGCTGGTAAAGACAATATATTATTTTACTTAATGAATAAATCACCTGCGTGGAAGTTCTGCTGTTGCATAACTTGCTAACCAAACTAATTTATATTTTAAGGGTTGGCCTCAACGCAGGTATGGATTCAGCTACATGAAGTTTTTTAAGATTCAGGAAGTGGATGAAACACTGTATCATGTCAGATTTGCCTGAGTTTTTCTCCTTTGCAAAAAGGTCAATGGTTGGATAAAAAAAAATTCTTAATTTCTAGATCCCTAAACCAAACGGCTCTCTCTCTGTCTCTCTCTCTTTCTCTCTCTCTCTCTCTCTCTCAGACCTCCTGGTGCACAGTCATCTATTTACGTAGTTATGTAATTCAGCGATGTCATTTCAACTGGCTTATTAGCCATTGTCTTGTTCACTAACGTGCAAATTTCAGGAAAATAATCCCCAATTATCTTGGTCATCCCAGGTGTGTTTGAGAAAACTTATATGAGAGGTAGAGACTGACCGATTAATCAGTTTGTCCGATTAATCGCGGAGAAGGGAAGTTTTACTAATTATCCTAATCGATAGAACTCGACTCTAGTATTGACCGATGTCCCTGCAGCTTCTACCATTCAAGCTGGGATGCACATCACTCTTTGCAAGTTTGTGTTTTTTTTCCCCCTAGGATGGCAACACCCTCAACTGCCCACAAAAATTTTGTAATTTTTTGGAATTCCCTCCATGGCAGATTGTGATCAATGAAAAAATAAAAGCTGGACAGTCATTTTCAGATTGAGATATGATTTCAAAATTGATTTCAAAAGCTACTTTGTAAGGAGTCAAATTTGGTTCCTCAAGAAATTGACCATTTTTGAGGCCCCAGAAAAAAAGAACATTTGGTTTAAAAACATAGAAAAATCTTTATTTCCTATCTACCCATAGGCCTTCCACCAAAAGAAATTCTGGCAAATCTGAGGGGGACAAATATAGATAGAAATCTGATAGAAATCTGCCAGAATCTTAAAAAAAATTAAGCACTATTAAAGCACCACCCAAGTCGTCTCCGTCGTGTATCTTTCATTTTCAGAAAGCGAACCTCCTGCCCCCCTCTTCGCTCTCCTTTGTTCGGTCAGTCCTGCCAGAGTTTTGCATCATGTTTATATCAGTGGGCTTTTCCAGGAATTATAGGCTAGCAATACATAGTTGGCAGACCCAGCGGGCCGTCCCGAGTTTGCGAGCTCGCCAGAATCGCTGGGGAGAAAACGATCTGAGTGGCGAAAATAGAAGTGGAGGTGTTCTCCAGCAGAAACTCTGCGGGAGAGCCGCTGGGACATGGCCCAAGCGGCCGGTCTATTTGTGGGGTTCCTGTGTTGTTGCCTGAAGATTAAGAAGGAGCAGCTGGGCTAACCGCCGTGCAATGTTGGCGTTTCACCTCCCTTCCCCTGGGGGGCAGTCATGAGTCAAGGAGACCATATCCACTACCCTGGGAGTCCAATAAGCCAGTGCTTAAATATCAGGACCATCAATCTGCTGCTTCTCCACAGTGGCCCTCAGAAGGCAGAAATAGGGTGTTCACTTTAAAGCTCTTTTGGTCGTTCTTTCCTTTGTCAAAAGAAAACCAATTCCCCCCTTATCTGTCTGAACCTATTATTTTTGTTCCTGGAATTAAGTAGGCCCACTTACATACTTGCCCCAAATAGTATAAGCAAGGCTGATATTGCCTCCCTCTTACATTCGTTGATGTTGAGCTCATAAGAAGTTCATGTTACTTTGCAATATCTGAATGGGAAAAGTACATTTGAGCTGAGAATTACCTGTTTAATCTTGCTTTTGCTTTGTTTACCTTTGGTGGCACAGAAATGACCTGCATTCACAGTCAGTATGGAACTCAGACCCACGAGAATGACTACTGCACCACCGAGTTCCCGACTACCGACTTAACGGCGAAGTTAGCCATGGATTTCAGCAGCCAGCGGGACCCACTGCCCGCCCCATCCCTGCCCAGCATCAACTCCCTGGTGTACGGTTACACAGGTGAGTTTGATGCGTACTCCTGCCAGATCGCCACCACGGGCTCCGCCGCGGCGGGAAGTGCTGCCCTGGGAACGCAGTCGCCGTTCAAGCTGGATGATTTTCAGGTGTACGGCTGCTACCCGGGGTCCTTCGCCGTAAGCTACCAGGATGAGGCTCCGTCGTCCTGTGGGTCCGACTGTTACGGCAGCCCTGTCTCCGCCCCCTCGCCCTCCACCCCCGGCTACCAGGCGCAGCCCGTCTCTGCCTGGGACTCTCCCTTCGGGGCCTACTCTCCGGGGCCTGGCGGCTGGGGGGCCGAGAAGCCGGCCCAACCCCAACCCCAGCCGGTCTCATTCTTCTCCTACACGCCTGCCTGTGGAGATCGGCTTTCCCCCCAGCAGAGACCGGATCCCTTCACCGCGGCACACCAGCAGGGCACCCCTACTCGCCCCTGTGGCCCCGGGGACCTGGATCAGGGCTCCGCGGATGGAGCAGCTCTAACAGAGGGGGATCCGTCACCGAAGACGGGGAATGATGGCCGCTGTGCAGTTTGTGGGGACAGCGCCTCCTGCCAGCATTACGGGGTGCGCACCTGTGAGGGCTGCAAGGGCTTCTTCAAGGTGAGGGCCGCCCCACTTCCCAAATATAGTCCCTTTCTTAGTACGGTTCATGGAGGCTTACTGTCCATTCATTAATTCTTCCCACTGTGATATAATGGGCTACCACAGGTGAATCCTTGGGTTTCCAAAGGGCCCAACTCTGAGGCCCACTGTTTTTTGGGAAAGGGAAAAAGAAAAATCTCTAATTTTTTACCATTATATTATCACCCATATATTTTCAGTTTATTTCCTTACAAGAGGGTGTCATTTGGATGCTTTGGGGCTAGTCATCTAACTCACTGGAGTTGGGCCCTTTGGAAACTAAATGATTTTTGTATATAAGATTTTCTGATTCCATTACCTTTTTGTCTTTCGTATTTTAAAGAGGACTGTGCAGAAAAGCGCCAAGTATGTGTGCCTGGCTAACAGGGACTGCCCGGTGGACAAGCGACGGAGAAACCGCTGCCAGTTCTGCCGCTTCCAGAAGTGTCTGGCTGTGGGGATGGTGAAGGAAGGTAAGATTAGCTGTGGTATGATTGACAGCATCCACTGTCCCAACTGGCCTCTGTCTACTTCCTTAAACATGGAGATGATCACATCCCGACAAAAATGAGTACGGCTGATGTCCTCCCTGTTGTGGGATTCTGCAGTCGTGCCCGCGGCGATTGTTTGTCATTATATTGTATTCTCTCTCCTTTCCTTTCCGGCAGTTGTCCGAACTGACAGCCTGAAAGGCCGCAGGGGTCGCCTGCCCTCCAAGCCGAAGCCAGGGCAAGACTCAGTTTCCACGGCAACCCCAGTCAACATCATGGCAGCCCTTGTTCGGGCACATGTCGACTCAAACCCGCCAGCTGGGAAGCTGGACTACTCAAAGGTGAGGGCCGTGCTTAGGCCTGTGGCCTTACAGATGGCCCACTGCCACGATCATAGCAGGATAATACAATAAAATAATCATGCATGATGCGGACAATGGGCCATTCACACTGTATAAGCTTCTTGTTCCTGTTTCTATCCAAATGTGCACAGTTCCCTAAAGGACCGAGGCTGATAGTGTTTGAAACTGTTAGAAAGCTGGGGCAGCCACAAATCAAGTGCTGAACCTTTTCGGTCCAGCGGAATTTTCCAACCCTGGAAACTTCGGGCTGGCAAAAGACATTTTACAAAGTCTGAGTGCTGTATGTGTAACTGAGTACAGATGAAAAATATCCGTGGTTTCAAAATGTTCATTTTTTTTCATCAAAACAGTGGTAACAAATTCCAAAGCCACATTACAACGGGAAGTTTTTGCGAAGTATGCGGTGATCATTTTATTGCAGTGATCAAGCAATATGGCTCTGAAGTTGGCTAATTTGATTCATTTTTGTACTATATTTAACTTTTAATTGCATGTCAGATTATGGGTTCAAGTCAATGATTGCGATAGACAAGTCTCTAAAATTTTTAAAATAATGATAACATGTTGCCATAGCTGTTGCGTACAGCTAGCCTGGACCTTTCTCTAATGTTACGCTCTGAACATCAGCTGGACGTCATTCCAAGACTTTCAAGCAGCAAAATTACTTTGCAGAGGAGGCCGTGATCTCATTTGCTCGCTCGTTTCATGTTATTCCTAATTGAAATGGTCTCATTGCGGTCATTCTGAATTATGAATAATGAACAAGTGGTGTCTGGCACAACATGCCCCGCTCAAGGGAGATGTTTTAGCACATTGGGTTTTGAATAACCTGGGACCCCATAAACATTCGACCCGTATCGTTAACAAGCCTAATGATGTAACACCCTAGTTTAGCATACGGTTAGAAGCAGAATCGAATGATGCAGGTTTAGAATCCTGTTAGAAATTGATTGGAGAAGATTTAAAGAAGTTATTGTGAGAAAACTATTCTCAGTTTTTTGGTGACTTTGACCTTCACCTTGATCTAGTTTGGGCAAAACTTTAGTCTGGTCGTCCTTGAACCACTGCATACCTTTCTTGAAATTTTTGTGTAATATGATGAAATCATTTTTGCCCTGAACTGCCGACAGACATGCACGCAAACAAATTAACCCTTTGAGCGCCATCGGCAACTATAGTTGCCCGATGGTGTAAGATATCAAAACCAGTTGCTGTTGAAAACCTATCATGTGTCAACTTGTTTAAAAGAGCTCCCCTGCGGGAGCTCTTTTAAACAAGTTGCCACATGATAGGTTTTCAACAGCTCAGGATAATTACATTTTTAATTCTTTGAAAATTTATTCAGCGCTCAAAGGGTTAAATCGCTTGAAGAGTGACAACTTGGCATGATCTCAACATTTTTTTTCTCAGATTGTTCTTCTGTAACCTAAGTTTACCATTCATTAAACCAAATGGACAGGAACAGGAACCATCTGAGCTGTCAGTGGGGATTCCCATTATTAAAACAGGTTGCCACCGAATCCACAACCCGCAGCAGAATTATGTAATATTTGGTTTGGTGGGAAAGCACAACGATTAATGTGTCTGTCAAATTGC
This sequence comes from Gymnothorax javanicus, assembly GCA_029692085.1. Classification (NCBI taxonomy): domain Eukaryota; kingdom Metazoa; phylum Chordata; class Actinopteri; order Anguilliformes; family Muraenidae; genus Gymnothorax; species Gymnothorax javanicus. The sequence continues at coordinate 81,150,006 of CM056203.1, read as the reverse complement.
AAGTCAATGGGATTCGTTTTAACAAAGACATGAATTTTACTGCCAGAATATTTACTCTGCAAGGAAATTGTGTGCTGGTACCACCTCCTATAATGTGGACGAGGGGTTGGACCTCAGGAGATGAAGCAAAATGAAGGAGAAAAAGAGTGAAAATTATTTACTGGGAACACCAGGCTGCACGCTCAGTCCTGCAGTGCCCCGCTCCTCTGTAGGCCATGCCAATGAGTACAACAAATGCTATCTGCCAGAATGCATAGAGGGGACATAAAAAAATGACGCTTGTGCAGCATCTTGTTCAGCTTCTTCCTGCTGCGGCTAAGCATGCAGCACCTCCTTCCCTCGGGGGCATTTTCACGTACAATTCATGGACCTCACACCCATGACTCGACCCCATTTAGCTGACCTGCTAGTGTTCACCTAGCACACAAGTGAACAGCAAGCTTGTATAAACACTTTCCGCGCACTATAAGGAGCAAGTATAACTTCCTAACTCAATAATATCTGAAATATACCATGTTTAGAAAAAAAAGGTATTCCTCCATTGGGAAAAAGCTGTAAATGTGCAACCATAGATTTAACAGAAATCAGTGCATCAAACATGATAGTGGATATACTAAGGCCCTCAAGCTGTACGCACAATAAAATAGCGTAAATCTAGACATTCTATTTTGTTCAGTGCACTATAAATTCTTAAACAGAATGAGCAAAATGCCGTTATATTCAGTATTATGAGCAAAGGCTAACCACAAGTGATAATAACCAATATGACAAATTAGCAGCTTCAGTATCATAATTGTGGCAACTGTGGGAGATGGAATAACTGAAAATAGTAAGCTAAGTAGCTGTTATATTCCAAACATCAATACTTACACATTGAGAAGAAAGACTCCCTATGGTAGACTTCCTCCTCCATAGAGTCACTGCTGTCAGGCTCATGGAACCCTCCAGTCCTGTCCCATTTGGACTCACTCTTGGTGTCCACGTCTGTATTGCTTTTTAATCTCATAAAAGTGATATGAACACTCCTGAGTTTGATTATGGCTGGGTGTTTTTTTCAATGCACTTGAGGAATTCAAATGTACAAATTTGAGAGGATGTAACCTAACTTGCTGTTATGCAGGGGTTTATATACTTTTTCTAGAGGCTAAATCAATTTCTTTCAATTTTCAAAGTTCATACAGTTCACTCTTTGATAAAATGCTTGTCGAGCAACAGATAATTACCAGGAAAGTTTTGCGTGGGTGTGAACTACAGCTGTGGTTTTACACAGCACTAAGTCAGCAGGTACTAATCAGACTGGACTGTTTGAGGCAAACACCGACCACTGAATCCGGCGAAGGACGTATCTACAAGTAAATCATTGGTTGGATAATTTGTGTTTTTGATATCTGATGGCTATAATGGACAGTAGAATGACATAGCACCAATACTTTGTTGAATTTTTACTTCAGAAAGCTGATTTTTTTTGCAATAGTAAACTGCCATACCTTTGGGCTGTTGTTGCTTTAGCTTGCTGCTATGGCGGAAACCAAATGTTTTGTAGTGAAAGATAATTTTTATCAACTGCTGGATGGATGCTATTTGCAAATATGTTAGGCTGTTTGCAATCAGGCTTGGTTGAGGAGGTGAAGTCATACAATTCTTGGGTAACAGCGGTGAGACACGTCCATATTCTAAATCATTTACGGCCCGCGCACCGGTTACTTGTGAATATTCAATTTACATTTCATGTCTACTCCATGTTTTTACGATGCTGCAATGGAATGTGTCAGTTGAGCAGGTCGATAGGCATTACTAGAGTCACGATCTGCATATAATCTGTTTTTCAAAAAACAATACAATTGCTCAATTTCAACATCTGATTTGTTGTTTTTGTACTATTTTCAACTAACATAGGGTTTCATTTATTTCCAAATCATTGCATTCTGTTTTTATTTGCATTTTACACAGTGTCGTAACTTTTTGGAAACTAGGGTTGTATTAGCCTCATGTTGTGCTACGAATGTTTCATTTGTTAACAAACTAATCTTATGTGGTTGATAATAATGAACGCATGATATCTTCAGTCATGGAGCTCCATAGTAAAATAGTTTGCAAGCCACCAGTAGCCAACAGACGAATCATACAGGATTTAAAATACTTCCGTGACTTCCGGCATATTCTTTTAAGGTTGATGGAAACTGTCCAACTAGACCGCAGCTCTTTGTCACTGTCCCCTACTGCTGCTGCTCAAGCCTGTTCACTTTCTTGTTCACTTTTCATCTCGAATGAGCGTAATGATTGCCTCCTTTCCCCCCTGTCTACATGAGCTTAACACCAGCCATGTTTGTCTCAGTGTCTGGTCTACAGGGCACCATCAGAGATTCTGTAGAGAAAAGAGATACTCTCAGTCATTTAGTAGATTTATCAACTGTAGTCTGTCGTAAAATTACCATATTACTCTAGTTTCTCTGGAATATTTTCAAAAAACCGTGGAGGCAATTTTATAGTATTTTTATCCATTAATATCCATGCATTCTACTTGATTTTTACTCTGCTCTGTTATGGCTCCACACAGCCCTCTGCAGGTGAACACACTGCTGTAAATTCTTTTTCATTCTGCTCAGTGCATACACTTTTCCTGGCAGACCCTGTCCAAGTGTCAAGAAAGGGTTACACTGTAGTTGGTGCATCTAGAGTATTATATACTCTTGAGAATGCCCAGCCATTACAGAGGTCCAGCATACAGATATCATAAAAAGTAGCTTCTTATTTCTTTCACCTATAAATACATATACTTTATTGTGGGGTAATTAGTTCTCTGCATTTGACCCATCCTATAGTAAGGAGCAGTAGGCAGCAACAGAGCAGTGCTCGGGGACCAACTCCAGTTCTAAAGCCAGTGCCTTGGTCAGGGGTACCGGTAGGAGTGTTCCTGTAATGCATGTTTCTGTGGGTGGGGGAAACCGGAGTACCCGGAGGAAACCCATGCGAACACGGTGAGAACATGCCAACTCCACACAGACAGGCCCCAGGCCGGGATCGAACCCAGGACCTTCTTGCTGTGAGGTGACAGGGCTAACCACTGCGCCACCGTGCCGCCCACGCCCTATTTTCCTGTGCTTTATCTTTGATGCAAGCGATGACATGGGCTGCCCTTTTTGCTTCTGTTTCACTTCCAGTACCAGGAGACGGTGGTTAACCTGTCAGAAAAGGAGGATGTCGCTGATATTAGGCAGTTCTACGACCTGCTGACGGGGTCGATGGAGGTGATCCGTAAGTGGGCGGAGACCATCCCTGGATTCTCTGCCTTCTGCCCGGAGGACCAGGACCTCCTGCTGGAGTCTGCCTTCATCGAGCTTTTCATCTTGCGGCTTGCGTACAGGTCGGCTAGTCCCCGTTATCTACTCCTGCACCTGTTTGATGTCCGTCTCACCCCCTCTGTAAAAAAACAGAACCGTGTTTTTGCGCACTCAAAATTGCAGGTGGAAAATCAAGGGCTCAGAAATGTGCTTATTCTGGCAATGAATTCAGCTAGCTCCACCAATCCGGCCTATATCTATGCTTAACCCCTATGTGCATAGTAGACGCCGGCGTCTACAAAATTCTGAAATTTAATTGCTAAATAATTCTGTAATTGAATTTCCGAATGAGACAAGTGTCTTGCTTCACTGAAATAATTTTTCCAATCTCTGTGACACAAATCCTGAGTTATAAAGCCTTAAATAGGGTCAAGCACAAAAGGCAAGGATTGGATTTATTTGGATTTTGGATATAGAAGTTAAGAATTTCTCAAGGAAGTGACATTTAGGGGAAATATGTACAGTCTCTGAATCCAGCTGTTTGAACAGTAATGCTTTGTGTTCTGTTTTCACAGTGCTTAATTTTATTTTTTATTTTTTTTATTTAACCCTTATTTAACCAGGGAAGTCCCGTTGAGATTGAAATCTCTTTTTCAAGGGAGCCCTGGGGGTTGAGGTAGGGAGGGAAAGGGCAATTTGCACAGCCAATTGGATCAGGGGATGATTAGGTGGCAAGTCGAAAGAGCCAGGTTGGGACTTTAGCCATGACACCGGGGAACCCCCTACTCTTATCGAAGAGTGTCATAGGATCTTTAATGACCACAGTGAGTCAGGACCTCGGTTTAACGTCTCATCCGAAAGATGGCGTCTCCTTCAGTACAGTGTCCCCGTCACTGCACTGGGGCATTGGGGATTATTCCACCAGAGGGAAGATCGCCACCTACTGGCCCACCAACACCTCTTCCAGCAGCAACTTGGGTTTCCTCGGTGGTCTCCCATCCAAGTACTAACCAAGCCCACGCCTGCTTAGCTTCAGCCACGCGGCTGGAGCAGATCGAATAGTGGTATGGCTGCTGGCATAATGTTAACGGAGGGTGTTAACAGTTAAAATGTCTGCTTTTGGGAATTACACAATTTACATATCTCAATTAAACCTCACTTCCCCAGTGAATTCTGCTAATTGGCAAATTGTCCTGTAATTTTTCCATCTCTGATTAAAGCTGCTTGCACACCGGACGCGAAAAGAATTTTTCGCACGGCAGATTACACTCAAAGTCAATGCAAAGACGCGAATACACGCAAAAACGTGTGTATTCGCGGCTTTGCATTGACTTTGAATGTAATCTGTCGTGCGAAAAATTCGTTTCACATCCGGAGTGCAAGCAGCTTAAGGCTGCCGTGACGGGGCAGTTCTTACAGGATTTGATTCTTCGTTTTTTAAACTTATTTGTCTGTCTGTGTTACATTTTCTTTGCTTTAACCTGACGTGCCGAAGGAACAGGATATGAAGTCAGTTCAGAAAACAAATTTCTCAGGTTTCCTCAGGCGTTGCTCACCTGTTCTGCTGTGAAGTGTGAGCCTCGCCCACACAGTCTGGCTCAGTTTCCTGGTGAGGGGATTTTAGGGGGATTCCCTGATGGTTTCTAGGGCACTGCTTCATGTCGGCTCAGCGCATTCATCCTAACGTTTCCTCCGCTGGCCTGATTAGATGTGAGCTGCGGTCAGAGTTTGCACAGTGTGTTTTTTATGCTGTTTGAGAATAGTGAGGAGACGAGCCATGATTAAGGACAGCATTACCATCTCGAAGCCTTGAGCTGCAGGCCTTCTTGCAGTTTAAAATTTCTTGGCGATGTCAGCTGTCCTCAGTTCGAATTCAGAGAAGCCCTGTTCTAATTTTGAAGAGAGAATGGGTAATAAGCTGCAAATAAGTTCAGAATTTTTCTGCTTTCCATTAGCGGGTGACCAGAATGCTCGAACATCATCACAAATATCTATCACCGCAGGTTTGAAGTTCATTATATCTTAGGATCACGGTTGACAAAGATATTCATCTATATCACTGGTAAAATGTACACTACAGGCCAAAGGTTTGGAAGCAAGATCAAATTTGTACAAAAAAAATCATAGTTTCATTGGCATGCTTTGCAACAAAATAAACATGATTATTATATAAAGAGTCACTTATCAGAATACATTTTACTCAAATTATCAGGCCCATATAACTCGGCCCATGGTCCTAGTGCCCACCGGATTGCCATTGGCATCCGATGGGCTGTAAACCATGACATAAAGTGAATAATGCAAACTGTGACTTGCTTTTTACTTTTTCACTGAAGTTGTGACTCTTGCAAATCTTCTCAACCCTAAAACTAAGTCCCTCCTTTCTTTTGTTAACATTTTTTCAGCAATGGTCTGGTAACATCAATGTACACAGTACCTAAAGGTAAATAGAGGAAAATGGTGCATATCAATGAAAGAAAAGTCTAATCATGCAGTAAATACATCCCAAAATCCATAGATTTCATGCTGGTTTTTAAGAAAGGCATTGTGAACAGAAACTTGAAGTTGCTTCCAAATTTTTGACCTGTACTGGCCTTGCTTCCAAACTTCTGGCATGTAGTGTATATTACTTCGGTAATAATCGGTGTACAAGGTCGCACTACCAAAAATATAATCAGTGAGGTTGCTTTGCTTTCAGCATCAAATGTGCGCATCCATGGGTGAAGGATTGGGACTGTAAAAGATATTAAAAAAAACCATCCTGTCCCGTATCACACATTTTATCGCTGAACAGTATGTGCATTCCTTTTTTTTCTTACTCCACTGCCCCCTGCAGGTCAAGCCAGGAAAAGGACAAGTTGATCTTCTGTAACGGTGTGGTGCTGCACAGGAGGCAGTGTGTCCGGGGCTTTGGCGACTGGATTGACTCCATAGTGGATTTCTCTCAGAGTTTATGCCGCATGAACTTGGATGTCTCCTCCTTCTCCTGTCTCTCTGCTCTGGTCATCATCACAGGTGAGTCCCTCAATGCCTAATTAGCCCATTGCCTGATGAAGTATACGCTAAGCATTATGGGATTGAAGTGGGGCCTCGCTTTCTCGCTTTGCACTAGAACAGTTGTGTGGTAGCTGACGAAGTAGTTAAAATTCGATTGAATATGTGAAAAAGCATTGTGTTAACTCACTAAGTATGCTTTAACACATGGCATCGCTAGAATTTAAACGATCCCATTGGAATACATGTTGCTACTTTCATCTAACTTGCAAGTCAAACTATTTAGCACAATAAAATTATTTGTGACTCAGTCAAAGCCTTATAACGGCACGGTTTTCACGTAGCTCCGTAGCTAGCTAGCTGGCTATTGCTGACGTAAAATGGAGGTATGCGCAAGTTACGTTGGTGCAGTACACTTTAACTGAGCCAGAAACACTAAATTAACATCGCTAGCATAACTATTGGTAAAAATCGAGCCTTTACAAGGCTTTGGTTGAATCGCTAATAGTTTTAATGCGCTAACTTACGCTCATCTCATCTGCTAAAGCGAGACCCCACTTCGATCTCATAATGTCTAGCGCGTTCGTCATCATGCAATGGGCTAATACACGAGTACAATTATCCACTTGATGGTTTTCCTTATATATGAGTGATTTTTATGAGCTCTGCATAACAATTTTTTTTACGCAATTTGTTCTATTCCTCTGAATATTTAATCAGGCCCATTCTGAGGGACTTATCGGCTGCTGTACCAGTAACCCTGTACTGCCCTTCATCTGCTCAGTCCCCTCCAAACTTACATGTTTATTGACATGAATTATTATTTGAATTGTATGCGTTACTACATGTAGTGTTTTATAAACTCATTAAATGCAATGTTTGGTGTTCAAATACCTACGTTCATTAGGGGGCCCTGCGGCCTTGCCGGGGATAATTGGGGTTAAGTTGGTTAAAATATATTGGTTCATCACTCTGTAGCGACCACTTCTGTTCAGCCTGGTTCATGTAGCTGTAGGAACTAAATTGTACGATGACTATGTGATCCTCCGACGGCATAGGCAGTGTGTGATTGGTGTTGGGACTGCGTAGTGTAAAGAAGTGAGGGCTCGTCGTCACGTGCATCAAAGGCGTCAAAAAAATCCAAAAAAAGGTGTTTGAAAGGTGCAACTGCTAAAGTCAGCAGTTCATATATTTTAGGAATGATTCTCCTGGTACTGCAGGCCATGCACAGAGTAAAGTCCCTCATTTAACACCCCTGTAAATTCATGTAAATCTTGTGTGAATATCCACAGCAGCACAGTATAATGTGCGGCACTCCTAAGTATTCTCCTGACACTCTTATAACAAATATAGCAAATATAGCCTTATATAATGCTCCTTAGTTGCGAATTTACTACCAGCCTCGGTCATGACCTGGATCAGAGCACTCGAGGTATGGTATTAATGAGTAACAAGCCCTTCGTTTCCCGGCCTCTCCAGATCGGCATGGCTTGAAGGAGCCGAAGCGGGTTGAGGAGTTTCAAAACCGGCTGATTGCCTGCCTGAGGGACCACGTGACGAGCAGCACTGCGGACAGCAATCAGACCAGCTATCTGTCCCGCCTGCTGGGGAAGCTTCCAGAACTGCGCACCCTCTGCACGCAGGGTCTCCAGCGCATATTTTACTTGAAGCTGGAGGACCTGGTGCCGCCGCCCCCCATTGTGGACAAAATCTTCATGGACACTCTGCCTTTCTGAGGGGAGGGGCTGGGGATGGAAGGGGAGGGGCTGGGGACGGAAGGGGAGGAGCTGGTTCTGTAAGGGTGCTGGAACTGAGAGAAAAAGAGACCGTAGACGATGTTTATGCACTGAAAGGTTTCGAAAAAAAAAAAAAACAATCAGGTACCGAACAGCCTTTGGGACTTTAACAGCCTTGTAATATTCTTATAAAAATGTATTTGTAGTTTTGAAATGGACAATTTCCTGCCTGGTGTCATGTCATTGGATTCCACTGAGCGCTAGGACTGATGCTCCAATGACATCACTTCCAGGATGACTGGAACGCTCTTTCTTCCACCTACTGTTGGACATGTTTGCAGTGTCTGTGCAAGGAGCGAGAAGAAATCGCGCTGTGCATTTCTGTAGTATGGTGCATTATGTTTGTTTGTATCCATCTGTGTGTTCTTATGGTTTTGAGTGTACGAACTCTGTCACCATCTATATAAACTGCATGATGTTTGTTTGGGGGGTGAGGGGGGGGGTTAAACAGCTCTGGGATGGAATTTAGACGTGTGCTATGTGCACCTTGCCTGGGTCTGGAGTGGACCATCCCAAAATATAGACAGCACTGCCGCATGCTGCAATGTGGGGCATAGCTGCTTATATGGGGAACACTCCCTCAGCGTTAGAGGAAAACAGAGATATTATCAGTTAGGTGGGAAGTCTTACCCATGTTGCATTTTAGCTGATACTTTTCAAGTGTAATCCTCCTCGTTTGAAACATGAATATTTATATACGAGCACTCTTTTATGCGCACAAGGAATTTTTCAATGCAAATTTATGAGGGGAGGTCTTGAACCAAAAGGATTCAGGATCAAAAACCAGGTTTCTGACTCAAAATACCGGTGAGTTATCAGCATTACAAGGGAAGCCTTCTTTTCCCACCAAAAAAATTCTTCTGCATTTTGGTGAGAGAAAACCGTGGATGGGTCCACTTGGACTTTGATTAATCCCACGTGTCTTTTTACAGTGCCTTAATATCTTGAATCTTTTCATGAGAATGATGAGAAAAATGAAGGTAAAATGCCTGAGAACTGCTGTTTGTTTTCACCAGTAACTGAGTGTCACGTGTCTGGATTTCTTGACTTTCGTACCAGGAGTCTTGATACCACTCAGGCTGTGGCCTCTTTGGTTTTGTCAAGTCTCTCACCTACATGCACCAAAAGAAAGACTGTTGGGAAATATTACTGTAAAACTTATGTGTTTGTTGCCTTAAATGCCCTTATGGAGAACGCAGTAATTGCACTTGTGACAAATTACGACTGGAACACAAGCAACTATGAGCACTTTGTACAGTATTTTTAATGACTTTGTGAATTATATGTTTTTTTTTTATGTTGGTTTAATACGCGTGTATAATAGTGGTATTGATTTGTATGTAGGCTAAAAAGGTAGATTTACTTTCTAGTTTGCTGCCTTTTGCCAAAACCTGTGTGACTTCGGGGAAATTTGTATCAATTATTTTTGTATTTTCTCATCATTAAAGAGTAAATTAACAGCCACTGATCGTATTGAAACCTGGGCTACGGCATCACCGGTTTAGTGCAAGTATTACTTTGTTGTGGAGAACTCTGTTGTTGGGATGCTTGTTTTTTCATGATGTTTGAGTGCTTTTAATTCTTATGGATATTTGGTACACACCATACAAATACACAGTTGGCTACAAAATATGTGGGATGGGATATTTTTTTTCCTTCATTTGCCTCAGTATTCCACAAGTTTAGATTTTGGATGAATCAAACAATACACGCACCCTTGAAGTATAAATGCAGATTCTCAGTTTTTTTTAAACATATGATTAATTTCAGCAGTTTTTATGCGTAACTCCCTATTCCAGGGGACCAAAATGTTTTAGATAAATGGCTCATGATATTGTTAGTTTATTTGACAAGTTCAGAGCACATAAATTCCGTGAACGTACCAGTGTTAACTTTGAAATGTTTTATCAGTAGACCATGGGATGCATGGCTTTGGATTGTTTGAGGAATCAAGAGAAAGTACATGGAGAAAATCTACTGAAACACAGGGTCAACATGCAAACTCTCATGGGTTTCGTGCACAGATATGATCATATCTGTTTTAAAGAGGTCGACAGCATCTTTTTAGCCGCCTGGCCATCCTGTTTTTACGGCTTATGCTGCTTTCACACTGGACGCGAAAAGAATTTTTCGCACGACAGATACATTCAAAGTCAATGCAAAGACGCGAATACACGCGTTAAATTCGTTTGGCTTCCAGTGTGAAAGCGGCTTTAGTCTTATTTATATCTCGCAGTGCAGCCTCAGCATCTGTTTGTGACAACTTCTGCTGAAAGAACCTGACATGCATCCATGCCCACATAATTAATAATTATCTGTAGGATCGGCGTCAGAAAAATTTTCTTTATTATGGTCAGGATTCTTAGGCACGATCACTGCAGGTCTTCTTTCAGAGATGGAAAATCAGGTTCAGACATGAAAAGTTTGTCACAGAACTTTGCTCCAATTATCTTGATTGGCTGATTAGTACAGTTCTTCGGCCGAAAGATAGTGATGTCAGTTTTCAGAGGTCATAGGTGGAATAAAAATAGGGAGGACTGTACCTCCGTCTTCTTTAACCCTATCACGCAAATATAGACCCCGGTGTCCGTAAATTCCGAAATTTTATACCTAAATAATTCTGTAATTGAATTTCCAAATGTCTTGCTTCACTTGAATAATTTTCCCCAGTCTCTGTGACACAAATACTGAGTTATAAAGCCTTAAATTGGCTAATGCGCAACACACATTATTTAGCTTTGCATTATTTGTATGCAATTATTTGTACGTACATTTTAATACATGTACTTTGTATACTCACCATTGCTCTATTCGTGTTCCAAGCTGTTTAATTTTTTTGAAGTCTGAGGTTTGCTTTGAGGTCTTCTTAGCCTGTAATTGCTACTGTGCTGTTCATTGTCTTAACTCAAATTTGCCATGTTGGCACAGGCCATCAGCAGACTCCAAAACAAGCAAAAGAATAAAATCAAGAATCGATACTGCAGGTTTCCCCTAAACTGTGCCAAAGACACGACTGAATATTCCTGATTAATCATAAAACCTTGCAAAACAATGTGTCCCAAACATTACAGGACTATGTGGGGAAAGTGTCATCTTTTCTATATAATGGAACCAAAATGAATTCTTCTCATTTAAAAACTGAGAATTTGCATTTTGATCACAAGAGCGTTGTTTGAACAAACATCCAAAATTGTTCAGCCAAATTAAGAAACCAAGTTTTTGTACAAAATGTTATGTGGCCCACTGCAACTACAAGTTTTGATATTAAAAAGCGTAAATATTTTTTATTGTGTTGTCTCAATATTTTTTGTCTGCATAAATGTGTGGGGTAGCCTTAGTTATCATTGTCCTGCAAAATGTCTATCCATAATTTTTTAATAATAAAAAAAAATTTAGCTTATTTGCTATCCTTTCATTATGGCATTTTTGTTGCAATATCAATTCTGTGTGTTAGCGTTTTTCAATTTCATCTGTATATAAAGCTACGGAGACCAGGAAGTGCAATAACAGGGGAAAAAAAAAATTGTTGCCAGGACATACTGTATAACTTGTTCCCAAGTCCAACATTCCTGTCATATGTTCAAACTTAATGCCATGTTTAGCAAGAGCAGTAGAGACTTCTGCAGATGTTCCAAAAGTGCACTGGATTCAGCAAGACAAATGTGGGAAAATAGGTGTCTAAAATTCAAAGTCTTTAAAGGGCACTGTCACAGCTGAGCATGCTCAATAAACTTGAAAAAAAAAAAATGGACCAATTTTTTGACCAAGTCCGTCACTGGTGGAAATTGTTAGTTTGACGTTAAATTGCAGTTCATCATAGCTGTTAATCATGACTGTTATTTACTTTAAGGCAGGATTCATGGTATATTTTCATTCAGTTAATTTATTAATAGGTATTGTTGTGTAGGAATATAAACAAATGGCAAGCCAACATGTAAAAAAAATGCAGGTTTTCCAAGGCATTATATTCTCAGATGTATTTCAAGTGATCAAAGTCACAGAGCTATTGAAACCAAGGTCACAAGCAGCTGTATAATCTCTCTGATAACCAATGAGCATCCACAAGGCACCCTCAGCAGGGACAGAGCCCTTTTAAAATTTGATATGTTGCTCAAAATTACTGTCAGACATTGTTGGTTGTCAATAGGCAGTTTGTCTTTCTCAACATGCAATACTGCTGCATTTTATTGAAGAGAAGTATGATAACTGTAAAGTTCTCAGTCTTCCTTTATTGTTTTCCTCCACAATCCAGCCATCCTAGTCAGTTTTTTCTGTCAGATTACCAAATTACTTCTAATTATTTAATTATTGTCTCCTGATTCCCCCATCTCTTAGTACTCCCACTCTCACCTGTCTTTCAGTTAATTGTTGTTGCGTGTATTTAAAGGACATCTAACGTCGATTCCCATTGTTTTTGTTTATCGGCCAATCAGCGAGCCGCACCTGCGCAAACCAACCGAAATAGAAGGATTATCTACATATTTACACAAAACATTGGTTTATCTGAATGAATTGGTCATGTGACAATGCAAGATGACAACAAAAGCAAGTGATTTGTTTGTAAACACTGGACGTTCAATGTCCCGTCTGAGAATCGCCTTTAGATGCCCTTTAAGTTTCTTGTCTTTGACTTCCCCCTGTTGGATTGTTCTCTTCTGTCCTTGGTTTAAACTCAACTGAATAACTTAAGTAGCAATTTATTAAAGAATCTTCTCCCATATCGTGGTCCTGGTGAGTGGCTTCTTCTGGACACTCCTACACCCCAGTTAGAAGGTATTTGCCTTCCGGCGGGTGTAGGTGATTTGGCTTGCCATCCCGGTTACTGACCTCAGATCAGCCCCTGTGACTACACCTAGCCAACCCCTCCTGTTACCCAGTCTGCTCCAGCCTGACTCTGGTTTGCTGCCTGACCGAGCTATTAAAAGTTCCTTTGAGGTTAAGTCCTCTTTGGAAAATAGAGTGGCCAATTTGGCTTTTTCTGTAATCTGTGTCTGGCTCTTGTTCTAATGATCTGTAACAGATTACATGATAGGTTCATATAAAATTGCTCTGTTTTGAACTGAATACTGGAAATGAGTGAGTATTTTCCTCAGTGACCTCTGATTAAACCACATCTGCAAAAATGCACTGCTGTCAAACCTTGTATTTTGCTAGTGGAACTACGTTTATTAAGCTCAATTCATACAAGGACCTTCAAAGGCAACATGCTGTGATTTTTTTGACCGCTGAATCACTTTGGAATGAATTAGCTTGGGATGCTACCACTTTTTAACCATTTGTAATGTCGGGCTGTTTCGGTATTTTTTCAGAATTTTAGTACCTTCAAGAGTGTTTCTGAATTTTAAATAGCATTGTTAATTCTCTTTGCGAATAATGAGGTGAAGCACATTCTATTCCTGTATTTTTGATTTTACACATAATGGATCTAAAAATCACCTTAGACCCTAGTTAGTCCGCTGTATGGGGAACAAGTGCACCATTTGAGATAAAGCCCCGGTGAAAGCATACCCTTGTCATAGGCAGGTGTAGGTCTTGTGATAAATTGCAGAATCCTACATTTAATCAAGCAAGTGCTGAACTTCTAAGCCATCCTTGCACCAATTCCCCATGCATTCCAAAAGCAATGAAAGTTTGCTATATTATGTGTATATTTATAAGTATATGAGATATCATTAGATAAATTCCTACCCCGCAACTTTGGTTAGAAACACACAGTGAAACCATGGGGCATTGGGCGATGCTTTTATCCTCCCAACGAGAAAAGGAAAAAAATAAAGCTTTATTTGGCTCCCAGATAATGTATTTGACTTGTGGGACAAGGCGTCAACATTGGCAAGGGTACCTATTCTCAAAGGGACAATGTCTTATATCTACAATCAGATTCACTCTCTAGGCTTAGTTTCTTTAAATTCTATTAAAATACTCTGGGAAGGGGAACTAAGAGAGAAGATCCCTGTGGAGCTCTGGGAGGATGCCCTAACAAATGTACATAAATCCTCCATTTGTGCAAAACATGGGCTCATCCAATTTAAAATCTTACATCGCACCCATTTCACAAAGGCTAGGCTCTCTAAAATATATAAAGATGTGAGCCCAATTTGTGACCGATGTCGCCAAGCACCGGCTGGCCATGTCCATATGTTCTGGTCTTGTCCAGTCTTACAGCCATACTGGGTGGAAATTTTTGGGTTGTTGTCTAAAAGTACCGGGAAATTGATTGAACTTAATCCTTTGATCGCATTATTTGGTGTGACCCCTCCCACAACAGTACTCTCTTCCCTAGAGACAAGGTTTATAGCCTTTGTCACTCTGCTTGCCAGACGCTTAATACTACTCAAGTGGAAGTTTCCAACACGTCCTTCGCATACACTGTGGTTACGGGAAGTACTTAATTCTGCCAAACTAGAAAAAATCAGGTGCATTATGAGGGGCTCCCTGACAGGTTTTTACAAGATGTGGGACCCCTTGTTTAGATATGTACGTGAACTGGATTTTCAGTGTTTCCCCGAGTGATTGATATAAGTGTTATAGCAGCACAAATGTAAAGTTGTCATATGTTAAGCAGCAGGCTCACCGGCAAATGTCAATAATATTTAAGTCCAATTTATTTTATTTTATTTTATTTTATTTATTTATTTATTATTAATATTATTATTATTATTCGTAATGTATAATTACTTTTTTTTGTGTCCTTAGTCTTTGTCTTGCCCTCTGTTCTGGTTTGTACTATTTGTCACATTTTGTACTATTGTATTGTCTTTCTGTTCACTCGTGAAAATCTTAATAAACAGATTGTGGAAAAAAAAAAAAAACATTGGCAAGGAGCGTTGTTAGATGCTGGTGCAGCATGCGACGGTCTGCATGGACGGTGCAGATGCCCGGACCAGCAGGGTGAAAGGCGAGCTGCAGCTGGCAAGTGGATTGGAAAGTGGCGAGGAGGGAGCAGCTAAACAGATGGCCCTGTGAAAGCCAGGCCGTCATCCGGCATCACTGAAACAAGTTCAAATGAACTACATCGTCGAGACGATCGGTTCTCGTGGGGCCCCGCTGGGGGACCCTGCGTCCTTTTTGCAAAATCAGGCTCAGTTAATCCCCACGATTTGACATCTAGAGTACCGCTGTCAAGTTTAATGATGATATTTTAAGTAAAAAACAGATGAGTAGCCCTTCAAAGTTAGTGTCCGCACCATGAAGTACAAGGAGAAGAAGAACAAAAAGAGACTGACTGAGGTTTTGGTCCCTCAATCCGAGGGAAAAAATCACCACAGAGTAGGGAAAGCGTTGGAGAGAAATCACTGATGGACAGAGATTAGGGTCAGTCCCTCTCCCTCCCTATGACCTACGATCTATATTAAACATGAACCATGTCATGCAATGCATTTTATGTACCATTTATTACGTTTAAAACTCTGTCAAACCTGAGCGTCAGTATGAGTGCTGGTTATGGAACAGGGAACTTCAAGCTTTTAGCCGAGAGAATGTGGATTCTTATTTCAAAAGTGCTTGACCTTGTAACCTTGAGGGAGAAGTACCTTGTCATAGGTTAGCCTATCTCTTTTCAGGTATCTAGCCCTGTTCTAGTAGTAAATCCCAGTAATGTACACCACACATGCATCACAACTTATGCATTGAAGGTGTGGTAGGCAACAGGCCCCTGGAAAAGCAATCAACAAAAGGCTCAGATTGGCTTTTTTTGCCAGTTCTCAAGCAGTAACTATCCACTGCGGTTTCATCACCATGGCCATTCTGAGCTTCTGACTCAGGCCCTGTCACTCTGTTTGATAGTGTGAGAGGGGTAACTCACATTCAGGAGAGCATGGTGTTCTCTGGCCCAAATTTGTCAAGAGTGATTTGTACGGCAGCCTTCCACCTGGCTTCGCTATTTGTCGGGATACTAGGCCAACCATCTGATCAGCGAGTGGGCTGCTCACCTAACAGAAGGAGATCAATCATTTTAACACCGTCCCTAGTGGGAGTCACGGCCGCATCAGTCGCTCTGATAGATCTGGTTACGAAGCCCCAAATTAAACTGCAGATTTTAATTGAGGGTTCATCCTTCTCATCACTTTCTCCCAACGGTCCTGACACCCAAGGCAGCCCCTGAATCTTTTCATCTGACCTACCCACCACACACCCTCCTCCCATGTCCTCAAGCCAATCTCAGGAATGCCCACTCCAATGGCCTTCACACAACCCCTCACGCGCTGATTTAAACTTGCATTGACCACGCTAAAAAACACAAATTAAAGGAAGCCATAAAATGATGCACTCCCCTGGAGACTGGTACCTAAGGCTTTTTTGTAATATGTCTCATGAGTAGTTTCCCCAGGCCACCACAACTCGATGCTTGTTCTGTGTGGATTTAAGGCTTGGGCATATCATGAGGTGAATTGTGACACTTTGTAAGAGAGTTGCAACTTGCAACAGATCACTCACAATTCCAGACCCTGGTGTAATCTTCTAATTCTTGACAATCCAATGATTTCTGTTTTCTCTACTTTATATTTACGCAACACATCACAACAGAAAAATAAGGACACTATCAAGTCTTTGTGAAAATAGCTTTTTAAAAATTCACATCCTTTAACCCTTTGAGCGCTGAATACATTTTCAAGGAATTAAAAATGTAGTTATCCTGAGCTGTTGAAAATCTATCATGTGGCAATTTGTTTAAAAGAGCTCTCCTGCAGGAGAACACACACACTCCCCTATGGGAGCTCTTTTAAATAAGTTGCCACATGATAGGTTTTCAACAGCATCTGACTTTGATATCTTACATCATTGGGCAACTACAGTTGCCCACGGTGCTTAAAGGGTTAAAAATAAGTGAATAGCCATCATTCTTTTTCAATCGTTCATACTTTCTGAAGATCTTCTTTCCGTCTCCTAAACATTATTTCTTGACAACATTAATACAAGGCTTTTTTTTACCTTTATTTAAGAAGGGAAATTCCATTGAGAACATGTTTCTCATTGTCAAGGACACCCTGAGAGAAATGTCAGATAGAACAGTTGCAAGTGAGGGGGGATAGAGAAAATCAGGGGTAAAGCCCCTGGAGTAGTTTTGGAGCTCAGGGCCTTGCTCAAGGGCCCAACAGCAGAGCTTTTCCCACCTTCATCTCACCAGATCGAGTCAGAATCCCAAGCCTCGTCTGCTCTTTCTGATTTTGGATTGTATATCCCATGTGGAAATCATGTGGCTTACGGCGACTACATTAGCAGGATTTGCAAGAAATAACCCAGCATAATCAACAATAAACCCCGCACTGTATGCCTTTTAAACTCTTTTGCTTTTGTTGGATCTGTAAAGAGACAGATGGTGTGAAAGTGGAGACCCAGAGATGGATATTTTTGGCCTGTCATTGTTGGGCACGGTGGGCTGGTGTAATAGGATCTGTCCCTTACAAAGCCCCGGTGACAGACGACTCCACAGGAACATGGTTACAGCTTAAGCACCTGATAGATTGATCCATCAGAACGGCCAGAACACCACACATTCAATATCTGCAGACTGGGCAGAAAATGCACCCCTGACTCCCCTTCGATCCACAGGTCTGGTATTCCCCACTGTGTAACTGGCTGCATGATTCCATCTTTTCCTTCCTACTTCCCAAGCTGATGTGGCAGGTATCCAGGACAGAGCGGTTGGCCTGCCTCACTATGGTTGACGTTGATCATGAAACTTGGAGAGCCAAAACCACCCAGGATTAGCCGCAGAGTACTTCTCCATGTTTTGTGCCAAAATTACCTCTAGTGTTTTTTTGCTTAAGTGCCCTGTTTTGGTCCCATCTGACCATAGAACTTAAGTTAGTCTAATTGGAAGTTGCTCCACTGAGAATTGCTACCTTATTGTGAGGGAGGACTTAACGTGCCTCTTGGATCTTGGGAGCTATGTTGCCTGGTGCATCAGCTCATGGTAGAGTTTCTCATGGCAAACTTAGCTCAGGTGTCGTGCCAGACAAAATGCGATTCACTAAGACTCCTATGGTGCGTTCCCAAAAAAGTATGAGAACCTTGCCCGGAATGGGGACACTGGGGACTCCTGGAGCAATGCCCGGGAGGGGAGCTCATTGGCGAGTGCCTGGTGGTGGGGTTTTTCACAGGACCCAGCCGGGCTCAGCCTGAAGAGGCTGCTGGGAGCCACCTCCACGTGGACCCACCACCCACAAGGAGAGGAGTAGAGGTCGGGTGCAATGTGGACCGAGTGGCAGACAGGGGCAGAGACCCCGGTGTTCTGGGCTCCGGCTATTGAAACTGGCTTTGGGAAATGGAATGTCACCACACAGGCAGGGAAGGAGGCGGAGCTTGTGCAGGAGGTTGAGCGGTACCAGCTAGATATAGTCAAACTCACCTCTATGCACATTTCTGTCTTTGGAACCAATCTCCTTGATAGGGGTTGGACTTCCTCCTTTTCTGGAGTTTCCCATGGTGAGAGGCGTTGAGCAGGTGTGGGGATACTTACATCTCCTTGACTGAGTGCTGCTTTGTTACAGTTTGCCTCAGTGAACAAGAGAGTCTCTGCAATGTGCTAACAGGTTGCAGTGCTCTGACGTTTGTTTGTGCTTATGCACCGAACAGCAGTTTGAAGTATCCAGCCTTCTTGCAGTCCCTGGGCGGGGTCCTGGAAAAGGCTCCAACTGGGGATTACTAGTTCTGCTGGAGACTTCAACACTCACATGGGTAATGACGGTGACACTTACAAGGGAGTGAATGGGAGGAATGGCCTCCCTGATCTGAACTTGAGCAGTGTTTTGTCAATGGATTCATGTGCTAGTCATGGATTATCCATAACATACACCATATTTGAGCATAAGGGTGTTCAAAAGTGTACTTAGTGCAAGAACACCCTTAACCAAAGGTCAATGATTGGTTTTGTAAGCGGGTCATCAGTTCTGCTGCTGCATGTTTTGGACACTCAGGTGAAGAGAGGGGCAGAGTTGATCACCACCTGGTGGTGAGCTGGATCAGATGGCAGGGAAGACTGCTGGACAGACCTGATAAACCTAAATGTGTTGTGAGGGTTAGCTGGAAACATTTGGTAGAGGACCCTGTCTGGATGATTTTCAGGTCACATCTCCAGAAAAGGTTTTCCCACATCCTGGGGGAGACAGGGACATGGAATTCGAGTGGACCCTGTTCTAAGTCTCCATTGTGGAAGCGTCAGCCATGAGCTGTGGCTTGAAGGTTGCTGGCGACAGTCAAGGCGGCAACCCAAGGACCCGTTGGTGGATGCCAACAGTGAAGGAGGCTGTCAAGCTGAAGAAGGTGGTCTTTCAGGCTTGTTTAGCCCAGAGGACTCTTGATTCAGTTGACTGGTATTTACAGGCTAGAAGGACTGCAGCTGCAATATTGCCAGAGGCAAAAAAAATCAAGCTTGGGAGGAATTCGGGGAGGCTATGGAGAAGGACTCAAAGAAGTTCTGGTGAACCGATAGATGACTCAGGAAGAGGAGGCCAGGGATTTACCCATGCTGTTTTCAGCAGGGGTGAGATATTGTTTGGCTGCGGAAGGAGCACTTTGAGGAACTCCTGAATCCAACAGACATGCCCTCCATGGAGAAGGCAAAGACAGAACACTTGGGTGAGTCTTAGTCCATTACCCTGCCAGAAGTCACTGATGTGGTTGAAAAGCTCCGCAGTGGAAAGTCACCATGGACAAACAAGATCTACTCTGAGATGCTGACAGCTCTGGATTTTGTTGGACTGCCATGGTTGACATACCTTTTCAACATCGCGTGGATGTTGGGTACAATGCACTTGGACTGGTCCCCCAATTTATAAAAAGGGGGACCGGAGGGTGTGCTCCAACTACACAGGGATCACACTGCTCAGTCTCCCAGGGAATGCCTATGCCAGCAAGCTGGAGAGGAGACATTGCCTGATTTTTGAACCTTAGATCCAGGAGGAACAATGCAGATTCCGTCCTGGCTGTGGAACAGTGGATCAACTTTTTACCCTTGCACAGCTTCTGGAGGGGTCATGAGAGTTTGCTAATCCAGTCTACACATGTTTTGTGGACTTGGAGAAGGCTTATGACCGTGTCCCATGAAGTATCCTGTGGAAGGCGCTGCGGGAGTATGGGGCTCTGGGGCCGTTAGTATGAGCCAGCCGATCCCAATGCAACAGAAGCAGGAGTTGTGTCTGGATTTTTGGCATTAAGTCGGACTCGTTTCCAGTTGGTGTCGGACCCCGCCAAGGATGTCCCTTGTCATCTAATAATCTAAACATCTAATAAATGTTTGGTTAATATTAATGGATATATACTGCAATTTGATCTTTATAAGGTGCCAATTATTGTGGCACAGGTTGATGATGATTTCTTTCCAACCACATTTCTTCGGCGAAGTCGACAGTTCACTACTGTCCTTCCAGGTTTTCACATGCATTAGACAGTTAGCCCAATGCCTGTGATTTCAGTGATCTTCTTAGTCGCATTCTTCACTTGATGGAAGTCAATAATTTGCCCCTCTTGAAACACAGTAACATCTTTTCCTTGACCATGGGATATTGTCTTCTGGCATGATTGTTTCAATAAAGAGAAGCTGCACATTGGATCAGTCAGGGTTAAAAGAATTGTGGCCAGCTGAAACATATTCATCACTGCAATAATGTTTCAATCATAGGCTCTCAAGTGTTTGCTTATTTAAATCCAAATGGTGACATTTTTGATAAGGCAGTGCATGTGAATGAGAGAGTGAGGGAGAGAGAATAGATTATGTGAGCACTTTGTAAAAGAGAGAGAGAGTGTGTATGGAGGAGGGAGAAAGAATAGAGTGAATACCCGAGGAAGAGAAATGACTGGGAACTGTCGTGAAAGAGGGAGAAATAATCAGAGTGAGGGACAAGAATGTGGAAATGGAAAAGAGTGTGTTTGTGTTCACACACTGTCGAGGCTGAGAGGAAGTGGGACATGTCACACTGTCATTCTCCTGTCCACCAGCCAGAGAGATTATCAGTTGTTACAACAGCCAGAAACAAAAGACATGGCAACACATGCAATGAAAACAGAACTGCAGGCCCTGAACTGCTGAGCGCATCTGAAAAGACCACTGCAACTCAGTTCAGTTGTGGAAAAAAGATTTATAGCCATCAAAGAGATGATATTACGAGCTCACTTCAACAACTGCAGTACCTTTGCCAACCAAAGCCCCAGCAGGCAGAACGCTGTACTGGAACTTTGCGAGTGTGAGAACATGAGAACGTTACGATTATAAAATGTGAGTGACAGGGGGCTCTGTTTTTGCCAGAAGATGACACGTCCTGGATCTGAGCCCACATTTTTGGCAGCTTGTCCACCGTTAACCAAGGGCAAAAGGAACACGGAGAGACGGGACACCGGGGATCGGTTTTGCTTGAGGGTAGGGTGGGGATGGGGGGGTGCAGATGCACCTTGCCTCCAAGTCCTTCACCTTTAGGGACCAGCAGGGCAATGACCTTGAGCTCATCTAAAGCACAAGCTGAAACAAGGCTTCTGTTATTTAAAAGAATCCCCCTCGACACTCGGCACTCACAGAAAACCCAACAAGTTCAGATGGTCACAGAATGGCTTATGGTGGTGTAATAGTGCAAGTCAAACAGTAATTCCATTTTTCCACACATATGTGCTGGCGTGGTACAACTCAGAAAGTCAGCCTAGCACAGCTAGGACTTCGGTTTCCATTTCAACAAGACAACCCGCTTGAAGGTGGAAGTGATGACACGCTTGTCTTGTGTTCATGACGTTTAAAGCGCTGACGACATAAAACAACGGATACAGTCTCTGTGTCATCACCCATAGAGTTCTGAAGAGCCATTATGAATCTCAGTGGGTGGGCCCCCAGCAGTTTCCATCCTGGCAGGGCCCGACTTCACCGAACTCCTGGCGAATCCAATAATGAGAAAAGAGGTGGAGCACTGTTGGAGCTGAAGTGGGCCAAATGAAGCCTGGTTGCTGAAACGTGCCAACCTAGCACAATGCTACCAAGATGGCTACAGCTAAAAAGCTGGGCTGTATCTGCCCCAGGGGAGCAATAAAGGGATAGAGCCTTGCAGCAGCAAGTGGTGGTGAGTCACACGCCGTACACTGCTGAGAAGTGGAGGCAGCTGTCTCACTCTGTGATGTTACCACCCACCTCACAACCTACAGTAGAAAACTGCACTCCTCTCCTAACAATGCAGCATCTTGCTGATTGTCGGCGACTCTAAAAGTCATGAATAAAACCATGGCAACCATCCTTTAGAATGATGAGCCCAAAGCCAGTCTCTAGACTGGGCATGTAAGGCAACCCTGTGGCATCCATCAAGCACCATTACTAATGGGTGTCTGGCTCTGCCTTTTAACGTACCAAGCCAAGTCAAGAATTAAGGTCACGTTATCATTAATAAGGCCAGTGTAACGTAAACATTCAATGAATAAAGTTAGCTAACTAACGTGATGGACCTTTTTTTTCCACACAGACAAATTTTGTTCAAAAGTATTATCATCCAAAATTTGAACACTTCTCCATCAAGTTTTGACTTTTTTGCATGCCAGTTTAATTACTGTGGTTGGAATAAGCTCCCATAGGCATTGTTGGCACAGCTGGTGTCCTACTCAAAGGCTGAGGC
This sequence comes from Gymnothorax javanicus, assembly GCA_029692085.1. Taxonomy (NCBI): domain Eukaryota; kingdom Metazoa; phylum Chordata; class Actinopteri; order Anguilliformes; family Muraenidae; genus Gymnothorax; species Gymnothorax javanicus. The sequence continues at coordinate 81,127,350 of CM056203.1, read as the reverse complement.
AAGGTCAGTTCATTAGCTGAGCTTACCAACAAGCCAGGTATGAAGAGCACTGACACCGATATCTGCTAACTAAAGCCAGCCACAACTCCCATTCTTTTCCACTCCTTGCTCCTGGAGGGACCCCAAATGTGTTGCCTTTTTTTTTAAGTTGCTCTGCACAGCTGAGGATCACAACTTCATGGAAATTATTTGCTAGGAATTTTATTTCTTTTCTTTGTTTGAAAAGGTTCATTCAAAACAACAGGCTTGTTCTGAGCAGGGTCACCTCAAACTGCTTATATTCCTCAACCGACTGAATGCTCCAGCTAGTTTACTCTTGGTGTTACTTAAATCAGCAAATAAGAACTCACTAAAATGAATACTAATAACAGAGGATTCTGCATCCACGAGTAATGAGCACGATCCTAAGTCCGGACACATTTCGGTATGCCAGGTCTACCCAGCAACAGTGGTTGGCAGACCAAAATCCATTTCTTTCCTGGGACAGCTTGAAAAATCAGCATTTCTTCACAGAAGACGGTAAAATCTAACTTGAAAGGGGGAGGAGAGGAAGTCTGAAGCCCAGAGGAATTTCTGTCTGAGCACAGCGAGTACACAGCTATATCAGGCAACCTCTGCCTGGGATTTGGCATGTATTTAAAATTAGACGTGTGGGATGAGCTGGAAAACCACCAGATGGGGGCCCTGCTTGGTCAAGGATACCTGATTGAATTGATTACAGTAATGCAGTATGAAAAAAAAGCAGCTTGGAAAATATGAGGCATGGAATATGAACCACAAACTGGACCTTGGAACAAGCATACATGTGTATGATATATGATAAACCAATGTGGATACTGTGAGCAGGTCAAATAACAGAACAGGTGCTCATCTGCCCTCTGAAGACCGTCTGCCCTACTGGCTCAAACATACTCATACCATGAAGTACATAAATCATAAATTCATCAGAAAAGGCAGCCTCCTGTGTGGTATCAGAAGGGTCCAGCTCTCTCTGTACTAATGCTCACTACGAGCATGCAGTAAAGGATACGTGAAGGGGACAAATAAATGTAGCTAGAATTATAGTTCTGTATTCAAACTGTCCAAAAGTATCGTCAAATATTTTTGGCAATTTTTACTGAGGACGGGATTTTTTTTTAAAAATGCCTGTCACATCACTTTTGGGTTGGACTTGACCAACATGACGGGAAGGTTGCCAAGATTTAGCCAATGAAATGCAGCAAAGCACCCATGTCTCTTTACGGAATTGATGTAAGATTTCTTTAGCTTTCAGAAGAAGGTACAAATAATATAGCCAGTCGTTACACCACAAGATTTCACAAGGGTATTACTACAGTTTTCTGTGCTTCATGTCATTGACGGGTAATATTTTGACATAACCAGCATGTATAGATCGACAAAAAGCCCACTGGCTTTCGCTTGAATCATCGCTTGAATTGCTGTCAGCCACATCACGTTTAAGCCTAAACTGGTATCCTTGCAAACTAGAAATGGAAAAATCTTCCTCTAAACTAGAGGCTTGTTGTACTTCGTCATCATGAAACGACATGCTGCGTGTCGTAGTTGTAAGGTAAAGCTGTCCTTCTCGAACTCCGAGACGGAAGAGCGTTCTGGGGGGATTACGTCGTGGAGATCTGGAAACCAATATGGCTGCTCGTATGGTGTTCAGTTTTAGCGATGTTTAACTGTTTTGCATTTGTTCGGAAAAAATCCCGAAAAATATTGGATATACTTTTCAGACTCCTTAGACATAGTTCTTTCAATAAACCATAACTTCCCTATCCCCTTCACGTGTCCTTTAAGATACCTATTAGATCACAGTTTTGTGCAAACCAGGCACGATTCCTTCCTAGCCCCACCAATGTACTTCCAGGCTCACACACACACAGCATCTTTGCCACCAGTCTCTTTGTATTCTTCATATTCCAGCTTCTGTGTTCACAGGAGAGAGTCCTAGAAGATGGAGGAACTCTTGGCAGGGATCTGCCACCTAAATATACTGAGACAACAAGCCTATTGACTACAGGGAGGGCAGAGGCTCCTCTTGGGGCACCGACAGGCTCAAGCACAACAGAGGAGCCCTTGAGCTCCGCAACAACCCTCTTTAGAAATCAGCGGAGGCTCCACTTCTGTTCTGACGTAAAACCCGACACTGGAATCTCATTCTGTTTCTCTCTCTTCTTCTTGCCTTTCTTTTCACCGCCTCGTATGGAGCTTCAGAGGAATTTCTAAATGCGTGGGCTCAGGAAATCCTGAATCATACAGTTAGAGAAATTTAGTTTGAGGAGAAATCTGGCCCAGCTACTCTGTTCATCAGAACAAATGGATTTTTACTGAGAGCGATGGGGGATGGAGGAAGCTCCAATAGAACAGCACACGGTGTGGACAACATATATTACCGGTCCAAAGTTTTTGCACACTCTAATATTTTCTGTAATAGTCACAATTTTTTATATTTTGTTCTTGTGTAATAGTCTCATATTGATTGTAAAATAGAAAGGTAGGAAAACTGAAGCCCAATGTACAAACCATCTGTATAACAAAACAAATGAAGAAAAACCAGGATCAGTCATTTTGTCAATATTTTAGCAGATCAGTAACGATGGTCTAATACAGTGCTTCTCAAACCTCTCCTGGAGCCACACCTGTCCTGCATGTGTTAGATCTCTCCCTGCTCCAGCTCAGCTGATTCAAATGGTCTACTCATTATCAAACAGCTTCAGGGGGTTGATAGCGAGCTGATCATTTCAGTCACCTGTGCTGGATTCCTTGTGGATTTTTCATGTAAATTTATTATTTGTAATAAATATTAGGTTCCAGTGATTTCTTTGTTGTAAACATAAAGATAAAGACTTGACAGGATCTTAGGGTGTGCAAAATCTTTTGACTGGTAGTGTAGTGACATACGGGAAATACTGAAAATGTTTGTAATTAGCTTTCCCTCCCAACCCTCCTCCCCCTCTTGAATGTTTTCATGCAATTTTCCAAAATTTTCTTCATCGCTCTATTCAGAGAGCTGTTGAAAAGAAGCAGCGCCCACGTGAAAAAGAGATCTGCCCAGTGGCTCAATGCAGCATTAAAAAAAACAGTGAAAAACAGGCTAAATCAGCCACACTGTTAAGATAGTGCCGGAGCAAACAGGAAGCCGTAATATAACATCAAACAAAGAGCAAGTCATCTGTTTTTATCACTCGTTCATAAGCAACTAAAATAGACTCTTTTATATAACGAATAGAAAGATGGAAAGTGCGCCACAATACAAGACAAAACTTTCGAAACACTCAAGCAGCCCTGTCTTCATGGTTGAGCCACACAGCCTAAAGCTGCAATCTGCAAGTCCAGTCAGGGTGTGGTCTGATGCAGTTCACCAATTTGACAGCTTATATTTGAAGTGCAAAATCAGGTTTGTGGTTCAAAAGGGCTGGATTATGTGGCTTAAAAAATATATTTATGTGTTTCGGGCCTCACATGCGATAAACAAATCATAATGTGTTCTTCCATTCCTTTTGAAGTCAACCACATTTGCTTTAAGCAGATTTACCACCGATGAAAAGACCAGCTCGTGTGAGACTATAAAAACTGTCTGAATGGTATAATATGCTACTCTATCACAGTCAAAACAACTAAAGTTCTTGCAGGCTGTTCTCATTCAGTGTAGTGATTGCTACAACCCCAATTCCAAAAAAGTTGGGATGCTGTGTAAAATGTAAATAAAAACAGAATGCAATGATTTGCAAATCTCTTAAACTGACATTTTGTTCACAATAGAACATAGACGACATATCAAATGTTGAAAGTGAGCCATTTTACAATTTCATGAAAAATATTAGCACACCTGGCTGGTTGTGATGATGTAAAAGTGTAGGGAATATTTTCTTGGCAGACATCTGGCCCCTTAATACCAATCAAGCATTATGTAAAGGCCCCAGCCCACCTAAGTATTGTTTCTGACCGCATCACTCTGTGGCCATACACTGCCCATCTTGTAATGGCTATTTGAAGAGGATAATGCACCATGTCCCCAGCCCAAATTGTTTCGTCACTTGTGGCCAACACTGCCCATCTTGTAATGGCTATTTGAAGCTGTCACAGAGCGTGCTTTTAAACTTCATAATGAATTCAGTGAGCTCTATATGGTCTCCACAGTCATCAGGAGTAAATATGATAAAGCTCATTTAGGATCAGCTGGAATAAGAGATTCACAGCATGAATGAGCAGCTGACGAACCTGCAACTATGAGATGCTATCATGTTAACATGGACCAGGAACTTTAATAAATGTTTCCAGCACCTTGTTGAATCCATCCCAAAAAGAATTCAGGCTGTTCTGGGGCAAAAGGGGGTTCAATCCAGGAAGGTTTACCCAATAAAGTGCCCGCAGAGTGTATAATTGCTTTATTGGAGTGTGAGGCTTCGGGAGTGAAGGGAGGGTTGAGGTTAAAGGTGGAGACATGTTTTACTGTAAACACTGGGGAAAGCAAAGAACGAAATCCTGCATAGTAAGCCCGCAATGTTCCAGGAGCCAGTTTTGGATTATGCACATCTGAAATACAGCGGATGCCTTATTTCAGCCTATTATGCTCATTACAGCACTTTCCATTGTTGGAATTTAAAGTCATTTTAATGCCATTGTCCAACACTAAGAATAGACTGTTCTTCAAAAATACCAACTCCACCACGTGAAATTAATAATGCCACGTAGACGTGATGGACTGCATGTTGGATGTTAGATTCTTGGATTAGTGGTGATAATCAGTTGCTGCTTTTTGCAAACTGATATGCGGCTGCTGACCTAAACAGTGGGAGGGGGGAAGGAAGTCTCGTCAATTTAAGCACTGACACAAGGCAATATGTAAACATCATGCAAATATACGTACACACATCATGCAAATGATGAAATCATAGGATTTGCGGAGTGAATAAATGATACCCTCACTACTAAACACATCATTCCTTCCAACAGGTTTTACTGGTATGATTACCAGGCAATAAATAGACTACATTCAGCTGTTATCCAGAATAAATTAGAATGTGCCTTTAATCACTAAATGGAAACCATCAAATTGGTGTTGCGTTTTACCAATTCTAGAACACAAAATTACTATCCTCATTGTTGTAGCCAGCATCTATAAAGATGTGATTATTTAGCTATGTACCCAGCTAAATCAGTAATGCATTGACAAGACTGATTAGCTAGTTTTCTAGCTACCAAGTATTTGCAGTAACTAACATTGGCCAAATATACTTGGCTGTTCACTTGAATTGGCACTAGCAGCATAACTTGATAAATAGCTAGGTCAACATAACTAAGTAGAACATACAGTAACTAACTAATAAGTACAGCCTCACTGGTCTAGGCTATCAAAGATGGCAAGATGCTGTAGATCTGTACTCATTCAGAGTACCAAATCAGGAGGATCATGGGACATGTACATTTTAGGTTATAAAGAGTGTTAGGATGTCAGCGAAAATTTTAAATGATGTAAATTATAGTTGACTGCGGCATGCAAAGTTACTCAGAAATATGATGCCAAATCTCAAGATTGATTAAGGCTTGAAAATGACCGGGAGTACTTCAAAAGTGAATTTTTACAAAAAATCTATGGGTAAATTGAACTGGAACTTCCAACACCAGCATGAGGTAGTCACCTCAGTACTCTTTAGCCCCATACAACTCAGAATTCATCTGGATGCTTTAGTCAGCAGTCACATCATTAATAAACACCAGGAAAGTGCAGCCATAAACTCCCACGCTATAACACAACCTCCACCCTGCTTTACAGATGAGGTGGTATGCTTTGGATAGTAAGCATTTTTTCACTTTTCCATAATCTTTTCTTTCGAGCACTCTGGCTCAAGGCTCTGTCTCATCTGTCCATAGGATGTTGTTCAAGAGATGAATTGGCTTCTTTCTTTTTACAAACTTTAGTCTGGTCTTCCTGTAACGATTTATGTCTCATAGTAAACCCTCTGTATTTACTCTGGTGAAGTCTTCTCTAGATTGTAGTCTTTGACTTTGACACAGAAACACCTACTTTCTGGAGCATTTTTTTGATCCGGCAAACTGTTGTAACAGGGGATTTATTCACCAGAAAAATAATATTTTGGTCATCCACCACAGTGGTGAGGTGATCCTTGGGCTTCCAGGCTTTTGGGCGTCCTTGAGAGCATCAGTGTATTCTTCCTTTTCATAAATGTCCCAGCTCATTGCTTTGGCTACACCTAACGTTTTTCCCATTTCTGCGATGGGTATGTTTTGATTATTCAGCATGACATTGGTTTGCTTCGCTGTCAGTGACAGCTCTTTGGACTTCATATTCAGTGTCAACAGCGGCAGATTCCAAATGCAAATGACACACTTAAATCAACTCAAGACCTTCCTTGTGAATGAGACAATTAGAGAACAACTGTCAACTGGCCAAGGAACAGCTGAGCAGCCAACTGTCCAATTATTTTAGAATCCAGAAAAGCGGAGTAGCTGCACTCCTGGTCGCTTCATGCTACAGAAACTGGAGTTAAGCTCTGGCCTGATGAGCCTCATGAGTTCGGGACAGACTTTACCTTGGCCAAAAAAAAGTGGGGTAACACATTTAAATTGTGCTGTAATTCCTTCACCATAGACCCTATTTTGACATTAATGTCCTACGATTAAAACTAAAAGCCTGCATTTTGGCTCATTTACATTATTTAATTTCAACAATAACTTTGACTGAGTCCAACCAGAAAAAGCAGTTTGTGGTATACTCGGCAGGGTATATTCTGAAACCTAAATCCCCCCCATAGGCAAAATTCATAGTTTGACGCAGTTGTGGCACGATAGAAAAATGGTATAGGTCCAAAAAAATAAGCAAGGGAACTAGGCACCAGCAATGTGCACCGCCAAATTTTATTTAGTTCTCAGAAGAACTGGCTGACTCATTGCCTGTTTGAAAAGTAAAGTTTGGTCTAGGGTGGGGTGCTACAGGAATGTCCATGGTGTCACCAAAACAATAGGATTGGTCTTTTAAGCATCAAAACTTGCACAGCAAAGTTGACCAGACTACCATTATAGCAGTAGCAAGCAATATTCTATGACTGACCAAATTACGTGTGTTTCTTTGGCAGCAGCAGTTAAATTGTGTAGATAACAAACATGACTGGTGGTGCAAAATGAAATTAATGTTCTAATACATGCTATCATCTTGGTGAAAAAAATGTCCACAGTGGTGGTTCATTGACCGTAACCACATTTTTTCCCATTTTCACAAGGAATCCTGAGATTATTTTATGTACAAAGCCTGTATCTGAATATGCAAGAAACAAAGGTCTCTCCTAATAGTCCTCCACAGACTAAGTACCGGTATGCACATTCATATTCTAAACCAAAGACTCAGAATGTCATGTTTTGATGACAAGGTGACGTGGAAATGTATTTTTGTTTTCTCCAGCAAAAGTGCGCAGTTGTCATTAGGGCAACTTCCTTACAGCCCGTGAAATCTGCCTGTCAACACGCAACCTTGAAAAACACTTACTGAAACCCTGTTTAAAACAAATGAAGTACATCTTAAACAACATCGCCATCAACTGGCCAAACATTTTCCCAGCAGGCTTCGCAACCAAGGTCTTAGAGTCAACCTCACCCTGCTTCAGTAGTTTGGTAAAAGAAGATACAATGCAATGTAATATGACTGCTCACACATTCATTCGTTCGTTCGTTCGTTCATTCATTTATTCATTCATTCACTCACTCACTTACATGCGCACCTACCTACCTACCTACCAAGTATCTCAGTTTTGCTCCAGATTAGCAAATGAATGATAAATCATCTATTTGAGCTGTGATTCCCCATTTGGTCAAAAGGTGTCACACTTAGATTTGCTATGATAGAAGCAACAGCAGAAGCTGCGCACACAATTCAAATAAACTTCCTAGAATGATAGCTGGCAACGTGGGGGATTTTCCCTTACCAAATAAACATTTTGTTCAACAGTTATCACACATTATGTCATAGAGGAGATCAGGACAAAACCTGACTCAGGTCATGTCAATCTATGGGAACTCTGAGTTAGTTGCATATCGCAAGATTGACGTCCTTGAGTCAGAATTTGTATGATTGAAAAGTGGTTTTCATGTGCGAGTCCTTAGTTGATCTGAAAAAGTAATCAAGAGCTGTATTTTAGCACCATGAAAGCAACATGTTTCACCAGAAGAAAAAGCATTTGCCCCCTTCCAAATTTTTTTTTCGTATTTGATTATTTTTCATTTTTAACCCTTTCATACATGGTGTCCACATACATAAGCATTTTTGATTTTCATAACATTTTGCAGTAAATCTGGTCAAAATGTTGTCTGCTGACACAGAATCAAGGTCTGCACATGTGTACTAAATTTCAGCACATTTTCATAAAAGCTTTCAAAAGTTATATCTGTTTCAGAAAACATAAACTTTTGAAGGTCATTGGTCAATATCTAAAAAACCAAATAAAATATCTACAAGCTTCATGCAACTTTTGATATGCTTGATCCAGTAATAATGCACACCAAATTTGGTAGCAATCAGACCTACAGTTTAGGCAGAGAGGTCAAATATATATATATATATATATATATATACAATCCCAATTCTGAAATAGTTGGGACGAAGAGTAAATTGTGAATAAAATCAAAATGCAATGACTTTCAGATCACATGAGCCAATATGTTATTTACAGTAGACCATAGATAACATTTCAATTGTTGAAACTGAGACATTTTATATTTTTATCCACAAAATAAGCTTATTTAAAATTTTCTGGCTGCAACAGGTCTCAAAAAAGTTGGGACACAGGCAAAAAAAGGGCTGAAAAAGCAATTAATATATAAGAGAATCATTTATTCTATTTATTATTTATATCTGTTCCAGGGAAGGCCTTGTGTATTTCAGCAGGACAATGCAAAACCACATACTGCAGCTATTACAACAGCATGGCTTCGTAGTAGAAGAGTCCGTGTGCGGAACTGGCCTGCCTGCAGTCCTGATCTTTCACCGATTGAGAACATTTGGCGCATAATTAAACGAAAAGTCCATCAAAGGAGACTCAAAACTCTCCAGCAGCTGGAAGCCTGTATTAAACAAGAGTGGGATCAAATTTCAATGGCTAAACTCAAGAAACTTGTCTCCTCAATGCCCAGACGCCTCCACTCTGTGTTAAAAAGAAGAGGGGATGCTACACCATGGTAAATAGGCCCCTGTCCAAACTTTTTTGAGACCTGTAGCAGCCATCAAATTTGAAATGAGCTCATTTTGTGGATAAAATTGTAAAATTTCTCAGTTTCAACATTTGCTATGTTATCTCAGTTCTATTGTGAATAAAATACTGGCTGGTGTGATTTAAAAGTCATTGCGTTTCAATTTTATTCACAATTTACACTTTGTCCGAACTATTTCGGAATTGGGGTTGTGTGTATATATATATATATATATATATATATATATATATATATATATATATATATTTTTTTTTTTTTTTAATTCAAAAGGGCGGGCATTTTCTGCGTACTCCAGAATTCATCCTGTTCCTGCCTTCAGTGGATGCATTAAACCAATAAAGTTAGGTGAACCTGTTCCATTGGCAGCCACTTACACATTTCAAAGATGAGAGGGGTCCTTTGGAGCACGAGGTGTTCCTTTCTCTCCCTGTTCTTTTCTCTTCCATCCCTTTGGTAGACCTACACGGTATTACTCATCTCACCTGTCGATAGAATTGTGTTCTAGAACTGTAAAACTAATTTTCTGCAGCAAAAGTAATTAAACAGCCATGGAATAAATCGCTAACCAACCCCGCCCACACGCCCACACTGTTTTATGAAGTTGACAGCGCTTCAGAACCTCAGATGAATGAAAGACAGCGTGCGTTGCACTGAATTCTTCTGCGACAGTGCATTTATAAACAATATCCTTCGTCCTCTACAAAGCGATTGAAATGATAGAATGATAGAATATCACTTCTCGAGTGGGCATAATCAACAAATCAACGCTTTAAAAAAAAAAACGTGGGACACTAAATGGCACTGGATTGCGCCCGATTCTACGAATTCCTGAACAAACAGCGAAAAACATTTGAAAATTAGTTTCAGTCTTGTTGACTGAGCTGGGCCTGACATCCCTCTCAGCTTTCTTGACCGGAAAACCGAAAATCCTGATTGAGATGCTGTGACGCCGCGCAAATCTACATCATTTGTGGCTATCAACGGCATTTGCTTGTTTTGGATGCGCACAGGAAAGACGCAAAGTTGTGATACGCAGATAGATAGGTGAGAGATTCTGCAACGTTTTAAGAAACCAAACAAAAAGTGTATTTATTAATGAATATCAGCCAAGTCAACATGAACGGTACATTGGGACTACTGAACACTACGCTGACCGTGGGAGAATATACGGACAGTGCGGAAAGTGGCGATGTGCGTCTGTGTTGCAACTTCACCTCTGCAGCCGCCTCAGTCATCACCGACGGTCGGTTTGGTTTCTCCGTGCCAACTGAACAAGAACTTTACATCATGCGCCTCGTTCAGATTGCTGTACTGTGTGTATTATCATTGACCGTGATTTTCGGGATCTTCTTCTTGGGCTGTAACCTACTCATAAAATCAGAAAGCATGATCAACCTACTCGTGGAAGACCGCAGACCCTCAAAGGAAGTAGATCTTATCATAGTCGCGTCCTAGCTCGGGGACAAAACGCAGAGAGCACGACGTGACATGATGTTTTACCCTGAAGTGAATATTAATTATAGCCAAGGCTCCCCTGTGGATTAAAATGACTCTTTGACAATAACTTGTACGATTACAAAAGGCACTGAACTGAGGAGGACTTTTTTTTCTTGTAATTCGAGCAAGCTCAAATGAGATGGGCGTAATTCAGTAACCGCATGAAGGTTATCGTGACTACGCAAAAAGGTTGGCCCATGCGGCTGACCTCTGTTCAGCCTTTCTTAGATAGGGCAAGCAAAAACACGCAATTAATGGTAGGAAACATGAATGTTAATTATTATGAACATACGGGCCACACAAAGGTCGCCATACCGTTACTCGTTTGCTGTCTGGTCCACCTCTGGAATAGCCAACAGTGTTTTTGAATGTGTACATGATTTTGTATTCTAATAAGAACTGAGGTGTTACACTGAATACACTGTGTTTTGAAACAGAAATAAAATGTTGAAAACTTGACTGTATTATTATTATTATCCCCCGTCTCAAAGTGCAGCGAGGGATATTGCAGGGACCGTCCGTCCGTGTGTCTGTCTGTCCAGGCCACAATGGGGACAAGACTTCTCTGAAACTATTATACCTAGATGCATGAAATTTTGTGTGCTTAATAAGCTACTCAAGATCTATGTTGATTTTGAAAATGGATGTCGGAGCATATTTTTTTGCTGAGTTATGGCCCTTGATCGTGGAAGGGGATAGTGATGACATTGTTGTCTTGTTATCATTATTATTATTATTATTATTATTATTATTATTGTTGTTGTTATTATTATTATTATTGTTCATTGTCAAAAAAAAAGTCTGCAGTGATTGTCAAACTAACAATAGGATATTTTGGTGGTTTTTGGGGCTGAATTGTGAACTGTTAGCTACTCCATATGTTCTTGAATTGGTCAACATAATTCAGGGCTGAGGGTTCAAGAATAATGGCTCTCTCCTGATGAACCTAAAAACTATGATCTGCAATTTCATTGCCAAGTGTTTGTTACTGTCTAGGCTATATAATCATGGAAGAATTGTCTTACCAAGTGATAGTCTTCAAATTGCAATGAACTATCATCACTTCTGAGAAAACAATACTGTTATGAACTTCAGAGAAGGAACCAGGTGCAGATCTATAGAAAAAGCCTTCAGGCACTTTGATAATGATCTTTTGAGGCACAGTTGGCACTAACATAAACATAAGACCTAAAAAGAGCTCAGAGAGAAGAGTGCACAGGGCAGTCCGAGTCAGGCGGTGGGCGACACAAGGGGATGTGGTGAGCCGTAGTCAGAAACTGGTCCGAGGTCAGCACCGGGAAAGTAATTCGGGGGTACGAGGCACACTTGTGCATACGCTTGAACTCCAAGGCTTCAAGGGACTGGGAGAACTGTTCTTGGCAGAACTGGCTTAGAGCACAATGCAGAAAAACAATCCAGCAGGGGAAGGATATGGAGCAGGAATTCAAATACACCCAACAGCAATTAACAACATAAAACAAGTGACAGCAGGAGCACATGCAGAGGGGCAATACATGATGCAATAATTAAATAATGTGAACTAATTAGGGGAAATGGAAGGAAAAATAAAATGTCATTTCGGTTTAAAACCTCTTAAGACCTGGCGTCCTCATACGAGGACATCACATTTTGGGTTATACTGCCACTGCAGTTAATTCTGCTTAACTGGGGCCTTATGACCAAATGTGTGGACACTTACAGTGCCATCTAGAAGTGTCAGAAGAGTAAAACACACTACAGAAACCATTCATTTAGTCAAAATCAACTACATCATGTCAAAACTTGTCAGGTTCCAATGAGCACAAATAGCAAAGAGAAATAAAAAAATGCATATCGAACAAGAGCTCGGGTCTTAAGAGGTTAAATAGGCAAATATCTTTGAGCCTATACTGTTATAAATGGACTGAATTTAACAGTTAAATTAACGCATTGTCTCCTTGTTGTATTTACTGTAAGTAGAGTTCTGTGCTCATTTAACTGTGGTTTACAGTTAACATACGCAGAACATCTGTTATAAACTGATTGTAAAAATACAGTTAAAATAACTGGCAAAAAAAGGTGCAAGTTTATTACAGTGTGTAATATAATCACCACTGCAGTGATTAAAATGTTTCAGCTTGCATCAATTCTTTTAACACGGACTACTGCAGTGTGTTGCTTCTCGTGTTTTAAACAGCCATGGCAGAAGACTTATCCTTGGTCGTGGAAAAGATGTGACTGTGTTTCAAGAGGGGTAAATTATCAGCCTGCATCAAGCAAAGAAAATAACTAAGGAGATTGCTGAATTCACTGGAATAGGGTTGAGAACTGTCCAGTGCATTATTATAACCTAGAAGGATAGTGGTGAACCATCACTTTCCGGAAGAAATGTATCAGAAAAAAATAATAAATTATCGTGATTGGAGATCACTAAAATGCTTGGTGATGTCTCATCGTAAAATATCGACTGTAGATCCACGTCAAATGACAGCCCTGGAGGGGGGAATACAACAGATATTGCAGCTGATGATCTGAAAGATACAGAGAAAATTGGCAAAAACTGCATGTTTTTTCCACTCTATATCCCTCACCTGGATCGATGGAGAGGGTTGAAAATCTTTTTCTTTTTAACCAGAACCTCCGAAAAGACATTTTGCCTTATTAGGATTGGGCTTTGGTCCCCTTGAGGACTACTGGTCCCAGTGAGGTCAGCGTTTACGCCAGAAAGGTGCCCAATGAGTAAAGAAAGGCACATACACACACTAATACACACACGCACAAACACTCACACAGAATTGTGTTTTTCAGGTTAACTTGTTGATACAACAGAATGTTGCAAACCTAGCAAGCAACCAGACTAAACCAGACACCAAACAAGTATTTAGTTTTAATCCAGCTTAGAGGAATTTTCAGGCCAGAAATTTGTAGTGGACGGAGCAAAGCTTTGATGTAATCCGGGCTCATATGTTTGAGATTTATTGCTCAGTCTGTTTGTATATTTACTCCTGGCACACGTGAGGCACATGCTTTGTAATGTCATGTAAATGGTTTCACTGACGTATCATCCTTGTTAATACATGTTTTAGATAATACCTACAGGTTTGGTGAAACTAACATGTTGCCCATTATGCAATCAGAATTTTGCCAATTTTGATGACCTGATCAGATAAAGCATGAAATCTTTACAGCCAGTCAGATTAAATCCATTCAGACATAAATATTCAGTTTTTAGTGCTGATCGAAGGCTACTTTTTCACTGTACTTGCAAAATTATGCCATTTAAAATATATATTCTTGAGGTTACATCACTCTTCCATTAAAAATTGCCAATGAACATTCACAAAGGATCCTTTTACACCAGATTGAAATTCAGGGTTTGAGGGCCTCTGAACAAATTTTGATGCAATTGAATTTTGTGTTTTTGCTAAATCAAATTAATCTGGTAATCTGCTTCTCCTCTCCATCGCAGGGAATGGATCTGTTCATTCTGATTTATACTTTTAGCATGTGTTTGATGAACTCAACTATTGACACAGCTAACTCATGTCACCTGGTTTCTCCAGTGAGAAAAGTTATCCATTTTATTTGGAACAGAACAGCCGATCAATATTTTGGTTGTCCAAAAGACAGGGGGTTGGCTACTGCAGCCTTGATCACTTAAAAATCTTTCGGCTCTGATTTCAGTGTGCGTAGATCTATTGATTTTTTTTTTGTTTTTTTTTTCCAATGATGTTGCTGGTCCAAGTGTTACTTTCAAATCTGGCTGAAGTAGACTGCTTGGACATCTCCACAGGAAGTATTAAAAGGTTAAAGGTCAGAAAAGAAACCGTCAAGCATGTGACTCGCAGAAAACGTGCCGATCACATTCTTCACAAGTGACCAAAGCAGATGGTGACATAAGTGCAGCGGAAAGCGAGGGGGTCAGGCAATAATCCAAATTAAAGATTAAAAAGGCATACTATACAGATGACCTAAATCCCACCAAGACAGCCCACAGCTGGCCTCTGGATTGTACCATACCTTTATGCGGGCAGGATTATGGGGGCTCCACATTGACAGGAACCATCAGATTATGAGGATTTTGATTTACTTATTCTAAATGGCAGCACAGATAAGTGACATTAAAAAACATTCGTGGACAAGCCCTACATGCAGGGACACAGGTAAAGTGAACTTTGCTTCTATAAAGCTTTTCCCCATAATGACTACACACAGCACCCTCCATAATTATTGGCACCCCTGGTTAAGATGTGTTCTTTAGCTTCTAATAAATTCAGTTTTTTTCTAAATAATATAGGACCACAATGAAAAAAAAGAGGAAAATCCAACCTTTAATTCAAGTGCATTTATTCAGTGGGAAAAAAATCCCACATTAAGAAATAATTCTTTTACATCAAATCATGTGTGCCACAATTATTAGCACCCCTGATGTTAATACTTTGTACAACCCCCTTTGCCAACAAAAAATAGCACCTAATCTTCTCCTATAATGTTTCACAAGATGGGAGAATACAGAAAGAGGGATCTTTGACCATTCCTCTTTGCACAATCTCTCTAAATCATCCAGCGACCTGGGTCCTCTCCTCTGCACTCTCCTCTTCAGCTCCTCCCACAGGTTTTCAATGGGGTTGAGGTCTGGGGACTGAGATGGCCATGGGAGGAGCTTGATTCTGTGTCTGGTGAACCATTTCTGTGTAGATTTGGCCACATGTTTAGGGTCATTATCTTGCTGAAAGACCCAGTGACGACCCACCTTCAGCTATAGGGCAGAGGCCACCAGGTTTTGATTTAAAATGTGCTCGTATTTCAAAGCGTTCATGATGCCATGCACCCTAACAAGGTTCCCAGGGCCTCTGGAAGAGAAACAGGCCCACAGCATCACCGATCCTCCCCCATACTTCACAGTGGGCATGAGGTGCTTTTCTGCATACTCATCTTTTGTGTTCCGCCAGACCCACTTAGAGTGTTTGTTGCCAAAAAGCTCTATTTTGGTCTCATCTGACCAAAGCACACGGTCCCAGTTGAAGTCCCAGTACTGCTTAGCGAACTCCAGACGTTTGTGTTTATGATTGTGAGTGAGAAAAGGTTTTTTCCGTGCATGCCTCCCAAACAGCTTGTTGGCATGTAGATAGCGCCTGATGGTTGTTTTGGAGACTATGTGACCATAAGATGCTACCATTTGTTGCAATTCTTTAACAGTGAGCTTTGAAGAACTTCTTATTTCTCTTACCATCCTCCTCACTGTGCGTGGTGGCAAAATAACCTTGCGTCCTCGTCCAGGCTTGTTTACCACTGTTCCAGTTGTTTTAAACTTCTTAATGATTCCTCTAACAGTAGATATGGGCAGGTGCAGGCGAGTGGCTATTTTCTTGTAGCCATTGCCTGACTTGTGAAGGTCGACACACATCTGCCTTACTTGAATGGTGTGTTCCTTTGTCTTTCCCATGTTGAAGAGTGGATAAGAGAAATGGCCTCTGTGTCACGTCATATTTGTACCCCAGGGAAACAGGAAGTGATGAATTACTAATTAAATGTTCCTAGATACTCTGATCAACTTTGTAAACTACTGTAGAAATGACAGAAATACTTCAATTACATTTATTTCCTAGGAATTGTTAGGGGTGCCAATAATTGTGGAACAGTTGATTTTATGAAAAATAATTATTTCTTAGTCAGGGATTTTTTTTTACCCTTAAAATTCACTTGAGTTGAAGGTTACATTTTTCTACAATTTTCAGTGCGAGAGCATGCTTCTGCAAAATAATTGAATTTATTTTAAGGCTTTTAACACATCTTAAACAATAATTATGGAGGGCGCTGTATGACACCTAAGTGCGAGTCAACTTTCAGCTTCAGTGGTACTATTGTGTCATTTCAGTTTTGCTTCTACAGCACCTCTTACTCTTTCCCCCATACTGACCACATATGAGGCCTATATGTATATCAATGAGCCTTTCCTCTAGCCTCCCCCAGTAGCTTACACGCTTCATATCCTTTGGCTAAAGTGCTAAAATAGTGCTTTGAATCCCCTGATTTTTTCAGAAAACTCCTTAATATGAAAAGCAAAATGCTCGAATAACTAAAATATTTAAATACAAAGCAAAACGATGATGAATTAGCATAGATGGCAGTAGATTTTGACTGGCAGTTGAGCTAATTCACTTTGTTCAAGGTTGTGAGCACGCGCAGTATTCATGACACAGCTCCTTTAACTGCAGGATTACTGATATATGGGCCTGTGGCTGGAGTCTCATCATTTTAATCAAAGGCCCATTTGGTTTCATTGTGATGTCAATGAAAAAGTCTGTAAAACATCCTGGAGACGGATGTTTGTATGTCACATGATATTTTAAGCCACAATGATGGTAATGCAAATGTTGTATTTACTGCAGAAGCATCTGTGTTGCTCATGTTACTTTACATAAGCCAGTAAGGTCACCACATCTTTGCCTTCCAATGTTTTAGAGACGCAACAGTACATGGGTGCCCGATATCTAGCTTAACGGGCTTGTACATTATGACAAATCTTAACCAAATATATCTGCACATGAACAAATTGAAAACACTGGATTTCTTCATCTTACATCCACTAAAGAAGAAAAAGACTGAGGCCTGTGTGTTTTGAACTAATCAAACTCCAGCTCTGTGAACGCAACAGGAGATGCGACTCCTCATAAAGCCATGTCACTCTTAATCCCTTCCTCATTCAAGACATGTTGTAAAGTTCGCTAAAGGAATGTAACTCCTGCTTTTAGTCAGGGCTGTATGGGACTTGAGCTGACCTTCAGGTCTGGCTATAGTAGGCTCATGGTTTCGAGATACAGATGGTGGGGATAATGACCAGTGACCGTAATGAGGTTGTTGCCCAAATCATCACAGCTCAGCGTGCATGTTCCACATTACTTTCTATTACAGTGGGAAACCACAGTACCTGGTGAGTCAAGGTTGTTATTGGAAATTTTAGATTCAACAATTACTCAATGTGGGGCCAGAAATAAAGGACTTTATAAAAATAATAAACTACTTCTGAGTGTGTGTGATCACGTCTTTATTAAACCTTTTGTATGACTCAAGATTCTGTAATGAGTTCGGTATTTTATCTAACTTGCGTATCTCACTGTGTTTATGTTTTGGGGGTTTTCTGCAGTTGGGTGTTGTCAGATTTGTTAGTCTGTCAAGTCCAGAGTGTTTCCACACAGATAAGTAAAACACCTCAGTAGACTGTGGAAATACCAGAGCGTGGGGGGGGCTGTTTCATGGCTGTCGTTTGACCTCTGATACTTCATCTTATCTTGTGTTTTAAGTTTTATACCAAGAATGAAACTTCATATATCCAAGACCAATAACGTATGTAAGTGCCAGAGGATCTAAACCTGTTCGCAGAGGTATGCGCTCTCTGTGTGCCCTCTAGTTAAGGAACATTTTAATATTCTTTGATTTATATTAAAATTTAAGACTGTTGATTAGCAAGGTAACGCCATGCTAGACACTGCACAATATTCCATGCAGAAGAAGAAAAGTGGGAGGGCTGCTGAGCCAGTGTCTTATCTGGTGACCCCAGAGGAGCAGCCCCTCAACGGCATTCTTGTAGACCTTATTGATCCAAAAATAGTTTTGGAAAAACTGCTTTATAGCCTCACTCAGACTGCCACCAATGATCCTAAAAGTATTTCCCAGACAGCAGTGCACCAGTCTGGCCTCAGATCCAATACAAAAAGAGGTCCCTGTCTCCAAACAAGATTAAATTTAACGCAGCCCTCTAAGCTGCTCTTGTGGGATGATATTAGAATATTTTCCAGTCCACAGTGTGAGCTGGATGTGCGGCTCCCTCGATGCACCACAGTCAGCCAGGTCTCCAGAGACGTCACCTGGAGCCCCTCCAGTAGGCCACAGCTGTGGCGCTTCTGCAGCACTACGAGGGACAGGGCCCCTCCTGGGGACAATCATGGGGCCCGGAGCAAAATATACAGCAGCACGCAAATTTGCTTACAAAAAGTGCGCCACTCAGCTCGTGATGATGATCAGCTCCTGATCCGGTCCTGATCCAGTTCTACCCTTCCTCGCCTCTCCACTTCTCGGAGCAACAGACACGACCGATTATTTTAAAGACTTTTTTTATAGACTTTATTCCAACTTTCATTCATTAGCTTGCCAACAAATGATGGGCTTCCCCACTATAGCCAGGTTCCTCCTTAGATTTCTTCCCAACAGGGAGTTTTTTCTCTCCACTGTTTGAGGATTTTCTCTCTCTTCTGGGAGTTTTTTCCCCCCCTCATTTGCTATAATCGGGATTAGGCTGGGCACTGCCCCTTGTTTTGCTCTGTAAAGCATCTTTGTGACAGTCCATCATTGAAAAGTGCTATACAAATAAAACTGAATTGATTTGAATGAGATAATGTGAAACCCAGCTGCAAGAGACAGCAAAACAAGACGGAAAGCTTCAGAAAAACTCAACGGGAAGCGAGGTTGGGAAAATCACAAAGTTGTGACTGTGGATTGACGGGTATTGTGCCCAAATTATGGACCTAAGTAATTTGCTGCCAGAAATAGGTAACAGTTTTGCTACTGAGCTTTATTTGCGTGAATACAAATTGTGCAATGCATCTGCTCAGCGTGTATGACTTGAGAATGGTGGTCTTGGCGGCATCAGCATTAGCTAACATAACTTACATGGAGTGATTCACAGGAACGCCATCATCCATCACCATCGGCTGAGTATAATTAAACATCACACTACTTCAGTCATTCAGTGTTGATGTAAGTATCATGTATCCCAGAGCCCCTTGCTCACTGACACAGGTCTTGCAGTGAAGTAAGAAAGGAGCAGGTATTTAGGCCACACATTTTAATAAAGATTCTTCTTCGGCTGCAGTTAAGGGGTTAAGAGAGTTACTCATAAACTGCCAGCAGAACTGTCTGATAGAGCATATTTTGAGTCACTGGATCTTAATGACAGATGTGTTAACCGATTGGATTTCTTCAGCATAGCACACCTCTGTGGATTGTTAGAAGTGGTTTAATCAGGGTGAGTTCAAGCCACCCTTCAATTATATACAGTGACTGAAAATGTGTTCTGCCAAAATGTTGAGGCAGTTAAAGGGTTACGGCGTCTCCCAGCCTTCCCAGTACCAACAGATTCCTCCACAAAAAAAAAAATAAAAACTCTGCTTCACACCAGGTCCCTGAGGAGAGACCAACGCTCTCCCCATCTGTAGCAACTCATCACCCCCCCCCCTCTAAAAACCGTCGCGTTTGCCCTCCCAGGGACAGATGAGGCACCGCAGGAAACCAACGCACCGGTGCACACAGCTGCCAGACTCCTAACACACACCCAGATCACTGAACACAGACAGCATACAGGCAGCCTCAGTGGGGCAGCAGTTACTTCCAGGCAGGAAAGCAGACTAATGCTTTGTGCTCTGTAAGATTTCAGGGTTTCCTCAACTTTTCTTATATAATTCCTGGATTATTTTCATAAATACACATGGGTGAGCTGTTATGAAGGTCATCAGTGATTGGTTTCAGCCAATATATTGATTGCCGTCTCCTGGCTTTGCCTGGGAAAACATGTAAATCAATATGGCACCTGAGGACAGTCACCTTTGTCTTGCTAAGTGAGGGTGAGGGGTCTGGACATCCTGTTAGCAAGGCGTCTGGACTAGGCTTATCTATGAATACGGTGAATAGGGAGCCATCTCCGTGGGATGGGCCAGGTGGGGGTTGTCTGTCTGGCTGGGTGTAATTTTGTCACTCTCTCTCTCATTATATAACGATCTGTGTTTCTTTGATCTGTGCGTGATGTTGACCTCTCCGTGAGCACGACCGTTTTCCACTGCCACAGAACTTCCAATAAAGTGCCTCATGTGTCTTATCATTACAACTGGTTTCCATCTGAAAGTCATTTCCATCGTAACGTCGAATCAGCAGTATAGGAAAAAACTAAACAACAGATTTACTTCGGCTCTAACAGTAAGGCGATAATGGCTTCTCCGACAAGACTACAATGCTCTCTCCTCGTTGTCAGGTATTCATTATCCCATTTTATGGCAGGTGTATGATACTTAACTACTGCTACAATGGCTAAAATGCCATCACAGCCCATGGGATTTATAAAAATAACAAAGTAAGCTTTTCAAGTATAAGCAGACATACTGATTGCAGGTAAAAATGTTGAAACAATATTAAATATGCTCTGCAAGAAAAGAAAATCACTGTACGTGGTCATTTTTATGCAAGTAAATATCTTACAAAAAAAAAAAACATTCTAGTAAAAATAAAAGCACAGCACTCATTAAAGGTTATTTTGTTCAAACCATTCAAAAAATGCTTTCCAAATAAAATGGTCTTAAAACCCTTTGAGTAGGTTTTTTCTTAATCCCTAGCTATTATTGAATAGTGGCAGAAAAATGCCCTTGCTTTCAATAGCCAGTAGTGATCATTACATCAACATAAAAGTAAAGCTCTAATCTTAGATTGCAAAAAGTTTAAAACATATATGGCAATTACACAGCAAACACAGGGTTGTTGCAATATTATAAAGTGCAAATTCAAAGAATGCCAGCTCAGTACAAACGTTATATTACCAGAAAAGAACATGAAGTTGGCTCTTTGGTGAAAACTCAGTTCAAGTAGATTTAAAAAAAAATAAAAATTACACACTCTACAGGTACACTGCCAGCTGCCTCACCATCTTCATTAGGTAACGGCTGCTGTCCCAACCTTTTTGGAATGCACTGCAGGCCTGAATGGCAGAATTGGATTTACATATACAAATAGATTGAGGCTGACTAGACAAAATATCAAATATCTTCATTTCATACGCTCTGTAATGAAGTACAAGTTAAAAAATTTATAACTGCGTCCTGTTTTTATGAGCATGTTCTATACCATCCCAACTTTTTCTGAGCTGGAGTTAAATAAATGGGCTGTAATTTTTACATAAATCACTTGGAACGCATTTAAATATGAAGTCTATTGTAATGCATACTCTCTTTATGTTATGTAAAATACAGTATGCCGGCCTACATAGCCAGAATAAATGGAGTAACTGACCAATTTTTTTTTTTTTTTTAAATGCAACTGTATTTAACATTAATTTTTTGTTATAGTGGGTCAGGATTCTCCAGAAGCCTACTCAAGGTACAGTAGCTTTCCCAGATAATCACTGGGCTTACTTGTACAAAACCCAAAACCAGTGAAGTTGGCACATTATGTATATCGTAGATAAAAACAGAATACAATGATTTGCAAATCCTTTTCAACTTATATTCAATTGAATACACTGCAAAGACAAGATGTTTAATGTTCAAACTGAGAAACTTTTTTTTTTTTTTTGCAAATAATCATTAACTTAGAATTTAAAGGCAGCAACACATTGCAAAAAAGTTGGCACAGGGGCCTTTTTACCACTGTGTTACATCACCTTTCCTTTTAACGACACTCAGTAAACGTTTGGGAACTGAGGAGACCAATTTTGAAGCTTTTCAGGTGGAACTCTTTCCCATTCTTGCTTGATGTACAGCTTAAGTTGTTCAACAGTCCGGGGTCTCCGTTGTTGTATTTTTACGCTTCATAATGCGCCACACATTTTCAATGGGAGACAGGTCTGGACTACAGGCAGGCCAGTCTAGTACCCGCACTCTTTTACTACGGAGCCATGCTGTTGTAACACGTGCAGAATGTGGCTTGGCATCGTCTTGCTGAAATAAGCAGGGGCGTCCATGAAAAAAGACGTTGCTTGGATGGCAACATATGTTGCTCCAAAACCTGTATGTACCTTTCAGCATTAATGGTGCCTTCACATATGTGTAAGTTGCCCATGCCTTGGGCACTAATACACCCCCATACCATCACAGATGCTGGCTTTTGAACTTTGCGCCAATAACAGTCCGGATGGTTCTTTTTCTTTTGGTGCGGAGGACACGACGTCCAGTTTCCAAAAACAATTTGAAATGTGGACTCGTCAGACCACAGAACACTTTTTCCCACTTTGCATCAGTCCATCTTAGATGAGCTTGGGCCCAGCGAAGCCGGGCGGCGTTTCTGGGTGCTGTTGATAAATGGCTTTCGCTTTGCATTGTAGAGTTTTAACTTGCACTTGCAGATGTAGCGACGAACTGTAGTTACTGACAGTGGTTTTCTGAAGTGTTCCTGAGCCCATGTGGTGATGTCCTTTACACACTGATGTCGGTTTTTGATGCAGTACCGCCTGAGGGATCGAAGGTCACGGGCATTCAATGTTGGTTTTCGCCTTGTCGCTTCGTGCAGTGATTTCTCCAGATTCTCTGAACCTTTTGACGATATTACGGACCGTAGATGATGAAATCCCTAAATTTCTTGCAATAGCTCGTTGAGGAATGTTGTTTTTAAACTGTTCGACAATCAGCTCACGCATTTGTTCACTAAGTGGTGACCCTCGCCCCATCCTTGTTTGTGAATGACTGAGCATTTCAGGGAAGCTGCTTTTATACCCAATCATGGCACCCACCTGTTCCCAATTAGCCCGTTCACCTGTGGGATGTTCCAAATAAGTGTTTGATGAGCATTCCTCAACTCTCTCAGTCTTTTTTGCCACTTGTGCCAGCTTTTTTGAAACATGTTGCAGGCATCAAATTCCAAATGAGCTAATATTTGCAAAAAATTACAAAGTTTACCTGTTCGAACATTAAGTAACTTGTCTTTGCAGTGTATTCAATTGAATATAGGTTGAAAAGGATTTGCAAATCATTGTATTCTGTTTTTATTTACGATTTACACAACGTGCCAACTTCACTGGTTTTGGGTTTTGTAGAAAAAATGTCAAGGAAAAAATGTAAAAAAAAAAAAAAAGTCCCAAAGCAGCAGCTGAAACGGCATCGAATGCCAGCCAAAAATCTGCCGTTTAATCGTGTAGCGCCTGTTTACGGAGGGCGGCAAGACGTGCGCGATTGTGAACGAAAGCCATTTCATACAGTACGGTCTGGTAATCTCATCTGTCCACAAGCACAGTCTGGGCCATCATTTACATTTCCTCCAGAAACCTAGAAATTATGGGCTCATTTCCATTGCTTAAATTTTTTTACCTCGTCCTTCCTTTCTTCCATCCGACTCAGAGATTGACCTAGGCACGTCATTATTCAGGAGATTCAGTTCCAACAATTCAGGCTTCAAAGTGATTGGAAACAGGAATAAGGTGTGGAGCACGCATTACTCTCATTTATAAGTGTCTGTATGGGTTACCAAAGTTTTAGAATTAAATTTAAGATGCATACGAGAGACAAATAGAAAATTGAACACTCAGTAGGGTGTTGGGTCTACACAAGCTTCCAGATCAGCTTAAACACACCTTCACATCAAGTCTGTAAGTGCAAAACTTCACTGAGGGGGATGGAGAACTTTTCCTCCATGAGATATTACCTCATTGGGCGTTTTAATAATGGGGACAGAGAGCACGATCAAACATGCGGTTCCAAAATCTCCTGTGCAACTTCAGTTGCTTGGACAAATGTGCACCATATCAAAAGGTAAAAGTGGCCCAACAAATTAGTGTGCGACTTTAGTTTTTTAGATGGGCAGTGTACTATCCACAATGCAGAAATGGTGTCCTCAGTGTAACCAGTTAAAACTAGGATGTCTAAAGTGCGCACAGAAGATAATAATACTGTGCCCCAGCAGTGGGATTTCAGACGGTCAACATCTTCCTGCACTGAAGGTCTGGACTGAGCACAACCAAATACTGCATACAGGATGAAAACTTATCAAAATAGCTACCAAACTTAAGCAGTCCAGCTGGAGCGCAGATGGAAATATAATTGTTTAAGAGATTAAGTTTGTGTCAAGCTTGTGTCGATGTTTTGCATGCCATCTGCACTACAAAATTTCTCCAGTTATTTTTAAACTTTGGCGATCTAGCTTTGAATTCGTGGAGTAAATTGTGTAGATTTCAAGTGCAACTTACAGCCCTTTAAACTAAATGAGAGTCACTATTGAGCAATGTCACCTCAGTGAATACAAACGCAAGCACAGCTCCTGTCAGTTCGTGCTTTAGCTCAGAGCAGATGAAGCCACCAGCCAGATGAGTTTAAGCAAAGCAGCAGAGATGTGCCCAGAAGGTCGCACTTGTAGGAGAGTCCAGCTCGGCAGCATCATGTGATGCTAAACTCATACTGACAGCAGTGGTTATCTACAGTGACTTCCATCGCTCATCCCACCCACTGCTAGGAGACAGGGGGGAGTCCTTCCCGATTCAAAACACAGAGCCATTCTGGGCGACAGGCAGCAGTTACATAAAGCTGCGTTTCCACCAAACGCAAAACGAATTATTCGCACATCTAGATTACATTGAAAGTCAATGGAAAGACGCAAAAACACGCAAGAGGATGCGAGTTCCTGCCTTCCTGGGATGCATTCGCATCTTTGTATTGACTTTGTATATAATTTGGCCGCCCAAATAATTCAGTTCGCGTTTGTCAGAAATGCTGTATAAGTCTCACTCATGACGCTAGTGGTGGGGTCACTTTACAATGGAGAGATGCCCGGGGGGCAGAATTGCGCTCATGCCATTTAAATCAGTTATCAAGAATCATCCACAGAATGTTATAGAACAAACAGCAGTGAAATTGCTGCACCATTTTGCACAGTTACCCTGTAAAGGATGCATTTGGCCTTTCAGCAAAAAGGACAAAAAAAAAAAAAAAAAAACCCTTTATTTTTTAACCTTGTGTCAAGTTCAGAAAAGTTAGTGGGAAAAGTCTAGAACTCTGGGGGCAGAATAGGACAGCCAGCCAGCCTTTGTGGACGTGACTCCAGCTACACTCAGAGCTGCAGTCACTCACTAAAAATGATCACATTAACCGCCAGCATTATAGCTGTGAATACCGTTAGTGAGAGTTTAGCATTCCCATATCGCCCTCTGCTCAAGATTGTAGGTCTTAACCGTTTCAGTGGTGCATCCTGTAGAGAACCAACCATAATGCTCATTCTGAGCCATGACGCTGGCATCTCGCATCCAGCTACCAAACTGCATGTCTCCCCCTCGCTCCCTCCCCATCCTTCATCTCTCTACACCCCTGGCCCTCAAATCATGGTCCTCATGGTCCAAGAAGTGCTGGTTTCCCATCCTCCCTTTACCGGAGAGTGAGGTGTAAAAACAGTCTGGCCAATCAGAGGCACCAAGTGTTCATTTGCTTACCTAGGATGAGAACACCAGGGCTGGATTTAGATGAGGATCCTTGCTCTACTTTATCCTGATACAGCTTGAAAAAGCCCCCCTATCCCCAGAGATAGTTTCTGTGGTAATGCAAACAAGTATGAAATCCCATCAATTAATGCAAACATGAAATCCCATCCAAAAAATAAATAAATAAGATTTAAAAAAAAAAAAAAATAATAATCCACCGAATTTAAATATTCTGTTCTACAGCAAATGCATTCAACCATTGCCTGCATTTACAAAATGCTAACCAGCCATACCATTATCGGTACCTAAAATGCACCGGTGTTTAGTCTTTATAACTCATTTAACCACTCCAGTTTGTTAAACCGTTCTGGCAAGTCAGGACATCCACCTGGGGAGGGAATGGTGCACTTACCCAAATAGATGGCATCACGAGGAAAGAAAATTATGTGGATATTAAAGCAACATCTAAAAACATCAGCCAGAAAGTTAAAGCCTGGTCACATCAGACTCCTCCAAATGGACAATGATCCCCAAGCATGCTTCCACAGTTGTGGCAAATTGGCCAAAAACGCAACAGAGTCAAGGTACTAGAGAGGACTGCCAACAAACAGAGCAGACAAGAAATGGGCCAAAAATTCCTGCAACTTACCACGTGAAGCTTGTGAAGGTCAACCAAGACATTTAACCCAAGTTAAACTATTTGAAGGCAATGCAACCAAATACTACGCAAATGCAAACTCCTGACCCACTGAGAATGAGATGAAAGAAATAAGCAGAAATAAATCTACCATTCTGACATTTCACTTTTTAAATACTTCAAAATCCAAGCCAACCTGAGGCAGGAAATTACTTAAACTAAATGCGAGAAGTCATAAGGTGAGTTTAATAGTACGTGGCCAAGGTGCAGGTGAACTTGAGAATCCAACTACACGTGCAAGACAATTTAAGGAAAAAAAAAAAAAAAAAAAAAAAAACTTTCTGCTCATAACGGCTCAATGAAACATTGAGTGATTTTATTGCCCAAAAGCCATCTTGCTTATTTAATGCACATGAGCTTAATGAACGAGGCAAAAGAACTGAATTATAAAGTTTAATGTACATGTGCACAAAACCAATTCTCTCTTTCAAAGGAGCTATGACAGCAAAGCATTAAAACAAGCATCAAACCTAAAACTAGAACTGCTAAAATTTAACAATGTAAATGTTAGTGTATAATTAAAATGAAACAAGTCTTCCAGCTCCAAACTCGCACCAGGCATGCCGAGTGACTTTCCTGCATGCATTCTCGCACGCTTCCACAGTGTGACATCTTCCTTTCTGCAGAAGGAAATATAAATAAAAATATTGCCCTTCCTGCTTGAAGAATGAGATCAACATCACACCAGAGGCGTTTCGCCACAGCAGCTCTCAGTCGAGATTAACGTGATAAACCGGAGATCGGTGATGGTTCCCTACACTGCCTCGGTCACAGGAACCACACAGACCAAGAGGCAGAATCAAGACACACAGGAAGCCTTTGGATGGCAGCTGACAGTTCCTTACATTATTCATCTCACGCACACGGTCCATTATTAGAGATGTAAATGGGAGCACAAATCCGGTGATATTTTCATCATGGATTCCCTGATAAAGCCTCAATTGCAAACCCGCTTACTCTTATTTGACTCAATGACAAATTTGGTTCTCTAGCAAGTTACCATTTGCCTTTCATTTCCAACATCCAAAAGGGTCTTGATAACAAATCAAAATGCATGGATGCAGTGGCGACTGTCACACCAACATTAAACTCATCTGATGGACCCAAAATGCTACACATCGATCCACTCAATCTATATGGTATTCAGCCCTGAGGCCTCAATCACTTCCCATCCACACAAGCACAGTAACCACAAACTTGGACAAAAAGCTGCTGAATAAAGCCTCAAAGAAATGAGTTAAAAAAAAAAAACAAAAAAAAAAAAAAAAAAACCCCACACACGCATTATTCGATGCTTTTACCCCAAATGCAGATGGGTGAAACAGCGCATTGCTGCCATCTACAGGCCAAACAGAAGTTTGATTTGATGAACGCTCATTGAGCCGTGATGGATTTGAGCACTAGTAAACTGATGTGTTGGCACGGGGGCAGGTGATAAACGATATATTCCAGGCGTTCCCAAACTCGGTCCTGGGGCCTCCCTGTGTATGCTGGTTTTTGCTCCACCCTGGTTTGCAATCATAGGATTTTAGCAAGCTGTTAATTTGTCTTAATTAGGTGCATTTTTGTTCAGAGCAGCAATTTATTCCCTCTTGACAAACAGTATTTTGACAGATATGCATACAAACAGTGAGGAATAAATTACACATCCACATTGCAATATATGAGTAACAACTGCAAAAAGAGGGGGAAAAAAAAAAATGTACCCAATCAAAGGGAAAAAAAAATAAAAATGGGTTCCTAATTGGAGAAACTGGGCACATGGTTACAAAATCTAACAATTTACTAAACAAGCAAATGACAGTCAAACCTGTTTTATGTTATGTTTTTGTAATTGAGTGCAAGCAAATTATTTTGAAAGAATTCTTATCACCTGTCTTCAGCAACCTAATTTGGAGGTTACTGATTTTCTCAGTACCTGATTTGATCTGTTTAAAAATGTTATTACCTGAGATTGCTTGCCACACAGAAGGAAAAAAAAAAAAAAAAAAAAAAAAAAAAAAAAACACCTTATATGCAAGGGTCTTTTATTCCGTCTTATTCTTCATGGCACAAATGGATATTTCTATTTAAATTTGGCTTAAAACAGCAAACATTTAGACACAAAATGCAACCAATTTGGACAAATTAACAGCTTGTTAAAGTCCTATGATGGCAATTATGGTTGGGACAAAAACCAGCATACACAGGGAGGCCCCAGGACCGAGTTTGGGAACCCCCGATATATTCAAACGCCATGGTTACAGGTACCAGCTGATCTCATTCACTTACCTGTATCCCAGTCTGACACCGTACGCTGCCATGTTTCTGAGTCACACACACCGGCCTGAAGCCCACTGTGCTCTCAAAGTCACTTTTGCATAGTAATTTTAATATTAGACACTTAAATGCTAAGGTGCGCATATTAAATTTGACCTGTAGGCTCTCAAACACGTATGAATTACTTCCATTCACTCCTCGGTTTTGCCGGCCAGATGTGTCCGATTCAGGGACACGGCAACAAACGAAGTCTGACTTGAGGAACAGCTATGCTACGTGAAAATATTCCCAGAAGTGGAAGGCAACCGTCTTCAGTGTGAAAGTACACAAGTTTAACAATTTTACCATTTTAAATCATAATTCTGAATTTGGGGGGGGTCGATTCTGAATTTGGCTGGTCATTAGCAGCTTTGAGATGGAGGACCGATTTCAGAAAAAGCATCACTCACAGTTCTTCCAGGGCAGTGTTGTAGGAGCACGAAGGCCTGGAGGAAGACTATTAGTGGTCCTGGTTTCAGCCCGATCGCTGGAAAACAGTCACAGTTAGCCAACAGCCAGCAGCTCATGCTGCCTAAACACTGAAGCAAAGAGCAGTTACCTCTCCTGATTGATGCCCGAGGTGGACACGCCCCAGATGAAGGGTTTAACGGGAGCACCTTCAATCTCTGCAGCAAATAAAACAAAACGGCTACGTTACCCCTCACCAGTCAATCTACCCTCACCTTTATCCCAGTCCAGAATCTGCACACAACCTGATCCCAGCACAGAACATGCAGTAACATCTATCCCACTGCAGAGTTAGTCCTCACCTTTATCCCAGTCTAGAATCTGCACACCTTATTCCAGCACAAAACATGCACCAGCATCTATTGCTCTGCAGTTTGTACGCACCTTTATCCCAGTCCTCACTGCACTGCGGTCTCTCCCAGGTGTTCACTGGGATGTGCCACTTACTCCGAGCCTCGTCACTGCCCACTGAAAACCATTAAAAACACTCAAAATGCAACAGGCTACTGGGAGAGGGGGAATTGTGGAATTCTGACTTAAGGTTACATTATCCAAATTAAATTAGCAATGTCCCATTACCCAGCATTGTCTCAATAAAAATTCAAACAAGTGTATTCTCTGAACTGAGTGAGGTTAGTCATGAAATCCCGCAGTACATGCTGTTAATCTTCCTCCTGCAGAAAGCGAAGGTGATGCATTGAATCATAAAATGGTGCCAATAAGAAAACTCGGGGGGGGGGACAGCACTGCAAAGGAGGGAGCTGCTAGGCATGTTAAACACATTCTGACCCCCATCAACTCCCCTGACCTCACCAATATGGCTGCCAACAAGTTCAAATTACAATCAAAACCTGCAAATCTAGTCTAGGGGGCAACAAAACAGCAAAATGGACAATCTATTCTCACATCCTCATGATCAGACAGAGCACTTAAACGTACTAAAAAGCTGCCAACACAATGCAAATTGTGTCCGCTTCATGCTAGCCCAAAACTGCATCCTGCAATAATTGCGATTTCAATGTAGCAAATTGTTTGCAACTTTAAATACAATAGCCTTGAAATTTATGGCAGGGATAGAAAATGGGGGTAATTTAGGTCAAACCAAAACGTTAAACCATCTTGAGCTAGGGTACCAAATGGGTCAAACTACATTTGGACAAAAATCAAACCAAATAAGGTCTGCAGTGTTCCTTGGACTAACCTTCATTTGTTCTACTCTAAGCCACCGTGAATAAAATGCCAGCGAAGTGAGAATTTCAGTCCTACATTTTACACAATGAGTTTGAAGGACCCATATTGTAGAATAAATGATCCCACTTTAGTCCATCGATACAGTGGTCTCCGCTGTATCCAACAAGTTAGATAAGGTTGAGGACCCCCTTAAGTCATTAGACCGCCTTTCCCCACTTCAGCGCACAACATGCAAAGGGAGATTTCTGCAGTCTGACATGGAACAGACCTGCTGTGAGTATTTCACTCCAACTACGTCTGCCTGTGCACAGCCTTCTCCCACAGTCTTAGTCACCACATAAACACACACGCGCGCGCAAACGCAATCATCCCCACCCCACAACCCAAAACTCCCTCCCACCCCACATCTCCAACTCGCATTGCTCACGGCAGTTAAATCCCACACATTTCTACTCTGTACTGTTGGATACGTTGTCATAGATTGCGCAATTTTCAGTGTTCCCCTTAAAACGCAGCTGCCTTAACTTTCTCTGCTGGCAAGAGGACCAGTTTGATCATTTGGCCCAGAGCCAACAGCAGTAACAAATACTGCACGTCTGCAGCGCATGTTTTTTGTCAGCAAAACCGTTCTCCAAGTAGAAATGCAGCAAAGGTATCTACTCAAGAAATAAGTGTGCGTGGACCAAAACATCCATGTTTTTTTCTGCCAGTTTAAATCGTACGGAAATGAAACCAAATTCATTTGTTTCAGAAATCTCACTTTGATCCACAAAAATGCGCACAACACAAACACACTAGTTAGCCCTCTCCACTCCCCATCCTCTCATTCACCCTGTCCCCAGCCCCATCTTACAGTCATCAGCGTTGATGGAGCTTCGGTCCACGCAGTTGGCGATGTGGTGAGACAGCTCATGTTTGGGCATCAAGTGGCGAGCGTTGAAGGGGCACGTCCTCAGCTCTTGAGCCAGTTTTGGGTGGTTCTGAGGAAGAGGTGCAGAGAAAGAATATTTCCTGTGTTTGGAGCTGCAAAAATCAATGGGCAACAGTACTACTCTTGCCAAAAACCCAACTGCACAACAAGTTATGCACAAATACTTTCACCATTTCAATCTGCTATACCATTAATTGATCAGTTTTAAATTTTATCAAGTTCAAACAAGATGGCGCATACAAATTAAATGAGGACACACCAGCATGGTTCAAGTATCAAAAAGTGACACTCCTCAAATTAGTTATGCCCCAATGCCACTGTGAAAAGCACTCGTTAAAACAAAGTCAAAGGAAGGTTACAGCAACTTGACATCATGCCATACTATCTGAAATTAAGAATCAGTGTGCCCGTTTTGCATGAACAGATTAAGGGGTCTGCTTGCAGCCTGTGGCAGTAGGATTTAAGCCTGTGCCGATCAGTGGCCCACAGTCCCTCCAAACCCCGAGCTGCTCACCTTCTGACACTTGATGAGGTGGTATGGAAAGCGACAAGCGCGGATCTGGTGATTTTTGTCATAAGGGCACTGAAGCAGTCGGTCCGGATCGGCGGCATCTTCAGCATCTGATCAGATAGAGGAAACATGCCAGACTTTACTCCCCTCAACTGGGGTGAACATGGTTCATACTTCCTCTAATTAAAACTCCACCGCTAATCAGGTTCCAATATATCAGAGACTTCATATTTAAGTGTAGTTATAGCCGTTTTAGACAAAATGGTTAGCATCATGTCAAAAGAAAAAAAAAAAAAAATCTTTCAAAACTGAGCATCATGATAGTTAAGGCCTGTAGAGCCATTTTTATACAAGAGTACCGTGGATAAATAGGACAGCACACCGCTCTCAGCCAAAGACATGACCTTTGCATTAAAATTTAGGAAAAATCGTTAGAGAAGGAAAAAAAAAAACATAAAATCAAAAACTACTGCTTTTCGTAGCGTCGCAACCATGGATATATGCATTTCTATACATATGGTTGCAACATTCTTCTTGAGAACACGGGAGTGTGATACTGGGGACTATGGAAACAGCGCACACACTTAAATGAGCACAAGACTGTTAAAATTCAAATAAAATGCATTAACAGATTAAAGTTCGGATCCTCACCACCCTCCTCTTCCCAGCCGCGCACGGAAACAGTGGTGCATTTTGCAGGAGAACAGCTGGATCCCAGTCTGAATGTAGTCATCGCTGTAGAAATTTGGCAATCTCGTCGTTGTCCGTTGGCGCTGGCCTCCAATATTTTTTAATGGCGGAGTATCGGACCGCTAAAGTTGACGAAGAATAACAATTAAAACTTCTGGCGTTCCCACACTGCCAGATTCAGTTTAAATTTCGACTCCTGAATGCCATCTAGCAAATTACAACTCTTAGAGGTCATGTGACAGCAGCATCTTAAGTTTAATAACCATTCTTGCTTGCAGGAAGCGAAGACGGCTGCATCAGTAGATATACAGCTATATGCGTTAGTACTTGCGGGCCAGGCCTTACTACGTTTAACCCTGGAAGTTCACAATATTAGCTGCGTAAGGCAACTGACTGGTAAGCGGTTTCAGCCCAGCGTTTCATTAAAATATTTGCTTGCCAGCTGAGCCTCCAGTTCTTGGTGTCTGGAATAGGCCCACAATTTCGCACACAAACTTAATTTCTCTGTGTACACCTAATTACTGCGATAAGCAGCGATACAATACCTTTTGCAATAGCGGGGAGTAGCTGTTTGCCAGGTCTCAGCCCGCACTCCTGCTAACGAAGAAACTTCTCCCGAACTGCTGGGTTTTTTATGGGTAAAGCTGGTGATTTAAAATCACGTGACCTCTTGTAAACATATAATTGGCTCTCGGCCAGCTCTGAGAGATTTCAGCTTGCCAATGCTAACATTATATTGGAAATATTTGATTAAGATGTATCGGGCGCTAGCAAGCATTTACCATAACGTTTTTCTGAAAGAAAGGCTGCCAGTGTTCCACTGACGGTGAACAGCGGGGCTGATGGTTATTGGTAATAACTAGAGGCCTGTCTGTTTGGAACGGGCGATTGCTCGTGCCCGCTGTTTGCAACTTTCCCAATAACTAATCCATCAACTACGCCATGGCTACATTGGCTGTGTTTAAAATGGCCCTCTCGTTCACTCATGCACAAGGCCGATTACATCCATAATTTTGGCGCATAAAGATAATTGCTGGAGCAGATCAAGCGAGGAGGAAAGGAAAACGTATTATATGGGAGAGGAAATGCTGTTCGAAAACGAGGTATTGGCGACGATTGCGTTGCTGCAGATGCTACACTTCTGCCCAAAAGTGTCTTCCAGCGCCTCTAGTTCGATGGTGCACGGGGCCCCCGATTCATTTAACTACTGCAGCCGGACACGACTACTTGGCAGAGGTCTGCGCTCGTCGAGGGCAACGCTAGTTTTTATAATTAGCCACTCATATATGGTGTATTCTCAAATTCCAATTACATGACATCATAAACCCTGCTTTCCTCTTAAGTCTTTAATGGCGTCTTAAAAGAATTCCTGAAGGTTAGTCAGGCATGACCTACCCTTACAGAAAACATGGTGGCTACCCATCAGGATGTTGTTACTTTCAAGAAATAATTCCAACTTTTGTTTTATGAAAGGTACCAGTAGTTTACATACTGTGCATATCAATCCGCCTGGTGCTGTATGGTCCCCTTTCTAAGAAATGGGCAGCTGACGCCTTAAATGAGCAGCCTTTTTCATGACATTACATTTATTTAGCAGACGCTTTTATCCAAAGCAACTTACAGCCCTGAAGCACTGGCTGGGCAAGGTACAATTCATATCGGGCATTGGTCACCAGATGTAATGAACATGTGGAGCACAGACTATACAGAAGGCAAGAGGAAGCACAGAAAAGAAGAACAAAGCAAATAGAAAGAAACAGAGCTGGGGTTTTTTTTTTTGTGAGCGGGGGGGGGTTTACGTCAGATACTTTCTAAACAAGTGAGTCTTTAGGATACGGCGGAAGAGCGACTGGGATGGAGCAGTTCGCTGGGAGGTGGGAAGGTCATTCCACCACTGGGGAGCAAGATTGGAGAAGCTGAGTGATCTGGTAGACCGAGTGCCTTTTCGACCCAGGGCAGGGGGACGAAGTCGTCCTGCTGCTGCAGAACGAAGTGGCTGAGCGGGTGTGTAAAGGGCGATTATCTCTCCCAGGTAGGAAGGGGCTGTCTTGTTTGCTGCGGCATAAGCCAGAGTCAGGACTTAGAATTTTTCCCTTCCTCTTCACCAGAAAAAGTCACATGAGTCAAGGGACCATTGCAGAGAGAATTGGAAGGTACTTTTGGACATGTCTGAGAGAAATTTGATTTCCTTTCCTTGAGTATGTCATGAGCCTGACGGCAAAAATGACCTTTGCAATTTATCAGAAAGCTTTGGGACTGAAAAAAGTGTTTAGTTGCTGCAGCTGAAAAAGATTGTGATCGATATTTGATCTTTCCTTTCTTCCAAGGTTAGTCTTGTGTTTGCTTGCTGGAAGGAAGCAACAAGGGAGCTAATTTCCTCCTTTTCTTCATGAAATAGACAATTTGGCGCTCCTTATGGCTACCAGCCAAACTATTTTGAGTTTATGTTCATTTGCAAAAAGGTTCCTTGTTCTTAAGAGAATTCATATGCGGCCCTTGTGAGCAGAAATACATATTCATTGACACTGCATTAGCCAGTGGATCATACATTAATGTCGCCACCATATTGGACCGAGCAACTTATCATAACTCTCAAAAGACTGGGCTGGAAAAAATATTTCGAACTTGGGGCTGTACAATCTGTCGCAAAGTCCAAACCAGATCTCAGGGAATTTCCTGTAGCAGGTAAGATTGAATTATTATTTTTGGTAGTATTTGCCCCATTATCATTACTTTTCTGTCTGTGAATGATTATGGTGACATATAGTATAAGCATGCAGCCTCCTCCATCTTATCAAGCCTTTAGTTAAAGTACTGTGCTTTTTTGCATTTCATCACAACTGTTAAGTCCCTTATGCACCATTGAATTCTTTATGATTTGGTGAGTTGGACATCACTGATCACATGCACACAACAGCAGTGGTAGCCTACACCGATCGGTCACAAGATTAAAATCACCTGCCCAATATAGTAAAGATCCCACTTGTGCCGCCAAAACAGCTCCATCAAACTGACGTCACTTGAATTCCCAAGCTCAGGGTTTCCCAGCAGAACATTTCCCAGAGTATCACACTCCCTCCACCAGCTTGTCTTTTTCCCACAGTGCATCGTGATGCCATCTTTTCCCAGGAAAATGGTGAACGAATGCTCAGCCAAAGCACATGGTGTAAAAGAAAATGAGACATAATGGAGCAGGTAACCTTCTTCAGCTGCTCCAAGGTCTAGTTCTGAAGCTCAGGTGTCCATCTGGGCGCTTTTAGAGGCGGACTGAGGTTAATGTGGGCACTTTTACTGATCTGCAGGCTAAAAACACAATACGCAGCAGGGTATGATGCACTGTGTCTTGTGACACATTGCTTATGTAAATATTATCATCCCCGCCACGAAGTAGGATGGGGGATATTGGATTGGGGTCTGTCCGTCCAACCATCCATGCGTGCGTGCGTCCGTCCAGGCCACAATGAGTTTGAAAATTGATGTTGAAGCATATTTTTTTCACAGAGTTACGACCCTTGATCTTGGCGAGGGATAGTGATAATACTGTCTTTTTGTTTAAATTCTCTGTGACTTGTGCCACAGTCGCCCTTCTGTCGGTTTGGACCAGATGGGATAGCCTGCATAGCCTTCACGCATCAATGATCCTTGGGCGCCCAAAACACTGTGGCCAGTTCATGGTTCGTCCCTCCTTGGACCACTGTCAGTAGGTACTCACATCTGCTGACAGGGAGCACCCTTGAAGTCTTGCCACTTCAAAGATGCTCTAACCCACTCATCAGGCCTAAAAAATTAGGCCCTTGTCAAAGTCATTCAGTTCCTATTTCTCTCACATCTGACACATTGAATACAAGAGCCAATTGTTCGCTTACTGTCTAAGATCTGTTTGCTGACCCAGACATATGCCATTTTTATGAGATATTCAACATTATTCGCTGCATCTGTGCATGTTTTTAATGTTTTGGCTCATCAGTGTACATACAGTACGCATACATATATGCACACTATTGTAGCCAACTTAAGATCCAAATCAAAATTTTCTCTCAAATTTTCATTTCTTGTTCACCACACAAATACTCAGCATAAAATCTAAATTTGACTATTGTGATGTATGAGTATTTTATGTACAGCATTGTATATCATTTGTAAATGGAGATTTGTTCCATGCTGTTTTTGCTGACTTGTTGGTCAGCTATTTATTTTGTTCATCAGCACCCTCTGGTGGTGTGTCTGTAACAAAACATGATCTGATGCAATATCACTTCTTTGTAATGAAATAGACTAGCACTTTCTAGAAGCTTCTGGCATCTTCTTGCCTGGAGGGGGCAGGATCACCCAGGAATCCTGTAGATCTTTCCAGAATGTTGCTAGTCCATGGCTGCATCCAAATATCCGCACTTCACCGCACTCGCACACGCGCGGACTTTTCTGGCGCGTTCATGGGAAGTCCAGGAGTGCTGAGGGCTGTCCAAACCCACAATTGATCCAGTCCACAAGGGGCCTCAAGCGGACTTTCTGCGGACCTCCAGAGAGTCCGCTAGGGGTGCAGACTTCACTAGCGTAATTACCCACAATTCATTGCAATACGGACGTGACGTTTTAATTTTAACAAATTGCTGACAGAAAAAAGCACATTCACACACACACAAAACCACATAAACTTATTATAAATTTATACTATTAAAACGTTACTTGATTATCGTAGGCCAGATATAAAATTCAACATCATGATACAGAAATATAGGCTATAGAGGTAATCAATATGCATTTGCACGGAAATGAGTGAAACAGACTCGAAGCCTGTCTATTAGCTTTTTTTTATAATGCCGCAAACTTTCGCTCTTGCAGACTTTACGTGATGACGGTGAAAACGTCACATTACATACGCCTGAAGTCCGCGAGGGCTCAGGCTGCAAGTCCAGAGGGTGGAGATTTGGATTCAGCCTATATAAATGCTGTGATTTTGGTCACCAGGGGCAGAGTTTTTGTTTTGGCAACAGAGTTACATAGTGGCATTAGAGTGTTATTATAAGATTAAACAGTGGATTATTTGTTGAAGGTTTTTTTTTTCAGTAAAGAATAAATTTGTTTAAGTTGTCATCGCTGGTTTTCTTTGTTGCGATTTTTAAGTCATAACACTATATTATTTATTTAATTAATTAATTAATTAACTTTCATGAGCTAGTGGCCCCAAACCTCCCTACAATTTGTAGGTGCTGTAATTGTATTCCTGTCCCCAACCCCCCCCCCAAAAAAAAAAATAAATAAATAAATAAATAAATAAATAAATATTTTTAAAAATCAAGTATGGCCCTTCTACATTTCTTATTTAGCAAATACAACATTATTGTTGTTGCCCACACAATTAGTCTAAATGCCCATGTAAATGTTACAATTAAACTGCAACACTATTATGTTTTATTTGT
Organism: Gymnothorax javanicus; assembly: GCA_029692085.1. NCBI lineage: Eukaryota > Metazoa > Chordata > Actinopteri > Anguilliformes > Muraenidae > Gymnothorax > Gymnothorax javanicus. Next base: position 81,089,283 of record CM056203.1, on the reverse strand, counting down.
AAAATGAGTTAGGGAGTGACTGGGCAGTAAGGGTCACAGCAACAAATACGTAGGGCGACAATTACGGGCAACCTTGAAATCGTTTCCTGCCTGTGACGGCGATGCTTGTTTTGCATCTCTTGGCCTGTGCAGCACAGGGGCGGTAGAGCTGATCGCAGACAGACGTGAACATGAAAATGGCGCTGTCCTGGGCAGGGGTGTGCCGGGGTTCGGCAATGCTGTTCTTGTGCCGAAGGCGGGCTAATGGGGTCGCTGCCAGGCTCTGTGCCCCAATGTTGGCATCGTCACGAATAAGGTATTTAATTCTGACGTTACATTTCTGATACGTATGTTATTTGTCCTTTTTTTCTGGTATTTTTGCATCAAGACAAGAGCAAGGTTGTGATCAGGGTTGGGGTCTATTCCGGAATTGGAATAGGAAACGCAATTGATAAATCAGGGGTGGAATCAGAATTGGAATATTATTATTATTTGGAATTGAAGTGGACTTGGAATCGATACAATGGAATTGACCCCCAACCCCGCTTGTGATTAACTGTGAACTGTAACATTGCAGCAAGCTAACTTGGCTACCTGACTAGCTTCATAGCTATGGTATGTTAGTTGTTGTGTCCAAGTTAATTACTGACTCTGATATGTATGTTCGGCTGTCAGTTTCTCGTTTAAAAATGAAGTGGTGGCTGTTCACTCGAACAGCTTTGGCGAAGTTACTAGGCAGCGAGCCGCTGTCACCTGTCCGGTGATGGTGGTGCTGCAGTCCATAGTCCACACTGAGCGTCTGCCGTAGCTAGCGTGACAAATTGTAACCTGTTTTCACTAAGTTCACTGCGAGTTACTGTAGTCGTTGTAAGATAACGAAAGTAACGTTGCCGTTTCAAACTATTGTTTTAGGCCCAGCGCGTCATGCGGAGATACAGATAATCATGCGTTTCATGTTCATCTGGCGGTGTCATTCACTGTCGTTTTGATTTGCCAAATTAACGTTGTATTCGATTTGGAGTGCAAATGCATGTAGTGAAGTTATTTCGTTTTGCCAAACAACATGGCCGACGCAGTTAACGTGAGAAAAGGTGACTATCATAGTGTTTAGAATTGAGTGCTGGAAAAAGTACAGGTAATTCGTCCAAAAAATATCATCACCTGACCCAAAACTATTGCAATTCACTGAGCACTTGTTCTGCTGAAGTGATTTGACGGATGGTAAGGTTTGCCCCCTGCCCTTAAAAATCAATATGCCCAGATGTCTGCTTCAGAATGTTTTCCTTTTTTTTTTTTTTTTTCATTCTTCTCGATTTACAGCCTGGCGTGTAGGCTGTACTCCCCCTCTAAGGCCAGGCTAGGGCTTGGGACTCAAGTGGTTTCCAGGTTAAAGGCGGCAAACGAGAAATATGAGCGCTTCCTGAAGCGACGGTTCCCTCGCTTCTACGTCCTCCACCATACTTTTATAACAGGTGAGAATCTGCACATCCTGTCTATCAGGCGTCCACTGTAACATCAGAGATGCCAAGTCTCATGCATTCGGCCTGAGTCTCTCGCCTCATAGTGGCATTCACTTTCCTGTGCCGTAGTCAGCAATTATTCAATCAAGGCGCACTGAAGAAATTCACTCGCGGAATTGAAGTCCTTGTGCATCAAGTTAATCAGTTTAACGTGCATTACGGTGGATTTCCCCACTAGTGACACGGAAATCGATTATGACTTGGGAATTCTCAGCTTGTCTTTACTGAGGGATTGAAAGCAATGGAATTGCATAAAGACGTTTCAAATGGTCTTACTTCATTTAACCCTCCTATTATCCTTGGGGTCAATTTGACCCCGTTCAATGTTTATCATTCAAAAAATAATAGTTGACTTTTTTTTTGCTTCATATTTCATGACTTTTCCTAATTTGATGGGGACAACTGATTAAGCATAAAATTATCATCATGATATTTTTTCAATGTGCTGAACACATATTGCACGCATTGGTGTTCCTTTGGGATCAATTTGACCCCAACCTGTTTTAGCTGCGTAAAACTTGTCTGTGTGTGTGTGACCTGACATGCCCGCACCTGTAGGTGCAGAGTTGATACTTTTGAGTTGATTCATAACAGTGGGGTGGGGAAAACAACTATTCCCATGAGAACTTCGATACTTCTCGTGGTCTGGGCTAGTGGTGGGCAGTTCAATTCATTTCAGAAAATCGGCGCTTTCGAGTTGATACATATAAATGTACCGAACCTTTCGTTCATTTTCAAAAAGTGTTCAAAAGCGGGGGGGGGGGATTTCTTTGTCTGTGACCCTGTTCGTAGCGAAATTAGAAGCAACGGTGTTGTGTCCAATTCTGTTCCCCTAATTCCCCCGGAGAAAGATATGCTGCCTCTATTTTACGAAAATTGCGTGGAAAATAACTTTACAAGTGCTGATGAAGCATTATGTACTTAGGAAAGGTATCAGATGAGATGACGCATCGTAAAGCGACAAATTCTAATACTCTGCCATCTCCTGCAATTTGCGCATTTGCTACATGTTTTGCCGTCAATTTCAAAGTGAAATGTTTCATGAAGCCTGAATGTCAAGCTATTAAACAATAATTTTTTTGTCATATGTGTATTTTGCTTCTTTGTTATGAAGGAAAAAAGGTAAATTAACATCCTCGGTGTGGTGATTCCATACTTTTTCTAGGGGTTGGTCTGTGGTGATTCCATATTTTTTGCCAGGGGTTGTAGTTACATTATGGAATACTGACAGAACACAAATGCCTTGAGAATATATTGCCTTTTTCTATGAATACTCTATGCCTTTTATGGATATCATTGCTTTGCGTTTTTAGGTGGTAGGCTACGTTATTTAATGCGCAACCAAATTGGATGCAACACCAGCTGCTATCTTATGCATCTGGACAATGTCAAACAGAAATTACAATTAAACACTCGCGGACTTTAGTGCCATAACGTGGTGACGGTAGTGCACGTCCCCTGATTTAAACACATAAATATTTAACAAAATCGACGGAATAAAAGTAAACTTAATGTACTTGAGGATGCCGTCGCTGCAATAACATACTGCGTCGCAACGACGAGCAGGTACCACGGAGGCAGTACTATCCTCTAATGGAAAAGCAACACCAAAAAAGTACCCGGTACCAAGGCGAGTAGAGCAGAGCAGAGCAGAGCAGAGCAGAGCAGAGCCGGTACCACGTAGTGGAAAAGCGCCATATCGGTACCATAGCAGCCTGTGAGCAGTACGAGTGGGCGAGTCTAACTGGTGGGAGAAGTCGGGGATTCACTTCAGCACTCGGTCATTTGACAGGCTGTTCCGGTACATATCGGACACTAAAAAGAGTCGTTCAAAAAGATTTGTTTGTTCATTTTTGCCCATCACTAGTGTGGGCATGTGGGAAACAATTTGACTTGTGAACTCCTGCCAAAATGAGGAAGCCAATGTAGGCTTGCGAGTTGATCACATCCAAGTCTTTCCAACTACACATGCCTCCCCTGTAAAATTATCATCTCAAGTACAATATTTTCAATTGATGGTTATATGAAGAGCTTGAGTAATCAGACTTTATGTCTTCAACATGGCTGACTGTGTGTCTGGTGGGACACTCTTAGCAGCACGTCTACCTTGTTGTTGAAATGAGTAAAGGGACCATAATTTTCTATTTTTGGTGCTAACGTGACATGGGGGAGGGGGAAACGATATTCTCATGAGAACTTTCCTGCACTATGGGCATGAAGGTGTGTGTGTGTGTGTATGTGTGACCTACTGTACTCACACCTGCTGAAGTAGAACTGATATTTCCCGCGCTGTGGAGGGCGGGTATTCCTGCAAGGACATTGGTAGTTCATGCAAAATAAGGGAGGAGCAAACATTTAAAAGCTTGCATGGCAGCTCTCTATCCAAATCATTCCTCATTGTGCTCTGCGTATACTGCAATCTGCACACTCTCTCACTGAAAATGTCCTCTGGGAAAAGGTTTACTGTCCATGAGGTTTTGGAACAGCTCTTTGACAGTGAAAGTGGCATCGAGGAGAATGTGTCTGAGGCAGAGGATTGTGTTGAGGATAGAGGAGAATGTGTCTGAGACAGAGGATTGTGTTGAGGATAGAGGAGAATGTGTCTGAGGCAGAGGATTGTGTTGAGGATAGAGGAGAATGTGTCTGAGACAGAGGATTGTGTTGAGGATAGAGGAGAATGTGTCTGAGACAGAGGATTGTGTTGAGGATAGAGGAGAATGCGTCTGAGACAGAGGATTGTGTTGAGGATAGAGGAGAATGCGTCTGAGACAGAGGATTGTGTTGAGGATAGAGGAGAATGTGTCTGAGACAGAGGATTGTGTTGAGGGTAGAGGAGACTGTGTCTGTGTTGAGGATAGAGTAGAATGTGTCTGAGACAGAGGATTGTGTTGAGGATAGAGGAGAATGTGTCTGAGACAGAGGATGGTGTTGAGAAGGACCCTGATTTTGAGGATAGAGGAGAATGTGTCTGAGACATTCTGTTGTTGAGAAGGACCCTGATTTTGAGGCCCTCCTCCTGTTGTCTCTCAACCACCAGCAGACACCATCCCTTCCAAAAATGGGAAGATAATATGGTCCCTTTCCCCACTTCAACAGCGGGGTAGACTATTAATAAAAAAATAGATAAAAATAAGTAAATATGTTTATGAGAGGAAAGGGGGGGGTCACCAACATCAATCAATATAGTTCATTCTGTGAGAGTCATGAATGTGCACCCCAAATTAGAAAAGATTTCGATGAAAGATTTTCAAGATACATTAACTCTAAAACTGAATTTTGACCTGATGGTGGCGCTACAGGAAAGGTCATATCATCACCAAAACCAATAGGCTTCATCCTCTTATGGTCATTAATGTTGTCAGTAAATTTGAGAAGATTTGTATGAAAACTTTTCAAGATGAATTAATTCTAATTTAAAAAGTTTGGCCTGATGGTGGCGCTAGAGGACAGGTCAACTCACTGATAAGTTTCATTATCAAGGGGTTATTTATGTATTCAACAAACAAAGTGCCTGACACAAAAACTTGGTCAACAATTTTATGTAAATCATTTTCTGGAGGCAAATATCCCTGGGGTCAGATTGACCTCAAGGGTAAAATGTGTTAGTAATATTTGAGGATAATGGGAGGGTTAAACAATTTAAATGATCATGAAACACATGCATTGTTTCCAATCCCTGAGTAAAGAGAAGCACAAGAAGTCCGGAGTCATTATCGCTTTCCATGTTACTTGTGGTGAGGTCCACCTTTACGCAAGTGAAACTGAAACTTCAGCGCACAAGGATTTTAATACCGCGTGAGAATCTCATTAATAAGCGTTCATGGAATAATTGCAGATTACGGTGAATAAGCCTAAAAAATGCGTGAGACCTACGCCGAATGCGTGAGACTTGGCATCTCTGTAAAGCTGGGGACATACTACAAGATTTTTGGCCAGATTTTACTCACGAATTGCGGTTGGGGCTAGTCTGCTCCAGTCAGCTCTAGTTGGGGACAGTCGTCATGACAAGTCAGTGCAGAATCTGTTAGTGTGTGATGTGGTACAGACTGGAATCAGCAAGTGTGTGAGGTGAACAGACTCCGCCCGACTTCAGTCGCCGAAATTCAAACATGTTTGAATTTTTTAAGCCGACTCTGAACGCAGTTGTGTAGTGTGTGATCCCTCATCTGCTGCAGTCCTTAAATGTGTGATCTCCAGTCTTTACAAGAATCTGCTGAAGCCAGTTGTGTAGTGTGTGCTCCAAGTCTTTTCAAAATCTGCGAAGACAGTGAAAATCTTGTAGTGTGTCCCCAGCTTAACATGCTGTCAATTCAGTGTTTGATCCCTGGCGAGCTGAATGATTCTTGTACTATTCATATACACTTCTGACATAAGTTTGGTTCATCCACGACCATTTTTTCATGTGGCTACTAAAGCACGTGTACTGACATACTGCACTGTGTCTAGATAATTGTTTACGGGGCTGTCTGATGTGCAGGGGTTGTAGCCATTGCGGAGCTTGAATTAAGGTTGCATGGGGGAGGCACGTTGTCGTGTTTGCAGCTTTTTTGTCTCGCATCTTAATTGAGACTCATCTGTGTCTGACCCTCTTCGTATCAGGATTTCGTCTTCTCTTCCGTGATGCCATGGATGTAAGGAGGATTAAATTAAAGATGCACAACAGTAACATGAAGGTCCATGAATTGCCGTACCGTGACATGGAGCATCTCAGAGCGGTATGTCTGCTCAAGTAACCTGCTCACGCTACTGACGCAGCGCCCCACCCAGGAACCAAACCTGCAGCTGGAGTTACCGGCTCGGTTTCTTATAGTGTCATTACTTGTTAACCATGCTTATGAGTGGCTCATTTTTGTCATATTGCCAAACCCTAATTATTGAAATTCGGGCAACATCTGGCTTCATTGGTGGGGATGATTTCAGCTTCAGATTGCTAATTGTTCGTTTTCATCCAGTTCTGACCGTTTCTGATGATGTTCCTATTCACTGAGGTGTTATATGAGAATAAATTGTGGAAAATAAAAATTCAGTTTCAAAAAAGGCTGGTGAAAATAAACATAAAAACAGGGTAAAGGAAATTTGTGTCATTTTGGAAGTGTTTAGAAAAGGAAACTTCAGTCTCACGCCACTAGTTGTCTTTTTATTTAAATAACTCATGTTTTAGACTTAAGGTTTGTTCCTTTATCATCATAGCTACTTCATTCTCTTTTCCTGTCATGGAGTGTGATGTTGAACTGCACATTATATGTTGAGGAACAGTGTCCAATCCTGACATAATGGAAGGAAAATATGTTGAACTCTTTCCTAGTTTCGCAGAGACCTCATCAAAGCCATTCCTCTGGTGTTGATCTCCATCCCGCCCTTTGCGAATTACCTGGTTTTCGTCCTTATGTGAGTGTCCGAACCCATTTTCTGAGTTACACTGGAGTATCACTAGGACTGACCAAGTGAAAATCAGTGATTAATTAGTGATATTAGTGACTAATAATGGTTAAGAGCAACAGTTATTTATATAAAATATATAGGCATGAGACTCCAACATGTGTCGACTGGAATTGTAACATATCCCTTAGCTTTAATAGGTTATTTTAGGATGTTTTGGACCATTTTTAGAGCGAGAGGAAAACAACAGTAGTCCCTTGTGACCAAAGACTGAATTTAGTGCAACACAATTTTCAGCCATATGGTTTGATTGATATAAAACATTTCTTCAGATTTTTATTAAGGATTAAGGTAAACTCAGAGAACATGTGGCAGGAAATCAAAAATTTCTGTTGCGAGAAAGGATGGGTTAAAAGCACAGCGTGCGGACAACACGTCTTTGAGGAAGAACCATGTGCGTCAAAGTGTCGGCTTTCTTTGTATGTTTAAGTTGGGTTACTTTTCGTCCAAGGCCTTACTGGTAATTGTCAGTGTGAGCGAAACCTTTAAGGCACCAAAATTTTTCTCCAGATTCATTGCCAAGTACATGTGCTGTTTATGCAGCTTTTCGTGACCGAACTTATGATTATTCATTTTGAGTTAAACTGTATTTATTAACCTGAAAATGTACAGCACTTCGCAAAAGATTCAGGCGCCTTAGAGTTTTCAGTTAGAAAAAACTAGGAGGTTTCAATTAGTTCTTGGATGATTATTTTTTGTTTCCTTGTTTGGTTTTGCTAAAGATAATGATACACCAAATGTTCATTAAAAAAATAATCTATAGATGGATTTCTTCCATAGGTCAGTGTGGAGCCATGGATAAAAATGGCAAAATTAAGGTTGCCATCTAAATGATGTGTACTATTTAATACAAAATAAAAAGCACCAATCTGTGCTTTATCAACTGGAACATAAGAGACGTAACCAAAAGACAAAGAACTTCCAAAGGTTTGATCATAACATGAATGTCTTTGAACTGACTGAGGGTTGAATCCACTGATTTCCTCGTCTGGTCTCTTGAAGAAGTTGGCAGGTTTTATCATGCCTGTGACTGAGGATGTTTTACTGAGTGTGTGAGCAGCCTGATGCTGATATTCCTGCTCAGAATGTATTCCTCGTGTTTTCAAAGCCCGTAAAGGTGAATCTTTGAATATACGACATATAAGTCCCTCCGTGCGCCATCTCACGCCCATCTGCCCCTCCTCGCCGTCTCTCTCGCAGGTACCTTTTCCCTCGACAGATCCTCATTCGCCATTTCTGGACCCCTGACCAGCAGGTTCAGTTCCAGGCAGTGTACCACGCCCAGCGATGCCGGCACCATGCAGGGGTCCTACAGGGGCTGGTCAGGGCAGTGCCTCGTGTCCAAAACAGGCAGCAGCAGAGCCAGCTCTTGGACCTGTGCAATAAGGTGATTCAGGCCCCTGGACCTGGGAAGGCAGCATGTGGAGTCAGCGAGGCCTGTTCTATAAGGACTCAGACCAGGGACGGGCAATTTCAGTCCCGGAGGGCCATCGTAAATGCAGGCTTTTGTTTCCGATTACCCCGACGAATTGAGCTAATTGGTTGCATACATAAACATTTCCCATACATTAGATCAAAGAATTTTTTTTCCCATTTAGGAAGAGAACAGTCTTTGGTGATCATTCTTGAGAATTTTAAGGGGTCAAGACTAGGTTCAGACTTGAAAAAATTCTTTTTTTTTCATTTTGTAAAAAATCTTTCAAAACATTCATAAAAGGTGATTTTAAGACCAAAAAACTATCTTTTAAGTGGATTTTTATCATGTGAACGCCTCCAGTGCATTCATTTCCACGACAAAAATGTGATTTTCTCTCGACGCAAAAATTTCATAGTTTATCAGGCTTGTGGCGGGCATAAAATCCACATTTTTCAAGGTATTGCTCTGAAATTTTCACCATAGCATCAGTTTGTTGTGTGCAATGACATAGCCATTTTTGGGTAGGTAGATACATGGTGTATTTATGATCCATCTGCCAGGCAGGTTCTGCCACCCATTTCTAAAATTCTATGACCAAATAATTTTTCAAAATATTTTCCCTTGAAAATACCCAGAGTGAGTATGTCATTGTATAGCTGGTGATATTGGCTTCAAAACAAAAAAAAGAATTACAGGAAAATATGGTATAGTTTCTGAGATATTGTTGCCACAAGATTTCACATTTTTCGCCAATAATGTATGGTTTTCACGGTAACAAACTTATTAAATTTGATGAAAATCAAATTCCATTCTGAGCTTTTTTCAGTTGACACAATTTTTATGTGTTTTTAGTGTTTAGAAGTACTTAAATTGGGTGAACCCAGGCTCGACCCTTTAAGAAAAGCTGCGGAAATGTCAGATATCCTAAATGGTTTGGCTTATTAAGATGAGTAACTAATCAAAGGCCGGAAATGGGTGTGAAAACCAGGAACAGATTCGGCCTTCATTGCCCAACTCCTGATATAGACCCTCCTGGACCATTGTTTTGCACTAAATAAAATCATCATTTTCTCGTGGCCCAGTATGAAAGCTTGTGCTGAGGTTTCATGAATTGTTGCCCTAGACCGTTAGAGTAAGCTTATGCTATCAACCTCTGCTGTAAGATTCTAGGCCTGTAGATCTGTGTAAAACCGCTGACTCAGGCCTGTGCAGTTTGGTGGAAGTCAGCCCAGCAGTAGCTGCTTTTGCATTTTTGCACTTGTACGCGGAAAAGCAGAAACGGCAACAAAATTAGTCGAAGCGTTTCTTACCATTTTTGGCGCGGCACAAATAACGTCCCCTTGTGACCTCATTCTTACTGTAGGTACAAAATGGAGGACATCCCAGCACGACGGAAATCCTCACCGTGCGCGCACTCTTTTCTGGACCACCCCTGGGAATGAAGAGGCTAGATGCCGATCACATGGTTAGCCTGCAACCAATGAAGTAGGGTGGGGGTGGGGGTGGGGGTGGGAGGGGTGCGGTTTGCCTAATGTTTGACTTTAATAGCCAAGAAGTCACAGTTCACACTCGGAACTGCTTAGTAATCGGCTGGTCAGGCTATCACCAGCGACAGTCATGTCAGCGACATTAAAATGGTAATTCCACACAAGGCAGCGACAGTCTGAAGTTGTGATGTTTTAGATTCTGACATCACTGCATGACTGCAGTGCTCAACATTGTTTTAAGTTCACAGCTGTTGTGGAAGTGTCCTCAATGTGGACCTTGCGGCTACAGTTTAAAAATAGCAATGCTTTCTCCTGTAGAGAAACAAGACATGTACAGCCCATATCCCACTTATTGTGAATCCCAATCCCATCAGTTTCATATATTTTTAAAGGTGCAGTGTTGGAGTATAATTTCCATTATATGCAGTGGGCACCAGAATTATTGGCACCCCTGACTGGAAATGCAATAAAATGCTATTTTAATAATATCCTTAATGTTAATTATAATTATGAAACTTCAAGTTTGGTGAAATTGTTTATTGCATAAATGGTTTTGGTTGGTTCACTTGGAATATTAATAAACAACAATATTTTTGCATTTTGAGTCTCTTTAGTATATTGTGGTCATTTTTGTAGTGCATTCACAATGAGGGGTTCCTTTAATTCTGGAGCCCACTGTATATGGACTCATGTATTTTATTATTATTATTATTAAATGCAAAGAACTCAAACTGCTTTTTGTTTTGATAGGAGTACTTGCTTAATTGCATGTTTGCCCTCGCAGCGATTTGCAGCCAGAACATTGAGCTGACAGTCTTTGTCCCACCATCAAAGTTGTTGATTGACTGGGTTCTATAACATTAGATCTCCTAGATACGGACCCTTTGGGTGATAATAATTGAGCAGTTTGTTTAATTTAAGCATAGGAATGTTCGGATACATCTACTAATGCACAAATGTTAGAAAATCTAATATTCCTTATCTTTCTCCTGCTCCTGTTTATCCCTTTTCCCCCCATCCTCCCTTTCCTCTTCCGTTTTTCTTTGCAGAGGTTGCTGAGTTCTCAATTCTTCCTGACATCCCGCCTCCCTGCTCTCCTGATTCGCCATCGGCTGAATGGACACGCTGTGGAGCTTCTGCGATTGGACCGTGCGCTCAGCAAACTCGGTGTGCACCAGCTGAGTGACGCAGAGCTGCGGCAGGTTAGAATGTTCCTTCAGCTCACCTGTGTGTGTGTGTTTGTGTGTGTGCCTGTGCTGGGGGGTGTTGGTGTATTACTGGGGACAGTGTAGATTTAGTAAAATGGTTATTTTATTGCTTCTGTGGACCCTTTCTCAAATGAATACATTTTTGTTATCATCTATTGAATGGCCATATTTGCTGATTTGATTAGGTTAGTCAAACGGTAACCTCAAGGAACCATCCAACAAATCAAAATCAACTGAAAATTAGGTTTTAAGAATGAACTGATGAATTTTCTTATATGAATAAGAGAATAGGTCCGTTTGAATTAGGAACTAAAGTCATACAAAGTCGTATGTAGTGTACACTCACCACTTTTCACTGTTACAGTAATGTGGAAAAATATGTCTAAGAACCAATGTTAACTCGCCTGTGGAGAGGGGGTGCGATTGGACAGACTTTGGAAGTTTTGCCCTCATCAGTGAAAGAGGACCCTCTCTTCACTAAGGCTCCAGAACAGACTAAAAGCTTTTTACCCCCTTTGGCAATCATGAATAACTTAGTTGGGTGATGCCAACTGTAAGTGTTAAACAGAGCTCAGGCTTGTTTCCAGCCAGGATTGGCATGTGTAAAAGCAGATGAATGTATGGATTAAAGTTGGCCTGATATTGAAAGCAGCGTGAAGCACCATATCATTGTCAAAAGATCTGTGGTTTTAGCCCCACTAACCACTTGTTTCCTGTATATTTACATTACCACAACTCGCGCCTGCCCGATCTCTTATCAGTTGGCTTAATCAAACTTGTCCGGAAACGTGTGTACTCGTATTACTGCCGACCGGCTCGAGTCCCGGAGCTGCGTCTGATCATGTTGCTCGCTTTGCATCTAAACACGCAGAACTGCTATCATGAATGCTTTTTGCCTTGCGTCTAAACACAGTCAGTGGAGCTGGCGGACGGCTCTCTCGGAAAAGCATCGCGTTGCGAAGCAGAAGGGACCAACAAGGCGCGGGTTCGATCCCCGCCTCGTACCAACCAGCAGTGGTCGGCAGCTCTTTTCAGAAGTAGCGCGCTATTGGCCAATGCGCTACAGGGATGCAAATTGGGAAGGGTCTGCTGGGAAGGGTTATGTAAATGTAATTCCCCTATGCGCCTCCTGTTGGCCAGACGGGCGCTCATAAAGAAGATTCTGAGCTCACCTATGTTCGGGTTTCCTCCGCCCTTGTTCTGAGCTTGCGAAGTCTCAACCAGTGAATGTATAAAGAAGCGGTGGCCAATGGGTGCGTGCTTTGGAGGAGAGCCGCGAGCTGTGTACACTCTCCTGAGTTGGCAACAGGGGGCCGCATATGTGAAAAAAGCCTAAGTACTTGTACATAGTTCCCTCATTGGATATTCCAGATTCGGGTGGGATTGGAGATGCCAAATTTTAAAAAAAAAAAGAAAGAAAAATAAACACAGACAATGGTTTGAGTTCTTGTGACATTATGACTGGTCTCGGGTGATATAAGAAATAACGTGCATAGTGCATACATTCCATTTCTTTCAGTTCGTAAATTTTGTTTCGTTCATTTTCACCGTGATCACATGGTGACAGCCAAACGAACTGATGCTGGTCCTGCTGTGGCGGGACAAAAAGCTTGTGAAGATGCTGTCAACCCACGGGCCACATGTGCGAAACAGTGAAGAGGAATCGTCAGGGTGAGCGAATGGTAAAACCACGTTGTATTGTTGATAACAAATACGGTATGAGCGGTGTTGATCGCAGTGATCAACTGGCTAGTTCGCTAGTTCTCACCCGCCGACTGCAAAAAAGTTGAGACTGTGCAAACCTTGTGTAGTTTGCGCCAAGAACAGTGTAAGGAAAGAGTCACGCTACTTGTGCGTGAGTTATGAGATTCTATTATGCGTCGAACCGTGCTTCCAAACTTACCATACTGTCAAGAATTTTTTATGTTTTTTTTTTTTCCGTCATTCTGTCACCTCGCAATCTGTTTCTTTGTAAGTAAAAGATGTATATAGCGTAATTGATTGCATCCTTATCGTATATTGCATGAACTCAAGTCAAGTCAGTGTCTGGATGGTTTAGATGCTAAACAGCACAGTTCTTATCACCCATTACGCCAACGACTATCAGTGAAATAATTCGGGCCAGCGCGCACGGCAGCATTCACTGCTGCCCTGTTAAACACGACTCGCATGAGCTATCGTTCATAGACGGATCCAAGACTCAAGCCTGGCAATTGTTCGCGACTAAACACGGCTCTGAGCGCTAAGTGGTTAATATAGGGCTTTACCGAAAAGTATTGGTTAGTAAGCTTGGCAATTATCTGTTCAAGATGAGAATTTCTAGTTAAAGGTAGGCAATAAATGTCAAGTCTAGCCCGTGGTATGATCCATACCAACAGGCAAAGTGATGTGATGGAGCCAGAATTGCCACGCTAACCTCTGCTTCAAACTGGCCAGTAAAAATGAATTTGCAAACAGGCAGCGCTGAACCACGATTATCTACAACACTAATCTCAAAAAAGGCACATTATGGAAAATGCTCATAAATTCAAAGAGGAGTAATATTAAGTCTATTTATCTCTACCATATTGAAAACACTACAACCCATTATTTGATGCTTTAACTTGTAAATTCAGTAAATCTGAATATCATAGCCCAAAAACATTCCCTTTGAGATCTGTGTGTGTTTGTGTGTGTGTGTGTGTGTGTGTGTTTATCTTGGGTGCAGTAAGTCTCATGCTACATCTGGGTCTCTCCTCCAGGCCTGTTACTTGAGAGGTCTGAATCCCCCCAGCCTGAGCCCTAAACAGTGCAGGGATTGGCTGACGCTGTGGCTCCAACTGAGCTCTCGCCTCAAAGGTCAGTCCTCTCCAACTCATCACACAGCCGGATCTGTTTAGTACATGTATCTCACAGCTGCGTCAGTGTAGTGCACTCATTTCACACCGCGAGCACTTAGTACACTCATCACACTGCACACAACTGCATCTGTGTAGGACACTCAATCTCTCACTGTAGTGCACTCATCGCATTGCACAGAACTGCATCAGTGTAGTACAGTGAAACTCTCACTGTAGTGCACTCATCACAGTGCACTTAACTTCATCAGTGTAGTACACTCATTTCACATTGGGAACACTGTAGTACACTCATCACACTGCACACAACTGCATCAGTGTAGTACACTCATTTCACATTGGGAACACTGTAGTACACTCATCACACTGCACACAGCTGCATCAGTGTAGTACGTTCAATCTCTCACTGTAGCGTTATACACTTCTTGCAGTCAGAAATTGGTTGGCATGGTGTTGCACTGTAGTGACCTGTACCTTCTATCTGATTTTCAGAGTCAGAAATATCTCTGTTGCTGCACAGCATGGTCCTGCTGACCGTGAACTACCACAAGTCCTTATGACGCTGAGCACAGGCACGTCCTGCTTTCCCATGCTGCCTAGCGACTGCTCACAGCAGGAGGTCTGCAGTATAACCGGCCGTTCCGGTGCTGTGGACACCAGGTGCTTCTGAAAAAGAGAACCTTTGCAGTCAACGCACCCTCCTGATAATCCATTTTTGGAAAAACGATGAATATACCCGACCTAATTCTGGTCAACTGGCCAAGGACAGGAAAATGGAGGAAAAGAATGCGGCATGTTTGCGTTTCTCGGGCTCCAGAGTTTATTCATTTCTCTGCGTCCTGTGTTTAAGGGGAAGGTTGTAAAGTGGAAATATTGGTGATCTGTCAGCTTTACGGACATCTCCTCAGGAGGAAAATCGGGGAAATCAGTGTCTCACCTGTTTCTATCTGCTTTGGGAAGGGCTCATTGTGTACGGTGCTCTAAACTGCACAATTTGGGCCTGTGTGCAAAAATGAGCTCTCAAACCCAGCATTTTGAGTCTGTCAGTCTGTGCGGGCGTGTGCTGTGTTTTCCCATCAGTGTGATTGAATTCGCAGTTCCACTGGTTGAAGTACTTTGTGGAAATAATAATCTTCACATCATCATTTACAAATATTAGTTAATTATATCACTGCTATCGTGAGAGACTGGAGTGACGCTTTGGTGTCCCAGAATAGAGGTCCTCACCAGAGCTTTGGACTCATGTTGATAGTTTACTTCTTTCTAGCCGACTGCTTTTACCTCTTAATTTGCAGTTCAAACTTTCCTCAAGTTTACATTTTTTTTTTTTGGTTAAGTATTTGCTAAACTGAGCTTGAACAGCACTTAAATGCAATTATTTACATATATTCAAGAAAATGAAATGGGTCATGCTGAAGTGTACGGTGGTTCACTTTTAGGACATGCAACCTTATTCTCTGGACTTGAAACTGATACAATGGTCTCCAGAATAATTGGTCATTTTCCAGATGGCAAAGCTGCTTTTATGGTCCACATTAGATGCACTGATAACTCTTGAATAATCACCTGTTAAAAGACTCATAAATTTTGTAAATCCTCTGGATAAAGTCTGTAAGTGCTCATGGTTGGATAGGAAGACTTGAAGGACATGGCTGTCTTGATTTTGTGACATTTATTTTGCTTTAATATCTTGAGGTAAGAATGTGGATATTTGTGGGTAAGAAAAGAGTCTTGTGACTTGTTCTTTGAAACATTCAGGTTCTTTGGGGCACAAATGTACTCAGTAAACTGGGAATTAATCTAAAGCAAGGCTCCATACTTGTCTATTTCTGTGTATGCAAGTTGCCTTTGTATTTTAGCCTTGTACGCTCAATTCGCAAGCAAGCTGCTTTGGATAGTATCCTGGCCTTGTAATTCCACATGAAATGTTTCTGTGAATTTTCAGTTTGCGTCATTCCACGTTGTTTGCTTGCATCCAAAAATTTAATGCAGTAGTTAGTCTCTCCATCAAATTTTTTTGCCGAGTCCTTGAATTAATGTTGCCACGGATCAGGATTACGTGCTATCCCACCAACGGCAGGCTCTTCAATTACCCAGGGTATCCTGGAATTTGAAGTTGGATAAGCTGGCAGATTCCTTGTAATATGTCAACATCTCAGGATGTACAAAATTGACCAATGTGTGGTTTAATTGTTTGCCATAGTTTAGACATTGACATTAAAACTCTTAAAACAATCACAATTTGGAAAAGTAATGGTGCCAAATATGTGTTGGTATTTCCCTTTTTGGTGGCAAAACTCAGCTGGCTGTTAATTTGAGTACAGCAAGAGATTAATGTAATACATTTAAGGCATTTGTGTGCATGTCATGTTTTTATCAGTGGAAAAATGTTTTGAATTTAAATGGAAACATTGTTTGAAGCCCATTTGTTCTCACCTCATATTTATTGCACTGGGAAAAAACCCTTATAAACTTTGGCAGTGTCAGAAATAAAATGAGTTTTTTTCCTTTCTGTTTTGCCAGCTTTGTTTTCCAGTTATATAGCTGTTAAAGAATTAAGCAAATACAGTGTTGGAAATGATTTACAAAGCCTACTCCCTCAGTGATGCAAAACCAGAGGAAAAATAAACCATATGAATAAACAGCAAATTTTCGCTAGCATACTTGCTGCAGTCCGCTACAACTGCAAGTTAACAAAAAAAACCTTCGCTAGCTGATCAAAATGATAAATTATAGAAGGCGCGTGATCCCGCTAGCTTTGTGTAAATGTATCCTTGCCCACAGCATCCTCTGCGCACACATTTTGGGGTGACATTTCTACTGCTAAAAAACATAGCTAGTTTGCAAATCAAAAAAGGTGAAGTTTCTGCTCAGCATCTAGGCCATGCACCCAGGCTACCCAGAGCCAAAAGCTAGAAATCAAGGATGAATTAGCCTGTGGTTCTTCCCTCCAACTACTTCATGCGTAAAATGACGACCCCGGAGGGGGAATTGGACAGATTTTGCGGCCAACTTCCATAAATGTACAAAAAAAATTGTCAAAAACTGCATGCATTATTCTCACTATATCCCTACCTCTGTTAAATTGAGATACAGTAAAGATCAGCAAAGTGTCCCTTTAAACACTCCATAAATTAATAATTTTTGGTCGCTTCCACTGGAAAATAAACAGTTGGGATGGAATGTTAAATTCAGCATAAAAGCAGTGATTTGCAAATATTGTTTGACCTGATGCAACTTGAAAACATTATAAACAGCACATTATTTACCCTGTATTAATGTTGCCTTTACTTTCCACGTCTCTTAATAATCATTTAGGGACTGAAGACAGCAAGTGATTACATGTTTCAGGTGTTATGTAGTTCAGAGGAATAGTTGTGTGCACATCTCATCCAAATTAGGCTCGGTGCTGGATTCACATGTAACTCTAGCAAAAAAAAAAAGTAAAAAATCTGCAGACTGGAATGCCATTTGCCTGATGAAGACCCTGTGAGTGGTCGAAATGTTGAATCTCATCAATAAAGGTTTGGGAGCTTTAATCCAGTGTGCGGATTTTTTTTACTTTTTTTTGGCGGTGTTATGTAGTCCCATTCTTCCCGCAAACAAGTCTTAAGGCGTCTTCGTTGTTTTGTTTTTCATATCAAAATGCACCACACATTCTTGGCTGGGACAGCAGGAAGGCCAGTTTAGCACCCACACTTTCTACTTGAACAGACATGCTTTTTAATGCATGCAGAATTCAGTTTTGCATTGTTTTGTTGAAATGTGCATGGGCATCCCAGGAAGCGATGTCGATGGCAGCATACGTTGCTCCAAAATCTCACCGTTCTTTTCAGCATTAATGGTACCTCCACAGAGATGAATGGTACCCATGCCAAGGGCACTGACTCAACCCCACACCTCTGACAGTTCATGGCTTTTGGGCATTCTGCTGCTAACAGTCTGGATGGTCCTTTGCTTCTTTGATCTGGAGTGCATATTTTCTAAAAAGACCTGAAATATTGATTCTTCTGACCACAATAAACACTTCCAACTTGTGATGGTCCATTGCAGATGCCTCCAAGCTCAGAGAAGTCAACGGCGCTTCTGGACATAGATAACAAAGGCTTTCTTTTTTATGCACCATATTGGGTGTATTATCCAAATCCTTTCCCTTCTTGAGGAACATTGTTTTTAAACCTTTCAATGTTTTTTCATGCATTTTGAGTAAACTGCGATCCTCTGCCCATCTTTGGTCCTGAAGGACTAGGCCTTTCCCGTATGCTGTTTTTGAACCAAATAATTATAACAATTCCTGGCTCATACCAGAAGTTTCAAATCACATCATTGTCAATTTTTTTTTTTTTTTTACCTCATTGCTAGTCTTAAATTGCCCAAGGTCCCAGCTTTCTTGGGAATGTACAGCAGGAGGGATGTAAATTTACAAATAAAGTGAAGTTGACCACACAAAACATTGAATATCTTGTCTTCGTACGAATTTAGAAATCATTACCAGTGCATTTCCCGTAAGGGGTGCACACAATTCCGAAGCCCACACTGACCAAACAGTAGCACCTGATTCAGCGCATTAATCAGTGTTAAAAAGATATACTGAACATATTTTCACACAGAAAATATTAGATTTTTTTCCTTATTCTAAAAAAATAGGACCAAGGGTCTTGTAGCTTACCGGCAAGTAATTTATAGTGATGATAAAAGTTATGAAAATTTCATGTGAAGTTTGACATTCGAATCATTGAAGGTCAATGCAAAGGTCACTAAATAGAAGTTCACATACATTTATAAGACCTCCTGTTATATAATCCTAAACTCTGAATCAGTTTTGGTGATACAAGTCATTGAAAATTCAATATGTCAATTGTGAACTTTAAAGGTCACAGAAGGTAAAGTCAGTAAATGGACTTCATATACAACTTCCTAAATGTCTCTACACAAACCTTGGCTCAATCTGTGACCATTTTTGTGATAGAAGTCATTGTAATTTCACTGTCGAGTTTGACCCCCAAAGGTCACTGACAGTCAAGTTGAATGTCACCAAATGGAAGTTCATATGTGACTTCCTAGATGTCAGTAACACAAACCTAGGCTCCATCTGTGACCATTTTAGTGATACAAGTCACTGATTCTTCCCTAGGTCACATTTGACCTTCAAAGTTCAATATGAAGGTCACCAAATGAAAGCTCATACACGACTTCCTATACATCTCTAATACAAACCTAGGCTCCATCTGTGACCGTTTTGGCAATACAAGTCATTGGTGATCTTCAAAGGTCACCAACAGTCAAGTTGAATGTCACCAAATGAAAGTTAATGTGTGACATCCTTTAAGTCTGTGACACAAACTTAGGCTCTACCGGTGATCTTTTTAGTGATAGAAGGCATAGAATTTTCACTCGATCAAGTTTGACCTTCAAAGGTCAATATGAAGGTCACCAAATGAAAGTTCATATTTGACTTCCTATATGTCTACACTACAAACCTACACCTACAATGATTTTACTGATATAAGTCATTGAAATTTCACTGTAAAGTTCAGCCATTGGAGGTCACTGAAGGTCAAGTTCAAGGTCACCAAATGAAACTTCATACATGACTTCCTATATGCCCACAATACAAACCTAAGCTCTATCTATAATAGTTTTGGTGATAGAAGTCATTGAAATTTTGCTATGTGAAGTTTGACCTTCAAAGGTAACCCAAGGTCAAGTTCAAGGCCATCAAAAGAAATTTCATATATGACTTCCTATAAGTGTTCAAAACACATATGTTCCCAATCTTCAATATTTCCAAGTCTTGGAAGCCTTTGAAAATTGTAACATTTAGCTTTGACCTCAAGTTTGACCTTTCAAGGTCATCTGAGGTCAACTTTAACGCAACCAAGATATAGGTCATGTATGACTTTCTATATGTTGATAATAGAAACTTAATCTCTATCTGCAACCATTTTGCTTCCACAGGCCATTTTGCACATTCTCTGTAAGGCCCAATGTTAAAGTACCGCGCCCCCACTAGACCCACTTCCATTCAATCAAAATGGCACTCGCACTGTGCATAAAGTGTATCAAGATGAGTTGATTGCCAGATTTAGAAAAAAAATTCTCAGACAGTTTTTGAGAAATAATTTATTGAAATTTCAAGTCCTATCTTTTAACATTGTTAATATTTTCCTTGATCTCAAGTTTGACCTTTCAAAGTCATCTGAGGTCAACTTTAACATATCCAATGTATAGGTCATATATGACTTCCTATATGTCGATAATACAAACTTAATCTCTATCTGCAACCTTAATCTTAATCTCTATCTATCTTGCATATTCATAAAGTACAGCGCCCCCACGAGACCCACTTCTGTCGATTCAATCAAAATGGCACTCGCACTTTATGATGACGGTACCAAGGGAAGTTGATTGCCTGATTTAGAAAAAAATTTATCACGCGGTTTTTGACAAATAATTTTTTTAAATTTCTCAGTCCTATCTTTAACATTGGGGCCAAAATTTCAAGGGCCCATAAAACGGACAAAAATGATTCAATCAAAAATCCAAAAAAAAAAAAAACGTCTGGAGATATGGTCTCGTAGTATGTTATGGCAAATTTACACAAAAATTCATCTGGCCAAAAAAAACATAAAACATGTTCCGGATGCCGGACGACAGACGACAGACGCCACACCACGACAATAGCGTATCGGCCCATAGGGTTGGTAAGCTAAAAACAACAACATCATTTTCTTTTCTTTCATGATGTTTAAAAGTAGGCGTGTTTCTTCTTGCGACCAGAAATGTGGGCTTTGACGGCCTTGAACAGGCGGCTATCGCAAAAACTCCAACTGAGAGGCATATTACGAGATGTGCTCTATGCATGTTCAAAGAATGCTCCCAGGATCCAAAATAATATCGGAAAACACTCTATTCAGCATAAGGCCAAAGTTAAAATATCCAAACAGAATACGCAGTTTAGATGACTGATTGCAAATTTGAAATTTTGTAATATTTGGAGTAATAGCAGAATGTTGCTTAATGATTAGAATAAATTACATTTTCTCAGGAGTAGAACAAAAGCTTCCTGCTAACCAATATTTTCAGCTGATTGGATACTGCATGTGCATAAAATTACTGTTACTCCTGCTTGTAAATGCAGTGATTTTAAAAGGTGAAATTAAGAATTGTTTGACCCTATATGTAATATCTTCTTTGTATTGTACTGCTGCAATAGTGTGATAAGATCTCCAAGCCTGATGTCAAAATCTAGTCCTTTCCTGCAAATTAAACACTAGATGGCATCAATTACACAAACAGGCCATAAACTCCAGTGTAACCTGAGTAGGTCTATGAAAGAGGCAAACACTAGAAAGGTCAGGTAAATAAAAATGAAAATTGGCTCAGCAGCTGATCCAAGATTAAAATGTCAGTATACAAAATGGATTGACTTCAAATCCTTTGATTATCTCCGCGCTTCCGAAAAAGTGAGGAGATCTTGTAATACAGTTCGGCATCTGTCTGTCCGTCCGTCCAAAACAATAACTCCTCCTAGGCCTCCTAGGCTGTTAGACCAACCTGAAACTTTGGTGTGTGTAAGGCAGTGACCCAGAGGGGTTCACAACGCGTTTAGAATTTAAATTCATTTCCTCCTCTGGCCGCCAGGGGCCTTTTTGTGAAAATTGAAAAATGGCCATAAGTTCCTTATGCATTGAGCTAGGACACTCAAATTTTTATGGGAGGTGCATGGGATGACCCTTCATCACATATCAGACGGGTTTTTGATTTGACCTCATTTTGACCGTTTTCTCGGTCAAATGGCGTCAGGTGTGCCCATCGTTGAAAAGGATGGCACGTTTTGTTATTACTCAACGTAGAAGGCTGCAAATTGGTATGGATATGTATCTTGGTGATAGCAACCTGCATGCCAAAAATTGCTGTCCTGTGATTCATATTTTGGCCACTAGGGGGCTTTTTGTGAAAAAAGAAAAAATGGCCATATCTACCTTATGCATTGAGCTAGGACGCTCAAACTTTTATGGGACCCTTCATCACATATCACATCACATATCAGACGAGTTTTTGATTTGATCTAATTTTGACCGTTTTCTAGGTCAAATGGCGTCAGGTGTGCCAATCGCTGTACCGTATGTCCCTTTCCTTTCATAATACTCTCATTTCAAAACGAAGAGTAATTTATGCCCTCAACAGACACTCAAAAAGTACTCTATCAAACTAACCAACTATATCACATTGCTATAACTCTGATCAGTATTAGTGCTTTGTCACTGCAACAAGCAGATTATCATTTGTACAGCAGAATGCCAGTTCAGTGAATTGCCCTCTGACACATTACTACTACTCCCATAACATTTGTTGCGGAGTGCGGAGATTTGCGATGGCGTGCCATCGACATACTTCTAGTCCCCAATTTGTTCTTGTTTCCCAAGAGTGGTAAACATAAATAATCGCTCACTGGCAAGAAACTGAGGGCAGTCTTCCAGGGGCGGGAGTATGCGCGGATCATTTGTGCATGACATCGAAACTTAATGTGGCAAATTGTCAGGTGGTCAGTTCTTGATGCGGAATTTTCATTAAAACTGAAATTAAGACCGAATCTGATGTCCTCTCTTTGTCAGCTGACAAAGGTCATGTGGGTGGGTTCTGTTTCACAAATCTAATGATCAACTTTACAATGGATTCCACTGCATGAACATCCACTCCAAAAAAAAATCCATATCATAATGAGGAATGTACCAAAAGATAATTACACAAAGCATTGGAGGACTGTAAGGTTAAAATATTTAATAAAATTAATATAACTTCATGAACCAAACATCTGAAAAAACCTCCTCTGTACAGATCTGATTTATAAGTGCTTAGAAAGGTACCAATTCCAAAGTACCATAATTATTTTTAAAAGGAAAATAAAATTAATTTGATCATTGAGGAAAATATTGAAGTTCAGGCCACAAGCAAAACACAAATTTTTCTATCAAATTTTAAATGTATTTTCAGCAAAAGGCAAATATGTTTTACGACTAAAACCTGCGTTTACTCACCAGTCACCGAGTTATTCCTATTAACACCTAAAATCAATCTAAAATATGATAACAGAAGGGTCAGATGAATATTGTGAGCCACATATTGAAACAGAAACATGCTAAAAAGCAGCAGTTAAATTGATCCCTAACAGCTGACGAAACGACAGAGAATTCTCTTCAGATTTTCCATGACATCATCAGCCCATCATCACATCACCTCGTAGCCACTGCGGATTCCCCTCATGAGAAGACAGGCAAACACGACTCCCAAGATCTGAAAGACAGCGTTCACAGCACAGTCCCTCACTGTTTCTCAGAGGCAGTTACCTTATAGTGTGTATGTGCGTTTGAGGGTTTGGAGACCTTACCTGCAAGAAAGCAATCACCAGAGCTGCGACCGACACCCACAGCACGTTCTGCACCAGGAGCTTTTCGAAGGCGATCCGGCAACCCTGTGTCACAGTTATCACAAAAAAAAAAAAAAAAAAATATTGTTCAATTAAGAAACATACTACAAAATATACAGATCAAAATGCTATGCGTTTTAACCTGCACAGAACGTTGGGTCAGGCCCTCGAAAAATACAGTTGCTGTAATATTCCTTCATTTGGATCTACTTGACAGTTTTAGATTTGTAATTAAAAACAATGCGCATGTGCTTAGAGTGCAGATCCTTAGCTTTTATGAGAGGATATTTTCATTCTCAGAAATGACTTAAGTCACGCAGCAGTATGCTGCAAAAACGGGATGACCGTGATGCTAGAACTTGCTACCCAAAAGTTCCTGAATAAGTTTTCAATGAACTACATCCTCAAGACAATGGCAAGCAATGGGTTGGTTCTTGTCGGTTCCTGCGGTTGGGCCCGCGTCCTTTTTGCAAAATCGGGCTCACTTAATGCCTGTGCACTGACATCTAGCATACGCTTGTCAAGTTACGTGCTGATATATTCAGTAATAATAGAGGAGCAGCACTTAAAAGTTAGTGTCCACAACAGGAAACCACAGAAGAAGAAGATGAAGTCCTGAATGAAAACTGGCCACATCTGATAACGTTGAGAGTTTTCGGAGTTTCTGTGATGGTAATTTAACTCCTTCCCCCTCACTAGCGCCTCTCGACGCCTATCCCTTATTTCGCCGTCGAGAGGCGCTTGTGGTGAAATAAGGGATAGGCGTCGAGAGGCGCTAGTGAGGGGGAAAGAGTTAAATGGATGATTGAAAATAGGTCATGATCAAACATTAATTTTAAGGGATTGTTTGAGCTTCCCCTGTTGCCCGTTCACAAACCGCCACTGCAGTGGGTCCAGCGCTCGCTAAAAAAAAAAAATGGCCGACCTTCTCAAAAGTAGTTCTCAAACCGCGGGCGGAGACGTTCAGATGAGGACGGAACAATTCTCACATGCCTGCATGAGGCATGCGTTTTCCTGTTCCGCAGTTTGTGGGTTGGGAGGTGCTCCAGAGATGGAAACATACTGTGTGCACAAGCACTGAAAAAGTGAGTTTATCATAATATGTCCCTCCCCTTTAGAATAAATTCCACGGTGGCAAAAAATGCCATAACAGGAGGTGGAATTCAGAGAAAGTTTTGGATTTTTTTTTCTAATAATTTACCAGTTAATAATAATCCTGACAGTATCACGTGCATTATATGTCGGCTAAATGTTGCCAAAAGGTGATCTCTTTGCCATGGGAACAAAAAAACAAAAAATCAGTATTTAAAATTTATGTCAGATTTCAAACTTGACTTTGTTCTGAAGTATCCACCACAGTTTGAATGGAAAAGAAAAAATAAATGCATATGATACGACATAATCAGTAGCATAACTGGTATGGAAACAAGCAGAAGTACAAGAGGGACCTACATCAGAGAAGTGTAGAGGCTGCAGAGGAGAAGGCACGGTATAATTATGGAGGATGCCATCAGCATCTCTGTTGGCCGTGGATTTAATAGTACTATTGAAAGAAACTCCAGCACAGTAAGTCTGTTCGCCCATCTCACCTTCTGGTATACCGTGTTGCTGTGCATGTTCTTTAGCCCACAGTCTTTGGTAACGTTCTTGCAGCAGGAGTCCGGCACAGACTTCCCATCCGCATCAAAGCTGTGCCAGTCCGCGGACGAGTTTGCTCCACAGCACTTCAGCTGCAGAGAGAGAGAGAGGAGAGAGATGAGAGAGAGAGAAAACCCGTGTTACCTCAAGCCAAAGCAAAGCCAGTCAGGTATACAGATACAGCGCGGGGAATTCAGCGAACAACAGCACAGAAGGTATGTGCTGTGGGATGAAGGTCGCGAGGCACACGGGAGCACATTCCAAAAAAATAGTGGCAAAGCCACTGCGCCCGCTTGGCCAAACGTGGCCAAAATGGAACGCCCCCTATTGGCCATAGTATCGGTGCGATTGGGCTGAAAATCGAACTTGGTCAGGACCTTAAGACGCTATATACACATATGAAATATGAAAAGGATCGGTGAAAAACTGAAGACGCTAGAGCGCAGACAAGCCAAAAGTTAACGCACACACGCACGGATGGATGACATACCACCACTAAAGACCCCGAGCATAGCATAAGCCCATTGGGCCTTTTGGCCAAGCGGGCAAAAAATTGGAGCATCTTAACTCGTAGAATAAGGGAGCTAGAGCTGTTTGAAGTTTTGCAGAAAAGGCCCCCTGGTGGCCAAACTGAGAATCGCAGCATGCCCAAAATTGAACTGGGGCTAGATCTTGGGCTCATATACATGCAAATGAAATATGGAAAGGATCCTTTGAAAAGCGAAGGCACTATTGCAGTGAAACAAAATCTGTGCATTTTACGACCTTTGACTTACATAACCTTTAAATTTAGGTCAAATCAAAAACCGATTACATATATGATGAACCCTTGGCAGAACAAGCTGCAGTAAAAATTGGAGCATCTTAGCTCGTAGAATAAGGGAGGTAGAGCTGTTTGAAGTTTTGCAGGAAAAGCCGCCTGGTGGCCAAACCGAGAATCGCAGCATGCCCAAAATAGAACCCGGGCTAGATCTTGGGCCCATATACATGCATAAAATATGAAACGGATCCGTTGAAAACTGAAGGCACTATTGCACTGAAAGAAAATCTGTGCATTTGACGACCTTTGACCTACATAACCTTGAAATTTAGGTCAAATGAAAAACCCATGACATATATGATGAATCCTCGGCAGCACAACCTACAGTAAAAATTTGAGCATCTTAGCTCGTAGAATAAGGGAGGTAGAGCTGTTTGAAGTTTTGCAGAAAAAGCCGCCTGGTGGCCAAAACAAGAATCGCAACACGACCAACATCGAACTCGGGCTAGATCTTGGGCCCATATACATGCATATAAAATAGGAAAAAGATCCATTGAGAACTGAGGGCACTATGGCGCTGAAACAAAACTGGCACATTTTATGACCTTTGATCTATATAACCTTTAAAATTAAGTGAAATCAAAAACCCATGACATGTATGATGAACCCTTGGCAGAGCACCGTACAGTAAAAATTTGAGCTTCTTAGCTCATAGTATAAGGGAGCTAGAGCTGTTTTAGGTTTTGCAGAAAAAGCCGCCTGGTGGCCAAACCAAGAATCGCAGCATGCCCAAAATCGAACTCGGGCTAGATCTTGGGCCCATATACATGCACATAAAATAGGAAAAGGATCCATTGAGAACTGAGGGCGCTATGGCGCTGAAACGAAATCGGCACATTTTATGACCTTTGACCTATATAACCTTCAAATTTAGGTCAAATCAAAAACCCATGACATGTATGATGAACCCTTGGCAGAGCACCGTACAGTAAAAATTTGAGCTTCTTAGCTCATAGAATAAGGGAGCTAGAGCTGTTTGAAGTTTTGCAGAAAAAGCCACCTGTTGGCCAAACCAAGAATCGCAGCATGGCCAAAATCGAACTCGGGCTAGATCTTGGGCCCATATACATGCGTATAAAATATGAAAAGGATCCGTGGAAAACTGAAAGCTGTATTGCGCTGAAACGACGTAACGCACGCACGCACGCACGCACAACAGACCACCACTAATGACCCTAAGTACAGCATAAGCCCCTTGGGCCTGTCGGCCAAGCGGGCTAAAAATGGATTGCCAAACTCAGCGTTTGGCTGCGAAATGGTGAACGCCACAGATGCGAAGAGATTTGGTGCCAGTACTCACAGCCTTCTGCAGATCGTCCATGGCTTTCCTGAGCTCTGGAGTGCCTGTCTTATACTTGTCGATCATGTCTTTGAGCCCGTCATTCACAATGTCGTGCACCTGGAGGGACAGACGATCAAAAGAATCAAACAAATACACAACATGAGACAAAGAAACAAAACTCGGAGGAGGTCAAGCGCTGTCACAACTTGGTTCCGTTTTCGTATCTGAACATTTTAACAGCCAACGCTCCGGAACTTCAGTTGATTCTTTTTATTTCTCAATCGTATTTGTATGTCCTCTGTCAGTATGGGATGGGGCAGACAAGCGGAAGCACAGCATTGAAGTGCTTCACTGATCACGGCAGGCCTGTCGGATTCCGGGAATCTTCCTCAGAGACAAAAACAATCGCTCAGACAATGCTGCCATATCGGAAAGCATCCACACGACTGAGCAATGTCCCACACGTACAAGGAACCTGGAGCCCCAGGCATCAGATCCATAGGGCTCACCTTGCCCTTGAGGACATATCCGGCAATGGCAGCAGCGATCTCGACGATGATGAGGATTGTGACCAGGATGGCAAACTGCATAGAGTGAGAGAAAAAAAAAAAAACAATAAACATACGGGCAACATTATGGCAGCGTCCCAACACTAACACCTCGCAGTCACGTCTCCCACGTACTGACCTTGAGGTGGAAGAGTGAGGACACAAACTATATCACAGCTGCTTCCTTCATAGACCAGTAAAACTCGCCCAACAGAGCACTTCGCGAGCTGTTTG
The DNA here is from genome assembly GCA_029692085.1 of Gymnothorax javanicus. Lineage (NCBI taxonomy): Eukaryota > Metazoa > Chordata > Actinopteri > Anguilliformes > Muraenidae > Gymnothorax > Gymnothorax javanicus. The sequence goes on along the minus strand of CM056203.1, from coordinate 81,061,444 downwards.
TGTACGAAGATTTTAAGCACCTGACTGAACAGAGGGGGGAGCCAGTGAGCCATCATCACTCCGGCTGACCAGCGGACCTTCCCAACTTGCTCCGACCAGCTCCGCCCCCCTTAGTTACTGTTGCTATGCCCCACATACAATGCATTCCATTCCACACTGACAATGGCACTTCAGAAGTTTGAGTACCACTCTCTCGCGCATATTCCAGAAAATATTGCGGTTTGTTTCTTGTTGCGCCCTACTTGCCCAGCAAAGTCGTCCAGAGAGGTCTTAACTATTTCCCGGAAGGATACGTTCATGACATAAAAATTTTTAATGGAACGTGAAGATAAAAGCGTAACTGCGAAGCGCTGGTGATCGATGCAGAAAAGCCAAACACCCTATAAACGTAGAGATCAAACCGTTCTTCACGTGTAAAGCAGGGTAAGTAGTTTTAATACATTTGTTGCCATCACTAAGCAAAAAATTACGCTGGATCCAGTACGCTGTCTAATGTCAGTTGGCCTTGAGTCAGATAAAACGCTAGCTAGACTTTGTAATAAATCATATTACGCAATGCAGCTAACCCTTAAACTAGCTACATTAGACATAATAGAGTTATTAATCTAACACTCATTATATCAACGTTTTCCTCCAATCCAATTTCGATGACAAGCCATCTTCATTCATTTTGGGTAAGCGACTGACATTCTGAATCCGATTGGAGCTAGTTTGCTGGCTAGCAACCTAGCTAACTCTTCTTACATTCAAGTTTCTAAGCAGATTACATCCTGCCATTACAAAACCCTTCACCATCTGGCTACATGTTCTATATTATCTAGTGTTGCAATTGCCTGTGCTGGGTGGTATGAAGGAATCATGTTTTTAGCAGAATAGTGACTGGTTTTTAGCCACATCTGGTATTGCGTGCAGAAGTCCACTGGGGAAAAACAATACTAATGTGAGACATAATTTTAGTTCTTATTTTCATACAAGGGCAACTCGTTTTGAAAAAGTTGTGCTATTTGATGTCAGTTTCGATTGGCTCTGGGAAAGGAATGTGAGCAGAGGAAGGAGGGGAGGGAAGAAGCCCATTTTGTCTGTGTTACCTTTGCTTTTGTCTTAATTAAAAAAAGTTATTGGTCATTTATGAGCTTATGTCTAAGTCATCATTTCTTCCGGCTGAAGTGAGGCACGGAACTTTTGGCTAGCCCTCGGTCCACAAAACTCCTATGCCTTACACTGTGTTACCACAATACATCAATGATGCCGTTGGTGTAATGGCTTACCGCCTGGATGACCTCACAAAAAATGTGAATAATTGTCACGTGATGCGGATGTCGGGCAAGCATCGGGCATCCGCCATAGAGAACCACTGAAAACGAGATGCACTAAACTGCTTGTTGTTCGTTTTTTCTCCATGGAATGAAGCAGAAATGTGTGCTCAAAGGTAGACTAAAAATAGAATTACTCCTCCCGAGGCATATATCGATGAATATTAACTGATTACACTAAATGAATGGGCAAATGACGAGCGGTAAATTTAGTCACACTCCACCCTTTCTCCCCCGTCCCGGGCTGCGACTTACGCCCAGGTAACCTGGTTAACCTGCTGCCTTCTTTCCCAGTTAGCCGTTGATGGTGAAGTGAATTTTTTCAGAGCCATTGTTGCTATTGCTGGGTCTGCTCTACCTAGCCAGGAAAGCGTTTCTCGAAAGAACAGGCGTTAACTTACATAGTTGGAGCCATTGACAGTGAATGGACGAACTGCATAAGTAATGTTGCCTCCTGTTGTTCGCTTGCCCGACTTCCGGGTTTGGTGAATAACGTTCACCTTACGCACAGGCTATTTTTAGATATCGGGCGGGTCCGCATTCTGTCTTCTCAGCAAAACATACACGTTTGTTGTTAACTACCTAGTGAAGGCAAAATGGCAAAAAAAATTTCATTTGCTTACCTTTGAGCAAATAGCCTTGTGTTTGTAGATCTCATTCACATTGAGTTGCGTGGGAGGCCTTCCACATGCCTCAATCCATCGCAAACAAGTTTCCAACTGCGTTTTTGGCCTCGGAAAAAGGATTAATTGAGCTCCGTGTTGCCAGGCAGGGTATCTTTCGTCAGTATTACACGTTCCCCAAGCACATCGAAGAACCATTTTTGATAAAGTCAGACACCTGGCCTATTGCACCCAGCTAACGACTGCATTGATTGTGGGACAATTTGGCAGTGCTGTCAGGGTAGGCGGGACCTTAGTAAGATAAGGCACTCCGATTGGTAGTATTCTACACTCGATTGGCAGGTCGGAAAGGTCCATTCCCTCCCTCACACCTCTGGTGATGTTGCAGCTACCTATGCATCGCCCAATGGGGCCACAGTCGGCACTGCTCCAGTCCGATTAGATATCGGAAAGTGACGCACATACACGACCACACAATGCCATGACGGCGAACAGACAGTAGGGCCCATGCAACAGGGCTTCAACATAAACAGGCTGGGGAACAGGAAGTCAATGAACATACTAGCAACAGAGCCTGCGATGGGGTCAGCCAACCAGCAGGTCCTGTAATTAGCATGATAAACTTGACCTCTGGCGTTATGAGCACGCACCAAGAGACAAATGTGTGCATATGCGGCGCAGAAGGGGGCTGTTACCATGGTGACCATGCAGTAGTTCTCCTTCCAGGCCCCGCAGCACCCGAAAAAGGCGACGAAGAAAATGACGATGCCCACGATAATCACTGCCAGGGGCCCGGCCGAGCCGGACGCGGTTTCCATCACTGCCGTGTTGTGCAGGACGATCTGCGCCAAGACACCCACCACTATCAGGGCGACGCCACACAGCTGGGAGGGGGAGAGAGAGACAAGCATCAGCCAATCAAAATGAGAGGACAGACACCTGCTGATCCAATACTGAAGCTTTAGATGGATCATATGAACTGTGCACTACTGCACAATCATTTACTACCTGAACGTTATGATTCTGACCACAAAAGTGCACATAAGTACTAGGCAATTCAAAGCTTTGTTACGCTCTGGATACCTTTATTCATATTAATTTTGGTTTTCCCCTTAAAAAGAGCATTGATTAGGCAGTCATTACTGGATGTATGCAAACATGCATATATTTTTTCCCGATTAAACTTTGAAATACTGGAGTAATTTGTAACAATTATTATAGAGAGCGATCAGCAGCCAGCCCTGGGCAGTCTTCATAACGCCACACCATACAGTACTCAGAAAAATCGTTCCCAAAGCCCCCAATCTTCTGCAGCGAGAAGAGCTGACCAACATTTCAACAACTCATCCAGGATCTCACAAAAGATCCCGGAAGACTATCCAACCCACAAACTCCCCAACAAAAAGCTACGCGATATGGCCTGAAATCTTGAATTCCAAATGGAAACACTATACATCGGTACATACATTTTCTCTTAATTTTTTTTTTTTTAAGGAATACAAAATTGAGACTGAAGGCACTGGAGAATGAGCATAAAAATAATTTTTTTGCTATAACAGACATTATGACAAAATTCACATCCTATACAGTGGGCTCAAAAATTACTGGCGCCCCCGACTGACAATGCACAAGCAATACTTCAAAAATTAAAAAAAATTTAGTAACACAGAAACTAAATAACAACGTGAGAAATACTGCACGATAACCAACCAAAATCATTTACTGACTTAATTAAAAAATCAATTTCCTCTGAATCAAGCTTTCACAATTAATGGCACCCTTAAAGATTATTGTAAATCACATCTGCCAAAATTAAACCAGGTATTACATTCCACTTATTCAAGTTTTATCTCAGTATTAAGGAACTATTTGAGCCATTACATCACTTCCTGTTTCACTAAGGTATAAAAATGAGGTACCACACACGCAATATCCCTTTGTCATCAAACACCATGAAGAAAACAAAACAGCTGTGAGTCAAAAAGAGGCAGATGGTCATAGACCTTAATGAATCTGGTAATGGCTACAGGAAGATTCACAAACAAGTGTATATGCCACTGAGCACTGTCGGGGCAATTATTAAGAAATAACAAAGATATGGAACTGATGAAAACCTCAAGGGTATAGGACACAACTGCATTTTGCCCCCCAGGATACTGAGGAGGATGGTGAGAGAAGCAACAAAATCCCAAAGAATCACTGTGAAGGAACTGCAGGCCTTAGTGGCATCTCGGGGTCACCAGGTTACAAAAGCACCATTAGGCACCACCTTTCCTGACCAGAAGACACAGAAGCAAACGCTTGGAGTTTGCCAAATGTCATTTAAATTATGAGTAGAACAAGGTGTTTCAATCAGATGAGACCAAAATTTCACGTTTTGGTCAAATACATCATCGGCATGTTTGACGTTGAAAATAGACACGCGTACAAGGAGAAGCAACTCATTCCCACGGTAAAATATGATGGTGGGTCAGTCATGTTTTGGGGCTGCTTAATTCAAGAGGACCAGGGGCACCGGTTAAGATTAAAGGCATAATGAATTCTGCCAAGTATCAGGATATTTACCCTGACAATCTGGTTGCCTCCGCCACAAGGCTGGGACTTGACCGGGGGTACACTTTCTGACAAGACAATGACCCAAAGCATACTTCAAGATCCACATAGAAATGGTTCTGCAACAACAAAATCAATGTTTTGTTATGGCCATCTCAGTCATCACACCTCAATCCAACTGAAAACCTGTGGGCTGAGTTGAAGAGGGCAGTTGATAAACATAAACCCAGGAATGTGAAGGATCTAGAAAGGATCTGCTTAGAAGAATGGTCCAAAATCCCCCCAAAAATGTGCCTTAACCTTTCAAAAATTACAGGAAAAGACTCAATGCTGTTATCCTTGCCAGAGGTGGCTGCACATAGTACTTATTGAAGGGTGCAAATTATTATGAAACCGTGATTTTGTTGAAATTTATTTTGTATCAAATGATTGTTTTGATTTTAGTTGCCTCCACTGAAACCTTGATAAAGTATTTCAAAAATCGTTATATTCCGTTTCTCTATAATTATATTTATATAGACATATTTTTTTGTATTGTTTTGCATTACCAGTCAGGGGTGCCAGTAATTTTTGAGCCCACTGTATTTGTCTTGATACATTATTTATGCCAATGTATTACCCACTGGATAAAATGTGATTATTTTTGTAATTTATTTTAATAATGCAATTTAAGCATTCCGTACTGCTTCTCCTTTGCACTATGAAATGCACCGGCCGATAAATGTACATTTCACTCCGTATAATTGCTCCTAAAAGCTGGTTACCGCCTCTAGGGATTAGCCTGGATTTGAAAATTGTTTGTCCAAATTGTCTTTTAATTTTTAATAAGCAGTGCTGTGGCACACAGAGACGCAGGATTCTAGGAATTTTCAAAGGAGGAAACATTCCATGGGAATTTTTGAAATTTATGGGAATTTGTGTGAATTACAAGGGAATTTATATTTTGTGTGTATGTTCATTATCCGGCCTGGGGCCTTTCTGTGTGGCGTTTGAATGGTCTCCCCATGTTCGGGTGTGCTTCCTCCAAGAACTTTGGTTTCCCACCACAGAGCAATGAAATGCATTTCATTGGAGACTCTAAATTGCCCGTAAGGATGAGTATGTGAGTGAATGGTGGGTGCGCCCTGCGATGAATTGGCGAGGTGTTCAGGGTGGGTCCCCGCCTTTCGCCTACAGTCAGCTGGGATAGGCTCCAGCTCCCCCACAACCCAAATGAGGAAGAATGGACGGATGGAGGGATGTGCACTTGTTACGCGTTCAATAAGTAAGAGTTTGCTAAAGTTTTATTTTAAAACATTAAAAAACATTTTAAAAAGTCTAAAATTATCAACAGAATGTGAAGAATCAATGTTATGACTTTATGTCAAAGATGTCGATGTACTGTATTGTTTTGCAGAGATATCTCCTGATGTTAGCTTGCTAACCAGCTAGCCCCCGCCCCTGTTCAGCCCATCCTGTCTAGCAAAACCTTTGCGCTCATCCAGTATTTTCAGAGACAAGCACCCAGTCTTAATTACTATAAGACTTAAGTGCAAAAAAATACATTTAGGCCAGCCAGAGAAAGGTCAAGGTCAAGGTCAAGGTATCTTTATTATCCCCAAAGGGGGGGCAAACAGTCCAAGCCTGTCAATCTCCTCTTGAGTGGACTGAAATGAGCTGTCAAATACATAAACTTACTCAAATAGACTGAAGTTGGCACTGTTAAAAATGTATGGGTCTGTGTGTGCATTCAGGAATAGGAACTGATATTAGTCATCATTAACTCTTTCAACCCCAGATATTCTAGCATCACTATACCCTTCAACCCCACAGCCCTCTGTAGAGGGCTGGTCATTATCTGGACATTGTATCTTACTGTTATCTCTGGAATCCAATTAAATGTAACCTGATATGTTCCAATCAATTAGTCAGATTGTTTGAATTTTCCCTACAGGAATTTGGGGTTGAAGGGAATATGTTGGTCAGCCCTCTGTAGAGGGCTGTGGGGTTGAAGGAGTTAAGGAAATGAATACTAAATATGCACTCAGAAAACGCAGTTGATCCCTTAAGTTCTGACAGACCTGACTATCCCAAGAGGCAATGTTCTCACAGGACCTTAGAAACATGGTAGTAAGAAATACAGAACAAGTGAAATCAAATATGACCCCTGCATTCAGAAAAACCTCACATTCAAAGTCATCAAGACTGTACACAGGTCTACATTACAACAGCAATTTAAAAACAGAAGAAAAGGTTCTATATCGAGGAAAAGCCTGCTTCTCTGCCAGTACACCATCAAAAACTAGGCCAACTGCCTGGCTAATGTGATATCTGAGCCTAGCCTTGCTTCAAGCATGAAACATGGGCAGCCCAGCTTAGCCGTGCCTCGCGATGTTCAGCTTCAGTCCCAACCAAGCAAAACCCCGCTCATTCCTGATACTAAAAACCCAAGGCCTGGTTAGCATCCATACCCACCAAGCACAGCTCTGTTTTACAATACAACTCAAGAAGCAAAGCAAAACTGAACTCAGTTTATACTGAAGCGACAAAGCACTTAGCTTTATTGGAACTGGTAGTACAGCAAAACAGGGCTATTGAACTACTCATTCCCTGCAGACATTCTCTGGGACACCAAAGCCAGGGTTAGGCCTCAGGCACTCAGAAGACTCTTCATTATGTTTATAATAGACTGCAGCAGTGATTTTGGAATAGTGTCCCGTCTTGCTAGACTTTATTTTGTCATGCAAATGAGTCGCGTCAAATTTAGTAAAAATCCCTGGCAGCAGTTATCCTGAAATTTTTGTTTACCAATCATTTTAAAACCGAGGTCAATTTTTACATTAAGGACACCTCAGACAGTCCAACCAATCAAACTGCAGCTCTCCTCGATAAATGGCCCGCTGGTACGAAGAGGAAGGTGAGGTAGGGAACAGCATAAACCACAGGCTTACGGTAAACACCTGGCAGCCTAACTTTGCCCTTACTAAGTAGCCTATCTATTTGCAAATGGCGTTCAAATATCTCTCCACCTCAATGCAAACAGGAACTAAGCTGGTGACACTTCAGCAAAAAAAAAAAAAAAAAAAAAAGAACTTAAGAAGGCAAACCTCTGCACACATTCATGGAGCTTAATGACTCAGTGCATATGCGCAATTTTATTTACAATGCAAATTCGTTTGCATATTTTTGATGAGTCACAAATCCTGCCACGGTGTTGAATATTTGGGTCAAAATCCGTTAAAAACCCATATCTCTGCAGTGACTGATGGTGGAATCCAGGATACACAGTCCTATCTCTTGACTTCATGTTTAGCTGTACAGAAACTTTATAACTTGTTTCAAATATTTACATTTTCTTGTGTTCCACAGAGGACAGTTGCCAGAGCTAATACAGCCACACAAACTTAAAACTGTAAACACCTCGATCTTCTCTCCTCTCTGTTCATCACACCACACCAGTCACAGGGTATTCTGCGTCAAGCCACTGGAGGAAACAAGGCTTTGACACCCACCATCTCAGACGTTGCTAAAACTCCATCAGTTGGTGAATACTGATGAAAGTGCTCTTTCAACATTGTTTGTGAAAATTTTTACTGGTTTTATAAATAATAGTTCAAATATATGGTTCAAGTTAGGCATTTTGACTGCAGAGGATTTTTTAACTGTGGATAATTTTAAAACATGACTCCGATTTGGAACCGGCTTTCACAGCATTACAACTGATTAAGGTTAGGTGTAACCCAGAATGAAAATTTCCTTAATTTTGAATAAAGACTGGATTTAAGCCTTCAGTGTTGATGGCTATGAAAGAAAGCATTTTTTATAGAATTTATGTAATTATGCTAATTAGGTCCAAGATTGCCAACACCCGATATGTAGAAATACATAACTCCATTTTTCTCAAAAATCATTCCATGTACTGATTTGAATTTTTGTACACACTTTATGGACATCATATTGAAGGTTTTGAGCAAAAGGTTTGGGAGATTTGACAACAAATAAAAATTTTAGGGGGTCTAGAAGGGGACCTCAGAATGCGGTCAGACCTGAGGGCCTATGCTGAGGTGTCTAAGACACCCCAACATGGATATTACTGTTTTCAGAGTGAGATGTACTCACTCACAAATCTTCATGCAGATATCTTCACTCGTTCTCGAGAGATCTGGATTTATGTGGTGGAAATTCCCTTACAGAGAAAATCTGTCTTAAAGTTAGATGAATGTTTTTTTTGACCAAGTATCATCAATGTACCCACCAGATATTGTCAATGTCCAGTTATTATGCCTTCAAAAGCCACCAGGAATGTATTCTGGGAAGTGATATTGAGAAAAAAATGAAAAATGATATTTTTTCAATTTTGGTGAATTTTAGGGTTACACCTAACCTTAAGGGACTAGGAATCCAAAACAACAACCAAACACTCCTCATTAAGCCCTTTGCTCAGAGGAGTAGATCATAAATGCTAGCATCAGAGGAACTGCTCAACTGATGCACTCACTTGCAGTATCGCAACAACATGGGGTAGACGCGAAATGTATATTGAATATTCATGAGGAAGCGGCGCCCGTAAACCATTTAAAATATGGGCGTGTCCCACCACTGTTACCCAGGAATTTTATGAATTAAGCTCCTCAACCAGGCCTGATCTGCAAACAGCCCAAAATACTTGCCAATAGCATCCATCCTGCAGTTGATAAAAAAATTTTTTACTACAAAAAAAAAATTGGTTTCTGCCGTAGCAGCCAGCTAAAGCCACAATAGCACAAAGGTACATGGTAATTTAGTAGAGAAAAAAAAATAATCAGCTTTCTGAAGCAATAAGTCAACACGGCATTGATACTATGTCATTGTTCTGTCCATTACAAACATCAGATTAAAAAAAAAAAAAAAAAAAAAACACACATTTACACGTAGATATGTCCCTCGCAGGATTCAGTGGTCATTTATCGCCTCAAACAATCTCGTACCCTCTGACAATATAGTGTGTAAAAGCACAGCTGTAGTCTACCCCCAAATTAGACTTAAATGATCATTATTTGTTGATTGACAGGTATTTTCACTCATAAGACTGTGGTCCTCATGTCGACAAATAACAGTGACAAGCCCAAGAGCTAAGACAAGATAACAAGCAATAGGACTCATCTGGCTTACCAAAAACACCTGTGAAGTCACATACTGCCATCTTGAAATGGGGAGCTATTTCTTAAAATATTGCCATTTCCACAGAGTTAATATAAAAGTACCCTTCAATTACTTTGAACATGAAAATCTGCACTGAAACGGTGTGAAACTACATAATTCTTTCAATACAAACTGTAGCGTATTGGGCCATACGTATCAGCCCATGTTGGTCCTGAATATTTTCCAGCTCACTTTATCCTTCAACCCTATAATACAGCATCAAATACCCCCACACCCTGAGAGCTGTGTAAACAAATAAATGAACCGTGCACTAACCACACCCTTTCTCATTGGCAGTTACACCAGTGTAAATATTTGCATGGGGTTAGAATGGTGAGAGGAATGGTAATATGCTTCTACACCACGGACAGAGAGGAGAGACAAGAGACAGAGACAGAGAGAGAGAGACAGAGAGAGAGAGAGAGAGTGTGTTAGCGATGGATGGGGAGAGGTCTGCAATTGCCAAAGGCTTTTCCCAACTCCAAAATGCCTTTATAAATTCAGCCAAAGGGCCAGGTCACGTGGTAACGGAGTAACAAAATTGGTGTATTTTGTATCATAGCTCCAAAACTAAGTAAGATAGAGTTACAATTTAAATTGCTTTGTGTAGGTCTTCCCTATTACTTCAAACAACAGAATAGCTAATTTTGTTCATTTGATTTATTTTGGGTTAAAACGGCAAAAAAACTGGACGGTAATGGAGTTACAAGTTTTTTGCCGTTTTCACCCAAAATAAAACAAATGAACAAAACTGGCTATTTTGTTGTTTGAAATACTCGGGAAAACCTACACAAAGCAACTCTCTCTTTCTGACTGTGCCCTTTGTGACAGCTCATTTTATGCCCAATCATAATGGTATCGCCTGCCACTTATTCACCCGTTTATCTGTGGAAATGGGAGTATCTGTTCTAAACGGGTGCTCTTCTGAAGTTTTAAATAAACTTTTTATTCTTTCCATCTTCCTATTCCAATTGTTCCAGAAAGTGTTGCAGACATCAAAGTAGGATTTTGCTAATATTTACCAAAATATTTCCAGCAGTCAATAAAGTTGATAGGGTGAAACTTTCATTTTTTTAGTTTTACAAATAATTGTAAGATAAAATTTACAATTGTGAGATGTACTTATCTCATTATTTAAAGCCCCCGTCACACTTATTCAAAATCAGCAAGAATCAAGCAGAACCAGCCGGAATGAAGAATTCGCGCAACATTCCAACAGGAATTTCAAATTGAACAAAATTTTTACAGCTTTGAAAGAATTCCGTTCGAATACTTAGAATGCACTTCGAACTCGCCTGAAACGATTCTTGCACATTCTGGGTGTATGACCTCTCGAATCCAGCTTGAATGTAGTTGGAACACAGTAGGAATATTCAGAATGCTGTCAGAATGCAGTCAGAATATTTAGAATACACTTCGAATGCCGTACGAGTGCGGTTCAATTGCTGCCTGAACTCCACCCGAAGTCTGGTTGGAAGGTGCCTCGAATGCTGTACGAATTCACCTCGAATGCAGTCAGAGCGCTCCGGGAATGGCCGCCGAATGTGGCTGGAACGTCCAAGAATTCAAACAGAATGCAGCTCGAATACTGTATGTACTCAGAATGTAACACGAGTGTCCCATATGCGTTGATTGAGTAATTGCTGACTACAGCAGGGGAACGTAAATATGCCACTAAAACTGACGCCGAATGCGTGAGAGTTAACAGGTATGCGTTATTAATGAAAACTGGCCACACCTGATAATGTTGAGAGTTTTCGGAGTTTCTGTAATGGTAATTTAAATGAATGATTGAAAACAGGTCATAACCAATCATTCTTTTTATGCCAGTTCACCAGCCGCCACTGATTCCAGCGGCAATCGAGAGATTCCAACGGCATTCGAAGCACATTCCAGCTGAATTGTTTTAATATCGAAATAGATTCCTGCAGCAATCGAAATGCATTCGAGGCGCCTTCTGGCTCATTAGAGACGCATTCTGGCAGGATTTGACGTGGCTTGCCTTTTCGATTCTCCCTCGAATGCAATCAGAATGTTTTGAATGCTGTTGGAATGCAGTAAGAATATTTATAATGCAGTCAGAGCGCATTTAGAATACACTTCGAGTGCCGTTCGATATTTCTCCACTTCGAATGCACCTGGAAAGTTTTGAGCATGAGCAAAACATTCGGGCCGGCCACAAGAACGGCCCCGAATATTTGGAATGCACTCAGAATGCAGTCAGAATTTTTAGAACGCACTTTGAATATCCAGGAATACACAATGAATTTTCATCCCGACGGCATTCCGGCTCCTTCCGCCTCTAGTGTGACTAGGGTTTTGCCTACGTTAGAGTCAGTTAAGAATGATTCTGATAAGATTGAGAGGGAAAAAAAAACTCCTGTAGACTATACTGTACTTTTAGATGTTATATTCTATATTGATGAGCTATATAATCAAGCTCGATATTCTAGCTCTTTATGCGCTGATCACAAGATTAAATGGCTTCCGATGGAGGCTGTCTGCAGTCTGACAAGTAGTGACAACCAGCACAACGAAAAAAATGTTCTTCTCTTCAAAGTTACAGTACCTCCCAAATGTTTCAACACTGACTCCTGTTTTAAAACCGTCTTGGGTGAAATTTAAGAGGTTAAACATCGGTAATTGTCTTAAAGGACACAAGGTAAGGTGTAAAAAGTCCTGAAGTTGAAAAAAGAATCATCGACTTCATAGGATCTTGTCCAAGATTTTGGTACAGATAAAAAATCCATTAACAGAATAAAAGATCAACTAAGTCTTTCTATTTTCCAAAATTCTAATTAATACCATTCCCAAATCAGTTATATTGCTTACATTTGTCATTTATTCAATCATGAATTGTCAATTATCCTGTTTCAGAAAATAAGCATGAGGCACCATCTCCATGCAGTTATATATCTACGGTTGCTAAAAATACAAAATCCAGTAACTCATCCCCAAAATAAATCCTTCAGTAACATTATCGCAGCCAGAAATGAACACTGTGTGATTATATGCATCAAATAAATTCCAACTGCACTCAACTGAGCTATTCATACAACAACATCATTAAATCAGTCGATGGATAGTGTCTAGTGGAGGGGGGGGTTAACAGCCATATCGGGAGGGTGTGGTGAAGAAATTAATTGTTTGTTTAATTGTTTGAGTTTCAATTAAAGTTGCATTCAGGCCATTCCTGGAAGGAAGTGAGTACTGAATTTCACTCATAGTCAGACCCCGACCAGCAGCATAAAAGCAGAAGCATAATCCTATTCTCTGAGTAAAATGTTCATTTTCCCTGAAGTCTGCATGAAGGAGGATAAAACAAACGAAAACTCCACTGTTTGAAAGCAGTAATTTTTTGAAGAGACACCTGCTCAATAAATAGAGTTTGAGCAACTCATGGAGCCAACTGACCAGTGATGTTTCAATCAAGTCTGCCTCTGAAATTGCTGCCGGTTTTGAAATAACACAAACATAAAAAAAATCCACAGACATCATGAACAGCCTTGTGAAACTGTGGATTAAATGTAACCACAACAACTAGACTGGGCATGAGTAGAGAGTAATGTTCAACAGAAAGCAGAAGTCTGAGCTGTGGTTCATTGGTAGAGGTGAGAGTCGAAAAATTGAAAGAAAGAAGCAGGTGAAAGGGAGGTAGCTTGCCTGGCCATATTGTAGAGGCGGAAACTCAAGCTTATAGTGCTGGATAGCATCTAGTCCTTGAGTTCCAGAAGCATCAGGTTCACCTTAGTGATATTAAAATAGCGAGCCTACTTTGGTTGAATAGCCTATTATAGCCACTCATGTTCTGTTATGTTACGTTATGTTATATTATGCTATGTTATGAGGGGGTCAGATGTATGTACAAGATTCAGCTTTTTTTTTTTTAATTAAGATTTACTATTTCAGATTTCATTCTTCATGCAGGAGGATTGTTCCTGAGGCAAATCTGAATCAGTAACTGTGACTCAAGGATACACCAGTGCCCTACCTGGGAATACCCAGCAGCCTTTGCACACAGTACATCTACACGCCTTTCATATATTTGATCTGGCTCCTCAGTGAAGGGGACACAGGACCGGTAACTAAAATGTTACGCTGTACCTGTCACATGACACGCCATGTCCCCATTGGCTTCCTGTTGAAACATTGCCTGTTATATTTCAAGGTAAGAGATGTCTGGAAATCTTCTCCAATGTGATTGTGGATGACCACAATTCTTTTCTTGCCATAACACTTTTGATTTGTGGGGTTTTCTGGGAAGCTTGTTTTTTTTCGGTAATGGTTTCATTGCAGTCCCTCCGCCTCCTGCGGTCTTCGCCTCCACCTAAACGAGCCACACCTGTTGCTCGTTGAAGTGGAGGTGAAGTTAAAGTATTTAAGAAGCTGCACTGCCAATTGGCATTGCAGGTGCATTCTGGTTTTATCCCTGCCGTGTGGTGCTGCTGCTCCCCTGTTGTTTTTTGGTTGTTTTTAAGTATGTTTATTAAATCTTTGCTATTTTTATATCAGCCTGTGCTAGTGGGTCCCTTTTTCTCCTTTTGGGTACATGGTCCCAGTGCCCGCCGGATTGCAGGTTGCATCCAGCCGGACCAAACCATGACACTTTCGTTTTAAAAATAACATTAAACATGGTGTTCTTGCATAGCTACTGTATACCTTGATCTGTTGTGAACGTTACAATAGTATTAGAGTGTTCAGTAGAGAATATTTCCATTTGACAAATTTGTGATCTGACGCATTTAGAGGTCAAACTCAGGGTGAGGCTGTGCGGACTTACTCACCCCACCCTCGTGACACTTTCTTTACTGTACATAGACGTATTGCACAAAACCTACTTCCTTCGCTCCCTGCGCCTGAGCTCATCAAACCACACTCGAGGCATATCACACCTCGTCTCTCTTCCTGTTAGCAGCTGTGAGTACGCCGTGTGGAGGAGAGGACACCAGCCACAAAAGCTATCAAGCAATCAATCATATATGACTGCTGCAGAAACAAAAAATAAAGCCGGAAACTTAACCGGAAAGCTGCATTTACAGAGACCACTAAACTTAAAATTGTCCAAGATGGAGAACATCACTTTCCAAATACTTGGGCCCGATTTTCTTGGCTGTGCTAGGTCTGACAATATGTGCACAGACTAATTGCAACCACTACTGCAATTTGTTTGTTTTTTGAAATTGGACTCATAAAGCGTAATATTATAAGCTAGTACAATATAGGCTAGTGACGTTGAACTAACCCATTCTCGTAGCGTGATACATTGACTACATTTATATATGATATAATAGCTAGCCAGCCAGCTCTATCCAAAGCTGATTGTCTAACTTTCACCGGGAGGCTCAGCAATGCCAGTATACCTAAACGGTAATCATATCTGTTCTGGCAGCGTGATTTTTCTACACTACTCCTATATAACCGGCTGGAATCCTGAGGCCTTAAGGACAATGTAAGAGTGGGTTATGGAGCCACACGGTTTTGCTTTTGTACACCATTAGACAGTAGTGCCTGGTAATTTTATCAAACGGTTGGTCTCCCTTCTTAATGTTTATTTATATTTTGTTTCCTCTTTTCTACATTTTGCAAGTCTCTATGGTGAGGCAAAAGGCAAATTTCTCATGAATTTTGTACCAAAGCGAGACAGACCGAATCGTTGCATGAGCCACTCTGTACATGTCATAACCAATCACGATGTTGCAATGTTTAGCGAGGCCCCACAATATAATAGGTCTCGGCAGGTGAATGTCAATCAAGCAGCAAAAAAACTGTGCAAGACATCTACAGTCTTAGTTGTTGGATGCAGCTCAGCTTGTGAAGTACGCACGTCACAGCAATTCCACCGTTTGCCACAGTCCTTCGCAAATAACTTAACCGCCGCTCCCGAGGATGACACCCCCCTGTCCTGATACTCACCCAAAACAGGAAGTTGAAGAAGAAGAGCAGGTACTTCACACACTTCATACCTCCTTGAACGGCCATGCTGCTCGGTGGTTACGTTCCTGTGTTTGTCCAAAAAAAAAAAAGACAGACAAATAAGTATGGACTGCTGGTTAAAATCCCTTGATCTGGAACATATTTGATCACAAATGATTTTCACCGCATCCATTTTCGCAACAGTCACATTTTAAATCCAGTCTTCCCTCGCACGTGCTCTGTTTTCAACCAACTGCTTGGTATAAGTTCAAGTGTCGCTCAAATTTGCCGCATTTAATCAGTCAATAGATGGCTTCCTTCCTTCTGTAAGGCACTTACTCGAAAATGTATATTTAATAATTGGTAAATTATTAACCATGTACGGTCAGGTCTACATGTATTTGAACAGTGACAAAACTGTATTCACTTTGGCTCAGTGTACGCCACCACACTGGCTATGAAATGAAACAATCGAGATGTGCGCAACATTTAGACTCTTCAACTTTGAATTAAGTTCTTGTTAAAAATATGATAAGATCCGTGTAGGAATTACAACCATTTTAGGTGCTCAAAAGTAATCAAACAAACAAACAATCTTAATTAAGTAGTCGTATCTAACACATGATCGACCATTTGGTGTATTTTATGCCGGCCAGATGCCAAAGTGTCAGTGTTGTTGACACTGAGGCAAACTCACGACTTTATCGATCACAACGCTGGGTGCAAAGACTTTCATTGTAAATGTTAACAAAAAAAAAATCTGACTTAATTCACTATATTTATGTTCAATTCACATTTTTTATTGTTCAACATATACGCTAAACTGGCTCCATGTCAGGAGATTGACTTGGTCATTCCAGAACATTCCAGTTCTTTGCGTTAAAGTGTCATGGGCTGCTTTGGCAGTATCATTTGGGTCATTGTCCATATGCGTGGTGACACACCGTCCAACGTGTTTTGAAGCAATTGCCTAAATCCGAGCCGATAAAATAGCCCAGTTACAATTCAGAATTCAGAATACGGCTGCTTTTGGCAGCAGACACATCACCAATAATTGCAAGGGAACCTGGCAGCCGTACATGACACCATCTCCATCAGGCTTCTTGAGTGAGGTGGTATGCTTTGGATCATGAGCAGCTCCCTCTGTTTTACAGTCTTCATACTTTTTCTCTCCATACAATTCTGGCAAAAGCTCATATTTGTCTCATCAGTCCAAAGGATGTTGTTCCAGTGCTGGACAGGCTTTGCAGACGATTTATAGCAATCTCTCGCCCGTTTCTTCAAAAAATCAGTTCACACAGAAGGATCTGGATAAGCAAACTTTTTATTGGCCCTGAAGTTGGATAAGGTGTGTAGGTTCGTCATATTAAAAGCAAATTGTCTATCCTGAGTGGAGACATGATGAAATCATTGCCTAAAATGAGGGTTCTGAGGGGTCCGTTTGTCCTGTGACCATTTTGGGACCCCCCCATAACACTAATGACCTTGTGTCCCTGAAAATCATCTGAGTTACAGTAATGTCATCATATTTGATGAAGAAGTTGTCAAAAAGCCTTCAAACACACAAATGTCAATTACCTGGACCCTCCTATATCCCAAAAATTATTCTGGCATGAAACAAAATCCAGCTCTAAAGGGTTAATATTGTATATAATGGAACAAGTATCCCATTTGTAAGCATTGATTCCAAGAGAGGAGGCAATCAATGACCGCTTTATCAATTTATAGCCCATTAGCTCATATAAAAGAGAAGTTATAGGTCTCTAGATATGGCTACAAACTAAGTGCAGGAAAAAAGTGGGTGTGGCACCCAAAATTTCCCGGGGCCATAATGCCAAAATGCCTAAAGGTATGAAGCTGAAATTTGGGATTCCTTCATTTGGGGTCAAAAAACTAATTTTAGAATTTTTTTCAGTCTAATCTGAGAGATGTCACAGGGGAGGTTTCAGGGATCTGTGTGAATTGACATGGAATAACCCCCTGTGCCATCAGGGAGTCAAATTCCACTGTTTGGTTACTGGTCATTGATTATATTCAGGCAGACTACTGAGTTCATTTTACTGCTGTAGAACAGCGCTGAGGTTAGACCTGACCAACTGAAGCAACCCCAGATCATAACACTGCCTCCGGTGGCTTGTGCAGTGGGCACTATGCATGACCGGTGCATCACTTAACGGGCTTCCTTTGTTACCCTGACGTGCCCATCACTCTGAAATAGGGTGATTCTTTTTCCATCCCTCAGTGGCTTTCTCCTGGCCACACAGCTGTTGGTCCCAATCCTCCAAGTACTTGTTGCGTCGTGCATGTTGAAATGCTCCTTCCTTCATAATTAAACACAGCCATGAGTTCTACTGTTGATTTTTTTTTTTTTTTTAAGATGAAACTTCACCGAGCATTTCAGTGATCCCCGATCAAGATCAGCTATGATTTTTCTCCAACCCATTTCTTCAGCGAAGCCGACAGTTCACCACTGAATCAGTCAGGATTAAAAGAATTATTGCCAGCTGAAACATATTCATCACTGCAATACCGATTCAATCATAAGCTTCTGAGTATTTGCTTATTTAAATCCCAATGGTGACTTTTTTTTTTTGACAGACAATGTGTATGAGCTAATTCAGCCATTTTGACAGCAGTGGTTTATTATTTTTAACCATCACTAACTCCAACTTTGACCAGCTTTGGCAGCATTACTGATTAAGAGACATGGAATCCTAAACAGCAGCCAACCATCCCTCACGAAACCTTTGAATCCCACAATTAGAATATTTGACTGGGCTGTATACAATACAACTGCACTATGTAGGACAAGACATTAGAAGCTGAATTTCTCAAGCCTATTCCTCTACACTTAACAGATTGTTGTCACTACCTCCACCAACACCCGTGTCTGTTTGTATATCAGTGTCTGTTAGTTTGTCCTGACAATAGCTCTCAAAATGTTCCATTTCAACGATATTCCATGGATTTTTGGGCAACGGCCCACGGAACAATCCATTAGATTTTGGTGGTAATCTGAATCACCATGGATCCAGGATTTTTTTAAAGGATTCGTTACCATTGTGGGATTGCAAGATTAGAACAAATCCATCTTAAAATCCACTGTATGTACTGTACATAAAGTTCAATTTGACAAAACTCAGCCAATTGTGCAAATACAATGGAGGCTCTTGCAGGCACTTCTCAATATGAGGACCTTTGAGGGTTCCATGTTCCTCCAAATCATATTGAGCAAACAGAAGAGGAAGGACAGGTTTGTAAAGCACATTTTACGGCTGATTTAAAATTTTATATATTAAATTGGACCACTTAGCTTTACTATTGAAAAAGTTGAAAAGATATGGCCATGACCGTATGAAATTGTATACCAAAATACCGACACAGGAAGTACTTTCTGTCGCGTAAATAATGATTCTCTGTCAAGTTGAGATAGCTATGGACAACTCTCCATACCACTGGGGACACAGGAAATTGGGGATCATTTATAGCATTTAATTCAACTCAATGATTATATTACGGGGGTGACAGACCATCGCCCATCAGATAAAACATTCTCATTCAGACAACACAGACAATACACGGTTTGAAGGGTAGAAAAAAGGAAACACTTTTTTCACATTTAAAGTTATTTTAGCCAGTTACACTGACGTTCGGCTTCAGAGCATGTTAGATAGCTATATCATTGATGTTTGGAATTTTATAACATTAATTACTTAAGTCGCAACAGTAGTTGTGTAGCCCATCGATGTACTGTGGATGAAAATAGCGAG
Organism: Gymnothorax javanicus; assembly: GCA_029692085.1. Classification (NCBI taxonomy): domain Eukaryota; kingdom Metazoa; phylum Chordata; class Actinopteri; order Anguilliformes; family Muraenidae; genus Gymnothorax; species Gymnothorax javanicus. Next base: position 81,042,112 of record CM056203.1, on the reverse strand, counting down.
CCATTTTATTACGGTTCAGGTAAGTTTCAGATCTCCATTGACAACCAGCCACCAATGCGTTTGTCCATCAGCCAGCTCTCAGGGGAAAGCGAGAAATGATACTCAATGTGGCTGGCTGATCTTCCCCCGTCAGACTGTTATCAACTCTCCGCACACTCACTTTAATGTACTGGCCGTTTTATCGGGAATTTCATCTGTAAAACAATATAATTTGACCATAAACCGCTGAAGTGGAATTTATAACGTTGGTCTGACGTTATCTGTGTTGCCTACCAACCTATCCCGCAGTGCCAGTAAGTTAACTTTGAAACAGTAAGTTGACATTGGCAAGGGATACATTTCCACTAAACTAACGTTAACTAGCTTCCTTAATAAAACATTATTCAGTTGCATTTTTCATAATCTAGACTACCAAGATAAACGATTTGTAAAATTTAAACCACTTCCGAGTTCCCACTCGCCCGGGAACACCCGTTTACAGTAGCTTGACCGAATCTTAAGGTTAGTTGCCAGACAACTTCCGTTAGTTTTGCAATAAGTGCGTTGCAGAAAGTTAGTAGCAAGTCAATTAGTTCTCTCGTTAGTTATCGAATTGGCTTGCAACTAGCCCGTGTGCAACGTCGACTAGCTAATTTAGCAGTTAGCTACTGCACGTTTAAATAACAAAAATACAAATACTGTCTTTCAGCAGGTGAGCTAATTGTAGGTTATTATCAGTTGCATAGTCAGAGGCAAGCACAAACTGAAAATTTAACAATTGATGGAAAATAAAACTTACCTTTAGTTTATATCAGTGGATAAAGAATCCTTTCTAGGAGTGAGCTCGACCCAATGATGCAGATCAAACGTTAGACTAGTGATGAGAACTCTGATGAGGCGTGATAGCAATCAAAATGACGTAATCATTTGACTTTGCAGTAGCGAACATCCCTCCGCTGCGTGGTCGGAGCACCCAGGGAGCACCCTACAATAACTTCCTTAGCGCTCCAGTCCTGGGATGCACCCTGCGGTGGGCTGTGTTACACTGACTTCAACAGGTCTAAAGCCGACTAAAACTTCTGACGTTAATTAGATCTGCAATGCTTGGTCTCAATGAAGGTATCGGTTTGACATCTTGTAGACCATTTCCAAGATTAGTAAAACTCTTTATTAATAAGCAGATTATGAAATTGATACTTAAAAAAACTGGACTGACAACTGCATTCTAAAGTGAGATCACACTTAGTTATCCTGCAATATCGTTTGATATATTCATTTCTATCTTCCTAAAAAATCTGTTTTTGGCCCTGCAACATCCGGTCATTCGCCTTAAAACTGTAGCCGGTCGATATATTTCCGTCAAAGGTGGCTGCATTAACATTAAGAATGTCCACTTTCTAACACTTTTAGGGCAGTTTTCTGCCATTTCTGGTTAATTGATGCACTTTTGTGTCTAATTTAATGGAAATACTTTATATTTTTATTTGCCAACACAATTAGACTTACATTGCGTTGGCTTCGGTGTTTGGCTTATCAAATTAGTATTTTTATACTACTTAAAAATGCAAAATAAAAAAAGAAAGAAAAGAAAATAGTGATAGAAAGTCGTTGAAAATAATTCAAAATAATCTGAATTGACCCACACATTTGGCGGGCAATATCAATTATGACATGAATTAAGTTAAATTTGAATGAGTTTGACGAACACATCCCAACAAAACACCCTTGCAAGGCTTCAATTACTTCGAGAAGTGGGCACAAAATGTCAACAGACTGTCGCCTTTCTCAGAAAAATGAGGATGCAATGCCCTCTAGTGGTTATCCGGAGGAAATGAGTTGTGCCTTGTTCGAATAAACCACTTGATGCCTTCAGTGATCAGCTTCAAAAGCGGCGGTGATATGCCTAAAATATCACACATGTGATGCCGTCCGTCGTTAATTGACTCTCAGGCCATGTACATTAACTTATTGCCATTTAATCGACGCTCTTATGCAGTTCGAAGTGCAGTGAGGGAACAAAAGTTTTGAGAACCACGTAGGGTTGTAACGTTCAAAATACCGGAAGTGACAGTATAAGTGATGTTGCTCTGAAGAATACCAGCGACTGCATCAGTTGAAGAAATCCATCAATACATCCAGCTACAGTTTAGGTCAGAAGTTTACATACACCCTAGCCAAATTCTGTACATTTAACTCAGGTTTTCACTGTTCCTGACATCTAATATTGGTAAGCATTCCCTGTCTTAGGTCAGTTAGGATAACTACTTTTTTTAAGAATGTGAAATGTCATGATAATAGTGGATAAAGTGAATTATTTCAGCTTTCCATTCGTCACATTCCCAGGAAATCAGAAGATCGGGTAGCATCGCCTTTAAATTGTTTAACTTGAGTCAAATGTTTTGGGTAGCCTTAAACAAGCTTCTCACAATAAGTTGCTGGAATTTTGATCCATTTCTCTTAACAAAACTTGAGTAACTGAGTCAGGTTTGTAAGCCTCCTTGCTCGCACATGCTTTATCAGTTCTGCCTACAAATTTCTGATTGGATTACTAAGGTTGAGATGACGAGCAAGAAAATATTCCAGTCTAAATACAGTTATATCAGGTAACTGAGGCCTCTGTTATTTGGCAATAAGCTCTATGCAAATTAAGCAACTGTGATCTAATCAGTTGCATATTTATAAGGCCTCTATCAGCTAATTTATTGCAACATTTATTAATGATTTTGGACAATATTTTAATCGTTGCTTGTTTTAATGCTTGGATATCAAAATGGGCCTTTATCACAAATTTATTCATAAACTGCATCCTCTGCATGCCATTCTTGACTTACAAATTCCTCTGACTGCAGCCTTAACCTAACACATCTTTGTTTTTTTCAAGTACATCCGGTCATGAGAGAACATAATCTTACTGCGCGTACAGTCTTAAGCCTGCTAATACACTGCTGCCAGTTACCGGAAACACATCACTCAAGTGGCCACTTGACTGAGATCAAAGACCGCAAGTGAAGGTATTGAGATGAAGCCAATGACTTTGTTGTCCTTAAGTCACTTTGCCACAACTTTTGAATTATGCTTGGGTCTTTGCCCATTAAGAAGACCCATTTGAGACCAAGCTTTCACTTTCTGGCTGATGTTTTCAGGTGTTGCCACAATATATTCGCATAATTTTCCTTCCTCGTGATGTCATTTATTCTTTGGATGGTGTTCTTGGGCTTGCAAGCCTCTCCCTTCTTCCTTCAAACATAACAATGGTCATTATGGCTAAACATTTCAAATTTTGGTTCATCAGACCACAGAAGTAAGATTTTTGTCCCCATGTGCATTTGCAAATTTAGTCTGGGTTTTTGTGGTGGTTTTGGAGCAGCTGCTTATTCCATGCTGTTTGGCCTTGCAGGTTATGTAGATACAGGACTTGTATTAGTGGATGTAGATACTTTCGCACCCGTTTCCTCCAGCATCTTCATGAGGTGCTTCGCTGTTGTTCAGGGAGTGAGTTGCACTTTTTGTATCAAAGTACGTGCAGCTCTGGAAAAAAAGAGCCTGACCTCTAGCAAAATACGCCTCCAAAGGTCGTTTAACCTGAAGTTACGTTATGAGTTAAGCGACCTCTAGCGGTCATTTAAATAACGACAATCTGGTTTCCATCGTCAAGCGTCGCCGTCATTAAATTCCTGACCTGACCCTAACCCTAACCCTAACTCTAACCATTACCCTAACTCAAACACTATCTGTAATTCTAATTTAAACTGCCTCCAGCCAGTAGGGGCACTAACTCAGGAAATGCTCTTCTAAGCATGGATGCTTCTAAGTCATAATCAGGGTAAGCGATCTATTTAGGCATATGGTTAGCGATAAAAAGAGTCTTCTTCCTGAGCAGTATGGTGGCTGCGTGGTCGCATAGAGTCTGTACTTGCATATTATTGGTTGTTCAGATGAACGAGATTCCTCCCATGGATGAACCAGACTTTTGGAAGTCCTAAAATTTGATTTGAGGTTTCAGCTGATTTCTTTTTATTTTCCCATTATGGCAAGTGAAGAGGCACTGAGTCTGATGGTAGGCCTTAAAATACTGTACATCCACTGGTAAAGCTCCAGTTGACTCAAATTATGTTATTTCGCGTATCATGACATAATGTTCTAGAACAGGGCTATTCAACATTATCCTGCAGGGGCCGGTGTGGGTGCAGGCTTTCATTCCAACCAAGTACTTACACACCTGATACTACAAATCAAGCTCTTTAGCAAAGACTCTTAGGGTTGATCAGTGGTGTCAGGTGTGTAAGTGCTTGGTTGGAATGAAAGCCTGCACCCGCACCAGCCCTTTCTGGATAAGGTTGAATAGCCCTGTTCTAGAATTTTCCAAGATATTTTGAGGCACAATCAGTTTAGTGAATGTAAACTTATAACCCACTGGAAATGAGATACAGTGAATTATAAGTGAAAAATTACTTGTGTAATGCACAACGAATATGTTCTAACCATCTAAAGACTAAAGACGAGATGGGGAAAAATGTCTTTATTGTTCATCCTCAGGATCTTTCATTCAAAATGTCACAAAAATCTAACCTTTAATTGAAGTAACATGCTTGATAAAAACATTGAATTGTTATCATGAAACAAACAAAAAATTTGTGCCACAATTATCGAATTCCTTCATTTAATATGTTGCGCAGCCTCCCTTTGCAAAGATAGCAGCTATGAGTCTTCTCCTAAAATGCATGATGAGATTGGTGAACTCATGGCATGGGATCTGAGACCCTTCCTCCATACCTAATCTCTTCACGTCCTTCAGATTTTGAGGTCAATGCTTGTGGACTCTCCTCGTCAGTTCCTTTCTCAGATTTTATATGGGGTTTAGGTTGGAGGACTGTGATGGCCATGGCAACACCTTTATTCTGCAGTCAGAGAGGCATTTTTGTGTAGATTTTGAGGCGTGCATCAGGATCATTGTCCTGCCGTAAGGGCCACCTTAAGCTTCCTGGCAGAGGCTGCTAGGTTTTTATATACTGTAGTTTCTGCTTATATCTAATTGAGTCCATGATAACGTGTCCCAGCAAGATGTTCAGGGCCTTTGGAAGAAATACAGCCCAGTAACAGCAAGGATCCACCACCCTACTTCACAGTGAGTATGAGGTGCTTTTCTGCACGTTTATCTTTCTGTCTTTGCCAAACCCACCTTTGATGTATGTTGCCAGAAAGCTCAATTTTGGTCTCATCTGACCTTGTAACTTAGTTTCATTCAAAGTCCCAGTAACGTCTGGCCAGTTGAAGGTGCTTTAGTTTGTTATTGATGGGCAACTGAGGCTTTTTTCTCCAGCTCTCCTCCCAAACAACTTGTGGTGATGTAGATGACATCTGATGGTAGTTTTGGTAACTTCCAGTGGCGGTTCGTCAGCTGTAACAAAGGGAAGCTAAAACCTCACCCTTCAAAGCTCAATGACTTAAACCTTTCGCAGTTAACTTTTCTTGATCAGCAGTTGCTCATACGAATTGGTAGACAGACAGTCAAATTTATTTTCGATAGCATTGTTAAACATTGCGCCACAAAATTATCAGGGGTTTTCCTTCACACATAAATTACGACGTAAATTACCATAGGCCTACGTCTTTATAAATTCTGTGCTCAAGTAGCTCGTGAAACAGCATAAATTCGCAGATTGATAAGTGAGGCTCATTAAGCAATAAACTGTGCAACATCGCATTCTTTACTTATATTGTAGAAAACGGATTCTCGTGGCTTCTTGCAAAAGAAGCCTCGCAAACTAATTTATAAAGACGTATTGATAATTTGCGTCATATTTTATGTGCGAAAGAAAACCCCTCATAATTTTGTGGTGCTATGTATAGCAATGTTTTCGAAAATAAATTTGACTGTCCTTCTTCCAATCTGTCTAAGCGACTGCTGATCAAGAAAACTGCGACAGTTTTAAGTCATTAAGCTTTGAAGTGTGAGGTTTTGGCTTGCCTTTGTTACAGCTGATGAACCGCCACTGGTAACTTCCTGATTTCAAGACACAACTAACCTCTGCAAATATTCTGCTGTGATCCTTGGAGGTTCTTTTGCCAGTCTAACCATCATCCTCCTAGTGCGTGGGGTCAATGCACACACACACACACACACACACACACATCCTCTTCCAGGCTGATTTTTAATATGGCCTGTCGCTTTAAACTTCTTAATTACTGCCCTAATGGTAAAAATAGGTATTTATAACAGTTTAGGCATTTTATTATATCCATTTCCTGATTTATGTAGTTCAACAACTTTTAATTTTACCAATTTTTGTTTAATCTTAAAAATATTATCCCACTTTTTATACCACAGTTTCAGTGCATCATCTTCTGGGGGCAGAAACTGCGCATATTTTCTTCATGAATGAGGTCACTTACCGTGCAAATGCAGTGAGTGCCTGAGGTCTGACCAACCGACATTTTGTCTGCACTGTACAACCATTCTCAGCTTCTGCTAGTTTGTTGCCTTGTGTTCATGAGCTGGCCAGTAATGAATTTTCACATTTTTGGCTCATAGCACTCCTTCTTTCCTTCAGCATGCTAATGGATGAAGCACCTTCTGTGTTAGGATGCATGTGTTTGAGTGTGAGCAGATAAGAGACTTCTGTATACTTCAGAATTTACTCTGCTGCTGATACCTACGGTCATGTGATCAGTGAAGACAAGGGAGCCAGCGGCAGCCATAGATGGCCAAAAAAAACCGCACAATTATTATCCATCATCACGGTTCAACCATGTTTCCACAAGTGGTGGTAGGGAATGGGGTGTTAGCTGCCTCCTGATGAGTGGTTCTGATTGGTCAGACAGGTGAAGAATTCTTCGGCTCTCACCTTTTGAGATCCTCCTTTTGCAGTTCCTGTGCTGATCAGTGCTCTCTTTCCGCTTAAGGAGGGTTTCAAATGCTGATTTCTGAAAGTCTAAGGTCTGACTGCAGGCTGTTTTTTTTTTTTTTTTTTTTACCTCAGCCTTAAGTCTTCTTTGACTTTCAGTTTCACACCTTTGGCTCTCATGTTGGTAAATGTCAGTGACAGATTAACCCTTAAAACACTAAACGCAGCATTTGCTGCTCTCTGATATAATGAAATAAAATTGAAGCTTTTGAAAACCTGTAGGTTTTCAAAAGCTCGAGATATTTTAATTTCTAAGTGTTTGAAAATTTATTTCAGCGTCCTAAGGGTTAAAACATAAAGAAGCCTAGCTTGGTTATAAATCCAGCGAGGAAGTAATTAGATACACTCGATTAACCAGCCGTGAAAGCACTTATCCCTGATAATATAGGGTCCGGAAAGGGCTTTGCATAAAAAGTGCAGTCATTTCTACGGGGTAAAACCAAAATGTATGAGAACACCCATCAGTTGTGACTGACAGTCTGCACTCCATATTGTTCGATTGCAAACTAAGAGTAGTCAAATCAGGAAAAACTGCATTTGTCCCAAGTATTAAGGAGGCAGCTCTGCACTACCGATAACAAACTAATTTAGCAGATATTGCATAATCATACACCGCCAGTAAGGTCGGAGGAGTAAGACCAGCATGCTGAAACATGCACAGATATACATTAGCAACCTTTCATACTTATAGTATAAACAGCACGCTCACATAGTATTGTGTACAAAGTGTGCTTCCACGGCATGTTGCAGTTGTGTACGCTGTTGCTTTGTTCTAATATTACAGCAGCCACTGTTGTCATAAGAAGCTCATTAATTCCCTTTTTAAAATGACTTGTGAAGAATATTGAGTGGAAATAGAGCTGTTTATGTCCTGCCGGTGATGTGTTTCCATGATCCAGTCAGCCCAATCAGGGCCGGCTCTCTATATTTAGCCGGCAGGACTGTGGGAAGGGAGGGTCTGCGCGTCTGTGCAGCCCCAGGCTGAGTGGGAGTGCGCGTGGGCGTAATCGACGTCAGGACGAGTGAGTCACTGTGACGCAGACTGCCTCTCACTGGGATTACCAGAGTATGAGGGAGGGAGTGACAAAACGCCTATTTGTACTTATCATTATTATTATTATTATTATTATTATGATGATTTTGCTCGTGGGGGGGTTAATTAAGATAGCATATACCCATAAAATAAGCAGTCTGTTACTTCCTCTACAGTATACATTAGCAAAGGGTCACGCTCTCAATCTCAGGGGTTCTCAGCCGAATCGAGTCAGGTTCTGTGGTGGAGCACTCTGCCATTCCAGCCAGGGGACTGCACCCCTGATTCAACAAACCAAAGTGACTCACTATTCACCATAGAGTCCTCTATATGGCGTGTGAGCCATTTTATTTGTTTATTTATTTTGTCGTGTCTGAATTCCCAACAGAGAATTTCATCCACCATAAATAGTCCACAAAAAATACCCAAAATGCACTGCAAAATGTAGGGAACAACAATGGTCACTACATTAGTCTGATGTATACCATAATGCAACGCGTTTACGTCTTAACTGGCCCCCCTGAAGAAGAAAGACCGATGGCGGAGGAACGGTTTGGCTGTGCGACAAAATGGAGTCAGGCGCATGCATCCCACGGATTTCACGCGTGTTTCTTTGATGCAGTGATTGCTCAGGTAGTGACCAAAACAACCTTCATTCGTCCCCCAGATAGTTCAATATATGACAAATACTATATTGTGAATGTGTGTATGAACGAATGAGTTAGTCATTTCCAACACAGCCAAGGTCTTCAGCAAAAAAAATCTCTCAGGGTCAGTTATTTGAATCAAAGTGCGCACCTGCTTGTTGGGAACAAAATCCTGCACATCCACTTCACCGTCCCTAGACATAGCAGAGAACCCCAGCTCAATCTGATACAGCAGAGAGCGAGACAAATCATCTCTCAAAACTGTATTAAAACTTAAAATTTTACAGAGGAACCAATCAAAACAGTCATGGAAACAATAAAATAAACCTTTATTGAAAATTAAAAATTAACAAAATAAATAATCTACTGTACAACATAAAATCAATAGGTTGTCTAAAATCTGCGAGCAATTGAGAACTAGATCTACACATGGATAGGATATTACATGTTTTGCCAAAAACTTGGTGCAGTGGTACAAATTAATCAGCCGTTCCTCATCTTTCACTGTCAAGGTACAGAGCGTCACAGCCCTGTCGTCATTTTTTGTGTGGCTTTGTTAGCATTCTTCCATTTCCGCTTCTAACGGTCCGATGTCCATGGGGAAAATGAATGGGATTTTTGAAAATCCGCAAACATAAGGTCCATGAGTAAATTTGTCGCCCGAGATGGTGTTATGTTTTGTTTAGTGAGATGACACACGCATTACCTTACATCCATGTGAAAATGAAACAGTCCTTGTCTATTAAAATGCGCATGTTGCTGACAACAATGAGCCGATGATCTGAAACCAGTGGGTGAAGTACTAGTTCCATAAAACAAGTTTAGCATGTCGATAGCAACATTCGCCATTGAGTGTCTCAAAGCCCTTCACTCTTGAAAAGGTCGGGAGTATTCTACCGCATTATCACAGAAAGTAAAACAATATTGCTTTCCAAGCGCTTATTTAATCACGGACCTTATTTTGGCTGATTTTAGTACACCCATTCATTTTTTTTCCACAGACACTGGACCGTCGGAACAAGAGTTTATGAAGCCGCGTACAAAGATTCGTCACATTCTGACTCTCTATTAGTGCTGACTTTGCCCGAAGACGATCTTTAATACAGTCACGCTTACAAACTACATTGAAGAGGTATTCAGAGTATTAACTGCTCTGGTATTATATTGTGTCAAAGCATTGCAGAAACACATCTAAATGGATAATGATGAACGAATTACAGCATGCACATAGAGTCAGTATTGAAACATTACGTAAACGTAACTATGCAGGCTTCAACAGAACTAGCCAACAACAGGCTACACTGAGACTATATCAGCAAACAAAATGGCGTAGTGTTTTAAAAGACAAGCAAAACATAAATGACAACCTGAGAAGGGAGTGGACATGCTCTTTTGCCTACGCTCAATCAGTGTCGTTGGCCAATCATACTACATCCCTCACTCTTTTAGACAAGTCAGTGTCCATCACACTGCTATCAGATATTACTGCATTACTTTTTATCAAAAAACACACCTTGCTAACCTATATTTACACTTAATTACAAATAAGCGCTATCTACTGTTTTTAAATGGACCAAGGAACGACAAATAGCTTTAAGATTTGGTAACTCTTCAGTTGTAGGCACACTGTTTCATCGCTATTCCACATTACTGGGAATCCTGGCCTCTCCTTTGAATGCGGACATTTTTATTTTATTCCAATGCCCAGCAGGTCAGAGTAAAATTCTTCACAACAATAAAAATATCAAAGTTGATTCCATCTTTTCTGTCCCTGCAGTGACCTTTGTCTTAAGCTAAGAGATGCAATATCGAAGCAAGAATACATAATTTAGCAAATAAAGGCTTGGAGCCAGAAAGTCAATGGATTGCAGTTGCACATTCGGTCCACCCACGAAAGAACAGAGTACAAAAGCCTAGACAAGCCCACAGGGCTACAACTACCACAGGTTAGACACAAGATCAGTTGCATAATTTCTACATTGATACTAAAGAATGAACAGCAAAATATAAAATTTCCTGAATCCAGTATGTCGCTATCAAAACCACTACGTGACGACCTCTGTTCCCTTCGTTATCTGAGCACACAGGAGCAGTCGTTTACCTGGGTTATTTTATTTTGTGCTCGAAAACCTACAGAGAAATTACATTCTTCGTTAAACACTAAACACAGGAAAACAAATAGCACCAAAATGAAATGATAAAGACTAATGAGCAGTGAAACTCCGCTGAGACGGACTCGCACCCACCATACAACTTCCATACCAGCGCCCGTCTATATGGGTTTTTTCGATGGGTTTTGGCAGAAATAATAGAAATGTTATTGCTTAATGGGACATTATTGAGGGTAGGGTATGAGAGGGGCGTTATAAGTAGGTATGTTGCTATTGTCGAGGGAATTGAGGGTTCAAAGGGGTAAATTTTGCTGCCGCTGAGGCGGGATGCCAGGCCCATTAGGGTCCAGCACAGTACAAACGGGATGGGATATGAGCTGTATTAGTGGCGATTACATGGTTGAAGGGCCGATGCTTATGTGTTATTGGGGTAAATACACTGCAGATGGGGTGGAGTCTCAGGGTTCTAAAGGCGTAGACCATTGTCTTGTGACAGGACGGCTTCTATTTTCCGCCGTTATCCGAATCGTCTTTGGTGCTGCAGGAGCTGCTTTGTCTTCGGGGCCGAGCCGCAGTTCTCTCTTCACTCTCTGAAAAGAAAGACACAGAGCAGACCTTTCAGCTTTGACACAAGGAGGCACTTGATAAAAGCTTATCGTGCGCAAACAACAGGGTGGTGCTGGCCAATATATCAACATTATATCGATATTGTGACGTAGGAGATCTTCTGGGGTTTTTGTTATCGAAATATCATATCATATCATATGGCATAAGTGTTGGCTTTTCAGGTTTGAGAGACTATATTACAGTGAAGGCAGTGGCGTGGCGTAAGGTGTTCTGAGGGCCTTCAGTAACCGCACCCTTTACCTCTCGATTGCCCTCAAGCTGTTCTCGTTTGAGTTCGCCTGATTAACAATCAAACAATTTATCAACTGAACAACCAAGACCAATATATGACCTATAATAAGAAACGATAATGAAAAAGTGAATGCCTATCGCCTATATTTATATAATTGATATGGCATTGTCAGGATGGCAATATAAATGCAAAAAATCCAAAACTTTCGCTGACTTCGCAGCATTTATTTTCGCCAACCTTTCAATTGTCACTCAGCTGTGCCTAACAACGTGCCTAACAACGCCCTTTAGCCGTGACTTCATTCAGAATATAGAACGAATTCTTGTGGCTTATTGTTTAATGAGACTTGCAAACTAATTTAAGCTAATCTGAGCCATTTCACGAGCTACATGAGCACAGAATTTATAAAGCCATATTGATATTTTAGGTCACCATTTATGTGCGGAAGAAAACACTACTAATTTTGCAGTGTCATGTATAACAATGCTATCGAAATTAAATTTGACTGTAGTTCAAGCAATTAGTCCGAGCAACTGTTGCAAATCAGGATAATTGAACAGCGAGAGGTTTAGGTTATTAAGCATTGAAAGGGAGGTTTCTGAAGGGCTTTGTAATGGCCGACTGACCGCCTCTGAGTGAATGGATGCAGTTTCTGCGCTTATTAGACTGTCATTGCTGTTGCTTGTACCAGTTTGGTTACAATATTCACATTACAAATGAAATAAAAAAATCTCACTGCATAGATATTTTGTGAAAGCGCTAGCAGTCATCCCTAAAATATCTGCATAACATTGATATTGAGGTATTCAGTCAAAAATATTGAGATATAGAGGATCTTACATGAGTGAGCGTGTCATATGAAAGTTATGAAATGAGTTGAGCAAATTTTGCATTTGTTGCAAGCTTTAGTTCAACAAGTTTCATAACTTTCTCATGGCATGACCGAGAGATTCTGTTTATCACATAACTGACTTGTGTAATTTAATGGAAAGCAAATGTAATTTCTGTTAGCAGCCATTGTATGTTAGCACTGCGCTAACTACATCGCTTCGCTTAGTCAATCTCTGAGTCACAGACATTCATGGCAGAACGAGCAACAGTTTGCAAACTCAGTCAACTGAGCCAGCAAACGAACTAATGTTACATAATGGTTTTGAAAAAGGATTGCATGCGTGCTACCAAGCGAAATAACGTAAACTTAGTTATGTGACTGGTGCTTAACTAGCTTGCTACAGCACTGAGCCATACTGATTTAACCAACGTTACACTCAGTATTCAGTTTGGCTAGGTGTTAACAACATGACATAATGCAAAGCGATTTTTTTCTCCACGTTCTCAGCCAATGAAATTTTCATAAAAATTATATTTCCCTATAGGAAAAGTACTGCAGTTATGTGATAAATCATCCAGCCCTGTAACAGAGCAACATTTTACTTCTCTAAATGAAAGCATAGCTGCATCCAGCTGACCCTCAGACAGCCCAGTTCTCTCGAAAGCATTATCATTTCAGTGCATCGCAAGACAACACAGATCTCATTGGAGACACTGTGATCAAGTAAGACTCAGCTAGCATTTTGATTTCTCTCCACTGCATTCTCATTCATACAGCCAAATATACAGTGCACAAGTCAGGTGACGCACCTAACTCATTCTCAAACTGTTTTGCCACACTGCCCCCAGATATGTAGGCAGTGGACACTTTCAATGGGCACACACACACACACACACACACACACACACAGCAGGAAGAACCGAGAGCTTGAAACACAGGAACAGGCATGACAAAAAAGGAAAAAAGAAAACGTCATATGAAAATATAGCAAAAGAACAAAAAAAAAGAAAAACAAAATGGTACAGGCTCACTACCCACACATTTTATTTTTGTACCGCTATGCCAGCGTCGAAGCTGCTCCCCTCCCACCGACTCCCACACACCAATCTCCTCCCCTCCTCAGTTCCACCCCCCCACGCTCAGTCGCACGCATCTCTCAAGAACACACTGACGTACAGGGGTGGGGGTAATTGCAAGCCCCTTCACCACGCGTCTGGCCCCCCGCCTCTTTCATTTCCATCCCCCTCCATCGCAGCTCGGCGAGCAGAAGGCCCGAATGAGCTCACGCTGATGATGAGAGAGGAAAATACACACGAGCCTTATGAGGGCTTTCCACTTCCTCCTCCGAACGGAGCAGTCACTTCCTCCAGCGACAAGAAAAGGACAAGCTAATCTTAGGCACCTTCATTAATGAGTTTGTTCTCCCCAAGATCCAAAACACCGTTTTGAAGAGGTTTTGCTTTGAATTTATTTACATCGTCCTCTTAATACGGCCCTTTCAGAACGAAATTGTGCGATTTGAATTTTTTGGACGTGTGATGGCGCCTCAATTTCACTAGAATAACCTTTCACTCCAAGTACACACCTATGGTGTTTATATTCTGTTAAGGCACATAATTTCTAATCTTATGAACTATAATCATCTACAACGTATATTTAAAAATATGATTTCGAAACTTACGTTATGCTTCGGATTTACAAAATAAACGGGAGTAGCTTAACCCTTTGAGCGCCGAATACATTTTCAAGGAATTGAAAATGTAGTTATCCTGAGCTGTTGAAAACCTATCACGTGGCAACTTGTTTAAAAGAGCTCCCCTGCGGGAGCTCTTTTAAACAAGTTGCCACGTGATAGGTTTTCAACAGCATCTGACTTTGATATCTTACATCATTGCCCACGGTGCTGAAAGGGTTAAATCTCTTTGCCCTTCTACGATAAACACCCAAGTTCTAACCGACCACTACTACAAAGGAAATTAATGAACCGTACTCATTACCTCCGGCAGGAGGTATTGTGATCACTTGCCTTGTGTGTGTGTGTGTGTGTGTGTGTGTGTGTGTGTGTGCGTTTGTCAGCAGGATTACTCAAAAACTATTCAACGAATTACCACAAAACATTATGAGAAATTCTGACTGTATGAATGGGGAGAGGTGATTAAATTTCCAGACAAATCCGGATGCCAATCTGGATTCTGCAGCTGATTATAAGGACTAGCGGATCAAAACCTGCTGGCGGGGGTATGCGCTTTCCGAGTGCTCACTAGTTTTATTTATGCAAGCTTTATTTAACCAGGAAGATCCCATGAGATGCAAAATCTCTTTTTCAAGGGAAGCCTGGCTAAAAACAGCACTGCTTCTCATAAATTACAGTATGTACAAAAACAGTGACTACCAAATCAGACAACACAAGAAGAAAAAACAAAACAGCCCATGTCAAAATGACTACACGCCTCATTTACACAGAGTCTTAATCTAAGATGAAACACACCCGATGAGACTGAATTGTTTAACTGTTAAGTGCTCTGAAGATTTTTCCATTACCAGGGAGCAAAATAGGAGGAAGCAGTTTTACCACGCTCAGAGAACATCTTAGGAACCTTTACCACGCTCAGAGAACATCTTAGGAACCCAGTAAAGCAGACTTTTAGAGAAAAGAAGCTGGTAACCATTGCTGAGAGGGGAAAAAAGCCTGCTGAGGTAATGAGGCCATTGGGCCAATATGGTGGCTTTGTAGGTGAAAGTAAACTGAAGATGTTGTCTTTGTATGCTTAAAGAAGGCTGAGAAACAGGATTACAAAGTGTGCAGTGGTATGTGCAGTGCTGAGAGTTTGTCATGAAGCACAGTGCACTATCATAGCATAGAGTTCTACCCGTGCAGGGAAAGGGAGGTTGCTTGCATATAAATAATGTTGCTGTAATCTAACACAGTAAGAAATGTGGCTTGTGCAATTTCTTTCCGGGCTTCAAAGTCAAAACAAACCTTGTTCTGAGAGTAAAAACTTGGTCCAATTATTATTATCTTAACAAGCCTATCAATATGTTCTTAAAAAGGGAACTTATCATTGATCCAAATACCTAAGCACTAGCAGGATGACACTCTTTCAATGACATCCCCTCCTACAATATGAATACAGAGAGAGAATTCCAACTGGGACTGCGCTCCGGAAAACATCATACATTCAGGTTTTTTGGCATTCAGGACAAGCTGTAAATCATGCAGTGAGTCCTGAAGCTGAGTAAAGGCAGACTGAAGCTGAGTCACAGCCTGACTTAATGAGGGGGCGGTTGAGTACAGTACCATATCATCTACATAGATGTGTTCTTTACAATTTTTAATATTCTTACAAATATCATTCATAAAAACTGAAAATAAGGGGGCTAAAATTGAGCCTTGTGGGACACCTTTCATGACCCCCATAAGGCTTGATGTGTTACAGTCTACAGAAACACATTCGGTTCTATTCATAAGCTAAATCCTAAACCATTATATGTCTGTTACACCAACACCTGTATTAAGACGATTTAACAATAGTTGGTGATCTACAGAGTCCAAAGTCTAACTCAAATCAACAAAAAGGGCAGCACGAGTCTATTTTTTTATCCAGAGCATTTGTAATATCATTAGTGAACAACACAATGGCTATAATGGTGTTATGACCTGCTCTAAATCCACACTGAGGCTACGTCCACATCAGATCACATGACCTTTTTCCATTGCTCCACAAGCCAATCTATGTGCTTTCTACTGCTGAAGTTAGTTTTGCCCAATTAGTCACTAAAAAGTGGCTTTCCTGAGGCCACGGACCTGTTAAGTCCCAATCTTCCAAGTTCTGGTCACATTGTGCCTGTGGAAATACTCTTATTTTCAAAATTAACACAAACATGAGTTCTACTGTCAATTTTTGAAGATGAGAGATCACTCCACCGAGCCTTTTAGTGATCTCCGATCGTGATCCTTCAAGAGATTTTTTTTTTTTTACCTATTTAATCTGTAAAGTTGACAGTTCACCACTATCTGTCCAGTTTTTATAATACGTTGGACTGTTCCTCACCCTAGTCCGGTGAAATCAGCAACCTCTTTAGTTCCTTTCTCAGTTTGATGCAGGCCAGTAATTTGCCCCTCTTAAAACACAGTAACATATTTTCCACGATACATCTTCCGACGCGGTTGTGTAAGAAATGAGAGGCTACACACAGCATCAGTCAGGGTTACAATAATTGTCACCAGCTGAAATATATTAATGACTTCAATAATGACTCAATCATTCATTGGCTCTTAAGTATTCCGTCATTTAAATCTAAACATTGATTTTTTTTTTTTTTTTTTTTTTGGCCAGTCATTGCATTAAAAATCCTCATATCATTCTTGGCTATCTCTGCCCATGGCTCATACATACTTATTTTTCCTTGCAAAATCTATTATTAAAATGTGAATTTTCACAGTAATGCATTTTTGATTATTCCTTGTGCTCGCACTGATAATTTCTCACCTTATAATGCGACTGATTTTATTAAAACACCCTTCTGCGGTTCTTTTTTTCTTCTCTTTTATGGTTCTCTAATCTTGCCTCTTTGCTCTTTACTCTTCATTGAGTTCTTCAACCATTTATTTCTTTTGCTAGTAGCTCGGCCTCACCATTGTGTTAATAGCTCTGGTCTCTCTAACCTCAAGTCAATTTCTTTCTCCTCACTCTCAAGACTCCCACTCTTCTCACCTCAAGCGATCATATTTTATAGGCTGACTAACTCCAAACTCCGAGTCTCCGGCTATAGCTCAGCAATCAAGCTCTAGCGCGGTGCACTCACTGACAATGTAAGTCTTACGCAGCGACATATTACCCTTGGACAAGCTGTTCTCAACCATGGTCCTGGAGTAGCTGGTAGATTAATTCAGCTTACAAATATATACAGTATGTCATTAAATTTTAATATCATTCCACTGCATCCTGTTTGATGTACTTATTAGTGTTGTCATGCTGTCTCCATCACTTTGAATTTGCGCCAACAATAAATGGATCAATAATAAAAGTACTTCCATCATTTTACCTGCTGGCGGAGCTCTTGAGCTTGATTTGCTCATAGGATCATGTGACACCAGCCTCGCCAATCGTAGCCCTTCATCCATTAGCGTCTGCTGCATGAGGTTACGGCTCCAGGTGGGCGGCGCAGAGGCCTCAGTCGTGGGACAGGGGGAGGAGGAGTGGCTGGACTGCGAGCCCACACCTGTCAGCACAGAGGAGCAGGGACACGCCCGTAAGCATAGACCAGCACAGATGAGCAGGCACGCATCTGTCAGTACAGTCAAAGTGACCAGGGTGTGAGTGTTAACGGTTCATTTATTTGGTAAGTTTCAGCATGGGTGTTATGGCCCCAATTTGTTATGGCGTCACGGACAGCAAGGGATGACAGACAAAATTCTTAAACTTCAACAGATTTAATTAAACAAACAAAACTAATCTACTCTCTACCCTACTGACCAAGATTGAAATAATAATAAAAAAATAGTTACAGTCCCTTGGTAATTGAGATGGGCTGCTATGTTGCGATGTCCTGGGACAGGAAAATGCTCCAACACAGGCTAAAATCCACAAAAAAAGCACAGGTCTTGAAAAGAGTGACAGGTCTGGTCAAATGTATCCTTCCACAATTTCTCCTTGCAATTTCTCCAACTACTACACTCTCTCAATTTTTCTCCTTATATACTCTTTTCCAGCCCCCTCTGAGGCATGCCCAGGACATGCCCAAACCTAGCTTTAGATTGGGCTTAACAAAAAAAAAATGTCAATACTACCATCTAGTGGCTTTTTTTTCCCATTACATGGGTAAGTAGCATAAATCAGGTAAATGATGATGATAATGAATATTATTATTGCTGTTAGTATGATAGGTTTTTGTTTGTTATTTTGCATACTGTTATTATCACATCATAATTGATGAATCATCATCATCATCATCATACACAAGACATGAGAATAATAATACAATAATAGTGGTATTACGTGTCTAACTTGCCGTGTATCACCATATACGTAAGACATACATTGACAATCTCTTGCTTGTAGTAGTAATGTAGAATTGATGTATTGCAAAAAGAGGTGCTGTTATTAATTGTTGTTGTTAGTAATAGTACCCGAGTTAGCATATAAATGATGTACTGTCATCATTTCATTACTATCGATTCATCATTGGCATCATGATTTATCAGCATCATGATGTGTAATTACACACAGTGGCCTAGTTAGTTGCACTTCATGGTAAGTATAATTGTACTATAGTTGTATTGTTAATAGTAGTATTTAATGAATGCTGATTTAGTGTTAGTTATTGTAATGTGTATTAAATATTTATTGATTTATTTATTTTATAACAATCATATCACTAATATTAATAGTACCATCATCATAGAAGCTACTAATACATGAATAAACCAATTTTCATTCTTGGGTGAAGATTATGTATTATATTGAATTACCTGCCCTCGACTTACATTGAATTGGCTCACTGCAAAAGCTGACATACATTTGTGACAAAGCTAAAATACATTTTTCAGACCAACAGGATGATATCTTAATTTCCTGAGGATAAAAAAAATTGCAGCAGAACTCTGAGGGCCAGCGATGCACACTCAGGACGTTGCCAGGGCTTGACATGAAGTTAACTTTTTTTAACACTGTAGTTGCCTTGGTTGTAATTGTAATGTCTTGCCGTGGACATCAGAACCTTCCTTTGATTTGGTTTTGCTCAAGCTGCATGAATAACTAGCTAATAACAATAACATTATATGCTAAGCTGCAATGGACAGTGGCAAATTTTTTTGCAGAGACTAAAATGTGCTGTGATAGGTTATATGTGTTTCTATAATCATCATCATCATCATCATTAACATTACCATTGTTATCATAAGCTACAGTGAATATTGTTGTCCTGGCTCTTATTTTAATGAAAAAATAAAATAGAGCAACACTGCTATCTTTACAAAAATGCACCAACTTTATTGAGAACTGACGTTTTGGTCAAACAACCTTCATCAGCGTGCTTATGGGAAGGAGAGGAATACATATCTGGCTTTACAGACCTTCCATTCAGAATGCTTGAAGTGGTTTGTCTCCCCTCGATAACACCTCTGCTATTACAATATCGAGAGATGTTTCGTACACCAGGTAAGGCTGAGCATGTTTCCAGCACTCATTCATATTAATTTTCAAATGACACATCATAAACAAAAGCCCTTCCTCTTCGCAGGGTTACAGTGGGTTAACCATTGTCAGAGTGGTTACCCCATTGACATAATTGGCTAATACATTATAAAAAACCAAATTAAATGCTATGACAAAATCACAATTGATACAAAAACATGAGTGTTATAAATGATGACCACAGGAAGAGATCTGCATCCCCACACAGGCCAACACATTGGTCAGGATCCACCAACAACACAATGTCAGTTGGCCTTTATGTAAAAATAAGACCTGAATTTCACAGAATTAGCTGATGATTTTGTCAGAATTTAACTTAGGTATGCGTATGTCTGCACTGTGCCAAACATCTCTTACTAAGCTTGCCAGAAAAAATGGCTTCTGCATCTTTTGTTTAGGCTATTGGAATTAAGGAGTTTACTGCTGATAGTGATGTAGACTTTACCCACCCCTGACAGCCTTGTATTTAGCTCAGGCGGAAAACAAGCCAAGCAAAGATAATATTTAAAATATTTCTGGGCCATTTGCGAATTCTGTAATGTGATGAAACAACACATAGGCAAATAAAAACTAGACAGCCGGTCACCCGCAAATCGACACGTATCCCCAGACGCCCAAGCAATTACTCCCAAAATCGGCAGGCTTCATGACCATACCAAAATCAAGGTCAATGCCAAATATGAAATGAATCCATAAAGAACCGTGACCTGTAGAGCGCTTGCGAGAAATCTCCACGAAAGCAGTGGCGCATGCAGCGTAACGACCGCTGATCCGTAGTATCCCCGAATCATCGTCCGGGGATACAACAATATACAGAATTCAGTTTTGTGGACCTTCAAGAAAACTAGATGAAGCATACAATCTTGCAAATCATTCATAATTGCATCTAAAAGACAGCATCACAGCTCATGCAAACAATGGAGCAGAATCGCAGTTGTCATAAGATAATCAGATGCACAGTATAAACACTCATGAACAACAGACTGTCCGAGAGAATGATGAGTCTGGTGTGCAAAGACAAAGTGGCTTACGATGTGTGATGTCACGAGGGAAGTTGTCAAGCAGCGTTCACAAAAACAAGGCTATTTGTAAATTAGCACATTTTATTTAATAGGAATCACATTTGTTGAGTCATGTTCATTTTTGTAGAATTGTGCTCATCTTAGCAAATAACTAATTGTGGAAATACTTCCAAGGTGAAGAGAAAAATACTGTACGTCCACATTCATAATTGATGACACACGGAGCCAAAAGGTGCATGAGTGAAATATTTAGTGATGATGCTGCCACATGTCTGTTCCCCGTGGCCTAGGCTGGCTCCTTGCCCAGATGACTAAGTCCAGGTATTTCAGTTAATGTGCTCCAATAGAAAGCCAAAATTGCCATGACAAGTTTGGCTTTGCACAGCCTATCTTGTAGCTGTCTTTACTGAACACACAAGCACAGACAAAAAACAAAAAGACTGGTACTTTTTTTGGAGAACAGAGGTCTTATTAAGAAATTAACAAGATAATAACTTTAAAATTGTATTAACCTAATTTTTATTCAAATTTTTATAGCTAGGTAAACCACCGAGGCAAAACATACCCAGACAGTCCAGTCCCTCACGATCACATGGGTGTTGACCCTGAGTGCCCGCTTGTCGTATCTTGAAAACTCTGACCACTAGAGCGTTCACAAGCAATACACCGAAAAGGGCATATTTTCAGCATGAAATTGTGCTTTATTAGACCAATTCTGTTGCCATGGCAACCAAAATCAATATGTGTTGTGACCCAACCATAACCTGTGCCCACACCAAATATCAAAGGAATAGATTGAAATGTGTGGCCTGTAGAGTCCACAAGAAAATCTCTACAGACGTGGCAGTGGCAGCGAAGACGATCGCGAATCCATAGTAGCTGCCCGACCTCGTCCGAGGGCTACAATGACCACTCACAGACGAAGCAAATAACGTTACTTATCTCATAACAACTGTGCACGTTAGGGTCAGGGATATATTAGATGTTATGCTTGCTAACAGTCAGTGGTCATAGTGACTCACTGGAGGCGGGAGAAATGGGCTGACATAAAGATCAGAGAAACCTTGACAAAGGCCCAGTCGTTATGGCCAGCTGATTGGGTTGGACCATCTCTAAAATGGCAATGCTTGTGGGATGCTCCGGGCAGCAGGGGCAAGTACCTGCTGATGGCGGTCCCAGAGGAGAAAAACCGTGAACTTGCTTCAGGGTGGTCGGCACCCGTGGCTAATCAATGCAAGGCAAAGAAGGTGATCCATTTTGTTCAAACCGACAGAGGGGCTACTGTGATATAAACTGCAAAAAATGTTTTAAACGATGGGGAGAAAATGCATCACAAACACACAGTGGATATTAGCCTGCAGCGGATGGGGCTGCGTATCCGCAGACTGGTCACAGCACTCATTCTAACTCCTGTCCACCTTTGAAAGGGCCAAATAATGGGCACGCAAGGGTCAAAACTGGACCTTTTTCCAGTAAAGGAGAGTTGCCTGGCCCGAGGAGCATTTTCTTTCACATCGTGTAGATGGCCAAGTACATCTGTGCCATTTACATGGGGAAGAGATGGCACCAGGATGCACGACAGGAGGAGAACAAGCTGGAGAGGTTTCGGAGGTTTTCTACAGTCCATGGCGGGGTTGGGTTCAATTACTTTTTTCAATTACAATTACAAGTACTTTATGGTAAGAATGCTCAATTACAATTACAATCACTTTTCGATAAAAATTCAATTATAATTAAATTCCAATTACAAAAGTAATTAATTACAATTACTGTAACTGTAATTGAAAAAAGTAATGAACCCAACCCTGGTCCATGGATCGGTGAGCCAGAGCTTTTTCAGAGGCACGCAAAGGACCGACGGCACATTAAGCACAAGGTCATGATCCTTTGTCTCATCAGTGTAGAGTTACTGTTTGCATTCTGTAATTTCCCCTATACTGTACTATATGCAGATTTAAAATGAATGTGTGAGGAGAGGCATTCCCATCATTTATAAAACTTTGTCCTGAGCTAGAGAGATGAAGATTTGTTCAAGGTGCTAACACACGTAGAACATCACATGGCAATTGCAGAAGAGCAATCATCTAAGAAAATGATTTGAAGTTTTGCTCAACATAACTAAATTGGACAGAATTGTTTATTATCTCACAGTAGTCCTCTTCCTCCAGAAATGTACAACTGCCGAATAACCTTCTCAGAAAAATTAAGCGTTTGATTTGCACATAAATAAATATTCAAATGTACCTGATATGTAAGTGTGAAAATGAACATTTGTGGCTTCTTGTGACCACCAGAGTCACAAAATCTACTAAAATGTAAAATTATGGACAGGGGTCCGATCCAAAACCTCAGCAAGCGTTATGGACGGAATGCAGATAAACTCCCATAAAAAAATAGTGTGAGAGTGAAAATTAGGTAGGATATGCATGATTGATACAAGTTACCTCTGCAGCATAACCAAAATAATTAATGAGGTTGTGTATGATCAGTGTGCATATGCAAATTAGGTATGTGTGATAAACGGAATCAGAAAAATTATCAACTCCCACCAACCTCAGTACTGATTCACTGCGATTATTAAACAGTATGCCTCAATTAAGAAACACACAAATTTATTTATTTTTTGTTAACAAAGCCTAAATTATTATTCTTTGGGACAAAACTATCAAATTTGATAAAAAATGATCATCTAAGTTTAAGCCTGGAGGTTGACAGGTTTTGGATCTGACACATACTCTTCAAAGTAAATGCATAAATAATGAAGAGCGGAGCAATAGCTGAGGCAAACCTTGTGCTAGCGACTGGTCTCCTTGAATCAAGCCATCCAGGCTCTCTCCGGACAGGCTGTCCTCATCTCCCCCAGATCTCTCCTGAGCAACACCCTCGGCCTCAGCAACGCCCCCTTCTGCAATATCATGGGACGAGGAAACGCACTCCGATGCAATTACCTGCGGCACAGGAACACCACAGCAAATGCACTCACACCTGGAGCCTCTACATCCATATTAATCCACTGCAAATACATGTCGGCAAACGCATGTATGCACAGGGGCACCATGTACATCGTCACACATAACAAGAACACTAACAAACAGGAATGTTACACTCCAAAAAAGTTGGAACTAAAATGCAAATAAAATCAAAAAGGACTGATTTGGAATGTCCGTTTACCCTGCACCACATTGACAACTGCCCAACACATTATTTGATGTTTTACCGTGTGAGTTTAGTTGCGTATTGAAAATATACAGTATTATGTGATGACCTCAACTAAATTAAAAGAAGTTGACACAGCTGACTCTTCACCACTGTGTAACATCACCTTGTATTTTATTCATTCTCATTAAGTATTTTGGCACTAAAGACACCAGTTGGTCAAGTCTAGCATGTGGAATTTTCCACCCTTTCCTCCATTATACTGGTCTTTAGGGATACATTTATACGGGGCCATCCTTTTCATATATTTTGTTTCATGATGCGCCATGCGTTCTCAAATTGGAGACAGATCAGGCATGCAGGCAGGGCCGAACTCTCTGCTTACACAGACGTGCACTTGTGATCCTTAGCAGAATGTGGTCTGGCGTTGCCTAGCTGGAAAATGCAGGGACATCCCTATAATTGGCAGAATATGTTGCTCCAAAATTCACTCATCTCTTTCTTTAATGGTGCCCTCACAAATGTGAAAGTTTCCCTCGCCATATTTACTGACACACCCCCATACAATGACGCTAGCTTTTGAACCTGACGCTGAGTTAAGCTTGTTCTCTTCTGCCCAAGATACATGGTTGCAATCTTTTAAAAAAACCACAGAAAAGTTGACCTGTCAGATTGCAAAATACACTTCCACTCTGCTGACGTCCATCTCAAAGGACATCGAGCCCAGAGAAGTCGGCAGCTCTTGTTGACAGTGTTGATGAACGGCTTCAGTTTTGCATTGTAAAGCTTTAACTTGTATTTGCGGATGCAGCAGCAAGTGCTTTTGATTAACAAAGTATTTACCGAAGAGATTTGACCAGATTCCTTTCATCTTTTAATTTTAAAACATACTGTTGAGGGTGAAAAGCCCCAAATCCTACCGATTTGTCTTTCATGGAAGGTTGTTCTCAAAAAGCTAACATGTCTGTTGGAAAATCAGTGAGCTTCAACTCATCTTCACTCTCGAGGGACTAGACCTGTTTCGGAAGCTCTCTTTATACTATAACATGATTCGTTCAAGTTAATAACATCACCTATTTCACATCACCTTATTGTTACATCATTATTAGTCCTAAATCGCCTCTGTGCCAACTTTCCGGCAGTTTGTTGTAGTAGTCAGATTTAAAATAAGCATATATTTTCAATAAACAATTGAAATCACAAGTTATAAGCATGAAATTAGGTTTTTTTTTAATTTCATTTGAATTTTACATGATGAGCCAACCTTTTCCGAGTTGGGATTGTCCACCATCATCCAGAGCAAATGTATTCATGCAGTGGGATTCCAGATTCAGTACCAACCAGCCATATTTCCACATTTACACCACTTTATATAAACACTCCTTCAAGAATATGCATTTCTGTTAAAAAAAAAGTAAAAGAAGCAAAACTGCTTTGCATAAAATCCACTTCTTCCTTTGAATTATGCTGCAAATCCCACTCAATACCTCTACATATGAATCAGTCCACAGACTGTTACAGGCAGCCACGGAAGTCGGGAAAGGTCACACTTTTTTTTAATTTACTGTCAGTGCACATGTCGGCAATGTACAGTGATTAATACATGTAAAACCTGGCACATATCATCTTTAATACGATGAATATGATGTAAAACTAATTTTTATGTCCATATATATTTATGCCAATATCATGCGAACTGTGAAAAAAATTGCAGTTCTTTTTATACTGAGATACTATCCAAATACTAACAGACTCTGCTGTAAATCTGCTATCTGACAATGAAAAAGATGAAATTACCTCATGTTTGAGTCTTTTCTGTGGTAGCACGATGCTGTCATCCACGTTTGCTCTATAAATATATAGGCATGAATGATTTTAGTAAGTTCCCAGTTCACAATACAGTCAAAAAACATTTCCAAATAGACTGAAAGCACATGTGGTTATAACAACATACTTTTAGCCAGTTTGACAGACACAGGTTACGTTTAATACTAATTCAATTACCCTTTAAATCAATTAATATTGGAACAGAGATTCTCCATACAAAACACAATTCAATGTCTGTGACACCAGCCAGCCCTTTGATTAAATTGTGCACAAATCAACATTCAAACAATCTGTAAAAACAGTATTCTACATGCTGGTACAAGTAAAGAAGTACAAACACATTATTAAAGGGATTTTACTCCAGATTAAAATGTTCTCCCAATATTCATGTTTTATTGGAAAACAAACTGCTCAGTTGATGATAAATTTTAGCACCAGTGTTGCTTATAATTGTGTCATAGCTCTGAAGTGAGCGATTGTAAGCATATACTGAAGAACCAAAACATTAAAACCACTCATAGGCAAAGAAAAAAGGCAAATGATGTTAACAATCTCATAACAATGACACATGCCAAGGTCTGCAGATAGACTTTAGACGGAGAACGACCACCTGGTTCTTATAGTCGACGTGTTAGATGAGGGAGCAATTGGACCCAAGTGATACTGAGGAGGGAAAAATTGTTTGCCCAGACGAGTGGGTTACAGCAGCTTCATAGCAGCTTCAGGGGGGCTCCTATACAGCAGTGATGAGCACCATACAACAGTGGGACACCGTAGGACATACCATAAACCGGCAACTGGGTTTTGGACGCCCCTGGCTCATTGATGCACAAGAGCAACAAAGGTTATCCGGTCTGGTTAAAACCAACTGAAGGGCTACCACGGCACAAGACGGAGAGAATTTTATTGACATTTACATGAGGAATGTGTCACAACACACAG
Organism: Gymnothorax javanicus; assembly: GCA_029692085.1. NCBI lineage: Eukaryota > Metazoa > Chordata > Actinopteri > Anguilliformes > Muraenidae > Gymnothorax > Gymnothorax javanicus. The sequence continues at coordinate 81,015,603 of CM056203.1, read as the reverse complement.
TGCATCAAAATCTGTAGCGAATAGCACTTTGATGCCACAGGCCAGTCAGAGTACCCATTCTAACTTTGGTACACCGCCAAAAGCGCCTACAACTGACACATGATCGTAGCAACTGGACCTTGGAACAATTGAAGAAAGTCCATTGGTCCAGTAAGTCCCGTTTTATTTTGCAACATGAGCAAAATCTGTTGACTTTCTGCTGATCGCACTCTTTCTTCAAAGCTCAAGACCTCCCGGAAGAAGCTGGATCCATGTCTGTCATTGTTCGTTGTCATCTCGCTGTTGTAAAGCTAAAACGCCATTATGGCGCCTTGAGCATTAGCATTATTGTGCTAAGTAGCGCCACTTCCTGATGAAGGAGTGTGACTTCACTTCCTGTGCTACAACACGTTACGGCTAGATTTCCCGCCACTGGTCGCACCCGACCCGAACAAGTTTGCCTCTATCTCAGAATTTTATGGGTCAATTGAAGTGCAAGATACCACGTTTTTCTTCCTATATGCTCGCAAATTTACCGTTTTATGAAATAATTAGGGCAAGGTTATAGGGTCAAAATGAAGTATCACAATATTTTTGACCAAATACCTCAAAATTGCTACTGTAGCAATATTGTTGGGATAACTATAGGGGCTTTCACAAAATTTTACACAATGCAATATTTGATAAACAGTCATTAGTGATGAGGATATGACAAAGCAGGTACAGGTAACGGCTAAAATAGTTGAATAAGAGTGAAAAATGGCCATGCAAAGCGGGTGTTACCCCTCAGCCCCTGAATTGTTTGGAATGAATAGAAATTGACAACTGCGTTTTCAGGTTATCCTGCAGAATACAAAATTCAAGATGGCTGCTGTAGCGGCCATACTGGACATCCAAGTGCTGTCAAATTCATTAGGCTTCTGTAAGTACACAAGATCAAGCAACAGAGCAAAAATGGCGTAGATTGACACAGGAATTTTCAAGTTATTGTGCGGGATACAAAATTCAAGATGGCGGCTGTGACGGCCATATTGAACATCCAAGCACCGTCAAAATCAATAGGCTCCTGTTGGTACACAAGACCAGGCAACACAGCAAAATTGGCATTGATTGACAAAGGTGTTTTCAAGTTATTGTGCGGAATACAAAAGTTTGCAGGACAGACGGACGGACGGACATTGCACGTGACGGCAATACCCCTCTGCCCCTTTGTCGGGGCTGAGGGGTAAAAAAACTGCATGCCATTACTTTCAGACAGCCTTTAAAATCAGATAAAAAAGACAACAGTTTTGTCATATCACTATACTACGATATTCAAAATCCCAGATGATATTTTATATCCGGGTATTGATGCAATATTGATATACTTCCCAGCCCCAGTAGGAATGTGTTAATTGTACATGCAGAACTTAGGCTACATAGAGCAGCTTTAATATTGTCACTGATCGGTGTGGTTTCAAAGTTTGAACTGCAGTCAAACTTCAGCAGAACGGGTGTACTGTCAGATCTAACTAATGCCTGCTCTGGTACGCATTGTATTAAACCTCCGGTTAATATTTGAATGAATGAGCTGTTCACATAGCAATAAACCTGTGTTGAACATCTTCATGAACAAGCAGTCAAAATTTTCCCTGAATGTGCTGCACAAGTCTCAATTAAAGTTTCACAGTGTGATAGCAACAATGTAAGAATGAATAAAAGAGTTTTTTACATAATGAATTAATGCGTGGTTCACATTTCAATTAATTTTCAGTTCACATCACAATGAATTAGCCATTCACATTGCACTGAATGCTCTGTTTTCACATTAATACGTTTGAAGTTTACTTCACGGTAAATATGCTGTTTACATTCTTGCGAATGTTCTCTTCCAGATTCACTATGCGCTTGCTTATTGCCTGAGGGCCTCTGGAGACAGCACAATAAACAGACAGCTATACTTCCAACCGACACACAGTCTAGACAGAAGTCTAAAATAGGGTTGCATTCCTATTTTTGTTCCAGTAAAGGTTTCTGTATAACTGTGCAGAAATTTCTATGTCCAAGTGGTGCACAGCTTTCTTTAACGGAGCACTCCGTGATCATGGTTTTCATACGTGGCTTTGATCTCTTCTAATTTGAGTGACAATATAAAGCTTTGGAATACCTGCGACTTTTAGGACTTGGCTTCCTTTCTGTTCATTTTCAAACAGCCTATTGCGCGTGGTCCCATATTATGGATAATGACGTCAGTTGAGATTCCACGAGCCAAGTTTCGCTTAGTATACATGGCCAAAGCAGCGAACCAACAAACAAACGTCTCGAAGTTAACGCAAGCAAAATTGATGTTTAAAAAAAAACGGAACTAAAACATACTCAGGAACCTGTCCAAATTAGTTTTTGGAAAGACCTGTGATGATTAGCAGGTACGATTAAGTGTGATATAACATTCAGCAAGCAATTGGCTACCATAAATGAGGCACTTAAAAAATGGCCAATTTTTTCAAGTTTACTGTGCATGCTTGGCCATAGCAGAGCCTGCTTGAGAGCTGCTTGTGGTACCTTCGCCAGAACTCATGACAATGTCAAGCTGGTGTGCTTGGTGAAGGGCCACCATTTGCAATACAACAGCAGGTATAGAGGGGAAAAGACTGAAACTCTGCAAGACACGAGGGCAGTAAGGCCCAATATCAATCCAGTGACTCCGGGAGTTAAGCCCCTCACTTCCAGAAAAAACATTGAAGGTAGGTCTTGTTTACTTAGCCACAGCTATAGACCAAAGTCATTGCAGTGTGTTAACTCCAATTACATGACCAGAAAAAGGAAGAAATGGTGTTTCACGATGTGTGAGGCCATGCACTGACCTAGCGTTCTTGAGAGTGGACGTGTAGGCGCACTCCCGGGCAACCTGCCTGGCCAATGAGAACAGCTCAACCCGCCTCAACAGCAAGGCGTTGTCCCGGATACAGAACTGAGCAGCCGCCTCATTAATAATCATCTGTGCACAACAAAAGAGAGGCAGAGTGTGCAGGTACTGCTGCAGATAAATGTCACTGATTTTAATGCCATTTACCTTTTTTATAAACACCATTAAATTGTATTCCAAAATACATGGGGTACATTTTGCAATCAAATTATTTTAATACATACAATGAATGTGTATCAATGTATGAAAGATCAGAACTCGATACATGCATGAATTAATTATCAATAATTGAATGCTGACAATCAGAATGGTGCGTGGGCATAAAATCAACACAAACCGCATGCCATGCACACAGACACGCGCACTCACACACACAAACACACACACACATCCACACACCCTTCTTTGTTTCTTTAATGATTGCTTGTTCTTTGTTCATTGTACATTTTTTTCTAAGAAGTCACTCCAGTTCCATCGTGAATAGCAGTGCTGCACACCACAAGAGTAGATGCTTCCTGTATCTGCCAAGCACTTCTAGCGACAGTAAATGCATCAGTGATTGGAACATGAAACTGTTTCAGGAAACTAACACATAAACCAACCCTCCCACTTTTACACCCCCACCCCAATCCCCCCAAAAAACACAGCATGACATTCTGAACTTAACCTGCACTGCTCTGTGTGACACTGGAAAAAGCAAAGTCTTCAAGATAAGTAAGACTGTCCAATTTTCGGGAAACAGCAGGACACAGACCGAGTCAATACAGTGAGTTTGGGACAAAGCTTAGGGCACAATTTCAGACAAGAGGTTGAATGCCAACGGACGCATCTTAAATTTATCACAGAATTTTACTGCCAAAGAACCTGACCGGTTCTTTGTCAGACTCCATATCACCAGAGTGGCCCCTCAGACCTGTTCATTACCCAGAATGCCCCCCTACCTCGTGGTGCGTTAGCTGCTTCCCCTCCCTCCTCTTGGAGTCGAAGCGCCCATAGATGAGGCTGTACTTGCGGATCTCCTCCTCCTTGGTGGGGTCCTGGGGATCCAGCTTGTAGATGTGTCCCACCGTCTTGGCCAGCTTCTTGTTGAGCTTCAGCAGGGCCCTCACCTCCCCCGGGTCGGCCCGTGGCACCGTGCGAAGCAGACGCCCCACGCTCTCGCCCACCGCTTTGGCGGTGTCCGCGTCTAACCTGCCCCCGGGCCAGGCCAGTGCGGACGTGGACGAGGAGGCGGAGGGGGAGGGGGTCGGAGGAGGGAGCGTCGGGCTGGGCTGGTCCTCATCTACCCCGGATCCCCCGGCGCAGGTCCGGTCCGGGTCCGAGCTCAGCCAGTGAGGGTCCATGGGGGACAGCTTGTCCCGGTAGAAAGCGTCGGGGGGCTGTGGGGAGGCTTGGGAGCAGGGGCTTTTGGGGCTGGTGCTCCGTAAGGGGGTGAGGGAGACTCGCTCCTCCCTCTCGCAGGGCGATCCCGGCTGGCCATTGCTCAGGGACTTCCTTGACCCCGTGCTGGTCGTCCCACCCCCACTTGACGCGTCAATCTTGAATAGCGGGATGCTATTCAGTGGCACGCTGGCTAGCGGCTGGTTGAAGAGGGCGGGATTGGCAGCCCAGTCACGCAAAGCCTTCTGCAGTCGCCGTACGTGCAGTGGCTTTGTCGCCATGCCAACCAGGGCCATGATCTCCAGGAATTCCTCCTCGCCGGCCTCGCACAGCTGCTGCACATCGTCGCCGCCCTGCTGGATGAATGTGTCGTAGTACGCCAGCAGGTTGGCGCGCTGCAGCACGCGGTAAAGCTGCAGCTCCCCCAGCGTGCGTGGCAGCGACATGACCGACTGCAAGAGAACCAAAAACTGTGAAAACCGCGGGGGACTGAAGAATTCAATCACTTATCAGCACCCTGTGCCTCGATCAAACAAACAGCAAAAGTACAATGAGTCCACACTTCCAATATGGTGCACTGCAGGGGTTCTCAAAACCTGGTTCTAAAAATGTGTACAGCCTGTTGGATTTCAAATCCCTCTTAAAAGCAGCAACCAAATCAGACCAGGAAACTCAGTTACATCAGTAAACAATCATTTGTTTAACCGAACAGTTAAAAAAAATATTTGTAATAATTATAGTCTCCATCTAGGTAAAGACCGAGAGTAATTGAGGCTCGAAATTTAAGAGGACAGAGTGATGTATGATGAGGGACTTTGCCAGTTAAGCTTTCAAAAAAATCTTGATGGTTTTATTTTATTTATCTTATTTTTTATTTATTTAACCTTTATTTATACAGAGAAATCCATTGAGACATCAGTCTCATTTGCACTGCTGTCCTGTTTACAACAGAAAACAATACATTATCATAAAATATGGACAATATACAAAAATGTTAACAATAAAATCATCATACAACAATACAATTTATGGCAACATTAATCAAAACAATCACAGACCACAACCTCTAAATCCTTCATCATATTTTCAAATTTCTTGAGGGAGATTAATTTATTCTATTTAAAGGACTCTTGAAACTTCTTCCATGTCCTTGGAGAACAGTAGCAGGAAGTAGTTTTTCCAAGTTTGGTTTTAATGCAGGGGACCTCAAGAACCAACCAGCCCTGAGACCTGGCTTGGTAGTGGCTAGACCACCATTTGATGAATGATGTAACATAATTTGGTAATCTTTATAGAATTGCTTTTTAAATGAAAGTAAGCCAATGCTGCTTTCTCCTAAGAGCTAAGGATGACCAACCCACAGCCTTATAAAGAGAACTATGATGCGTTCTGAAATGATCCCCAGTAATAAACCTAAGTGCTGCATGATAGACCATATCAAGCTTTTTCAAAGTGGTAGGGGCAGCGTACATGCAGATAATATCACCATAATCAAGCACGGACAAGAAGGTAGACTGAATTAAAAGCTTCCTGTTATCACGTGAGAAACACAGTCTATTTCTATAAAAGGGCCCAATTTTACGCCTTAACTTCCTAGTCAATTCATCAATCTGTATTTTAAAAGACAGCTTTCATCAACAAATATATAATAGGTACTTAATTGATGGCACTCACTCAATTTCAGTGCCATCCACGGTGCAAATTCTAAATTTATTTTCCTTCGATGAGCAAGATCTAGAGAAAAGCATACCTTTAGTTTTTGCCACATTTAAAAATAATTTAAGCTCTAGAAGTGAATGCTGAAAGGAATCAAAGGCTGTCTGCAAGGCAGACAACACCTCATCCAATCAGAAAGCAGCAGAATGAAGCATTGTATCGTCCGCATAAAAGTGCGCCTTACAGCCATTATCAAAAGAGGCCAAATTGATATACAAGGTAAAAAGTAAAGGTCCAAAAATCGAGCCCTGTGGTACCCCTTTAGTCACCTCCAGAAGAGAGGATCGAATAGAGTCTGCTACTACACATTGTGCTCTATTTGAAAGATAACTTGAGAACCATTTGAAGGAATTCTGATCAAGGTCTACAGAGGCTAGTCTATCTACTGAAATTGGATGATCGATTGTGTCGAAGGCATTTGATAGGTCAATAAACAAGGCAGCACAGTGTTGCCCACCATCAAGGGCACAAATAATATCGTTCTCAACAAGAGATGCAGCAGATATAGCACTGTGACCAGCTCTAAACCCAGACTGAAAAATATTTAAAATGTAATTTGTATTTAAAAATAAACAAAGCTGGTGATTAAACAAATATTAAAGAATTTTAGCTAAGCTTGGAAATTGGGTGGTAATTACTAAGGTCTCCAATGTCACTGGCTTTATGAAGTGGAAGCACAATAGCAGTTTTCCAGATCTTTGGTACAATTCCCAAGCTAAGTGAAAGATTGAAAATATGTGCTCCAGGCCGAGCTATAATTGGAGCGGCTATCCTCAACAATCCGGGGTCCAAAAGATCAGCACCAGCAGACTTTTTTGGGTCATTCTTCAAAAGGGCATCAGTAACTTCTGATTCAGAAAGAAGGCTAAAAGAGAAGCTGCAGCATTTCATATCATTCGGGGGCACTGCTTCTGATTGACAAATATCATTTAGCTAATGCTGACCCATCCTGTTCATGACATCCATCAGGTTAGGATTCATTCTATCAAATTGATGCCCTGCACTAATGAAATGTTCATTAAAAGCGTTACAAAGTTCATTCTTGCCACTTAAGGGACTGGAGTCAGATCATATCTGTGGATGAAGTCCTGGGGCTCAGTTATTCTTTATTAATTTAATTTTTCTCCAAAATTTTGCAGGGTTACTGGCACTCTTGCGTAATGAATCAAGAGAAAATGCAGATTTTGCTTTCCTAATCATAGTAGTACACTTGTTCCGCAGCTGCCAGAACAAAATCCAATCAGAAGGAGCTCCTGTATTTCTAGCTTTAGCCCATGCTGAATTCCTTTCAGTCAATACCTTGGATATTTCATGGGAAAACCACACAGTGCATCTATCTTTCATCCGAAATCTCCTAACGGGAGCATGTTTGTCAGCAATGGTATTAAAAATATTAAAAAACTATGTGAGAGCCAGATCTGGATCATACATTAGGGACGCCCATCTAAGTCACTCATATTTAAATCATGCAGGAACCCCTAATCGTCAAAGTTTCGAAAATTTCTTTTAAATCGCGCGAGGCTTTGACCTTGGTGATTTCACATTCCTAATACAAGCACTAGGACAATGATCACTTAAATCTTGAGGAAAAACACCACTGGATGAGTATCTCTGCGGCATATTAGTCAGAATGATGTCATCAAGATTTGGAGTGATCTTTTGCATTAGGTTGTATAGGTTTAGTAATTAATTGTGTCAGGTTAGATTAGTACACAAATCTTTGAAGCAATCAGACACTGGTTTTTCCCAATCTAGATTAAAATCCCCCATAATTAACAACTCTGTTTATATGCAAGAGGAATATATCTCAATTGCACAAGGGGGGGGCTGAAGGGGGTCTATATGCACCAAAATGTGTGACCTGGTTGTTTTCCCCACGATTAACGGACAGAACCAGACATTTGAACTGTTTTGGGACAGAGGATGAAATCAGAACAGACACAGGAAAACATATTTTAACATAGATGGTTACACCACCTCCTTTCCCTCTTCTGTCTGCTCTAAAAAGATTATATCCATGAAGATGTACATCAGAATCAGTGACTGATGAAGAAGCCAAGACTCAGTGAATACCAAAACCAATATATTTTTTATACCCAGTTGAAAGGCCCTGGAACCATTAGGGATGTTAAAGAACCAAAGCTTAATTGGAGGTGTTCCCTAACAGCCATTAAGGATTCAATGCATTCAATGGCTACATACTTCAAATAACACTTAAAATACATAAATATAACATGTAAGGCACTTGGAGATCCCTCAGCCTTGCCATTATCTCAAACAGATTGGAATTTTGATCATGGATCCATGCAAAGATTTTTGTAATATTACTAAATGAAGGTATTCAAGGTCATAGTATAAAGGTTAAAGGTCAAATGAGGAATACAACCAGATGGTGCACATGTCTATCCAAACTACTTTATATGTGGCCAGTTTCACATTGCTGCAATAATTTATCGATAAAAAACAGCCTGCACAAAGTTTCCAAGGTCAAGGTCACTGCACCTAAGTCAAAGGTCAAATCCCAATAAAAGTAGGTTGTTGGACAACTACAGCACAAGGTCCTTACATATGTAATGAGCATGAGGTGTTAAATATTAATAAGATCTAAAGGCCTATAAAATTTGAAAAGGATCAATCAGGGCTGATATGATGATTTCATAATATCTGCAAATACATTCCAAGTCAAAAGCTCAAGACCTATGAACACTAGAGATTATACAGGCAGATAGATAAAAGCACTCAGGACAGGGTGACATCTGAAAGCATGAAAACACGACACAAGACAACATTTTCGCCCTTGGTTGCTTGCTTCTACCATTTTTTTTCTACGGCCAGGTATTGGCGAAAATGTGTTTTTGACCTTTTTGACCACTTTGACCTTGACCTTTGAACTTGACCTTCCAAAAGTGTACTCCTTCGCCCTTGGACACATGGGTTCTTGTGGTATAAATTTCAAGTCAATAGCTCAAGACCAATCAATGCTAGAGCTAACACAGACAAACTGGCAGAAAGACACAGGAAAGAGCTAACAGGGCGACATGTGCAAAAGCACGAAAACACGAGACAAGAATTTTACATGCCTTTAGATCTTATCAAGACAAAGAATTGAATAGATTTTGGGATTTTGAATTAATTAATTAATTAATTAATTATACAAAACAAAGCCAAAAAATCTATCTAGTTCCCCGTCTCGATAAGATTTAAAGGAATAAAAAATTTGAAAAGGATCTATGAGATAGTTTTTCACGTTAACACAGAGGATCTGCGGCCGATGCAGATGTGAATGCGGTGGCGATGATGATTCCGTAATATCGACGAAATGTAGCTATCACCAAACCAGTGTTAATCCAACAAAAGTTGATTACATGGATGTCCGTAACAAGGCTGTTTGTAATCAGTAAACTTCAGCAACTAAGCTAAAAATGGCTTGGGTCCATGATAAAGGAAGTGTAATCAATCACATATTGCCCCCCCACAAAATGCAGCTTTTAATTGGTCATTTCATTTATTGAAGGTAAAGAGTCGTTCAAAACCTACATCATCCATGTGAAAAAATAATTGCCCTCCCAAAACATGATAACTGGTTGCGCCACCCTTGTCAGTAACAACTGCAATCAAACATTAGTGATACCTGGCAATGAGTCTACAACACTGCGAAGGATTTTTTTGCCCACTGTTCTATGCAGAATTGATTTAATTCAGGAACATGGGTGGGCTTTCGGGCATGTTTCAGGTCATCCCAAAGCAGCTCAATCAGATACAAGTCAGGACTTTGACAAGCCACTCCAAAAGCTTAATTTTGTTTCTTTTGAGCCATTCAGAGGTGGCCTGGCTTGTGTGCATCGGATCATTGTCCTGCTGCATAACCCATTTGCACTTTAGGTCATAAACTGATGGCTGGATCTTCTTCCAGAGAGCAGAATTCATGGTTCCATCAATTAAGTAAGTAAGTTAGTAAAACTTTATTTGCATAGCACTCTTCCCAGCATGAATGCACAGAGTGCTTCACAGAGGTAAAATAAATTAAAAAATAAGACCATGCGAAAATTAAGGCATATCACCCAGGTCCTGAAGCAGCAAAGCAGCTGCAGACCATCCCATAACTACTGTAGTGTTTGACTGTTGGTATGATGCTCTTATTGTGAAATGCTTCGTTAGCTTTGCGTCGGATGTAATGGGACCTGTCTCTTCCAAAATGTTCCACTTTTGACTCAACAGGCCGCTGAATATTATCCCAAAAGTCTTAGCAGTCATAAAGACGCTTTTTGGCAAATGTCAGATGAGCCTTTGTGTTCTTTTTGTTCAGCAACAATTTTCACTGTGCAGCTTTCATGGATGCCATTTTTGTCCAGTCTCTTTTCTATTGTGGAATTGTGAACCTTATTGTGGAATAACTTTAACTGAGGCAAGTGAGGCCTGCAGTTCTTTAGATCTTAGACAGGGTTCTTGGTGACTTCCTTGATGGTCATTGATGAACTCTTGAGGAATTTTGGTTGACCAGCCCCTCCTGGAAAAGTTCAAGTTTTGTCCACTTGTAGACAATGGCTCTCACCATGGTTTGCTAGAGTCCAAGAGCTTTAGAAATGTCTCTTTAACCCCGTCCAGACTGAAAATGTCAATGACTTTGTTTCTCCTCCTTTTTAAAATTTCTTTAGATTGAGGCATCATGGGCTGCTTTTTGCCTAGTTCACATTGCCAGATTGATGGAGACTCAGATGCAGACAGAGAATCAGTTCCATAGGTTTTATTAAAGATTTTCTCAAGGTCAGACAACCCGGTTCAAAGCCAATCTGTAAACATGCAGCACAGAAGGGATAATCCAAATCGTAGTCAGGGTACAGTCCAAAGGTCAAAAGCCAAATGGAGAGAATGCCAGAACCAAGGGAGATCAGAATCATGAGTTCAAAAACCAGCCGAAGTCAAAGCCAGAATATCTCAATACACAGAGGATCAGACAAACTCAAAAACCATGCAAAGAAAATAATTAGAGCCAGAAAAAACAGACTAGAAGATACAGGGCCGGTGAGGTGGCAAGAAAGGCAAGAAACTAGCAAACGAACTGGGGGAAAGTGTGGCTATATATAGAGAGAAAATAACAAAGAAGGAAGTCAATGTTGGTGTGCAGGAACAGGGAAGTGTGGCTGGGGGTGTGGCTACAAACAAGGGATTACAAGGGAGTGATTAACTAACAGTACAAGGAGGGCGAATGAGTAAGTGAGGAAAAAAAAACCGCGGCACATGTAAACTGAGATGAGAAATGGAAATGCAAACAAGAAAATTAACACAAAAACCAAAATAACAATAATAAACGTGAAAATATACCAAAAGTAAAACAATGAACAGAATAATAACCTCAACAGATTTCAAATATTGACACAGAAAGGTTCTATTTTAAGTGATGTTTAGTATTCAACAGGGCTGGTGGTAATCATGCCTAGGTGTGTCCAGTGAAATTGAACCCAATTATTAAGTACATTTGTTGATGTAGTCACTAGTGGAGCAATTGAGCCCCCGAGAACAAAAGTGGTCTACTTCCATATTTGTCATTATTTTAAGTTCTCATCTTAAAATGATTCCTAAGTGGTCAATCTGTTCAGTGCAACAATGGATTAACTCAATGTAGTTCCAGTACTATACTATAGGCGGGACATATGTTCCATTTTTCAAGAACATATAAAGTGCTCAATGCTAAAGAGATCCAAAATGAAGAATGAAAAAAATGACCTAGACCACTCTTGTTCTGAGGGGCTCAATTACTTCTTCCCATCAAGCCAAGCAGGGCTGGATAGCTTTTTTCCTTCAATAAATGAAATCATAATTTAAAAACTGCATTTTGTGTTTCATTTGGTTATCTCTGTCTGACATTAAAATTAGTTTGATGTTCTGAAACATTTAAGTGTGACAAATATGAATAAATGGAGGAAATTGGGAAGGGGTCAAATGTATTCTTTGGTGATGCTTTGCCAGGCCTATGCAGCAGCCTTGTTGTAGACTTCTGCCATCAGTCTTGTCTCCAGTGTGTAAAACACAGCATTACCAGTTAGATTCAGGTCAGGTGTCTGCTCTACAGAACATTTTTGGCCGTGAAATATTTGCTCTGCTGCAAAGTGAAACTTTGTCAAATGAATTTTCATGTACACCTAAAATCATCCATGTACACTTCAGAATTCACTCTGCAGCTGTTATCAACAGTCACGCAATATCAGTAAAGACAGGTGAGCCAGATCTAATGGTGGCCATACCTGCACAAGCCACAGCACTGCCACAAAAATCTTTCACAGATGAGAGAAGCTGCCGAGGATCATGAGCAGTTCCTCTCTTTGCCTCTCTTTCCTGTTTCCATCACTTATTTTTTTTTTTTTTTTACGAGTGAATACTCATTTCCTCTGTCCAATGTTCCAGAACTCAGGGTTTTTAGTGTTGTGATCAGCAACATTTACCATGGCCATTCTGTTCTTGAGGTTACCTCTGGTTTTTATTTATTTATTTGTTTTTGGTCTGCAGTAGATTCTATGAGTTTATGCTGGTGCATCCCTCTCTTTGAATTAGTCCTTCAAATGCCTTGGAGAGTTCCTGATCTGTTCAAATGATGAAAAGGGGTGATTTCAGTGGAAAATATTATTTGGTGCTCAACTACCCTGGTCTTTGTGATCTACCACAAGAGCTCATCACAACGCTCAGCCTCCTCTTTCCAATTTAATTTGATACGAATGAAGCAAATTATGCTTATGATTAATTATTAATATCTGCAATGCAATTTGTCCCAAACATGATCTCTTTCCTATATAGAGAAATAAAAATTTGCATTGATTATCAGTCAAACATTATATTGAACATATCAAAATTAAGAAAAAGTATATCTCTGTCCCAGATACTACATCCCAAACTATATGTATAAAAAAGACTGTATTTCCAGCATGACTCGTCCAGTTTATATGTAAATACTGCAACTAACTTCATATGCGCCATTTCATATTAAATCCACGGTACTGGAGCACAGTTACAAAACGGCAGAAAATGCACAATAAACACGAAGTGTACTGTACCATTTAATCATGCATGAACTGTACACTTATAATTCAATTGGTTCAATTTATAAGTGGTGGTAGTTTACTAAAGCAGCCCCTGGAAATAGTCTGCCTCAGAAAATTGACACGTCTGGGTAATTCTGAGACAATCGAAATTTTAAACACGTGTGTCTCCGCAAATAAATCGATGCGGCACCTTTTTGTTCCGTAACGAGACACAGTAGCCGACAGAATGTAACAATAGATTTATTTCTTTACTCGTGCTTTTCAAAATATTGTATTCCTTCCCCTCAAAATGATTACTTGTATGGATTGTCGCGGCATTCTAAAGTGACAATATTTTATAATCTGGTCTCCAAACGGATTTTTAATATCGTGCCTCTTAATTACAGGTCGACTGACTCGATTCCATTATGCAAGGAAAATGGGGCATCCGAAATGAATTCATCAATCACAGAATCCGGTAAATGGCACGTGGTGTATCTTTACACACAAATGAATATCGATCTTTCAGACTGACAGGCTAGACAGTGTGAATGACTCGTCTTGCCTCCTTTAATTACATAAAGGGCAATAGTGGCTTTGGTTAGTCTATTAAGCTATTCCTTCCACAGCTTACTGGATCGTATGGAAGGCATATGGAAGGTTGTTTGCAGTAGCTAAACCACAAAGGAACTCAAACCGAACGGGCGAATCACCGCGATTTGGCTCAGTTTAGAGGGCTCTCAGATGTTACCAAGTCAGAGAGGGCAAGAACTTTATACATATATCACTGTCATAAATATTCCCACAGATAATTAACTCACAAACTCTCACCTAAACCATTAAAATATCTAAAATACCAATCTGGTTAATCTGATGCGTCGATGTAGTATTCCAGTTAATGGACATAGAGGTGAACGCATATGGCGCTCAGGGGAACGATTAATAACGGAGTCAAAAGTCCACATTATTGCTCCCACGAGGGTATGTTATTGGAACCACTAATTTAATACCAAACAGTAATGCATTCACACAACTATGATTACTATAAACGCACGAATTTTCAGATTAGCCTATTTTCTTACCTCGTCTGATATCGGCAGGCTGGAGGTGTCAGGGGAGATCTGTAAGTAATGAATCTTCAATGAAAAATTTGTCGACCCACTTTTTCCACGCAAGTCTGCAGCAGCTTTCGTCCGCAGACGCTCAGTCGGTCCGTCGTGGCTGTAGTTGAAACGCGCAGAGCAGCGCGCAAATCTGAGAGAAAGCGAAGAGGGCTGTACCACTCTTCCCTAGTTTCAATGTTAAGTTAGAACACTTTTCTGGTTTTCTCTGTTTTTTGAGCCCTAATTTGTTTGCCTGATATATCCCTCAACAACACTGTCACCTGCTCCCCTCCCACTCCATTGGTAATGATATACAACCAGCGACGAGTCGTCCTGAGATGAAACTTGCCAAAAGTTTCGTTTAAAGAACGCCTGATTTTTCTACGACTTTTTGAGACTGTTCTTTTGACCAAAATTCCAAACAAGCTTTCTAGTTTAAAGCTATTAGGGAACCAATGCTTCACATTATTTCTGATTTTCTTGCTATAGGCCAGTCTAAACTCGCCGTGAATTATGCTGGCTACTGTTCTTCCTCCTCGGACCGCATTGCTAATGACAGCCTTTTGCTGAACGTGTGGGTGCGAGAGACCTGGGGGCGGATTGCAGCACGCCATCTGACCGAAAAAGAGCTTTCCTCTCCCGGATGAAGAGAAGGCTTTCTGAGTGGGGGCGTGCACGGAGGGGGCGATGGAAGGGGATTTACAGTGTTTTTTTTTTTTTCACTCTACAGAAAGGTACATTTTCGGCTGAATCGCTTTTCTACTTGCTGAGCCGTGGTCACAGCCTCAAACAACGAAGGACACCATTCAATCCTCGCGGCGCTAGCCGGCAATGTTACTCGTATCATCGAGGCTATGTCTTTCTTGACTTTGTATTTGATAAAAACAGCTTTTTGCGGAGTTTCAACTTTAAGTCATTTGCTGCCAAAGCCTTCTTTCAAACAAATTGAGAATATATGCAGGTAAATATTATTTGCCAGGAAATAAAATTTGGGAATGAAAGTCATGATGACCAGTCGTAAGGAGATTGCGAGTAAAGCGATCGTCCTCTCACGTAATGTTTTAAATGTCATTCAGCATTTGTCATACATTTCATTTCAAACTGCTCTCAGATAGCCTAGTGTAAGACACTCACGCCCACGCGCACATAATGTGACATCTACTGTACTCGTTCGCCTGCTTGCAAAAGCGCGTATGCCCGTGGGAGGCGCGTGGGTTGCTTCCGATTGGGTTTGATGGATTCTCTGCGCGTGACGCCATGTCCATCTGACATAGTTGAAAAAGGGGAATTCCTTGTTGATGATTCGAGCTGTGATATCATAAAGAGGCTGTAAAAAAAAAAAAAAAAAAAAACTCCTACAAGCGATTGATTGCACCCCTGGTTGGGACATACCCCTAATCGCTGCTGTGCCACTTACAGTTGTGTTGGTTTGGCTATGGGACGAAGATGGCAAGACTAAAAATATATCTGGACTGTTTGGTTGCTGAGAATAAACATCTGATTGAACAAGGTTTTGTAACAGTGTTCTTACGAAATGCCCAAACAGTTGTTGTCGTGAAATGGAATAAAATCCAAGTATCATCGGTAAAAACCAACTGAAAACAACAGGATCACAGATTTATTACGAAAGTTTTGTGTACTTCAAAGGGAAAGCACGACTGGTCCCTTTGAGATTTCAAGATTATTACAAGCAAAGAAAAGGTATGGGTAAACAAAACATGCCATTCTCCACTGATATCCTTTCTCAGTCATTCATCTACTTGTTTTTTTATCTTTATTTTCCCTTGTACCCTTGCTCCCTTAATGATTGACGTACATCCTCCCGCCCCCACATGGAGTCTGCTTATCCCCGTTCCTGCAGCGCTCATCTCTCAACCACCCACAGACTACAGCAATTCCTCAAGGAGCACATTAGCCCGGCATCCGGAGCAGGCAGAAATAGAAAACCACACGTCCGGGTGTGTAGGAGGGATGTAGACAATGAGAGATGGTGGCGCGACACAGAGGTCTGCTTGAACTGGGTGGGGGCGTGTGGCTGGGGGCATTTCAGAAATCAGTAGGAATTTATATTTGCCCCAGCTCAGCCTCTCATTTGGTGCCAGGGCCAGAATGGCCAAATCTTGTTGGTGTATGATGTGGATATTTGTTAAGCTGAGGCTAAAGCCTGAGTACAAGTCCAATATCGATGGCTCCACAACATAGCAGGAGAAGGTCCCTTCTCGTTCTGGGTGGGTGCCATGAGACATACTGCTTGGCGTAGTGCTGTGCAGAAGTCAGGACCCATTGACTGGGGGCCAAGTCTGCTCTGCTGCCGAGTTTGTGTGGGCCGCTACAAAGGCTGCATTCATGGGGTTATGCTTCAAAGAATCTCTTCTGGCAGAAAACATCTTGCTCGTAGGAAAAAGGGGATCTCAGAATTTCAGCAATTACAATGACAAACCTAATATTTTGAAGCTTCATCCAAGATCACGGGTGAGTTCAGTTAGAGTTTTTATAATCTTGTATTATGTGGAATATTGCCAGTTTTGCAGATACAGATTTGCCCAAATCTTAGACTAAGTTCAATTTTGCATGGAGATCTGTCATATGAAGCCCAGTTTTGTCCAGGACTGAAGTCAACAGCCCTGATTTATAAAACTTAACAGTGTATAAGCACTGATCCAGGATCAGTTTGTTTGTCCAACTCATAAAGGAGGTGGTGAGGAGGTTGGCAGAGGAAACTGGCCTGTGATCACTGCTCCTGCTCGGGAGGGGCCTTATGAATATGGGCCAATGTGTAAGCAAAGCAATACAGCTGTCATAGGGTAGTAATGTTGCCCTCACACTAGCGTCAATTTTACATCTCATTGTATTGCCAGCACCAGCCTTTAAAATGGAACAATAAATATTAAGCCTATTCCACACTCACACGTATATTATTAAAAACGGACTTTTTCCTCCTTGCGCTAAAAAAAAAAAAAACCGTCCACAAGAAGACGCAAAAACTACACTCTGGCGTCGCAAGCCAAAAACCCGGGTTTTCCCAGTCCACACAACAGTAAAACAGTGAAAACGGAGTTTCTAAAGGCGTTTTTAAGGTGTTTTCTAAAAGGTCTGTATTCAGATAGCCAACGGAGTTTGCAAGTGGACTAAAGGCCGAAACGCATAGAAAATGCAACCTTATCAAAAATACCAGTTTATGCGCGTGCTGGGCCTTAATCCATTAAAAAAAAAAAAAAAAAAAATGTTCCAGTTCAGTAGTGATTTTAATGTGACTCTGAGGGCTCATGAGCAGAATTTTTCAGCCACCCAGTGGTGGATTGAAGTACTGCGTTATCACTGTCAGCAACTATCAAGTTAGTTTGAATTGAAGCAATGTCAAAAAATTGGATTGAAAAATTATTCGCAAATGCCACACAAAAATGATATTAGTACATTTATAAATATATTGGTGAGAACTGACCATGTTTGCGCCAATCCAATATTATAATATAATTTAACATTTAAACGAATGCTTAATTATATGTAGTAGGCATTTCATTGGACGGGACGGTTTTACAGCCGGGAGAGAAAATAGTTTGTGATTCGCTCATGACCTGCTACTATTCGGTTGCTAAGCGGAAAAAAGCAGCAAGTTACTGTGTGAACGACTGTCATGGCGGGATACATGAATCGAAGATTTGAGTTTGATTGCATAAATTCAGGAACATTAATTATCGTACTGTCTTGTGCGTGTCATTTTCTTCTGCTTGTAGAACAAGCTTCAGGTAGGAAACATGCTTTTGAGTTCTGGTAAAGTGAATTTTTATGTCGGGTGCCGAAATGGTAGTTGCGATTCAAATGGCACGTTAGCGTATTATAACCAGAGGGCCATGACTAACCCAGGCTTATACAAACGAGTTTGTTAGCAAAGCTTCTGTAAACATAATAACTTCGGTATTTGAGGTTTCTTTTGCCCCAACAAAGTTTCCGATTTGTCTGACTGACGAGCGTTCTACATTGCATGTTCTTAGACAACCAGAGGAGCAATGGTTAGCTATCAACCCATGTGTAGTAAAACTGTGATCTATGTTGTTTGAATATCTCTTAATGTGAAGACTGCCTCTCTTGCAAACGCAGCAGAAGCATCGAAATCTTCCACCCCAGCTGCACGATTATTGCCATATCAAAAACATAACCGCTCCAGTTCCTCTGAGCCGTCAGAATCAGTATGTGACTCAAATTCTCAATGAAAGATGCAGAGGAATCTGAAATCTTTGCTGGCGATGTTGTTAAGAGCAACTTTTTTTTTTTTTTTTTTTTTACAAGTGGGGCACTCGTGACATACTACATGTCCTCTGCTGTTTCGGAAAAAAACTACTGTGTTGATTTTCGCGCAACATTATGGAAGGGTGTACTATAGGCCAAGAGAGAACCCGTTAAATTTTGGAGCGGATCCAAATTAGAAGTTGGGTACACAAATTATTTTGGATTTTCGTTAACATTGCAAGATATGGCAGTCGGCCTTGGCGGAGTAAATGCCTTAGATCTTAATATTCTTGGTCGTAAAGTTCAAGTATAGGTAAAACATAGCCAATCGTAGAAATACTGTGGCTTTGCTTGCAGATTTCCGTTAGATAGAAGAGTGAGTTATTGGCCTTGGCAGAGGTTTGTGCTCTCTGGGTGCCACTCTAGTTTCCCCTAATAGGTCAGCTCTATTTGGGAGGCATTTTACTGTCTGTGGACAAATTTTTTTACCGTTTTTCCGTCACAAACCTGCTAGATGCAGTGACAAAACATTACAGGTCTGTGGTTGAGATTAAAATGAAGGCCAAGTTCAAACGTGATTGTGGAGGGTCGGAAGAGCAGCTGATGTGATGTCATTGCAAGATGGACTTGTGTCTGGTGTGCAAGTATTTGGGGGCAAAGAAAATTTTAATGATAAATGACAGCATCAATTTTAGTCCATCTCAGGACTTTGCAAATCTTAGGGTTTAGAAAAATAAATTTTTATGTGATGATATTCTCAATGGTTGTTACATGGACTGCAGTATTTCCTAAAAGTGTGTAAGATGGTCACACCTCACATACTTTATTATCCAGGTGATCCCACAACAGTTTGAAGAGGCTTAAATCAGAAGATTGATCCAGCCCTGTGGTGTTAGGATTTTTTTTTTTTTGGTTGCCATCTTACTGTAACAGTTTTTCAGTTTAATTAATAATCAATGTGTCAGTAACTATTGAGTCAAAACTTCAGATTGATAGTGTGTGTTAATAGTCTAACATATTTGTTGGCAGTGCTGTTATTTCATTACTAAGTAGCGGCCTGATTTTCTTTGGTGTTTTGCAGCAAAAATGCCCATTACCCTGATTAAGGAAGGGCAAGAGTACCAGGAGTCTGGACCTCAGCACTTCTGTTACCACAATCACCTGGTGCCGGGCTGGACGGAAACCTGGACTCGGATTCAGGTAGTGGATCGCTTGCTGATGGACACAGAGGTTACAATATTAGAGTGGAATTTATTTTTTATATGAATAGCTATGCCACTACCCGTCCTAGGGTGAACACAGGGAAAGACATTGTAGCCTTTCATAAAAATACCCTTACTTTAGACCCATTTTCTATCATTTTACTATTAATGAAGTGGGGGGATAGTTGTCAGTGCGGTCGTCTGTCCGTCCGTCTGTCCATGGACATTTCATTTCTGGGACGGAACTTGAAAACTTTGTGGAATTTTTTTCCTGAAAATCTACCCTTGCATTGATTGACCACTGAAGTGGTGCCTTTTGCTATTTTTGAATTTCCACTAGTTTTATCCCCCCCGGCATATAATGCAGGGAGATATAGTCGTCAATTCGGTCGTCTATCTGTCTGTAATCGTATTGTTTCTGGAGCAAAACTCGACTACCATTCAGTATTTATTTATTTTTTTTTTACTAAACTTGCTTTGCGTACTAATCAGGTCCTAGACTGGTGCCTTTTTAAACTTTGGGATTTCTGAGATTAGATGGTGGGGATCGGGGGGATACGTCACCTCTGATGACTCTCGTTTACTAAGCCATGTTTGAGACTAAATAAATATATCTGCCTGTTGAATGGGCCCAAATTTCAACCGTGTCTTTTTTTTTTTGTGAGCAGGTTTCGAATATTTAAATGAATAACACGAAGGGCGAGCCTAGTTTTGAATTCATCATGTGTACTGATACAATTAAGAATAGGGCTATAGGGGCTAGGTTAGATTGAATATTGCCTTAAGGTAAAAACTGGATAAAACACTTGCTTAATTGCATTAAGTAGGATTTCAGAATGATCATTTTTAAGCTGTCCTAAATCGTCCTCATATACATGCACTGAGGTATTTCCACTGGTTTCTCTTGCCTTAATGCTGATTATAATCTTTGTTTATTGTACATCTTTGGGGAGAATTTCACCATAGGCCCTAACTGCTGCTGGCTTTGCCTGACCTGAAGTTAATTAAGACTGGGAATTTCCAAGCTTTCAGTGCTGGTAAAAAAAGCCCAGGCCGCTTAGAGCTGTTGGCCTCACCGCCTACATTTCTAATTAATGCAGAGCCGTCTAAAGCCCCCTCAGCCTTTAAATCAGGGCTTGATATTAACAGTTGTCGGACTGTCCGAGGACAAAGGGTGCAGAAAATCAACATTTTCTCTAACCGAGCGCTTATCCCATTTCGTGAATGAATACTCGAATTACCATGAATTTCCCGCATGCCACATGTCACATTCAAAAGCTGCTCACTGGAATCAATGCGGGCAGAATTAGGTTGTTTTTCATGGTGTTGTTTATGAATTTATGAAATTTAGGCTGTACTGAGTACTTTGAGGCTACATTTATAACTTTATGACTGGCAATTGAATTCTAAATCGGCATGAATGTCCATTACTACGTTGTTCTTTGTGAAATGAGACATCGTTAAATCGAAATTACTATGGCCATTATCAGCTGTCACTTTTTTTTTGAGGATGAGGTCATTTTTTTAAGCTTTTAGAGACAAAAATGAAACTGTAGGAGGAGTAAAATTCTAACCCCATAAAAATGTTATATTATTAGGCTCTGCTTTTAATGCATGGGAGTCTGGTGGCTGGTATTTTGGAGACGTGTTTATGATTCTGTCGCCCTGGGCAGCTCATTAAAGGACACACATTTGATGGCTCGTCGTTTGACTGATGTTGTTTTACGCCAGTGTTCCATAGGGATCCATACTCCCACGTTTCCCATTTTTAATGTTTCCTTTCTAACACTAAAAACATTTTGGACAAGTTCAGTGCCATGCTAAAAGAAATTAAACCGCTGAAAGAATGCTAAAATGGGAGATAGAATTTGAGAAATTTTTGGCGAGAAAAAATGAGGTGTTTGGCGTACCGGTTCATCTACCACCCGTGATAATCTCGGCGGTGGACGGGCACACTGGATGCATACTGTCAGCGGTGTGCCTGACCGACGTCTCCCTCCCCGGGGTGCAGATCCAGG
This sequence comes from Gymnothorax javanicus, assembly GCA_029692085.1. NCBI lineage: Eukaryota > Metazoa > Chordata > Actinopteri > Anguilliformes > Muraenidae > Gymnothorax > Gymnothorax javanicus. Next base: position 80,994,060 of record CM056203.1, on the reverse strand, counting down.
TGTGCAGCCCCCGGGAGCTGAAGGTGACGGTGGTGCAGGACGAGGAGGAGTTGCAGGAGCTGGAGCACTTCAGCCTGTGGACCTTCGTGCGGTACTTCATGCGCGAGCGCTCCAACGAGACCCTCATCAGCGTCGGCCTATTCAGCACCAAGACCTGCTTTCGGGTCGACCCGGCGGACCGCAGCGCCAAGTACACCGTCAGAGTTGCGCACAGTGAGTGTAAACTAGCTAGCTTTTCCTTATTTTTCTTTTTACAATGCATGAAGTGCTACTATTAAAAATTAGGATTTTTAATCATGGCACTTTATTATGCTTCATTTTGTTTGTGTCATATCACGAAGTGATGCAATCAGAGTGTTTTTATCCCATACTTTTAATGGCCTTGACGTTGCTCAGGGGTATATTCAATCTTTGGGCAGATTGGTGAAGGTCTATGACTGTCTGTCACTTTTGAACTGCCAGCTCTTTTGTTTTCTTCATGGAGCCAAAAGGAAAAGGAATTTTGCAGCCTTTTATTTTTATTCCGTAGCGAAACAGGAAGTGATGCTATGAAAAACTGGGTGGACTAAAATAAATTGAGTTCAATTTTATGCTCTTATCTTTAGGTGTGCCTTTAATTGTGAGATCTTGATTTTTTTTAATTATTATTATTGAATGAATAAATAATTTTGATGGGCTATATTGAAACACTGAGGGACTGCTGTTTCTCTCATGTTGGGATTTTGAGGTTATCTCTAATGTTATTATTTATTTTTAATAGTATTGTAGTACTAGTACAGGGATTGCACTAGCCATTTGCCATGTTCGCCAATGCGATAAAAAAGTTTGGATGGCGATAATATTTTTGTTCTTCCTCGCCACAGTGGTGAAGGCCATATTTTCTCCTAGTGGTGATTAAATATCATTCTGTGGCGAGTTTAATGATTTTATAACACGTTAGTTGAATGCGGCAAAGTGCAGAAGTCAGGAAATCATTCCCGTAACCGTTGACTAGAGGCTCTGATTGAATGCTGGCTCATTATCATAAATAATTTCCTTTTTTGGGCCGTCTCGCTGTACGTACATCGCCTCCGACATTGCGTACAGTATTCCCGATCGGTGAGATTCATTTTGACCTCATTCATATTGTCATGATAATGGCTTGCACGCACGAATCGGAGGAGAGCGCTGCATCATTTTGAATACTGGACTCCCAAGAGCCGATATACCTTGTCGAACTCCGCTCATATGATACACCCAGTGGCGGCTCGTGCTCTGGCAACAGGGGAAGCTCAAACAATCACTTAAAATTAATGACTGGTCATGACCTGTTTTCAATCTTTCATTTAAATTACCATTACAGAAACTCTGAAAACTCTAAACATTATCAGATGTGGCCAGTTCTCATTTATAACGCATACCTGTCAACTCTCATGCATTCGGTGTGAGTTTAAGTGGCATATTTACGTTCCTCTGCTGTAGTCAGCAATTATTCAATCGTAATGTAAGAGATTCTCGCGCTGAATTGAAGTCCTTGTGAACTGGAGGGGTTGGAGGCAATGGAATTGCATAAAGACGTCTCAAATTATCTTATTTCATTTAAACGGTCATGAAACGCATGCATTGCTTCCAACCCCTGAGTAAAGAAAAGCGTGAGAAGTCCATGTAGAAGTGATCGCGGTTACGTTCAACAGTTTTGGTCCCCGAGGTTTTACCGTATCGTGCAGTTCCCTGAATGAATTTGCATGGGCGAGACTGGAAAGGTGTCATTGACTTATTTTTTACAAAACACAGCTGACTGGCTTCATTAATAGAATGGGATTACATACAGCATGTCTCCAAAAATGTACCAACGTGTTTACTTAACTTGGGGATGAAAAAAGGCTAAACTAAGCAATGCCTCACCACTGACTGTATGCCATGTATTAAAATGAAGAAATTAAATAGCTTCTGTCTTTTTTTTTTCATTGTCATGCCTATATATATCTTCCTTAATTCATCTGAAATATTATTCCAAAGGTAATAGGGAACCTGTGGAGCTCGAAATTTAGATGGCAGCACCAGTATAGTAAGGTGTAAGTTCAATTCATTTTCCATTTAATTTAAATTGTGTTGATTATCTCAAGAAAAACTACCACAATTGAATTAACCCATTTAAACCGGGACAGTTTGTGCGCATTTTAAGAACGTGTCGTTTCCGACACAGATACGCGCGCAATTTTGAAAGTACCGTAATTACTGTAAGTTTTGCGCAATAGAAAAAAAATTCCAACTGTTCCTGAAAGCTGAGAAGCTGTGCTTCAGCCCAAATACAGGTTACTATGGTAAACATGGCAGCATGATTCTCTGCTGGGATTTTTGCATTAGGCCTTAAAGGGTTAAGACTCATTCCAAATACACATTTGGCGTGATTTCCCCATGTAGACTAAATATGGCTAACAGATTTTTGGCCCTGGTTAGCCACAGTGCTAACAGACCTCCGATGTGGCTAAAGAAATGGAGAGTCAGGTATCCACAGTGGCTAACGCATATTTCAGGATAGTGCAACCCCTGCTAGTATAGTATTGTAGTTGCTGTCAGTTGTGCTAAACTGTACGCCAGGCTGTAAGACAGTTGGCTAACATGGGTGGCCTTATTTTTCTGTTGCATTCAAGTCCTGGTTTTTGCTCGTAATAGTCTATAAAAAAGGACCATTCTCTGTTTTAGAGCACGGTGCATACGTTTTTCAGTGTTTTGGCTTTATCTGGGTAAAAACACAGAATTCAGCAATAACATGATCTATCAACTAGCATATTCAATGGTAGTCTGGTGTGCATATTTGAACATGTCTGGGGACTATTGGTGTGCACGATGCCAGATTTGGCTGTCTTGTTTGGCGGATGTGGATGGAGTGAGGGCTGCAGAATGTGGAACCAGTAGCCCACCAATGGGAGAGCAAAACTTCCCTGGTGTTCAGAAAATATTTCATATGCGAGTTTGCAAATGGTGTGAGTGTTTTTGTTGCCAATTTTGAGAAAAATTTGTGGATCAAAAAAGGGAATGTGATTTGAACACTCGATAGGAGTTATGGAATATTCCTGTCCTATTTTTCAAATGTGATTGCCTTCATATCAACCCCGTATTAATCTGTTTTCCATTTTCTTTCTAAGAGTTGGACATTTACCTGTTCCTGATATTCTTATCTGGATTGCTGCTGTTCCTGTATGCTGACACTCTTAGCAGGTAATGGGCCCTCTTAGTGTCAATTTACAAACCACAGCCAGTTTTTTATGTCATCAAATTTTATGCATTTAAAGGTTTTGTGTATAGTGCTTCTCCTGAAGTCCTCGTAGAACTGAGCTCTTAGCAGATAGTGGGCCGGTCTTTGGACACACAGCTATGCTGTAGCCAAACAGCCATTTTGCTTCAGAGTCTCAGCAGTGCGGCGGCAAAATGGCCGCTGTGCTCTGATGACTCTGCATCTCTCAACTGTTCCACAGGAGTCAGGTGTTCTATTACTCGGCTGGAATGAGCACCGGCATGATTGCCTCCCTCATCATCCTCATCTTCCTCATGGCTCGCTTGCTGCCCAGGGTGAGAGAAACTTAATGCGTTACCAACCTCCACCGGTTGGTTGCAGCTCTTCTGTATGTTCATAATCCATTGCTGATGTTTGTAAACAAAGCTAGCTAATGCTTTGACTTTGGAACAAAACTCAAACAGGTGCTCGCCTGTTATGAAGGCGCAAATATCAGGAGCGAAGGCTAAAATGGACACAAAAAACATGTTTTGGGGGCGGCCCGGAGACACATCGGTCTAAGCGCGCCCACTATAAAGGCTGTGTCCTTCCCGCGGCGACCCGGGTTCGATTCCAGCTCGGGTCATTTGCCGCATGTCATCCCCCATTCTTCTCCCCAGCTTTCCTGTCGCTCTCCACTACGTAACTGTCTAATAAAGAGAAAATCCCCCAAAAAAAAAAATCTTAACTAAAACATGTTTTTTTTTTTTTTTTTTTTTGTTCCAAAGTCAAAAGGTTGGCTAGTTATGTTTTAGCCCCGCAAGCCGTTGCGTGTCCGAGTGTTTGGACACAATAGCAGAGGTATGAAGAGTCAGCTTTTCTTTAACTGCGAGACTATCAGGCTGCTCTTATATCTGTTATCATGTGGGCTGCCTCTGATCTGCAACTGGCAACCATAGTTGTACTGGGAAACTCAAACATGTCCTTGGTGTCTGCTTTGGCCTTCACACCTGACGTTTGCACCTTCATTACAGTGTGTCAGTTACATTTAGCCTTGAATTCAAACTTGTGGAATTGATGAATGTGTCTAAAAGCTAACTTGTTCAGAAGTATTTCATAGGTGTGCTGTTATGGGAAAATAATGCACAGCCCTTAGGACATCCTTCAACCAATCACAATTGAGTATTCAACTGACCCAGGGTATAATGTAACAGAATGATCCATTGCTTTGGGCTTAAAGGCACTTAAATGAGATGGTGACTTTTGACGAGCCTTTGAGTCTGCGCATCCTCCGACTGATGCCATGCACCGCTTCGGATTTTTGTTTGGCTATTATCTGTGTGTGAAAGCATCTTTCCCTGTCCAGCAAACATTACATAATCGAACAAATAATTGCTTTTTTCCCCCCGAAGCCCGTTCTATGTGCTGATAGTTGGGGGATGGTCCTTCTCCGTCTACCTCATCCAACTGGTGTTCCGAAACCTGCAGCTGATTCTGAAAGAACATTGGCACCTGGCCATAGGTGATTGCGCTATTGACTGAATCACTGAACGACTGATTGATTTATTTATTCTGTTATTTGGTGAAGAAACGTACTTTACCGATGTTCTGCCCTGAGGATGGCGCTTTAAAACATAAGCAAACCGTTAATCCCAAAGTGATCCTTGTTCTCGACAGAAGTATCAGATCAAATAAAACGGACAGTTAAACAACCACAATCCATATTTTACATTGATCTACTCCATTTTAAAAAGATATTCAGGTAAGTGGTACATCTTCATACTGTACTGTAGACTACATTAACCCTTTCAGAGCTGTCGGCAACTATAGTTGCCCAATAATGTAAGATATCAAAGTCAGATGCTGTTGAAAACCTATCATGTGGCAACCCCGCAGGGGAGCTCTTTTAAACAAGTTGCCATATGATAGGTCTTCAACAGCTCAGAATCACTACATTTTTAATTCCTTGAAAATGTTTTCAGCGCTCAAAGGGTTAACTAAAGTTAGCAGTCTACTTCTCTTCATAAATGACCCTTAAGGGATCGGCCATCTTGCAATGCTGTCTTTGTTTTGAGTAAAAGGTGATTTTGTGCCGTGAAACAAATTTTGTGTTTTACCATGATGGGAATTTTGACCTGCCTAATGCACAGGTGTTTATTGCCTCGGTCCCACTGCAGGCTACATAGCAGTGGTGGGCTTCATCAGTTTTGCTGTGTGCTACCGCCACGGCCCCCTAGTGGAGGAGCGCAGCATTAATATCCTATCCTGGACGCTGCAGATATTCGGCCTGCTGCTGGTCTATGCTGGCATCCAGGTCCAGCAGGTGGCGCTAGCAATTATCGTGGCAGCTTTCTGTGCCAAGAACCTGGAGTATCCTGTTCAGCTCGCCATAAAGGTGTACAGGTTTGTGTGCGCGTTTGTTTAAAATTCAGAGGGAGAAATTGAGCTTTTGATACCATTTAGTTTAAAAAAATGTTGGGTCAGAGTGAGAAATTGAGCTTTTATGTTCGGTTATTGTGTTATTTAATCAAATGCTTGTTTTCTGCAGCTACTCTGTGAGTGTTTGCTTCCCTTTTAAGTTTACATGATTCAATCCCACTGTTTTACAGCCAGTACTGTACCTAGCCGGCTCAGTACTATTGAAAGTTATTAATGCAGCAGGTCATAATGAGCTCCATAATTCTCAGACAACTGTTTTCTTTGCTCTTAGTTTTGCTTTGTGTTCCACAATTTTATTGTTGTAATCAGACTGTACATGCATATTTTATGTGCTGCTCCATTGTATTTACACAAGTGCTGTGAAAAAGTATTTGCCTACATCCCGATTTATTTTTGCGCATTTGACACGTTCAAATGTCATAAAACTAATTTAAATATTTGACAAAGGTACCCTGAGTAATCATAAATGCTGTTTTTAAATGATTTCATTTATTGACCGAAACAAGCTATTCAACCATACCTCGCCCCATGTGAAAAATTAATTTCCCCTTAGTTACTGAATCAACACATTTAATTGATAATTAAGTTAAATTTCTCTTGACATACCCAGGCATGATTACGGTCAGCTGTGTTCAGTCTAAAAATTAGTTAATAAAACTGGTCTGGCAATGGAAAGCAGGCAAAAAGCAGCACATGATGCCACGATCTAAAGGAATTCAAGAACAGATGAGAAACAAAGTTGTTGACATCTATCAGTCTGAAAAGGGTTATAAAGCTATGTCTAAGGCTGTGGAACTCCTGCAAACCATGGTGAAAGTCATTTTCTATCAAAGAAGAAAATTTGTGACTGTGCTGAACCTTCCCAGGAGTGGCCAAGCTACCAAAATTTTTCCAAGAGTGCAATGTGGACTCCATGAGGTCAGAAAAGAATGCAGACTAACATGTAAAGAACTGCAGGCCTCAGTTGCCTCAGTTAAGGTCAGAGTTCACGACTTCTCAATAAGAAAGAGACAGGGCAAAAATGGCATCCATGGTAGAGCTGCTGGGCAAAAACCACCATTGACCAAAAACAACACAAAGGCTCATATTTGTCAAAAAACATCTTGATGACCCCGAAGATTTTGGGATATTTTTTGGCCTGATGGGTCAAAAATGGAACTTTTGGGGGGGTGGCCTCGTTTATGTCCTGACTTGAATCCAAATGAGAAGCTGTGGCGTGACCTTAAGGAGGTTGTTCGTGCTTGAAAACCTCCAAATGTGGCTGAATTCAAACATTGCAGCAAAGAAGAGTGGGCCAAAATTCCTCCACAGCAATGTTAGACTCATTGCCAGATATTGCAAGCGCTTGACTGCAGTTGTCACCAAATGTGACACAACCAGTTATTAGATTTTGGAGGGCAAGTATTATTTTTTTTAATGCGGTGGTATAGACTCTGAATAACTCTATACCTTCAAGAAATAAAATGATCATTTAAAGTCTGCATTTTGTCTTACTCACACTCTTCTTGTATTATATAAAAAATTTGTCGAATGATCTGAAACGAGAGGGAAGCAAAAATGGAAGAAATTGGAAGGCGGGAAATACTTTATCACAGCACAGTAAAGTCATTTTCATTTTTATACCATTTATATTTTACGGTTTCACCGCATGGGAATGACAACACTTTAAATCTTCCTATTGTAAGGGACCGTAATGTTTGAGGAGAAATGGCTACATGGGTGTCTCTGATTGATCAGGTGTCTTCAGTTGCTTTCTTGGTACAGTCATTGTGATTCTAGGCTTCTGATCACTTTTGGAAGATGTTATTCCTGTTTTTCAGTGTGAGGACTGGGCTGCTGTCAGACGTCAATGTAGCCAAATTATAAGGTAGAGAAATGAGAATGGAAAAAGAGGCCACGGGCCTGGTCTTGGGGCCCACCAGAACTGGTCATTTCAAACACCAATGATTAAGATTGATGGTTGTAGCATTCACTGTGAGCTGAGAAGACCTCAACAGCTGATGGTCAAAGAATTCTCTGCATGGTGAAGAACTCTCTTAAATGCCCGTCTGACGCATCTGAGGCATGTTCGCAAAGAGAAAGCCAGCAGAGTCCTGGGCTGCGTTTGAATAGTCAAAAAATTATGTCCTATCCACTAATTCCTGACCACTTTTCTGTAACCTTTGTGGAAAACGTCATAAGGTTAACGACAGGTGTAAAAGAGAATTACTTACGGCTTAGAGAGAAAACCGCGCCAATAAGAGAACCTGAATGCACTTAAAGCAGGCAACGTGATCATGTGTCCTCTGCCCGTCACGTACGTTTCTTTTCGCGATTGGCCGGATGAATTGTCCTCGCTTTAAATATTGCTGCCGCGCTGATTTTCGAAAAGGATGGTTCTGTGTACTTAATGCGAAAGGAGGTAAATTAGGAAGCTCTGAGACACTTTCCTTAACATTTAAAGAATTCAAATCCACTTATCATGGTTGCCACGTAATTATTTCTGGAACATTTTTTAGGAGTTAGGAACTTTCCTAGGCAGAAAAAACTATTTGGATGCAGCCCTGGAAACGGGTGTTGTGCTGCCATGGCCAAGGCCTTTCCAAAATCTATAGTTTTCTAACATGATTAAGAGCTCTGGTGAGCTCATTTTCAATAGGGCGTGTAAAGCCTAGCGAGACCTCTACTCTGTTTTACAGAAGGTCTCTGCTAATCCTGGTCTGTACTGCAGGAAGCTGAGACCAAACTGGTGCAGGAAGCTGGAGCCGCGTCGCCTCCTCACGGAAGAGGAGTACATCAGGCAGGGTGAAGAGGAGACGCAGCGCGCCCTGGAGGACCTGAGGCAGTACTGCGGCAGTCCCGATTTCCAGACCTGGAAGGCTGTCTCCAGGCTGCAGTCTCCCAAAAGGTGAATGTAGTTTGTAGATCCTGCTAATATAGCAAATTTAAGCCAGTTTTTCACAGTCGCAAGTTGCGTGGTTGAGTGACATCACAGGCTCGGTGCGTTTTGACCACTTCTGACCCGTGCTCGCCTCTCCTGTAGGTTTGCGGACTTCATGGAGGGCTCGCCCCACTTGATGGGGAACGAGGTGTCCCTTCACACGCAGGAATACGGACTGGGGTGGTACGAGCTCTTCGCCACGGACGAGGAGGACGAAGAGGAAGTGGAGGAGGAAGAGGAAGAGGAAGTGGAGCATGTGCTGAAGACGGAAGAGCTCAACGCGCAGTTCAGGAACCACAGGGGCCAGTGAGGAGGGGGCAGGAGCCGTGGCCCCAGGTTTTGGACGGGCTTCTTTGGGACCCAGTGTCAGTGGGGGAAGCTCAGCTAAAACTCTCCCTGATCCAGGACGAAGCAGCCTGGTCATGGGGGTGGGGAGGTTGAGGATCCCAAAATAAGGACAGGGATCGTGCTCCTCTGAGCTTTCGGATATTGGTGAAGAACCAGGCTTGGGTCCAACTGTCTGCAGGACCCAGCGAAGCGTCTTTAAAAATTACTCAGGAGTACTCTGGACTTGTGGGGTTGGATGCTAGGTAAAAATCAATCATACACAGTCATAAAGGAGCACAGCGGATTTTTGTTTCAAAAGCGTTGCTGCGGAAACGCGAGCGTTACTCAATGTGCACGTGTGTAAAGGAGCATATTGTGGTTTTTCCCTCTGGGTGCTTTATGGTTCAAGAGAAAATTCTCGGTTGGTTTTGCACTGATCCTTTTGATTTAAATGAGTCTTTTCTCGTGTTTTATTTTCATTTCTGTGCTACAAAGGGCGCATCTTGGCGAGTAACTGGTGAATGTTTTTTTCCCCTTGTAATGGGAAGTAGGGTCTGAAATCCCAAGTCATTCAATTTGCATCAACAGTGAAGTTTCTGTTGTTACCATTTGTTGTTGTTTAAATAGTTTTTGATCTCGATTTTCGGGATAAAAGCCATAGCAAAGTAAATATTTTGTGGACTTAAACACACTAATAATCTACTTGCCAGTCTGAATTTGAACATTTTTACCCATCAGTGAAGACAGTATTTTTGTAGTCACTTTGCTGCTCTCCTCAGAGAAACACAAAGTATGGTTATACCATGAACAAGCTGACCTGAAGTGTACATCAAATACTATACCGATGCTGTGAACGGGCTCTGAGACCTGTTCCAAAACGATTAATCTTCTGATCAGCTGAGACTTGTGACTTATTCCCACCGTATAAATGTGACAATTGATGCACTGTTGCAAGATATTGACCTCAAATAAAACATGGGTTTCCGCATTTGGGAATTGACCATTTTCCATTCAAGTATTTTCTTCTGATGTGCGTTAAGTAGTGAAATTATTTTTCATTGGCAATGTTTTTTTATTGATTGGGTGCTTGTTATTTTGCTGTGTTTTGAAGTAAAATTGATTTAATGCAATGTAAAAGGTGAACTGTTGTACACATATTCGTGTGGCTTTGGTTGATTTCTCCATTGGTGATGAAATTCCCGCCTCGTATGTGCTTTTATCGTTAAGAAATATTTTCTCAGTTACCTGAGAGTATAGCACGCGGGAGTGCTGCCGTTGGCGCTCATTACTTTTGGGGAAAATCTTACTGCTGTTACAAGGGACGCACGATATGGGAATCCTGGGGATTATATGGATGCTCTGAGTTTTGGGAAGTAAAATGATTTTAAAATAAATGTATGATTTGAACTTTTTCTTCATTTAGGCTTACGAATATTACCTTTTTTAAGCCACGTCGTCAGAAAAGGCTATGCATGTACTTGAGTTCCATTTTAATATTTATCTAATTTGCACATATTTGAGTCCCCCGCCACAAACTGGCGCGGGGGATATAGGATTGAGTGTCCGTCCGTCCGTCCGTCACACTTTCTATGGGGACAAGTTACCTCGAAAACCGTGACAGTTACATGGGTCAAATTTTGCATGCTTAGTAAGCTGGTCATGGTCTACGTTGAGTTCGAAAATGAATGTTGAAGCATATTTATTTACGGCGTTATGGCCCTTAATCGTAGCAGGGGATAGTGATGACAATGTCGTCTTTGTTTATTGTATAAAAAGGGGGGAGAGTTGTTATTGATGAAACTGGTGAAATTTTGGACACAAGCGGTTCATTCACATTGCAAGCTAACCAGTTAAGATGCGATTTTTGCTCAGATCAGATTTGTCTGTCATGACAGTTCGCATGCACAATCTCAAATTACCTGCATCCATCTGTAATCTGAACGCCTGTCTTCCAAAACCGCACTCGTGCGCACATAGCTGCGCTCTTGCCAGACGCGCTTGCAGCGAATGTATGGATGGGAATTTATGCTGAGGTCAATAAGGGGGGAAACAAGTATTTCTCCGAGTCTTTCTGTTCAACCACAATTAGACAATGAGCTAACTAATTAACAAGCAGAGTGGGGAAAGCTGAGAGAGCCATGAGCTGCATTTCATGTTGACATTGACCCCTTTCTGATCCTAAATGTATCTAAGCTTTTAACTCTCTCAGCTTTCCCCACTCTGCTTGTTAATTAGTTAGCTCATTGTCTAATTTGTTCCCCTGCCCCTTTCACTCCTCATTGCTCTCCCTCGTCTGCTTTGAGTTTGAGCTAAGGACCAGTGACTTGATTTGACTTGGACACAACTCTGGTGACCGCGGCATGAAACTTCTACTAAGAATTCTGCTTGAATATTTTTCAGTGTCTTGTTTGTAGACCATGATTAGTTCATTTGTTAATTCAGCGGTCATAGTCTTGAATAAAAAAAAAACTGCAATCACACTACTCCTTTGCGAAGTAATCGGAGCGGACACACCACCTTTATTGGTGAATCAAATGTATAGCAATTGCGAACATGTTGCCTCGCGGAAATTGACCGGGTTCAGTAACCAGCAGGTGGCGTTGTAGGTCGTAAAATCAACAGTTTTTACATCTCATCTTTAACTTTCGAAATTGGTCTCTTTTTCCTGAATCCAGCGTGCAGTGCCTTCAGATCACATACTTCACTATCATATTTGGGATGTTCGGTGACATGACAGGTGTTCAATGACATCTCAAGCCCTCTTTTGTGTCTGCGCGAACTGCATGTACATACAGTCCATAGTTGATAGCAGCAGGCCGGGACATCGTGGTAAATTCTTTGCAGTGTGGGTTAACTGTCACCCGTGAGCTCAGAAGTTCCACAAGAGTAGTCTTTCTCGATTTAATTCAGTTTTATTTTTAAACTGTATGAGCATGTGTACTCGTATGGAGCACTGGTATGTGGATATTGTGCTACCTGTTGCCAGAGTGAAAAGGCTATTTATATATTTCCAACATTATGAGGTCCTCATGTTTCTGGTTCTATTATTGGTGTGAACATTTGTTTATTTGGTGATTGTTCATGTCTGGAAGGAAGCCAACATTTATTGCAGTCTCAGAGCTCCAGTGCAGAAATTTCAGTGCAATTATTTTTTTAGAATCATTCTTGTAATTGTGCCTGTACAGTAAAGGAAGCCAAACCAGGGTATGAGGAATGTCACCCAGGTACAGTGCAGTTTTCTATGAAAATGAAGGCCTCTGTACTGACTTATGCTATTTGTGCCATCGCACAAACTGATTTCTTATATAGGACTGCACTGATAAACTGCATTCTGATTCATGAGGAGTATCCAGAACTTGCCTCCTGTGATTAGTTACAATGAATCGCTTGCAATGGCCACCATCAGCTATGCTAAAGCGGTGTCGCTCTCACTGCTGCGATTTCTCAGCAACACCTTGTCTTGTAGCGTCCAAATATTTTGCATTTGCAGCTATTAATCCCTTTTCTCATACTGGAGAAACCTCAGACACGTTTTCTGCTTGGCAGGAGTACTTCCTCCAACAATGAGAGACAGACCTTTGGCCCTTGTAAAATCTGAGCCCTTTTACATTGATCCCTGTTGCTGTGGCATGTGTTCCCCGAACAGCATTTCAGGGGTTAATGGGCTTCTCCTCTACGTCCTTCCAGGGCCTCTCCCGACCCCACGCAGGGCTTGGTTGCTCCCGCAGAGTAGTAGGACAAACTCAACGGTAATATGCAGGGCAAAACTGGTCTTGGCGTGTGCCCAGTGGTGGTGCATCCACGTCACAGGCCCGCCCAAGTCTGTCAGCTGCAGCAGGAGGCCCGTGTACAGCAGCCACCAGAGGGCGCTGCTCTGCCAGTGCTAATGCCAGACGCTTCTCCCGCTGAGGCGAGACTCTCAGAACTGGCGGGATTCACCTCTTTCGCAACATGCGGAGGATTTTATGTTGATTCTAATGTTTGCTCTGATTGGCTTTTATCCGGGTGTTTTTCTTTTTCTTTTCTTTTTGCTGAGAAGGAATCGTAGCAAGCAGACCTCCACTTGAAGGTGTGATGGTAAAGAGGGGCCTGGGAATTTCACCTGGCATTCCCATGTATTTAAACGTAAAATGTACGCATAGGAGTGTACTGGTCTCGTTCATAGTGGAATTAAAAATCTGCTGCTGGGTTCTTGGCAATAATTTTCTTTTTCATTTATAACATAGGGAAAGCTTAAAAGATGGAGTTTTGACTTATTCTCAAATGTGTCTAAATGGATTCATCACAGATAGTCTTATTCGTATTATCGTGTAAAGGGGTTAACCAGTCTGGAAACAACTTTTTGGAATAATGATTGTAGCAATATGTTTGAATAGTAAGTGATAATGAAAATACCATATATCAATTTACTGATTTCATTCAGGTCACAAAATTGTTCAGTGATTATTTAAGTTAATCCACTGCAATGATCTTGCTGAGAGCTCTCATTTCAAGTATGTAAAATTAAAGAATATATATATATATATTTTAACAGCCAAAGCTCAGTGGCCATCTTGAATTGAATCAAATCAAAGACAAAGGGCATTATGAGCTCACTTGGTCTAACAGACCAAAGGGAGCTTATGGGATCACGCAACGGTGTTGGCATCTGTGTTAACTTTGATCTTCTGCCAAACCACTCAGGGGATCAATGTGAAAATTGGTGGGGAGGTACATAAGGATGTACTGATTAAAATTTGTTCGAGACGTCAAAACTCAACACTGAACATGGCCGCCAGTCGACCATATTTAAAATTGCAGTATATCGTACTGGAGAGTGTTTGAAAGCAGCTAGAATGCTGAAACTTTGTACACACATACTTTTGAGCTCAGCTCTTAATTTGCAACAATACTGCTCCCTTGAGTGACACACTTAAGCCCAATAGCCAACTGGTTAACTCTTCATTACATGAAGCTGGGTACAAGGATCTTGATGTTTCCATTGAGCTGGACCATGAAAAGAGCACTGAGCTGCAAAAAAAATGACTTGATGAAACCTCAAACCACGATGCTGAATTTTGCTTGAAACTTTTTTTTCCTACCTAAATTACAAAAGCTGTCTTCATTTCCCAGTGTTGGATCTAAGCATTAAAAATACTACCACATGTGAGCTGGCACAACACTAGAGCCTGAAATAAACCAAGTGCGCTACAGTGCCCCTGGCACCATCTTTTCCACTCCGTTCCAACTCCAGAATAATGCTGGCCAGTGCATCTCTCCTCTATTCCATACACCACACCTGCTCAGTACAAGTGCATTTATCTAGATTGGCCTCAAAGACAAAAAATGCCTCTTACTGGACCCTGACTGTCTCAAAGTTCACTTTTTCCACAAACACGTTAATGCTGAATTCTTTCATGGCCGTGCTCTGTCCTACCATGTAAAAATTTGTTCTTTTACATCACCAGAGAAAATAAGCTAAGTTCAATGAGTGTCAGATTTGAAATACTTATCGTAATTTACATAATTAGCCTGTGCTCAATCATGCGTGACATGTTGAGTATGTGCAATTATACAAACAAGCACTGAACCATTGTCTATCAACCTATGCAAAAGAATTTTCAAAAAATTATAGAATATTAATTTTAGGGCAATTTTTCAAAGTGGGACTTTTTTTTTTTTGATACACCCTGTATAATTTAAAGGTTTAGAGAATCCAGAGAAATCTCTATATGCAAGGGACATGACTGAAAAGAAATATTCGCCCAGTCTCATTCTCCCCCCCAGTGACCCTGAGCCCGTAAAGACTTAAGTGACGTCACTTGTGAGTGATTGAGTGTGCGAGAGTTCAAGGGCTGGAAAATGTATAAATAGGAATGGGACAGCACTTTGCAGCATATCGCGCTACCTTGACGTCACCACGTTGCTGACGCTGGCGACTTTAGGTATGGTATTTATATTTTGCGGCTCTTTTTTTTTTTTTTCCAAAACAGAGGCGCCCAAGGGAAAGGCTTCGTGATTTAAATGTCTTACAGGCACTTGCATGGCCGAGTGGACGAGAGGTCAGACTCTTCCGCGTTTTTCACGTCACAACGCGGGTTTGTGGGTAATTCTCTTTGGCAAAGTCTGTAACGATGCCCACTTACGGAAAGGGAACATTAAGGGCTCGAAAAGTCTGCGAGCGTGCCCTCACGCTCTTGATGACTTGACAATGGGACAGCTCTTAACTTGACGGGAGCGCGCCTCAAAGTCTGTGAGTCCGTGAGGGTGGGCATTGGGATTGGGCCATAGAATGCCCACAAGCTTCAGGCCCTCAGGCGGCACTGCATTAAAAACGTTGGGTTACTGTTGTGGAAATCACGGCATGGGCTCAGGAACACATCTGACAGCTAACAGAGTTAGTTTCTGCGTCCGCAAATGCAAGTTAAAACTTTGCCATTTAAACATAAAACCATCTTTAACCAAAATCCGGAAATTCTGTCGCCCTCTCTGGGCCCAAGCTGTTTTAAGATGGACAGAAGCGAGGTAAAAAACTGTCCTATGGTCTGACCGATCAAAATGTGAAATACTTTATATGAATCATGGACGCTGCATCCTCTGGGCTAAAGAGCAGAGGGACCATCCAGCTCATTATCAGCTCACAGTTCAAAAGTCAACATCCACGATAGTATGGGGGTGGATTTGTGCACTTGGCAAGGGTAACTTGGACATTTGTGAAGACACCACTGATGCTGAAAGATATATACAAGTTTTGGAGCAACATTTGCTGCCATCCAGACATCTTATTAAAGGAATGCCTTGCTTATTTCTGCAAGACAATGCCAAACACCATATTCTGCACGTATTACAACATGGCTCAGTAATTAAAGAGTCTGGGTGCTAAACTAGCCTGCCTGCAGTCCACACCTGTCACACACTGAGAATATGTGGAGGATTATGAAACAAGAAATACGATACAGGAGGCCACAAAGTATTGACAGCTGAAATCCTGCATCCAGAAAGAATGGGAAAATATTTTGCCTTCAAACTACAGCGTTTGGTCTCCTCAGTTCCCAAATACTTGGTGAGAGATTTTAAAAGAAGAGGTGATGCAACATGAACAACCCCCTGTCCCAACTTTTTTGAAACGCGTTGCTGGCATTAAGTTCAAACCAAGCAGATATTTTTAAAAATACAATAAAATTTCTCTTCTTTCTTTCTTTAAACATCTAATATGTTGTTTTTCAACTATCTTCGATAAAATTTATGGTTTAAGTGCTTTGCAAATCGTTGCATTCTTTTATTATTTACATTTAACACAGCGTTCCAACTTTTTTGGAAATGGGGTTGTAATTGTGTATAATTTTTCTATCATGAAAATTGGAGACTTTTACCTGAACACCATACTAGGGTTAAGAAACTGCTTTTGAGGAAGAAGCAATGTTTTGGTATAAACATGTTGACGATGCATTAAAATTAGCCTTTAACATCTCGTTTGTACCAGAGTTACTGTTTTTGGCCATTTTTCCGAGTGTTAGGATAGTCTTTGTCGACGTTGCTTCACTATGATTTGCAGTTTGCAATTTTACTTTTTTTGCTCTGTTTGGAATGTGTAGTTCATAAAAATGTGTTTATGAGGTGTGGCAGTTGGCCATTGCGTTGGGTTGGTTTCCTAACATAAATGGAGCAAATATGTTTTAGCTCATTCAATTAGTTTAACTCATTCCCTACGGAATACTTTTATATAAAATTGTCGCGTTTGTTCAGAATACTGTCCCCGAAAATTACACAATATAAAGTATTGAAGTACAGGTGGCCCATCACCGCGATTGTCAACTGATTTTGTGTTTTCATCGGACTGCGAATGGTCATCCATGCCGCTGGCACCGGCTTACCATAGGTAATGGTAGAATTCGCCGCGCCGTAGGCAGCGGCTTGCCGTAGGGAATGAGTTAAATATGTAGCCAGACTAATGATCTGAGTTCCAACATGCCAAGCTCAAAAGCGGCTCGGTGGTGCAGTGGTTAGCACTGTCGCCTCACAGCAAGAAGGTCGTGAGTCCGAATCTGGCCTGGGGCCTTTCTCTGTGGAGTTTGCATGTTCTCCCCGTGTTTGCGTGGGTTTCCTCCGGGTACTCCGGTTTCCCCCACCCACAAAAACATGCATATAACACTCCTACCAGCACCCCTGACCAAGGAACTGGCTGTAGAACTGGAGTTGGTCCCCGAGCGCTGCTCTGTGGCTGCCCACTGCTCCTAACTATAGGATGGGTCAAATGCAGAGAACTAATTACCCCACGGGGTTCAATGAAGTATATCTTAAAAGCCCTCGATGCATTGGCCTCATTTCGGACAAATTACACTTGTCATCCACCTTATTAGGTTCATCTGGCAATATCTCATGGGACCTCCTTTCACCTCCAAAACAGCTTGAGCTCCTCATTGTATGAATCCCAGAAGGTTGTACAAACATGCAGTAGAGGGTATTTGGTCTATAATGGCATCATGCTGGTCCATAGCATCATGTAGTATTGAATTTTTATTTACGCTTTTTTTGTTAATTTTCCAATTTCAGCATTTTCCCCACGGTGACAGCGAACAGATTTCAAATGCATCTAATGCATCCTCTCCGATCATTATGATGCTCTGAGGAAATAACACATGGAAGCCCATGATACACGATGCTCCTGCATGTTTAATGTGAAAACAATGATTTGGCTCAAGTAGAGACTGTTTTACTTTGTGGACATTTGCGTCCCTAGTCTGAGATCCAGTAGGACCGGGATCTCATTTAATGCAGTGTCACTCTCCAAATACTTACCAACTACATTATTTTTGTTGAATTCCACTTAGAATAATGACATAAATAATTCTGTGATAATAGCTTTGAGATTATAATGATTGCGTGTGGAACTCATACAGTATTTTCTTTAAGCTATTGTATTCCTATTACCGCCAACGTGCTTTTCCATACAGATTTGTACTACACAGCATTCTGTGTAAGTTTATCAAGAGTGTGAGTACGCAAGGTAAGCTGTTGCTGGAACTACTACACTATAGTAATCTGATATTCAATGTTTACCTTTAGGGTTAAACGCACTACAGAAAGAAACAGTTGGAAAGATCAGTTCTTCAGGAACAGGGCAAGAAGGCTCTGTGATCCAGCTAAATTGGAAGCCACTTCACAGTGCAGCGAAGCAGTTGTATTAACTGACGTGTTCAAATAGCTGACTGGGATTATAAAACAGGCAGTCAGCCAAGCCGCTGGGAAATCCACACTATTTACATATGGCTGGCGATGGGGCGATCCCAGCTTCATCGAGAGTCCGATAATGCAAAGGGATTCCCCCTTGCACTGGGAGTTAATGGTGTTGCGACACAATGACGACACGTCTTCCCTGAGGCACGAGGGTTCAGTGTCTTGTGGGAAGTAACTTCACAAAGGGGAAATTGCGCTCCCAGCTATTTGCCTGGGGTGGGAAGTGTGGCCTCGCTGCACATGCAAACCAGCTTACGGAGTCCCATCGGCCGATTACTGTGTAACATACATACAGTGCCGTGAGAGAGTGTTGGCCCCCATCTCGATTTTTTCTTTTTGCATATTTCTCACTCCTGAATGTTTCAGATCATCAAATTAATTTTCATATTACACAAAGATAACCAAACATAAAAGGCAGTTAAGTGATAATTTCATCTATTGAAAGAAAAAAGCTATCCATCTCTACCTGGCCCTAAGAGAAAAAGTAATTGCCACCTTATAAACTAAACCAATTTAACAAATTTAATTGATCATTGGGTTTAATTTCGCCAGACACAGCCGGGCATGATTACTTCCAGCCTCTTGAATCTAAACGTCTTTTAAAAGGAGAGTGCCCAGAAAGAGTGCAAAGCAATGAGGGCCCAAATTCCTCCACGTCAGTGTAAAAGGACTTTCCCTGTCGTTGCAAACGTTTGAAAGCAGTTGTTGCTGCCAAGGGTGGCACAACTAGTTCTTAGGTTTAGTGGGGGGATTATTTTTTCAAGTGGGTGATATTGGTTTTGACTGATTCTTTACCTTCAGTGAATGATATGATAAATAGCAGCATTTTGTGTCCATTCATGTTGTCTGTCTTATTTTAACCCAATATTGCATGAGTCTTTCCCTCTTCGCCTGATGGGTGGGTTTGGTTATTTCAGTGACCACTATGCAACAGAGGGTTAATGTTAGCTGGATAATCAGTGAAATGTGACAAATAAGCAAAAATAGACAAAATCGGGAGGAGGCAAATACTTTTTCATGGCACTGTACTGATGTCCAGCAGATTCTGTACCTGGGTTTGGTCTAAAAGGAGAATAGGCTACGGGGAAGCACGCTCCTGGACTGATACTCATAACTCAAGATAGACAATGCAAACCTAAAGCAGTGAAACCAAAATTT
This sequence comes from Gymnothorax javanicus, assembly GCA_029692085.1. Classification (NCBI taxonomy): domain Eukaryota; kingdom Metazoa; phylum Chordata; class Actinopteri; order Anguilliformes; family Muraenidae; genus Gymnothorax; species Gymnothorax javanicus. The sequence continues at coordinate 80,974,804 of CM056203.1, read as the reverse complement.
GGTTGATGTTCGTTTCAACTATGGGGATGCACTGAAAGGTCACTTGGTCCACAGAATTTGCATTGATCAGTGACATGAATACTATTAAGACTGATTTTTTTGGTCGCTTACTTCTGAAAGGCTTTCCAGGAGGAAGTATGGAAATTAGCTCACCAGACTTGGCAACAAAGGTTACGAAACTCAAGCGGAATGTCTGCAAACATCTTTAGTGCACAGCCAATGGTCTCAAGGCTTTGTCTCAATACCCACCCTACGCCCTGCAGTCCTCCTGAAAGTGCGCACTTTAGTGATGAACAGGAAGTGCACACTAAGAGGGCACACTTCAAGTCCGCGCTCCTACAGGCAGTCTCCAGTTTGAGAGCAGATTAGGGACAGACTCCAGTATAGAACTATCCCGTGACTCTTGGATTCTGGCTTGAAGAGCGTTGCTCACTCTTGTCACCCCAACTTGATTGCTGGAATTGCGTAAAATGTCACAGAAATGCTGGATTTATGGATAATAGTTTTCAGTAAACTGTGGTCTGAAGCAGACTTGCAGGAGGCGTGCATGAAGGGTGTGTTTGGGGGCGCTTATTAGCGCCCTTGAAAAACGACATTAGAGAAATGAGACATCCCACAGACTTTGAGGGTGTGCGCATGAGGGGCACAAGAGCAAGTTTTCAGACAAGGCTTCAAACTCAAGAAACCAGTGCACTGACATTCCAGTTTCGGTGACATTTGAATCACCACATCATACGCTAGCGATTGTACAATGGAGGAAGTCACTCCATAGATAGATAGATAGATAGAGTCTTTATTGTCCCATAGGGATAATCTTTCCCACACATCATTTTCATGTTCTAAGCAGCAGATTTAAATAGCTTAAACATCTCACACAGAGCGTAGCATGCCACAGCATACACAGCAGCATAAACAACATTTCCCACATTTCCCCCAACATTTCCCCCATGCACAACCTCACAGATATGTAACATACATCCCTCTATTTTCCTCCCTCCCCCTATGTATCCCCTATAACACATCACATAAGACATGAGACGGGTGGACAGAGTAGACAACATAACACAAATAAAATACAAGGAATGGGCAACTGCCACAGAAGTTTGTTTAGTGTGGTGATGGCTGAAGGGACAAAACTTTTCTTAAAGTGAGCTTTTTTCCAGTCCAGGATTCTGTATCTGCGGCCAGATGGTAGTAGAGTGAAGAGCCGGTTCAGAGGGCGATCAGGACTGTTTGTTATGGCATGAGCAAGGCGTACGGTGGCTGTGTCATTTGTATCAGTCAGACTGGGGGTGGGAAGGTTTATTATCTTGGATGCTATGTTTGAGATTTTAAGGAGTTTGTTCTTGCTGGTGACCGTAAGTATAGTGAAGAAACAGGGGCAGCAGCAAAGTAGAATGGGTTGAATGATGCTTTTGTAGAGTAGCAGCAGGAGGTGGGGGGCAACAGACAGCGATCTCAGTTTGCGTATGACGTACAGTCTCTGTTGTACACGTTTCTGTGTTATAGTGACATGTTCATTGAAGTTTAACTTATTGTCTGTGGTGAGTCCAAGATATTTGAAAGTACTGACCTGTTCAACTGTTTGACCATGGATGGTGATGAGATTGAGTCCAGGGGGTGATTTTGATGTGTGTATGACCAGTTCTTTTGTTTTGTCAATGTTGAGTTGGAGGTAGTCGTCAGAACACCACAGTGCAAAGTCTGTGATGGACTGGTCGTGAGCTGTGATGGAACTATCGTCTGTGAGTAGTCCTACTATGGCTGCGTCATCTGCATACTTGTAAAAAGTGGTGGTGGAAAGTGAACTCTGGCAGTCATTTGTGTAGAGGGTGTACAGAAAGGGACTGAGGACGCAACTTTGGGGGGCTCCGGTGTTGGTGATGATGGTTGATGATGTCACTGCCCCTATTTTCACTGTCTGTGGCCTATTGCTGAAGAAGTTTTATATCCAGTGGTTGAGGAGAGGGGTGACATTTAAGTGCTGCAGTTTCTTGATGAGTTGATGGTGCTGGATTGTATTGAATGCGGAGCTGAAGTCGACGAACAGAACTGAAGCTGAGTTGTTAGGAGTCTGAAGGTGGTGAAGGAGGGAGTGGAGAAGGCATGCCGCTGCGTCCTCCGTCCCTCTTTTCGGCCTGTATGCAAATTGGTATGGGTCCAGTTGTGGCGATTCCATTTTTTGTCAAACAAAAGCTGTCCTTCGACATGCATTATATACCGCACCGAATTTCTGCTACAAGACAATTTTGCCACTTGAATTGTGTATGTGTGTGTATGCATATATAAACAGTATATGTTATTATTTTGAACAGATCATATTCTCCTAAAAGGCCAAATACTGCCAGTGTGAGAATTATTTGCTCTCTTCATGGAAATGAATAGGAAGGCTGCATATAATAAATGTTAAGTTCAAATACATGCTGTTATTTCAGTACTTATTCTCGCATTTTAGTTTTTCATTGCGTAATCTTTACAAGAATAAAAGGTATAAAATTAATTAGCATCCTTGGTGTATGTCAGAGCAAAAAAAAAAAAAGAAGAAAAACCCAGGCACAAAACATCTGCGAGTTCATTCCTTGAATTTGTGAAGAGATGCAACACATTTGGAGGGATTCTTGACCATTCTTCCCTACAGAAATGTTTTAAGATCATATCCTCAGGTTTGCAGTAAAAGGCATGCCTCTCCAGTTTAGACAACAGGTTTCAATGGGGTGCAAATCCAGGGACTGGAACAAACATTGCAAAACTTGTATGTTAACTTTAACCATTTCTGAGTGGATTTGATATACCCATGTATTTTATTTCCTTTTTGGGAAATCCATCAACAACTCCGTTCACACTAGCTAGCAAACACTCCCAGAATTTTGTGCCAAACTGGTTTGACGTTATTGTTGTTCAGACTTGGTGACCCCAAGATTCAACCGATTGCAGCAATTCCTGTGCCCTGATCCTTGGGCCTTTATTGCTTCCTCTACCATCTCCCTGGCAACCTGCTGGGAGAACATGCACTCCCACCCTCTGAATCTTTCCTATGGCCAGCTCGCCTTCTTTCCTCATGTTTTACGTTGATGCTGTAATTTTACCCATTTTTTACTTTATGTATCATTTCCCTTACAGTGTTTCAGGATAATTTAACCACTTACATATTTAATCCATTACTTCACTTCAATTCCCATCATTGTCTGTTGAATGGATCTGACCCTCTCAATGAAAGATTCTGCATAATTTTTTTGTCACATTGTTATACGGCAGTGAAACAGGTGGTGATGGAATGAGAAACAATTATTTAAAAAAAAAAAAAAGATCAATTTTACTCCAATAATATCAAGAACAATTGGTAAGGTTGCAAATACTTTTGATTTTCATGATAAATGAGAGTACCCAAGGAACACTGAAACATGAGACAAATGCACTAAAAAGAAAGCATATGATTCACATTATTTTCAATTTAACAAATGATGCATTAGAAATGTTTCTGAAGCCTTTTTACTTTTTTTCAAATTTGGAATGTCCGATCAGCACTCTGTTCAAGCACGATCTTTCACTTCTCATGCCGCCATCTTGGGAAAGTGTCGACAGTGGATTTTCTGAAATAAGCGCTTGTCAGACGCCACTTCTTTTCGCTCAAAGTCACAGCCCTCGGTTGCACAGAACAAGGGAGGAGAAATCCCAAACGCGCTTGATCAGAACTCAACTGTTGAGTGCCCAGATGGCCAGCAAGAGGCGCCAGAGCAATGTACTACACTTACCCACACCGGCAGTATCTTTCCCATATCCCTGAGCAGCGAAGCCAATCATGCACTGTTCTCACTAGGCTGTTAGCCACAGTCGGCACCGGCACAGATGGATACAATCCAGGGCCATGGCAGTCACTCTCACATTGCAGGCAGTACTTGCAACCATTTTTCTACATTTTTATCAAGGCTGCCAATAATTATGTTGGTGACTAATCACAAAATGTAATATCACATTTCATTTTGGCTTGTTTCATTGCACTGGCGTACAGAACACAAGCACAGGCGGAACAATGCTGACCTGAGCATTTGCACTGCACATGACCCCGCTCAGCATTAATTTCTTCCTGCATACAGACTACAGTGCAAGTCAGAGCTGGAAAAAAATGACACTCTAGGGAGAGGTTTTTAAAGAAATATCCTCATACGTCCACTACCAAGAATGAATGTTTATGGCCAAAATATACACCAAATGATACCAGAAAAAAAAAAAGGAAAATTATGGACAGCTTCACATTTCCTTACAGAACAATTAGCAGTGTCATCTTCAGACACTTTTATGATCTGGAACAAAACAAGGAATAAGGGAAAACATATTTGGAACACATAAAAAATAAATAATGAAGCAAGTGTACAAAGGCACAATTCCGGCCGTACAATGTGTGCCCCCTCACCTGTCCCAACTTTGGTAGAAATCGGTTTTTTTTTTGCTCATATGCACAACCAAAACTACTCCTCTACGAAGTTACAGCCCATATAATACCAAGGTATGCGGGAATGGACAACCAGAAAAAGCCCTTGTCAGCAAGTTCCTGAAAGTCTGCACTTTTCAAACACACATTTCACACAAGCTATCAGTCAGGAAATTCAAATCTCTAAAATGAACAGGACTTGTCTGCTTTTTGGTCAAAAAAACAAAATTTAACTGCAAAATGGTTAAAAACCAAGCAAAAAAACACAGTACTAATACAGTTGAATGTTCAGAAATGCCTTGAAACAGATCACTGAAATAGACAAACCGACATACAGACACGACATTGAGCAGCGAGACGTGTAATTAAATAGAATGCATCTCGATGCCTTGTGCAGTTCAGTGCATTTCTCTCACAGGATCGCAGAGATAATCCCATATCGACCAGCAGCCCAGTTCCCACGATACGCAGTCCCGTCAGTATTTATTGATCCCGAATATGCGCACCCCGTGGAATTGTGGGAGTTTGGGGAGAAGGACACTGAGAAGGGAGCCTGTGTTGATCAGGAAATGTGTAGCATCGTACTTGGTGTAGAAGCTGGCCAGGATGTAACTGAAGATAAGAGAATAAACACAGCAGTAAGTGCTTGTGCAGTCCCAATTTTTTTTGTCAGATGAAGTTGACAACTATAGCAATCTATGGTAAAGATTTGAAGGATGTGGTCAATTGCGCACATGGTGAACCATGGACTTCAAAATTGCTATTTTTTCTGTAAAATGAAAAACGAGCAAAATAAAAAAAAAATTTTTCTTCTCATTCCTGCCAAGATACAAACAAGATTAAAGTGGATTACCCATGAGAGGTATCAGGACTGGTCACAAAAAAATTTCAAGCTTGAATTCCCAAAACTTTCTGATCTGTAGCATTTAAAAAGTATGGCAATTTTTGCGATTTTTGGCTTTTCAGCCAACTTTGGAGCCCTATTGTGGAGCAACCAAGGTAGATACACCTAATCTGACCAGAAATTCTGATTCTAGGGGTAAAGTTGGCCAGGGAAACCAAAAATCTGATCTGTAGATCAAATAATAGAGGAGCAGTGGAAGCCCACAGTTGGACGAAACACAATTTCGTCAAAATAAAAAAAAAAAACTTAAAATTGTGACAAGCCATCACTTCAAAACTATTACGGATATTGGCCTAATACTTGGTATTATTTCATAAGTCCACCAGAGGTACCCATATGAATTTTTTGAGAAATTTCTGAGGGGGTCATCTGGGAGGGTCTGGATGCTTAGATATGGACTGACCCATCAATCATTCATAGATACCCAAGTTTAACTCTCACACTATTCTGATGGAACTTTATTCATCTGAATTCCTCCGCTTGCAGAGGTTTTGTGTCAGACCCATAGCGACCGACAAGATCCATCTTAATGTGGCTCTAGACATAATTTTAGCGCATTAATGCTACTTTGCTACATTAGAACAACTAGCACATCCTGTTCCGAGTAGTCGGGCATAGATTGTGACAGTACCTAGACTGCGACCAGAAGTGGTGTTAATGTAGGCGAAAGTGACTGTTTCCCATACTTGCATCATGTGACAATTTGTGGAAAAAAAAAAGATGAAAGCTACACTGCTCTTACAGAACAATGGGCGAGATGGTGAGGAACTTCCGTGATGCGGTGAACTGGATGCCGTAGTCCATCTGCTCCCAGTGCGTCAGCAGACGAGCCTTGCCCTGATCAGGGGTCTCAAATGGGGTCCCCTTAACTGTATGCAAAAACAGGTACATCACCTGTGGGGTAAAAGTGCACATTCAGCATTATAATACTGTACACTGGCTGTTCAGCAAAGACTCACTCGTTCTGTGGTAGTGCAGCGGTAAGTAAACAGACACCAGTCACGCAGTTGCCAATCCTTTCTCAAGAGTGAAAAAACACACTATTGGCATTGGACTGACCAGGTTATGAATGACATTCGTCAGGGTCCAGACCAAGGGCACACTGAGGAAGGGGATGCTGAGGAGGACGATGTGAAGCACGGCAACCAGCAGCAGGTAAGCCAACCAGATCCCACGGCTGTTCATCACCCGCGTATTGGGATTCACCTCGCTGTGAGCCACGCCCACATTCATCCTGTCTCTGAAAAAGTGCCACAGACGTGTATTTAACAACATGGTAAAGCACTCCCCCGCCTGACCTAGGCTGTGAGGCACCCAGAGGTAGTTCTGTGCAGCACAGGCCATTATTGTGAGGGAAGATGTAGCTCTCCATGTACAGAGAGCTTCAGAGTTACTGGCACCCCAGGCTGGAAATTCAGTAAAAACACAATGAAACAAAAATATAGACTAACTAAATCCTCTGCAGGCATTTGACTTAAAATACAAACAATTTACAAAGTGTAATTAATGACCACAACATCAAGTAACTGTCACAAACAGGTAAACTTCTTAGCAGACGTTTTCTCTTCACCATCGACGCTTGGTTTTATATTTTTTTTTCTGGGGAGGGGGACAGCCACCTATGCACCTCACCAATTTCGCTACGAAATATGGGCAAGCCCCCCAGGGAAGTGCGCACCTATGCGGACCAAGGATGCGGACTCACACAAATGGCGCACAACGACATCAAATTGGGATTCAGCCGTAGGGACACAATACCATGTACACATCAACAAAGTTATAGCAGAAAAATAGAGGAAATTAACAAAAAATAATGCAATATTTCAGAGTAGCTGACAGATTAATGAGTTTATCTTGCTGCTGCCGTCACTGCAGCTAGCAAAGCAAATAATATGCGGCTCATATTGCAAACAAACTGGCTTATTGCCGATTATTGACTAACGTCAGCTTATCCATCATCACTGTTGTACCGAACATTATTGCTTCAACTAACAGAACACACTTGAGTTTGAGGGATGACATGCAATTAACGTTCACTGCTGGAAGAAATCAATTTAATAGGGCCATGGTGATCACACATGTATACAGGACTCTATGGGACATCAATGATTTCTACCTAAAACTTCGGAAGGGTTACACATAATAAAATTTTTGGGGAAAAAATAATATAACGGTCACTGATTTATTTTGTCGCGAGAGTAACTTCTCCACGCAACATTCGTCATTTCCGAGTGCCTCATTTCCTGCCCCTTCCCACCCTCTTCAGTCTCATATGTCGCCTCACGCTCAGTTACCAGGCCGTCTTGAATCCCACTTTTTCCATGACGACACAGGTCCAGGTTATTCCTAAATTAATCTGTTGCTACACTTAAAAACACGACAAGCGCATTAACCCCCGGATCCCATAAAAACACAGAACAAGCATGCTGTAAGAGAGATTACGACTACGCTACCTCACAAAATAGCTTTCATTGTTACAGCGACATCATCACCTAGGAACACGGCTAGCTAGCATGCTGACCAGCTATTTTTCTCATTCGCGTTCGAAAGTTAGCGAATGAGAAACTTGTATGCAATCCTGCATTGTAGGGATTTGCATTTTGTCAGCTGTTTAAAAACACAAATAATAGCTACATAAATGTGCAATATGGAGTCCACAAAGCATTGCGCTCGCTGGCAAACACAAGCCAAATAAGTTTGCTAAGTTTCTTAGCAAGTAGCTAGCTTGTTAGCAAGGAAATATACACAAACCTGCTTCCGCTCCAACCCACAGAGACAGTCTATCTGTAGTCTTGACAATTACAATGCACCGTGTATATTAAAGTACTCTTTTACCCGTGGCCAAATATCTTATGTAAACTATCAATATTGCAATACTTGTTATTTAGATGTTATTTGTTTTTTAGCACGGCCCATGACGTTAAAAGATTATCTTCCGCCCCAGTAACCAGGAAATCCCGTGGTTATTAAGTCCCGCCCTAGCTGGTTTTGATTGGCCGAGCAAAATCAACTCTTTTAGATGTAAGATCAGTATGAATGTCAATCACGAAGTTCTCGTTTCTGCAGGGAGTCGTGTTTTGCTGTCCCGCATGCCTTAAAATTACGGTGGAAGCGCGGAAGTTTTGCTCACAATGGAATCACAAGAGCAAACGAAGCTGACGCCCAGGCTTATTTTGATCGGTCACTGAGTAGGAAATGTATGACATTGGAATAGATCAAACATAAATCTCTTTTTTGAAGTGCATTAATTTCAATGTTGCTCTTTGCTGAAGAAGTAAGAAATGATTTTACCCCGACTGTTTACACGGTTTTTTTTTTTTTTTTTCCTGCACCTGCTACGCTGTACCGAAACCAACGAAGCCATTTTAACCTGCGGTGGCTGGGGGAAATTTTTCTTGGCAAGGCTTCGGGCTGTGCCACATCCAACAAATTTCAGCAAGAATCTGAGTATGATTTAATGCAACAAAAAAAAAAAAAAAAACAAGCAGTGCTGGGCACGACAAACCCCGCCCACCGCAACTAGTTTAGCTGTTCATTAAATTGATCCACTGGTTTGATGGGTATATGGGTATTTTCCCTCACATTGTTCTACTGTGATGAGTGATGATTGTGTTTTGGATCCTTACCAGACCAATGTTAAGGATTCTGTTAGGAGTAGATTTCTTTCACACAGGGATCTGTATGCGGAGTGCACAGTCTCTGAAGTGAGGATTAGGGAGGTGACCTCATTACTGAAGAAGGGAAAGGCCCCAGGAATAGATGGTATTACCTCTGAGCACCTGCTCTATGGTCTTTCCAACCAGCTTTGTTCGGCGTTGAGTAATGTTTTCACTGCCATGCTGAGTTGGCACGTTGTCAGTACTGAAATGTCAGTTGGGGTCATTGTTCCTGTGATCAAGAAAACTACTCTTAATCCTAATGGCCCAATTAATTTTAGACCTGTCACTATCAGCACAAATTACTCCAAATTGATGAAATTGGTGCTGATGCCTCAGGGTGACAAATGTTGCAATTTTCAGTTTGGACTCTGAGATGGCCTGGGCATTGACCATGCCTGTTCATTATTACATGACCGTGTTAAATATTTTAACCAAGGTGGTAGTCCTGTATTTGCATGCAGTCTTGCTGCTGAAAAGTGCTTTGACAGGGTATGGCATGATGGTTTATTTCGTCACCTGACTTCTAGGATATCTTTAAACTATTGGTTATTTTTGTATGAGTGGTACAGCCAATTGGTGGCGGTTGTTAAGTGGAATGGTACCTTAAGTGGTCAATTTAAGGTGACTCGGGGCATCCATCAAGGTAGTGTTTTATCCCCTATTTTCTTCACCATGTTTATCGATGATCTGCTGCAGGATCTGTCAAGCACTGATGCAGGGTTGAGAATCGCTAAGTCTATTTTCAACCACTTTGCCTATGCTGATGATATAACACTACTAGCTGCCAGTGTTCCTGGTTTGCAGACTCTCATTAACAAATGTCAGGCTTATGCCAATGGGTGGCGCCTTGCCTTCGGTATTGCCAAGACGAAATGTATCATTTTTGGTAACAGTCTACTGAGCTAAGTGCCAGTGTGGCGGCTTAGTGCCAAGCTCATTTCGAATACTGATGTGTTGGATGTTCTCGGAGTCTCTTTTACATCTGATAATGTGTCCAGGGCTCATGTGGAGAAGAGGGTCTCTTCTGCTAGACGGCGGGTTTATAGTCTCATGGGAGATGGTTTCTGTTACCCTGGTCTGTCTACTGGGGTTAAGAGTTATCTTTGGAATGCGGCTGTCAGGCCAATTTTGCTGTTCGGTTGTCATTGTATTGATGTGTCTAGGAAGGATGTCAGAAGCCTGGGGAGTTTCCAGTCTGACAGGATCAAGAATGCCCTAGGTTTACCTAGGAGGAGCCATCATAGTAAGCTCCTTAAACTCTTGGTATTCCCCAGATTTCTGACATTCTGCGTGTTGAAAAGATTAAATTGTTCAAACGTGCATTTAATAGAGCGTCTCCTGCGAGAACCCTTAATGCCATGCTCGTGGCTAAATCGCTCACTGACGGTAAGGCTGTGTCGGGCACACTTGTGGGTACCGTTGTTGATGCTGGTCTGTGCCCTGTAGATATTGCATTTTCTAGCCGTGTCTGCCCACCTGGCCTGGCCTGTAATGTGTCTTGCGCTGAGGATGAGGTGGTTGACTTACTTATTGCCCTCATCTTTAGTGACAGATATGACAGGCCAGACTCGGCGGAGCGGGCACTTGCCAAGCTCCTCGTGAAAGCGTTTTAATAGTTTTATTTATGCTGTCACAGTCTAGTTTTATGTTTTATATCTTTTGTATGTATTTTATTCTTCAGTAAAGGAGGTTATACATAAAATAAAATAAATAAATGTGATTGTGGGTTTGACCTGTCAAGATCACCCAGGGTTTTAGGTCATGGTGTCATTTTAATCCTCATAAATGACTTCTTATATGTGATTAATTGTAACCAAATGCCTATCTGCAGTGGTTTCTGAGAGACATTGGAAAATTGGTGTTTCTGATCAATGATTTTGACCCCTACTGATCTTTGATGGATAGGATTATATTTTACAAATTGGAAACGGAAAATTTTGGCGTTGGTCTGAAGTAAATTGGACCACATTTTACGGAGTTATGGCCAAAAAAATGATTTTAACCTTTTCTTTCAATTTGACCTTAACCTTGACTCAATTCATTCCAAAATTTAATGAGATCTATTCTGGGTCAGTGCCCAACTTTCTCCTGAATTTTGTGTAAATTGAGGCAATCGTTTTCATGCATTCATGCTAACAAACAAACAAACAAACCAACTTGATTACAATATCCTCGCCTGGAGGGGTACTGAAAATATCAGAAGTGTATTAATACTTTGCAGTTAAATATTTAACAATTATTTTATTCTAGCATGAGAAAGCATTAAATACATCAATGACAAACACATGAAGACGTCTTTATGTCATCCACCCAGGCAAGTTCAATAGAATATAAAACTTAGGGTGGAATTTTTTTATTTATTGAACAACTGCCCTTAAGGACCTTATTTTGTGGCAAAACCAGTAGGCAGTTAAAGATCACTATAAATGGGGCGCCCCGGTGGCACATCGGTCTAAGCGCGCGCACCATAAAGGCTGTGGCCTTCCCGCGGCGACCCGGCTCGACTCCGGCTGGAGTCACTTGCCGCATGTCTTCCCCATTCTTCTCCCCAGCTTTCCTGTCTCTCTCTACTGTGTGACTGTCAAATAAAGGAGAAAATCCCAAAAAAATCTTTAAAAAAAAGATCACTATAAATAAATAAACTGTAGAGTGCAATTAAGAATAATGATGTTAAATCCTTAGTGGTCATAGATTTTAATGGACATCTATCCTGACTTTCAAGTCTCCCGCATTAAACCTGTATCCTCCACTTGCTACAGCCCTTATCCCCATTCCCAACTCCCCCATGGCTCATTTACATTAATGGCAGTGCAGCTAACACAGTGCTTTGCACCATGGATGTTTGGCACAGGGGTACAGCCCCAAACCCCTCCCTGGTCCAAGGCATCCTGCATCAGCGTTCAGGATCGGCCTGGGGGATTACTGTCACATCCTAAAAGTTTCCACTCCCCTGTCTCCATGTTTTTCCCTCTTACTTGCACAATCCATTCCCATCTGTTTAATGTGGGCCTTGTTTATTTAAGTTACTGTGTTTCATCTCCCCCTTCCCTGGATTGTAACCTTTTGTTGTGCTTTGTACTTAAGCTCAGTCTAATCTCCGTAGCGTTCCATCATCAGTATTGCAATAAAAAGAAACTAGTGACAATTAATCGGGGAATTTCTCCCTGTCAGCAGCTCTGTGAGTGGCACTCCTTCAATCCCTCTAGCATCTGACTTTGAGAGTGTGCACCAGTTCAGCAAGCCCAGAGTCCTACGGCTTGCCTTCCCAGGTACTGACCTCAGACCAGTCTCCCTTACCACGCCTTACCTTACCTCTGGTGAACCGGTGCTCCCAGCCTAACTTTGGACCACCCTCTGACTGTTCTACTGCTAAGCATCTTTTGAAATATTCCTCTTCTGGCACTTGTGATTTGCGCCTGGTTTCTGCAGCTGCTGCTCATAATACCTATGTTTTCAGAAAAATATGAGAAAGCGGTGTACTTTTTCTTCAGAGATTTTCTTTCCATTCACGGTTAGATTTTCTGCAAATATTTTGATCAGGAGGCTTAACCGCATTTTTTTTTTTCGGGTGCCAATATCAGTGTAGGGCTCTGTTTATGCTTCTTAAAATGGTTAGAAGGCTATTTACCAGGCTGTGGCACTCCAGCAGATGCCAGAGATAGCTAGTATTTCTTGAGACTTGAAACGGTGGTGAATCTTCATGGGAGCGACTAGCCTAAAAATGCACTGTCGTCTGATTTGAGAACTAACAAAACAAATCAAACTAACGTGAGGTGCTGTAGGACTTGCTCCACAAGTGCAAGTGAGTTAAGAGCACAAGACAGGTGTGCAGCGCGAGAGCACGTCAAGGACCATGAGGACAGTTATTTGATGGTGTGCAGGTGATCTCCAGGATGAAACCTCAACCAGGGGGAAATATGGTAGGCTCTCAGGACAGTTTGGTGGTGGTTCTCCCCCCAAAAAATTTTGCGGCCTTTCCATTATTCGAGCTGACAGCTGACAAAGACCTACTGCCATGATGTCATTTGCGTGACTAATCTGCATTTTATGTGCACCTGGGGTGTCGTCTTTGCCTGCAGTTTAGGTGGGCACTAGCGGCTTTTGCTGCTTCATGAGCCAGGTATAAATGGTCTGGAAAACCACACCTTCCTGATGCTTGCCTTGTATGCTGTCAAGAATAAAAGAATGGGCACGTTCAAGTCTTACTGCTAAAATGATGCATTCTGGTACATTTTCAGCTACACTTAACATGCTCTTGCAAGCTAATGTTTTCAGCATTGCACTAATTTTTTAGAAAGCCAATTTTCCTGGGACTTTCCTACATTTCTGTTATTAAAAACAGCAGAACATTTATTTTCTGAAATAAATTTATGTGCATTTTTTCTGTTTTACTGAATGAAAATTTGTATACTAGTCCATAAAATTCTGCCCTGAATCTCTTTTTAATTCTATGAGATTCTTTGTCTGTCACATTTGTTGGTGTAGAAAATTTACATTACCATGACACAACCGTTACCTATTGATGTCGCATGACTATGACTTGTGGACAGCTAGCTTGCGCTTGTGCCTCTGTACATATACTCTGTACATGTACAGGCCGGGTACTGGTCACTCAGGTACTTTTGTTCTAATGAAAGAGACAAAAATGTGTGATCTGATCTTACTATTGCCTTCACATCTGCAGTCCTCTGCAAAAATGGTCACTGGGTAACTAGGCAGAAGGACTTTAAAAACACACATAAAGGACAAAAGATGTTTACAACTTGAGTATCATCTCTGACAGGGCCATAAAAACTGACTGAATGTTGGGAGTTCTCCTATCTGATGGTGGAAATATGTATCACTTACACTAAGCAGTTTCCTGTATTTTTACATACTTGTCACACTAAAATGTAAAATGTGTAAAAATGTAAATAAAAACAGAATGCAATGATTTGCAAATCATTTAAATCCTACATTTAGTTGCAAATAGTGCAAAGACAACATATCAAATATTGAAACTGAGAAATAATATTGTTTCTTGAAATATATTTGCTCATTTTGAATTTTATGACAAAAACATGCTTCAAGAAAGTTGGGACAGGGGCAATGTTTACCACATCAGCTTTTCTTTTAACAATGCTCTGAAAACGTTTGGGACCTGAGGTGACCAACTGCTATAGTTTTAGAAGCATAGTATTTTCCAATTCTTGCTTGATATAGGCTTTCAGCTGATCAACACTTTGCGGACTCGTTCGTCATGTATTTTCATCATGCAGCAAAAATTATCAATGGGTGACAGGTCTGGCCTGGAGACAGGCCAGTTTAGAACCCAGCTTCTTTTACTACAGAGCCATGTTGTTGTGATACGTGCAGTTGTGTTTGGCATTGTTTTGCTAAAATAAACAAGGCCTGCCCTGTCAAAGATGTCTAGATGGCAGTATATGAAACTCCAAAACCTGTGTATATTGTTTAGCATTAATGGTTTCTTCACAGATGAGCAAGTGACCCATGCCATATGCAATAATGCACCGCCATACTATAATGGATGTTGGCTTTTGAACTGTGCACTGATAACATGCTGGATACTCCCTCACCTCTTTCGCCCAGAGGATGCAGCGTCCATAATTCCGCAAAATAATTTCAGTTTTGATCGGTCAGACCACAGGACAGTTTCCCACCTCATCTCGGTCTATCTAAAAATGAGCTCTGGCCCGGCGAAGGTCATAGCATTTCTGGATCTTGGTTTAATATTTGAATGGCAGAGTATTAACTTGCCTTTGTGGACACAGTGACAAATCGTGTTCACTAAAAATGGCTTGCAGAAGTGTTCCAGAGCCAATGCAGTGATTTCCACTTCAGAATCCTGTCTGTTTTTAAGGCAGTGCTGCCTGAGGGCCTGAAGATCATGGCCATTCAGTATTGGTTTTTGGTCTTGTCCCTTGTGTACAGAAATTTTTCTGGATGCTCTGAAACTTTTGATAATATTATGTACTGTAAAGGATGAAATCCCCGAATTCTTTGCAATTTTACATTGAGAAATGTTATTTTAAATTATTTAAATATTTGTTCATGCAGTCTTTTCCTGAGTGTTGAAGCCATTCCATCTTTATGTCTGAAAGACTTTTAATGCCCAATCATGTCACTGACCTGTTTCCAATTAATCATATTTGCAGTTAGATGTACAAACACCACCAGATGTACTTTTTTGGCATCATTGAACTTTTCCAGTCTTTCGTGGCCTCTGTCCCATTTTTTTTTAATTGTGTTGCTGGCATCAAATTCAGAATGAGCAGGTGTTTTTCAAAAACATTAAAATTTCTCAGTTTCAACATTTTATATATTGTCTGTGCACTATTTTCAATTAGGGTTTAAATGATTTGAAGATCATTGCATTCTGCATTAATTGACATTTTACACACCGTCCCAACTTGAAATGGGGTGGTAGATTGCGAAGAACATGATTTCTCAGAAATCTAACATAAGCAAGGCTTGACTGCTCTAAACCATTTATTCCCATGGGGAGGGATTTCTTACCCCATTTCTGGGGGTGGGGGCATCTTCCCTCAAAAATCCTCTTCTTACACTTTCAGGAAAAAGGATTTGCTATTATTTTTCATTCAAACTAATGGATCATCCGCCATATGACTCTCATATCAACTGTTAAAAATGTCTGTGTAAATTATCAAAAAAGCATAGAGGCGCATTTTTTATAGCGGGGGCTTTTAACTCGGTTTACTATACTCATTTCCATTACTTGGTGCATATCTGACATATGAGGTGATAAAGAATCATTCTAGTTTACCAAAAATAATTGAAGACCTGGGTGCAAGAAGTACTTAAGTCACATTTTCCAAAAAATGAGCTGACGCTACTACCATAAAGTAGAGTGTCATGTGCATCATTTAAAGCCAAAAAATTCCAAATATAAGTACTCAAGTCCTCAGTACTGATATACGGCCTTCCCTGAATCTACTGAATTTTTGTGCAAGAAATACTCAAGTCTTTGCAGAAGTACTCAAGTCCTTGACGTCATCAGGAACAAGTGCCTAAGTCCATGACTGTCCAATCAGCTGCTAGTATGTGTCATGTGACAAGCGTAGCAAAAATGACTGTTTGGCAATCAGAAAATGATTGAAACGGCATTTGTGTGGTAAAAGTACCGAAGTCCATGCATTTTATGGCAATAAGTACGAAGTCCAGGCATTTTATGGTAAGAAGTACCAAAGTCCTAAACTGATTTTCTTTTTTTTTCGTAATAAAGCATTATTTTTCCACAAAAACGTGTCTGTCTACTTTGTGTAACCCCTGGGACTAGCAGCAGGCGCCACTGAATGTTATCTTTTAAAAAAAGTATGTGCAGCATGTTTTCAAAACTTTGACCCTTAATATCTCAAAAGTGTTATTTTGTGACTAAAGTACTTCTTGCACCCAGGTCTTCAATTAAAGATGAAAGACTTTGACAAGAGTTTGCTCACACCAGAAGTGTTTAGTTACCGATTGTTTATTCATGAACTCAAAATATTTTGAACTTGATATAAAAGTGTGCTGAAGTTTTGCATATTGAATACAGTTTATAAACACAAGCGCAAATAAATAACTTTATATAAATACGTGTCAAATAAATAGCTTAATAAATATTTCATTAAATATGGAAA
Source organism: Gymnothorax javanicus (assembly GCA_029692085.1). Lineage (NCBI taxonomy): Eukaryota > Metazoa > Chordata > Actinopteri > Anguilliformes > Muraenidae > Gymnothorax > Gymnothorax javanicus. The sequence continues at coordinate 80,958,175 of CM056203.1, read as the reverse complement.
TCTCTAAGCAGTCAAAATCAATTCCTCAAGGAATAAACATCCCTGTGTCAAACCATAACACAAATAAATTAGCAAAACAATACATACACTTCTAGATTACTTTCTATTCAGCCTGGGACAAGAGAGGTATTTTTTTTTTCATTTCCTTCTCATCAGTGATTGTATGAGATTTTTACACTGCGTGAGGAGAAGTCTGCTCTCTGCTGCTGTCTCGCGACTGCTAATGTCATAATACTCAGTAGTCTTCGTCCAATCAGGGTTTCGTCCGATCCCCTTAGCTTCGGTGGCATTGTGTGGGCGGGGCATCCCCGTGCGCTGCAGGGTTGCCGACGGCGAAGACTCGAGACACAAGAACAGAGAAAGAGAGCAGCCTCTCTACACTGTACTGCACCAGATCGTCCCGCATCCAGGTGGACTGCAGTTCACTTGATGCGTCTTCAGGTTCTTTTGCCTAAAAAAAAAAAAAAAAAGTTCAATCAAGTTACTGTTGCATTGAGGCAATGTCAAATAGTCCAAAGGTTCTGGTGAACATGGCAAAAGACAGGGAAATAGCCTTTTATGCTGCGTTTCCACCAAACGCGAAACGAATCATTCGCGCGGCCATACTATATTCGAAGTCAATACAAAGTCGCGAATAGACGCGAGAAGGCGCGAACTCGCGTCTATTTGCGTCTTTGCATCGACTTTGAATGTAATCTGGCGACGCGAATAATTCATTTCGCGTTTGGTGGAAACGCTGCAATTAAGGAAACATATATGTGACTAAGGCTTTTTTTTTTTCGTTCAGTTGACTATATATTTTTGTAAGTTATATCAGGAAGAATGCAGATTGTATTCCTTGTCAAGCCACGTATCATCCTGTTTTCTAACATGAAAAAGTGAAGGAGGAAAAAAGAAGATGTGAGTGTGTGGTGTGATACTGCCACGTTTGGGCAGACGTGAGGTATTCTTCCACCGGATCTAGTTCCCCACATCAAACAGAGTGTAATTTTAAAGTTCGTCTGGAGGTCATCCTGCGGACAGCAGTTCTTTAACTAGTGACATAAAAAAAATCCCCTTTCTTGTGCTTTTCATTTCTAGGACTTTGTGTGGCAGAAAATGTATTACCATTAAAAGGCACATAGAGTTAGGGGATGCACCTTTTTCCCGACAAGCGCAGTCATGGGCCTTGGCCCACCAATGAGAAAGGAGGAACATGGACACAAAAACAGCTGTGTTCAGCGTCTTCCCTGTTGCGGCAGCAGTAAGTTTAGCCAAGTGTGTATTCCCAACCACACCAAAAAAAAAAAAAAAAAAAAAAAAAACCTAGCAATTCTATTTTGGCAGCTTTAACTCGTGGCTCTGTCATCACTCCATTAAGCCATTGGAATCAGTATGCAGATAATAACAAGCTGCCTGTTTCCCAAGGGCTGTTTTTTTATTTGATGATTCTTTTAGATCCCACAGATTTTGCTGTTCACTTTTGTTTTCACCTTAAAATCAACAGCTTATTCAGACCCAGTCAGGATCAGTATGTGAACTGTGATTGATTAACCCCTTAGCTGTCACGGCATTGGCCCTAATTAGGGCCAGGCCAAATGTGAGAAAATGCAGGTGACAGTTAAGGGGTTAATTAATGTATGAAGCGTGAGCGAATGCCAGGGGCACTGGACTCACCCGCAGCTGGCCGAGGAGCTCGGACACAGTGGCCACCACATTCTGTGCCATCTCCTTCTTGGATCCCACAAACAGTCCCCTCTTCTGGAAAATTCTGGAGTAGTTTCCCAGAGCAGTGATAATCTTCTGCAGGCAAGGCTTTAGAAAAGCAAGAGAAATTATCAATGTTACATCTCAAGTCACTGTACTCTGTCTGATAGCAGTGATCGAATGGTTAACTCCAGTTACCATTTTGTTTTTGGTAGAATGATGCTGGCATTCAGGCAGCTGGTGTGGCAGTCAGCATAAACATTCCAGTTCAGTTTCAGAGTCCGAAATTACGGCTCAGGCTATTAGAACAAAGTTCCATGCAATGCCACTCAAAAGTCAGGACATAATTTGCTCACAGAGCGCTCTGTTTTAGCTGAATGTAAGTGATTTCACTTCTGTAAAGAACCACAAATGTCTCATGATTAGGGGTGAATAGCCACAAGATGAAAGGAATCATTTTCTTGACAGAATGGTGTCCAAAATTTTGGGATTTGATTGATTTAAGATTAATTTTTTTTTCATCAAATAAAGAGTATTTCTCCCTTTTTGTAATTAATAGAAAAATGTTGCTGTGTTCAGACTTTTGACTGGCACAGTACATGAGGAAATTCCATTGAGATTTAATTTTTCACTGGCAAATGTTTCCTCCAGTTTACTTTTCTCAAGTTTTCAGCCACAACATTCCGCTAGTCATTTTACCATTTACCATTGCATTTGAAAAAGCACAACTTTCTAATGATGACTCCTTTTAAAGTCACATTAAAAAGTTAAAACGGCTCTCGTTAAGCTAAGTGGAGTTAAATCCTGCTCAGAGTTTGATCAAAGTAATGGAAAATAATGAGCATACCTCAGAGTCAATTTTCAAGCCAGCAGGGTCGCACATATCTCTGGGCTCCACCAGGACGACCTGCTCGCTAATGTTAAAAAGCGACACCCGAGAGCCATCCAGTACCTGAGTTAATACAAATGGAAAAAAGACAAATTAATACTCCCCAGTCATGGTGTCGTTGATGGCATTATAATATATTGTCATGATGATGATGATGATGATGATGATGATGATGATGATGATCAATTTCGCCTTGCGCTTGCCCATCTAACTTTCTCTCAGATCTGATTGGGTCGGACATTTGCAATATCTTGTAAAGTTACAAAAGGAAAAAAAAAATACTTACTTCTCTTGCAAAATGTTGTGCGAGTTGATTAAGTCTGGCAGAGATCTCGGTGCAGGCGTTCCAGTTGATGATCGGTGCTCCGCTTACGACTCCAGACAATGCCAAAATAAAGGCTAAAACAACTGCGGTGCGCTTTATCGATTGCATGTCTCCGGATCAGTGTACAGTTTGCGCCTTCGAAGTATTCGTCTTGAAGCAGATCAGATGTTTTTGATCTCCAGTCTAGACTGCAACATTTTATAGCGCGCAGCTCAATGAGTCACGCGAGGACTTCCCCCCACTTAGTACAGGTAACTAACGTGTCAATGGCTGGGAGTTTCGCTTTCATGAAAGCATGCTGTCATTATGCAAAGGAAAGAACGAAAAGTTCTCCAAATATTTTTTTGTAGTTTACTTGATGAAAATCAATAAAACCCTGTCGTATTCAGGGAAATCTTAAAATGTCGCATATTATTCACCACTGTAGGTGGGCTTGCTCACCTGACAAACCTAATGTATAATTCGCTTTAATATCACTAAGGTCACTTCAGATCTAACGGTAAAATTAATTTTTAAAAAAGAAATGACTATTTATTTTCCCCCAAATGCGTTAACAATTTAGGCAAGAAACAGGAACAAGAGCAAAGTATGTAGTTTACACATTTTACATGATCCGAAGCTTTTGAAAGATTGAATCAATCGGTCAATAACTCTGAAATGAGTAGAGATTAAGAGTAATTTCAACGCATTTCCGAAACATTTTATTTTTATTGGCTCAAGAAATGAAATCCGAACCCATAGGCCATATGAAACTTTTTTTTAGTTCAAAACTTGGCACTTTTGTTTACGTGTTCTCTACATATCCTCATAAATTTGAGGGATGATGGATGCAATTACAAGACTTTGCTGAGAACGGACGCATGAATTAATTATTTAGATGCAACCAGTTTTTCTCATCTTTATACCTTTCCGATTACTTTTATGCTTTATATAGGCTACGCATCCATTAAATTATAGCACGTCATGAAAACAACAATCACATTTATTATTATTATTATTATTATTATTGTGATCGTGAAACTGCAATAACCACAACTATTATCATTATCATTATTATTATTATTACAACCCCAATTCCAAAAAAGTTGGGACAAAGTGAAAATTGTGAATAACATCAAAACGCAATGACTTTCAAATCACACCAGCCAGTATTTTATTCACAACAGAACAGAGATAACATAGCAAATGTTGAAACTGAGAAATTTTTCAATTTCATCCACAAAATGAGCTCATTTCAAATTTGATGGCTGCTACAGGTCTCAAAAAGTTGGCACAGGGGCCTGTTTACCATGGTGTAGCATCCCCTCTTCTTTTTAACACAGAGTGGATGCGTCTGGGCATTGAGGAGACAAGTTTCTTGAGTTTAGCAATTGAAATTTGATCCCACTGTTTAAGACAGGCTTCCAGCTGCTGGAGAGTTTTGGGTCTCCTTTGACGGATTTTTTGTTTAATTATGCGCCAAATATTCTAAATCGGTGAAAGATTAGGACTGCAGGCAGGCCAGTTCAGCACACGGACTCTTCTACTATGAAGCCATGCTGTTGTAATAGCTGCAGTATGTGGTTTTACATTGTCCTGCTGAAATACACAAGGCCTTCCCTGGAATAGATGTCGTCTGGAGGGGAGCATATGTTGCTCTAAAACCTTTATATACCTTTCAGCATTCATGGTGCTTTTTAGAACATGCAAGTGTCCCACACCATATGCACTAATACATCCCCATACCATCAGAGATGCTGGCTTTTGAACTGAACTCTGATAACAGGAGGGGTGGTCTTTCTCCTCTTTAGCCCAGAGGACACTATGCACATGATTTCCAACAAGAATGTCAAATTTGGACTCATCTGACGACAGGACACTTTGCCACTTCGCTACAGTCTATTTTAAATGAGTCTTGGCCCACAGAACACGGCGGCGCTTCTGGATCATGCTCAACAATGGCTTCCTTTTTGCATGATAGAGTTTTAAGTGGCATCTGTGGATGGCACGGAGGACTGTGTTTACAGACAGTTGTTTCTTGAAGTATTCCTGGGTCCATTTAGTAATGTCAATGACAGAATCATGTCGGTGGGTGATGCAGTGGCATCTGAGGGCCCGAAGACTACGGGCATCCAGTAAAGGTCTTTGGCCTTGTCCCTTACGCACAGAGATTTTTCCAGTTTCTCTGAATCTTTTGATGATGTTATGCACTGTCGATGATGAGACACTTCAGAGCCTTTGCAATTTGACATTGAGGAACATTGTTTTTAAAGTATTCCACAATTTTTTTTACGCAAGCCTTTACAGGTTGGAGAGCCTCCGGCCATCTTTACTTCTGAGAAACTCAGCCTCTCTAAGACATCCCTTTTATAGCCAATCATGTTAAACACCTGTTGCCAGTTAACTTAATTACTTGCTAAATGTTCTTTCAGCTGATTATCTTATATATTAATTGCTTTTTCAGCCCTTTTTTAGCTGTGTCCCAATTTTTTGAGACCCGTTGCAGCCAGAAAATTTGAAATAAGCTCATTTTGTGGATGAAAGTGTGAAATGTCTCAGTTTCAACATTTGAAATGTTATCTATGTTCTACTGTAAATAACATATTGGCTCATGTTATCTGAAAGTCATTGCATTTTGATTTTATTCACAATATCCACTTCGTCCCAACTATTTCGGAATTGGGGTTGTATTATTATTATTATTATTTTTATTATTAGTCATGCCACGCCCACAACGGTCCCGAGCACCAGAGTTCTGAGGACCGGCATGCTTCCACGACAATCAACGTTATACGTGCAGTTGATATCAATAATTACATTTTCCCATTAAGCCTTTAAATACGGTACTCTCGCACCCACAACGGCGCGAAGTCTCGTGAAGCCTCTGTGTAGCGAATCGCTTGTTACTGGTTGCTAATATATTTTGCAGACTATTGTTAGTCTTGCGAATTTAGTTACGCTCGGGAATTATAGTCTTCCCGTATTGTTTAATTATCGTTTGCTTTTGAAACCCCGCTTCAAAAGGAATTAACACGAATTTCCTTCTTTGTATTTGAATCCAAACGCCTTTATTTTTATTTCATTGCACACGACACGGAACACTGATAAAATCATGACTATTATTATTGTTATTCTTATTATCGGCGGTGGTAGTTTTCATTGTTATCCAATTCACTTATTACTGGTCACGTTTCAGGGGAGTAGGAGCCCGAAGCGATCCGGACAGTTTATTATTGTCAGTAATAACGCGAATCAAAACGTGGTTGGCTCAACTTCCTGAATGTTACCGCCATAACTAAAGACTATGTTCATAACATCTGTTTTCACAGTTATGGATCATTATACTTCATGTAGCTGAGATAGGATATTCCAATTAGTTTTACCTGTTGTCCTCACTTTCAGCATTTAGGGTCCTGATTTTAACTCAGTCATTTTATAATCAAATTAATTTATGAAAATATTCTGCCAAAAATCACATGAAAAGATTAAATTGCTCAAATAGTTGCTTCAAAACTCTGATGGTATGAATTTGGGGCATTCATTCTTAATAATATTGATAAACATTTGTCTGACCTCAGGAGGGTAATATAATTTTTCACAAGACATTGAATGCATCCAACATTAAAAATATTGCAGTAACAGTTGGAACAATTAAATGTAAAGACCATTGATATATCCTCAGATTGTTCATGAATTGAGTTTAGCTTGTTGATTTTGCACAGAACATAATCTGAAAGAGAAAAGTGTCTTTCACCCCAGTATTTTTACTGATGGCTTCATACTTTTCATTTTTGATTAAGATTTATTTGCTGTATATGATGTTATACCGGACATATTATCTGTTCGTATAGCTGAGCATTGACTGAGGCAGTTCAAGAGCTTCTGCTATCATTCTCAATTCACCATCAGCCATACCAAGTGCGCTCAGTTCAACAAAACTTATTCTCTTTGGTGGGTCACATAAAATGTTTCGTATTAAATGAATTTTTGTAGAACAGATGTACCCCCCACAATTGGATTCATATTCTGTTTGAGTAGAATTAAAACAGATATTTTTCCCATGACTATAAATTGAAAATAAAACCCCGGAACAGAAGATTTTTTTTTTATGCCAAAGAAAACAGCTCCTGGTGCAAATAATGCAGAATTGAAGTGACACTCTCATTAACTCCTGGGTAAGCTGTTAGTGAACTAGACAGTCTGGTCGGCCGCGACTGCATGGGTGTAGCCTCCGAAAGCCCGTTACTCCCCTTTGTTGCGCATTGTTCGGCCAATACTGTCGCCATGGCAATCAAAATGGATAGGTGTCATAAGTTAAGTATGAAACATGTCCATACCATATATGAAAGTAATCAATCAAAAATTACAGCCTGTAGAGCGTCCACAAGGAAGTGTCTACAGACGCGGCCACGGTGGCGGCAGCAGTGGAGACGACAAGCATGAATCCATAGTAGCCGCCCGACTTCATCCGGGGGCTACAATTAAGGACCGGTCATCCATGCCAAGATCATATTTATCTCACTGCCTGTGGTCCTGTTAATGACAAATTGATTGATTGATTGATTGATTGATTGATTGATTAATTAGTGAATGACGCTTGAGTCTCGTCACAACACTCCTTCCTAAGCTTCACTTATCCAGGAGCAAAAATAAACACATCTTACCCAGAAAGACTTGCAAGGATTAGCTCTGCAGTTGAATCCTGGAAACACTCCCCAAGACACATGCATGTACTGTTATAAACTGGCACCTTTTTTGCCAGTTACTTTAACTGTAATTTTACGATAAGTTTACAGCAAAGTAACTGTAACTGTAAACCACAGTTAAATGCATGCAGGACTTTACTTACAGTTAAAATAACAACAAAACAATGCATTAATTTAACTGTAAAATTCAGTCAATTTATAACAGTGTGTGCAATACTTGCAAGATATTCAACTAATTCTGACTGAATGATATTGGGGATTGGCTACAGGGCTCAGGCGTGCATTTACAACCTGAGGACATCTCTGATCCACAACGCTTGACTTGCTTCTTGAAGACCATGCAAAAAATGTTTAATATTTCAAGTTAATTAAACTCAAAAATCCAGTCTTGAGTCAGTTATACTCAAAAACAAAACAAAAGTATTCTCTTAAAGTTGCTTTAAAATTGGAGATTTACTGGGCCGCAACAATCAAAAAGAATGCAGCTGAAGCAGTATTCCAAATTTCTCCTCATATCTGCGTTAATGCCTCAGGATCACTGTTACCAACATAGAATACATAGCCAGGCATTTCAAAATGTTTATTCAGGAAAAGGCATTATTCAGGAGAGGCTGTGGGTGAAGTTCAAGTCAAATTCAAAGCACCACGAATCTACCTCCATACACTGCATGTCTGCGTCAGGGACTCTGTTCTAGTATACATACAATGGTGTTTGCATGCACAATATTAGGTGACAAACGGAAGTAAATGTAAAATTACCCTTTCAATTACCCTTGTGAATCTTTGCAAGATGAACTGATAGGAGACTTTGTTAAGCGAGCATTTCCTTCCCATTCGTATTGTTGGTGCTATTAAATACATTTTATCTTATTGACATGGCCAGCACACAAAAGCATGACAGTGCGAATACATCCCCATCATCTGATCACAGAATAGTTCCCATTGCTGTAATGTAATAGTCTGTCTGTGGAACACGCTCCCTCTTATTTTCTTGCTTCTTGGATTTTTTCCCAGATTAATGATGTCAGTAGTACAGTGGTGCTAATCAAAACGCATTTGCTATTTTTCTTTGAAATTGTTGTTTCTGGTTTGATTGGTTGATTTTATAAATACGTGATATTACTGAGAAGGCAGTCTTTGCCTTTATTATTATGTCATATTTTTGTATTCCGGAGACCAAGATTGGGAAGTCACTCTGAACTGTCTAGTAAGTGACCATAATGTGATGTAATGCACATGCTGACCGATCAAAGTGCAACAGATAGCCACTGACAAACGGCTGTCTCCCAAGTTTTTCCCCGTATTCACTCAAAGGTTCTTACTGCAGAAATTCCACTAATGACAACAGCTTCTCACAGCTTTTGAATTCCATGATTCCTCATCGTGTCCACGTGCGCAAACGCAGTACATTCTCACAGACATACTGTACACAAACTGACACGGGCCAAAGACGAGATTTCCTCTTCTGAAACTTGGACAAATATTTACGTGGTCACAGAAACACATCCACAACAGACCGCAGTGAGGAAGTGGTAGCAGTGGATTTTAGTGACTCCGAGAGAGAACAATTGCTCTCAGAGGCAAAAGGCCCACTTTAAAGGTGAATGGATCGCACCGCTGTGAGAATGTTTAAGACCGTTTGAGCCTTTGTGGTGGCTTCGAGAGCATAGGGGAAACATTCCTGTTGCGACACACTTTGCCTATATTACTGAATTGACATAAATTTATCTCAATTACTAACCTGCGGTAATTTCAGTGTAACAATGATAAATTCTGGACGTTGAACTGCAGCGTGTAAAAAAAAAAAAAAAATCACTTAATTTCAACAGTCCGCTGTGTCTATGATAGCTTCGATGTCCAATCTCAAACTGAACTGACGAAACAAACATTCTTGCATTTCTCTTGATAATCAAGGATGCAAATTGCCATATAACTGCCGATCATTCAGAATTTATCATAACACTAAATGGAGCTTCATCAGAGCATGTTCGTGTTCATTGTCGTAATTCAGGCTGAGGCAATAGTCACGCAAGCAAATAACTGGGAAAAATGGACTTTCTTTTGTCATAAAGAACTAGGTTTGGTATGTAAAAGCAAGACATTACGGTAGGTTCCATAATTTTTGGGGCACATAATATTTGTACTTGTTTTTGCTCTCCCCTCCACATTTTTAGATTTGTGATTAAATAATCCACTTGTGGTTAAAGTGCATATTCTCGCCTTTTAATAAAGGTTATATTATAGGCATTGGATTTACCCTAAAGCAGGACTGTTCAATGTTGTCCCGCGAAAGGCCGGTGTGAGTTCTGGTTTTCGAAACAGCCCAACACTAACACCCCTGATTTTACTCATCAAGATATTGATTTTTTTGTACCCACTGAACCCTCATATTGTATCACCTGGCTGGAACAATAAATATCATCTACGCTCACCTTTCGCGAATAAGATTGGACAGCCCTGCCCGATAGGAGCCATTGCTATTCTTTTTTCTGGCCCTCCATTTCAGAGCATCTTAACGTATTATAAATGTTAATGTTGCACAAGTAATTGAGATAATGTTTTATACTTTGCTGCATATCCTTTTCATGACACTATGAGCAAGCAAAACAAGCGGATGCTGAAGATAGCTCAGCGTTTAGTCATGATCTTGGTTAACAACTCATATCATAATAATTACTAGAGATTGTTTTTACGGCAGAAAAACAAATGTCTCCCCCCCACCCCAGCGCAGCCCCCCTCATTGATGTTCACAGACAGTAAAAGGCACATCTACATGCAATGTTGAAAGAGTGCGCAAGGTTTGATGTAAATATCTTAAACGGTTCCCGACTTACAGCCTGGAAACAGTGGGAGCACCGACGCGAACGCGGATGGGAAACTGTACAAAAGCAATATGTCTCCCCTCCCTCCTGCGGGAGACATAATTGCTTGCCATCAGATTATATTCAGCGTAAGAAGGACAGGTTCATTATGATAAACTTTGGATGAATGAAAATAAAATTTTGTCCTCTTTCTTTACTTTGAAACCAGTACTTTTGGATCACTATGTTGATTTAAATTTTGGAGGAATTTTATTGAACTTGTGCAGAGTAGCCGCTCTGTACATTTCAGAATTCATTTTGCGGCTTCACAAACCTCATGTTTGCTTAATTGTCCCCTCCCCCTTTCCAGCGACCTGCGTGTCTTTTAGATTTTTAAAGAACTTTATTAAATATTTTACACATTACAGAATAATACATTCACCGCAGCTCAAATAAAAGACAAGAAACACAACAAGACTTCAGGCAGTTACAGATGGCATATACAACAAGGCTCTTCTGTTCACATATTAATTCCAGTCCATCTTTGTTCGGGGTGTTTTCTTTTTAAGTCCAAGGTCCTCTTCCTTCGTAGAGTCGTTAAAATTTATTTAAAAACAACGTCACTGTTTATAAAAAAATTTGTTGTGGTAACTTTACATCTCGTTTTCCACAATTTTGTCACAACAACACAGATACACAACCAATACAACTTTCTATAATCGTTGTTACAGTCAAAGTTGGCATAAATAATAGTTTTCCGATCACAGAATATATTTAAACCGATATCTTTCATTTTTTGCCAAACTTCTTTGGATCTATAACAGTCGATTAAGAGGTGGCCAATTGTTTCTTTTTCGTTGCAGTTTGGCATTGGGCAATCTATGGTTTTTACAAAGCAACTCCATTTTACAACACTTCTCACTGGCAACCTGCCGTTCATTATTAACCACATAACATCACGCATTTCTTCTGATATACATTTACTATTTAGATATTCAATCGCAATTTTAGTTTCTGCAAGTGTGCAATCTTTGAAAATGGTCCAAGTACCGCACATGGAGTCATTAATCAATTTATATATCACTTTACTCGCCGGTCTTGTCTCCTTATGTCATGCCTCGCCAACAATGGTCTGTATCGCTAGATACTGAGCTCCGGCCTGCTCCCAACTCCATCATCGCAACTGCGCTCAACTGCGTTCAATCATTCATTTAACGCTAGTAAGCCTATGGCTGCGTCTAAATTCTCTGAAATTAAATCCTCATTTCTTACACTTGCATCCTATCCTTGCTATGGAACGCCATTTGGTCCAAAACGTCTATTTTCGCATCTGCGTTAAGATGTCAAATTTCTGTGTATTCACACATCATAAAATGTCTTGTCAACACACGCTATTTTGGTACAAAATGAGCGTGTTAACAGGGCATTTTATGACGTCTTGAGACACAGAAATACAACATCTTAATTCTGATGCCAAAATAGAAATATTGTTTGTAAGGAATTTGCTTCTGAAGCTCCTGAAACTCATTCCTTCTTTGTACTGTATCCTCTAACCTTTGCTTTTATTCAGTGCACATCATTCCAAGCACTGAATACATTACACCTTAACCCTAGAATGGCCAATAATGCAGTACCTCCTAGAAGGGCCGAAAGGCCATTTTACCTCGCACCACTACAGCCTTTATAAATGCAAAGTAGAAATCAATTACTGGAAATGTTGGTGATTTTTAAAAAAATATCAAGTAAAAATGGTTATGGTTATGGATCAGGACTGCCTATGACATTTGAATTTGCCACTTGGAAAAACAGGAAAGCAATACACAAATTCAAGAGGCAAGACTGACTGGGAATTCCTATTAATGTATTTCTTCACACTCTGGTCAGAAAATAACTATTTGTGTTGCGAGGCAAACAAGATTCAAAACAATACACTGACAAAATGGGAGAAATACTCTATTTCTGAAGAAAATGACTGGGAATTTCAACTGGATTATTACCACACACACATACACACACATTAAAAAAGAGAGAAAACACTAAGTCTGAAGACAAGACAATAACTTGGTATTCAAACTGGTTTAGTCACACACACACACACACACATACACACACATTAAAAAAGAGAGAAAACACTAATTCTGAAGACAAGACAATAACTTGGTATTCAAACTGGTTTAGTCACTCTCACACACACACACACACACACACACACACACACACACATGCACACACACACACACACACACTAATGGAGAAATAGCACTGGGTGCTGATAGTCAACCAAGATACAAAAGAGTAAATGGCACGTATACAGACTTTTTGCACTAGGAATAGTGCAGAAGTAAAAATGACCTCATGGTCCTTCTAGGTAAAACCACTCCTATTTTTTTTCTTTTTTATTCCAGAACCCCCATAACACATATATAAGATGACGAATAACATGCTTTTAGGAAAAGTCACTGACTGGGTGTAAGAGTTGTGCTTCGCACTCTGATGATGTGAATGGAGGACAGGAAGTTGAGTACTGGACTCAGGTGTAAGGATGGACTTGGTAGTATTTATTATGCCTACTGCACAGCAGGAAGGCAAACAAGAAGCAATACAAAACAAAATAGGAAATGAGGTTCCTGAATTGCACTATTAGTCATACAGACACTGGACTTCTGCTACAGTAACAATGTATTATTAACAGGAAAAGAGAATAGGAAACGAGGTTCCTCAGAAATAATGATGAAGTGGTGACATAAACAATAAACAGCACTAAGTTCAAGTGTTTGAATATATACACGCGATACGCGGGGAATAAGTCTATACAAGACGAGAGATACAACACAGGCATGTGGCTTACGACACCCCGCAAAGACCAAGTGCGAAGCTCGGCCTTAAACAGAGCAGCACCATCACACTGCGGAAATGAACAGCAGCTGCACGCGATGACCGAGGCATGGCCTTGGCCCAATTCCAGTCCACTCCCTGAAGACTCAAGCCCTGAACCCTCACTGACTTTATTGACGTCAGCTGTAAGGGACTGAGTCTGAGAGACTGAGAGGGCTCCAGATCCTATAAATTGGAATGGAACAGCGCTTCCCCCCTTTCACGTTACCTAACTACACGCAGTTGTGACAATCAACGTTAAATACTTACACGTAAACTTTTTCTTTCTTGCCCCTTCCATTACCTCAATCGAACCGCTCTTTGCTTTATTTACAGTTTTTTTGTTTTTGTTTACATTTCTGGTATTCCGACAGCATTCCCCGTATTTGACTTCACAACGCTATGAACTGTGGGTAATTTCCTTACCCAAAGTCAGCATCGGTGCTGACTTACGGTAAGGGGGCAGTAAGGGCTCATTCACGGACTCACTGACTTGATGATCTGACAATGGAACAGCCCTCACACACTCACGGACTTCCCGTGAACGCGCCTTTAAGTCAGTGAGTCCGTAAGGGGTCGGATTGGAATTGGGCCCTAAAACTGGGAAACAAAGGGTAATTATTCAAACAGAGTTACATGCATTTGAATAGGCGAGGAAGGTAAAAATGACCCCACGGCCAATCTAGTAATTGGTATGACGTCTTGCGTGACTCCCGTTATTTATGTGTAAACCACTGCGTGCCCAGCACACCGTTTCCTAAAATGTAATTAAAAACAGAGGGCAATGTTGCATCATCTCTGGTCTGGGTCTCTGCACGCATCATTGTAGTTTGTATGAGAAAGTTGGCTGGTCTTTCTGTATGAGGCCATCCTACATTAACTGCCTTCGTATCTATGTTCTCTGCTGACTCCAAAAACTGCTAGTAGTTTTGATCTACGGTCTCATGGACGCACCATGTTTGTCATTCGTTGAATTTGCTCTGTCCTCGAAAATCGAGCTTTTTCTGTTTTTGCTCCCTCATCTTGGTCTGGGCTCCAAGATTATCGTAAACTGGATCGTCGCATAAGTTAACATGTTTTTTGCAACTGGAATTAAGGCTTACTGAACCAGAACATGCACGTGTTTCACTGCTAAAACCTGTTAATGTATTATTCTTGTAGTTTTTGCTAGTCACTGTCTGTTGCTGTTTTCTGTGTGAAACTATTATGCTGCTGTCTTGGCCAGGACTCCCTTGAAAAAGAGATTTTGCATCTCAACGGAATTTATTCTTGGTAAAACAAAGGTTAAATAAAAAATAAATAAAATAAATAAACAAACCATTGCACTGGGTATGAAAAGCACAAACCACTGAACTGGGTATGAAACAGAGAGGACCTGAAGTTGGCCCAAATGCAGAACATTTCAATGTGGTTTGAAGTTCATTCCAAAGAGATTCTTTTTATGTTACAACCGACGTGCCCAATCGGATTAAGATCTGGATTTTGAGAAGGCTAAGTCATAACTTTTATGTCACCAGATGTTTCTTTCCGACAGATAATTCTTGCACAACTTAGAAGTGAGTTTAGGGTCATCATCTTGTTGAAAATAAAATCCCCGACCAATCAGTCTCTTTCCAGATGGCAATGCGTGCCTCACAAGGATGCTGTGATACTTCTTTTGATCCATGATTCCGTCGATTTTAATGAGATCACCGGCTCCTCTTGAGCAGACTGAACCCCAAACCATAATATTACCACCTCCATGTTTCACTAAGGGGTTAAACAGTCTTTTTTGAAACATTCTCCAACTCCATGGCGCACATAAGCTCTGCGTTTGGATGAGAAAATTTAGAACTTTGATTCACCGGTCCAAAGGACTTGTTTCCAATCCAGTGGTGTCCAATCCTTGAATATCTTGGCAAACTCAAGTCTTTTTTTGATGTTGCCAGCTCTTGGCTGCAACACGACCAATCAGACCATTTTCACACAGGTGTCTGGGAATATCAGATCTTGATACTTTATCTCTTCACTTCTGGCACTACTATTGTAGTATCATCACAGATTTGTCTTGCTGTGAACCACCAATTTTTTTTTTTATACCTGTCGTACTCAAATAACTAATATCAGAGGCACTTATCTTCTGTTTTGCACCTCTAGTGCCACTAGTTTTCAGTGAACCAGTCTCTTTTAGATGCTTAATGGTGTTTTTGACAGTGCCATGGCAGCATTTAACGTCTTGTGCATCATGTAAGGTCACAATGTGGCTACGAGCAATCTCAGTGCGCTCCTTCCGCGGCGCCATCGTGTTTAGCATTATGACACTGCTCAAAGTTCATGTTACCTTACATACTGGAATAATGCAGAATGTTGCCTCAAACCAGTTTAAACAAAAATTTTTTGCGTCATTAATTATGTATTGAGCCTACAAACATGCATTCAGTCAATGCAAGAGTCAAAAAAAAAAAAAAAAAAATTGCAACACCTTTGAATTATTATAAAAAATGGATGTTTTCGGTATTTTTGTTTCTTACCCAAATTTTACCATAATATATGCATGGGAATGATGTTTTTTTTTCTGTTCTCATTGCCTAATTGCCTAAGAGTATTTTTCACTACATTTTCATCAAAAAAAAAAATTACAGAGAAATATAATCTTAGGACCCCTTTTACACAAAACTGGTTGCGTGTAATCATCACTGCACACTACTATACCCTTAATTAAACCGATGCTGCTTATCGGAAAGTTTTTTCCTGTTGGGGGGTTGAAAAGTGTGTGTGTGTGTTTGGGGGTACAGATTGGAGTCCCTGTGAAATGCTGCCATCATCTCGTCCCTGACCTGACAATCCTGTTTTTATGGTCAACCAGCGGTATGCATCTCGCAGTTCTGATGGTCAGTTGCTGAAGCCTTGTGCGGAGAGTGCTGATGGACAAATTCATCCCTGCTGCCCGAAGAGCTTTTTGTCCCTCTGGCATATAATGCAGGGGGGATATAGTTGTCTGTCCGTCCATCTGTCCATCCGGGCACATTTAGTTTCCGGAGCAGAACTCTTATGTTGTTCAATATTTTTTAATTAAACTTGCTGTGCATATTAATCAGGTCCTAGATGGGTGCCTTTTAATATTTTAGAATTTCTGAGATTAGATTGCGGGGGCTGGGGGGATACGTCATCTTCTGATGACTCGTGTTACTTACTCTGTAGGACAGGTGTTTGCAGGCATGACTTCATAATGGTGGGAATTCTCTGTAGAGTTCCTCTTGGCCTAACAGGCCCTTTGCAGTTACTGAGGGTAATAGCGTTAATAATGCTCTCATTTGCCTGTGTCATTGATGTACAGTAGTTTGGCGTTGTTCTCCAGGCATGTGTTTTCTGAAAGTGATGAAAAGACATGCCTTCCCAATTTATTTTTTGAAAGCAGTAGGTCAAGTTTGACAACCCTAATTCCAAAAAAGTCGGCACATCATGGGAAATGGACCTCAAACCAAAAAAGACTTTGAAAAGTCCATTCAAACTTTATTATATTGAGTACAACAACACATTATTTAATGAATAAACAAGTGTATTTTATTATCCATGAACTACAAAATGTCATTTACCACATTGAGCTACGCTGGTTCACCGGGACTATACCCCCTACTCGAATGTGTTGTTTTGCTTGATCGATTTTGTTCCGCCCTCTGCTGGCACTGAATATCGTTGCAAGAATTTGTTTTCAGCAGTCTCGCTTCTCCTAACACGATTGGTCATCCAAACCCAAAGTGCCGATTAACTCTACATATGCATTGGTAGAAGTGGCTGGCAATCAAAGAATATTCCAATGATTATTGGACAAAGACATTCCGAAGCTGCCACCCAGGACTTCTACGTAATCGAATTGACCGGAAGTGAAATAATGTTATTGTTGTGAATGAAATCATGCCCTGAATAATTAGGACATTTATAATGACGGTAAAGCTGTTTTGTGTGAGTGTTTCCATTTTTGTTACCGGTAAGCAGAGCTTATTGGCACACTTATCTTTCCATGTGCATAACTGTTCTGTTTCTGGTGTTTTGCGGAAATTTGTTCACAACGCCTGCTTGCGAGCTAGCTAGCTTGCAAGGCAGTTAATTGCATAGCATGCTTTGCAATAGCGACTCTGAGGAGAGATACATGCGTTCGCCCGTATCCACTGTCGTAATGAGGCTTGATGCTTGTGCTTCATTTGGGACTTGCAAATGTTTGGAAAAAAAAAAGTTGATGGCTATTCTTTGTTGCGAGCATTCTCACTGCTCAGTTGTCTGTGAATTAGCAGCTAGCTTACGGAAGTTCGTTAGGGATCTGTGTAAACTTCTAAGGCACCAACTTGGCTTAAGTCGAATTGCGCTGAATTTAACGTTGGTCTGCTAAAACGTGGCTCGTGAGTTAGCCGCACGAAATGGTTTGGCGCTTACCTTTATCCAGCTAATTAGTGTTTTTTTTCTGTCAAAAAAATTTAGAAATTAAATCGCATGCATCATTGAGTCGCCCACATGATGAATTTTGAGGGGCTGGACCCAGGGATGGGCGACTTCTCACCCTCCCTTCATGGCACAATGGAGCCCGGACTCGAGCCTCCTCTGGATCCACGGCTCGATCCCGCGCTTCTGCAGGGCGTGGAGCTCGACCCCGAGGGACTGGCCGTGTCCGTGCCTGATTCTGTGCACCTGTTAGAGGGCATGTTCTCTGAGCTGCACAGCGTTGTCGCAGAGGTGGGGATACCCGTCACCGCGGCTCACTTCGACCTGCAGGAAGAGCTGCTGTGGATCGGAAACCATCGGGTATGAGTATTTATTTGCGCTTCTCCGCAACAGCAAGTATACGGACTGTGCTATGAAAATAACAAACAAAAACAGGTCAAGTTGCACTTGACTTGTTGTTTTCATCCACCTTTCAACGATCCATCGTTTCCGCTTTCTTCTGTCCACAGGGCCACGCGAGCTCCTTCTTCGGCTCCACTATGGGCCGCTACTCTTCTTTTCAGGTCCACGCCGCAGATGACATCCGGAACATCCAGAGTCTGGAGACGGGTGTCCTGTTCCTTTCAAAGAATAACCTTAAGTGTCAGACGCGCGGCGGCCTAATCATGTTTGACTACCCGTGAGTCACGGGGACTAGTTTCTTACATTTCCTTATGTGTGTCTCAGTGTGCTTGTACTCACAAACATGCCCTGGTAATCTTTGTTTGGAAATCACCATGGCAAGGAACACCGAGTCATCAAATGTCATACGACCCCAATGCCGAAATAGTTGGGACAAAGTGTAAATTGTGAATAAAATCAACACAACGACTTTCAAATCACACCAGCCAGTATTTTATTCACAATAGAACAGAGATAACGTAGCAAATGTTGAAACTGAGAAATTTTACAATTTTATGCGCAAAATGAGCTCATTTCAAATTTGATGGCTGCTACAGGTCTCAGAAAAGTTGGGACAGGGGCCTGTTTACCATGGTGTAGCATCCCCTCTTGCTTTTAACACAGAGTGGAGGCGTCTGGGCATTGAGGAGACAAGTTTATGAGTTTAGCCACTGGAATTTGATCCCACTCTTGTTTAATACAGGCCTCCAGCTGCTGGAGAGTTTTGGGTCTCCTTTGACTGACTTTTTGTTTAATTATGCACCAAATGTTCTCAATCGGTGAAAGATCAGGACTGCAGGCAGGCCAGTTCAGCATACGGACTCTTCTACTACGAAGCCATGCTGTTGTATAGCTGCAGTATGTGGTTTTGCATTGTCCTGATGAAATACACAAGGCCTTCCCTGGAATAGATGTCATCTGGAGGGGAGCATATGTTGCTCTAAAACCTTTATATACCTTTCAGCATTCGTGGTGCTTTTTAAAACATGTGTGTCCCACACCTTATGCACTAATGCATCCCCATACCATCAGAGATGCTGGCTTTTGAACTGAACGCTGATAACAGGAGGGGTGGTCTTTCTCCTCTTTAGCCCAGAGGACACGAAGCCCATGATTTCCAACAAGAATGTCAAATTTGGACTCGTCTGACCACAGGACACTTTGTCACTTTGCTACAGTCCATTTTAAATGAGCCTTGGCCCACAGAACAGGGCGGCGCTTCTGGATCATGCACAACAATGGCTTCCTTTTTGCATGATAGAGTTTTTAGGTGGCGTCTGTGGATGGCACGGCGGACTGTGTTTACAGAAAGTGGTTTTTTTGAAGTATTCCTGGGCCCATTTAGTAATGTCAATGACAGAATCATGCCAGTGAGTGATGCAGTGGCGTCTGAGGGCCTGAAGATCACGGGCATCCAGTAAAGGTCTTCGGCCTTGTCCCTTACGCACAGAGATTTTTCCAGTTTCTCTGAATCTTTTGATGATATTATGCACTGTTGATGATGAGACCTTCAAAGCCTTTGAATTTGATGTTGAGGAACATTGGGCCTTATTAATAAAAATTTGCGTGGATTTCATACCTAAATAATTCGTACGCATAAAAAAATTAAAATGACATTTTGTGGAAAATAACCAAATTTATAAACCTATGGGCAAAATAAACTGCATGGAATTTTCATTTATTTAATCAGGATGGACTTGGAATTTATTGACATTGTGCATAATCTTAATAATTTCCCTTTTTTTTAATGTCAAATTTGATTTTATAAATTAGACATTCGTAAAGAAAGTGACATACGTATCTTTTTTGTGTCTACGTACCATTTATAAATGAGGCCCATTGTTTTTAAAGTATTCCACTATTTTTTTTTACGCAAGCCTTCACAGGTTGGAGAGCCTCTGGCCATCTTTACTTCTGCGAGACTCAGCCTCTCTAAGACATCCCTTTTATAGCTAATCATGTTACACACCTGATGCCAGTTAACTTAATTACTTGCTAAATGTTCTTTCAGCTGATTCTCTTATATAAACCCAATTTGAAATAGTTGGGACAAAGTGTAAATTGTGAATAAAATCAAAATGCAATAACTTTCAGATCACATGAGCCAATATGTTATTTACAATAGAACATAGATAACATTTCAAATGTTGAAACGGAGACATTTTAAATTTTTATCCACAAAATGAGCTTATGTCAAATTTTCTAGCTGCAACAGGTCTCAAAAAAGTTGGGACACAGGCAGAAAAGGGCTGAAAAAGCAAGTAATATACTCAGCGCCATTAAAAACGCCCAGGTGAGGTATGTACTGTATTTGCGGCAAATTGAAGAATCGATTGATTTTTATTGCTTTTCCAGTGAGGCACGAGGGGAAATAAAGAAAAGCGGGTGGTATTGTAATCCTGACGCGCACCAAGTGCACGCGCCAAGCACTTCAGTAATAACAAACATTGAGCTGTTTGTGATGCGTACAGTGACACTTGTTCTTTTTGATGTGGTCAATAGCCTACATAAAGCCAACAAAAAAAAAAAAAAAAAAATGCCACTGCATCAAAAAAATGGAACGGCTTGTGACACAGCAGAGAGAAAAAGAGCCTTTGGCATGTTACGGGCAGATCTCAGCTGCCGAGAGGTGGTGCGTCATTTGCACTGTCACCGTTCAACAATCAGTCGGCTGTCTATCCGAGAATGGAACACAGGCACTGTCACTGACCGACCCCGCTTAGGGCAGCCACGAGTGACGGTGGCAGCTCAAGAGCGCCACATCTGGTTACAGCCTGTGCGTGACAGATTCCGGACAGCAACCAAATCTGATCATGAGATGAGGGGTCCGAGACGATTGAGGGTGAGCGCAAGTACCGTTTGACGGCGTCTACGTGAGCAAAACATGCGTGCACATGGGCCCTTCAGAAAACCCATTTGAAATTAGCTCATTTTGTGGATAAAATTGTAAAATTTCTCAGTTTCAGCATTTGCTATGTTATCTCTGTTCTATTGTGAATAAAATACTGGCTGGTGTGATTTAAAAGTCATTGCGTTTTGATTTTATTCACAATTTACACTTTGTCCCAACTATTTCGGAATTGGGGTTGTATATTCATTGCTTTTTCAGCCCTTTTTTGCCTGTGTCCCAACCTTTTTGAGACCCGCTGCAGTCAGAAAATTTGAAATAAGCTCATTTTGTGGATAAAAATGTAATGTCTCAGTTTCAACATTTGAAATGATATCTGTGTACTATTGTAAACAACATTGACTCATGCGATCTGAAAGTCATTGCATTTTGATTTTATTCACAATTTACACTTCGTCCCAACTATTTCGGAATTGGGGTTGTACCTTCACGTATCCTTTATGGAATCTTTGTCCTAGAAAATAATGAGTTCAGGCCCAAAAAAGCAAATAATGGATTTTTTTTCAAAATCTATAGTATATTATTCGAAGAAAGCATCTTGCTTGAGTGTAAATTAAAAATATACTTCTTTATTTCTACCTGTAATGTACCCTTTGTTTCTCTGCAAGCAAACTGATGATCATCCAAATACTGTATATTTCCTGCCACGCTTGTTTTAATTTTGCTTTTTTTCCAGCATTTTTAACCATTAAGTGGTTTGCCAGCTTCTTGCTTTCCACTGAAGGAACTGAAGCATAGATCTTTGAGATTAATTAAAATAGGAATGGCTTGACCCATGTTCTCTCAAGTATGATAATGTGACCCAATCAAAAGGCCTCTCTGTGTGGATGAGCATTATGATTGGGTGCTTACGTGTTACAGAATGGAGGAAGGAGCAGATATGCACAGTCTTCTTCTGACTGACAACAACACACTGCTTATGGGCGGATTGCAGAACTACGTCACTGAGATTGACCTCAACACTGTACAAGAGACGCAGAAGGTGGGATTAGAAAACATCGCAGTCTTCTGCGGATGGATTATGCTGCAGCATGACAGTGCTGTTCGGGCCGGAATACTGTGACACGGCAGCTTTGTATTTGCATGCAATCTTGCACCTCCATGCACCGTGGGGACACACGACACACCGCCATCACAGCACCCTGCTCTATGGGTTCATAATGTTGCTACATTAGTGTTCTCGTATCTGAAACATTCTGTGCACAACTATGTGCCCCTGTAACTTTTGCTATGACTTCCTCATAACTGCGTTTGTTTGATCATTTGTCACAGGCATTTGTGACAAACGAATGTTTTGAGTGGAAATGGCATTTAGGAGAACACTGCCAGTGTGTTGTCTTTTTTTTTTTTTTACGTGAAATGAGCCTCGTTTACTCACCCTGGCAATGCCGATGAGGTTTGGGAAACTGTTGATTGTGCTTCTGTGATTTGTACACCTGACTCAGCTGCCAGACTCTTTTATCTGTGCATGTACTTCCCCAGTTCACATTGGAAGTGCCTGGTGTGGCTATCATGCGGCAGTCCAGCCGCTTCTTCTTCTGTGGTCACACATCGGGAAAGGTGAGCGAAAGACTGTCCAGCTGCCTGGCCTCAATGTGTTAGGCCTTTGTTACACAAGCTGGGACAATCAAACTGTACCCTAGTTCTGTCCCAGCGTCTGTGGTCTCATGCGTTTGATTGTCTTTGCATGTCTTGGATACGCTGTTCACTGTTGTGAAATGGCTCATACTGCCACAAAAAATGTTACTTGTTAACCCTTAGAGTACTGAATAAATTTTCAAGGAATTGAGAATGAAATTATCCTGAGCTGTTAAATCTATCATGTGGCAACTTGTTAAAAAGAGCTCCCCCGCGGATAGGTTTTCAACAGCATCTGATTTTGATATCTTGCATCAATGGGCAACTTTAGTTGCCTGCAGCGCTCTAAGAGTTAAATTGAGCGGTGAGACGGAACACTTGCACAATAGTGTAAAAGGCTTCCTGTGTCAGGTCCAACAGTCTGTGCACTTTTATTGTCTTTTACTGGTAATTAATTTAGCAGCGTTGTTCTAAACTGCAACATAAGAACAACAAAAGTTTGGGGTTTAGTTTAGATGTTGATTAACCCTAAGAACGTTGAAATTATTTTTTAAAAAATACAAATTTAACCATCTTGTGCTGTGGAAAACCTATCATGTGGCGACTTATTTAAAGGAGCTCTTTTAAACAAGTCGCCACATGATAGGTTTTCAACAGCTTTGATTTTGATATCTTACATCCTTGAGCAACAGTAGGTGCATTTAGCGCTCTAAGGGTTAAAGCATGGAAGTTGAGTGTTGCGCTGTGTGTGTGGATCTAGAAAGGACTCAGTTCAGGGATGTTTGGGAGAGGGTGTCCTGGCGCACTTAAAGGAGTATGCTGTAGGGGTATCGTGTGTTTTGGCATGAGTTACTTCAGCAGATACTCACATTCTGAGGGGCTTCGTGATGTTGGGCCCTGATGATGTTGAAATAGCAAGTGCGAACACCCTGAACCTTCGCGTCACTCAGGTGTCGCTGCGAGACCTGCGGAGCTTCAAGCTGGAGCAGGAGTTTGATGCCTTCTCGGGCAGCTTGTCGGATTTCGACGTGCACGGGAACCTGCTGGCGGCGTGCGGGTTCTCCAGCCGCGGCCTGAACGGGCTGGCCTGCGACCGCTTCCTCATGGTGTACGACCTGCGGATGATGCGGGCCGTCACGCCTCTGCAAGTGCACGTGGACCCACTCTTCCTCAGATTCATCCCCACCTACACCTCTCGCCTGGCCATCATCTCACAGACGGGTCTGTACAAGTGTCTGTGCGTCTGACTGTGTGCGTCAGACTCTACCTTTCCGTGGGTTTGTTTGTTTGTGTGTGTGCGCGTGCGTGCGTGCATGCATGTGTTTGCACATATGTTGCTTCTGGTTGTCTGGCTGTGAATTTCTGTGTGGAGGTTTGTATGTGGGTTTTTAACATTGTTCATTTGGCTGTACGACGATTTCTGTTTGCCTGCATTTCTGTCTGTGTGTGTTTGTCTGTTCATTTTGGTGTGTGTGTTCGTATATTTGCCTGCATTTCTTCTTCAGTGTGTGTATTTGTCTCTAAAAATCTGGGTATGGCTGTGCCTGTGTTTTTGTGTGTGTTCGGCTCCGTGCAGTGGCTCCGTATTCGCTGATGTTTTGTAAATATGTCACGCTCTGTTGTTTTGGATCTTCAAACAAAATTTAACATAAAACCGAAACAACCTGAGTGAGGCGTAACAAAAAAAATCCTGAGTTTCTGGTAACCTGACCGACCCTCAATAAAAATGCTGGCCCCTAAAGTTTTTAGATCACTGTTCAAAATTCAAAAATAAAATTAATAAATGGACCTATCGAACCGACTCCATCTTCCTTGACGAGCGTCTTGATTTTAAAGTTTTAGTTTTTTTTTTTTTTTTTAGTATTTTAATAGTGCCAAACTCGCAAAGTAATTGAAGTGTCCTTATCTTGTTTCTCCCTGCGACTGGCAGGGCAGTGCCAGTTCTGCGAGCCCACGGGCCTGGCGAACCTGGCGGACATCTTCCACGTAAACACGGTCGGCCAGCTGCTGATGAGCTTCGACGTGTCGTCCAGCAAGCAGGTGCTGGCGTTCGGCGACTCCGGGGGCTGCGTGCACCTGTGGTCGGACGCGCCCGAGGTCTCCTTCAACGGCTACTCTCGCGAGACGGACTTCGGCCTGCCCTGCATGGTGGACTCCCTGCCCCACCTGGACTGGAACCATGACCTGCTGCCTCTCTCCCTGATCCCCACGCCCCTCACCAGCACCGAGCCTCTGCTGTCCGATTGGCCCAGTGCCCTCACCGTGCCGAGCCCCAGGTAGCCTGCCGGCTGTGCTCCTGCACTGCTCGTAAAACCTTGTCTGTGATTTGTTGTTCCCCGGCTCCGAAGTGAAGGCATCACTCATGCTTTTCCACTTATTACTCTGTGTCGGGACTCAGGAGTTTGCAGAGACGGATATTGTGGAGGAAGGAAGCGTTCCTCATCATTCTGTTTATGTACCTGGTTACCCCCTTCCATTGTTATTGTTTAAATGTCTCTGCAGAACCCCTTGTTTCTGTGTCCAATCAGTGTGAACTTTACTATAAAGAACAACCCACTTTGTTTTGCTGTAAATCTGTAACAGAACCCATTTTAGGGACCTTTTTTTTCCTGGTACCAGGCAGGGGGACCACAGACTTCAGCAGCTGGTTTTTGTTCATAACAGTTGTTCAATTACTTGCTCGTTATTTCACCAGCATAATAAATTTAATAAAAGTCTATCGGCTTTAATCACGTGGTCCTGCGACAATTATTGGCGTAGTCGGCAGGATAGCCGAACTGGGAAGCCCTTAATTTCCCGGCTACGGAGAAGTAGGTAGGAACTTTTCCTTCCCCTGTGTTTCTCTGTGGCGAAGGAGTTGAAGTCCTGAATAGCCCATTTATACCACTGCTGATTTTGTGTTTTACATCAGCTGGGTGACAGAAATAGTTGCTAAGCTTCCTACTAGAAAAAAAGGAACTTATTAGTCAGTGCTTATGTACCAAGCAAGTGGTACAGTAGGAAGTAATTCAGTGCTACTGCAGCATCTGTCAAAGTTGTAAGTTAAGTTTGTATAGCCTTTGAGCTTAAAGTAAGTTTAGCCCTGACAGCACTCGGCTTAAAGTAAGTTAAGTCGATTTAGCGCTATTGTAGATAATGAAGTGGTTGGGGTAAATTTTTTTGTCCACTGCATAAAACTTGGGGGGTAGCCTGTTACAGATACAGAACGATGGGGGAGGGGAAGAATGCCTCCTTCCTCCACAGTACTCTTGCTTTACTACAGATGCAAAACTGTTGATTTGCAATCGCCAATAATGGTGGCACTCTAGGAAATAATTTTGAAGTAACATTGGCACTGAATTTTAATGTCCCAATATCTGGCTCTGTAAATGTAATTTGACAATCTGTGGTGTTTTCCACTGCTGAAGTAAATTCTAGAGGTGTGCAACTGTGAGAAAATTGCAGTGCGACACTTTTCCTGTTGATAAAGCATAATGCTTGTGATACGACACACGGAAAAAGATTCAATACAATGAAGAGTAAATCGGGTTTGAGGATCCAGGGCTTAAAAACCCCGTCAACCCTTTGAAGGTCGGTGGGTTAGAAATATTTTCCAAGTCAGTATTCTGGCGCTCATTTGATTTCAGTTACCAGAGGTGACTGTTTCATCAGCATTTTATTGCCAAAATCAGAAGTTTATAATCACATGTTCGTAAACTAATATTTAGACCAGTTGTTCAGACACAAATTAAGCCCAGTCTTGTGCTAAATTAAGCATTGAGTGGTGTTACTCGAGTAAAAATTGATTTTTGTCCAAGATTATGCTTAATATGTGTTTGTGAAACTGGCCTTATGAGATTAGAGGGGATTTGGTACAATTTAGTTTGTGATATTTGCATGATAATATACAACCCCAACTGCAGAAAAGTTAGCAAGTTATGGAAAATGCAAATAAAATTGGAAAAGGAGTTATTTGAGAAGTCCCCCTACTATATTAAACTACAGCAACACATTATTTGATACATTAACGTGAATTAACATTTTTATCGAAAGTATTTAAAACCTCTGCTTATTTCAAATCTATTGACTGCAGTGACTGAAAAAGTTGTCGCGGGAGCACACGTGGACTAGTAATGGGTTGTGATAATAAGGAAGTATGAAACAGGTGATGTTAAACAGGTGAGCATGGTTGACTGGTTACCAGTGTGTAATATGGCCACGACTTTTTATCGCAGTCATTTTGCATTTAGGTACGTAAGTTACTTTATTTGCTGCCGTCCAACACCAGTCCATCTCCTTTGCATGAGATGGTGCTGTGTTTAATTTGACTGGTGTGGGTGGCAGTGAATTGTTTATCACGTACATGTCGAGGGTTTGGAGCGCAATGGTTATATGTCCATTTTAGAGGTTTTGAGAAAAATTGATTTTTAGGATTGCAAATGTTCTATTAAATCAGGTACATCATTTTTATGTCAGTCACTCTTTTACTGCATGGTTCAGAAGTATACTGAACATATAAGTTTTCACAAGTGTGGTACTGTGACATCATGGCCAAAATTGCCAAAATGGACATGTCACCTCCGTGCTCCAACAATTCTAGCACTTGATGTGACATAACACAATGGTGATAGATTGGAGTTAAGTTTGTTTGCAATGGAGGACAGATGATTCTGTAATACTATTCATGTTTATTCATCAAAATATCAATGTTTAATTCATGTAAGCAGATTTTGTTGGGCATACCACAAAATGAAAATGCGAATTCTGTTTAAAACTGAGGCGCATGGATGTATAATTATTGTGCTCCAAGAATTAGCTGATAGAAATGTGTGACAGGAGGTAAAAATCTCAAAATCACAAAATTTGGACACATCACCATTGTGCACCAAACCCTCAATGTATTAGTGTTTAAACTGTGGACCCAGCAGAAGTCTTCTCTCATGACCCAGCTGTAGGTCTCTGCTTTCCACACTGCACCCCTCCCTGCTCTGACTGATCGCCCATCCTTTGCAGTTCTTTCTTGTCTCTGGTGGTGTGCTCTGGGTGAGCTGTTGCCTGATAATTGTTTCTCCCCTTGGTTTTCGCCAGACGAGCCCCCCCTGTGGACCCGGAGATCCTGCGGACCATGAAGACTGTGGGGTTCATTGGGTACGCCCCCAACCCCCGCACCCGGCCCCGCAACCAGGCAAGACGTTCGCCTCCGCCTTCGCCTGAACCTGATTCGCTTGCGTTCGTTACGTTTTCAGGCGGGGTGTTCCCTCCTGAAGTGACATTGGACAGCGAATGCTCATCGTGAGAGGATTAGACATGAATATAACTGTACGAGGATGTATCCATCAGTGCTAATTGTCTTAATCAGGGCTTTTAAACTCAAGCCTTTGAAGGCTGCAGCAAAATGAGGGTCAACTCTCGTTTAAGACAGTTGCAATGTCTGCTTTTTTAACCCAAAGACTCAATTTTGCAAATATATCTGCAGTTTTAACACCGTTCCTGGAAGGGGCGCTATTGCCAGACTTTTCTGCAATCCAGTCCTAGTGTACTGCTGTTGTTTTTTTTTTAATTTTGTTTTTTTCCGCCAGCTTTGCAAGGTTTTTTAGGAACTTTTAGGCTGGAAATTTGGACAGCAGCAGGCAACCCTGTTACTGAAGTGCGTCTTGTCTGCAGGTTTAACTCTTGTCCTGAAGGGGGCGCACTGTCTCCAGGTTTAACTCTAGTGTTGGAGAGGGCATATTTTCTGTAGTATTGTCTCCACCAAGGGAGGAGGGTACTGTATGCTGGTTTATTCCTAAGTGCTGAAGGGGATGAATGATCTACTGGACAGACCTCAGTCCTGTAGGGGTCTTACTGCCTCTCGTCCTGAAGGTGAGGGGGACATGTTGTCTGCCAGTTTAGCTCCACTATGGTGAGCCGTTTTGTGTGCAGGTTTAGCTCAGCCCTGGAGGGTTGACGGGTGTAAAGGTTTAACAGTCCGTGATGTAAGGCCTCTGCCACTCACAGTGGGTGTTAGACGTATGGTTTTCCAGTTCATGTGTGCGTCACACTGTCCTTCACAAATATCTTGTTAGTGCTGTATCTACTACTGAAGGAGAGGAGCGATTTTCTACTAATCAGCCATTGCTTCTCTCCATAGTGGGTTGCTGAACTGATTAGGTTTTGGAGGTCATCGGGTCAAAGGTCATGGTCGCATAAGGCCAGTTGTATGTGGGGACCTTAGATGAGATAGGGTGCATAAGGCCATGGCAGGCGGAGGCATAGCAATCATAGTGTTGATTTTTACCTTGTTAACATATATTCCTCCCTCCTTAGCGCTGTTTCTCAAATTTTCTCCAGGTCCCTTACAAGACCAAAGAGGTAGAGCTGGAGTACGACAGTTACAGTCAAGTTCCGGAGTCTCCCATTGGCCGAGATGAGGAGCCGCACCTCTACATGGTTCCCAAGAAGTACCGGAAGGTAAAGCTAGAAGCCCACTGCGCTGACTGAAGTTCTTAAGGTGCAAGATCACAAGTATGTGATTAACGTGTCCTCAGCGACATTCTACTGCTCAGGTAACGATAACTAATGGTGACTGACAGCAGCAGAGTTCTACAGCACTAATAGTCTTTTGAAAATGGAAGACAACTTGTGATCGAACTGTTTCAAATGTCGGTAGCACTGTGAAACAAACTGCTCTGAAGCCTGGTTTTGCATCGCACTTTCATCGATTGTAGCGGGTGAGTTGCACAGTTTGTATGAGTACCTTAACCTTGTACAAAATTATCGAAGAAGTACCCACCAAAGTTCAAAACGTACAAAAATTGTTGTATATCAACTTTATTTCTAGTGTCTCTATCAGCCGCATATGAAACGGGCAAATTGGGGATCTCTTTATACACAGATCTGCGCATTTAGTCTAACAGAATTTTATGAAGGAGAGGGGGATGGGCTGTCCCCAGTTTGCGTTCTCACCTCTGTTCAGATGCATAGACATCCCAGAGGGTGACGTTAGGGAAGGGACTGCAGTGGAGAAAAGGTTCTGGAGGGGGGTTCCACCCTCCACAGGCACGGAGGGAACCGCTCACGGCCTCCTGGAGTGATCCGGGCCACCAGCGTGTGATCTGTTTCATGTTTCTCTACGGGTTTAAAGCAGATTCAGCATTACAGTGCTGGTGCACTGCCAAATCTCAATGGAAAGAACACAATGATGTGAGCGAAAATACATGGCGCCTGATCCCTGTCTGGTAAATAGTAGGCTTTGCATTGTTCATTATTAGGCTCTAAGTATACATTATCACACCGTGCAATGTTCTTATAAGCTTTCTGTCTCCATTCTTAGCTGTCTGTCAGTTTGCGCACAATTAGGGCAGTGACTCTCCTAGTTTCCATGTGCATGTGCTTTAAGGGTGTGGAGTGGTTAAACCTGCAGTCCTGCCTGTAGCACGGAAAGAGGAGAAATATAGATGAGCTCCCGCCCAGTGTTTGGATCTTTCAGCTCTCACTGTGTGTGTATGAGTGTGTGTGTTTGTGTTTGTGTGTATAAACCACCATAGAAATGAAACAAAATGCCATTTTTAAACTCAACAAAAAAGTTAAGGACGTCTAATCTTTTTGTCTCCCGTCGCCTCTGGCGAAAGGGAGACATAGGAATGCACCCCGTCCGTGCGTGCGTGTGTGCGCGCGTCCGTCCGTCCGAAAAGTGGCGTTAACACGATAACTCAAGAAGAAAATGGATTACAGACCCCATGGTATGCATATAAGAAGATTAGATTATGAACCAGTTTCCTATTTAATATCAGTGACCTTGACCTAGTATTTGACCTTGCAATTAGCAGGTCAAATATTGGTACTTCACCTATTTTTTTCAAACTTGATTTACAAGCTCAGAGTTGTTCACTGTGGTGCTTTGCGGGATTCTCTTTAACCTGATGGTCAAATTCTATGGATCCAGTTCCTTGCCATCTTTTACAAAATCTCCACTTTCACGTTGAACAGAATTGACCTCCTTTAAGGTCACAGGGTACATATTTATTTTGGCGACGGGAGACCGTGGGCCTCGCGGCCAGCTTGTCTCTATTATTTTCTCTCATTCTGAGGTTCCCAAGACACCGTCAAGCTGTGGTGAGAGCAAATGGTGGTCACGCAAGATACTTTGGACATTGTTTCACGATTTGATTTAATGGTCTGGACTTGGTGCGATTCTGGTCTTTCCTATAGACACCCTGTTTTGGGTAATGAAGTAGTCTGATCAAATTTTTTTGATGCTTTTTGTGTCTTGGATTAACAGCAATGATGTAAGCAACAATTTTGATTTGCGTTCAGTTTTTACATTTCGCGTACTCGAGTCAAAATTGAGTGTTCCTTAACTTTTTTTGTTGGGTATATTTCCATGTTTTTGCCTCATTCCTGATATGACTTTTCCCAACCGCTCGATCGCTGTGCCATCAGGTCACCATCAAGTACTCCAAACTAGGATTGGAAGACTTTGACTTCAAGCATTACAACAGGACCCTGTTTGCTGGCCTGGAGCCACACATCCCCAATGCCTACTGCAACTGCATGATCCAGGTGATTCGTTACGCCACCGTTCAGCCCGACCGTAAAGGCCGCTCTGTGTGTGTCAGTTAGCAGCATTCGCTCTTGATTTTAGCGAGCTTAAATCAGGTGTTTTGCCGCCCATTATCAAGACATTATGCTTTGAGACTTAACCATTAGAGTGCTGAATAAATTTTCGAGGAATTAAAAATGTAATTATCCTGAGCTGTTGAAAACCTGTCATGTGACAACTTGTTTAAAACAAGTTGCCACATGATAGGTTTTCAGCAGCACCCGTTTTTGACATCTTGCATCATTCGGCAACTATAGTTGCCTATAGCGCTCTAAGGGTTAATAATTCCTCAGTATTGAGTTTCCACTGAACTAAACAGTGTAGTGGTGTAGAAGGGAGCTTTTCTTTCCACTGCTGAAGCTCATGCTGTGGCTGTTTTTTTTTTTTTTTTTTTTTTTTGTGTATGCTGTTCTCCCACATTGTTGTTCCCTCAGATAGCTCATACTCAGCTGAAGTCTGCTACCGGTATCATTTTGGTTTTTCTTTTTTTGACTCAACTGGTCGTTAACCTGCTGCTTTAAGATGACGTAAGCTTATTTGTGCATCCTAGTCCTCTTTTGGCTTCTGTTGTTTTTAAATAATTTGACCTGTAGCCTCTAGTGGTGACGAACATTCATAAAATTTGGTACGCAACATCTTTAGAACTTAAAACTAGTTTGGTATTGCATCTCAGCCCTGCTCCTCCAAATGTGGGCGTGGCAGGATTCTCATATTGAAAAACTGAAGTTGTCCATTATAGACCTTTCTAATCTAGGTTAAAGAACTGAAACTTGGTATGCAAGTAGTATACAATATGTCTCAACTTATATAAATTATGAATTTTGACAATTTTTTTAAAAATGGCCATTTTGTGACCTTTGATATTCCTTCACCCATAGACACCTATTTGAATGACCTGCAACCTGTAGCGATCGCAGATATTGATCAAATTTGATGAAACTTTGCAAACAACACCTTTAGGGCATAAACTAGTTTAGTACGTAATTTCTGCCTTGTGCGCTACTCCCAAGTGGGCATTACAGGGTGGCAGTTGAATTTAGTTTCCGGTTCACTTGAACCTCCAGTTTGGAATTGTCGTGGGCCGTGTTTCAGTGTTCGTCAGGCACTCTTATTCAAAATAACGTGGCTACACTGCATGATCAGAACACTTTTTTTGTAGAATCCAGTTCTATAGTCATGTGTTCATTGGCGGCGTAGGTGAAGGACCTCGCTCCAGGTTACGCTCATGAAGTTCTAGCAGGGAATTGAAATGCTTGAGTAAAGTTAAGGGCTCGCTTCTGTAGCTTGATGACCAGCGTAACCCGAATACGGAACTGTTAGGTGTTTGGAGCCGTTACCCGGCAGCTTCCTAATGCTGCGTTTCGTCGCAATGCTACCTCTACAGGTGCTATACTTCCTGGAGCCCATTCGCTGCCTGGTTCAGAACCACCTGTGCCAGAAAGAGTTCTGCCTGGCCTGCGAACTTGGCTTCCTCTTCCACATGCTGGACCTGTCCCGAGGTGACCCCTGCCAGGTGAGGTGTGACCCCTTTTGGCTCAGCTTCCTGTCTCTCATGCTTCCACTTTTTTGTTCTGCTGTTCATCTCCTGTCCCATTCATTCTGTATTTTTTTTAAAGATTGTTTTTTGGGCATTTCTGCTGTACTGGACGGGTGTGGCGTAGTGCAGGGGTCTCCAGCCCTGTTCCTGGAGAGCCAGCATCCTGAAGGCTTTCTCTCAGACCAGAGCAGAGCACGCCTCATTTCCTGGTCCGAGACCTTGATGAGCTGCTATATTGCCAGATCAGGTGCGCTGAAGTGGGGTTGGAGTAAAAGCGTACAGGATGGTAGCTCTCCTGGAGCAGGGCTGGAGACCCCTGGTGTAGAGAGACAGGACGGATGGCACAGAGGGAGGGTGATGAGACGCGTAGAATAAGAGCTCCAGCTGGATTCAAACCCGGGCCGCTGCGATAAGGACTTAGCCTCATATAGCACACGCATTTAACTGATGAGTCACTGCGGCAGGCCCGCCATTCCTCTGTCCTCCCTTCCTTATTTCATTTACTTCTCCTTCTGTGGTTTCCATAAGTGTGGCAGAGCATGACTAACTGATGTACTTTCTCCACCAGTGATGTTTTCTTGCTCACTTCCTCAAGGCCAGCAACTTCCTCCGAGCGTTCCGCACCATCCCAGAGGCCTCGGCCCTGGGCCTGATCCTGGCTGACTCGGACGAGCAGACGGGGAAGGCCCGGCTCGGCCGGCTGATCCAGAGCTGGAACCGCTTCATCCTGACGCAGCTGCACCAAGAGACCCAGGAGCAGGAAGGGCCCCAGGCCTACAGGGGGGTCAGCAACAGGTGATGAGAACTTCCTCTCCCCACTTCCTCCCCCAAAACAACTCAAGCCTTTTCCTGCACCCCTATCACATGGGCTTTCCTCTTCCCTGTCCTCTCACCTCCCCTCCCAGATTGACATTCCCTAAATGACTGGTTGAATTCATACCATTTGAATTTGAACTAGTCATACTTGGGCATTCCTCTTTGCTGTGATGTGCAGGAGAACAAGAGCTTATACGGTGAACGCTTGAGCCGTGTGTTACAGGTCGAAACTTTAACAGACCGGCATATCCTGACTGATTGGGTGGAAAATGGCCTGACCTTTCCCACATTCTCTGCGCTGCTTTGCTGGTCCAGCGTCTGAAAGCTTGTGGTGTTCTTCTCGTCCCCTACAGCACACTGGGCTCATCAGGGGAGTCTGTGATTGGCCGGCTATTTGGGTGCGAGGTGGAGAACAGCAGCTTGTGTCGCTGTGGGAAGGAGACTGTCCGCTCATCTCTCAGCCTACTGTTCACCATGCACTATCCTGAGCATAGCTCCCTGGGTAAGGCTCGACCTACTCCTCACCGCGCACCACACTGTGCAGAGTGCAATGAGTGAGTGCATTCAAACCACTGATAGGGTGCGCATATTTTGTTTTCATGTACCACAGTAATTTAGTAGGCACATGTATCGAGAGCAACCTGTATGTGAAAGAATGAGTGAAGCTCCTTTATGAATGCTCTCAGACCGGAGGTCATGTGATGTATGGCGTGTTGTTCACGAGCCAGTGTGGGTAGCTTATGAAATTCGGAACTTTTTACAATCATATAAAACTGGGAAAATATTCGAATTCTATTGCCCATGGAAAATATTAGTATTACTTATTGGGGAATGCGCACACCTGGTGTGTTTCTGCTCTCTGTTGCTCAGTGTAGCCATCCATCCACAGTTTTCTTCTTCTCTGCTGTTTTACCGCGCAGACAAGTCCATTAAGGAGTACGACTTTACGGAGATCCTGAAGAGGAGCATCTGTTTGGAGCAGAGCACGCAGGCCTGGTGTGAAAACTGCGAGAAGTACCAGCCCACAGTGAGTCCCTCGATCGCTCGCTGCTCGCTGCTCACTCACGCTAACGTGGAGTGGCTAATTTGTGTGGCCTTGCTTTTGACCTGCAAGTAATCCAAAATAAAGATCTTGCAAGAGCAAGCAGCACACTGCATGAAGCTGGCTGGGCAGTGCTGTATAAACTGGTGGAAATGTTTTTCAAAACTTAATTATGTTTTGCGCAAATGGCTGTACCTCTGTTGGTCTCTGTGCGGAAGTGGATAAACACCCTTTATGTGGTTGTTTTTCAGGTGCAGACGCGTAATATCCGGTGCCTGCCAGATGTGCTGGTGATAAATTGTGAGGTGAACAGTATAAAAGAGGTGGAGTTCTGGAAGGCTCAGGCAGAGGTGAGCTCCTCGGCCAATCCCCTGTCCCCGCAAATGTGTTGGTGATGATGTGTATGTGGGGCAGTGTGTACGGATGTCCTGGACTCCTCCCTCCCACAAGCTCAGGGCACCCCAGGCATTGCCTGTAATTTTCACGGTTTGTTTAAGCTGAGCAGTAAATGGTCAGGGTATAGTGCTGTGGAAGTCATGCGGGTTGTGCTTTGGCTCTGAGTTGGGTCCGAGTACTTGTAAGTAGTTTTTTGTGTATTTGTATCCAAGTACTTTATTAAAAATACCCAAAATACTTGTGCTTGTATTCAGATACTTTATTAAAAAAATACCTAAAGTACTTGTACTTGAATCTTGGTACTTTTGAAAGTACTTGCATCATACTACTTTAAAAGTACTTGTACTTTTATCCAAGTACTCTATTAAAAATACCCAAAGTACTTGTAATTGTATCTTGGTACTTTTAAAAGTACTTGTACTTGTATCATAGTACTTTAAAAGTACTTGTACTTTTATCCAAGTGCTTTATTAAAAATACCCAAAGTACTTGTACTTGTATCTTGGTACTTTTAAAAGTACTTAAAATACTTAAAGTACTTGTATTCAACTACAAGTACTTTTCAAAGTACTTGATCTATCTCAGTCTCCTGATTGCTGGCAGAGATGGGTCAAATTAATTGAAAAGCACTTGGACACAAATACAAATACTAAATGGGTATCAAAAAAAAAAATACTTGAATACAATTACTCACAAGTACTTAGAAATACTCGGGCCCAGCTCTACGGTATATTACATGATTGTGACTCTGGTGGTGTGTGACTCCTCTGCAGTGTATTACATGAGTGTGACTCTGGTGGTGTGTGACTCCTCTGCAGTGTATTACATGAGTGTGACTCTGATGGTGTGTGACTCCTCTGCAGTGTATTACATGAGTGTGACTCTGGTGGTGTGGACTCCTCTGCAGTGTATTACATGAGTGTGACTCTGATGGTGTGTGACTCCTCTGCAGTGTATTACATGAGTGTGACTCTGATGGTGTGTGACTCCTCTGCAGTGTATTACATGGGTGTGACTCTGGTGGTGTGGACTCCTCTGCATTGCATTACATGAGTGTGACTCTGATGGTGTGTGACTCCTCTGCAGTGTATTACATGAGTGTGACTCTGATGGTGTGTGACTCTGCAGTGTATTACATACGATACGATACGATACGATATGATACGATACGATACACTTTATTGTCCCCTTAGGGAAATTTGTCTTGGACTCCAAGAGCTGCACAGATGAAGCTGCCAGTTAATAACACAGAAGAACAAAGATACAATTGCATCACCCACACATATTGCACATACTCATATTGCACAAGACTCTCATATAAATAGTTAAAAAGAGAGTACCATGACATTATTGCACAATCCGGCTACATCCTCATGAAACATTATTTAAAACTCTAATTGAGGTAGGCACAACAGAGTTTTTAAAGCGGTTCAGTTTACATTTAGGGACTCTGTATCTCCTACCAGACGGAAGGAGTTCATACTCAGGGTAAAGGATGTGAGAAGGATCAGATAAAGCTCGCCGCGCTTGCCCGAGAACAGACTGTTCATATAAGGACTGCAGAGAATTGTATTCAGTCCTCCCTACAACCTTCATGGCGGTCTGCACCAGACGAGCAAGTCTAGATTTTAACTGGACAGAGAGATTACCGAACCAAGCTGACATCCCATACCGAATAATGCTTTCTAAAACAGCCTGATAAAACAAAAACATGATCTTCTGATCAACACCAAACACCCTGAGTCGGCGCAAAAAATACAGCCTTTGCTGTAAACGAGAACACAAACTAGCGATGTGTGTTTCCCAGCTAAACTGGTTATCTAAGTAAATGCCTAGATACCTGTAAGAGCTGACCTGGTTGATTTTTTTCATCATGGATTAGCAGAGGGGTGTGATCACCAATTGAACGAGGGTCGAGTACCATCTCCACTGTTTTATTTACATTTATGGTGAGATAGTTAACATCACACCGGCAAACAAAAGACTGCACCTCATTAAAGTACAGTGAGAGATCTGAATCTTTGTACAGGAGGCTGAGGATGGCAGTATCATCTGAGAACTTAAAAACATGGTTTCCATGGAAGCTGCTGGTGCAATCATTGGTGTAGATGGTAAAAAGCACAGGTGAGCTCACACAGCCCTGTGGTAAACCTGTACTAATGCTTTTTGAGTCAGAGATGGTGTTATTAACCCTAACGTTCTGAGTTCTATTAGTTAAAAAAGAATAGAACCACTTAATAATAAAAGGGTTTACTGACAGTTTAATTAATTTTTGAATCCGTAAGTGAGGCTGTAGCGTATTAAAAGCAGAACTAAAATCGATAAATAAAAGACATGCATAGGCCTTTTGGTCTTCCAGGTGTTTTAGTGAAAGGTGGGTGATGCCGTTAATGGCGTCATCTGTACCCCGCCCTCGCCTGTAAGCAAACTGAAGGGGATCTAGGACAGAATTTATCTCTGATTTTAAAATAGACACAATATATTTTTCAAAGCATTTTATAACTGCAGAAGTTAAAGCCACTGGTCTAAAATCATTGTTAGCAGATGGACAGGGCTTCTTTGGTACAGGAATAATGGTTGATCTTTTCCAGAGTGTAGGGACTGTGTGCTGATCTACAGACTTCTGGAAGACAGGACACCAGGCTGGTGTGAGCTCTACTGAAAAAGTCTATAAAAGAAAAGCAGAGATGCCATCTGGACCAGCAGATTTATTTTTGTGCACCCCACTGAAAAGTGACCTGATTTTAAAGGGATCAACTATTAACCTAGTGCACAAATCAGTGCTTGAAATAGATTTAAAAACATTTGCACATTCCAAAGAAAAGTCCTGTTTTTCAAATCTCAGATAAAAGTCATTGAGCTCATTCGCTCTTTTTGGTTCATCATCTGTTATCAGACTTTTCCTTCTTATGGTCAAGTTAGCTGCCACTTTCATCGATTCCCAAAGCTTTTTAGAGTCCATTGAGATAAACTTCTGCTCCATAATGTCCTTGTGTTTCTTCCTCGCCTGCCTTAGCATCTGATTCAGTTCACGTTGTACTGTTTTTAACTCCACCCGGTCATGATTCTTAAAAGCCATTTTTTTGCGATTAATTCAGTCTTTGACCTCTTTGGTTATGTAAGGTTTGTTGTTTGGGTACATGATAATATCCCTTCTGGTTACCACAGTCAACGCAAAATTTTATGTTGTCTGTTTTGGTTTCAGTGGCCTCATCAATGTCCAATGTGTGAAAAATGTCCCAGTCTGTACAGAGGAAAGAACCATTTAAAGCCTCTGTATTATCATTTGACCAGACAGACACTGTCTTGATTTGTGGCTTGCTGCTCTTTAACACAGTTTTGTAAGTTGGGATCAGGTGTATTGTATTGTGATCAGAATTAGACGAAGGAGGCTTTGCTCTGGCACTGTAGGCATTCTTAATGTTACCATAGCATTTATCTACAACCCTGTTATCACGGGTGGCACAGTCAACATATTGTTGGAATCCGGGAAGGGACAGTTCTAATTTACAGTTATTAAAATCACCAAGTATAAAAACAGGGGCTCCAGGTGTGCGTTGTAGTTGTAGGTGGACACAGTCAGCAATTTGAACTGCGGCTCGGGCCGCATTCCCACTCGGGGGAACATAAACAGAAAAAATTAAAATATTACTGAACTCCCTCGGCAGGTAGAAAGGTCTCGTGGAGAAGCACAGCAGCTCCACATCGCTGTTACAGAGTCTCCCTGACGGTGTAATTCCTGCACCAGCCGTCGTTGACAAACACACAGATGCCTCCCCCGCGGCTCTTCCCCGAAGATTCATTCCGGTCCGCCCGAATAACAGAGAAGCCCTCCACCTCAATCAGGGAGTCTGGAATGTCCGTATGTAACCATGTCTCTGTGAACACAGGCATACCCGACTCTCGGTACTCGAAGCTGAACCTGGCATTGGTACGGAGCTCCTCCATTTTATTCCTTAGAGACCGCGCGTTGCTTAGTACCATACCCGGCAGCGGAGGCCTGTTACCTCTTCGGCGGAGACGCTGCCGTATGCCCCCCTCGTCTGCCTCTTCTCCGTTGACGTGCTTTGCGGGCCGGTTGTATTATCAAAGTCTCAGGCAGGTCAGCCGGAGGTGTGATTCCCGCATGAGCGTGACTCTGGTGGTGTGTGACTCCTCTGCAGTGTATTACATGAGTGTGACTCTGATGGTGTGTGACTCCTCTGCAGTGTATTACATGAGTGTGACTCTGATGGTGTGTGACTCCTCTGCAGTGTATTACATGAGTGTGACTCTGGTGGTGTGTGACTCCTCTGCAGTGTATTATATGAGTGTGTCTCTGATGGTGTGTGACTCCTCTGCAGTGTATTTCATGAGTGTGACTCTGTTGGTGTGTGACTCCTCAGCAGTGTATTATATGAGTGTGACTCTGGTGTGTGACTCCTCTGCAGTGTATTACATGAGTGTGACTCTGGTGTGTGACTCCTCTGCAGTGTATTACATGAGTGTGACTCTGGTGGTGTGTGACTCCTCTGCAGTGTATTACATGAGTGTGACTCTGGTGGTGTGTGACTCCTCTGCAGTGTATTACATGAGTGTGACTCTGGTGGTGTGTGACTCCTCTGCAGTGTATTACATGAGTGTGACTCTGGTGGTGTGTGACTCCTCTGCAGTTCGCCTTCAGCAGGGCTCTTAAGAAGGAGGAGATGGAGCCGCCGAAACCCAGGGAGCCCATTCCCACCGAGTGGTGCCTGGAGTAAGTAACTGTACTCATATAGTGAGCACCATAATTCATGGGACAGTGACTCCTTTTCAACCCTTAGAGCGCTGAAATATATTTTTAAAAAAAATAAATTTAATTATCCAGTGCTTTTGAAAACCTATCATGTGTCGACTTCTTTAAAAGGGGGAGCTCTTTTAAGCAAGTCACCACATGATAGGTTTTCAACAGCTTTGATTTTGGTATCTTACATCTATGAGCTACAATACATAATGCGAAGCCTGCGGAGCTAGTTCAGGCAGACAACTCAATGCAGCGCCAAACCCTGATCAGTCACATGCTCTCTTCATCTAAATAGGGCGGGTTATTTAAAACCTCCCTGCCTACCTGATCATTCCCTGCTGCCCATTCTGCTCCGTGCTGCACTGCTGCTACTGATGCTCAGTACTGCTGCCTCGCGTTCTGCCTGTGCTGCTGCTGCTCTTCTGCTGCTGCTGCTCCTTCTGCTTGTGCTGCTGCTGCTCCTGTGTGCTGCTGCTGCTTCTGCCTGTGCCTGCTGCTCTGCCTGTGCTGCTGCTGCTCCTTCTGCTTGTGCTGCTGCTGCCTTCTGCTGCTGCTGCTCTGTGCTGCTGCTGCTCCTTCTGCTTGTGCTGCTGCTGCTGCTGCTGCTGCTCTGTGCTGCTGCCCATGAAGTTTTGCAATCCCACCACCTCCCCAGCATCCACCTGTGGGCTCTGTTTCTATGATCCCCTGGGGGGGTCTTGCTATCATTCCCTGAAATGAATCTGGCAGATCATTTTCAGGGAATTAATAAATTGAGACAGAGCCTGCCGGCAAACTTGCTTCCATTATGCAAAGTATTTATGCTCAATAAAAATATTTAATTCAATTCAGAGTTGCCTGACTGAACTGCATTTAGCGCTCTAAGGATTATTTCGCTTCAGTATTCCAGCACTTTCGACAGGACACAATGGCCTCGAGATTTAAGAGCAGGAAGTGAATTTGGCAGTGTTTTCATCCATATTGGATGCACAGATTTGAAATGACGGCACCCATTGTTCAAAGTGCCTCTCATATTTGGAAGCAGATAAAATATTGGAGAGTGTTACGTAATGGAGAATAAAGCAATCATTTGTTTGCATATTTTTTGTGACTTTCCAATGAATTACAGTGCTCACTGTACACGTGAATATAATGTGTGACTGTGCCTACTTGTAATCGTTTGAGTGAAAGTTGTATGTGTGTCCCTATGTGTCATTGCTGTGAAATATGTGTGTGTGTGTGTGTGTGTGTGTGTGTGTGTGTATATATATATATATATATATATATATATATATATATATATATTTTATTATTTATATATGCACATGGGTATAAGGTGTTTCCCTAAGGATCTTTTTCAGCAGTAAGGCTCGGCGTGGTATTGTATGGGTTCTCATTTGTGCAATTCAATACTGAATGCAGATAATAGCGTGACATTGAGGAAAAATGTTTTGCAACATAATACAGGCGGTAGCCACAGCTTTAGGCTGCTCATTGGTTTCAAACAAGCTTCTGAGCCAAAAAAAAACCCAACCAAATGTAACATAAAAATAAACAATGCTTTGGGTGGGTGTTGGAATTCTGTGCAGCTGCTGTCTTTCTGTGAGGTAACACTGATAAAGACAAAATGCATTTGTTTATGTGCGGGGAAAAATCTATATGTTTGTACTTGTATGTGCAATTCATATGCATTCTCAGCGAGGTAAATATCTTTCAAACTTTTAGTGCCTGTCTTGTTGGTTTGTGGTGTTTGTGTCCGAGTCAAAATGCCTTTCTTACTGGTGGACTGAAACCGCTTTACGGAATCATCGGCCATCTGAATGGAAGTCACAGGACAATAGTTTTGCGCCTTCACAAATAGAAACGTGGCAGTAACATTATTCTCTGTTTTGTCCTTCGCAAGCGGTGTAATTATGGCTTTATACTACCCATTTTGGTAGTATCTTGGTCTGCAGTGTAGGCATTTGCGTCACAGTGGGTGCAACTGTGCATTAGAGGGTGTTTCAGTTAAAGCAGCTGGCGCTTCGTGTCAAAGAACTAGTTAGTTTTTGCTTTAAAACGTGTTCTCGGTGAGTCC
Organism: Gymnothorax javanicus; assembly: GCA_029692085.1. Lineage (NCBI taxonomy): Eukaryota > Metazoa > Chordata > Actinopteri > Anguilliformes > Muraenidae > Gymnothorax > Gymnothorax javanicus. Next base: position 80,916,403 of record CM056203.1, on the reverse strand, counting down.
AAATGCACTCACTTTCTGCTGGTTTCATGTGAATTGGAAGTTGTTTGCGAATGAATGCACATCGTTCATTTAGTTTTTTTCCCCTCTTAGTTTTCCACTTCTGTTATTTACACTATAGACCAGAGATGGGCAACAAGGGCCGTTTCTGTCCCTGGTTTTCTCACCAACTTCTGGCCTTTAATTAGTTGATTGTCTCAATAAGCCAAACCATTTATGAAATCTGACATTTCAGGCGCATTTCTTTCAATTATAATGAATGACCACCAAAGACTTGTCTCCCTTCAGAAAACATTTTTCTTTAATCTAATCATTGGACAAATCTATATTTGTGTATGCCAATTAGTCAGGGTAATTGATAAAAATAAAAGCCTGCATACACACCAGCCCTCCAGGACCGGAATTGCCCACCCCTGCTATAGACAATGCCTATAAAATGGTGAGAGTCTAATGGGAAGGAGAGGATGAAGGGGTATTTTTACACTTGAATATTTTTTTTGTGTGGGAGGGGGAAATATGAATACTTTGCTTCAGTCTCGCCCTTGTTTTAAAGAGTACTGTTCTGTGTATTGGTTTACATGACCCACACCTTTTCATATACAAATTAGCTGCCATCTCCTCCAGTGCAGTCCTCAGACCACTCGTCCTGGGAGGCTTGTTTGATGTGCAGTTAGTTCTCACATGGCAAGTCTGCACCTCACAGACAAGATCTGTTTCCTGTCAGAAGCATTCCTAACGGAGCTTGTCAAAGTTCAGTCTTGTTCTTTGCTAGTCACCTACGGCATTAACACACTGCTTTTAAAGGGAATAACAGCAACGGATTTGATTGGTCTCAATGTTACTAAAACCCCACTACCCCCATGGGTACTTAATGTTTTCGACCGATCCTTCGGACGACAGCGCCACAGGTGTGCTATTGCATCTTATCATAAAATTACCGGAATGGAGTTAGACATGCCTAGTTCTGATCTACAGCACCCTTAACACTGGGGTTTTCCAGCTGAGTGTTGGTTGTCAATTTAGGGCCCTCGGAACGCATCTTTGTTCCCTCTAATCACCACAACCTCGCACGCTCCATCCAAACGTTATTTCAACCTGTTGTAACATTATGATTTTAGGCTACATGTGTACAGTTTAATTTTCTTTCTAGGGGCTCATACAGTATATACAGGAATTCTGGTTTGGTCCTTGGCTTGCATGGGTAAATTTTATGTCGCGTTGTCATGCTTGAGTTATGTTGCATTTACGCTTCCTCGTCTGGGAATATTGCTAGCCAAAGCTATTGTTATTACTCAATCTAATCAGGAGAGTGTGCTAACTTTTCTCTCACGATGTACGTCATTATTCCTCTGCACTAGGGGGATCTATGTGGTGAAATAACTTGATGGTGTTGCTGTGTGGTTATGAGTGTTATTGTTTTCGCTGGCCTGGTTGTGGGTGTAAGTGTGTTTATCCCGTGTCATTAATTGCACCCTCTGCAGGGAGGACCTGTGCAGCGCTGAGGGCCTGACCTTTGACACACGGGTGGAGGACCTTCGGAATGTGTGGATTCCTCTCAGCCTGAAGATGTCAATCAGCAAGAGCCAGGGCCTGGAGATCAGCTCCTGGGGCGAGAACGAGGAGGTGGGGGCTGAACGCATTTCAGACAATGACCAAAATGAGATTTTCTTTTCTAAATTTTTTTGTGGTTGATTCGGAAGTTGGAGGTGGGAATTGGACGGGGTGACAGGCCGTTTTTGTTGTTGACACCTTACAGCTTACCGCTGAGGAAGAGGCGGAGGGGGCTGAGATCTATGACCTTGTGGTGACTGTGCCCCACATCCTGGATGCCCGCACCGGGGGCAGCCTGGTGGCGCACATCAAAGTGGGAGAGACCTACCACCAGAGGAAAGAGGTGAGATTGAATGGAGCAACCAGCAGCTGGATAGAAAGGAGTGTGGAGCTACTGGAAGTTTACGATGAAGGAAGAACATTTACTGGCCAGCAACTAGGGTTACATGATAACTTGAGACACAATTATTTAAAGCGGGGTAAGAGTTATTCTTCAGGAGCTTGAAAGGAGCTTGCTCCTTTTTTCTTTTCCATGAATGCTCCCTCTCTTGAACAAACAGCAATCAAACATCAGAGGCCATTTGAAATACTTCCAGGACAAAAAAAAAATTGTGATGAGTCTGCTAATTACCAGCGAGATTAGACAGCTTCTATCGCCTTTAGTGGCATGATCAGCCTCCCCTCAGTCTGTTTACTGACTAAACTAAACCAACATGTTGCCTGTAATGACTCAGAAGTGGTAATAAGACAGCGTGATTTTTGGAAAAGAAAAGGAACACGCTCACCTGTACACCCCATGGCAGTTACATGGTAGTAGACAACTTATATCGGCATGTGATGCACTTCGATGATTTTTGAAAAATGGCTGTTTTGTGACCTTTCACATTCCCTCAAAAATTGCCTCCAATTTGAATGACCTGTGAGCTCCCGCTGTCACAAATACTGATCAAGTGTAATTAAACATCGCATACAACATCTTTGGGACATAAACTAGTTCGGTATTTCATTTCAGCATTGTACCTCGCCTCCAAATTGGCATGGCTGGGTGGCAGGCCAGTGTTGTTTCAGGTTTACTCGAGCCTCTGGCGAAGAACTGTGTAAAATAACTTATAACTATATAAAATGCAACTTCTGTGATGAACACTCAGCCTTCATTTTAGCATATAGTAATATAGTGTGATAGCAGGGAGCTATAATGTGAAACTTTTTCATGCAATTGCCTCTGTATCCTGCAGGGGGTGACACACCAGCAGTGGTATCTGTTCAACGACTTTTTGATTGAACCTATTGATAAGGTAATTTACTTCACTGTTTGAAAAAGGAGAAAACAAGTCAACAAATGTGCGGTGACCTCATAACTACATGCTAGCTTGTACATTACTAATAATTCATTATTAGAAATTAGTGTTACGTTAATTTTGGCATTTTCCTGTAGTTCTGTTACTGATAAGTGTCTTTATAGAGAGATGTAATTTTAAAATACTTCTGAAGGTGTGCTGTGAATGCTGGTACATACATGCCCATGGTGTAGGTGATCTGTGAGTACTGTTAGATACATGCTCATGATATAGGTGTGCTGTGAGTGCTGGTTGAAACTCCACTCAGAGTATGAAGTGAAATGGTGCCGTGATCCCTGTTCATGGCGTGTTCTCGTGTGTCGTTCCCCAGGCCGAGGCAGCTCAGTTTGACGTGAACTGGAAGGTTCCTGCCATACTGTATTACGCCAAGAGGAACTATCACTCCAAATATGACCTGCGCAGTAAGATTCTCCACTCTTTCGTCACTTTGGGACGCGCAATAAAATATGAAAATGCGTTTCTGTTTTATGATTAAAAGGTCATTGATGGGTTCGGTTTAGATTGTGCGCGTGAATAAAATGTTGCTGAAGAAGACCCACTGGGCGGACTCCTGTAATGCTGTGAGAAACTCATACAAGCTTTCGCCCTCACAGTTAAGAACCCGATCGAGGCGAGCGTGCTGCTGGCCGAGGCGTCACTGGCGAGGAAGCAGAGGAAGACGCACGCGACCTTTATCCCTCTGATGGTCAGCGAGATGCCTCAGGCAGGCGACCTGGTGGGCCTGGATGCAGAGTTCGTCACCCTTAACCAGGTGGGTGGGTGTATCTGTGTGAGCACGTGCGTATGAGCATGTTTAATTCCTGCGGGAGCTCTTTTAAACAAGTCGCCACAGGATAGGTTTTCAACAGCATCTGAATTTGATATCTTGCATCATTGGGCATCTGTAGTTGCCTGTAGCGCTCTAAGGGTTAATTGATCCCCATTTTTTGAACGTGCCACTTGTTTTTCTAGAATACACTTGATGTGGACTTAAATGGCAAACTAATATCAGAGGCTGTTCAAAATGCTTTCTTAAAAAATTGTTTTGAGAGTTGAGCTAATTACCACTGAGGTTGTCCAACTTCCATCACTTTTTAATGCATGATCAGCCTCTACCTGTTCCTGTTGCTTAAATTATAAGTAAGCAATTTATTTACTGAGTAATCAAAACCAAGAAGTGGTCCATAATGATAAGTAAGTAATAATGTCTCATGGCTGCTAGGCTACATCAGGGAAATTTTATCATCAATCACAGTTATCATCCAATTCTGTCATCAGTCACTGTTGTTATTGATGGTCTTCTGGGCCTTTTGGTGTTTCTGCGCTCACTGAAGTATTCTTCATCATTAAGAATGAACCAAATGGTTGATTTGGCCACAATCGATGTTTTGGCTATTTCTCTGAAGCTTGTTTTGATTTTTCAGCCGTATGATGGCTTGCAGTGGCAGCTCTTCGGAAGTCATATTGAGGGTTAACAGCTACAGATCCCAAATGCAAATTCTCCCTACATTTTATCTGCTCACTAGGAAATTACATAATGAGGGAATAATGCAGACCTGGCCACGATACACAGCTGCCTGTCCAGTTACTTATGGTTACTGAAAAATGTGGGTGTTTTATTTCCTACATCGTTCTCCCATTTTGGGATTGAATACTCTCATATTAAAGCTGAAAGTTTGAGCTAATATTCATTATTTTTTGTTTAGTCTTAAGTATGATGATGTGGACAGTTAAATCTACAATAATATTGTCAAACTTCAAATACTTATAGACCTGACTGTAAATTGGCCAGTCCACCAGTTAGAATTTTTGGTTGCTAATCAAGCAAAGTCAATGCTAACAGGGTGAGAGTAACTGTTGGTTTAAAGATGATGATTCTGCAGGACCCTAATATAGCATCAATCAGTACATCACTGGTAGATCCTGATACCAGTCATTTTCTTTCCCCTGAATTATTTTTTCATGGACTCTGACATTTGGTTGCTGGTCATTAAAAACCATATTGGGTATGATTGATGAAAAATTAAGAACACAAACTTGCCTGTTCACCCCATGAAAGCAGCTCTTGTTATCAAGCTTAAAAAAATAAATGCGGCTCAATTAATCATTCGGCCCTTGTGAGTGCGCACACTTTTGACTGATGTGTCCATGTAACACCGTCTCTGATCTCTTGTCTGCTCGTGGCTTAGGAAGAGGCGGAGCTTCGGAGCGATGGCACCAAGTCCACCATCAAGCCCAGCCAGATGTCCGTGGCGCGAATCACATGCGTGCGCGGCCAGGGTCCGAATGAGGGCGTGCCCTTCATCGACGACTATATTTCCACCCAGGAGCAAGTGGTGGACTACCTAACTCAGTACTCTGGCATTAAACCTGGAGATCTGGATGCCAAGATCTCCTCTAAGCACTTAACCACGCTCAAGTCCACCTACCTGAAGCTGCGTTTCCTCATTGACACCGGCGTCCGCTTTGTAGGCCATGGGTTGCAGAAGGACTTCCGGGTCATCAACTTACTAGTAAGTGGGGAGGAATCCTCCAGTGATTAATGCTCATTGACCCCTTAATGCTGGTGCCAAATCAAGCCAGTCCTTGCCTGAGTGTGCGTGACCCCCATTTAAGGCTTTACATGTAACTCAGGAGAGACTGGAGAAATTATTTCAGTGAAGCAAGACTCTTGTCTCCTTTGGAATTAAGATATTTCGATGTCTTTTCATTATTCAAATTCTCGAGGAAGTGCCGCAGCTTCAGAGAAATTTCGAAAATTGAACAATTCAGTTGGTTTGCAGTGAAATACTGAAAGAAAAAAAAAGACATTTTATACTCTTGATCCAACTTTGATTATCAACATTTATGCACTAAGGGGTATGATATTTGGTGTATGAATAAAACTGTTTCCTGACAATTGGCACTGCAAATTGCTGAGGTCCACCTCTCTTTATTCAGAAATTTTCAGACATAAAAAAATGGAAGAAAAAAATGAAAGCTTGTGTGAATTTGTGAACTTATGAGCTCCAGTGCACCAATATTATCTCAGGCAACTTCAAAATGACAAATATTTCATAAACAGAATATTGGTGCCTGCTCACAGAGTAAATTTCATTGGCTTTGGCCCATTGAAACATTGTTTTCTGTAGCTTCAAAAATGCTCCAAAAATCTGAAGTATTTTCAATAAAATGATAACCCCCCCCCATGCCTCCCAATTAAATAATGCAACTAAAATTGATACAGTTCATAACTGGACATTACTCCCACTCTGTGCAAACTTTCAGAGGATTCCATGGTGTCAGATGGGAGGCTCTTGATGACTTTTTCTGGAATAAGCTCCATCACATCCTTTTTATAATCTGCTTTGCACTGTTATTCATTACAAACATTCCTGCTCTGTCTCCTCTATGGTCCTACTAGTATTTCTCATTTGTATTACAGCTATGTTCTCTTGTTTGTGAATCACTCAGACTGGTAATGTATTGCAATGCCATTAATTATTTCATAATCTTACCTCTATTTTATTTTAGAGTTGGTGGACCTGCCTAGGGTCAGTGTTCCATCTGATTCACTGTCGTTCTGAAAGACAAGGTGGTTGATACTGCGATTGTTGCCTCTGATTGGCTTAGGTGCTGAAGGACCAGGTGATTGACACTGTGTACCTGTTTCACATGCCCAGGAAGAGGATGATCTCATTGCGTTTCCTGGCGTGGTTCTTTCTAGGTCAGTGATTCCCTGCCTACACAGTCAGGTCATAGATTTCTGTCTTTATGACTGGAGGTCAGAGAGGTCACCTGCTGAATACTACAGATCAAACCATTTTTATTTGATATGTGTACTGTATGTATGCACCCATGAACCTAAACCTTATGATCACTCACAGATGACCCAAATCAATTTGATTATCTCTGAACAACTACAATCAGCTGTCAAGGTCAAGGGTATGTGAGTTGAACTGTCAGTTTTCGTAGTTGATGTGTTGGTTATGGGAGGAGTGGACAGACATTAAGACCATTACGTGCCCACTGTCAGTGCATTCGATGGTGGACGGGCTAGATTCAGCACTCTGATTGGTCTGTGGCTTCACAGCTCCATACACGTTAGGCTGCAATTAACGGTATTACTCCTGTAATAATCAGGAATGTTTCCTGTGATTTGTGCCACGGTGGCCTCTCTGTCAGTGGGGAACAGTCCGGATCGCCTTCATTGCCTTTGCATTTCAATCAGCCTTGACCGCCCAAACCCTGTCCTCAGTTTGTAGTTTGTCCCGCCTCGGACCGCTGTCAGTCAGCACTCACCTCTGCTTACTGGGAGCACCCACAAGGGCCTTCGGCGATTGTCTGATCCAGTAGTCTGGCCATAACCACTTGCCTTTCGTCAAAGTTTCTAAGCTCACGTTTCCCACATCCGTTGTGTCGAGTACAAGAATCGACTGCTTACAGTCTAAGTTTTGTTCATGAACTTTGATGTGCTGTTGTTATGAGACAATCAGTGTTATTCACTTCATTTGTGGGTGATGACAATGTTTTGGCTCATCGATGTATATTTACTCCATACAAATACATAATGTATATACGTATGAGTTTGCTCTTAGTTTGACAGAATTTTAGACTTGAAAGAGGCTTACTTTGCCCTTGTTTTGCATTTAAACTAAACCATCTACCTCTCTTGCGCATTTGTAAATCTCCAATGTACTCAGACCTGAAGATTCAAAGCGAGACTCATGACAGTATCGAGGACGCACGCACGGCCCTGCAGCTCTACAGGAAGTACCTGGACCTGAGTCGAGGGGGCGGAGCCGATGAAATGCGCAAGGTCCTGAAAGGGCTCTATGAGAAGGGCCGTAAGCTGGACTGGAAGGTTCCGGACTGCGATGGTGGAGAGGGTCAAGGTAGCCCCAAAAGTACGCCATTTTAAAATGGCCTTGTTTCTGGCGGAAGGTGAGGGAAGATGCCAGGATTGATCTGTTCTGGTACATTAAACAATTCATTCAGTTAACTTTTAAACCCAGAGTGACCTAAAATAAACAGGAATATTTCCCAGATTCATGTGGAACACAGCCAAATCTGAATGACTACATTCCCAGAACAGTGAATGTTGTTGCGCTGGTGAAATACAATTAAATTATCATTCAAGAACCAAAATGCTGTCCTGCTCGCATGCACATTACATTAATTAAAATCCCGTAGAAGGATGTATAACATTTGTTAAAAAAAAAAAAAAATGGTGCCCTATAATGATGCAGTAATTGCGGTGGAGGGGCTGGGCAAAAGAGGAGTCAAAATCGAGTCTGAATTTGTGGTCCTGCAGCCCGCCTATGTAAGATTCTGCTGCACTAGCCACATGGGAAATGTGGTTCTTATGGGGAGGATATAATAATTGAGGTTGTCGAGCAGATTTTCTTGCTTATTAAATTGAATTCCATTTCAATGCCATCAGTTTGGTACATTTACCTGAATTCCAAATGATGTGTTTATAAAGTTCGTATGAAGCAGTCTGGGCATTTTCAGTTATTTTCACCCAGCTAAAATGGAACTGAATCCCAGGTCCTTCTTGTCACACAGGTCCAAGGCCTTCACTAACTGCACTACAAGGTGTTCATTCACTGCAGAGTGCTGATTGGTTAAAGCTGACTGCTGTTTTTTTCTCTCACAGGTGCTGCTGTGTTTCCCCCTGTCATGGGTCTGTGAGCAGTGGGAAGGCAGGAGCTGAAGAAAACATTCCTGGCAGCTGTCATATTCAACCAATTTAACCCCGTAAACATGGACTTTTCTCTTAAGTTGTCCCTTAATTAGGTTCAAAGTCAGAAAAGGCATTTTTTTCACATTGTAGGACAATGTCACATACATATTTTGTATCTGCTGGTTGCAGCACTTCACTTGAAGCGAAATCACACTTGTGTTGAGGGAAATATTCAAACCCAGGATGCCATGTTTTTATGGCCACTGCATTAAATGAAGTAGAAAATATCTAGGTTTATTCACATTTCCTTGTAATTTAGCAGGACATGTGGGATCATTGGAAACCTTGGGATCTCCATTAGAATTTAAAATTTAAGTTCCACTGGTCTGAATACAGCAGCAGCAATCGATGAACCAATATATGGGCCGATAAGTTTTATTGGATTAATCTAAAACTCAACCCCTTTAATTCCCTCTCTGTATTCTAGCAAATGGATGATGTTTATCTACTATGGGTCAGGTCTGACTGAGAGCATGGTTCATTTGTGATTACATCTGCTGAAAAGTGCTCAGAATGCCATGTTTATTTTTCAATGAATTCACTGGATTTCACAGCATTTCTGAGAACTGAGCGCACTGAAATAAAATTGAAATGTATTCTCTGAGTCCTCCGAACAGTATTAACTGACAGTTTTCCCATAATTTGTGATGTACTTTAAACTGCTTTTTTAAATGGAAAAATGTGTACATTTTCTGACTGGAATTGTATGAATTTTGGTTTTGAAAAAGGAAAATAAAAGTGTCAATTGTATTTGAAGTGTTCGTGCCATACAGCGATTCATTGAATTGTTGGATGATTGGGGGGTTAGTGGTTGTCCCTGCTGCCAGGATTGCTTGTGGAGCTGTGTGAATTTCTTAAGTTTTTCGGTTATTTATGGTATTTTGTCCACATGTAATTAATAAATAATTATTTTTAAAAGAATATCTTGTGAATATTTCATAATGGGTGGCCTTGTGGCCCAGTGGACAGCACTGCCACCTCACTGCAAGAGGGTTGTGGCTTTGAATCTGGCCCGTGGCTTTTCCGTGTGGAGTTCGCAAGTTCTTATCATGTTTGAGAGGGTTAATTCGCTCGGTCCAAAGACCTGCTTTTAGGCTAATTGGATACACTAAATTGCCTCGAGGTATGAGTGAGCGAGTGAGTGGTGTGCGTGCCCCACGATGGATAGGCCAGCTGTCCAGGGTGTGTCTTTGCCTTTTGGCCTTTTTTAGCCGGGTTAGGCTCCAGCTCCTTTGTAACCCTCATGCGGAAGAAGCGGTAGAGATAATGGATGGATGGATATTTAATAATGATAATAATAATAATAATTATAAATTCAACTCTGACCTTATTTGATGGACTTATTATTGCCGATAATTGTCCTTTAAGGAATAAATGGTTACGTTTAATTGAAAATACAATGAACTGGCACAATGCTGGAATTACATAAATCGTACAATGCCCGAATTGTTTTTCAAGTCGTCTATACCAACTGATCAGCATGGCTCGGTAAAATTAATGAATAAATAAAATAATAACTAATAATAGCCACTCATTAAATTTTGCGATGGGTGCATCTTTATGTGTAAGTACATCCATGAAAGTAGGTCATGCACGTATGGTCATGCATGTATTTGTATTGACAGATTTTTTTTTTCTTTTTGGCACAATTATATTACGTAATTTCCGTAAATTCCCGGAAGTAGAAAATGGGGGCGATGGATTGTTTGTGGTTGTAGCAGTATTGTGAAATTTAGACTATCAACGATAAAGTCTCTCATTCGAGGACAATTATTGAAAGGTAGCTACGTTTTTCCAGAGACCAAAACAGCGATGAGGAGATCTGAAGTGTTTGGTGCAGCTGGGCTTATATCGGGGCAAAATTTTACTGTTATATTGTTCTAGCCAACTAGCGAAGACTAACCTAGCGAACGTTAGTCGCTAGATTATGTGGGTGTATCGTGGCTAACTAGCTAGCATATCTCCGCTCAAATGTGGGCGGCTGCTGAAGTGCTTTAATAGAGGGATGGCCCATACCTCCGTGTCTGTGTAGTTCTGCTTTCGCATGAAGGGCTAACTAACTAACGTGACTAATTTCCGCCATAAGCGATAGTATGATGTAGCTAGCTAGCTTGCTAGCTGTGGACCAGTGTTATTGTGTCTAGAGCGGGATTAGCTAGCGAGCCAACTAGCTTGCTAGCTATTCTAGAGCCGTGTGATGTTTCGCGTCGTTATAAGTGTTTACGCTACTTTTACGGTACGTTAACTGTGGGACAAAATCATTTAGCGAGCTGTTATTGTTGATATGTCAGTTGGGGAACTTTACCCACGATGTTTGCTATCTAGCTGTAATGAGCGCAGATGTTCTGTCTGACTTTGATTTTCACCTAATTGCACAGAGCTGATCGGGAAAGATCTTGTAAATGACCTGATTGCCTGTTTAGAAGAGCTGGATCTCGCAAGAGGCCATGGATAAGGGTAAGTTATGATAGAATCTGGTTATCGTAATGTGTTTAAGTGCTCCAGTTAGGTCGCAAACTAAAATGTTTACATATTTGATGGGATTGTGGGTGATGGTACCGTGCCTGGTTATTTGTTTGGCTTTTCACGGCCGAATGATGGTTACATTTTGTGGCAATAAAGTGCTGAAGCACAGAGACTGATTTTTGAATGGTGCCGACTCAAGCCGTGATCATGCATTGCAAGTATAGTCTTACTGTCTTAGTTATAGAGCGATCACTGTTATTTGTATGGCTGTAGACATGCTGGTCGGAGGGGTTGCGGATCCGATGGTGGCGGGGGTGACGGCAGGGAGCGCCACTGCCTTGAGTCGATCGGAGGACGAAGAGTCGGCAGGTGGCAAAGACGTCAAAAGAACAGCAACGCAAGCGTTCAGTGGGGTGGTCCCGAAACGCAGGAGCTCCTCTAGGTCTGTCTTCCAAAATATTCTGACTTTGCATCCTTTCGGTCGATTCTCACAATATTTTGAACGCACTCTTGCTCTGATGAAGTTGAGGCATCTCACGAACTTGGAACTGTTTACTTTAGGAATATTATTTGCAGATCTAACAAGAGAGGGGGTCAGTGTTCACCACTTGTTCCATTCTCATGAAATGCTAATTACACAATAACCTTTGTAAACACTGCCTTTAAGTACATCAAAATTGACTATTTGTGAGGGAAATGGTGTTGCCATGCTCTTTGTCTCTCAGGTCCATCAAGCGGAAGAAGTTCGATGATGAGCTGGTCGAGAGCAGTCTGGTGAAGTCGACCACCAGGGTCAAAGGTCCCCCAATGATGGAGCCGGCCCGCTTCTCCGGGAGCGAGACCTCCTCGACTGAGAAGAAGAAGGTACTCGCTGGGGGAATGGGGGGATGTGAGGTGTGAAAGAGCAGGAGAGAAAAACAGTCCCACCGCAGAGACATCGCTGAGGGAGGCTGGGATTTGTAGTGACAAAAAGCTCTGCATATAAAGAGAGAACATCTTGAAGTGGTAGAATGCCTTTTTCAGTGCACTTTGAAAGTACTTAGTAATTTTAGCCAGGAGCTACAAAAAATGTAAAAGCTGATGTGGGGGGGTACAAAAAATGCACATATTTATTTCCTGTGTGACATGTTTCTTGTACAAGGAGTAATGAGATGATGACTTGTCATTCATCAAGTGGAAACCATCCGGGGAGCTTGATGGAGATTATTAAATTTAATTAATAAAGTGCTGTGCGAAATAATTTTTAGGTTGGGTTCTGTTGAAGGAACAAGGGGCAAAAGTGGAAGTGATGCTAAAATCCCATACTGATCAGGAGTACCGAATGAGCAGAGCAGATTCCCGAGTGTCACTAAGATGGAGGCCCTCGGGTTGATCCAGGTTTTGGGCAGTGTTGGATACAGTGGAGTTTTCAGGTAAATGTTGGACTGACCACCCTGCTCTCGTCCCGTCTCGGTCCCCAGGTGTCAAAGTCTAATTTGTTGCCAGTGACCCCGATGGCAGCTGTGGCGACACCTCTGCCCATCACCAAGCGGGTGAAGAAAAGCCGCCAGCCGCTGCAGATCACCAAGGACCTGGGGCGGTGGAAACCAGTGGATGACCTGCTGCTCATCAATGCCGTGTTACAGGTGTTTACTGCTGGTTTTTCCCCGTAAAGAACAGCAGATACAGGGCACTCTGTGACCTGACCTCCCTGTCAGTGCCCTCTGAAATGCTTTCTCGTGTGGTTAGCACAGTAAGCCAACACTGGAAAACAACTCCCTCCACACACAGAGTTCGCTAACAATAACAATATAACCATTGAGAGTGAAAAAAGTGCCAGCTTCTAAGATTTGAGTGCGGGAAAAACCTACGTCAGGTCATGTGGGAAAATGTTTTTAAAAGGGCTTTGGATGCTGAAGGAAGCATACCTCCACCCAAATTTGAATGTTCGGATTTGAATGCGGACGGAACACTCCTGGGAGGCCACAGAATAACATAAAAGCCTCAACCAAAGAAAATAAAAAAAGATAGAACCTCCCTTTAATGGATGAAAAATAGTTCTTTGGCCTAACTTGTGCTGGCTCTGAAGCCCAGACCTTGAGCCTCTGGGCCGGTTAGAGGTCTAGAGACAGCACTGCGTATATAAATGCGTTTTCACATTCGTTACATTGTGGGATGAGAACGGTCATGTGTGAGAGGTGTGAGGCATTACTGCACAGTTCTCCCCTACATGCCCATACATTGTACAGCAATATATAGTGCATTTGTGCATGTGTAGAGTGTACTAGTTTTACCACAAAAATACATTCAAGAATTGTTTCATGTTTCTGAAGAAAAAAGAAACTCACCCTAATATAGTGCATTTCCCTCAGCCAAGAATGAAAGGGGCAAATGTTTAGAATCGCTTGAAAGCAAACCGACGTCATATTTCAATAAACTGGTGATTTTTATAGATTTGTGGTTTCATTTTTCTTTCACACTGAAGACATGAAATCTGAGCTCTGAAAATGGTTCTGAAAATTCTGTATGAGCAGAGATCTGAGTCGCGGGTTATTGAGATTATTAATGAGCCAGAGCCCTGAGCAGTGCGGAATTAAAATAGCAGTCCTGATAAAGTTGCTGTTTCCTGTTAAGACCACAGACCTGACCGCCGTCCACCTGGGGGTGAAGTTCAGCTGTCGCTTCACCTTACGGGAGATCCAGGAGCGGTGGTATGCGCTTCTGTACGACCCGGTCATCTCAAAGTAAGCACAAAGACTCTTCCCTCCGCTTCTTCCTCTCGTCTCAAATCTCCAGACTCGATTTATGGATTTGTTAGTTGCCGTTTTTCAGAAGTCTAGGTCAGTGTTTCCCAACCCTGCTCCTGTAATACCCCTGCCCTGCACATTTTACCTACCTGCCTGACTTACCACACCTGATTCGGCTGATCAGCTCATAGGTTGGGTACTTGTTGAGCTGAGCTGGGTGTGTGAGATCATGGAGACGTCTCATATGTGCAGGACAGGGTACTCCAGGAGAGAGGTTGGGAATCACTGGTCTGAGAAATGATCTGGCATGTGGAATCATTTTGTTTTGGGAGGGACTTAGCACATAACAGTTCATGACCCACTCTTACAGTGATTATTTTGTAAGTTTTATTGGTCTGGTGGATTTTTAGTCCTGTGAGCACATATTGTTATTTGTTTAGAATAACATCTTTCATTTCTCTTGGTATCTGATGCTCGCCTCTTTGTCTTGAGTTCCTCTGGTCTGTGTGGGTTCCCTTTGACCCCCTTCCCACACTTGTGCGTGTAACCTGCTCTTCCTACCAAGCCAATGTTCTCATAATGCTACTGGAATGTTTTCAGAATGTTAACATAGCCATTATAAAGCAGCTACAAGGTGAGAATGTTTAGTGTCAGCTGGGAGCATTCTCTTCCTGTTAGCGCGCGCCAGTCCTTGTTTGAGGTAATGGTGCTCCCCTTTCTGTGTTTGCACACATGCAGATTAGCATGGCAGGCCATGAGGCAGCTGCATCCAGAAGCCATCGCCGCGATCCAGAGCAAAGCCCTCTTCAGCCAGGCCGAGGAGGCCCTGCTGGCCAAGATTGCCTCTGTGAGTGTCCGTCTGAGGGACTCGGGCGCTAAGGAAATGAGCATGTGAATTTTTGTTTACGTGAACCATCACAAACCGTCAAATCAGATGTGCGGCAGTGGCCAATTCGGTGTCCCCTCTCATACCATTGCAATGGATGACTAAATATGTTTGGTTGAGACACCATAAACAATGAAATGGAGTTGCTCACGTAGAGAACCACAGTTCCAGACTTCTAGTTGTTGCTTCGAGTGTTAAATGTATTCTACCAATCATGTTACATCATTGCTTACCACGGCATTGTTGAGGTAGTCTGCGAAGTGTACTTAGATTGGACTGTGGCGGTACTATGCTCCTCTAACTCGCCTCCTGAGTTGGTGAAATAAGAATCAAGTTTTCTTGCCTCCTGACATCTATGTTACAGAGAGCTCAAATATTTATTATTTAAACTGTACATTAATTTACTTCAGTTTTGCGGAGTATTAAATTGATTGCATTGATGGACATGCTAATTTCCTCGCACATTTATGCGGATATCCTTTATAGTAAAATTGACGATCTCTCGTTGAAAAATGGGTTACCATTTCTGTGTTTTATTTCTGACAGGAATAAACCGCCATGTTGTATTTCATGCTGTGCACCGTAGTCCATTTGTCAGCGATCTGGCCGGCTGTCTTTTCACACGCATTATTAGGCAGGGTCAGGTTGGGACGGTGAGCTTCTGAGTTTTGAGGCTGAAGATATGTGTCCAGTGGCGCGCTCTAACATAAAAGCTCTTTTCTCCTGCGGTGCATGTCTCAGTCGAGCCAGCCCAAGCTGGAGGTGTTTCAGGACCTGCTGAACAAGCACCCGGGCGTCTTCTACCCGTCTCGCACCCCGAAGAGCCTCCTGGTGCACTGGCAGCTGCTGAAACAGTACTACCTTCTGGATGACCAGAGCGGTGAGTCTCTCCCTCGGCTCTCCTCGGGGAGTTTTGTTCCGCATATTCGTTTTTAAAGCTCCGTCTCCTCGTCTGGTCCTCCCGATGACCCTGCCCATCTTGCCCCCACAGTGCAGCCCCTCCCTAAGGGAGACCAGGTGCTTAATTTCTCGGACGCCGAGCAGCTGGTGGAAGAGGCCAAGCTCAAGTGAGTGGGTCCAAGTAACCGACAGCACATGTATGCTTTCCTCATGACCGCCAGCGTGACTCCAGTCTGTCTGTTTTCTTGCTTCACAGGGAAAGCAGGGACGAGGTGCTGGAGCACGGTAAGTGTGTGGGCTTCAGCCAGAACATGTGCTTGTGTCTGAAGACCCGGGTGGTGTTTGCGTTGGAGGCGTGTCATTTTTGTTAGTATGCGTGTCGTAGATATGTTGCATTTGTGAGCACCATGGCAATATGCATGTCTATTTGCAAAACCCGTGGTGGTCTGCGTGTTGGAGATGCGTCATGTTTGTAAGGACTGTGGCAGTATGTTTGTCTGGTTGTGACGGCCACAGTGATATGCGTGTTGCAGATAAGTTGTCTTTATGAGTACTGTAGAGGTGTGTGTGATTATTTTGCGAAGACCGTGGTGGGTATGCATGTTGGAGAAATGTTCCTTCGGTCCCTGCAGAGCTGATGATCGCGGATCGGCACCAGAAGAGGGAGATCAGACAGCTCGAGCAAGAGCTCCCTCGCTGGCAGGTTCTGGTGGACAGCATCACAGGTGAGTGCGGAGACTGGTAGAGACACAGCATGCGCATGCAGGTACAGCTTGGTATATACGGATAGACTTAGTAGCACACATACATGTACTCAGCAGCTTTGGTGTCCTTCTCTCGGTGTCAGGAATGAACTCTCCGGACTTCGATAACCAGACTCTGGCAGCGTTACGCGGGCGGATGGTGCGCTACCTCATGAGGTCCAGAGAGGTGAGCGCTATCATGTCAAACTGCTGTTTTCCACATCCGCTCTCCTAAGTAACCTGTTTTACACACAATAAAAGCATCAAAGTAAGGAAGACGCTGTACAATACCACTGTATACTTTTGTTGCTGTTATGCATGAAATGATCAGTGTTTGCCCGCCTCTTTGGGGAGATGTCCTGAGGACTGACTGTATATTATTATTGTTTAATTCTGAGTGATGGCTGATAAACAGGCCCCAGGTGTTGATTAGGGATCTAATTCCCCCTTCTGCCTGCAGATCACATTGGGCCGGGCCACCAAGGACAAGCAGATAGATGTGGACCTGTCTCTGGAGGGACCTGCCTGGAAGATCTCCAGGAAACAAGGTGTCTAGGGCTCTCTGCCTCTCTGGTGAACCCCGGCTTCAGCCCAACTCTCACGCACACGCCTGCTTTAGCGAACCCCGACCCCCGTCTCTCTCTGCGCATCGGCTGCACTAAGCAGTGCACGCATGGAAACGCACACACAGCCGAGGGCTACCCGGCGTCCCCCCTGTCCTTCCCCGATGCGTGCAGCCTCCCATTCACTCCTAATTGGGACCGTAAAAGGAAAGCAGCGCTGCAAATCGGTCGCTGTCCCCTGAGGCTCCCCTGATTAGCATTTTCTCCTTTGTGTTTATACTGGGACCGTATCCTCTGTGCATTGCTGCTCATTATGACAGAACATAATTGAAGCCGACAGGACTAGAAACCTCGGAGCACGTTTACTGACTATAGGTGACCTGCAGGAAAGTATTCACACATTACGGGAAACATTTTGTTCAAAGGTGTTGCATTCTTCCGCTGAATTCTGCCATTGTAATTTGAAGTCCAAGAATTGATCGGCTGGTTGCGGACCAGAGATGTTTTTATTTGTAATATTTTTGATATTTACTGTGAAAATATGTGCCTCAGCTTGTTGTACAAGTTGTTATTTTTGGCATACTGTGGTCTGGTCTCTGCTGAATCACTGGAGGTGACAGGTGATGTTTTTGTTGTCGTCTCCATCCGCTCAGGGATCATAAAGCTGAAGAACAACGGGGATTTCTTCATCGCCAACGAGGGCCGCAGGCCCATCTATATCGACGGGAGACCGGTGCTGTCCGGGAACAAGTGGAAGCTCAACAACAACTCTGTGGTGGAGGTGAGAGGATGAGGGGGTGGAGCTACCTTAAGGGTGGGAGTGGACCTGCAACCAGAACATCCTCAACATCGACTTGGACCTCAATGGCGGGACACCATGAGAGGAATATTCCCCGACCAATCAAATTGTGTGTTACTCATGTACAGGCAAGCCGAACGATTCTGAGGAAAATAGTTCCAACTTCTGTACAGTTTTATTCCTTACAGCAGTGATTCTCAACGTTGGTCCTGGGACCCCATGTGTGTGCTGGCTTTTGTTCCTACCACAATTGCAATTGTAGAACTTTAACAAGCTGAGACTGTCTTAATTAGGTGCTTTTCATGTTCAGAGTTGTTTATATATCTCTTTAGTCAAATGTTACATAAGAACATCCATACATGCAATGAAGAATAAAACACCCTTGAAGATAGTGTGTTTATTGCAATACTGCAAGTAATGTCAAGTAACATAACATGTCAAACAGATCAAATTATACACTGAGGAAATCAATAAACCCCAGATTAGGCTGCTGGACACAACTGTTTCAAGTTCTTTCAAAAAGCTTCAGGTGAACTTAATCAGATCAACATAACACAAAACTGGTTTGTTTGTGGACTACATTTGTCATGATGAGCCAAGTAGTTTTCACTAATTAGGAGCCAACTACATCATTAATTTGATTGGTTACATTGTTTTCTCTCATTTTATGCTGTTATTTCCGATATACTGCAATGTGCGAGTGGTATTTTTGAAATTCTTGATGGCAAGTAGATATTTCTGTTAAGTTGTGGGTTAAGAGGGCAAATAACTGCTCTAAACATTAAATGCACATAATTAAGACAAATTAGCAGCTTGTTAAAATCCTACGATTGCAACTGTGGTTGGAACAAAAGCCAGCACACACATGGGGTCCCCAGGACTGACGTTGAGAACCACTGCCTTACAGTACTACTTAAATTATGCATGTTTGGACATGTACTAGCAAAATGTATAAATGCTAAATTATCTGAGTGTTATTACAGACAGAAAATAAATGGCGAGAGAAGCTCTGGCAAGGGACCGTAAACAAATCCCCAGGAAATGTCAGTTATGTGCCTTGAAATTAGTGCCTGGCATGTGCATTTGTGGCCAAATAAAACCCAGTTTTTTCATGTGGCGGCCTCCCATTGGGGTATGAGTCATCACAACATTTGTCAGAATGACGGCTTGTAGTTAGGATTGATGGACTGAGAAGGTGAGTGGGCAGAGCAGGTCATGTGGGGTGCAAGAGTACATGGGGTGAGTCAGAATTGGGGTGTGTTCACTGCTGAGCCTGTGAGGTGTGAGAATGGGCGGAGCGGAGTATTCCAACAGTGTCTTCTCTTTATTCCCTCTCAGATCGCAGGCCTTCGCTTCGTCTTCCTCATCAACCAGGAGCTGATTGCCCTCATCAAAGCCGAGGCAGCGAAAATGAGCCAGCAGTGAGGGGGCGGGCAAAGACGAGTCTCGAACGGCAAATTATCGCACCCATCTGGACGTCGGCTACGGCTGCTGAGCTCAGCTGATGCAAGGCCACCACGCGGGTCTCTACAGCAACCCATGAAGAAGAGCCAGACCACGGGATTGGGAGAGTGGAGAGGGGAGAGGGGCCTCCCTTTATGATCCGATCTCCCATCTTGGACGAACTTGAGCCTCGACATGTGATCCAGGAATGACTGTATTCCTTCCGCATTCTAAACCGCTGTCTGACCTCCGCTTGAAACTGAAAACTTATCTTTTGTCTTGCCTGGCCACGCCACCCTCCCACCGGTTGGGCCCTTTTTGCTGGGACACATTTCGGCGAGTTATTCCTAAGTTTGTAGTGATTTGTTTGAGGCTTTGAGTCACTGGGTGCATGCACTCCCACTGGCAGATGCACGCGAGCAACTTGCTATGGTTCTTGCAGAGAGGAATATACACTTGAGATGTCGGCTTCTGACTTCACACCCGGTAACGTTCTAGCCATTGACAGTGAAATTCCAGTAATCTTATTTTAGGAACTGAAACCCGTCAGGCAAAAGTATGAAGTGGTCTGCAGAAAGGCTAATGTGGTAGCTGCACCCTGCAGCGGGACACAAGCTTCCCAAGTGACTATAGTTAACTTTGGTTTTTCAGAAAACAGTCCTTCACCAAGTTGGCCGTATGCCTGTTCATTACAAAGCGCATTTCCCACTGTTCTGTAGGGTGAGGCAGTCAACCTGCAGCTTTGATTTCAGTCGAGGAGACCTCTTGTATTGATAGTGAAGGTGTGCATTATCTCAGGTTGGCATGGAAACGCTGCCGTGTCATTGTGACGGCACATCCTAAAGGGAACATCACCTCCGCCTGTTAACCCCCGAAGTTATTTTATCGTTCGTCTCATAATTCATCTGCAATGTGCCATTGAACTCCAGATTTTAGAAAATAATAAATTGCTCTCATTTGAATTCCTGTCTTGTATTTGTCTTTTGTCAAGCAAGTCAGAAACCCTGAATCCTGGGGCATGTTCACGATCGTGGGGTCGAGCGAGAGCCTGCAAGGTCTTGCCGCTTGAACGATTGAACATTTGGTCTTGTGAAGACGAGCGAGAACATCTGCGAACAGTCTCGCCTTGCTTTTCAAGAGGGCGTCCAGTATTGTCACAGCGTGTTCGGTGGAATTTGATGCAAATCTTGGCAGGCAGCCATGTTTGAAAACGAGCAAGAACTTGTGAGTCGTTCAAAACTCCCGAGTCTTCCCTCTCAAGACCAAGGCATGAGACCCTTTGGTCTTGAACATGCCCCTGTTCGTGGTCACGGCAGTTTCCCCGGCGCAAATGTACTTGTGCCGAAAATGACGTTATCGCACCTTTTGCATCTCGTATGAAGGGCTTGCAACTTGTCACGGTGCTTGGTTTAGCACCTCTTAATTTTCATAACTAGGCATGCTCAGAGTGCACCGAGCTTTTTGCTGCAATGCAATGTTTGGTGCTGCATCTGTTTATTACTGTAGCCGACAGGTACAATTGGCTTGGAGTTTGATATTCGCTGAACATTCACAGAACCTGCTCAAAAGCCCTGCAGAAGTCCGAATTTGGACACAACTCCGACTTTGGTTGTCCAGGGTTCAAGTGGTTTGAACTAACAGCCCCAGAGCCCCATATTGGAGTAGACTGGATAGGCAAACTCCCATGACCCCTCCAGTATCCACGCAAGGGTAAAAAGTTGGTCCGCTATTCCAGGGCCTGTACAGAACCCACATTGCTCCTCCTGGATCCAAGGTTTGAAAATCGCACAAAGTCTTCTTTCCACCACCCTGGCATAAACATTCCTTGGGAGGCTGAGCAGTGTGATTCCCCATGTAGTTGAAGCACACCCTTTCTCCCCATGTTTAAAAATGGGAACCACCACCACAGTGTCAGTCAAAGCGTACTGTACCTCACCTCCACGTGATGTTGAACAGGCATGTCAACTATGACAGCCTAACAACATCCAGAGCCTTCAGCATCTCCGAACAAAATCTTACCCATCCCCGATGACTTGCCATTTTGGAGCTTTTCGACCATCTCAGTGACTTCCACTAGGGAGATGGACTGAGAATCACCTGAGTCCTCCGTCCCTGCCTCCTCAATGGAGGGCATGTCTGTTGGATTCAGGAGAGCTCCTTCCACCCCTACACAATATCTCTAGTCGAGGTCAGCAGCTCCCTGCCTCCTCTTCCTGAGTCGTCTGATGGTTTGCCAGAACCTCTTTGAGACCACCCAAAAGTCCTTTGCCATAGCCTCTCTAACCTGCTACCAACCCCGAGTTTTTGCCTTGGCGACCACTATGGCTGCAGACAGTCCCTCAAACTAGTCGATACCGGTCTGCTGATTCAAGAGTCCCCATAGCCAACCAAGCCCAGAAGGCCACCCTCTTCAGCTTGATGGCCTCCCTCAGTGCTGGTGCCACTAACGGGCTTCACACTGGCACCAACAACCTTATGGCCACAGCTCAAGGCCACTACTTCTACAATATAGACTTTGAACAGGGTCCACTCAGATTCTGTCCCCAACCTCCGCTGGGATGTGGGAAAGTGATTGAAAAATGGCGTGAGTTGAAAGTCATCCAATTGGGGTCCTCTACCAAATGTTCTCAATCAACCCTCACAACACGTTTAGGTTTACCAGGGGTGCATTTCAAAGCCTAGGCTGCACCCTTTGAAGGCTGAATTTTTAGGGGTCGTCATTTATTTCCATCTGTCAAACTCAATTTTAGGGTTACGGATAAGGCTAAATTTAGGGTTAGGGCTAGGTTTGGTGCTAGGTTTAGGGTTAGGGGTTAGAGTTAAGGTTAGGGTAAGGGAAACCAGAGACGACTTGCATAAACCAAAGCTGTTTAACAGATATGAAATGATGTCAAATCAGTTTAGCAGGTGGAATTAAGAGGCAGTTTTTATAAGAGTCAGGCAGGCGGTGATTCTTGACCCCTTCGGATTTGTCTGAAATTTTTTTTATTGATGGATGTATGGTAGAAACGAACAAAAATCACATTTTCTATCCTTAATAGGGACCGCTTTTTTTTTTTTTTTTTTAGGGGGTCCTGGAATATTGGGGGCAAAATCACCAAAATTAGGTTTTTGAATGCTTGTATTTCTGTGCGCCCTGAGTGAGCCAAATTGATTTTCATTTGTGCAAGTCTATCGGGTATGGACGCTCCAAAAATGTGAAAATTTTGGCGGCTGACTTAGGGCGCAGCCCATAGGTGGCGCTGCAAATCACTACTTTTTGCAATTATGCACACTTTCCCAGGGGTTGTGTGGCTTGCGCCCTAAGTCAGCCAAGGTATTTTATGCATGTCATTATAGGTTAGGACCTCTTAGTTTGATTTGGATGAAAATTACGGCGGCTGACTAAAGGCGCGCAACTATAGGGGGCGCTTTTTGCTGCCGAAAGGTGAAATTACCGCATTTGCACACTGCGATTTCTCCATGTGTCCTAAGTCAAAAGTGATGAAATATGGCTCATGTTGACACTCAGCATCTTTAGCGTCAGTGGTAAAGAGAGTTTCGTGGCTGGTTTTCGGTATTTTTTGCACCGTTTTTCTTGGGCCACTTCACGAAAAAAGCCAAATATGGTAAACTGGGAACTTTCTCAGATTTTCATGAAATTTGCAGGATTTGCTCCCAACTTTCAACCAAGGAGGCGCAAGTATCCGAAAATCTGCTCGCTGCTTCTCACCTTGGCTAACTGTAGAAAAGGAGAGAGTCCAAGCCTGTTAAGAAGTTTGGTTCCAGAGCCATAAATGCATGTAGAGGTGAGTCCAACTCTATCTAGTCGGTACTGTTCAACCTCCCACACAAGAACCGGCCAGTGTGGTGATATTCCACGACTCTAGAGCTGGTTTCCATAACTGGGTCCAGAATGCCAGGGCCTCTGCTCTTGGCACCTGACCCCTACTCCTCTCCTCATGGATGGTAGGCCCCTTCCAGCCTCTTGGGGTTGAGCCCAGCCAGGTCCCGGGAAAAACCTAGCCACCAGCACAAGCCTGGCTCCAGGAGGGTGCCCTGGTGTCCCTATTCTGGGCAAGGTTTTCATAGTTTCTAGGGAATGCATCATAGGAGTGTAGGGAATTGCTTTCTCTCTGGACCCTCACCTGGGACTAATTTGCCATGGGAAACCCTACCAGGAGGTAATGCTCCAGGCACCATAGCTCCCAAGATCCCAGAGCCACGCAAACTCCTCCACCCTGATAAGGTAGCGATTCTCAGAGGAGTATGTCAAGATCTAGTCGATGGAATATCTTCAAATTTGGTAGCAAGTTGTGTTTGGGGAATGCGCAGACCCCAGTCCATTTTGTGACCTTGCCTTAATTTTCTAGGTTGCAACAGGCGATTGACCACCCCTTACTAGACTCACGGTGCGGTATCTTGGGAACATTTTTATGCATTCCACTCATTTTTTATAATATGGTCAACATTGATGATTTGCAGATGCAAATAAATGATAGTATTCAGCTCCTTCCGTTCGTCAGTCCATCCTGCTCGTTAGTGTGATGTCTCAAGAACTGGGTGATGGAGTTTCTTCAAGTTTGGTTTTACGTTGTGGTAGGAGAAAGTGCCGACAAGTTGATTTTTGTTTCCTGTAATGACCTTGAAAAGTAGTTCAAGGTAATTGACCATTTCTAACTGGACTTATGGTCCAATATCTCAAGGCCATTTTAATACATTCCTCTTATTTTTTGTATTCATTGTTGATATGCAGATGTCAATAAATTATGGTGACCTTCACTTAATTTTTAAGGTCATTATGGGCTTAATGATCATTTTTAATTCTATTGTGTACTAAATACTGTAATTCCTGCACTCTTCACCCAGTTTGGATGCAAATACCCTCAAGGTAAAGTTTGAGGTCTGTTCTTTGAGACCATTCATTGCTAATTTCAACTCCTATAATGTACATCTAAAATAACTTTGTCAATGCTCAGATTTGTGTACATCAGCAATCAAGAACATTTGGCCCATCAAACAAAATAAAGCCCTTGTTTGAATTTTTCTTCAAGTAAATTAACAGTTGATGTTACACCTTTTCCTGACCATCTCCACTCCTGGGTTAATGGTGGGTGAAGACCACGGCTGCGGTTGAATGGTCAAGAAAATCTGCTCCATTGTCCAGTTCCTCACTACCTCTCTTTGACCTCGATGGAAAATGTCTTGAGATTAAGGGAAGATATAAAGGAGAATTCATAAGGACTTAGGAAAACACAGCTGGGCTGCAAAGAGAATCCTATTGCACTTATATTTTGGAATCCAGCTACACTTTAACTGTATTTTACACTGTAATGATTAAATTTTGCAATTGCAGTGTCATTCTGATTATTAGGCTTGACCATTTTGCCAGTTTCCAACACCTCAACTTCAAGGTCAAAATATTCACTTGCTGCCTGATATATCCCACTGACAGGTGCCACAGTTCACCGGACTGTGGTTTTTGTGTTGTGGATAACTGGTGTATGACATCTAGTAATAAAGCACCTGCAACCGGTCAATGTTCACAACCCATTATCAAAATAAAGCAGCTATAGTACAATTTTGTTGCAGTGTACCCTGCTTAACACTGATGCATGTGGCAGCAACAAAGCTTCAAAATTCTTCCAATTCCTTGACATACTGTATGGGTGTGCTCCATGTCCTTCACATCTGGCGCTTTTATTGTGCAGATGTGTGAAAATGATTCCTCATGCTCATGTTCCTTGGAGTCATGGTCTTGACCCCATTCTTTGGGATATGTTGGGAAAGACTTTACAGACTCCACTGTCCTCGATACAGGATCTCAGCCTGTAGTTACTGCAACTCTGGACAGAAGTAAATATGTTGTCGTTGCATAAGGTTATCGAAACAGTTCCACAACAATGCAAACCACAATCAAAGCTTTAGGTAGTCCAACAAAGTATTGGTGTGTGTGATTTATTACTTTTTTTAAGACTGGGTATATAAACACCGCAAGCATCAAAAATAAATCTAAATCAGCTTCCTGTAACTTAATGAGATGTCAAATACGATTATTAGTATTTAGGCTGTTTTTGGACAACAGAAGATCGCCACAGGCAATACACTGAACTTGGACTGCTTATGTGATGCATGAAGAGATCATGCTTTAATTATCCCAGGTAGGCATTCTAGAAGCTTCCAAACGCATTTCTCAATGCATGAAGTGACTTAAATATCATCTGAAATTGGGGAATATACTAGAAACAAACATCTTTTCATCATTGCAATAAATGTATCCATGACAAAAATGCCATCTTGGCCAGTACTTTTGAGAATGTGGTGGCCCAACAAGTCTAAAAACATGTCCAGGTCGCACCAATGTCGAGGCCTTACATGGAATGACCTTCATGCAATTGTGTAGTGAATTTGGGAAATCAATACACCCACAATACCACCAAAACTAATTAGGCTGTACAAGAAAATTAACAGATTTCATTAACTACCCAGTTAACTGGTCTTATGTGATCTGATCGACCATTACTTTCTTGGATGTGAACTTAGCCGTTTTTTGGTCACATTGTGCTTTACTTTCATTTAATTCTTACCTTCATGACAGGTAGTATTCCTCGAGGCTCAACTTTTTCCCCCCAATCATCAATGACCCCCCCAATTCCTGACTTTAGTGTCAACCTTATGCAGACTATGTGGCAATACACACTTCCAAAATTAATTTACTGCATATCGATGGTAGCTTTGCCATCTGATTTTAATACCACAGAAAACTGGCGTGTAGCAAGTAAGTCACTGCTCAATAAAACTAAATCTCAAACCATGATTTTCGGTACGCCCAAGTTGAAATCTAAGACCTATTCATGAGATATTACTCGTCTTGATGGTTCAGCACCATCATGAGCTGTAAACATCTAGACATACGGTTTGAGAGGGAACTTTAATTTTATTGATGGAAAATTACTTTTGGTATTGGAGTTGTATACCGATCCAGAATATGATCCTCAATTAACGTGAAAAAACTCATGCAACAATTCATCCTACCAATATTAGATTATGGAAGGTGTTGGATTAAAAACCAATAGGATGGCAGCCCTCTGGAAACAGGGATGGAAACCACTGACGGGGGAGATCTAAAACTTATTTCCACGAGCTAAAAAATGCTGTCCATTTATTATGACTCTACATGCGAGTTCCTTCTATTGCGCAAGTACCATTCAGTATCAATTTTGCTGTATTTGTTTGTGGTCACAGGCACATTTGGTGTTGTTTAACTACACCATTATCATTTTTGGTCAAATGTTTTGCCCAATTGTGTTTGCACAGTGTTATTGTCAACAAGGACCCCTTGAGATGGTGCAGGAATTTCAAGGCATAAACAGAAAGTTGAACAAACCAGCCCTCCAGGACTAGCATTTCCCAGGCAGCCATTTTGAGTTTCACACCTCCTACTGACACCGTTAAACTGAAGCCACCGAGGGTAAAAAAATGAGACATATTCCCAACAGGACAGCCAGGACACAGGATATATTTGCTAACAATTTTATTTGTAGTAAAGGAGAAGTGTGCCAATCAGGTGTGAACATGGTGTCCAAGTGCTCTATATACTGGGACAGGGAATAACTGACATGGGGAGGGGGGGGTGGTCTTTGGTCCATAATTGGCAGAATAATAGAGAAATGAAGATGACAGAAGGCACTTTACTAGTTTACAGTCGTCTCAGATGAAAAAGGGAAGAATAGAGGAAGTTTATACACAGGAAGTTAGAAGCGCCAGATTCAGCGGTTTCCTGCCCATAGACGCACCTGGAGGGCGCAAACACACTAACACACGCAGCCAAAAGCCCTTTCTCTGGGCATTCGCACGTACATGAATTTGCATACAAACCAGCACACTGCACATACATACTGAAGGCATTCCAAAGAAAGCATACCATTTACTTCAACCGATTACTAAATCATAAAGCGCAGAGGATTATGTGTTTTCCCTTTTGTTTTTACCTCTCCGGCGGAAAAAAAAAAAAAAGCAAAAATGCATTTCAAAAAAAGAAATGAAAAGGAAAAAGGCAATTACTAGAACCAACTCTTTGGAGATAACAATACTTGAAGAAAAAAATATTGACCGGGAGGCCAGGAAGAGAATCCACAAGACTGATGGAGGCGGAAAACAAAATGGCCACGCAGTGACCCTGAAAAAGAAAAGGCGAAGGAAAGCCATCCCGTCCTGAAAGTACATTTCCAGTTCTGAAGGGAGGTCAGACTCCATCTGGCCCCAGAAATGCGTCCCAGCAGAAGCGAATAAGGAATGACATCATTACAGGGGTAACACAGGGGGTTGTGGGTCAGCAATGCCCAATGCACAATGCTCAGTAATGATAGCGGAAATTTAGCAGAAGTGGCTCGTCAGGCTAACACCCGCACGATTTTAAGAAAACCTGCAATGGGTGGTGGACGGCGGGCCTTTGGAGCACTGATAAGGCTGTGCCAGCGGAGCGGACCATAACCAGGTAAACCAGGTAACTACTGAATGTCAAGTGCAAACAATCTGCCATCAGTCTTTGCCTGACAATGTATTACAACCAACGTATATCTGAGTTGTATATCTGAGAAAAAGCCTCGCTAACTGCCCTTTCCGCCCTCCCCAACACACAGGATGCCACAGGCAAGCAAGCAGGAATCCAGTCCTCGAGCCGCATGCCTCTTTCAGCAACCGGCCAGTCCTGGTGACGTTCAAACCCGGAACAAAACCCTCACCACCAAAAAAAATGACCGGAATGACTCTCCGAGCAAGCCTACACCATGCTCTCCTGCTGCCGGAGCCGATAAATCCTGTGTACACCATTACTACGCTTTACACTCATGAAAACGGCCAAGGCTTCGGGCGGTGAAGGAACTAAAACGCAATCAGTCTCTAATGCAAGTCAAAGAAGTAGTAGTTTCACCTTCATTCAGCGGCCTGACAAACTCAGGCAAGAGTATCCTTCAATCCGAACTGAGCGTGCTCACTCCCTCTTCAAATGTGTCGCTCGCCATCACTGTGCAACCTTTGCTTAGCTTTCTGACATCCTGGAGCTCATTTCAACAGAACCCCAGAATGGCTCTCAAACGCATCAGCGAAAGTCAATTCACATGCTACCAGATCCGAGATGAGGTATATGTATTGTTCTTATTCAAAGCGTATTGAATGCATGCTTGATCGACAAAGAAACACGATTGTTACCTTAGCACCTCTATTCAAACAAATGTTTATATACAGCATCAGTTTCCATGGTAAGCACTGCGGTCTGGCAGAGTTTCCCCACTAAGACTTCAAATGCGAACTTCCGACCACATTCACATTCCGTTTTATTTTTTTTTTTTTTTGGGAACGCCGCGAAAAATTGTAGACGAGTAATTAGAAGGGAGGGGCTCCGACAAACCAGTTGCGTGATCTAATGCTCTGAGTTCAAGCATCGCGTGTTCTACCCATTTGGAAGGCAAAAGTACAGTTGTTTTGTAGTCTCATGCAAATAACAACATTGTACGGTAACTGTGGGTCCAGTATCGACACTAAAGCCAGACACTGCAGGTTGGGGCTCGAACATTCAGGCCAGTCACAGATTCCTCCGCCGCGACAAGCAGCAGAGTCTTCTGTGGCAGGTCGCATAGTGTCCTCTACATCAGCTGAACTGTAACACCTCTAACGAACTCCACAGAGAAAGGTCTCTCCGTTAACAGATGTACGGGGAGGGGGGGATTCAGCACACCTGCCAGGTACCTGCTGAAGCACACGGAAAACATCGAGAGGGGAGGTGGCTCAGAACTTCCTGACCGCAAAACAAGAAATTCATTAGCTGTGAGGACCTAAATTAAGATGTAGAAATCAACAAAAGTGGAGGTATATCTACTGAATGACATAATAAAGGAGAATATACCTCTAGTAGCCCACATGCCAATTGCAGGCCCAAAAGAGAGAATAGGAATAGCCTCGAAGGCTCTTCGAGCATGGGAAAGACGAGTGAAAAATAAGACTGATGACGCACTTCTTCAAAGGAAAAGAAAAGAATAATCCCAGTCTACTCACAGGGGCCACAGAGTGTCTACAAGTAGGACAGGAGTATAGCAGTCTGCTCTCAGAAATCCATTCAGAATCGAAAGATTTCAGACGTGAGAGGAAAAATGAGCGAAGAGGAGAGATGGTGGTAGAGGGTTGGGGGCAGTGGACATTGGAACTGGTTTATAAATTGAGAATGAGGGGCCGTAACCTACAGGTGGCACTACAGTTCAGTAAATGAGATGTAAACTTCATTTCTATTCTTCATTCCTGGGAGGTGAGTGGGTGAGTGGCAGGTGGGGCATTAGGACCGGGGCGGGGTGTCAGGGGCAGTGTGTCCGGGGGATCCGCTGGGGCAGCCCGTTGGTGGCAGGGCGGTCCTGGCGGGGCGGGAGCGGGCTGGACTGGGCGGAGCCGTTGACGGTGACCGAAGCGGGGCCGGAGGCGGAGCTTGACTGGGAGGACTGGTAGGTGTTACCGCCCCCACCTCCCCCCGGCCCGCGGTTGCCTTGGTAGCGGTGACCGGTCCGGTTGGGGTTCCGATCTTGGTGGGGGCCGCCATTATACCGCTGACCTCCGGCGTGGTAGTTCTGACGATTGTTGCCCTGGTAACCCTGAGACCCAAACATCAAAGTGTTAAAAGAAAAACCCACTTTGATTTCTCCTTCCTCCTCCCGCTTACACCATCCATTCTATTAACCCTTTCAGTGCCGTGAACAACTATGGTTGCCCAATGATGCAAGATATCAAAGTCACTTGCTGTTGAAAACCTATCATCTGCGGGAGCTCTTTTAAACAAGTTGCCACATGATAGGTTTTCAACAGCTCAGGCTAAGTACATTTTTATTTCCTTGAAAATGTATTTGGCGCTCAAAGGGTTAATAGGATGTTTCACTCATAAAACCACCTTTCTGCAGGGTACGAGAGCACCGCCACGCCTCAGATTTGAACCAGCGCATAATGCTTTCCCAGCCAAATACAAATTCAGTGATGCACAGCACGACAAGTTCAAGGAACTGTGTCGCGATTACTGCGCATGCTCACAACTTTGAACAAACTAAATCTGCTCAACTGCCAGTTAAAATCTAGAGGGCTTTTTTTTCCCCCTTTTATGATTATTGCCAATTGCAACCAGCTTACATTCTTCATATCCCTTGGCTAAAGCTTGAAATGCGCTTTGAATCCTCAAATTTCAATAGAAAGCTCCTTAATACAAAAAGCATAAATGCCAGAGTAACTAAAATATAAAAATAAATGAAAAATGAAAACGAAACAGATTGGCAAGGATGGAATCAGATTATAACTAGCAGTCAAGCAGATTCACTTTCTTAGGATGCAAGTTCTGAGCATGCTCAGTAATCGTGGCGCAGCTTTACGGAAGAGCTGCGTCCCCATGGCGACGCTGGAGGGCTAACCTGTCGGTGTGGCTGAGCAGGGCGGCTGCCATATCCCGAGGCCTGAGGCGGGGCCTGCACAGGGGGCGGAGCTTGTGACAGAGGCGGGGACGATGCCTCCGGATTGCTGCTGGGGCCGGTGATGGAGGACGCTGCAGAACTGCAGCGGGACCGGCTGGAGTACCCCGTCTGAGGGTGGTACACTGAGATCGAGAGGTAGAGAAGGAGCGACAGATTACATCCATTCATTTACACTGACTGGCATTATTACGCATAATTGCTTTAATGCAAACAGTATTTGGAGTCAAAGGACTTAAAAAATGCTAAAAACTTCCAGTCACACTCAAATTTAAGAGACACTGCTGGAGTTCTTGAAGTGGAAGAGCTGGCTTGGATCGTACAGGATAGCTCATGTTGGGTAAAACAGTGGGAATGTGATTATAGACGGATAACTGATTATACTGCAGATCGAAATTACATTTCCAGAAAATATTTCCCATTGTATAAAAACAAAGGCATGGGAAAAAGTGACCAAGATCTGTCCAACACTTCCCAGGCTAAAATGCACATGAAACCTGACTAAATTAATATGTGCAACAATGCCAACAATGCAGCTCGAGAATTTTAATTAACTGTTGATATTTCACAAAGAAGCCAGAAAAGCTGAGTCATACTACAGACATCCAAGGGACATGCCAAGCTAAATTAACACACCATTCATCTCCGAGTGAGACAATGAAGCGAAGGAGGAGGTTTCTACACGCGCTCACTGAGTGCACCGATTCACGTGCGACTCAGGACGGGAATTTACCTTGGCCAAATCCCATGATGCTCTTCTTCAGCGGCTCCAGCTCATAGGTGAACTTGACGGCCCTCCCCAGGTCCTCGTCGTATTTGCGCTCGCTAACAAAGTGCTACAGGGAGGAAAAAACGCTTGGCGTCATCATCAACATTAGCTGCCAACTCGCGAAGCGCAGCAGCGAGGCGTTCATCATCGGTGCTGGAGTTAGAATAACCCCCCATCGCCATGTGCATATCGGCAGTCACATCTCTCGCAATGCACCAAGATCAACACAAATTTGAAATTACTCGTTCAATTGCACAATTTCTGTTAAATGCCTCCATGTCTGAAGCCATTTTCAGTTCGGTGCATGACAAAACTCTGTCATAAACGGAGTAGTTTATTAAGGCCTGTCCCTTGTTAGCTCATAAGTTCCCCAGGTTGTAGGCTTTCCATGATTGATAGAGCTTTCATCACGCTTACAAATTAAATCTCTTCTAAATTTACTAAAATTTTAAAGGCTATCAAATGATCCTGCACAACTGTGTTAAGCAACCTCTAAAATGAAGTTGCGGTGGTTGACCGCTGTGCGAGAGATTAAAATTAAAATAACGTAGCTATATACAGTCTATAGGTAAATGGGGTCCCCACTGTTATGCGCTCAATGTTTGTTCTAACTTATCTAGTAAGCTAGCTAGCTGATTAGCTAGGTGATCTGTTAGTGAAACTTAATTTACTAACAAGTTATCCAGCTAGCAAATGGTTTTCAGCCAGCTAGCAAGATATGGCAATGCATGACTTTAGTTACCAACGAAAATCGATGGTAAAAAGGTCTTTGCTCTGAATATAGCAACACTGCAAACAGGACATAGAGGATCTCTAATGAGTGAGCCTGAGATATCAGATTTATGAAACAAGAGCAGCAATTTTCACAAAGGCTCAGAATAAACGAAAATTACCATTCGAGTTTCAAAAATTTGATCTGACTCAAATTTGAGATCATATTTATCTAATAAATGTCAGCGTCACATTATTTGGAAAATTAAAAAAAAAAAAACAAAAAAAAAAACGCAAGCTTCTAGTTGGCAGTCAAGTTGGCAGTCTATTCAAGTCAATAATTAACTAGCTAGCATGCTAGCACTGTTTGCCATTTGATTAATAAATTCTGCAGAAACAGTAACTCATACAACTTATTACTTTAATGGCAAAAAGTCCTAGCAAGCTAGCTGGCGAATTATTCATCCCATTGACTTTAATAAACCGCAAACCAGAAACTAACGCCAGCGATGGTTAACAGTTACCAGCAGAAGGATTGGTAACATTACAGTGTTTGCCAAAGAGCGGAATCTGACCAACTGCAATGCAAGAAAGCTGTATTACACGTGTGTACCAAACCTGAATCTCTTGGGTTGAATCACATCAAATTTTTTTTTTATCATTTATGGGATATATTACACCATGTTCAGAGAAAAGAGATTGACTTCTGTCGCCACGTACGGAGACCTGATATAGAATGTTGCTAAAATACCTAGCTTGTCAGCAAGCCTACGGGTTTTATTTTTCCAACATGCCAGCAGTGCATGACGTACAGTTCAGAGAAAAGACCCTCAACTTTCAATGTTTGAACCTCAACTTTCAAAATAACTATGGAATATGAGGGAAACCATTTGTGGAAAAAAATAACTTGATACTTTAATTTTTTTGTGAGTTCCATGTCTGACCCACTTACATGGAGGGCAGAGATGCTTCCTAATCTGTGTGGAGGTGGCGGGTTTATAAGCTGTACTACAGGCAGCCACTCAACGGCGATCAAGATGTTTTGGCCTCACTGTCAAGGATCCATCTTTATCTAGTCATTAATTTAGATAAATTAGCACAAAATATAATGTCGGAGTTCAAACCCTGAAAAGGCACAACTACACCACAAGCTCAAAGTGTGTGTCAATTTTCTTGGAAACGTACCAAATGGTTATGCTCCAGAAACGAAAATTCCATGCCAACGCCGAGGCCAAAAACAATTTGTCTCCCTCCCTTTGGGGGAGGGGGGGGGGGATAAAACCATCTACACAGGTGTTCCAATTACCGACACGTACTTGCTTAAGAGCTGTAACCAGCAAAACTATGCCTGTATATTCCTTGACATTAAAATACTTCTGCACGGAAGAGACAAAGCTCGAAATTGACAAATGTGACACGGATCCTGCATAACCCACTCGCATTTCCCACAGGAAACATGAGCCGAATTGTGCAACAACAAACAGCTTGGGGGGGGGGGGGTGTGCAGCTGAAAAAGAGCAAAGAATTCATATAGAGCTGGACAACCACAAGATCCTACACAGAATAACATCAATCTGACGTCTTCTATCAAAATTAGATGCTGACGCTGTGATGGACAGGCTACGCAGGTTATACTGAATGATGACTGAGACTGTCAGCCCAATAATGTGATGGGCCAGCGATTCTTGTGTAAATTGGGGATGGGTCAGTTACAGTTGGCTGGGATGTCAATGTCAACACGGACCACGGTGCCCCCTGGCTGGTTTAAGGTGACCCAGTCAGTGGTACGTGCTGCACACTTCTATACAGGAAGGTTAGGAGCACCATGAGACCAGGCAGATGTGTTTATCCAGAGTGACTTTCAGTGGATTATCCTTAAGCAATGCGGGGCCCAAGGGCCTCGCGCAGAGGCCCAAACAGCTGCACTCTCCATACTGCAGTTACACTGCGGCTCAAACCAGTGATCTAACAGATGCTAGCCAAGCACTTCCGCCATGACTGACCGCAGCAATGGAACACTCAGTTACTGAGAGCCAGACAAACTCCGCTGTTTCTCTGAAGGCATCTCGGCCCTCATCAAGAGGAGGACAGGACTACAGCCAGTATTAAAAGGGAAAGCAAGAGGGCGAGAGAATTCGATCTGAAGGCCATTCTCTCTTGCATGCTTGGATTCATGCCTGGGCAAGCCCAGCCTGCCAACAACGCCCTGATCGGGACCAGAGGCTGGTGTCACCTGATCGGAGCACGTGTTCACGCAGTGACTGCAGACTCCCATTGACCAAACCGTATCAGAGTACAAGCATTGACGAAACTCTCAAATTCCAAATGCCCAAAGGCAAAAAAATATCAGCAAACTACAGCAGATATTTTAAAGAGGAGTATGCGAACATAAATCATGACTACAACTTGCGTAATAAGCAGTGAATGTTATCTAAAGCAATCCCTTTACACCACAGGGACTGAACTCCTGCTGCAGATGGTGGTGGTGTCTTGATTTCGGGGTAATCTGTACCAGTGGCTCATTCGAGCAAAGAACGAACACACCTTGTTCTCAAAGCCTCCAATCTCCATGGAAACAAAGTCCTCGCTGCAATGCTTCAAAAATTTGTTTACTTGAGCTCAAAATGGATTTTCACATTCTCTCAGGCGTGCGAGCCTCCAAAATGGCGAGCAGTTCCCTGTGCAAATGTGCAGGTCAATGTACGTGCTCTCCACCAGCCAACCTCCACCGGCCCGTCGGCACTGCAGACCGGGGCAGTAATGTACTAGAGCACTCTGAAGGGCGGACGGGGAAATCGACATACACACCTTAATGTCTGCCCGGAGCTCACTCAGCTGGTCCTCAGACATGGACGCCGATTGGTCGGTCAGTCGCCGAAGTTCCTCCGCCTTCTTCTGACGCCCGTCCAGGATGGCCACTGGCGAACAAGCAGAGACTCCGCTTAGAACGGGGCACGATTTCACGGCTGTCAATCATAATGCACGGCATTTGTGTACCAACAAGATCTGTTAGCCTGACTACTGTAATTGTAAATGCAGACAAATGCGTCTGTGTGCCTACCCACACAAACGCACACAATAAAAGGTTCGAGCTCCTATTCGCCAAGGGCGAGGCGAAGACGAGACGTAATGAGTCTGATTTTACTGCTCCCCAGAAGCGGGAATCGGATTCAAGACGAGCAGGATTATCTACATCAAACAATACAACCATACTGAGGGGAGACATCACTCATTTCAGTTGCCAAGGAGACCAGCAGCAGTGGTTGGAATGTTCTGGGGATGGACTGAGGGGTACGGGAGAGGAGAGCAGGGTCTGGGCTGAGAGGAAGAGAAGAGCAGGAGAGGGAGGAGAGGATTGAAAGAGGAGAGGAGGGGGGAGAGAGAGGGAGGGCAGGGATGGGGCGAATGGGTGTGGTCAGTGCTGAGGAATGCGGTTTCAGACACTGAAGGAGGCATTAGCACACACACACACACACACACACACACACACACACACAACACACACACACACACACACACACACACACACACACACACACACACACACACACACACACACACAAAGACATCATTCACTCTGACCTGACACCTGAGACCAGCAGCATTCACTCTTTCCAGGGCCTCTCGAACAGCCCAGAGGGGCAGAGAGGACGGGATGAGGAGGGTGCCCCACGAGCACAGAATACTCTCTCCCAGAGCGCACATAGGCTGGATACATCCCTACGTGACTCCGGCTGCGTTCGAACTGGCTCTTTTCCTTAGGAAAGTTCCTACCCCTTAGAAAAATGACCAAGAAGTATTCATGTGGCAGCCATGATTAGCTTGTTTGCATTCTTCAGCGCTTCCTACCTTATCACCTTTAGCATACGGTACACCGAACCATCATTAGCAAAAAGAAAGGGAGGTACACCATCCCACAAATCCGAGCGGCTGCAATATTTAAAGCAACAACCATCCATCCAGCCAACCACGAGAACAAACTAACATGACAGGTGAGAGACGCATGATCACGTTGCCTAGTGTAAGTGCATTTGGATTC
Organism: Gymnothorax javanicus; assembly: GCA_029692085.1. Lineage (NCBI taxonomy): Eukaryota > Metazoa > Chordata > Actinopteri > Anguilliformes > Muraenidae > Gymnothorax > Gymnothorax javanicus. Next base: position 80,880,274 of record CM056203.1, on the reverse strand, counting down.
TCCCTTTAGCGCGGTCGTGTTCCAAAGCCGTTATGAAATCCCCTTTACACCTTTACCTCATGACACTGTCCATTGAGGTTAAAGAGAGGAGGTTAGGAATTTGATAAGACACTGCTTGCGTTCGAATAGTCAAAAAACTAAGACTCCTTCCAATTGCCCATTTCTCACCCCTACTTCCTTGAGCCCTTTCCAATCTCCACAGTGGAAGGCAAGGAAAGGAGAAGAGAAAAAGGATATAAAGACTGGGGGGGGCACACAGTAGCTTCCTGCTGTCGCTAAATTTAACCTCCACCCTAATGGTAAGTACACCACCTGGCACATCTGCCTCAAGAACAGTCCCTTTTCCAGACACAAGGCAGCTTTCGGAAAAGGCTTTCCTCTGCCATTTCAACAGTGCTAAAGCAGAGCCTGGAGCCTTCGGTGGAAACTTATAAAACCCAGAAAAAGAGAAAAGCACCGTCTGTTTAAAGGAGCCCGGGATCCGTGCAGCACGTCTGTTTGAAAACACTTGGGGTTTGGAGAGCAGGAGTGTTCGCTTCCAGCCAGTCTCACAATTATAAAACCTCCATTCATCCAAGATTGAAATACACACAAAATATCACATGTATATCCTGTGGAATGTATCAAATACGATACGGAAATGTTCTAGATTCCTCTGGCTGCCATCATCATGAAACATCTTCAACATCCAGAATTTTTGCAGGGCATCAATCACTTTTAACAGTTCAGTCTTTCAGCTTCATGTATAAATTAAAGTTTTGAGCGCAGGGCTATGGGGCAGACGGGACAAGAATGCGGTCTGTATTTTCCTTGGCTTTGCCAGCTAAACTTTCCCCACTTTCCCACTTACAAGCCTGACAAATGGGAACACAATCCTTTACAGCCGTCTGCGGTTTGAGGAAAACATTATCCAGGTTCTCTGACCACCGTTTCGCCAATTAAAATTGAAAATGCTGCAGTGTTGAAAATATGAACCTGCTTATTGGCAGAGGGTTGAGTGTCTAAACCACCCTGAGGCCTGTACCTGTCTGAGAGCATCTCGCATGCGGAAATCAGAACCCAAAATAAGGATCTGAAAGGTGACCCCAATACTGTACTCACCTAATCAACTCTCATTTCCCTTTACACCAGAGGTCTCAAACTTCGGCCCTCAAGGGCCACAGTCTCCCAGTAATATGACGTTACAAAGCGTGCAGACTTCCGTGGGTAAACAATGACTAATTAAGCAATTAAGCCCAGGAACAAATCAGAAACCAGCAGACATAGAAGCCCTCCAGGACTTCAGTTTGAGACCCCTAGCTTTACACTCAGGGTCTGGATTTCGTAACAGGGAAGCGTGGTGGGGGGAAATCGACTTACTGGCTTCAGCTTTGACTTTGTCCATTTCAGCCAACAGTGCCACCTCACGATCCATCAGACTGAAAGAGAGAGATAGAGGAAACTCATTCCAGGGCAAGCAGCGATAACCCAGTTTGCCAGACGCAGATAAGATACAACTTGCACTTTGTTTGGCCAAACTTGTCATTAGTCATCGGTAACCAGGATCAGTATCAAGACCTCGGAGAGAGACTAAAAAGATAGCAAGTGTAAGAGAGATAATGAGAAAGGCAGGAAAAAGAAAGTGAAAGGAAGATGGACAGAGAACAGAGTCCAGCTACTCTTTCACAGACACTGAGGACCACGTCATCCTTGACCCAAGGCAGAAAATGCTTTAACCCAACTTCCACGGGCTCGGATTGACCTCAGACAGAATGACCCAGTGTACTGCGGACACACAAAGTTCATGTCACACTGGCCCCATGTTTATCCTGGGGCCAGGTCACCTGACTCACATCAGCAGGACAGGACACCCACCTTCCCCCCTCCCCCCACCATGAAATGGCTGGAAAACTTTCACCAGACAAGACTACAGTTGTGCCGCACATGTAAATCTCATTATGGATGACACACGCCTCCCCTTCCCCAAGCCCCTCTCCCAAGGGCCGGCATCTCCAATAAGAGCCCCTCTCAGAGAGATCTTCCAGACAGAGCCATAGCAACCAGAAAAATTCTGCAGCATGCGTTAGGGAATATCGGAAAGACGACGACACCGCAGTCGACCAATGGATCTGAATCCAAAAGGTCGAGAATTTGAATTGCGAACTCGCTTTGGCTCACATTTAACTTCACTCCCCCACAAATCCAAACATTCTGCCGATGTAGCAAACATAGAGGCAATACTGACCAAGAAAACATCCTGGTAACACTCATAGGACAATTAGATGGGGCACATCAGCTTTACTAACTGTTGGAAATATCCATCCGAGTTCCCCAAATCTGTCCCTGACGAGCAAGAGACATTGCTGGGCATTTTTTATTATGCATGCAAGGTCAAAGGGAGCGCTCTTCGATGCGGATCAGTGTCATCCAGGTTCAAGGAGTTACCAAGCAATAGGAGTTGATTGGAAGCAGCAGCACTATTAGACCACTGAAGTACCAAGAACCATCAGGAGCTGGCATGTTCCCCCAGACCCCAGAAAACCATCTTGTTCTAGTAATTACCTTGTACTTCTAGATATAGATGGGACCCCGGACAAAAATGAAGTACGCAAAATTCTACGCTCATTGGGCAATAGGTCTCGTAGTTATGACTATGTTCGTTACAGAGCTACCCATCAACTGATTTACACCAAGTTTCGTAGGCTTGAATTTAATGCCCTGTAGATGAGGGATTTCAAGTTTGGTGATGACTGAACGTTGCATTCAGGAGTTAGAGCTCATTATACTGACAGGGTCACACCCAGGTGAACAAACAGAGCGATGGCAATGACACCCTGCATTACATGCAAATAAAGAATAAAAGCAGCAGGTAAGTTATGAAAGTCTTGAGCAGAGAAACACCGAAGGCGGTAGATCCAGTGGAGCTGGGGGACGAGAGTCGGGAAATAAGGGGTTAGAGGGCAGGGAAAGTTCCGGAAACTCTTGGACCTACCAGCTCTGGAGCTCAGCGAAGGTCTGCTTCATGCGCTTAATGGAGGAATCCATCTCGTCCTTCACCACCACCCGGTAACGTGAGAGCGACGCTGTGCAACGCTGCAGGTCCTTCACAGACCGGTCAATGTTCGGCGCTGAGCACGGCGTGGGAGAGAGAAATTAACGAGCGAAAAGCTGATGTTTCTGGCTACAACATTCAAAGGCCCGAGAGAAGGTTATACACTACAATACATGCTACAATTCACCATTTGTTAACCTTTTTGTTCCTTTTAGAATTAATTTCGCCATTTTATTGCAAATCATTCTGCTTCCAAATTCCTCGTCAAGTCATTCTACTTTCGAAGTGTTCCAACCTCCGTTTCACACTTTTTGTGTCTAGAGAACAAATTATAGAATTGAAATTGGCTGCAATGATTTCCATTGTTGCATTCAGATAACCATGAAAATCATCATTATGGATGAGCTTTGTTACTGATGTCCTTGCTTGCATTCCTGCTCAATAACTTCAACTCATAGGAATGAATCTTTCAAATACACCCCTGAAAATTGAATGCATTGCAAAAATACTGTTAAAATGAGCAACTGACGTTTTTCTTAGATGTTTAATACATCTATTAGCCTTCTCACAGAGCATCAATTGGTCAGTTATTGAAAGAATACCACGACAAATAACACAGAAAAGCTCCAGTTTGACAAACGTGAACTAGATCACTGGCATTTAAAATGCATAAACACTTTTTTAAACTTGCATCTCGAGTCAGTATTTTGTGGCTCTCAGAATGCTGAAGTTCTTAAAAAATCTATCTTATGTTAATGACGTAGAATAGTCTCAAGTCTTATGGGTTGTATTCAGACATCACAGATTTAAATGTGCTTTCCCACAATGCACAGCTCACCGCCATCTACCCTCCCTATGCCCCCATACCACTACAATATTAAACAATATTGTAACAATTAAACGCAACAAATGTTTTGCTATAGAAGTCAGTTAGCTTCTGACTGCATTTTAGAACCGTAGAGTTTGAATATAGATTAGCTTACGATTTTCACAACAGCACACAAATAACTGGTCCCACAATAAGCAACAGATAGCGGGCTAGCAAGTTAGTTCTCTCATGGGGCCAACCTATATAATCACGCAGTTTCTCGTTCATCTCTCTGCGAACCCAGGATCCCGACCCCCGTCAGAAAAAGGTAGGCTAAGCTGTTTGTTTGTTCACAAGAACATTATCCCTAACCTGTATCAATGTAGGCAGCTAGTGCTTTGTTCTGAAGGGCTAGTGTATGTAATAATATAGCCTACGTCCATTAACAAACAGACTCAGACAGAAAAGTGGGATTTCACTTCACAGACAAATTGTTTGTTTATTTGAAGGATAACCCCTAGAGATGGAACATCTCATTTTCAAATATCTCGCTTACTATCGCATGTTTCTACAAAATCATCTTTCTCCGCTTAGCTCGCAAGTTTAATCACCTTGATTAAAAATAATAATCGGGGTTTTATCGTAAAGGCCTTTAAAGCGCAAAAGACATTTTCACTCTGACAGAAACACAAGCCGGGGAGGTAAAACAGCTAAAAACTTTGTGGCGATGATGTCACAAGAACAAAATCCAAAATAGTGGCAGCAGTTTTCTTGCGAGAAGCTCTTTGCAGGGTGAAGGATGTGCTTTTGTTACTCCAGGTCTGTAAGGACTTCAAAGACAGAGTTCCCCACTGATTTACATCGATAGTTGGCAGATGTAAACTAAGTGAAACTATGAAAGATAATTATCATAATACACTGATTTTTTTTCACAATCAGAAAATAATTCATAGGAATAAATCAGGCAGCATTTATTTTTATGATCAAATTAGTACCATTCTTTACCTTGGGAAAGGAACTGGGAATGCTGGAAGAACATGAGGAGCTAGCGCACCCACAGTAATTTTGGATTTGAATACCGAAGATTCCTTAATAATTAAGGAACATCACGATGCGAGTTACAACAGTCATCGGCGGCATTGTCTGACAGCCCGTGCGCCAGTAGAAAAACCAGAGGAGCAGTAATGCTTCTGCAGCCCCATTCATCAGCAAAAACTAATGCCAGAGAACGCGTGGCAAAAACAAAAGATCCGGAAGCAATCCTCACAAAGCCTCAGTGAGGTCTTACCAATCTTTTTGTTGCTGGCCGCTCCTTGCAGTCCGTCATCGGGGAAGAAAACAGACGTGGGCGTGGTCTGGGTGTTGGAGGCGGGCCGGGGGCGGGGCTTGCCTCCTCGCTGGCCCGGCTGACCGCGGCTGCCCTGACTCAGATGAGATGCTTGACTCTGGGTCCTGGGTTTGGCGTCCACCTCCACACCTAATTGGGACAGTCAACAGAAAATGTTTGCTTTCCCTCAGGAAGTGACGATGATGGATGACACGCCACTCACAGAAAGGTTACCAGCAATCAAATTACAGTCATTCACTACGCTAACGATAAAGTGTCTATAGAAATTACAGATGGGGAGAAAAATAGCCAACTGGTGACAGACTAAGCAACAGTCTGTTATTTAAATGCCAAGTGGGTTTGAGAATTCCCCCCTCTACCAAAATATTGTACTTCAAAACACTGTCATGCCACGTATCTGCCGATTCCCCATCCAGGGTTCACGCAAAACAAGGCAACCCCACCTGTATTCAAAAGAGGCACTTTACACGTCTCAGCGAAATGAGTCTGTATTTGGGTTTATGGGTACAGTTCCCAGCGGATACCTGAGGTGGCATCGGACAGCTCAGGCGTGGCTGGCTCTGAGTCGAGTTCGGCCGCATCCAAGGAGGCGGAGTCCATCTGCTCGCTCAGGGAGTCCAGCGAATCCCCGTCCACGATGGAGCCGTTGGCATGGAAACCGTTGATCTCTTCTTCCTTGCCATCTGAAGGAGGTGTGGCCTCGGCCGGGTCCGGCTCAGCCGGTTCGGGCTCTGGCTCTGCCGGGACTTCAGGCTGCGGCTTGGGTTTCGGTTTCTTCTTCTTGGGCTGATCAAAGACCAGAGGGCACAATTGTTCACTCCCATACCATCAGAATACCATGATACGAAATCCTACTTGTTTATGCAAGTCAAGGCAATATTAGCAGAAGAAAAATTAAATAAATTGGGACTTGAGCAGTGAGACGCACCTTCTTTTTACCGGTTACATTCCACTCCTTCAAGATTTCAGTAGCGCTGCCTGCAGAGAAAAAAAAATGAAAGGCGATAGAAATAATTATTAGTATATTAGTAACTGCACACCTGATCCAACTACTATTCCGGTTCCATTGTGAGGACTGAGTGACGCAAATGATTTTTTTCTGGAAACCCAAAGCTGTGCGGAATGTGCGCGCACGAAAAACGAAGAACAAGAATTCCCGTCAGGAGACAAACATCGCTATGACAGCGATGCCAAAACACTTGTTGCCAGCTCATCCTCCCTCTTGAAATAGAAACTTATTTTTAGACATTTACTGGATCCGACAACTTTTTTTTTGTACACAAGAACGGAGCCGCCCCGGAGGGCATTCCTGTCGTGTTTCCTCCCATCTAATCTCGATAGAGGCGAAGGTGATAAGGCCTTTATTAGCATATGACGCAAGACTCAAACAGAGAAAACGCCCTGTGCAATGACAGGGCAAAAGATACACAGAACAAACAGATGTGAAGAAAAAAAAATGCCAGAGAGCACAATTTGTCTTAGAGTTTGGGACGTGTCTGGTGACTGCAAAGCTTTTTTCGGGAGAGACCTCAGCAGGTCTGCATTAGAAAAGCGAAAGAATGGAGAGTTGTGATTTATTGGAGAGCTGAACCGGTCAGCAGGGTCGCTCGCAGCGCTGGAGGGAGTCGAGGCGTCTTCAGTAAGGGGGCGGGATGACGCGATCAGGCCGCCGCAGCGCACTGGAGACGGGCCATGAGATCATCCGCTCCTGGGCTCCGGGCTCCGAGTCAACGCCAGAGGAGCTGGCTCCAGCACTGCCACGTCGGACCTCCTCCGTCAGCCCACAGCTATCTGAGGAGAGCTGGGCTCGCTGTCAGACAGCCTACGCTTTACAGAGCTGTCTTCTGTTCCTCCTCAACTCACTCTGTCTCTTCTTCTGGTTATTGTTGTTCTTGTTCTCCTCGGTGTGGACACTGGCTTTGAAGCTCGAGTCCTCAGTTATTACTGAATATATCATGAAACTTGATAAGCGTATTCTACATGTCAGTGCACAGGCATTAACTGACCCCAATTTTGCAAAAAAGAACTGAGGAGTTTTGTATGCCCACCCCACACAAACACTCACTTATTATACACCATCGTAACAAGGATGTAGTTCATTTGAACTTGTTCATTAAAATCCCAATAACTGCATTCTATATGTGCCTCCCTCAGCTCCCCGCTCCTTAACGTATACATTTCTCAAAGGCAACCGGTTTATAAATCGCGTAACATGACCTTGGTGTAAAGAAAACGCCATTTTTTTGCCGTCATCCGTAAGAGATTACCAGCCTAGCAACTCTGCAGTAGGGAGACTCAAATTCCCAAACAGAAACATTTTCTATTTAATGCCCAAATAGCCAAGCTCGACATGGGGTTATTTCAATGAGTATGTAGCCACACCTTGAATTCAACAATCATTTGGGCATTGAATACTAAATGCTTTTGTGTTGCCCCTGACCTGAAACACTACCCTCACACCAGAGTCTTAACTGCCCCACCGCCTGTCTTATGGCCCAGCAGAGGGGGGGCACACAGGGAGAACTTCATCCTGAAAACTGCACCTTCCACGAAGGCCTGGACCGCTCGATCCACGCAGTTCTCGAAGTGCTGCAGCACGAGGACAATCTCGTTGTTGCTCTTGTTGGGCACCACAGCTCGAACGGCACTGATCTGCAGAGAGGAGAGAGCGAGTTTGTGCAAGAGTGCGAGTTTATACTCACAAGTTGGCCTCTATCCTGCAAGACATGGAACTGCCATCACTTAACAGGCATTACTGTCCCGAAAAACAAAACTAAATGAAAAGCAGACATCTGCAATTTATGCAGGCGTGCCATCCTGAATAACCCAAAACGGCTATAAAACCAATTAACGGCCAGTGAATTACTGCTACAACTTAAATTTCACAGGCTGCCAAGTTTCATGTTAAAGTTAGAGATCATTTGAAAATGCAGCGTGCATTTGAGGAGAAAATGTCTTCACGTGAGAAATTTAAGTATGAACAATTGGGTGATTCAGGCTGAACAAAAGCGCGTTCCTCGATTTGCAATTAATCTGATTTGGCAAGTACCCATGTACATAAAATTTTATGAATGGCTACAGGCTTGGTACTCGTTTATCCAACCCAATCATGGGAACTATAGTTGTGCGCTCAGCCAGGAACGACCAATCATTATCAATGCGATCAAGGTTTCAAAATAGTCCATCATTCTGCATTGTGCTCTTCCAGTACAGCCAAATCAGCACCTAATATCCCTGTATGACCCAACTGCTGTGGACCAGAAACAGTCACTCCAGTATCTGAGAACTAAATGGCACTTCACCGTGGCCAATCAATACGTCTCGGCTGATTTACATTTTCAAGCCACACCAGGCTTGGGTCCATACTGCGGAGTGGGAGCCTGTACTCACTTAAACCCAGCGTCAGACTCGAGGAAAAAACATCTTAAATATGCAAACTGGAACAGAGCCACACCTGCCCTCACAGTGCAGCATTCACACAGGCATGCGAGAGCATGTTCTCAATTACCTTAACTAACTCCAGCCTCGGCGAGAACACATCAGCGCACACCGAGACCCCTCCCCACACACAGCACGCTCCTCCAAACACACAGGGTGGGACAACTCCTTCTAAGGGCCTCCCTCCTCTACGCAAGACTCTTGCTGACCAATCAGAGCCCGTTCTCAGAAACACAATGCCTGGACCCAAGCGAAGCCGCGATGCGTCGTAAGCGCAGGAATCTAGTGACTCCATTCTCGCAGCACAGGAGAGCTTTCAGCGACACTGTCAAACACCTCAGACATTCAGGGTCATAAAAATCAGAAAGTGCCGATTAATTACTGACCTAGAGCCCCCCTCTCCCCCACAATTTAAAAAACCTGCTACGTAGTGTTTGTTTCCCCTTTGGATTTTTTCTGCTAGCCAATTGCCAACGCATCACTCGTTGATTACTTAAGGAGACTCCTGCTCTGTCCGGACTGTATCCGTCTGGTCTGCTGTGTTACTGTGTCAGTGACCTAATTCTATGCTCTTACTGTGCATCGCTTTGGATAAAAGTATCTGCCAAATAAATGTAATTCGAGCAAATCAGGAGAAATGCCATCCCAGCTGATTACCTTCTCCTTCATCCTCTCGTGGGTCCCGCCCTGTGACATCACCATTTTGGAGGCCGTGTCAAATATGACCCCCGAGGTGTCTGGGTAAAGGGAAGAGAGACACAAACAGACAGTGTGAATCATGGAGGAGCAAATGGAAGTGCAGCGGGACGCTGATCTTTCAGAGTCTCAGGACTGATTGACGCCCCACGACAAAACCCCCCAGATTGAGATGGACACCAACGCTTCGTCAACACAGCACCGTCTGTCTCTCAGTCATCAGCGGGGAAAGTGTTAGTCTAAATAGTCATCCGCATCCGTCTTGTGTGCGTCAAGCTAAATGGTAGGAAATGCCAGGTAATTTCGTTGGCTGCAGTCACTCATTAACCGCGGCCGACAGAACGGTCCCTGTGCGTCTGAAACCCTGAGTCAGCGGGACTGCAAACCCTCTCCAGGAGCCTTCGGAGGGAGAGGAAAGGAGAGCGAGAGGAGGAGGACAGAATCGGCCCTGTTTGCTCAGGCGAGACGCGTCCGGGTGCGTGTACACACACACACACACACACACACACACACACACACCTCTGCCAGAACCAGCTCCGGTCCACATCTCAGGCTCCGCCCAGCCGGCCAGCTGCGGAGCGAGCGAGCGAGAGCCGAGCAGCTGGAGCCACAGTCGGGGGGCCGAGAGGAGCGTGGAGAGAGAGTAAAGAGAGGAGGGAGGTGGAGGGGAGAATTTGGGCTGGGGGGGTGAATATTGGAGCAGAGGGGCAGTACTGGGGAGGTACAGTATTGGCCTGAGTTCTGGCAGTCACAGCGGGGGAGGGGACAGACAGCTGCGGTACCTGGGGTCAGTAAGAGCAGTACAGGGCGCAGGAGAGCAGTTTGAGCTACAGCACCAGACACACTACACTTCAGGGGAGATACAGTAAAGGGGCAGAACAGTCCGGAATCCACAGAGCGGAAGCTGCAAGAAAAGCTGAAGACGTTTCAGTGAAAACACGAGCGCTTCTCTGAACGGGGCCCTCGGCTCCAGGCTGACATGTGGAATTCAGAGTGAGAGGAGCAGGGAGATGCCATGTAGCAGAAAACACCGCACACACAGGCACAGGCACAGGCACAGGCACAGGCACAGGCACACACACACACACACACACACACACACACACATATTCGAAGAATGCTGCACGCACTGCTCACAGGTGAGGCAGGACACACGAGCTCGAACCCCGCCTCTCCTGTGACGCATGCAGCATTTCCAGCTCAAGAGCCACCCCTGAGTGCTACATACATCCCCCCCGCCACAGGCTACACGCTTCATAGTAAAGGATTTGCAACACATTTCAATGAATTAGCGCATTTGCCAAACAAATCCTTTGTTGCAAGATCAACCAGTTGAAACCAGTCATCTAAAGTAAAGTCAACCCCACTTTCTTAGTGTACAAATGCCCCTCCCCCCCTCCACCCCCCCCAGAGATAGTGACTTGTCCTCTTTCCGAAGATCGGACAATTGATGAAAAGGAAAGATCGCTGAGGAAGTGCAGCCCCGCTTGGAGGAGGGTGACATTATAGCATGCTGCTAACAGCTGGGGTGCTGCGATCACACTGGCCAGAATGGGCTCTGTTCATCGTGACTAAAATGAAACAGATTTACAGCATATTTCCCACTGCAAAAAAAAAAAAAAAAAAAAAAAAAAAACACTAGAGGTTAGCAATCCATGCTTCCAAATGAACCTATCCTACCCCTGGAAGAGCTGTTCCGTAGTCAGACTCATCATTATCAAATATGTGAGCATTTCCACATAGACTCTCCCATGGAGTGCACAGAGTAGGAGTCGACAGGAGTTGTAAATCGTAAATCTCCCATCGCTCCCCCCGCAGAGTACCCTGTGTAAGCCAGCACATCCCCCTCCCCCATCCCAAACTGCATTTCCCTTCACTCGCTCAAAATAATGTGCTGGTCGCAGAGTCCGCGCACTGCCACGTCAGCTCGCCCGTCCCGGGCCAAGACCAACGAAAAACAATTGGGCCACTACATTTAAAAAAAAAAAAAAAATAGAAAGATTTTAAAAAAGGAAACCATTTGCATCAGCTAAAAGGAATGAATGCGATGACCTAGGACCCCAGCTGGAAAGAGACAGGCTTCACCACATTAAGATTTCAGATTTCTCAGAGCCCCGAGTGAACAGTCTGATACTGTTGGGGTGCAGTCATGCACGTTGCCATGGACACAGACGGAACATTTGATGGCACTGGACAAATAAATTCCTTTAGGCATATTGCAGAGGAGAAAGAAAGGCATGCATACTTTTTAGACGACCTGAATGCGTTTCCCAACCAAGTAATTCACAGCACCTCGGTTCATTTAGCTCGCAGTGCGATTAGTCAGAATTAAAGTCAATGTTTTTCCAGGGTGGTTTTGAAAACTTGAAGCTCCCTGCCCGAGACGACACCAAACACATTTTCCGTGGCACACAGGCTGGCTTACATTCATGCACAAGAACACACACACAAGGGCCTATTCATAAACAGCGACTCCACAACTGCTTCAGCGTTCGCCGAAAACCACCGCCAAATTAAGAGCCTGCAATATGTTTTTCCCTCTGCTCACGCTCTCCGGGGAGAGACGAGCGAGAGGGTTGTTAGGGGAGGGAGGGAGCTGGGGCTGTGGGGACGGCGGGACTGAACGGAGAGAGGAATTCTGGGACGGCAGGAGCGAGCGGTGGCCCTGCACAGCTGGTGAGGTCAGGCGAGGGGGAACCAGCGCAGGAACTCCGAGGGTTAAACACTCCAGCAAAGAAACGAGCGCCACGTCACAACCAGGACACAGAAAGCCCACTCCAGCTCAAAACCAGCAGGCAACACCACGCAGATAAAGAGAGTTTGCATGAATGCACATGAGGATATTCTGTGCAAGAGTCCCTGCCCTCCAGTGTGGGGATTTAAATGCACTCCTGAGAATTTGTGTGTGTGTGTGTGTGTGTGTGTGTGTGTGTGTGTGTGTGTGTGTGTGTGTGTGTGTGTGTGTGTGTGTGTGTGTGTGTGTGTGTGTGTGTGTGTATATTCCACTTTTCGCTCATTATTGCAAGGCCCATTTTGGGCTAATTATTCTGGCCAATTCTTGGAGATGCTGCATTTCAAGGATCCTTTTAAAACCAATTATTTCAAGATTCAATAACTGGCTTCTTCTGCTGTTGGGGGGAGTTTACACAGAGCAGTTTTTTCACTACAGGTCGATCATGGGATCCAGTTTTCTCCCAAGATCACTGTGTGTCGTCACGACATACAGCTATTGTTTCCTGTTGCACAACACAAGCCAGATGGCATATGTGCTGCCCTGTGACCTTTGTAAGAACCTCCATCACCACTAACTCTCCTAACATGTGGCCAGCAGCTTTCTAAACAGGAATAATGAAAGTTAGCAGCATGCAATCGCGCCCACACACACACACCCAGTTTATCTCCACTCATGGGGGCAAAAAAATCCTCTTTTCACATCCCCAAGCCCAAAAATAAACCCTCATCTATAACCGAAATAAAACCCTAGCAAACACACCATCCAAAGTAACTTAATTTTTAATGCCAATATGACACCTAACCTTAAACTAAGGCATAAATCTAATGCTAAACCTAAGGACAATTCCAAATGCCAACTATAAACCCTCAAACTGAATCGTGCCATTAGCCCATAATTAAGCATTTTTCTAACGGAGAACCAAAAAAATATCCCCACTATTTTTTCACACTTAACCATCCTCAGGGTGTCAATTAGCCCCTTCAAGACATTTTAGAAATCCCGAACACGTGTACACGCACACACGCACACACTCACATAGAAAATCGCGAGCCTTCCAACACACTGCTGAGAGCAGCTGTACCCCCCAGGCGAGCAGCACTTGCATCTCCTTTGACTATCTGCTAAGGCGTCTTTACCCTCTGGGACAAATTTAAAAATGCCCTGGTCTCCCAAGGAGGATGGTGGCAAAACTGCGTCCAAAATTAAACTGCCAGAACATTACCTGGTGTTAGTCACACTGACCGCATTAAAAAGCTCCACATAACATCATGTAACAGCAATTGTCAAAAAAAGCCAGAAAAGTCCTACCTTTTTGACTGTTCTTTTTGGCCATCGTCAAATCCCAGGAGACGCAGCTGGTAAGAGGCGAGCCTCTCGCTTCAAATAGGGGGGGGAAAAAAAAAAAAAAAAAAAAAAAAAAAAAAAAATAGCTCCAGCGATTCCGGCAGCTCAGCAGTGGGATTCGCAGGGAAACCTCCTCCACACCGTTTGTTCCGCAGAGAGAGCAACGGCTCTGAAGTTTACGACCCGGGACGGACCGCGGTCACGGAGGGTCGCGCACGGCAAATCGTGCAGTCGCTGGTTTCGGGAGCCCGGTTCCTCTCTCTGGTGCCTCCGCGCACAAGCCGAGGATTTTTCACCCCCCCCCTCCTTTCTTCTTCCAGGGTTTTTCGCTCTCCCGCAAGATGCCAGCAAAGGCTCACATTACAGAGGGGAGAGCTGGAGCTCGGAGGGCCGAGGCAGATGGGGTCACAGAGTGCCTCTGGAGGAGAGTCAACCGTCCCGCGCCTGCAGCCCGGACACCCCTGCTTCCTCTCTACAGACTCTCCGCCGAGCTGGGAAAAGCACCAGGAAGAGGTCTGGGGAGGGGAGAAGAAGAGAGAGTGAAAAAAGAGAAGAGTTTGACATAATTTTTTCCAGACACATTGATGTTCTGTGGGAACAGGGGTAGGACGCCTCAGGAGGGAGGGAGAGAGAGAGAGGGAGGGAGGGAAGTCGAGGATAGGCTCACTGTACCTCCAAACATTGCTATCAACACAGAGGGACCAAGACATGCCTGCAAAAAGCATTCAAACCGGAGTTTCTGGGAAAGCTGTTCAATCGCCTTAAGCCTCTGTTGAACACTTGGGAGAAGTCTGGAGATTCCAAAAACAGAGCACTTAAGCACTGCGCCCCGATTCCTTAAACTTGTTTCCTGAGCACATTAAACTGTTTATGAGAAGCAGATCTGAATGAATCACCGAATGTCTGGGCCACAGTCGGATGGAATCTTAATGTTGTCTTTGGCCACGACACGGCTCCACTTCAGTTTGAGCAACTCGAAAAGTCCCCTCAAGAATCAATACGGTTTCAGATGTGACTGGACTTTCATTGGAGTTTACATAAGTCCAGAGGAATTCTGATGCTCCAAAAAAAAAAAAAAAAAAAAAATTAACGGCCAATATTACACTTTGCCAACAACTTTCCCTTTTTCCACTGTGATTATTCTAGGCTGAATTTGCCACTTATTTCAGGTCAAAATTAGACCTGCATTATGGAGTAATTAAAGAATTAAAGATTAATATAATAATATTCAATATTTTATTCCATAAAGGTATTCCCCTCTATATGCACTCAGTCCTCCTCCTAGATCATTGACCTCATCCACAGAGTAACATTTTTCACCCACAACAAGGGGCTTTTCAGCTGCCAACAGGCCAACATCCTAAGCGTGGCACCTCACATAAAAGCATATTGTTGTGTTAAACTCACAAAACTCACTGACAACTAAGGCTTTTACAGTTTGACAGTAAAGCAGCGAAGTGTAAGAGGAAGGAAAAACACGAAAGAGAGAAAGATCACCTTATCAGGAATACTGAGGCAATAAGCCACTGCTGAACCAGCACAAACACAATCAACGTTACAGAAGCCCTTATTGCACCTGGCCTTTGAGTATGTTACACAAGATATCCGTACGTGCGCGACGTGCAGATGCCTGGTGTTTCTCCCAGCCCGAACGGTGTCAGGTCGGCTCGGCACAAGACTCCAGGTGTTGTGGGAGTTAACAGACGAGCCCGGTGCGTCTCCCTTGAAAAGGGCCGGCTTCACGAGCCGAGTGGAGGACGGATCGTTTCCCTGAACGCCGGCTTCGGAAACAGAAACTTAAAAGCCAGCAAAGGCACGCCCCTGTGACACGTCCTCGCCGTGCGTCATTAGAGCAAACTGCATGCCGTCTCGCCAGCGAGCCCCGGCACTCTTCTCGAAGGTGCACACACACACACGTCAGACCGTCAATTAAGCCTTGGGGGGAGCTTCTGTGTTGATCAAATGGGTGGCACACACAACTGTGTAAAGATTTCCTCGGTTATTTTTGGCTACAGCGCTCCAAGGTACTGAAAATATGTGGATAAACAAGGAAAAGAAAGCCACTGCCGTACTGCGGGAAGCTTCGCTACAGAATGCAGAAAAACTGACAAAATCTCACTTTTATTGAAATGTTACAGATCAGCAGAATTTAGAGTGTCAAATCATTTACAAACATGCACACATGTAAGCAAACTCACAACTAAAACACAAAATAAAGTGCAATTAAATTAAAATAATGAAATAGGATTTCCTTCCTGATAGCAAAGTATGAACTCATTTCATGTCAGAACAACAAATTATCAATTACTTCATGAATAAAAAGATCACCGAGAGCTTGGACTGGAGCAGTGTTTCAGCAGTTAGCACTGGACAGGATTTTGCAAAGGCTGTACAGGTTTCTGACCTGTAGAATTTAGCACAGCACGCACTTCCCAGAACTTCAAGGAACCAGTCCAGAAAAACTTTTCGCCCCATCATGTGATAACACTGGTGCATTCTGCAACCAAAAACCTTTTTCTAGGGATACTGGTTTGTGCCCGTGATCCCTTTCCGACCAACTCGAGCCTCAAGCTCACACAGATGCACTCACCAGGTCCTGGGCCTCATGGTCTCGACGGAAACCACGCCGACACCCTCACGAACTGAAGAACCTCACCATCACATTCAAGTTCCCTGATCCGGAACAGCGCATCACTGACAAACACTTGCTGACTCACTCTGTCAATTTAACCTTAAAGACCTGCCTCGCACCTGTGTGCCCATCCCGTTCGACAGGTGGTCCAGGATCCACACTGCTTCAGATAGGATCCACAACCTCTCGCCCCCCCCGCCACCCAAACAAATGTTCAGCTGCTCAACTGGTTCTGAACCCCCCCTCCATGCACACATCCTCCCTCCCTCGATGCCCAGTTTAAAAGCCACATCCTTTTTAAATACCCAGGGCTGACAGGCCACAGATACAGCCACATCACTGCAACCCACGGGCCCCAAATTACAACGGCTGCCCCCCCCAGCCTTCACAGGTAATGACCATCCATCAGATATGCCTACATTGAAATCAATCTGCTTTACAGTACATGGGCTGGAAGCAGGTTAACTCTTAGAGGGCAAATCCAGCTATTGTTACTCAATGATGCAAGATATCAAGATCAAAGCTGTTGAAAACCTGGAATGTGTGACTTGTTTAAGAGCTCCTGCAGGGGAGCCCTTTTAAACAAGTCGCCACATGATACATTGTCAACAGCATAAGATAAATGTTTAAAAAATATAAATTCAATTATTTCAGCATTCCAAGGGTTAATAAGAAGCCACTACAATAAGGACATCTGCTAGAATTTGAGCCCATAAGATGAAACCCAAGCACAGAAACTATACAAGGCTTCTGAAAGTTCTATGAAGATGCCATGCAAACATTAGGCTTAAATCCCTTGACTGTAGTGCTAGGTGAAAGAAAGACATTTCGATTAACATTTTCCTTAAAACAAAATTTTAGTCACACGATGTCAGGTGAACAAAGAGTGGAAAATCGACACCATTTTTACTCTGGGGGGATATACATGCTGTACAAGGGTATTGCTGAAATTGCCTAAAATTTCATCTTTATCACCATCTCTAGTGTCCCACATTAAATTTTAAAGTGCTAAGAAAATTCACCACGAATACAGAAAGACAGCAGTAATTAACCTGATTATATTACGTAGATTTGTAGAGATTGCTTCGTGTTCTAAAAAAAAATAAATGAACAGTTTACCAATGAGACACGGTTGCAAAGGGCACTCAACTGGAAAATTTTACAATTTTCAGCCATATAGAGACATAACTCTTTAAGTTGCAACAGACTGCAGATCTGATTTGGGCAAGAAAAGGTAGCAATAGCCAATATGAAGGAAAAAAAAAAAAAAGGGCGTTTTATTCCATTTCTGTTGAGATGCATGTGGACATGCAATTTTGGCAAAACTGCACCAGGGGGGAAAAAAATAAAAAAATAAAAAAAATAAAAAAGGTGACCTTTTATGACCATATGCGTCAAATAATCCTTTAGCACCCTGGTTTCCATTTGGAAAGATGCAAACAATCCTGTAAATCATTTGAGGATAACATCCATTCCATAGCAGTGTTAAGATATGACTGGTGGCAAACCCCATGTCCAACATTAGTTTAGCGCGTAAATTTGTAATCCAAGCAAAACTGAATGCTAGACTGCCAGCTTTCAGCAACTTTATCTGCATTCCAAGTGATTTTTTTTTGTTTTACAAACTTGAAAATGGAAGAAACTTAAGGGCATTCTAAAGCTGATGAGGCCGAAATGTCAATTTTAAAGGTGGGTGTGAATCATTTTTACGACTCCCTTCTTCATAGTCAACATTATTTTTTCTAGAAATTATTGGAAATGGTCCTTCAGAAATTTGGTCCCCTTGACTTGGAATGGTCCAATGAAAGATTTTCCATAGCATGTCCATGGACTACTGCAACGAGGGACAAACATGAATACAAATAGCTCCTTTGAGTCACATCAGCAACAACTTGGTTTATTATGCAAGCAGTGTGACTTTGGGCTCATTTTTTCTCCAATTGCTGAGAAATAAATGAGTTCCACAGAAGTTGGCGTGTCGCCTGGGCCAAATAAGAGTGACTTAAGCAAAAGACAGCAGCCAACTGAGTAATTATGCACATCCGTCCCAAAATCAAACCTAACAGAGCTAAGTAGCGACCTAAGTAGCAAGTAACCTGAGTAAGTTTAAATCAAACCCAATTATTATTTAAATATTTATTGATGACAGACAACCAATGAAAATGCAGCAACCTCATTAAATATGCACGGATCAGTCTCACAAGTGAGCTTGACTGAGACCCAGGCAGTAAGTAGGTGAGCAAGTTTCATTCAAATCTGATCGTTCTTTCAATAGTTACTGCCCGAAACCATCAACCAATCAAAACGCCGCAGCACAACTGCGGATCTATCCCCAAATCAAACCTGTCCGAGAGGCCTTGCTGGTAATTCAACCAAGTTAGTTTCATTCAAATCCAATCACTATTATCCAGAAACAACCAGTCACAAGACAGCAGCCCAATTAAATATGCGCGGGTCTGTCCCCAAATCAAATTTGCCTTAGAGACCTTGACGGTAAGTAAACTGATCAAGTTTCATGCTCGAATATCACACAGTAACGGGAGGGGAGAACTATCGATACTGAAACGTTGCCGTTAGGCGAAAGGAACACCTGCAGAAAGTGGACTCATTTAGTGAAACCAATACAGGTTTACTTGGCTTAAAATAGACAGTACCAATATGCAGGACGAGTCGTAACTGTTTGCTGTCAGAATAATTTGTCTGCCATTTCCCACAGTAACACTTTATACCAACTAAATGGCATTCTTTGCAGGTGGCTTCTCAAGCAGACTTAAAATACGAACAACCTGTTGAGAAATAACATGTATTCATTTGCAGACTGCAGTAAAATCAGAATACATTTAAAAACACTTCCCCTTTAGACATTTGGATGTGGAACAGATCATGCCGTAAGGTAGCGTCTGAACTGGAGCACAGAGGCCAAACGCTCATCTTATCTAACTGGTGAGAGTTCACTGCTGAAGATTCCCTTCGCTGCCAGACTAAACCGTAATTCAAAGCGAACAGCACAGAGAACAGATAACAGATGTTCACCAGAAACTCTCAGCACTTTGGTTTCGACTGCAAGTCCATATCAATTAACCCATTTAGCGACATACAGCCACAGCTCCAAGATTATGGTTTTAGTGCACCAACCAACAGCTGTTGAAATGCATCACATGCATCTTATCGCCAGGACTTTACATGGACAGGTTAAAAAGGACACAAAACGCTCCCCCTCACCCTTTGAAAATGAGTCTGCAAAAAATATTCTAATAGCCAATTCACCTCTGCAAAAAAAGTCTGGTCATCCTTTCTGTTTTTGGAAGACCTTACTTCACACTTGAACTCAGAACATATCACTAATTTGTTAAATTCCCCCAAAATAAAGCAAGCACTAAATGGCAATCAAAAACACAGCGATGAGCACGTGTAAGTGGACTTTGAAGCAGTGCCATTTCAGCCATCATCCACAGCACCTTGGATTTGAAATTAAATAATCAATGTAAGCCCAATGTGCTGAATTTAATCCTTAATTTGAGGGCATTTATATCCTAATCAGGTGAACAAAGTAGCAATTAGTGATTTCCCCCCAATTTTTTGGGGACAAAAATTGGATAATTGGCTGCTAACCTATTCCATGGTGAGAATGCAATTCCCTAACCATTTCATTTACAAGTAAGCAGATAAAGTCTACAGTTTATTTCTAGGGAGACATTTGCTTTTGGAGTGGTTAGTCGTTAGCCTTCAATACCAACTCCAATGAGCCATCTTTAGGTACAGAAATCAAAACCCACCGAGAAAAAAGCCAAAACAATAGATGTGACAAAACTGACCAGTGAGCTCAGTAACACAAAAAGGCCAAGAGGACAGTGGATAATAACTGGATGAAATAAGAATAATTTCATGGGTGAAAGAAGCCTTTAAAATAATTGTTCAGATAAGGCACGCACCCGCATGCACACACACACACACACACACACACACACACACACAAGCATGGCAAAGGTAGTGTTATGGCATAGGCACACATGGCTGCCAATGCAATTAGTCACCTTCATTGATGCAAATGCTGACAAACAAAGGATGAATTACATCGGGCTACCACCAGAAGCCAAATACTTCTAAACACATTAGACTGCACTTCAGTGCAGGAGGACCATTTTCAAATTTTCAGCTCGACGGCCATTATCCAGTTCAGATGCAGAAACCGGATCAAATTCGTACTGGCTTGTGAATCTGGGCGGCCATCTTCATCTGAGTGAGCTAAAGGGATGGTAGTAAGTAGCTTCATACTTTCACAGCTTTTATTTTGCACCTCCAAGTTCATGAAAACAAATCCAATCAAAACCCATTTTTACTATACAGGATTGTTAAAGTATAGCAAGACCAACTGCCACATTGTGACTAGAGGGTGATCGTGTGCCATTTCTTTTTCTTGAAACGTACCTGTAATGGTCCAAAACAAACAGGAACCACATGTCTGATGCCCAGAGAAATGTTTCAGGGGGGATAAAAGAGTAAAATAAAAAATAAATAAAAATAAAATAAAACCTGTTGAGAAGTCCGCTAACCACCAGTGAGGTCGCACATATTCTCACCTTTCAACGCATGATACCCACTGCCTGTTCCTGAGCACTTAGCCAAAATAACAATCAAGCTATTCGTTTACATACAAATAAAAAATAATAATTAAAAAAAAACCCCACACACGTGTAAAGCGCTTTGTATAAGGATTATAAAGTGACACTTAGGAGATATGCCCATCTAGGGCTCCGATGCAAGATTGCAAGAGTAGCAAAAATGTAAAAAATTACAAAAAAAAAAAAAATCTTAACTTCCATTCATTGAGAGGTTTCATTCAACTTGCCACTTCATTTAGCTTTAAAAACTAAATGAAAACATACACTTACAGCGGAAAACATTTAGCAAATTAAACCTGGTAATGACAAATTATTTCCACATTCCACAAAATGGCCAATTAGACATTTACCCACATTAAGGCCATTTAACTCTCAGCATTTACCATTCAGAAAGTAACCAAAAATAATGTCTAAATATTAGGCTCACATTTTATTTTGCTGCTCACTAAATAGCCATAGTTATTTCAGTCCTATTTGATGCAAAGTGTGAACCAAGTGTCCCAAATCAGACCATAATCACTAGGGGTGTAACGATTCTGAATCGATTCTGTATCGATGTTTTTTAAGGCATAGGACCGCCATGGGGCGAACATCCGAGTTTAACCGTTTCCTTTATTAAACCTGACGCAGTCTTGAACAAAAGTGCCAAACATCAAAGGGCATGAGAAATGCTTCCGGAAAAAAAAAAAAAACTTGACCATTTCGGCGACATGCTGCACGGAACCAAGTAAAGGACTACAGAATCGTCTCCTTTTAAGCAATTAGGTTACTCTAATCTTGTCCCTGTTTACTTTGCTCAATTAGCAATCAAACCGGCGATTCTCTTTTTTACTTTGCTGAATGAGTAGAGCTGTTTATTAAGACAGCATGTTTGATTGCCGCATTCTGAAAGTTAAATGGGCATAGATTTGCAAGAGCGCGTATTTGGCCATTTCGTGTGATTGTGATCATTTATAGCTCACATTCACGTTTCATCTGCTTTAATGTTTTCCACCATGTGTATATTTTAGACGCTTGAAATCCAGGGCGATCTCAAAATAAATCTCTTTATTTTTATTTTATCATTATAGATCTCCTAAAAATACCACAATGAGAGACGAAATGCTGAGTTGGGATGTGGCGATGTTGAACGAGGATTTTTTTTAAGTGTAATGAGACAACTTGCCGTCATGGGGTGTGTAGACAGTCGCGTGTAATTTCTTGAAACATACACACCTGAAGCGGCTTAAAACGATTTAAAATACCGTCGGGAAGAAGCCTGAGTTTAGATTTCGCTAATTGCAGGTGCTCCGCCCTTCCTTAAATCTGCTCCCATGTACTTGGCCTAAATAACAATCAAGAAATTTAGCCAGTAGCCTATAACGATTAAGATGTGATGGTGAAAAGCAGACAAACCTAACTGGGCTACGGTGTTAGATTGAAAGAATGCCAATTTGAATAATTAGAGAAAAAAATCTTCCTCTGAATTACATCTCTCATTGTAGCATTTTAGGACATTATTCAAGATTAATTTAAAACAGATTCGTTATAAGATCGACCTGGAGTTTAAGAGTCTAAAAAATACACAAAGGTGGAAAACATTCTGAAAAGCGGATGAAACGTGAATGTGAAATATAAATTATCGCAGTCGCACGAAATGCCGTGGCAATCGTGTTCATGCAGTGCTGTTCTGTGCCCATTTAAATTTCGAAATGCAGCAAACAAACATGTTGTCTTAATAAACAGCTCTACTCATTCAACTTAAAGAGTAAACGAATCCACCATTTGATTGCTAATCAGGCAAAGTAAACGGAACAGGTATACGTTTCTTAGAGTTGCCTAATTGGTTAATAGGATGACGATTTTGTTTTCATTTGCTTGGCTCCTCTCAGCATGTAGCCGAAAAATACTGATGTCAGTCAAGTTTTTTCCGGGAGCATTTACCATGCCCTTTGATGTTAAGCATTTTTGTTCAGGACATCACGGGGGTTAATAAAGGAAAAGGGAAAGCTCGGATGTTCGCCCCATGGTAGCAGGTGGTGTTACTACGCTTTAAAAAACATCGATTCAGAATCGTTACACCCCTAATAATCATAACATTTTACCAAACTAGATAACTGGATCGCCACAGGGACCGAGTCATGCATCTCCCCGATCCCCAAATTTTGGACAAAATGGCAACCGGCAGCCATATTGGACGTCCAAAATTGCCGAAAATCAGTCTTGAGCATTGTCAAATAAATATCTTCGCCTGTGCAAAAATTAGAAAAAAAAAAATTCCTGCAATAATTGTCACTTTCAGAGCCCGGAACAGAAAATCTCTGCGGGCGGTGCTGGCAGCAGCCCCGGAACTAAACCATAGTATCTCCTGACTATCGCGTTGGGGAGATACAATTATAGTCCAATTAGCAACCAAATATAAGACCCAAGAAATGCTATAGCCTAATTAAATTTAAAAAAAAAAAAAAAAAAAAAAAAAAGGCAGGCCAATAACAATACAAAGTCATATTAGACCAAATATGCGCCAGAATAAGTATGTACCAGTTGGTGAACTGCAAAATAAATAAATTGTGCGATCAATATCAGCAGGCCAACTTGTCGCTTAATCTCAATGACTGAGCAAGGTTGAGGGTGAATTTCATTGGTTCAATACTGAGGATTCAAAACCACCCTGACGCATGCTCTTCGATCAGCACATCAATGATGATAGGTACCTGTATCAGTCAAGTTTCTCCCCGCCCCCCCCCAAGAGCATTTCACTTGGTCTCTGATGTTTGGCTGCTGCTTGTTCATGTATGAAGCTTTGTCTCGAGAAGAACAAATGGCTCATGATTACCTACAAACTCTGTGGCAGCAGTTGCCCTTATTACACTTTTTTTTTTACACACACAAAAAAAAAAAAAAAAAAAAAAAAAATATTGATTCAACACCTTTATACCCCTAAATTCATCTCACAACATACACACATGTCCAGCCACTAGATTTATTTTTTTTGGGGGTCTTCATTGCGCACCATCAGACCCACTAAACCCAACAGAACTCAGGGTCGCGGATTCGAAAACAAGCCTCAACATTTCCACAAGCACAGCCATTCCTTTGCGCTCAAGGACACTCCCACTGTACGCAAGAAAGAAACTAGTGAGACTGTTGAAAGTGATCCTCAACTAGAGCGGAGAGTACTGATTGGCCCTCCTTTGACTACTCAGGCTTAGCGTGGTGACATTTTGAGACGTCACACACAGATCTTTGTTGCCTTTACCTTCAGTATGACGCAGACAACTCAAAGATAAGAGCTCTGCGCTTTCAATGCATCAGATTAACAACAAAAGAAGCTCCTTCAGCAGGAAAACATGTTTAAAACACCTGTTTGCTTTCAATCAACTTGGACTAAATGGACAGGGAATATTATACCATATAATGCCTGTAAAGTATCAGGAAACTCACACTCAAGACAAGCATTGACTTCACCTTTCAAGATTTGAATTGTTCCCACTGTGTCAGAGGTTTTCATAGCTGCCATGACATAAACATTACATCCCAAGTGATTGTTTCAGCATCAACACTGATCTGGTGTTGTAATACCTTTTTGGAAACTCTAATACATTTCAAATGTAGTCCAAAATATTTTAATAAGGAAAACTATGCTCTCTTGAATATTCAAAAGGGAGGTACATACTTGTATGCAAGGCACTCAAAAACTCATAATTAAAAAGCTATTCACTGCCTGTCATTCTCTACCCTCCGAGCAAAGAGCCGTTTTGAGTGGACGTCCCATCTATGATAATGAGCTCTACTCTGATTGTAAGGGGCCAGCCAGCCAGCCAGCCAGCCAGCCAGCCAGCCAATGTGCATCAACAGATACCAACCAATACATCAAAATACCAAGGCAAAAAGTTAGCCACAGCCATATAATATGCATAAAGTGATTTGGTAATGTTAGTTAAACACCTCAATGAGTATGGAAAGGCAATATGTGCAGGCCAAGCAACTTCAAGGATGGCACTAGCATACACATTCAAGCACAACATGCAGTAGCCATACAAGTTTAACTACACTTGAAATTCAGTTCAAATGAGAAAATTGTAAATGGCAAGCTATAAATTCCGGTTCAGCAGTTTTCTAAGGAAACGTGGAATGGAGTCTTCCTACAGAAATAACTTCAGTATATCCAGCATTGTGCTGGACCGAGTTCAAAAGTAGTCTGATGGAAAATGAGAAGGACACAGGCAGATATCCATTAATTTCAGATGGAACATTGTTGTTAAATGCAAAAATCTACTGCTACAAGAGAGAAAGAGGTAGGGAGGTCAAGCAAGGTTGCAGGACAGACCAGTTGTGATGTAAAAACCGTGAATGTTAAACTGCCCGCGACACATGTTGACGTGGAGAGGGAAGATTTGATGCGTAAAATGGATGGTCTTCAAAGTCAACCTACCCAGGGCTGTTGGATATGGTAAAGACCATAATAAAGATGGACTGAACTCAGGAAAGCATTTTTTCAGGATGGGGTTCCTTTAATAGTTCAGTCATGTTTTGACAAAAAAAAAAGGAAATTATTTCTTAAACATCTTCAGTAATATATACACACTCGCATGAGATAGGGAGTCAAATTGCTTTATATGAAGAAAATGAGCCATTTTATTCCACAAGGCGCAGGTTGCACTACATGGAGGCCGCCATATTTTGAACAAACAACTGACATTTGCGCACAGAAGACAAGCTATGCAACACAGCAAGATGTCAATCTTGCACTATAAGCTGCGCATGCAAGATCATTGCCTGAGAGCTGCTGTGGTAATCCTGTCTGGATTCCCGTGCCGCACTTGTGTCAATTCTGCATCAGGTATGACAGGTCTCTGTGTGGACTGACTAAAAAAAATGAAAGGTCATTATGTTGCAGGGTCAGAAGCATTTATGCCCTATTAGTGCAGAAACTCTTATGCAAAACAACGGTTTCAAAGTTTCTTGCTTTCTGCTAGATCGATAAGTGACACTTAATTTTTTACGACCTTCACCTTATTCTGATGGGATTCGTTTTAATGACAGGTAACATAACTTTCACCAGAGCATCACAGCCATTTTACGTCCTGTACGAATTTGCCATCTAGCTCACTTTTTTCCTTGTGTCATACCTCCTGTAAAATGTTTGAGAAAAAAAAAAAATTCACCCCAGGTATACTATAAACCCACGCAAATCTAGCCTAATCCGTGTAAAATATTATCACTTGACTTGCAAATGCATGACCGAGGTCCAGCGATATCTCCTGAAAACTTAATCCTGTTTGTTGGCTTTGGGCACAGGGACGGTTTCTGTTACACTAAACTCAACTAACATTTCCCTCTGATAGCACACTAATCAACTTTATTGCTCATTAACTCTTGGAGCGCTGAAATAAATTTAATATAAATTTAACTATTATCTTGAGCTGTTGAAAACCCCTCACGTGGCGACTTGTTTAAAAGAGCTCTTTTAAATAGTCGGCACATAAGTTTAACAGCTTTGATTTTGATATCTAACATCATTGAGTAACAATAGTTGTATTCAGCATTCTCAGTTTTTATTTAACTGTAAAAAACATTCATAAACAAAGCACTGAAGCAAAACATTGGACCATTGTCTATTGTGAATGATATTGTTGGAAAATAAATGCCTACCGATGTTATCAGGCAAACAAAGGTATTGGGAAAGGTTTCCAAAATGACAACATCCATGCTGGTTGTTTTCAACAAAACTGCTATAAAGACGATGACCAAAAAAAAAACTTATCTGATTTTTACATCATTAGTCTGAGATAATGGTGATTGAATCATGTCAACTTTTTTGGCACCAAACTTTTAAACTGGACAAAGTCGGCGGTGGCGAACACCCAAAGACTCACTGCTGCATGATGTTGCCAACTAGCTAACAAATTACTCTTAGCCATGTGCCATTCAAAATTTAAGATAAATGTATGGGTAGATATCGTTTTACTGGTTGAAATCGAGACAGGCCAACTTGAGCGCATGTCAAATTGTTAAAACAATTTTTGGAAATTCTTTTTGCATACGTAGTTAAATAGGTGCACAATATGCCAGTGAATGAACTACAATGGTTAAAAGGGCATTTTTGAATTTCATTTGGACTTAAATATGTTTAGTCATTTACTTACTGAAAAATATTATTCATCCAGAGACAAGATAAAGACCTACGGTACAACTGCAAACAATCAGTACAGTTCTAAAGTCCTAGTGCTTACAACTCAAATACCGGTAGTGGACATCCAAGCATAATAACACAGTGTTCTAGCCAGGAATTTTCCACAGGGCAGTGCAACATGCATTTGATGGTTGTGAATGTTTATTCCTGCAAGCACCGATGGTGAAAAGCCCCACAAAGAGGTCCGGGGACCTGCCCACCAAAAATTTTGAAAATTTTAAGTGATTTGGTGCCAACTCCCCGAAAAAAAAAAACTGGAAGTCTGTGCTTGGCATACGCACGGAATGTACACAACGTGGTAGCCTCCCTACATTCAAAACTTCCCAGTCGATTGAAAACTGACGGTCGTTTGGCTGAGATAAACTGAAAACGGTTCATTGTAAACGTTACACAGGCAAGTCAATAACAGAAAAGGCATTCCAGGCCAGGGACCTAATTGAGAATCTTCAGCACGACCCTATGAATCGTCAGCATTGGTCAGCCCCACGAGCACCATGCCTGGCTGGAACACTGATAACACGCTCCAATTCAGGGCAAAGTAAAGTTCACAGATAGAGTTGTGACATGAAGGTTCCAGAAAATCAGATCAAGAAGCCATTGCGTTTCCTTCATGTTACATGACAGCACCGTCTCAAGGTGAATGAGTCCCTCTCCTTTTCCATGTCTGAATAGTTTCCTGCCAAATGCTTGTCAATACCTTTGTTGTTAATGTTGTTTTATTAATTATAGTTTCCTTTCCAACAATTACTATTGCCCAAAATGGCTCCCATTCTTGAGTTGTCGTGATACTATCAAGAGACTCTAGTGCAAAGTATTACCAACCCAGGGAACATCGTAACCGTATACAAAATGTCGAAATAATCAGATCCCCTGCCACAAGATAGCCAATATCTGGCCTGGAAATAAAATGCTGAGGGAGAAGATGGACGGAGGTGTGAAAAGGCACACCTACACTCATCCATCTATTAAGTTTCTTCAAGGAATACTGAACAGTTTAGGAGTTCTGGCCTGGATAAAGAGGTGTGACAGACGGACAGACACATCGATGGATGGAAAACACTGACTCATTCCCATATCCCCATCCATTCTGGCTCTGGGGATATTAAACAGTCTTTGTGAGGTCTTTGGACTCCAGAAGCTGCCAGATCAGCTTAAACCGCCTTGGCATCGAGTTAACAACTTTACTGGAGGGATGAAGTACCTTCCACATTTGGTGGGTGTGATGATGCTGGTGATTTCGCCATCATAAAAAAAAAGAAGAAGAAGAAAAAAAAAAGACATGTTATTCCAAATTACCAGTTCAGTTACTTTGAGATCTGGTGACTGAAGGTGGTCACATATGGGGAACATTCAAATACCCATAAAACCAGTGACCCCTTGGGCTGAGGGGCTTAGGCCACTGTCATCCTGGAAGAGACCACAATCCATCATAAGAATGCATCATCATAGCATATGCAGATGATCACCCAGAATAGCTCAGCATTGATTTGCAGCGACCAATCAGCCTTCAAGGGGACGAGCGGACCTGATGTAAGCCAGGAAAACGAATAAAAGCAGCAGCATGTCAAAAAAGAAATGCATACCATTATGTGATAAAATGTCAGACAACATGGAAAAGAGTGGTCCTCATTCATATAGTGACATGTAGGACACAAATGAGGTAAAATATACAACATTACAGGAGAGGTTACTGTAACTGATGAGTTTCTTATGGATGGGGACATGTAACCCAGCATTAAACCCCACGCGGTGCTTGTTGTAGCATTGACCCTGCATGGCTCACAGCTTCTGCTCACAATTGTCAGGGGTAATACCTACATGCACATCCAAAAAGTTCACGTATATCACCATATAAACCACAAAACGTCAATAAAATGACAATTTGAAGCCTCTGGCTCACACAAATCAGTGATAAATGCAAACAAGGGAAAATGAGTTACTTGCATGTTGCCAAAGCACACATATTGCCAATTCTTCCAGATCAACCCGCCACTCTAGATGAGCACGTCGGTAACCAACTTGTATGCGCCATCCACATTCAGTACTTGAACCTTTTTTCCATGAACATCGCGATTAAATGTTTTTGTTTGACTACAAATTCTCTGGCCTTTGAGGTTTACATACATGTGCCCATGGATCTACCAGATGTCCACGAGTAGGGTGTCCCTGCAGAACCGGAGGCAGCAGTTTCAGGACCGCAGTTCCAGGACCCTGATTCAAGGTCCTAGAAATGCGGTCCCAGAACTGCGGGTCTGAATCTGCAGCCTCCGGGTCTGCAGAGACATACTATCAAGATGTCACAACCCTGGCCGCCCACCTGCAACTCAAGTAGGATAGCAAGTCAAGCATCGAACGTAGACAGCTAGAAAAATCTACCTACTTTGCTCTTTTCGACGGAATGGGACTTCACTTCAAATTTTGAGAACGGCCACCACTAGCCAATTTTAAGCGAGAGCAGAGTCCACATCACAACGTTTACACAGCAAAAACAGCACCCGCAATTCCAACAATAACTACATGCACCAGGAATATACTTGGCGAATAATTAACGTGCTCAAGTTTGTCAAATTCGCCAATGTAGCCACATTTGATGTTAGCTAATGCGCACAATATGAGCTTCCTGCTGCCTTCACACACTGGAGTAACTATGAACTATGAACAAGTCAAACTCGCATAGGCTACTGACGAAGATTTCTCAAAAAATTAAAATAGTCCACGTTACCTGGCTAGTAATACGTTATCTGGACAAATCTGACACAGAATACGGCATATAATTGCTCAAGTATGCGCTGGCTAGCCAGCTGCATTATTACGTACCACGGCGCTTCGGCCTGACAGCTAACGTTAGCGCGCGAGACGATAGCTAGTTAGCTACTCTCGCCAACGTTAAGCCACTTTCACACTGGACGCGAAACTAATTTTTCGCACGACAGATTACATTCAAAGTAAATGCAAAGACGCGCGTATTCGCGTCTTTGCATTGACTTTGAATGCAATCTGTCGTGCGAAAAATTCGTTTCGCGTCCAATGTGAAGGCAGCTTCACTTGTGTAGCATCAGCTTGAGTCCAGTCAATCAAGGCCGTGTTACACAGCTACTACTACTACTACTATTAATAATAATAATAAATAATAATAAATTCTTTATTTCAGACACATAGTCCATATGACAATTCAAAAAATAAAACAAAGACACAAATGGAAGAAAGTACAATGTACAGTGCTAAACCATTAAATTACCATTAAAAATATATTTCATATACATAAAAACTACATATAGATATTATCGTATGTGCAAACGGGATTAGTGAGAATGGACAGGCAGGCTGATACTCAGGTGTCATTTTCTTCAATAAACACTGATGTTAGCAAACGTTAGCGAGCCAAAGTGAGCAATCTAACACGCTGACTGCAAATTGGTTGCATGTAACTCTCTGAGCACCCATTCTATCCAATACACTCCAATAACCGTGTTAGTTCAAACACTGGCCAACTGGCTTGCATGCTGAACCCTGGACTAAATTCACACAAGCTCGTACCGCTGTGCGGTCGATTAAAGCCGCTTTCACACCGGACGCGAAACGAATTTTTCGCACGACAGATTACATTCAAAGTCAATGCAAAGACGCGAATACACGCGAAACAAACGCGTGTATTCGCGTCTTTGCATTGACTTTGAATGTAATCTGTCGTGCGAAAAATTCGTTTCGCGTCTGGCGTGAAAGCATCTTAAATCAGCAATCTCGCATGCCACTTAAATTCGTGATTTCAGCAGAAAATAACCAGCGATATCAAGTTAGCTTGCCAGCGAGTCACCAACGTAAAAAGCATCTCGTAGACCGAAACCTCGTCTTGCACATAACGTCAGACAGATAACAATGTAGATTGCTAGCTAGCAAGCTAGGGCACGTAATCCGATTTTCACAATTTACCAAACACTGGATTCGGTAATAAGTTAGCCAGTTAGCTAGCTAACTTGCGTAAGAAACGGCAATTCCTTGCTGACGAAAAGAGTCGACCGCTCCAGATAGCTGGACGAATTGACCATTTCAACAGGCTTTCGCCAGCTGAAAATACGCGATTTTCAGGCCAGGATCAAACAGCTGGTTAATTTGTGTAAGTCACAACTGATCAGTATCACTCACTTCATTAGCGAACTACGCCAGCGAGCCAATTAGCGATCTGTATGCGGCTCTAAAATGCGCAGATCATTCCCCCTCTCAGACCCTGCAGCGTTCAATTGTTTAGGCAATGGCTGCCTGGCTAGCGACCTATTGTTTAGTAAAAAGCAAAAATGAGCACGGAAATCTTCACCAGACTTTATACCTTATTATGCAAACAGATCCATGAAACAGTGTGGGACTCTCACCTTCGTTGCTTCGCAGAAGTTAACTAACCGACTGATCAAACACCGGTTCGATCTTTCTGTCTCTGTCCCCCCCTCTGCCGGCAATGTCGCGTCACTTCCGAGCTTATTCTTAACTCGGTCCCTCAACTCCTCCCTCCTTCTCTCCTCCCAGCGACACGCCAGTTTTAAGTTTCGCGCACAGCCCACAGCCACAGTTGACCCGCATCGAAATCCAGAGGGTGAAAAAAAGCCCTCCATCGGCAAGGTGGACAGGGGAGACATGGCCCTCGAATAGTCGATCAGCTGTTTTTCGCCTATCTGTGATTAATTCGGTCTTGTGAACGTTTCAAACCTTGCACTTATGCTACGTTGACACAATTATTAAATCTGTTGATAAACTTGGGGGTAGGTTTAGTCAGGAATTGCAAAAGCAAGAACAATTCTTGGGGGGAAAAAATTATGTTTCTTGTTATGAGTCAAACACAAGTAATGCTGTGAAAAAAATTCAAAGTTTTGTTGCATCTGCATAGGTCACGGGAATAGAAACCCAGCCAGACTTCAGATGCTGACTGAGAATCCCTTTGCGGATAGCAACACGGCTCCCTTGACCATGTGAATTTCCTGTCTTATTCTCGTCCATTCGTTTGATTTGTCCTTGGATCACCCGTGAACCAGCTGTAACTATGTAAAACGACATACCTGGGTTCCCTGTCATAATGCATTCTGTTGTTTAAATTTTAAAATCACATTTTATGATAATAATCGGATCTCTCCTCCTTTTCGGTGTTGTAACATTTTGTATTGCCAGAGGAAAGATGTGCTTCGCCATCACATTGGCTGAGAAAATTTGCCTGGTGCTTGTAAAACAAGGCAATCAGAGATGGCAGACTTCACCCCATTCACACAAATATTGGCAAGTGCGGAAACACAAACAAACACGCAGAGCCACTAGATGGCAGACTTCACCCATTCACGCACATATTGGCAAGTGCGGAAACACAAACAGACAGACAGACAAACAAACAAACAAACAAACACACACACAGAGCCGCTAAAAACAGTGCTTCACGCCCACCCCGTGGTGTGAAGTAATAATAATCTAAGGTGGATACAGCCATATCAGTCTCGGAAACAATGAAGTATAACACTCATAATAAAGTAAATCCATTTATAGAAATAAAACGTAGATAGATAACTGAATTAAATTGAATGTGATAGGTATGCATCCAAACAAAGACCAGGTTTTGTTTGCCAAAATGATAAAATAAGTCATGGCGATGCCTAGTATGGTTTATGGAGTTATGCACTGATAAAGGATTTGACATGTTCTGCATCTGTTCAAAGGGCCATTGACGATGGTCCGGATGGCAGGTTATTTGCATATTTCCATTCACGAAAGTGCTAGTAGGAAGTGAAATGCAGACATCTTTTAAGTACTTGTAATATTTAACTGTGGACCTAGTTTACATAAGTATGGTAGCAAACCTTTGCACAGCATTTGCCTACTGACCTCATCTTAGTGGTGAGCTAACCATGCAAAATGTTACACAACCTCGTTTTGGTTCCCAAAAAAGGACTGCACCTTCCATTCGTGCCATATGGCGCAACCTTTAGATCTGATCCTTGAGCTCCTCCTGTTCTCTCTACAGCAGGTTTGACAAATTGCAGAGTCAGGACGAGTGGGACTGATTAAAACTGAAGTAGATTGAGGGGTAAATTGTGTTAAGAAAAAAAAGAAAAAAACTAGATGAATATTTAAAATACTATTTTTGATTATTCATCTCACATTCAGTAATTATCAACAAAGTAATCAGTTATGTTTTGATGCTGACACACTTTTTGTTGTTTTTGTCCAAACAAATATAACAAAAACAGTAATTATGAGGTTAAAGTCCAGTTGAGGGCATTTACCGCAGCCATTTTAACGCAGTCAACCCATTTTATTGCACCAAAATGTACTGCTAAGTTGGCTGCTTGGCTGTTTCTTGGCTAGTTTTGTGTTGTTTCATTAAAGGTTCATGCACATGAAAGCTAAGACAATGTAAATACTTGGTCAGGCCTTTACGTTTGGAGTCTCCCTGTTATCTCAAAATAAGAACCAAAGAAGCATCGGTGCCAGAAAATTAGACCATCATCGGGTGGAAAATGAGAACAAGTAAAATAAATATCACGTAACCAAAACATCAATACTTGTGAACACCATTAAAAACTAAAAGTGCGCCAGTTAGCTTTGCAATGGGAAAGGACCAAGTAAACTATGGAAAACCACAGTTGTAGATGTCCACAGTTGTCCAAAGCATACTTTCCATTGTTAGGAGAAAAAAATAATTTCAGCTCTTGAGCCAATCAAGAACACAGCAGAATGTGAGCATAGATGCCTCAAAGAATAGCATCAAGAAAAGATTAGGGGAGACTGGGGTCTGATGAGCCATGGGGACCAATGAGCCATATCACTAAAATAGGCAAAATGCCAGTGATTAAAATGGCAAAATAGTGATATGGCTCATTAATACCTATGACTCATCAGTCAATGGTCAAATATTTTGCCTATTTTAAGCAGCTCTGCCATCGATTGATCGCAAAATAGTGATATGGCTCATTGGTCCCCATGGCTCATCGGACCCCAGTCTCCCCTACACCGGCATAACCACAGTTGGTTCACCACAGTATGCAAACCACTGATAAGCTTCAAGAGGAATGGGTGAAAAAGCACATGAAAAAATATTAAATTATGGAACCAACACTACGAACAGATAACACATTTGAAATAGAGTACACAAGGCTCGTGGATAGAGAAAAGTGGGCAAATATAAAGGAAATGCTCTTGACCAAAAGAACATCACCACATCTTTTAACATTGCATACATAGTTGCAGCTGATGACAGCAAAATAGCGTATTATTAAATGTAAAAAAGCATCTCTTTGCTCAAATAATTGCCTCAGAACTAATTTGAGTGGTGTTACCTTGCAGCAAGATGATGATCCTAAACACACAGCCAAAGTAATCAGGGAGGATGTTGAAAGTGTCCTCCGCTGGCCAAGTCAATAATAATCTGACCAGAATCTATCCATACGTTTCATTTACGGAAAACAAGACTAAAGACAAAATTCCCCAAACACTATCAGGAGCTGAAGGGAGCTACTTTACAGGCCTTGCTGTACATCACCTGATAGATACCTGCATCTGGTGATGACTGGATGACGCACTTCATACAATCATATTAAAGCAATTAATATGCAACCAAGAGTCAAATTTAACAACTTTATTCAGACTTATTAATTTGTTTCAGTTACCTCTGGTTCCCCAAAAAAGGAGGACTGTGTGCAAAAAGGACTGCAATTCCAACATGGGTTTTTCACGGACAGAAGCAGTCAATCAGCAATTTACATTCATTCCTTCACTTCAGATTCAATATACTGGAATGCGGGGCAAAAAATTGTGTCACCATCCAAATACTTACGAAATACACGATGTGTTATTCATCATACCATTGCACCTTGGATTTTTGTTTTGAATGAGTGCGAACAAAAGTGGTTTTCTGTATTTCCAGAGTTGTTAGA
The DNA here is from genome assembly GCA_029692085.1 of Gymnothorax javanicus. NCBI lineage: Eukaryota > Metazoa > Chordata > Actinopteri > Anguilliformes > Muraenidae > Gymnothorax > Gymnothorax javanicus. Next base: position 80,845,539 of record CM056203.1, on the reverse strand, counting down.
CTAATGCCTTGCATATACGATTCACAACCGTTATACAAACACGCCACCTACCGCCAAATTAGAAAACAAAATGTAAATAATATACATTTGCAAAATACACTTCATTTGAAAGCCTGTTTGTTGAAGGACTGTGGTACTTCCGCTTGACTTTTGCATTCTATCATATCAACTCAAAATGCGCAACACAAACACAGATTTCAAGCACCGGCGCTCGACGATGCGGAAGCATGTCTCTCTTTTGTCTGCATTAACTAAGTATGGCCTATAGCTAACATGCAATGTTCATTATGCTCGGAGAAGATTTTATCGGTGAAGTCATCGTACATCTGAAGTTGTTACGATGGATTTTAAAATGTGAGAGCTCATATTTAAATATGTTGTGGATGAAGGCAAATGGCAGAGGTTAGAGACCTAATTAAAAGGCGGACAATTAAAGCGTGCGTTTAAATGCACCTCAACAATTAGGAATTTAGAAGCACATTCCGCCACATTTGACACGCGAAGGAGGGCTGCAGATTAGACAGAAAAGCGACAAGAGGGGTCCAGAAAATCTGATCACGTGTGATATGAAGTCATGCTGTTTCCATAGCGTTATATTGTCCTATGGGTAATGCGATAAATCTTTTGTAAGCTCTGCTTACAATTGCATTCCAGCCTTTTCCTTCAATATTTATTGATCAAATTGTAAATGAACAAGATAATAATATAATATGATGATATGATAAGTGAAAAGCTCTATAAAAGTTGTTTGTCAAATGATTGTGTGATAGGCAAAAAAATATACTAAAATAAGCAAAATAATTGCAAATGAAGGTAGAGGAAAGCGTGTATAAAGGGATCCTAGTTTTGCAAAGTAAGAAACTGCCTAAATCACGACAGAATGTTTTTGAAGAAGAATGGGTGAAATGTATTGCATCACTCTTGTTCATCAATCAGTTTTTACATTTTCTCTTCTCTCGTATCTGAACATTTTCTCTTCTGCTCCTCTGCTTGTACGTGGCCTGCTGTTGAACGGTTTTGCACGATAGAATTAAAATGGCATCACATCTCAAATTGTCGCAACTCTCTCAGTGAAACTGCACAGATTAATGAACTTTCTGCAGTCTGCAGACCCTTGTAATGATGACATGGTTGCGTCGTGGAGGCGCTGAGCTGGGCACTGAGGAGTGCTCTGTTGCCAAAGTTCAAGTCTCGAGGAAGTGCCAAAGTACACGATATAGACTGGGCTATATGTGGACTCATTTGACAAATTTTGAGGTCAGAAAGTGACCTAAATTTCTTTCAACATTTCAAAAAAAAAGAAAATTTACAAGTTCTTAAACTGACTGAATATTAACAAATTTTATCTTCAAAGATTGATCGCATGTTTATTTGGGCCTATTTGTTAATTCTAGAGACCCCATTTCACAAATCAGATGGAACTAACCATATACACCTCTTGCCCATAGTAAAAAACAAAGTCCATTGCCTGGCCAAAAAAAAAAAAGAGGTTGCGGTTTGGGCTTAAATAAGCAAACACTTTAGTGCCCACGATTTAATTATTGGTGTTGTGATTTATATGATTCAGCTGGCAACAATTCTTTTAATCCTGCCTGATACAGTGTGTAGCTCCTCACTTCTTAAACAAGCCTGTCAGCGGACGTATCACGTGGCCGTTTAAAAGATTTTACTGTGTTCCAAAAGGGCCAAACTATTGGCCTTCATCAAGCGAAGAAAATAAGGAGATTGCTTAAATTACTGGAATTGGGTTAAGAACTTTTGTGATCCAGACAGGGAACCAAATGCAGATTCAGGGTATAATCCACAGGGGAGTATTTATTGATAGGAATACAGCAATTCTCATGGAATGCACCGAACCCAGGAACTGAGAAAGCGGAAGTCCAACTAAGTTGGTAATGAGCGGAGGAAGTTCTTGAGCATGTCTACGCCACAGTCCCAATCCTGGACACTAGCTGAGCAATGTATGTAAGGGTTTTCACCCTGCAGTCCTTCCCCTGCGGCTTGTTCTCACCTCCGCCTTAACGAGCTGCATTTGTTGCTCGTTAAGGTGGATGTGATTACCTAGGTATATAGGGCTGGCAATTGCCAGTCCTCCTTTGCCTCTGCATTCTCTTATTTTACCCTTTGTTACTGCTCCCCAGTTTTTATCTTTGTGTGTTGGTTTTTTTTTTAATTAAAAATCTCCAGTTTTTTCCCAGCCTGGCGTTTGGGTCCTACTTTTATCTTTAGGCCCATGGTCCTAGCCTCCGCCAGATTGCAGCATTCATCCGGTGGGAGCAAAACCATGACAATATATCGATATCATAGCGATATCGTGATGCAAAGCAAAGTATCGTCACGGATTTTGGATATTGTAATATCGTGATATGAAATAAGTGTTGGCTTTTCTGGTTTTAAAAGCTGCATTTCAGTAAAGGGTTGCATTTTCCTGCACTTACAAGACTGTTATAGCTGTTGCCGGCACCTGCTTCGTCGTTATGTCAACATTACTAATAAACGGTTATCAAAAATATCATTGTGTAAATATTTTGTGAAAGCACCAACATTTGTCCCGATAATATCCTCAAAATATCGATATCAAGGTATTCGGTCACAAATATCGAGATATTAGATTTTGTCCATATCGCCCAGCTCTACTGGACACCAACGAAGACCTGGGGAGTATTCCTAATAAACTGACTCAGAGGAACATACTGAAACAGATGATTAACAGGAATGCGGTACAAGTTCTGAACACTGATATTAAGGCTTGGGACTTGTTCTTATAAATAAGAATCTGAAGAGTAATTACATTTTCTTCTCAATCATTAATGTACTGATAAACACATAGAAGAAGAGCTTAGCTCAAAACTAGAATATACAAACTGACTGGTAGGCTTAGTGGGACAAAGCATTACAATCCAGCAACTATACTAGACAGAAAGTAAGCATCTATGCACCAGACCATCCATAAAAGGAGTGGGGCACATAATCGATCACATCTAAGAGTAAGGGAGGAAATGAGACAATAAATCAATTAAAGGAGACAAAACCACAAGGCTCGCATTGGTTGCTGAAAAGGGGGAGGAACCAATTTCGATGACATGAGAGATGTGGCAGTACTCCCACTGAGGGACTTCTTTGATGTCTCTCAGAGCGGGATGTCCTTACGTGGCCACACCTGTGGTGGGCAGGAGCTGGATGTCGACGATGGTTACCCTGCCTCAGGAAGGTAGAGACATGCTTGAGGAGCAGTGCACAAGCTGGCGGGTGCATTGAACCAGGAGCTGAGTGGAGGAAACGGGTCACTTCCCTTATCTCTGTCTGGAACAAAGGCAGTTGGTAACTCAACACTAGAAAGGTGACAAGCTGATCCTGGAAATGGGAAAGGAGTTGTGACCCAGTTCCACCCAGGGAAGAGGATGGAACCACCTGGTGTGGTTACCTTTTGTCAGGCAGCGCAAGGTCTAGCCCAGGCTGGTTAAGCCTCTCTACTTGACCGTTGGTCTCTGGGTGAAACCCAGAGAACAGTTGTGTTGTGGTGTGAAGGCCTTCCAGAAACTGCTAGCAAATGGCAGGCCATAGTCAGAAACCACTTTCTGGGCAATGCCATGGAGATGCACCACATGGTGTAATAGATGCTTGGAAGTCTGTGGGCACCTTTGCCAAAAGAACAAAATGGGCTGATTTTGAGAACCAATCCACGGTAGAGAGGATAACCTTGAATCCGGTCCACAAAAGCAGCCTAATAATGGAATCCATAGATATGCTTGCCCGGGAATTGTGGGGAACCTTCAAGGGCAGGAGAAGACTGCAGGGTGGCAGCCAAAATGGGCGATCTTTGACGACCAATCCACAATAGAGAGGATTACTGCAAATCCATCCAAAAAAGGCAGTCCAGTAACAAAACCTATGGCTATATTAGCCCATGGCTGATGGAGACCCTCCAAGGGTTGGAGGAGATGCTGATTGCTGGACTTAGTTAATGACATTCTGGAACACAGCAGGTGTGTTATCGAGCTCAAACAGCATCATCAAATATTCGTATTGGCCTAGCAGGTGTCAAATGTTATCTTCCACTCATCTCCTTCCTATACAGTATGCACACAACATGGTAAGCATTGCAGAGGCGCAGCTTGGTAAAAAAAAAAAGAAAGCAGCAGCTTTGGAGGTTGGAAAATGCATCATCCATCAGAAGAAGAGGGTAATGATTCATAACAGCAATTGAGCTGAGCCCTCGGTAATCTATGCAGTGATGCAGCAAGCCATCTCTTATTGCCACAAAGAAGAAGCCAGCTCTGGCTGGCACGGGAGAAGCTCAAATGACTCCAGAAGCCAGAGACTGGTTAATATTCTCTGCCATATCCTGGGATTTCTGTGCCATACAAGAGTACAGCCAGCCTATAGGGAGCAACTTTCTTGGTAGCAGGTAGATGGCGCAATCATATGGTCTGTGAGGTGGAGGCGATATGGCCTATGCTTTACTGAATGCCTGATGGAGGTTGTGATAGATGGTAGGGACACCTTTGAAGTCTGGCGGGTCCCCCTGGTGGTCGAGAGAAAGAGGTGCAACTGGACTGGGTTCTGACTGAAGATAGGAATGTGAACAGGATGAACTCTACTCTAAGATGGAACTAGAGGGCCAATCCACACATGGTTTGTCGCATTCCGGTTAAGGCCTTCCCAAAACCATTGATGCATGCCGTGAAAATAAGATGAGAAATGCCAACTCTTCAGAAGGGGGGGGGGCAATCCCTGCAAGGCCCTGGGAACAAATAGGCACTGGCAATGGTTCAGTTGAAATCATCAGGCAATGAGCCAGACCAGGATGGATAAAGTTTATGTCTGCTCTAAGTCAATTAGTTAGCAACGTCTGTCCTGAGCCAAGTGGCTCATCAGGCTGGTGCTTAATCCCGGTTTCTGTAGCATGAAGCAACGAGGAGTATTGCCACCCCCTCTGGACAGGATGCTAGTCCATCGCAAGTTCCCCCCAGCTCTTAGTCAGGTTTTCTTGACAATTTGCCGATCTCCAATTATACACCTGAGTAGAGTGAAGCATTGTGAGAGTGGTGTTTTTGCCACGTTTTGAAACTGTTGAAATAGCTGAGACTGATTCTGAATGGGAAAGTAATGATTCTTTAGCTATAGGTCTGCGGCCTGAACAGTTCCCTGCTTCTTTGTTTTTATCTGTCAGCGGTTGGTGTGACACTTGATGTCATTTAATTGTCTGGTTCTGAGTGGAAGATGGCACAACGAGATACCCTAGAGGTGCATTCGAGAGGAAATAAAACTCCTTCAAAACCTCAGAGGAGGTCTGTCCTTTTATTAAAGGTAAGACAATGCATCCCATTTTTGCTTGACTGCACAATGAACCGGCTTTCAGGTTTCAGCTTCTGGAGGGCTTTGGTTTCTTCCTTGCGTCTTTTTTTGTCAGGAAATGACCTAGTGCCCACTTGGGTAGCAGCAATGCAGGGCACACTGATGGTTGTGGCCCTAGCTTCTGGCCATACCCTTAGAGATCTGCCAGGCTGCACCATTGCAGGATGGAGCGTGCCAAAGACAATTACTCTTGGGAGACTGGTTTACCTACCTTTGTGCTGAGGTATGTTGGCACTTCAAAGCAGTTATCAGCAGAAATATATCTATTTTTTATTTTTTTTTTATTTTTTGGATTGGGTTCAAGACCCTCAAAAATAGCTTTTATGGCTTCCAGTGTTTGGTCGTCCTAAGATCAAATTTTAATTTGCTGACTTTACACTTTCTGACATATTCTGCGTTGCCGTGGCTGTGCTATTCTTTCATGTCTAATATTTTACTGCGGGGTAGTAATAGGATGTATATGAATATTTCTGACATTGCAACAAACTTATGTAAAAATGCACACATACATAGTGCTGAATATGCAGAAACATGGTATACACTGCCACGTACAGCAGCTTACCTCTCTTTCCACTTCTTTACCTCTCATTCTTTAAAAATGTCACACATCACACCTGCTGCAAAGAAATGATTTTATTCATTTATTTGTTTATTTACCTTTATTTAAGCAGGCAGGCTCAGTGAGATTCAGAATCTCTTTTGGAAGAGATGCCTGGCTAAGGTAACATCTAACCCAATGCCTATATGAGACAATACAATAAATATAACATTAAAAAATATGCAGTTTTAAAATCACAAGAGAAACTTGGGCACACTAAGCCACTCCACAAAAAGCATTGATGTGTTTTAGAGTTGCGCATTTAAAGTCAGCCATGCATATGAAACAAGACAATTTCAATTCCTTTTTTAACTTGTTCCATAGCTAAGGTGCATCAGTGTCCAGTCCTTTAAGGAATGGAAGTGGTTGAAAAATATTTCACACTCTGTGCTCAAGAACTACTCACAAAAGTTCAGTTATGTTTACATTTGATGATTGAGCAGGCCATAGAAGGCATTTGACTTAACCTTTATGTTCCTGGAACTATCCTTTAATGTTTTTTTGCTGTCTGTTATCATGTTTGAATATGGGGACATCATGAAGGAACAGTGTTTGAACCACAATATGCACCTGGTCCTGTAAAATAGATAAAAATAATTTCCAATAGTTTAAATACTTGCTTTGTGAAGTTCACAATGTACTATTTCTGTTGAGACTGGTGAGGATAAGGATTTATTCAATTATGGGCAGATTTTAAGAGCTGTCGTTCTGCGGTTAGTAGGAATATCATCCAATGTGCCACTCGGTACCCAACAGAGAGCTTTGACTTCTGGCCACTGTTCTTTTTCTACTTATGCTGTTTTTTTTAGTGTTGGGTCTACGTTGTCATAATCTTTGACACAGCTACGAATGCCTCCAAAAATAATTTTGCCATTTTTCCTGCCAATGCATCAGCAACAGAAACCAACGATTTGGCCCCTATAAAACTTTATTGGTATCCTCATCTTGCTGTGGAGACATACTTCTTTTGGCAATATGTTTCCATCATTTTGGTTTTGATACTGTGGTAGCACAGTGGCTGCAATTCCAGCCTGAGTCAGGCCTATGGCCTTTCTACACAGAGTTTGCATATTCTCCCCATGGAAATGGGGAGGAAATTAAAGTATCTGGTTGTGTGGGTCTCAACCAGATACTTTAATTTCCTCCCCAAGTCCAAAGACATTCACATCAGGCTAATTGAGGACTTAAAATTGCTGACAGGAGTGAGTGAGAGAGTGAATGGTGTATGAGCCCTGCAATAGATGAGCAGACAGTTCAGGGTGTACCATACATGGGGATACGTTCCGGCCTCCCTGTGATCCTGCCAAGAATAAACGAGTTACATAATAGATGGTTTACATATCTTCAAATTAATGCCATTTTTTTCATGGGTTTTTCAAATATTGAGTGTACATTCTCCTCACCCCCAAGTCCTCTTGCCCATCATACCTGCTTTAATCCTCCTCACTTTCAGGTTGGAGGAAACCATCCTGCTGATGAAGATTCATGGACAAACATATCGGAAGAAAAACAGACATAGAAAATCAAAGTAAAGGATATGAGGAAAGAGAGAAAAGAGTGAAGCTTCTGTGCACTCTGAGTAGGTACCCCTAAGGTTGAGATCCAAACCTGCTGACCTGAGTTCAGCTCAGGTAAAGTTTTAGACGTGATGCATTGTGACAGCAACACGCCTGCTGGCCCTGTTGGAGACAATCTTTGGAAGGGCCTTTGCGCTTGTTCACTTCAGCTTCAGCCATTCAAGCGTTAGAGGCAAGGCTGAATGCGGACTCCTCTTCTCAGAGAGCTCGGAAGTGGAATGTACATGCAGTAGCAGTGCGACCCTGTTTGCCAAGAAGGCTTCATGTGGGACATCTTTTGCACTTCATGCAAGATGCTCTTTACTGTCTCATTCTCTCAGCTCCCAACTCCCCCACTCCAAATTCACTGAGGGTTTTTGCTTCAATTTCAATTCCTCAGAGACAAATTAGATGCTAATATCCATCCTCTGATCCCCTGGAACGCTCAGAGCAGCAAATATGGACTTTGGCCCATTAATTTTTTATGTTGACGTGAGGCTTTCTCTGCCCAAAAATAACAAGAATAATAATCAACAGCTAGCAGGAACCATGAGAATTCTATACGTACCCAAACCCAGCACTTCTGACTTGGCGATACAAACCTTTGCTAATTTAAAGAAGTATTCCACCCCTGGAAAGAGTGGTTGTTTCATATAACTTTGCTATATATGCAGTAAAAAGGCAAAAAAAAAAAAATATATATATACAGTCACGCCCAAAATTATTCATACCCATACCAATTTTTGTTTTTTTTTGAGATATTTTTTGACTACTCAAATTTATTCTTGCACAAATGACACAGTAAGTTGACATAAGGCTGTAAGAAGCACAGTAAACAATTTTCAAGAAATACAATACCTTTGGTATTTTATTTGACAGATTTACAAAAAATGCCATGTCCAGAATTATTCATACCCTTTTCTCAGTAATTGATGGCAAAGCCTTTATTCACGATTACAGCCTCCAAACGCTTCCTGTGGTTGATCACAAGGTTTCTACACGTTTCCATGGGGATTTTGGCCCACTCCTCTTTGGCAAACTTCTCCAGGTCCTTAAGGTTTAAGGGTTTCCTTTCTATGACCTTGGTCTTCAGTTCCCTCCACAGATTCTCGATAGGATTGAGGTCGGTGCTCTGGCTTGGCCACTCCAAAACGTTCACTTTGTTGTCCACTAACCATTTCTTGACGGATTTGGCTGCGTGTTTAGGATAATTATCCTGCTGGAAGATCCATTCCTGCCCAAGACCAAGTTTTTCGGCGAATTGCTTGATGTTTTCACAGAGGATCTGGATATACTGGTCCTGTTTCATGATGCCATTAACTTTAACAAGGTTTCTGGGCCCATTAGCTGAAAAGCAACCCCAGAGCATGATACTCCCGCCACTGTGTTTGACCGTTGGGACTGTGTTTTTCAGGTTGAACACTTCACCTTTCTCACGCCACATACACTTCTCCAACCCAGACACACAAGAGCTCCTCTAGCCTGCAAAAGCTCACCTGGATGAAGAAACAAGCCTCTGGTGGTAAATGTTATGGACGGATGAAACAAAGATGGAGCTGTTTAGGCACAGAGATGGGGCTTTTGTTTGGCGTAAGAAAGGTGAAGCATTCAACCTGAAAAACATGGTCCCAACGGTCAAACAAGGTGGCGGGAGTATCATTCTCTGGGGTTGCTTTTCAGCTAATGGGCCCGGACACCTTGTTGAAGTGAATGGCATCATGAAACAGGACCAGTATATCCAGATCCTCAGTGAAAACATTAAGCAATCCACTGAAAAGCTTGGTCTTGGGAAGGAAAGGATCTTCCATCAGGATCATGATCCTAAACACGCAGCCAAATCTGTCAAGAAATGGTTAGTGGACAACACAGTGAACATTTTGGAGTGGCCAAGCCAGAGCACCGACTTCAATCCTATCAAAATCTGTGGAGGGAACTGAAGACCAAGGTCATGGCAAGGAAACCCTTAAAACTTAAGGACCTGGAGAAGTTTGCCAAAGAGGAGTGGGCCAAAATCCCCGTGCAGACGTGTAGAAACCTTATGATCAACCACAGGATGCGTTTGGAGGCTGTAATCATGAATAAAGGCTTTGCCATCAATTGCTGAGAAAAGGGTATGAATAATTCTGGACATGGCATTTTTTGTAAATCTGTCAAATAAAATGCCAAAAAGTATTGTATTTCTTGAAAATTGTTTACTGTACTTCTTACAGCCTTATGTCAACTTACTGTGTCATTTTTGCACGAATAAATTTGATTTGTCAAAAAATATCTTGAAAAAAAACAAAATTTGGTAGGGGTATGAATAATTTTGGGCTCGACTATCTACAACGTATATATATATAAATGTAATTGGTGTTAAATGACCTGAGAAAACAAAGAAAAAGGGTTGTGGTATTCTGTTTTGTTCAAAAGGCAGAAAACGTACAATAACCAGAATTTCTATTGAACAAGCTGTATGAAAGTATTGATATTGTAATTGACAATGCCAGACGCCATCTTGAAAACTAAGGTGAGAGTGTTCGCAGATGTTCTTGCTTGTCTTTGCAATATCAAACGTAGTTTAATCGTTCAAGAGGCAAGAACTTGTGGGCTCTCACTCGACCCCACGATCTTGAACATGCCCCAGGCCTGTTCCCCAATTCCTTCGAGAAATTGGTCTGAGCAACTAACTTTGGGCTAAATAGCATTGCCAAGTACTAAGATAGTTTGCCACCCCCTCCCAAAAAAAAAAAATTGTGCGAAAAATTGTTCCACGTCCGGTGTGAAAGCAGCTTAACACTGCCATGTTAGTAGCTAAACACTGTCGCTACTGCTCTTATTCCTCCAGAGACAATACAGATGTCAGTTTCGCCCCGCTGCCTTTGGTTGTTTTTTCTAGTATCTTTTTGGGATCCTGAAGTAACTTACATCCTCAGCACTCCGCTATCAATGCGTGGCCCGAAGCTTTGGCAAAGCCTTACACATGCTTGCACCCCTTCCTCTGCAGAATCAGCACTTTCATCCAAAAGAAACTTATCTCTGCAAAATTCTCTGCGGCACATCGACACCTCATCTTCTATCAGACCACAGACAGCATTAACTACAGCAGCAGCATCAGTTTCCCCAGCCCGCAGCTCGAATGTAGCTCCAAATGTCTAAGTCCGACATTAAAAAATTAAAAACTTCCACATTTATAAGTAAATTGCCTTATGCTATGGTATGCCAATGGTTGTTGAGAGCATGGTGGACAGGGTGATTATATTCTGGATCCATTGGGCTGGCCTTCTTGATCCGTAGAGGTGGGTATACAAAAAATGCCAAAGTACAATTTGTAGTTCAATCACTCGAGAGCCAGAAATTGTCCACCAAATGACATAAAGCAACTATGAACTGAATTTCATGGTTTCAACAGCCCTGCTTGAACGGACGTGGGCGTAAAGGAGGTTGACGGCAGTTTATGGTAATGAGGGACAGGGAACCTCTGAAGGGTGCTGTTAATGCAGTTCCACTGTCATAGAAGGCAAAATGTTTTCTGGAGTTTGGGGAAGCTTGAGAGGAAGGACAACTGAAAAGTCACAGAAATGGAAAAGAGTAAGAAAGCCAGTCAGTGCTTCCACTTGAATTTGAGACGGAGCTGCACAGAGGATGTTCTTAGATTATGTTAGTAATGGGACGATGGCATATGACTGAGGTGAGGTAGTTATTATTGATGTCAGGAATATGGCCATGTGGCAGTTTGAGGGAGAAGTATGCACAGGTTTTCCACACGTGTGTAAAAGAGGGGTGCAGTGATGAGGGTTGTGAGTTAACAAAAAACAGGCTGTCTTCCCTATAGAGGAAATCCTGAAGTGGGGGCTAATAGGTGTGAAAGACTAAAAGTGGAAGGTGAGGTGGAACAAACACAAGCTCAAAGTAAAGTGTCATGAACAGAAGTGATAGCGAGAGGATGGAAAAGGGAATGATGAGGAATGAACCTGGAAAAAAATGGTGTTATGACTTGAAAATCACAACAAAGAAAACCAGCAATGACTACTTAAACAAATTTATTCTTCAGTGATAAAAAAAACTTCTACAAATAATTCAATCTTATAATAACACTCTAATGCCACTATGTAACTCTGTTGCCAAAACAAAAATTCTGCTCCTACTGACCAAAATCACAGCATTTATATATACTAGCAACATTCTGGAAAGATCTACAGGATTCCTGGGTAATCCCGCCCCCTCCAGGCAGGAAGATGCCAGAAGCTTCTAGAAAGCACTAGTCTATTACAAGGAAGTGATATTACATCAGATCATGTTTTGCTACAGACACACCACCAGAGGTTGCTGATAAACAAAATAAATAGCTGACCAGCAAGGCAGCAAAAACAACATGTAACAAATCTCCATTTACAAATGATATACAGTGCTTTACATAAAATACTCATACATAACAATGGGACAATGGGAAAGGAGAGACAGGACAGTGGCCATAAATTGTGAACGTGAAGTTGATACCAAGTCAATCAATCTAATCAATCAATCAATCAATCAATCAAATCATTTATCTAACCAGATAAAACCAATTGAGATCAAAGTCTCTTTTTCAATGGTGATCTGGCAGAACGCAACAAGTCACACACTAGTATTACATAAAAACAACACAGTTCAAGACAATATTGACAAAACAGTACAGTATAATACAAAAACAAGGGACAGAATAGAGACTACCATCTGACAGGACAAAACTAAATTTACAAAAAAAAAAAAAACCATAAGTTCTAAAAATGGCTCAATATAAAAACAGTGGAAAAATATATCTAAACAGTACGACAGGAGCAGCTGATGGGAAAGGCCTCAGAAATCTTTTGTCTGAAACTTGGTATGGAGATGGGAGCAGCAATTTTGAGATGAATTTGAAGGTCATTCCATGACCAAGGGCCAAAGTAAAACAGACTCTTCTTACCAGCGTCAGATCGCACAGGAGGCACCTTGAATCGCAACCAGGTGTTGGATCTGAGGTTGTAAGAGTTCTCAATTAAAACAAATTTAGAGCAAATGTACTGGGGTAGTTTGCCGAAAATAGCCTTGTGTATTAAAACATACCAGTGGTGCAGCCTGCGCATAGCTAGTGAAGGCCAACCAACTGAAGTGTGCAGTGTACAGTGATGTGTCCTATAGGGTGACTTGGAAATGTATCCCAGTGCAGAATGATAGAGCGGATCGAGTTTAGCCAGGAAAGTGGGACACGCAAATTAGTAAACAGTATCGCCATAATCAAGTTGAGACAAAAATATATTATTTACTAGCCGTTTGCCAAAAAAAGAGGAAAAGCAAGATTTTAATCTATATAAGAAACCCAGTGTAAACTTGAGCTTCTTAGTCAACATGTCAATATGGTATTTAAAAGTTAAATTCTTGTCCAGCCATAATCCTAGATATTTGTATTTATCTACAAACTCAATTGGAGTTCCTTCTAGGGTAATAAGAGAAGGGGAAGAAACTACAGACCTATGTGGTGCAAACAGCATAGCTTTAGTTTTTCCACCATTCAACAGAAGTTTAGAATCAATGAGTGCATGCTGCAGAGAGATAAAATCAGACTAAAGATGTGAGACAGCAGCCTCGAGAGAGGGAGCACTAGAGTACAAAATGGTGTCGTCGGCATACATATGTTGCAATGAATACTTAAAATGGTCACAAATGTTATTAACGTATAGTAAAAAAAGCAATGGTCCCCAAATGGAGCCTTGCGGAACACCCTTATCTATCCTCACAGGGTCGTAAACAGTATCACCAAGCTTAACACGTTGAGAGGGGTTGGATAAATAACTCTGAAACCAGCCAATCCTACTATGGCCAAAACCAACCTTTGAAAGAATGTTAATTAATATGTGGTGATCTACTGTATCAAATGCCTTAGTTAAAGCAATGAATAATGCAACACAAAAGAATTTATTATCAACAGCTGCTTTAATATCATCTAGGACTTTCAAGCTTGCCGTGACCGTACTGTGCTTAGATCTGAAGCCAGATTGCATGGGATTTAAGACAATATGCAAATCAAAAAATAATTTAATCTGGTCAGAAATTAAAGACTCCAAGATCTTAGCTAAGGCAGAAAGATTTGAAATTGGTCTATAATTGTTTAAATCAGAAGGATCACCACCTTTCAAAAGAGGTGAGACAAAGGCTTGTTTCCAAACTACAGGTAAAGTTTGAGTGGAAATGGAAAGATTAAAAATATCAGTAACTGGCTGAGCCACAATTGGTGCTGCAATTTTTAAAAAGTAAGGATCAATGCCATCAGGCCCGGCGGCCTTTTTAGGATCTAAAGTTGATAGCCCATGCAAAACTTCAGAGGCTAAGAAAAAATTAAGAGTTGACAAAGTCAATGATTGCCCTGGAAGCTTATTATGCCTTGGATCATGACTAAGACCCTGTTCATCAAATAAATGCCCAACCTTTTTAAAATGAGTATATAAAGCATTAGACAGAGTGGATAAAGATGGTGGTGTTAGCAGCAAAGGGAAATTTTAGGCGTATCTGAAGCACAGGGAATACGAAATTCAAGGCATCGGGGCAAAGGAATTTGAAGGGATTGCAGATGCTAGGGAAAGGAGTGTGATGAAATAAATAGTTGGAAGAGGGGAAGTGGGTAAGGCCTTATTTACCTTTCTTCGGGAGAGAGGTTTAAAGGGAAGGATATAATGTTGTTTGGATGCGACCTGACACTCCCGAAGTGGTGGCTTATGCACTTAAACAACCCAATAAATTAGCAAGAAATATGGACGGTGTGAGTTGGGTAAGGCACAAACATGTTTGTTTCTTTTGGATTGTCTAGTTATTGACATTTTACGTATATGATTTTGGATTTAGATGTTGGATTACGGATGTATGGAGTTTCAAATGGATTGTAATCCAGTGGAGGGAAGTAATAAAAAGAGGGCAAAGAAGGAAAATTTGTGGTCAGAAGGATGGTAAATGTTACAGGATACAAAGCTAACCATGGATTTTCAGATGCACATGGAATCAGGAATTTCTTGAAATGGAGATGGAGGCAACATGGCAGCTCTGTTGTGCTCCACAGAGTAGTGAAGTAATAATGTCACGCTGGTGTCAGAAGTAAATGTTCCCATTTTACTCATAGACTTTTTAAAATATTTACTTTTGAAGCACTTCCTGTTGTTTTCAAGCCTCCATTGATTTTCAGATTTTGCGTCATATTTCCAAGTAACAACAAATGTTGTTTTTCTTCACTGGAGTTGGCTATAATGTAAATCATTTAAATTTTTTCTCCATCATGCTAATCCTCTTTGTAATCTAAAATCTACGCATCCCATGATCCTCTAGATTCCTGGGCAGAATGAGTTCATAATGAATTAGAAAATTTCCATCACCTTGCAATAGCTATTTGTTTGCATAGCCTGGTGAGACTATGCTAATTAGTTAGTCACTCTACATTCTACTTAGGTATGCTTTCCTTGCTAGATATCAAGTTTTGCAACTAGCACCAATTTAATTTAATATCCAAGCATCTTTGGCCAATGTTTGTTTGCTTAACAACTCGGTAGCTAGTGAACGAGCTAATCAGCATTGTCAACGCATAAATGACCAGGCTACATGGCTAATTCATGGGTACTTGCTCATCTAATGCTAGTTAAATACTGAAATAATCACTATTCACTGTTTCTAGTGATTTATATTCAACAACTAAGGCTAGCTGAGCAAGTGAACTAACTGTTAGCCGGCTAACTTAGCCAGCGAGCTAGTTTACCGACTTTGGTCAATGGCAATGTCATATTTGGTGCACATAAATGCCGGCTAGCAAAATAATTGTGGCTCAATGCCAACTGAGTAGCAAAATAATGGATATTTACGGTTTTTATTGACTTAACTAGGTCATAGGCTAGCGAACCAGCTAGCTAGCTATTTCACTAGCTTAGCTAGTTATATTTGGTGAATTTTCATACCAGCTAGCTTGCTAAATAACAGTATGGTAAACTAACCATTGACTGTTTTCTATCGATTTAGCTATGCGCAAAGGATGTAATTAGCTATCTGGCTGGCTAGCTAGTTTGCTGGTGTAGCTAGTCATATTTGTGCACATAAATGCTAGCAAGCAAGCTAAATGCCAAAATACTAGCTATTCACTGTTATCCATTTATTTCTAGGCATGTTGATAGCTAGCTGACAGTGGCCCGCTGTGTAGTAATGGTTGCATGGAGATAGCCAACGGCAATTCTGGTCACTGATTGGCTTCCGTCGAGTTATGTTGCGAACATCTGCTGAAACTGTGGTACCCTATTGGCCAGTAATAAATCACGGGGTATTTGCTCGTTTGTGTAGGGGACATGTAGTTCACAAAATTGGACTACGAACCGGACTACAAGTGCAAAAGCATATCATTTTTTGGCCATAAACAACGAATTTGATGTGATCATTTGCATCAGTATACGCCGTAGGCTAATTTAGAAGCGAGCCGGCTCATAAAAATAATAAGAGTTCGAGCAATGCCGGAAAGTGTCTGAACCCCATAATAAATTTCCATAGGGATTTTACTTCCGATACCAGAAGCTAAGTAGCTGCGATGTAGTCACTGCACTCCTCGACTGGATCTCTGAAGCGTCTCAAGCCTATTTACCTCATTGATATGCGCTGTTTGCTGCCACCAAACGGAAGTGCATCACATTTCAAGATGGCGACCCCCTATGTAACGGATGAATCTGGTAATTCTGAGACATGCTTATCAAGCTAGCTTTGAGTCGGTTTGCTGCAACTAACATTTTCGTATTCTGTAGACTTCTCGTAATTCGTAACTTTTCTTCAATTTTCAGTGTATCGAAATAATACTGTTGGTGGGCGTCTGTGTTTAGCGTTGGCGCTGTAAGCCTCTTGGCTAGCTAGCTAACTGGTGACTGATCTGAATTGCCAGAGCATTTTTGGTGCTTGCATCGTAAACTGGTTGCGAGCAAATTCACGGAATTCGCTTGACTTAAGCTGGCAAGCTTTATTGTGGATTCAGCTCCTTGTTACATGGCTTGCGCCGTCTTACCCGAAAATTAGCATCGTTCAGTAAGATCTGGATGCAAAAACGGTGGCTAGTTGAGTGATGATGTGCAGATTGAGCTATGCCTTGCTATAGCTTGTTCGATCGGTTAACTGACTGCCCATCTAGGTAGCCTCAATGTTGGCTACAGTTAGATTCATCATTATAAAAAAAATGGTACGGCACCTGTACTTTCATGTGAAAATCTAATGGCTTGCTATTGGTTTATAACTTCGCAAATTTCCTTTAGCGGTCGTATTAGCTTGGTGACTGCTGAGCTTGGCTACTTTCCACTCAGCTTGCAGCCCTCCAACCCTCCATCCACTCTCTCTGGACTCCCTGGGATTTACAGACCGGTAGCATCAGCCAACGTGACAAACGATTAAGCTCACTGATTTTTTTTTTTTTTTTTAAATTGCAGAAAGGTCACTGTGCGAATGACTTGTTGTTTCCGAGGTTAATTTATGATAACGCGATTGAATGGCTTCTGTTGAACGAGTGTGTGTGTGTGTGCGTGCGCGCGCGCGCGTTCTTGCACGCGTTCATTTTCTAGAATGTATATTGTCTGTGTTTTATTTATATTCATACGTTAGGGGTTGGATTTGTTTATGAGCGTGATTTCGTGTTTGCTTTGCCAGGGTTTGCACAGTTTGAAGGGGAAAAGTTGTGCGTTATGAATTTCAAGAATGTAATTTTATGCGAATTCATGGCCTGCCCTTAATCATTAAAGATGCAACCAGAATCCAACCCCAAATCGGAAGAAGTTGGGGCGGTATGTTAAATTAAACCGAAAGAAGCGGCTTGTAAATTATTTTTACCCTGCATTATGTTAATCATGTTGAATTATGCACAATATTTAATGTTTCATCAAATTAATTTTATGGACTTTTCAAAATGAATACATTTCAATTTGATTCCTGCAACAGATAAAAATCTAAACAAGCAAAAAAGCAGGGGCAGTAAAGAATTTAACACATTATAATGTTGCTGTTCCTTTTTACAACACAACTTCAATCCATTTATCCAAAAAAAAAGAAAAAAAAATGACCTGAAATATTGATTGTTAGACCGGAATGCTTGTTTCCGCTGTGTAATGGTCCATCGCAGACAGCTCTGAGAGGTTGCCGACGCTTCTGGGCACTGTTAACACAGGCATTTGCGCAGTAAAGTTTTACCCGCTATTTGTGGATGTGTCTACGTATTGCAGAATTAGCAGAACTTGACAAAGGTTTGCCAAAGTAATCCAAAGCACGTGGTTATATCACTTATAGAAAAATGGCGATTCTTGATGAGGTGTCGTTTGAGTAATAGTAGACTACAGGTGTTCATCTTAGGCTCACACCCTTTCGCTTTACCCACAGAAATTCCTCAAAATTCCCTAACATTTAAAATTGTTATGCTCCATCGAGGGTAAAATATCCAAATCCTTAGCTTTCCCCTCTTTGTTTGTGGAACATTGTTTTTAAACCTATAAAGAATTTTTGGTCAAATGGGTGATCCTGAGCCCTTCTTTGTTCCTGATGTCGAATCATGATTTCAGTCACCTGCTAACATCAGTTAATAACAACAACAATAATAATAATAATAATAATAATAATAATAGTTTTTCTTCATTACCACCATTAATTTCCATTGTCCAAACTTATTTTGGAATGTGTTACAGGCCTGAATGGCAGCAATATATGAACAAAGAAAATTAAGCTCACCAGACAAAGCAGTAGGCCTGAATCTTGTTCTCTTTTGCCCTCCAATGAAATACAAGTTAAAGGAAATTTAGAAATCACTGCATATTTTTTTTTTTTTTAATGTGCATTTTTCATACCGTCCTAGTATTTTCTGAGTTGGGGGTTGTATATAGTTGTGCAATTATTTGCTTGCACAACTGACTGTAAATGCACTAAAATACTGTCAAAAAAAAATTATGTCATTCTTTTGATGAACTCAGAATGTTGTGATGCTATACAGATCAGTGCACGATGCAGAAAAAATGTTTATTAATGTTTATTTACTTTCCCCAGGAACCAATGAAAGTCGTACATTTGTTTAGTAAATAAACAAGTTCACAAAAAAAAGTTTTCATACTTACTGAAGAGTTTTCCTGACTCTGTGCTCAATGGTGTATTTATGTTTTTTTGTGGATTTTCTTGTAGCCATTACTAGATTTATGAAGGTCCACAACCAACTTTCTTCAGAACTGCTTTTTCTTTTGTTTTCTTTATGGTTCGGGTAGATTTTATTTACAATAATCTTTAGGGGTGCCATTAGTTATGAAACCTTGCTTTCGAGAAATCAGATTTTTGATTAAATGGGTAACTCAGGTTTGCTCATTTAAATATTAGGTACCCATATTTTGGTATTTTGAGTTTATCTCTATAATGTCATTATTTTATTTATTGTATTTTTAGCGCGTTTGGAATCAGGGGTGTCAAAATTTCTTACGCCCACTGTATCTAATATGTGGAGTGTCAACTTAAGTATTTATTTTTGAGTGGCTATGACTATCCCCTTCTCTCTCGACAGGAAAATACATCGCTGCTACACAGCGCCCGGATGGAACCTGGCGGAAACCGCGGCGGGTCAAGGACGGCTATGTGCCCCAGGAGGAGGTGCCAGTGTGAGTTACTGCATTTCAGTTCACTTCTGCTAATGCCTTTTTCTTCACATGTGCACGTTGCAGGTCAGAAGCAGTGGTGAAATCAGGCCATGTAGTAGAAGTGTGCCTGTGTTGAATCGATGTTGAATCTATTTAAAATCCCGACCCCCCCCACAGTGTAATGAGACCATCTGCCGCCTTGGGGGTTGTCAGCATTTGTGTGTCATTTCTGTATGAAAACATGCCATGATGATGTGAACAAAGTATTTGCCCCTTCTCGATTTTTTAATGTATTTATTTTTTTTTATTTCTGTTTTGACATATCTGTCACATTTTAATGGTTCATACCATCAAACTAATTTTAATATTAGACAAAGATTACCAGCGTTAATGCAAAATGCAGTTTTTACAGATTACCCGAGTTAATACAAAATGCAGTTTTTAAATGATGATTTCATTTACTGAAGGAAAAAGCTATCCAACCCTACCTGGCCCTATGAGAAACTGGAATTGCCCCTTAGTCACTCTTTTAACCTATTAAACCAATTTCATTGATAATTTGGGTCATTTTCAGGAGACAACCCCAAGCTTGATTACTGCCAGCCCTGTTCAGTCTAAACATAGGTTCTATTTAAGTTATCTGGCAATGTGAAATGGCCAAAAAGCAGCACATGATGCCCCTATCTAAAGGAATTAAAGAACAGCTGAGAAATAAAGTCACTGACATCTATTAGTCTCAAAAGCGATATAAAGCCATTTCTAAGGCTCTGCATCTCCTGTGAACCATAGTGAGGGCCATTATCTGCAAACTGAGAAACCTTGGAGCAGTGTTGAACCTTCCTAGGAGTGGCAGGCCAACGAAAATTCCTCCTAGAGTTTATCCACAACTCATCCAGGAGGTCACAAAAGAACCCAAACTAATATAAACAAACTGCAGGCCTCACTGGCCTCAGTTAAGGTCAGGTTTCGTGATTCCACAATAAGACAGAGATGGGGCAAATTTGCAACCGTGGGAGAGTTGCAAGGCAGAAAACCTCTGCTGAACAAAAAGAACACAAAGGCTCGTCCTACATTTGCCAAAAAACATCTTGATGACCCCCAAGACTTTTGGGGTAATATTCTGTGGACTGATGGGTCAAAAGTGGAACTTTTTTGGATGACAGGGTCTGGTTACATGTGGAGTAAAGCCAAAACTGCATTCCTCAATAAGAACATCATCCCAACAGTCAGACATGGTGATGGAAGTGTGATGATCGGGGGTCACTTTGCTGCTTCAGGACCTTGGCAACTTTCCATAATTTATGGAACCATGAATTCTGTACTCTCATGGAAGATTCTTAGGGAGAATGTCCAGCCATCAGTTTGTGACCAAAAAGCTCGAGCAGTTAAGCTGTGCAGCAGGTCAATCATTTGAAGTGCACAAGCTTGTCCACCTCTGAATTGCGCAAAAGAAGCAAAATTAAGGTTTTAGAGTGGCCAAGGCAAAGTCCTGGCTGAAATCCGATTGAGATACTGAGGCATGCTCTTAAACAGGCAGCTTATGTTTTAAAACCCTCCAATTTGGCTGAGCAAAAACAATTCTACAGAGGAGAATGGGCCAAAATTTCTTCACAGCAATGCAAAAGACTCTTTGCCTCTTATCACAAACGTTTGTGTACAGTTGTCGTCATGGGAGGCACAACCTCTTATCAGGTTTTGGGAGGCAATTATTTTTTAATGTGGGTGATATAGGTTTTGATTGACTCTACTCTCAATAAATGAAATGATCATTTAAAAGCTGCATTTTGTGTTGACTTGCACTGTCTTCGTCTTCTATTAAAACTAGTAGGATGAGAAGAAACATTTAAATTTGACAAATAAGTAAAAATGGAAGGAATTGGGAAGGAGATTTTTTTTTCCCAGCAATATACTTGAACTGGGTCATGTAGAATCAACAACCAAATGTCAAAATCAGAGTCAGATGCTTCCGGGCAAAAAAAAAAAAAAAAAAAAACTGCTGAGAAGTCAGCTTGTCACCAGTTAACACCTCTCACCTTTTAACACATGATTACTTAACTCCTGTTCTCAAGTACTTTTCTTGTATATCAATCAAGTGGATTGTTTACCGACAAATTAAAAACCAGTGTGTAAAATATTAAGTGTAACAATTGGCAATTAAACGATTGATTCGCTCAATTGGAAAGACCAAGCAGTTGGTTGGCCAGCTTTTATTTAGGCAGTGTTACTGATGGTATTTTTCAGAACTTTAAATGCTCATCAGACAGTATATTTATGTGCAAAAGCATTTGCTTGGCTTTGAGTGCGTTCAGCCATTGCAGATGTGAAAAGAATTTAAGTCACAAAAATTGTCCAAATTGGTAAAAAATGCTTTCCACCATAAATGAATGTTTTTGAACACTAAAAAAAGTAATGCATGCTTCATAATTTTTCATGAAAAAAAAAATGCCACAACAGATGATGTAGTAGGTTGGCATTTTTTTTTTTACCAAATTATTTACATTATTTCCACTCTTTCAATCTCTCATCATAGCCTATTTAGGCATATGTGCTTTTTGGAATCACTTCTTGGTCGTTATACAACAGTGGTTTAGATTTTTTGTTCGCTTGATTGTCTATTCAGGCAAATTACACGGAAAGGTGATGAGTAATTGCGCGTTAAAAGGGGACAAGATGTGCAACCTCACGGGTGATTAGCTGACTTTTCAGCAGAGTTTTCTCCCCAGAAACATTTCACTTAATTTCTGACAATTGGTTGCTGTTTGTACAAGATCCAATTCAAGTATGAAGGTGTTTTGGAAAAAAAGAAGAAAAATGAAATGGCGCCTATACATTCCTTGGAGAGTATAGGTCTTATTATGCTATATTAAAAAAAAAAAGAAATAAAAAAATCAGGACTCAAAATTGATCCAACTTTGGCACACTTATACCATGTTGTAGCAGCAGAGTTCCTCAGGGTGCTGAAGGGCTTTTAAGTCCAGGTACCAAACACCCTTTTCTCTCTATCTTTCTGTGTGTTTGTAGCTATGAGAACAAATATGTTAAATTCTTCAAGAGCAAGCCAGATTTGCCGCCGGGAATGAACCCTGAGGATGCAGCACAGGCTCGCCAGCAGCAGGGGGCGCTGGTGGTGGCGGGAGGCGGAGCTGACAAAGATGGCGAAACGGCGGGGCTCTCGAAGACGGCCAAGCGCAACATGAAGCGCAAAGAGAAGCGTCGGCAGCAGCAGCAGCACCACCTGCAGGATGGGAGTGGCACTGCGGGAGATGGGGGCATGGAGGCTCTGGCGGCAGCTGTGGAGAAGGCGGAGCTTAGAGAGGAGGAGGAGCAGAGGGGCGGGGCCCCGGCACAGGCTGCTGATGCCCCTGCCGATACGGTGGCTGACAGGGCGAAGAAGATCAAAAACCTCAGGAAGAAGCTCCGGCAGGTGGAGGAGCTGCAGCAGAAACTGGACTCTGGGGAGATCAAGAACCCCACCAAGGAGCAGATGGAGAAACTCGGGCGGGGCCAGGCCCTGCAGAAGGAGCTGCAGGAGCTGGAGCAGGGTCCTTGAAAAGCTAGCCGTCCCAAGAAAAAGGGAAGCTGATTGGCTGGAAGCTCTGGGGGGGGACTGTTTGGGGTGGGATTACACGAGCACTGTCAAGAACTTAAACATCCCAACATGTGTGTAAACAAAGAAAAATGAACTCATCTGGATAGATACCAGTTCGACACACTCCATCCAGCAGCCAGAGACATCATGGCATACCACATTGTGCACTGGCCACGGCATCTCCGAAATACTGTTCCCACTTGCTGCTTTCGTTATCGACAGCATTTTTCATGAGGAAATTTACACCCAACCCTTTTCACTGAAGTTGTGATACCTAACAGGGGTTAAGATGAGTGACCTTCCGACTCTAGTCTTAGAATACCCTGCAGTCTCCTAACCAGCTGTTGTTTCAATAGGTTCTGTACCATCGATTATCAGCATTTCAGGACTGTCATTTGCTGTTGTTAGTCGTGTTTTTTTTTAAACCTAAATTACTAACAAAAGCTGTTATCAAATATGCTGTACAATTGACTATATTTGATGCAAAGCTTTGTTTCTGTGACTCTCTGTTATACAAACGTAGGAAATTAGAATAACTTTGTTATGGACTTGTGTGAGTTTCGGTTCCGCACTGAAACCATTTTAGAATTCAGTGATGCGATTGCCTGATCTGAGTGCCAGAAGATCATGTGAGCAAGAGATGTAATTTTGGAGCAAACTATGATTTGTTTACTGGACAAAATGGTCTGCATGGTCAAAAGAACCTTCATTTTTTAACTACCCGGAGAATGGGTTGCTTTCTCGCCCAGATGCACAGCAATGTTGAAGTACTTCCCTTGCTGTCTGTTTTAGAGCATCTGCTCCAGCATTAAGAAGCAATATTTACAATTTTTTAATCTATGGAAAACCTAGAGTATGATGTGTAATTATAGGTAATCTGTGATGAAAGACTGTAGCTGGCAGCTGACAGAATATTTTGAAGGACACTTTCTTTTGAAAACCCTCCTCTGCTTTCAGTTCTACATGCAAAATCACAGTTGCAGAAAAAATGTCTTGTACTGTTACAATGTATTTTGTTGTTTCGGATTGCTTCAATCCAGGCGGCCATTTTGGCTCTGCTATTCATCAACCAGCCACGGTATTGGAGTCCTAAGCATTTGAGGTCCTCACACATGTTGTATTCTGGACAGTATAATGAATAAAATGTCAGCTTCGGGTTGGTGGGTGGAAGTTGTCGTAATAAAAGTTCGAGCAGTTTTTTAGTTGTTCAGTATACTCTGTCACTGATTGAAAAGCGTAGATAGGTTTGTTCTAGGATGTAGTTTATGTCCAGAAACTGCATGGAGTAGAGCTCACCAGAGCTGTAGCTTTGCACCATAACCCATAGGCAGTTGGATGGAGAGGAATGCTGACTAGTAGTATACTTGAACAACTTGTTTGCTCGATCCCAAATTGAATTGATATTTACCTCTGTGAAGGGTAAAAGGTGTGGTGTAAGAAAAGATTAATACAGTGCTTGGTGAAGGCCCAAGTGATTTCCAGTTTCCTGTTATTCGTGTTCACAGATGCTAAAACACTGCCCTCTATCGACTGTACCGTGTTACTGCTGTAGAAGCTTTAGCCCTTAATGCTGCGTTTCCACTAAACGCGAAACAAATTCTTCGCGCAACCAGATTTCATTCAAAGTCAATGCGAAGACGCGAATACACGCGAAAAGACGCTAGTTCGCCTTGGGCGACGCGAATCGCGCGGGAGAAGCAGCGCGACGTGAATGGCTCGCGTGAATGCACGAAATTTGCATTTCGCTCCTCGTCAAAAATTTTTTTTGCGAAAAATTTGCGTGAGTAGTACAGTATGAATAGCATCGTCGCTACCAGCAGCAACATTGGCTAGCTAGGCTACCTCGCTTCATATTAAAACCTCAGTTAGCTACATTGCATGAGATAATGGGAACGCTTGTTACCTAGCACACGTCAAAAAACCTTTGTATCACAGTTTCACTACAAAATAGTGGTCTAGCTCAACATCGGATATGACAACATCATCAGTTTTGTGAATATTTTTTATTCTCAAGCAGTTGTCGTGTAAAATCTGGTCCCCCCATAAAATCTGGTCCCTCCACATGACTTATGTTGCATATTGCGCATCAATTTGCGTCAAATCGCGTCATTTGAGTCATCTACATGATTTGCGTAGTAACAAAGTATTCTCGGAAATGAATAAGCCAATTCATAGCATCTAAACGCCATGATTAGTGCAGACGTTATACAATCGTTCGCTTGTACTGAAGTAACGAGCTAGTAAGGCCTCAGTTCGCTTTTAGTGTAATGAGGGCAAGCTAGCTAAAGTGATAAACTGTAATGAGTAGCTAGCACACAAGTGTAGCCAGCTAGCTTGCCAAAAAGTAATCGTTCACTTCTACTGTAATAATCGCTAGCTAACGAGCCAGCTAAAGTGATAACGAACAGTTTGATGATTACCTAACGCACCAGTGTAGCGAGCTAGCAAACTAGTTCGCTAATAAGTCTACAGTATACCTCATGCACACAGCCGCAATTCAGTTAATTCTACGCCATTTTAACAGTGAGCCATACGATGATCTTGTAAGACACGTCATCTGACGCGCATTATGCGACGGAAGTCACGTGGGGGGACCAGATTTTACAAGACACTGGCAAAATGTTCATAAAGTTAAATGTTTGTGACATTAGCATAGCATTAGCGTAGCCAACTTGTTGATTTTTGGAGATTGCAGGAAGTACCGCCTGTCCCTTGAGTGTAAACAAGGCTCAACTTACATTGCTGTTGGTCGGCAGTGTGAATTCGCCTGTCAATCCTTTACCAGGTTGTGGGATTCGCGCAAACAGAGCGGAAGATCTTTAGACTGAAAAAATAAAAATGATCCCACGGTCAAACCCATAGAGATATATAATAGAACTAGAGAGAACGAGGAAGTACCTTTGCTTCAGCCAGTTAGCATGTTAGCTTCCTGCTTCCGCGTTTCCCAAGGATGCAATTTTGTGGCCAAAGATGCGGCAGCTCCATAGACACCAATTGAAAAGTGCGTATTCTTTTCTTGCCAAATAAAGCGAAAACAAAAGAAAATGTATTTGGTAATCCTTCATTATTTTGCTCTTTGTCTGACGCAACTGTTCGATGTTTTCAAGAGGGCCTGTAAATTAAGAACTGATACTTAGAGCTTGATGACAGCTTGTGCACGAGTTTGGTTTTCCAGCTGTTGCTCTGACTGCAGCAGTTCAGCCAATCAGTGTATAGTGCGTGCACGTTCCGGATTAACAGCGTTGCTCGTAATTTCCTCTCGAACTCATTCACCAGTCCACACAGACGACATATTTTCTTGGCCATTTGTGCTGTGTAATCAGATTGGCAATCTTATGAAATGGTGCCGGAAATAAGCACCCATGGAACGCCATTTTTATAGATGGCGTCGGTCAATTCCGTACTTCCTGGGCTGAAGTAGCTAGCCTAGCATCTCCCATTCAAAGTAATGGGGGCGGTACTTCCTCGTTCTCTCCAGTTCTATTATATTACCTCCATGGTCAAACCTCTGCGAATAAAGCGAGGAGAAATTTTGTCTCGCATTTGATGGAAACGCAGCTTAAGAGGCCTACCAGCATCCGAATGTGTTGGACTGCACGTGTCTTCTAACATTATCAGTGGCGAGAGCAAAGATCTCTGTGGTTTTGGACCTCCATCCCACCGCTGATCGTAGGTGACTAAACTGAAATTCATAATTTCGTATGATATTCTCATCAATATGTGGGTGGTAATATTGTGCCTGCTTGAAAGCAATGACTACTAATACTGATGAAAAGTACATTTTTATGACCCTTATTTGCTGTAAAACTGCATAAATTAAACTGCAGGTATTGAATAGAAAACACCAATGTGTATTTTAATGGATTTTTGCTCTGGCCATGAGTTGGCCCAATTAAGGACAAAAGTTTTAAAAATAAGATTCTCTTCCTGTTTCCTGTGAAATGTTTCTTGATGATTGATATTTGAAAACCTGAGACTGAAAGACTGTACTGTGGAAACATTAGGCAGGGATGGTTGGTGTGGTTTCTGTGTTTGAAATCTACTCCAGTATTGATTTTATTTCACAAAACCCCGAGAGTGTTCACTAATGTGGAAACCGTACATCCCCTGCATTCCAGATGTCTGCAGAATCTGTAGGCTGAAGGATCTCTGGGCTGTGACAAACTGCCGCTGATGCAGACCAATAGGAAAGAAGGTACCAAACTCACTCTTCAGTTGGGAAGACAATATTTTTGCCTGTTTGTCATCATTTACCATGGACAATACCAAGGTCTTTGTATCTCTACAGAGAAGGACACAAAATATACTTTGTCTTGTAATGGTTTATCTGCAAATATCTGTCTCTTTTCTGTTCAGTGACACCACAGCTTCAGTGTATTAAAGTAGCCATGTATTGATTTTAAACTTTATAAAAAATTGTCGTATTTGGTATCATCCAAAAGGGCATGCTATACTCTCTCAAACTATCAACACTTTTCACCCAGAGATTACAGTGGAATAGAGTGATCATGGATGTAGAATGGGCTTTTTGCAACCCCCAATATCGCCCTTGAGCAGCACTGTGAATCGGGCCAAGAGCTGTGACGTCTCTCGTGGGCTATCGTATGTGTATTTTACATTGCAAGCAAGATCTTGAAATCTACTAAAAATGTCAATTTTTTCAACCCCTGCTTGACTTGGACATTGAATATACATAGCAATATTTTGAGCAGTTAGCAAGCTCAAATCCAGACAGTTGTGATGCAAAATAGTCATCCGCCAGTTCCACTGTCCGAGTTTGGGGTTCGAATTAAGTACTCTGGGAATTGTCCAATGTACATAAAACTTCAGATATATGTTAATAATTACATGAACTACTGCTTCATTATAGGTTTTAAGGACTTTTTAGTTTCCATGAGGTAAAGTAAGGCAGACTATTATGACCCAGAACTTCATCAAGGAAAGTTTTACACCTCTGCTCATTGCAGGGAAAAAAATTGGAAAACAAGATATTACAGGGACGTGTGCTCGGGGTCATCGACAATAACATACTTTTTCATGATCTTAAATCGGATCTGCTAGAAATGTAAAATGAAACGAGACCAGGCAATGGACAAATTACCACCGGCAGACGATGACCGATGCACCCTGTTTTGTTCGTTTTTGTGCGGTCTTTTTAGGGATTTGAAAGGGTGTTCAAAATGCCCCTTTTATCCTCTTCCTGTTTGAGTGTCCAGAAAGTGTTTTTTTTTTTTTTTTACATCATCTCCAAGACATTAGCTTTCCGTTGAGGTATAATTTGCCCATGTTCTGATCTCTCAATACATGGCTACTTTAAAATAGTTGTTTGATTGAAATTCACCTGAGGTGCTGGATAATACTGATGGATATGATTTGCCTGATTTTGCCGTCTGCTCTGGGTATTAGTCTTGGGGATACAGAAACTGAGTTTTTTTTTTTTAATATTTTTTTTTTTTTCAACACATTTAGCCTTTTTGTCAGAAACTTTCAAATGTTCTAATGTATTTACATTGAGTTGGCAATAATCATTGATCGTTTGTTAGCCATGTATTTTTAGTGAGCCTAAATGCAAAATATAAAAAGGCACAACATCCAAGACCGTGACGGAAACCTGACCACAGTACTAAAGCAGAGAAATGCCTCATTATCCTGATAATTATGGGGCTACCTAATGGTTAAAATAGCCCATAAACGCAATGCGATCAGGTTTTTGCTCTATATTCATTGTACTTCAATCCTGAATAGTGGCTCATTTGAACTGAACAGTATCAGCGTTCCTCAATTGTGTGAGTCTCCGAAAAGCACCAGATTTACTTGGCTATAAATACAGACGTGTGCTGAGGAGGAAAAGTCTTAAAGCTGCCGCGCGTCGGCAATCCCATCTTGAGACAAGTGGTGTATTTCCACAGGTGAGGGATCTGGGGAAAGGATCGGGGTCAGGATCTTACTGACAGCAGAGATTAATGCCATTTCGTGGGGTTCAGTCCTCACAGTGTGAGCGCAGAGCATATCACAGAGTATGGTTACACCTCAGGACTGTCCTCTGAGTATAGGTACAGGACATTTCAATTTACACTCATTAAATATCAGTCAAACTCAGGGCAGCATTCTCTCTTTGCCATCTTAAAGCTCCTCATTTTTACCCCCCCGGCCCGAATTTTGGCCAGAGGGGTATTGTCGTCACCTGCGTGTCTGTCTGTTGTCTGTCGTCTGCTCATGACATTATCCGGGTCAGTACTCAGCAACTAATGATCGCAGCTTCACCAAATTTGGTATGGTAACTCACTATGGCCCATAGATGTGCAATGTCAGGTTTTTTGCTGGATTTGACCTTTGACCTTGGCCGAGGGGTATTCAGCAATGCGTTTTTTTGTTTTTTTTTGTTTTTTCCTCTTTCCTGTGCAATACAAGGGAGCCTCTTCCCTGGGAATGCACTGTGTCCTCCCATCGCCTCCAGCAGAGGGCGTGATGTTCACACACTGTGGGTTCTGATTAGATGAACTCTGTTACAAGATGGCTTGACGTGAGAAGAGTATTGAAGCCTAACAACTTGCTGATGCTTAAGTCCAGTCTACACAGGCTACTTTCTACCCTGCAGGCAAATGATGCGCTAATTATGTGGGTTAAGTAGCAGGTCCTCGTCCTTGCGCATTTTTTTCATAATCGTAGCTCGACGTGATGTAAGATGACTTTCTAGGAAATATAGGAGAGGGCAGGGTGGGCCTTGTGGCAGAATTCCTCTTTCAGACCCTGATGACGGGGTTGGTGGTCGTGAGCGGGACCGTGGAGCCCGTCTCGAAGTCGTAGTCGATCAGGGTGGG
This sequence comes from Gymnothorax javanicus, assembly GCA_029692085.1. Classification (NCBI taxonomy): domain Eukaryota; kingdom Metazoa; phylum Chordata; class Actinopteri; order Anguilliformes; family Muraenidae; genus Gymnothorax; species Gymnothorax javanicus. The sequence continues at coordinate 80,816,014 of CM056203.1, read as the reverse complement.
GTTGGCAGTGCCCAGGCTGCTGAGGGAGGTGTTCGTGCCCATCTGTCGATCCCTCAGGTTCTGTAGGTAGCTCTGGAGGGTGAATGAGGCGCAGGTGGGAGAGAGGACAGGAGACGGTGAGAGGGAAAGAGGAGTGGGCATAAAGGAAGAGTCGAAGAATGTTGTCACAGTGTGGACTCTTTAACCCTCTCCATGCTGAATACAGCAATACTAATCAGAGTTACCCACTTTTTGTGACTTATAGTACATTTTATCAATGTCAATCGTCATACCCCTTATGAAAAATTACTATAGTTCCAACCTATAGTTATCCTCTAGTAACTGGATGGTATTTTCGCCACCATAGTTTAGTATTACTATAGCGATACTATAGTTATTCAAACTACAGCAATACAGTTGTGTGGATTATAGTAATATCATGTTACTGTAGACTGCGGTAATGCTATATAATGTGATGGCTGTAGTACTACTCTAGTCATATTATGCAAACTTTAGTAATACTATAGTCATGCCATTAATACTATAGTATTTCTAAGAAATAACCATAGGATATTTTTATAAGGGACTAGACCTGTCAGGAATCAACACAATTCTGGTGGGACATATTTGTCCCGTTAGTACTGAAAGGGTTAAAGAAAGCAAGGGGGCTTGGCACCACTGCTAAAGCGTAGCTAGAAACTCACAGCAGATAGCAATTACATTGTTCCCTTGCATCAATTAAATGTGTTTGGGAGAATAATGAAAAACCATTTCGTTGCTGATTAAAAATGTGTATTTCCGTTGTGATGAGTTTGCAGTATTTAGTACAGTAGTTCAGAATTATGCCCGAAGTGAGCGTGTCTCTGAATTTGCGCTGAAACGGGCGCTGCAGGCGCTCAGAGGAGAGAGACGCAGACAGACTGACCGGCGCCAGCACGTCTCCAGCGTAGCGCTTGATGGGAACGGGCTTGCGGCGGTACACTCCCTCCTGCCCCGCGCCCGGCTGCCGCTTCTTGGCATCTCTATGGCGGATCTTCATCAGTTGCACGCGCTTCTGCCTCCGGCTCACTATGACTGAGAGATACACACACACATACACACTCACCAAAACCTTCAATAAGCGAGCATTCGCACACAGACAATAGACCTGCGCATATTATGCACACACACACATACAAATGCAAAACTAGAAGGGCTCCATTGTTTTCACCTTGGCTGCATTCAAATAGTCTTTTTTTTGCGTTGGAAAGTTCCTAAATCCTACACTGCAAAAAGTGATTTTCAAGAAAGGGAAATTTACTTATTTTAAGACTTAAAACACTTATTTCTATCACCATTTTCTTAGTAAGACAAAAAATGTATCCTTTATTTGAGGTAATTTTGATTATCTTGCCAATGGGGTAAGTAAATTTTCACTTGTCAAGCAAATATTGCAAAACATTGCAAAATTACCTCAAATCAAGGATAAATTTTTTGTCTTACGAAGAAAATGGTGATAGAAATAAGTGCTTTAAGTCTTGAAATAAGTAAATTTCCCTTTCTTGAAAATCACTTTTCGCAGTGTAGAAAATGACCTGGAATTATTTACGTGGCGCCCATGATAAGTTTGTTCACATTCGATTAATGTAAAGTAAAGGTGCCTCAATACTTCCTAACTTGTCTCATTTAGCGTAGGGTACACTGGTGACTGAACCATCCTTTATGAAAAGAAAGCAGGTGGCGCGACCCCACAATACTGAGCGGCAGCAATATTCAGAGCGATGACCATCCATCCGGCTAATAATGAAAACAAACAAACATGACGGGCGAGAGACGCATGATCCCGTTGCCTGGTGTAAGTGCATTCGGATTCTCTCGTTAGCGCAGTTGTCCAAAGTTGTTATGAATTCCACTTTACACCTTTCCTTTACTTCATGACATTTTCCATTAAGATGTAAGAAAAGTAGTTAGGAATTAGACGATAAGACGTAACTTTCTGACATTTCAAACGTAGCCCTTGTCTGTGATGTTGGCCTTAACCTTTGATCTTGACCTTTTACTGTCACATTTAACCAAAATCAGTCTTAAATTTTTTTTTTAATGCGTCAGCTCAGTCACACACAATATTAAATTTGAAAGCAACTGCTGATGTGAAGATTTGCGCTAAATAATGATGCATCACCGCTCTTTTCGGACCACAGTGCAGTCGTTTGACTTCAAGACGCTTGGATTATGCTGTTGGGGCTGTATGGACTAATTTAATGGTGATTATTTACCCACTTTCTGGACTCTGAAGAAGTCCCATAGCTGAGTCCCCATTGACCTCAGTTGTTTTGGAGAAGGCTGCTACTGAATTTAGCTGGAATAATGTCACTGTATTTTACGGATTAAGAAACTTCATCTGCCTTTCAACTAGCATGGGGGAGAGTAAATAATGACGGAGTTTTCAGTTTTGGGTGTACTGTTCCTTTAAGGCCGGCTGTGACACTAAAACAGTATGCAGAGGGAAGCGTAGGTAACTCACCCTCTGTATGGGAGTATCCTTCCCCCGTCAGTTTCCACTGTATGAACATGCCCGTCAGGCTGAGCATGGGCCAGACTCCTGCGATGACCCAGCTGTACCAGCAGAGCGGCGCCGTGGGCCTCAGCCGCAGTCGGTCATACAGATGCACTCCCAGCTCCAGCATCTCCACAAAGTAATCAATGCACACCACTAGCACGGCCGCCCCAAACGTGGCGGTGGAGAGTATGGTGAACAGGCGCTGCCAGCGCAGTGCCAGGACGGCACATACCGTGCCCGTGCCCAACAGTGCGCCAAGGGGCACCCAGATGGTGCCTGGGCTATAGTAGGGGCTGGAGGCCAACAGGGCGGCGATAGCGAGCAGAAGGCCCAGCTGCAGTCCGGTCAGGAATAGGCCAACGCTGCGCACCAGCATGGTGACGAGGCCGCACAGTGCCCCGACGCCCAGCCCGATGCCCGCGCTGGCCTCTACGCTTAACGGAACGTCCAGCACGCGCTGCTTATAGCACAGGAGGAAGGTCACCACCGAGCCGAACATCAGCCCCGACAGGAACATCACGGCCTTGAAGCATCGGTACCCTGTCAGGGAGACAGCAAGGGACAGACAGTTCTTCAGGATTGGGACCACATTCCCGTTCACCTGCCTCTTCAGTCTGTTCCTCATCTTCGTTTATTAGGAACACTCCTAAGCTTTCTGTGGTCATCAGGATTGGGACTGCATTCCTGCTGAACTGACCCAACCTGCCATCTGACAGCTCTGCTTTGGCGAGGGTGATCTCCATCTGGCCTCTGCACTGGACGCGCTCATTACCGTCTGATCTGAACTGTCCTCATTCTACTCAGGGCTCCATCCCTATATGTCCTTACCGTGTTCCTGTCATTAAACCCCACTATTGGATTGTCCTCTGTCTCTGCATCTGGTTCCTTGTCTGGATCATAACAGGATAGCCTTCATTGCCCCTATGCATCCAAAATACTGTTGCTAGTTTGTAGTTGGACCGCTAAATACTGCTGACTGGTGCTCACAACTGCTAACTGTGAGAAGATCCCCACAGGTCTTGTCACTGGCAAAATACTTTGACCCAGTCCTCTGGCCATAATGATTTGGCAAGTGTCAATATCGCTCAGAACCCTTTTCTCCAGCATCACAGCACTGGCTACGAGCACCGTTTACTTACCATCTAATGTCTGTTTGCAGCAGAGCTTGTGTAATCCAGGGGTCAGACAGCAGAAGTTCTGACATATTTTCATTCCACCCGTTAACTCCAGCCAGCTGATTTCACTCGTTAGTTTTACCTCCTGGCTGAAGAATAGTGCCAACTGACAAGTCTTTTCGTAGCTGGAACAATATTCTGGGGTGGATTTTTACTCTCCGAACCTGGATTACACACCTCTGGTATGCAAGTCTTGATATGCGCTGTTGTTACAAGATAATCAATATAATTTGCTTCATCTGTGATTGGTCTCATAATTTGTTGGCTCCTTGGTGTGTTAATTTCTTGATTTTCTTTGAAAATAACAGAAGAACAGAGACAATGAAGGACAGTAAACTCGATCAGTCCAGTAAGGAAACTGCACTACTCAATTATATCCACAGGGGGGCAGGCATTGCCGTGTTCTGTAAATGGAGAGGGCAATGAGAGTTCACTCGTCAAGTGAGACCCCATAGGCCTTGGTTTGGGCTGGTCTGAAAAGCCTTGGAGGATCATGAATATCAGGCTTCCTGTCTTAGCTCACCAAGCAAACCTACATCCAGATTTCGCTGGTGAACTGCTGTAATACACCAGTCTCATTGCAAACACTCAAAACCATAGGGTTAAAGGGATTTGAAAAAATAAAAATACCTAAATAACTGTATTTGTATAGCGCACAAAATCTTAAAATCCTAAGGTGCTTCACAAATCCAGACAAAAAAAATCTAACAAATCTAAAAACATGACAAGTTTCTCTAAATGTTAAAATTATGTATCTCTAAATACATCTTAGTTCGTTCAAACCTATTAAACTATTAAAATCATACAATTATATATAGCCGTATAGATGCGTCTTGAGTTTAGTTTTGAGGCTGTTCAGACTAATTCTGTTTCTTACATCATAAGGCAATTTATTCCATAATTTAAGTGCACAAACTGAAAAGGCTCTATCACAATATGTCTTAAGGTTGGAAGGTGACACTTGTAAAAGCTGGCAGTCTGAGGGGTGTACAGTTGTGCAGCATACAGAGGGGGTTGTGGTTCCATCTGTCTCTCAGGTGGGAGAAAATGGGCTAATCAGCTTTATTTGCGTCGGCTCGACTGAATCAGCCTGACGTCTGTCCTTGTAAATTTTCCTGGCCCACTTTTTCACTAAGGCTGCTGTGTACGGAGGGATATATCCAGGAAAATAATTCTTTCTCTGTCAGATGATTGTCAATGTGCATATGTCTTAATTGTATGAATTGATATACAGAAATATACAATCCCTTAAAAAAATTCTTTGCCCCCTCCTGATTTCCTCAATTTTTGCATAATTGTCAGCCTAAATGGTTTCAGAGCTGCATGTAATATTGCATTTAAGACAAGAAGAACACGAGGAAACAGACTAAAATTTAAAATGATCATTACATTAATTGAATGAAAAGGTTCAGCCAACATTGGTATCACCCATGTGAAAATTAATTGGCCCCTAAACTTATGACCATTTTATACAGTCAATGCTTATGACTGGTTGCGCCATTTTTGGGAGCAACAAGTGCAACGAGATGTTTTTGAGAACTAAAAATCAGTCTCCTACACAACTTCAGTGACATTTTGCACTACTGCTTCTGGCAGAATTGCTTTTGTGCAGCCAATGAAGGGTTTCCTGGATGAACTGCCCCTTTAAGGTCCTGCCACAGCATCTCCTTGGGAATTAAGTCAGGACTTTGAATTGGCCACTCTAAAATCCTGTTTTATGTTTCTTTTGAACCATTTAGAGATGGACTTGTTCTTGTGCTTCAGGTAGTTTTCTTGCCGGATAACCCAACTGCCTTTGAGCTTCGGATCATGGGCTGATTTTTCACGATTTTCTCGAGGAGTTCTTGACTCTGTCAATTATGGGAAGTTGACCTGGACCTGAAGCAGCAAAGCATCCCGACACCATCACACGACGATCACCGTGTTTGACTCTTGGTATGGGGTTCTTATAGTGGAATACTGTGTTAGCTTTACCCCAGAAGTAATGGAACCCATAGCTTTTAATTAAAAAGGAAATTTTTTATCTGAAGCAAGCCCTGTTGCTTCTTAAATATTCGTCTAAGGTTCAACATATAAAAATGGAAGAAATCAGGAAGGCGGGAAATACTTTGGCAAGGCATTGTATAGTATATGCTTACTCACACTTGGATTATATACTCACAGACGCAGGCACTTGTGCATTCATACCCATGCCTGAGTACAGTACACGGGCATGAGCAAACATCTATGTAGGGGTGCGAGGCTTCGTGTTCCAGGCTCACCGAAGAAGCAGTAGATGATGCCGAATAAGCAGCTGGTGGAGCAGATGAGGGTGGGGATGATGGCATACTTCCTCTCAATCACCAGCTGGCATGTGTTCACCTCCGCTACGCTGGGCGTCGTTCCCGCGAGGGGTGGCTGAGAGGGGTCGCTCATTTCGGGAGGTTTCGGTACGCGGAGGGAGTGGTGTTATTGTGAGGTCATAGCCGGCACGACATGCACGCCACTGAATCTGTGACCAAAAAAAAAAGTAATTGTATGACATCTCTGCCAGACGCTTAAAATACCACTTCCTGAAACATTACAAGGGCTGCTTGAGCACTTTCTCCACACTTGGAACACACAGTAATAAGGGCTGACCATTCATTGAGTGGTTTTCAGGGATCTGAGCAAAAAACGCAAATGGAGCATCTACGATAACCCCATTGGATCAATGTGAGTCCGCATGTGAAAAGGGTGTGACACCTGACAGCTGGTTGTACTGCTGTCCAGCTCAGGGTGCCAGTCTGTGCGTGTTAAGAGGGGTATTGGCCATATGTCCCATCGGCATTTCTGAACGTGGATTTAAACCATAAGAACCATCAACCATGTGACGTATTAAGCTCATTGAGAAACAGTGTAGTAGATTGCAGGACAGGGACCTGGCTCTGTGTCTCAGTCTTTCTTAAAGGGATCAAACAAATCGCTCTTTCTCTGGTGCCTTCTTTAGCCTCAAGATGAAAAAGTTTGCGACGTGTTTTGAGGAATCCCACAAGAGACTCGAACAGACTGCTAATTCAAGGGTTTTATGAACATGATTTATCCATACAGTTTCCCAGTCTCTTTTAATACTACTGGGCTGTTTTACTGGTATTAATGTGGTTCCCCAGCTATCTTGTTTCCTCATCTTATAATGAGGAAATGACCTTTAATGGGGTTTGGGAATTTGCATGTGACAACCTGCTGTCAGTAAATGACGCAATATAAATATAGAACCTTTGTCATGCTCATATGAAGCTCTCATTTTGCTTGTGAAAGAAGACTGAATGATCTGCTTTGCTCCAATTGAATTTGAGACCTGTATCTCTCAGTCCCACCATCCGACCGTTGGTGGTTCATATCTGCAACTGATAGATTGTTTTAAAAAGACTAGTGTGAATATTTGATCTTCCAATTGCATAACTGATGGAACAACACACAACTCCAACATTAACTTATTCGGACCCGATTTTCCCTATCAAAGAGACGCACGAGCATCTATGGACCATTAAAACCTTCTCAGAGATCCATCAATAGGAGTGGCTTCCGTGTACACTCAAACATCTGCGCACATTATGTGACATTAGTAAGTAGGCGTCAAAAGAACAGCAATCCGTCGAAAGAGGCTAGCTCAACTTCAGCGCTAGTACTGCCACCCTGTGTCGGGACTCTGGTGTGGGCACAAGAGGAAAGTGCTTACGTAATTAACTTTGCTTACCTTTGTTACTATGCTCGCCTTTAGTTTGTGGACATTAATAAGGCATTCTATTAATTGCATTATTAACTATATCCTCCCAAAAAGCATCTTCTTTGGTGCTATTATGTTGTTTAAAAAATATCAAGCACATGCAGGGTGTTCAATAATGTTACAACAGTTGTGTTTGAAATCGTACAGACAACTTGTTCGCAACAAACTGAAAAAAGGAAAATACAAATAGATGTAGTGATCAGTCTATGTGCACATAATCAGATGTTGCGCATGCAGAAAAATCGCACCGTCCACATTAAATGTTTAACATAAATGGTCTGCGACAGTCGAGTTGTCATACACCTACAGCCAGAAACCACCAATATATATGCATTTCAAAATAACAATCAATTCAAAAACCAAAATCAATAATCAAGGAGAGCAACAGGGAAAGATGCATGAAGAATTTTAATGATCATCTTGCTTTATGTTTTATTGTTTTTGAGAGAGGGAAGTTACATCTATTCAGAGGCCAGATAGTTGTGTAAATTTCCATTGTTTCCCATTTTCTGGAACAAACTTGCCCAAAATCTGTGTTCCGGCTCCCTAAAATAAAAAAAACAAGACATCAGCCCTTAGCCCCCAGGTCCCTGTCTCTCTATCACACTTTTCCTTCCCACAGACCAAGCAGGGACCTCGGACCCTGACCTGCGCTGGACAGAAAAACAGCACAGTGAAAGCCGTGCCAGATGCACTCTTTCACTCATCTTTCTTCAACCATCCTTCATTCCTGTCCCAGACCAAGGCCTAGTGACACGAGTTTGAGCCAAACACCAAAGAGGAAGTAAACATATCTGCGCACAATGCGTTATTTGTGGACCTCCAGATAGGGCATGCAGATTTGGACGAACTCAAAAGCAGCTTTGTCCTGATTATGTGTCTGTAGGATGTGGGCCGCTCTAATGGGCGTCCCTCCTCACAGAGCACAGATCCTGAAGGAAGATGGGACAGTTCCATTCAAGAATCATCCTGCAATTAGGAGACCAAGCCCTACTCGGCCGAGTGAATCTGCAGTCCGGATGGCTTGGGGAGGCATCTATTCAAACTTTAGAGATGTCCACTCACTGTCAGAGAGAGGCTGGCCCATTGAATGCTGGTGAGTTAATTAAACTGATGGTTTGTTTTTATCCGAGGCCAAAGTATGGCCACCGGGTATTGCGAAGAACTTGCGCCCATCTGTCTGTCTGTCCGTCTGTGTAGACAATAACTCCTTTCCTATTAATCTCAGGGTAATAAAATTCACAGGGACTGTTCTTGGGACATATAGCTTGGACAAGTTCGAAGATGGGTAACCTTGACCTACTTTGAGGGGTCAAAAGGTCACATTCTTTGTAAACACTGTTTCCTTGATTACATCCACTATTTTTGTTGTAGCTGCGTAAAATTTACAGTGTGTATGTTCTGGATAATCATCTTGCAGAATATTAAAGGTGGATGACCTTGACCTGGTTAATGGGGTCAAAAGGTCACATTGTTTCTGAACAGTGTTACTTTCATTATGCTTTTGCACTACCATGACATTTTTTGGTGTTGCTATGTCAAATTCATAAGGTGTGCTCACTGGATAATCAAGTTGGAGGACATGGAAGCTACATGGCCTTCACCTACTTTAGATACCTTCTAATAACAATTTCATGTAGCAACATTATCCACCACACTGTTCAGTCACCTTCAACATAACATCGAATTTTGATGACTGCGCATCATGTCAGACTTCATATTCTGAATGCCAAATGATGTAAAGTCCCAGCTGTCCTGTTCCACACTTTCCATATAACCTGCCAGGTCCTAGATGAAATTGGACAATTGCCTCTGTCTTCCTTTTCACTCTTGAAACTTCTCTCAAGCCCGAAAGTATTAAACACATTGTGTTACAAAGGCATACATTAAAAAACCCTTTATATGTTGTCATTCCTTGTCTTATGCCCATACGGCCGAGGGTACTTTAGCGTTGTGTTCTATGTTTTTTAATTGGGGTTGTTCAAGGTGCTCATTCCTAGTCAGTGTGTTACCTGCAGTACGTAGCAGTCAGCAAGCATTCAGCCTGCAGAAAGAGAGCTTAGTCCAGGCGCGGAAGCAGAGCAATCCACTACTGTGGACGAGGACGGCAGCAAACCGTATGCGTACGGCCTGGCTGCTCTAACCCTGAAGCCAAAATACCCTGGGGTCGTTACGAATAACGAAGGGCTTCCGGAGCTATGCTCCCAACCAGCCTGACACGCCTATTCCTCAGAATTTCGGGGGCGTGTATCTGTGTCATCCCAAAAGCCCCGCCCCCCCGCCCATTTGCGAACACAGCCGGCTGGGGCTGCAGACCCGGGAGAATGGGGGCTTTATGCTGCCACACAATGGCTCTGCCAACAGGCTATGACCCCTCATTGGGGCGAATCGCAGTGCGTGCCAGTTAATCTGGGTGTCCTGCAAAAAACAAGAGCTGGAAGCTGTTTGTCGTATGAACTCCCTCACCCTCCCCCAACCACCATCGTTCTAAGTACGAAATTTCCGATCAGAGGGGTTCTTGTGAACAGACAACAGCGGAAAAACAGTGTCCTGGCACTGGTGACGGTCCTTTTCATTCAGAGTCACCGTCTCCTCCCAGGCCCGATATACTCGACATTTCCTCGCCCCTCCTATCTCAGCACCCTCCCTCCTAAGGTTCCACTCATAACATTTTCAGTCACCCCCGCATTACTGTATACAGTGGTATAGACCAGTATAGAAACGTGTTGTTGTTTTTCCTTACAGACACGCCTTTCCCGGAACTTCTTGCTGCCTCCCGGATTGATAGAGACTCGCTGACAGTTGAGGCCAGTGTGTACCCTAGATCCCCAGCGAGTGCCTCGTGAGGTTGTGCCGGATAAAACTGGGGTGTGGCAGCAGGGAGAGTGGAATTCCTGTGGACATCTTGCGCTTCTCTTTCCACAGGCTATGGGGAACCAGTGGCACCACAGGGCGTGTGTATGCGAAGGCTACCCTCACTCTCTAAAAGACTGTGCTGGCGTGAAGCCCGTCTGTCCTGCAGTAGCCCCTGCTGCATTCCCAGGCTCACTGTGGCCCTTCACTGTGTTCTGTACTCCTGTGAGCAACTCACAAGCTGACAGTGACTTTTCCTTGCACTGTCTCCCCTATGAGCCACTCCCAGGCTGACAGAGGCTTTCGCTGCACTACAGTCTAATCGCAGCGAATCCCAGGCTGACTGTGAGATGCTTTGACCTGAACCACACCCAGGCCAATTTTGACTGACAAGTTAGTGAAATAACCAGGAGCAATATGTACAAAAATAAGCAAGGGCATGCAGTTTCAGCATGTACTTGAGTTTTACAAGAGAAGACTGAGTGATGAAAGTTGTTTATAACTTAAATTTTTGTGTTGAACTATTCTAATCATGTTAAAACAAAAAAGAGTACAAATTAAATGCGTCAGCAGTCTGTTTGATTTTGATTGATGTTCAATCAACATTTTTATTCAGCATTTCATTAAACCTAGTGATCTATTGCAGTCACCAGGCATTGGAAGCTGGCGGAGCATTTTACTTCCTATAATTGGTGTAATTCCAAATGCAACATTTTTACTGGACGGGGACATGCAAAGTTGCGTCAAGAGTTGGAGACGGGAGAAGCCAAACTTTATTGCATTGTTTGGCAGTGGCATACAATCTATGGGTAATCGCTGTCCACAGAGGGGGTGGGGAAATCTCAGGAGGTTCAGGCCCAGTGACATCACAAACTGAGAAAAGTTCCAGCTGACATACTGGTACTGAGTTTTTACTAGTGAGTAAATTGCATCATGAACAGAGAAGCACTTACACGATGCAACAATATTCACGGTCGAAGCATGATATCCACCAAAAGATAGAAAAAAGTCTCGATTTGAATGCATGGTGACTTTAATGGTTAAGGGGTGATCTGGGGTTAAATGAAAAATGACAGCAGGAAACAACTCTGAATTAATCTAAAGAGGTATATGTAATAACCACCAAAAAAGATACAAGTTGGCATTTTTCTGTTTATGCGGTTGCCATGGTAACCGAGGAAGCTCATTAAATATACAGAAAACTTCTGGCACCAATTCCTCTTTAACTGTAGGATAGAATTCAGTTTATCTTTCATTATTCAAAAGCCATTGCTTATCCAAATGCAATGACATAGCCATTCTTTGCCCAATTTATCAGTTTTGTGATTTTGGGGCATTTACTCAAATTTTGAAATTATTTTGCACAGAATCTGACGAATACTCAAAATATTCAAAGTATGTAACAGATAGGCAAAATTTCCCAGTGTCATTGCATTTCTAATGAAGTAAAGTACCTGCAGCCCAAATTTCATTGATTTTCAATGATAAATAAAAAAGTTATGGCTGCCACAAACATGAGAAATGTGGAAAAAGGAATACCTAAGGAAATCAATGGAAAATGCATTAGACTGCATTGAAAAGTTGAGTTCAGTCTTAGTCTGTGGCTTACACGCATTTTTCAGACTGTATTATCTGATTATTCAAATGTTTATCACTTTCCTGGAGTGAAAAGCATAAATTTCATCATCACAGTTGCTTTTAAATCATGATTTCATGGCAATATTCAGTTTTTAATCCTTGTAGCAATTAGTGATTATTAAAGGTGGGTTATTATAGAATATTTTTATTCAAAAAAATGTTTGGAAAAATAATCAAATTTTGCCCATTTAACCCCAGATCACCCCTCAAACAAGCACAAAATCTGTGGTATTAACACACTTTTCCATAAGAGTGTTGAGTCTTGTTTTGGCAAAAAACAACACCCCATACTTAACACCTCTGCTAGGAGACTGTGACCTTTGCCCTTTCACCTTAAACCCAGCAGCCACCACCTCCAAGGGAAGTACTGGCTCACAGCTGGAAGCTGAGATTTGTTCCAAGTAATTGTTTTTCCCTTGCAGCGGGGGAAGCTGAACAGGAAAAATTGGCGGTGGGGAGGAGTTTGATGTGCAGGTTGAACAAAAATCATTTGTAACCATGGACAACAGAGATAGAAACCCACAGAGAAGCAATAAAAGCAATTGTGGTTGAACATGATGGATCCATAATGGCATCATTAATATGTGTCTTTCAGTGCTCAAGTGGTTTTCTCTACCACTCAACTGTAGAGAGAGAAGTAACTTAGGGAGCAGTACAACACATCTGGTGAGTTAGACAGCGTTGTCATTTCCCTCTCACTCTGACTAAGTTCCCGCACTTCCTGAGATGTGCACTGCTGGTGTTTAGCAGTTTGCTTTTCATGTAGCTCCGTAGCTAACTAGCTGGCAACTGTAGACGTCAAATTATGATGGCTGGGGAGGAATAATTTAGGCATTACCTTTACTAGCTAGCTACATTCTCTGAAGAGATCCTGAGTTGACAAGCGGCACTTCAGTCTCGTTGCATGATACTTCATTAATATGCAAAAAGACACTGCATCACAGGGTCCTGTACAATCCAGTATGATTGTATGTTGCTTGTAGATGTACTGTAGGCAGTGGTGGCTTTAAGCATCTGGGGGCCCTTTTCAAAATCGAATGTGGGGCCCTATAAAACATACGAGCTTCATGATTTTGCTGGATGAAAGCTTAGTTACCCCTTTGCCTATCCAGTGAATTTTAAACTTTTTTGGCTGAAACTTGATGTTTATTGTGGTTATTTATTACAATATTGGCAATAAAAATATATGCGTGCATAAATATGATAAAACTGAAATGTGCAACTCAACTAGCCAAACAAGCTAGCTGCATTGCAAACTACACGGCAAACTTATTCTTTGTTTTCTTTTTAGGGGATGGGCTAACTGGATAGCTCTACAACATAATCACTGGGATAATGATACGGTAAAATTTGGATGTAATTCTAACTTTGACATCTCACCAACATAATTTCATGTCGCTTGAGTGGACTAGGTTTAGAAGCACTAGATGACTCGTATTGCCTAACCTTAATCCAAATTTGCATTGCAGCTATAAACATTACTTGACACTAGGTGATGGAAACGCGCTTTATCGGCGTAGGGCGTCCTTTTTGTTAATATTCTCAATGATTAGCGGCGTTCTGGATGCTGCTTTTGCACACCGGGCGCCTCCCGTTTAAGCGCCCCAGACACCTCGCTATTTTATGGATGCGCTTCGTATCAAAAACAGTCCTATTTTGAGGCGCCTCAATAAAAAAGGTGCTTCACGTCATTGTCAGTCTTTTCCCTGCTGTCCAATCGTGAAAAAACCTGAAATCATTTCGCTTTTGACTAGTTCGTTGAAACGGTTAATATCAGAATGTTCGCAAAGATGAGTGACAGGAGCGTTACTTAGCAACACAGAAAAGACGCATCCAGCGCCTTTTTACAACGTTGGCTTCAAAAAAATGCAGGTCAGAGGCGCCTCGCGTTTCCACGCCGATAAAGCACGTTTGGTGTGATCGGCCCCTTATGCGGTTTTTAGAAGTCATTACAAAATGTGCCAATTCGTGAGGCTATCGGGGATCCCCAACATTTGCCTTTTTGGGGGGCCCCAAATATTTGCCCGGTTTGCCTCTCCTGGCGGTGCGCCTCTGCATATTTTCATACAGTCAAGGTTTAGGATGTTAATTCTTGCCTGGCAGTTGGGTGCCCCCTGGAGGGCGGGGCCGGTTTCAACTGAAACGGTTGAAACATTGGTAAGGCCGCCTATGACTGTAGGAGGTGAGTATATTTCCAATTCAGAGATATTTTGTCTTTAAAGCGAAGGAAAATTTGTCCATTTTCCTCTGTTCTAGGTGACCTGCTGCCTCTCCTGGAAATATTTTTTTTAAATTCTTTAATTAAAGTTTTTTTTCTTTTGACTAAATTTAAATAGGCAATAAATAAATAAATTAATAAAAAAATAAAATTAAAAATCTGACATTGGAGATTGCAATTAATTAAACTGATTTCCCAGGCTGGAAAATCTTCAGCCAACAGCCTAACCCTATGTACAAGTGCACCCCCTCACATGGGGAATGAGACCTCATACCTTTCCCTGACAATTGACTCCACAGTTTAGCATCTGTGCCCAAATAAATACACATGCAAAAAAGTCTACAATGTCTAATATGGAAAAACCTGAAGTGTTACCCTTTCACTATCCTCCCTGTTACTGCGGAAGTGGGATCTTTAAATGCAGAGATCCACAAAACACTGTGAACCTCCAGCCAGTAGGGAGTGGAACACACGCCAGCAGAACTCAACCACAGTGATACATATTTATCAGTTGATAGATTTTGTAGGGTACTGCGTTGGTGCTTCATCAAGGGTATCAAAGCATACTGGATACAGATTTTAACCTACGGAAGGCAGGTCCAATCTCTGTTGCCTGGGCTGAGACAAGTGGAAGTGTGAATGGGTAAGCATGAGAATTCCAGAGGGATCAATGTGGTTGAAGCTTAGGGTCAACTAAATCTCTCCCTCGTGCCTTACGTGCATGATCACCCAAGGCCATTGACTGGGTTCAGGTTTGAGGGGTCCTCAATCCATGTTCTACTCCTACCCAGCGAGTGCCAGACGGAAGAAACTCAGCAGCTTTACTCGAGAGGGATTTCGCCTGTAAATTGAATTATGGCTGCATTAAGGGAGGCTGCAGACCCGCGCCAGACGGCTGTGGAGGAGTCCAGTTACACGGGATTAGACGCAGGCCCAAAGGAGCTTGCTGGAGCCTGTTTCAGCTATGCCAGCTGGTGGAATATTCTGGCCTCACCCTGAATCAGGCAGCTGTTTCCAACTGCTCCAATATAAATACAAAGAATGCCACATTCCTCTCACTAATTTCAGGAATCTTGCATGAATTCTAGTGATTGGATGACAGTTTTTATTAAGTATTGTAAAATGTGTTAGAAATGGGATTTTGTTCAACCTAGAACTTGGAATGAGCTCCAGTTCCACAACTGCATCGCATCTGAAAGTCTATCAACTGTAGCACATCAGGAGGTGACGTTGCTGAAGTATGCATGCTCATCAAACAGGGCCAAATATGGTCCAAATAAGCCCATATGCCTGCTTCTGAGAGGAGTAGTAGAGAACCCTGTTGAGAAAGTTGTTGCAGGTGAACTTTTCTCTAAATGTATTCAACATTAAATCCCTAAACTGAATTCTAATTTCGGGATTTTGCTGAGGATATCCAGGATGGTACTTTATCTGAGGTAGATATGGTGTGCAGCTTCACTGATGCTTTTTTTAACCCCTTTTTGCGCAGAGGCCAAATCAGGCTGTTTTTGAGTTCCCCGACTTGGAGCTTTATAATTCAAGAGCGCTGTAACACAGGCAAACATAATAATAAACCACAAATGTAATGCCAATCTGCAGCTTTTTTTTTAATTTTATCTTCCCGCAACTGCATATTTTATGATCGGAACAAATTCCCTGCAAGAACACCGTGTGCTGTTGCCACCTCCTATGATATGGACGAGGGTTTGACTTTAGGAGGCATGCAAAATTTAAAAAAGTGAAACTATTTACAAGGAACATCAGTCTGCATACACAGTCCTGCAGTGCCCCTCTCCTCTGCAGTTCATGGCAAGCTGACCTGCTAATATTCACCTGGCACTCAAGTGAACAGGAAGCTTGTATAAACGCTTTCCATGCCCTAAGGAGCAAGCCAACACAGTGATATCCGAAATACACCTTAGGTATACGAACAAAAAAAGATATTCCACCTCCTGGAAAAAGCGGACAATAATGCTACTCTTGCTGGAATTTAAATCAGTGCATTCAATGTAACAGCGAGTATACTGAAGTGCTTCAGCTATCCGTATAATAAAATTGCGTAAACCAAGACATCCTATTCCGTTGAATGCAATACAAATTCTAAAACATATCGCTACACAGAGCAATATGCCATTATATTCAGTATTATTAGCAAAGGCTAATGGTTAGTGATAATAACCAATGTGACCAACCATAGATTGTATAAAAAGATGGACGCAGCACCCTGGTCTGAAAAAAGACGTCCATGCAGAAGTACCGTAAAATGGCATTCTATTTAATGGCCAGCAGATGCCGACGTCGGTGGTTGCAGAAAGAAGTTCAATGCTATAGAAGTCTATGAGAAAATGACCCTACTTTCCCACCTGATTTTTCATTTAAATAATGATTTTTCACATTATTTTATGGAAGCTATAGCAAGTTTCAAGTCTCCTTCGATATATCATGATGTTTATTTTTGTAAATTATGGTCCCATATAGACTAGAATAAAGGATAAAGCCAGAATATGCTTTGGGGGCGTGGCTATCCTCTGGTCCTCGTCCGATACGGTCAGATCCAGAGCCACGGTCCTCCCCGGATCTTGATTCTCGCTCTCGTCTAATAGAAATCACATCCGGTTTCAAAATGACAACATGGCGCAATTCAAATTGCCAAAATCGAGGCTTCCTTTATGGTATGCTGAAACCAATGGGTGACGTCACGGTAGCTTCATCCATCTTTTTATACAGTCTATGTGACCAACTGGCTATAACAGTATCATAATCATAGCGAGGATGAAAAATGGAAATGCGAAACGACAAGCTGAAAAACTTTAATATTCCAAACAACAATACTTACACATCGAGGAGAAAGATTCCCCTTGATAATAAAGGCTTCCTCCTCCTGACAATCAATGCTGTCAGGCTCAGAAAACCCTCCTGTCCTGTCCCCTTCGGATTCAATAACGGTGTTTCCACATCTGTAAAATGGGCATACAGCCTTCCATCTCGTAAAAGTAATGTGAACACTCTCTAAGTTGCATCTGGTTGCATCTTTCAATGCACTCACATATTTCAAGTGCGCAAAGTTGAGAAGATTCAACCTATGAAACTTACTGTTACACAAAGGTTTATACATTTTTTCTGGAGGCCCAATTTATTTCTTTCAATTTTGGTTGGAAAGTTCTCATGGATAAAATGCTGGTCAATCAACAGATAATGGCCAGGGAAGTGTAATGTGGGTGTGAATTACAGCTGGGCTTTTACACAGTCCAATGTCAGCATGTACTGATCAGACTGTATAGGCAATTTTGGGAGAGACTGTTTGAGGCAATAACTGACCACTGAAACCTGCGAGGGATATATCTATGCATAAAGCAATGGTAGGGCACTATGTCTTTTTTCATTTCTGATCCTCTAATGGACAGCAAGATGACGTAGTATCAATAGCTGCATAAAGCTGATTTTTTCAGTGCTAAATTCCCATACCTTTGGGCAATTGTAGCTTTGGCCAGCTGCTACGACAGAAACCAAATTTATTTGTGGTGAAAGATCTTTTTTTATCAACTGCTGGATGGATGCTATTGGCAAATATCTTCGACTGTTTGCAAATCAGGCTTTGTTGAGGGCTTAATTCATACAATTCCTGGGCAACGTGATGGGACTCAACAAGTCCATGTTCTGAATAGTTTACAGGCACCACTTAACTCGTGAATATTCAATGAACATTTTGCATCTAGCCCATATTGTTAGCATACTGAAAAATGAGTGCATAAGCTGAGCGGTTCCATAGATGCTAGCATAAAGAGCACTAACACATGAGCATGGCAGCATGGGATGCTAATGCAGTCCTCGTCACTGACATCTTCTTGGCTTCCCATCAAACACTCGTGGAACAAAGTCAGTATAAACTCCAGTATACTTTCAGTTACCGCAGGGTTATGACACCCCAGTTTCAAGCTGGCAACATCTGGCCAGCAAGGTTCAGCCCATATTTGCAGTGTTTGGTGGTGTGCTATCAAATGAATGTGAAGATAAACAGCACAGTGAGACTGTGGTCTTGAATACAAGCAAAACTTGCCACACTACAGCAATGTAATAAGGCCCCCTGTTTGTTTAACTTACTGAGTCATTGTTATCCCTTTCAAGTATGTTGCATAGCTCTCAAAAATGAGTAGAACACTTTCAAATATTTACAGGATGTTCAGGATTGGCTTGTAATCCAAGTCAAGGTCCTGTGGAGACCTTGGGATAGGCATAGCCAAGACAAAGAAAAAAACATCAATGGGTAATAGTTGACCCATATTTATTTTTATTTTTTTCTTCAGTGAATGAATGCCCTAATTGTTTTCATTTTGGGGTCATTTCCCTTCTTGGCTGGGATAAGGCAGAGTGTTTGTTGGACTTGCAATCCCCACATACACAGGGATTTAACCCAATATGAGAGGATTGTGTTAAACACAGTCACTGTACAGCAACCTCTGCAGGAATCTGAACAGGACTGAAGCAGGGCTGACCCTGGGTGTGATTAATAACATAATCTGGATTGCAAAGGGTTCCGGTAAGAGAGACCACGTATTGTAAGAGGAGAAAATATCCTGCTTTGTACTGTGAGCCTTTGTGAAAGCCGTTTGAACCCTTTCGCGACCGCAAACAGAAATTTATGTATTATACTAATTGACTCCTCAGCCCAAATATGGATTGTTCCATGTTTTTTGATTGCCTTGGGGTCCCTCAATCTTATCCAGAAAGGGCCGGTGTGGTGCAGGCTTTCATTCCAACTAAGCAGTTACACACTTGATTCTACTAGTCAAAGTTTTCAGCAAAGATTCAAATTCAAACTGATCATGTATCTCTGAATATTCGCTCTCAATATGTAAAATCGGCTACATTTTGCAGTAAGTAAATGCATATAACTGAAATGCATAAGCAACATTTAATTTGACTATTTCATACTATGAAATGTTATGGTTAACTCAGAATTTAATAAGTAGCCGATGCTGAGCGCTGAGACAACCCCACAGCCCTTAACTAATTATTAATAAATAGCAAGGTCATTGTGCCAAAGTCAAAAGTAAAATCCACTAATGACCCTTATGCCACACACCTATCCCTCACAAGGAACCTGCATACCAAATCTTAAGCTGCTGTGGTCAGTACTTTTGGAAATATGGCCCGAACAAAATTTTCAAATTCAGGGTCACTGCGCCAAGGTCAAAGGTCAAATCCACTAATGACCCTTACCTTGCACAGCTAATCCTCAGAAGATACCTGCATACCACATTTTAAGCTGCTGTGGTCACAACTTTTGGAAATACGTTCCGGACAAAATTTTTAAATTCAAGGTCACTGTGCCAAGGTCAAAGATCAAATCCGCTAATCGCCCTTACATTGCACACCTAGACCTCACAAAGTCCAAATTTGAAGCTCCCATTGCCAACACTTTGGAGATATGGCCCGGACAAATTATGGAGCCGACGCCCACCCAGATGCCATAGGGTATAACTGGATAGGAGTGGCCTTAATTAGCTTGGACAGAACAGTCATGTTTGATTGTTTAAAAGCTGGGTGTCCGTCAGAGGGTTAAATTTTCCCCAGCTCCCACAAATAGTCAAAGGAGGATGGACCTCGGGCTGCACGATGTGTGTAGAAGCACATAACTGACTGTTACAGCCCCCTGCTCTATCCGCAGAGCAGGGAGCCGTAACACTGATGTCACGTGTGTTTGCATTAACTGAAGTGGACTTTTAACTTTACAAGTAAAAGTTTAATAGGCGTTCAAAGATAACAAGAAGTTTGAATAACATCCACACAAAGTAAATCGTGGACTAATAAAGGTGCGCAAAACTTGTTCATTTTAAACAAATTTACTAGAGAGTGAGTAAAAAAAAAACTATACACATTTTAACGGGTCATTTTGTGATGGTGTAGCAATATACATGTATACAACATATTTTGTACTTTTGCCTCAGATCTTTCTGCTGATATTGGTACCAGATACACCTCATTAGGTTTCAGGCATGACTGCACAGAGGACAATTAAGGAACTCAAGTGAAATCTGACTTGTGCCAACTGACCAGGGCTGGATATAAAATTGACCATGCATGTCATAATGGGTTGCATAGTCATTTGAACTTAAAAACAGGCATATGAATCTTGCCTGTGCATTGGTCGTAATGACCTGGCACTGCCGAGCATGGTGCGTCCACAGTTTACCCCCCAGGCAAAGGGCCTTCTTGGTCACTGAATATCATAGGACACGGAACGTTACAAATGTGCTGCGGAGTTTTCGGCGTCAGTTTCCTAAAGTGCCATAAATGTTTTCTGTTGACTTGAAACTTCACAGAGGGAATTCTGTTTTGTTTGCTTTGTATCAGAGCCTGATCAGTTGGCACAAGTGAAATTTCACTGAACTCCTGAAATTGTTCCACAGCAGTCATGGGTTTAATCTAACAAGCTGCAAACTGGTATCAAAAGAAGCAGAAAGAGCTGCTGAAAACGTACATGTAAAAAGATGTTGTATACATTGCTACAGAATATAATAATTGGACATTTAAAAATGTATAGTTTTTTTTTACTCACTCTGTAGAGTCAAAAATTCCGCTTCCATCCTATTAAGCTTAAACATATTTTTCAACGAGCAAAGAGTTAAAATTTACTATCAGTTCAACCAAATAAGGATGCTTTAAAATTAAGACCTACTTTATAAAAAGTGCCTGCCTTTGTACCAGTAAAATGCCTTCTAACGACGGCAATGCCTGAAGCAGTTAAATGAAGCTTGCCAGTTAGTGTTTGGCTGCCGTAAAACAGTTATTGTGTTTTTTAATTACTCAAAAAAATTGTGGACTCCATTTCAAACAAGATATAATGGGCCTAAATTCAGCTTGACTGTCAATGTTTTGCCACATGCCTGCAAAATTGCTGAAAATTGTGCCTTGCCTCTCAATGGGAGTTCTTCTTGTTTCCTTCGTTATTTAGGATCTGAAATTTCAAACAAGATATAAATAAAGGGCCTCAAATTCAGAGCAGTGGTTCCCAAACTCAGTCCTGTCAATGTTTTGCCCAATCTTATGCTAATGAGTTGCTCATTGCCCACTATTCTTGTTCAGGCTGATTATTTATCCTTTTAAACCACATGTCAAAAATGGCTGATGAAAATTGATAGTTAGTTCAACTAATGGCTGTGCCTTGCCTCTCAAAAAATTGGGAGTTCTTCTTGTTTTCAAAGACAAAAAAAACGATGAGTCAAACCTGTTATTTAGGATATGAAATACATTTCAGGATCAATTTCAGTGATATTGTGAAATAAAGTCTAGATCATCAAAATAAAAAATATGTGCTTTGAAATTTCAAACCTTTCTAGAATGTGGTTTACCTGTCCTGCATGATTTAGTTATCTCCCTGCTCCAGCACAGGTGATTCAGATGATCTGCTATTATGCCGCTTCATGGATTGATAATGACCTGATCATTTGAATCACCAGTGCTGGAGCAGAGAGAGATCTACATGCATGAAAAGTGGTACCCTAAGAGGCCGAATTATTTTTCATAACCAACTTTGTGCATAACTTGAACTTCTCCCTATCGGATTGGCTAACAATTCCAGTCAGGTGCAATCTGATTGGCTGAAGTGTGGCTCAGAGCAGAAGTAGTACCACAGCTTGGTTAAGAAAAATAAGCACACCTCCAGGAGAGGATTGAGAAGTGCTGGCCTAAATTGCCACATTCAGTACTATCAGGACATTCACCATTGTTACGACCCACTGCTCTGCTTGCATTTGATGTCATTTACAGGTGCCTGGTGGGCGGAGCCAGGAGTCATTGGCACAGTGGAGAGCACCTGTGTCTCGTTCACAGAGCTGATAAAATGTGCCTGTTTCCCATCTTGGGGAGCTCACTCTCTCTCTTTTTTTTTGGGTTATATAGTGTACAACACTGCTTGACTATCCTTTGCACACATCCATCCACTTACCACATTACTGATGATACTGACTTTCACACCCCATATTTGCATTGTCTTTTTGCTAAATTTGGTTATCTGAAGTAAATTGATTTTTGCTCTTTGAATGCATCAGTGAGTATCTCCCTCCTTGTTGAGGCCTTTGAGTCGAGTCGAAACAACCATAGAAAAATATTTTTTGTCCCACTCTTGACTTCATATATGCCTGGAAATTAGGCTCATGTTTAGTCTTAATGTCCAGAAAATGCATAAAAAATCACTGATTGCCCCCCCCCCTGTGTCAGGACTGAAGGGAGATAGATTCCAAGGTCTTATTTTGTGCCATGTGTCCACTAAGACTTGGCACAGTGTTTGTGTGAACTCTTGAACCCTCCTCAATCTGATCACCATGCGGGGAGCTTCAGGCCTCAGCCAACTTCAGCAGCACAAATTGAAAAACTTTCAAGCAGAGCCAAGGCAGAAAAATCGGTCTAAATTGAGTTGATATAATATAAATTCTGTTGATATGCTTTCAGAGTAAGTCAGCTTTCTTTTTTTCATTCAGAGGAAGAAGAAGCACACTTCATAGCACTTTAGGAGAAGACAGACATCCCCAGGCAGGCAGAGATGGAGTTATCTGATGCAGGTTGGCTGAGAGGTAACTGTAGATGCGCAGTTACTCTTCGAGGAGGGAACAGAGGAATATTATTGAACATCAAAACAAGAAGCACTCCCAGCACCTCCTCTCCTGCTGCTAATGTTCAATCAGCCCGCGCAGAAACCACAGGGGAGGCAAACAACGTGCAGAGAAAATATTAAAGCTTCTGTCTCGTGCGGCACGGCAGCCATAATTGTGGGTGTGCCTAGCGGGTAAAACGCATGAGAGAACCCAACTGTGATTTTCAAACTGACACCATTGTCATGACACGAGGAGAGCAAGAAACTGTACAGTGCGCAGACATGCCTTGAAAGTTGTCAGGTTGCAAGTCAGCAATACACCAGGCCATACTTCTACTCACAGGACTACTCCTAACACAATACACTGTGTTAACAAGCCACATGCTTGTTTCATCCCACCCATAAAAGTCACGGTCCAGACGCAGGGATACAGGCACCAGACCTCTTGCTGTGGGACACAGTGTTCAAAGGCATTTGAGGACAGGAAGGAAAAGCCGTGCACACGTTGGGAGTTGTCCTTCTAACTGAGCTTTTCATCTTAATTGCACCTTTGACTGTCCCATAATGGTTATTATGAGTTTCGGACAGTGTTCCAATGCAAGCAAAGGCAAAATTGGAAAACTGTCAATCAGATTCATCTATTTCTGTTCTGTTAAATTTGAGGTATTCCACAGATTGGTTGACAGTGAAACGAAACATAGTGGCATTCTGACAACTTAATTATCACAGTCAATGTCCCAGTATGATCTCAGGCAACTCAGAGGAGAATAAATGCCAGAGCAGAGAAGAACAGTGAGATGTATGTTCATTAAGGAAACGTGTTTCCCAAGTACTTAAGAGCTGATAATATGATGTAATTGATCATAACTGTGACAAACAACTGCAATTTCACTCTGAGATCTATATTATATTGCGTTTTGATCAATTTATTTTAAGCAAACTGTACGGTGGGCCTGATGTCACATTGCGCGCAAATAGATTATACAATGACCAAAAAAAAAAAAAAAAAAAAAAAAACATTTAAGCATCTTTAAGAACAAATAACGCATGAGGGCTATTCTTAATGTTATAGATATTCCCATCAATTCTTCTTATTATTTTTTGTTTGTTTGTTTTGTACCAGTACCACAAATTGTTACCATTGCCACGACATGAAAGCTAGCTATCAGGCACCAATTTTCAGATCATTGTAATGAGACGGTACTTCACCATACCCAACTTCAGAACTTCTTACGTGCGTAGGTTTTTTTCAGACAGACTAACACGTCCGATGATTTAAGAAGCGACGACTCTAAACAACAAGAGCATACACCATTTAACACCACGGATAAGTTGCAGACCAAGCGTCTGTATTAGTTTGCTTACCTATTGCTGGTAATCCATTGATGATCAATTCTTTATGACCAGTCATCCATCTAGCGCAAAAACCCTTCACTGCGAGACAGAAGTATTTCTACACACAGAACAGCAAATGCATTATGTTGCAGCAATATTTTGTCCGTGAGATCACATTCTGGGCTTGGCTTGCTGGCAGTTCGGCTGCTTCCCAGTGCTTATTTACAAAACGCGGCGCAAAGAAGTCGTTCTCTGCCAGTTTACATCGCAAACAAGGTGAAACAATTCTTGTATTTAGCGATATTTCCAGCTTTTACGTGAGTGATTACATTCGGAAATCGGTCAGTTTCTTCCTCCAGCCCAAGACTCGAAAATCTTTTTTAAGTCCTAGTCCTAGTTTATGCGCTGAAAGCAAACTAGTGGAGCAAAAACTATAGTTGTTCTTTTTACGTCCTGTGCATAGCGACGCAAATAAAGTTACGTTAACGAGTCAAAATCTTTGCCGTTATTTTTTTCTCCCCTCCCAACGGCATGCCAATTTTATAACGATGTCCAGTTCCTCATCTCGAAGCCTTATTGTACTCACGTCGAACTCTTCATCCAAGCCGATCTTCCCACTGCAACAGCTGACACCGTCTGACATCGCTGGACAGGACACCATCTGTGCCGGTTCGGACGAAAGGGGGGCAGTGGGGAAAACGCCAGCTGAGGACGTCTGAGAGCAGATGCCATCGTAGCGAGCTGACTACCAAGAAAACTGATACTAATCTTCTCAGTAAGGGACATTTTATTGCACAAAGTTCCCATTTCTGATCATTTTAAGTAGCACTCAATAAAGGAAGAATACTAGGGCAACAGCTGATCGGTGTTTGGTTTGGTGAAAGTTTATTCACGAGTTGATTTGTCCACATTTTCAGCGCTGCTTTACAGTTGGGAGTTTAAAAGAAAACAATGCAGCGCGCATAAAACGGTTTGAACCGCATGAATGATGCCTTCATCTGAGTGGACTCAAGCATTCTGGCTCATAAAGTCAAAAATCATGGCATGAGATAAAATAAAAAGGAACTTAAATATGTAGCCTATATGAAAATCGTGGCGAGTTTTGGGACATCAGCCTCCCTACTGGCAGACATTTTGGCATCTCTGACCGTGAGGTGTCTGCGGTTTCTGTTGTGTGAGCATTTATTAAGGAACCAACAAAATATCACGCGGCATGATTCTCCTCCCCACCCATATTCCTACTGCATATCTTCATTCAAGATACTGACAGTGTTACCATAAAAGGTCGAGCCAATCATGTCTTGTGTCTCGATGCCTTTCTTTACTGCTTCCTGCCCTGGAGTATGGCTGACATGCATGCAGCGCCCACTCTAAGAATCCTGACCAGCAGCACCAGTGTCCAGGGCAGCTATAACGGGACTAGTTCACAGGATTATCGCTCCACACTGTCTCTTGAGGCATACACCTCATAAAGTGGATGTGTAACATAGATTTCTTTTGGTTTAATAATCATAATCATCATCATTATTTCCCACCAGGTATGTTTCTGGCCTTGGGGTGCTTTTGCCTGGATAAGGTGGGGAATCCCATCTCCAGGAGTTGCATTAAGTCTGATATCTTCATCATTAATAAAGATTGAGAAATGTTCAGGCAAACTGGTCTAATTCAACTTTTGTATCAAACTAATAGAATGCAGTACTTTGCAGAATCTGCCTTAATTTAAATTAATTTAATAAAATTTTTAGTTTGGAAATCCTCTTCTTTTTTTTTTCCCGGCGGGATGGCCATTTCAGCCAAGCTAGCTGTGTCATTTTGACTGTAATACCTGTTCCTTCAGGGCACAATCAGCCACACAGAGGGATGCCACAGATACAGTAATGAAGAATAACAAATATTAACATTCTTTGTCTCATCTTCAGCATCTGAAGTGCTCACCGTAGGGCCAGCACTCACAAACCTGGGGGCGGTTACTGCTGTGGGTGTATATTAAAAACTGTGGGCGCTTCAGGACAGTTGAAGTAGCATCACCAAAGGTTTTGCAGAATGGACACGATGTGCGTCATTCTTACGCTTTCATTCTCTGTTTTACCTTCCCAAATTCAAAAATTCAGTGTTTGCATGTCAGGAGAACTTGTGTGGCAAAACCATTCACACTCCTAGTCATTAATAAACTCCTTATAACTAAATAACTGAATAAATAAACCTTCCACCTCCGCTCTATTATCAAACACCCTCACCAAGAGTCACTCTCTTTTGTGCCTTCCACGTTCTCTGGCACAAACCTATTAAAAAAAGAGACAGAAGGAGGAATGTGATTGGACACCACAAGCAGGAAATAGTTAATGCAGTCCAGATGTGAATAACAGGGAATCCCCGACTTGTAACAGCTGGAAAGAGCATTGAACTGCGCTCAGCTGTTTCAAATGACACTCTACAAAGCCAAGGTTTTTAACAACATAACCTTCAACTGAAACACACATAGGATGCCGCTGATGCACTGCATTTATGAATTTAAAACTATGCATTGTCATTAAAAGTCTGTTTTTGCACATTATATAGTTCTTGTATCATGGAGTGATACAAGGAAAATGCCCCAAGGACTAAGATGTCATTTGAAATTCTGGAGAAAATTAAAAAACAGACCTCGTCTCCCACTGGTGGTGATAGAGGGAAGCACACTTGGAGGTCATCCCTTCAGGGCCATTACACACGACCTGGTGCGTAATGTCCTGAATGTTTCCATAATGTTTTTCTCCGCTGTCCAGCAGCCTTTGTCCGTTTTGGTTTCTTTTTGTAAATGTTTATCGTTGTTCAATTATTGTCTTGTTAACTTCCCCTCCCCTTGTGTTTCTGCATCTTGCTCTGCACAGTCGTTCCCAGTTCGTTACTTGTTGTCCTTATGTATTTGAGTTCCTGGATTTTGTCTCCCCTTTGCTAGACTGTTGTCCTCTGTCTTCAGTGTTCAAATTCTAGTTACAAAGTGTCTATTTATTTAGGAATTTATTCCCTGTGCCAGCGGTCCTGGCACGTGACGCTCCTCCCAGTTTCTTGTTCATCCAAGTCCGAAAGTGTGCATCTGCCCGATGATCCCTAATTCATTCGGCTTGAAACCCCAGCTACTGACCTCAGACCTGTTACATCAGTTACATCGAGCCTGTCCCTGTTCATTCCCACCTGACCTCAGATCGTCTGGTAAGATGTAAATCCTCTTCATTCATGATAAATTGAAACTCTAATCTTCTGTATATTAAAGACGCCCTTGCAGCTTTGTCCATGATCTGCATATGGTTCTTGTGTTGCGAATTTTTGACGCTTATTTACTGTTAAAAAATTGGGTTTTTAAGCCTGAAAAACAATGTTCCTCAAAAAAGAATAGGGAAGGATTTGGATATTTCAACCAACATGTTGCAAGACATGATTTAAAGATTCAAGGAATCTGGAGAAAATTTTGTGTGTAAAGGCCAAGGGTGCAAGTCTAAGATGAAAACTCATGAACTTCACTCACTTAAACAGCACAGGGTCAAAACCTGTAATTTATCTATAAGTGATATAACCACGTGGGCTCAGGATTACTTTGCTAAATCTTTGTCAAGTACCTTAATACATTCTTGCATTCACAAATGCCAGTTGAAACTTTACTGAGCAAAAAGGGTGCTTTTGATAACTGTGTCCGGTGGCACCGTCAATTTCTCTGGGCTTAGGGGCTTCTGGAATGGACCATCACACAGGAGGAAATGTGCTGTGGCCAAACAAATCAGTATTTTAGGTCTTTTTCTTTTTTGGAGGAAATGGATGTGGTGTACTCCAGAAGAAAGAAGAAAAAGAACATCCAGACCGTTACCAACAAAGAGTCTAAGAGCCATGTTGTATTGAGGTATGGGGTTGTGTCAGTGCCCGCGGCAAGGGTTACTTGCCTTTCTGTGAAGGCCCCATTACAGCTGCTTTCACACCGGACGCGAAACGAAATTTTCGCACGACAGATTACATTCAAAGTCAATGCAAAGACGCGAATACACGCGTGTATTCGCGTCTTTGCATTGACTTTGAATGTAATCTGTCGTGCGAAGCGTTTGTTTCGCGTCCGGTTTGAAAGCAGCTTAATGCTAAAAAGTACACAGAGTTTGGAGCAACGTTTGTAGCCTTCAAGACCACATCTTTTCCAGGGACACCCATGAATATTCAACAAGACAACACAAAACTGCTTTCTATACGCATTACAAACGCATGGCTGCATAAGAACAATCCCGACATGTCCCCCAAAGTGACCATGTGATGCGTTTTGAAACACAAAATGTGAGATCAAAGAGCTGGTACTGTGCACACCTTTAGACTTGTTCACAGGAATTAAAGGACAAAATTACACCTTAAACAGTTGGTGTCTTTAGTCACTAAATGTAGTCAATACTTGGTGTCTTTAGTCCCTAAATATTTATTATGTGTTGTGAAACATCGCAAAATGATAAAAACTTTACGGGCCTAACTTTTTTTAGAAATATGTTGCAAGAATCAAACTGTTTATTTTGAGAAATAAATAAAATTCATGCAGTGAGGCATGAAATAATAATATCCCTTTTCAATGGAATACAAGTCAAAGATAATTTACAAATCAAAGTTTTAATATTAATCAAATATACCATCCCAGCTTTTTCTGAGTGGGGTTGTATACTAAGGTTGCATTAGTCCTTGCTTGTATCAAACATGATTGGGAAAATTAGGCCCATTAGAACAAACTTGCTCATATCAAAGGCATTCACTCCAACTATGGAAGCATTTAGCTCACAGCAAGAGGCAATGCACGCGTGAAGTACTCATTATTTATATTTGGTAGCATTTGTAATAATCTCCCCATTTCTTACATTGGTTCAGTTAGCTGAATGTTTTTCTGTTAAAGGAGGCATCACATTAAGCATCAAAATCAGCCCTCCTGATTTTCCAAATGATTTCTTTTTAGGATTCTAGTATATACGCTCTAATAGATCAGAAACTATTTGATAAGCGTTAGCAAGCAGATTTCTTAGAAATTTTGACATTTGAAATTGGCCCTACCAGAATGGCGACTGTCCATGACACAGGAATACTAAAGTTTGGGGATCTACGCAGCACACTGGACACTGTAACAGTTTGAACTTGATATCTAAGCATATTATAGGCTGTTTTGTTCTGCAGCGGTGCTCCTCTTCTTGCATAAAATACAGCAGTGGTACTTCACCATGTTGGAACATTCTACTGACAAAGCCCATTCCAAATCTCAGCTATAAATACCACCTCTCGTGCGTTCATTGGTCAAAAATATCCCAGAGATGATTGGTTTATGAATTCTGAAACTTGAATCTGATTGGTTTGGGATATGTTAGTTAATCTTTTTAATATTGGTGGAATATCTCCCACAATGTGATTGGTCTGATAATTATCATGTCAATTCTTATTGGATGTATTTTCCTCATGTTCATGCTCATGTCAAGAATGAGAGAAACTCTCAACTCATGAATAAACAACTCAGAGCAGGGGCGTAGACTCACTTTTATTCCCATGGGTTTTTTTCACCCCAAAGGGGCCCCTGATTAGCCTGTCTGTCTGTCAATCAAAATACATCTTTCTATTAATGTATTCATTAAAATATTGAATTTATCTGAATTTGTCTGAATCTGTCATTTCTCTCTGGATAAAAAGCATTGCCATATTTGAGAGACGATTCTCACTCATTGAAGACCGCAGATATGTTTTAGGCTAATTAAGACGACTGAAAGTACGCTCTGCCTGTGCGCTGCTTATGAGAATAGTGAAATTGATCCGATATAAAGTTGAGATGCTAGGAAAAGTTCGGTGCATGTCATTGGCGATGAGGAAATACAAAATTTGGCCTGTATAAAACTCTCCACCTTCGGGGAATAGGTCTTTGTAATACTCATCAACAACACAATCTGCGTCCTGATCCGCCTTATATAACTGAGCCAGATCATTGATCTTCTCGACTGAATTTGGATTTTTTTTTTTTTTTAAGAGCCGTTCATTGAGGACTTGAAAATGACTTGCCATGTTGCGAAGGTCTGTGAAACGTGTCGCAAACTGTTGGTCAAATACGTCCAGGATATAATGGAATGAGTCCACTTAAAAACGTGTTCTACTCGTATATAGGCTCGTCTGCAGAATTTTCGTCGGGGAAACGCTTTCTCTTTTTCGCTCTGCCCTCCTGGAAATCAGTAGATATGTCGCATTTTATTGATTAAGTTACGGTGGATTTCGCCACTCGTAATATGAAAATCAATTATTATTCCGGACTTCTCACGCTTTTCTTCACTCAGGGGTTGGAAGCAATGGAATTGCATAAAAATGTTTCAAATGGTCTTATTTCATTTAAACAATTTGAACGATCGTGAAACCCACGCACTGCATTGATTGAATAATTGCTGACTACAGCACGGGAACGTGAATGAAGCACTAGTTGGCAGCCTTGATTTTTGTTGTGCGCAAGCCTCCATATTTGCAAAACCCTCCTCTGGCCGTAAGCTTTACAGATCACTTGCGCAGCGGTCAATAAGCTCAAGCGCGGTGTTCAAATCGATGGATTCTTTTTGATGATAGTTTGATAGAACAAACGTAAAACTGTGTTCCAAAAATTGACTCTATGTTTTTTTTTTCTCTCAATTAATAGCCCTGCTTTCATTTGCTTCAGTCGCTGAACTCAACCGGCCTTTTGTTTTTGTTTTTTTTTTTTCCTTGGCCATCCTCCTGAGGGGGCCCATGGTTTCGCAGAACCCACGCACCCAATGCAAATTACGCTACTGACTCAGAGGATTGAGAAAGCAAAATGTTACGAGTTGCTTCTGGAATATAGGTCTCATACACAGCAGTCATGCATGAGTTTCTTGATAATTTTCACATAATAATGGCCATAGTAAAAGATAATCACATATCAAGAGATTCCACTGCAATAGTAATATATAGGAGTCCATAAAACTTACATTCTCTGCCAATGACAAGTACATGTATTCAAAGATGCAACAAAAATTTTGAAATAATGACCTATAATTTCACATTCTCAGCTCAAAATCAGTAATATGTTGCCCATATGATTGTTATGCATGATCACATCAATGTATTTTATGAATGAGTGGGGTTCTTATTTTCTTTCCGGCCAAAATTGTTATCTGAAACATTTCAGGTGTGCCATTGCAATTTTTCATTAAAGTCTTTTTTCAACATAGAGCACAACATTGGGCCAAAAATTTATTTTCTCTAAAATGAAGCTAACTATATGTATATTCAAATAAGCAAATAAAAAAATGGCCTTATTGTGCGCTGTTATGTTTTTCTGGCCTTAAATGCCAGAAAATCCACTAAAATTGGTGAAAATGGCTGGTATGCCTAACTTTGAATGTGTAAAAAGCATCAAATAGATTACACATAAATGAAAATTTTATAATTTCTAGACAGATTAACACCTAAATAATAGATTCCAAGCCATGATTTGATTGAAATTTGAAAAAAAAACAATTCTTGAGGATTTCTTCTTGATAATGGGATGCCGCCTTTACTTGAAATGCTAGAATTGTAATAATTAGTTTATTCTCCAATGCGCTTATTCAATTTTGAAAAACTTGTTTAAACCACGCCAAAATCAGTGATGATATCTATATTGTGATTCCCTTGATCTGAGACACATTTATTAATCTGAAAGGTTTTGTGCAATTTTCAAAAATAGTCCTAGTGAGTATCGCTTTCAACAGTGAAGGGCGCTGTACCCCAAACCTTGGCATAGAAGAGAGTCCAGACAAGCTGCCAGAATTGTTCAATAAAATTTTATTATCTTTCTTCCTTCAGAGACAAGCTCTCAGCCACATTGTCTTCTCGGACAGAGGGGTTGGCAGTGCTACAGATATGTGCTCATTGCGTACGGCGTGAGTATTGCGGAGGACAGGGATCCCCGTACATGAATAAAGCAGGCTGCTATGCTACAGACGTCACTCTTATGAACCCAGAGGCAACAGTGGTTGGAAACATTATTTCTCCTCTTCTCCACGATCAGCATTGTAGGTTATACTTGAAACTTGGCGGCAAACATTCCTGTTTTCCCAGCGCTCGAGCTTTCCAACGAGGAGTCACTCGTGGCCAGCCAATGAGTAAGAGTGTCATCTCGGTTTATTATCACATCTGGCTCTTAAACTACACCTGGGTCAGAGGTTTAGCGCAACAGTGAACAGAAGCTGCACAGGTACGGAGGTATGGAGGGAGGTCAGGAGAAGGATGGGGGTTAGATAGCATGGTGGCTCTTTGTCTTTCTTTTTTTTTGATTCCTTTGTCTTCCAGTAGAACTTTTTTTTTATCTGACTAAGCATCTTGGCTAAATTCTCTGTCCTTGCTAGACTCCTTCACCACCTGGAGAGCAAAGGGGGACAGAAGGGATGGGATTCAAGCGTTAGAGGCAGAGGCAGCAGAAAGCGGGAGAATGAGACAGAGAAAGACGTGGCACGGTCAGGTAATGGAGTGAAGGACAAAATTGAGGCATATAGATTTCCTTCAAGTCACGCCTAAGTACTGCCAATACAAATGAACGTGGTATTAGGTAAATTTAGCAAACTGCATGCCAGCAGCCAGCAGCAGCGCCTTAGACAAGACAACGAAAACACAGTCGGGCTGTTTATAAGCTAATCTGAGTTGAAATAAGTGAATATTATACAAATACAATCCAAGAAACATTATAATCAACAGACTGAATGTATCCTCTTAAATTCTAGGGCAAAATTAGAGCTGAATCTGCATCCATTTATAAAAAAAATTTTCCTTGATTTTTGCTCTTTCAGTTTAGACTCACTCATAAACTTACCTCTCCATCGCGGGTCTCTATAGTCTTTATGAGAACCGTCCTTTTAGTGGTCGTGTCAGGGGCAGGGGTGGGATCAAAATCTGGAAAGAAGGGGCAGTTGAGAGGTAGAACAAAGTCCCTTTCACACCGGACGCGAAACAAATTTTTTGCACGACAGATTACATTCAAAGTCAATGCAAAGACGCGAATACACGCGAAACGCATGTATTCGCGTCTTTGCATTGACTTTGAATGTAATCTGTAGTGCAAAAAATTCGTTTCACGTCCGGTGTGAAAGCAGCTTAAAACGGTATGTGTTAAACAGATACAGGATGTTGTCTCAATGCATTGCTATGAACCCCCCCAGAAACACCAAGCCCTACATTACAGGTTTTAAGCTTGTGCTTGTCCAGCAGTGTCTTTTATCCACGGATACTTACACAGCAGGAGAGCATTTGTGTAGTTGTTG
The DNA here is from genome assembly GCA_029692085.1 of Gymnothorax javanicus. Classification (NCBI taxonomy): domain Eukaryota; kingdom Metazoa; phylum Chordata; class Actinopteri; order Anguilliformes; family Muraenidae; genus Gymnothorax; species Gymnothorax javanicus. Next base: position 80,782,667 of record CM056203.1, on the reverse strand, counting down.
ACACTGTGCATGAATGTGTGTGTGTGTGTGTGTGTCAGTGCATGTAAGAGTGTGTGCATGTCTTTTGTCAGAGGGTGCGGAGTCCTTATGTTCATCAATGGTTTGTAGTGACTGGCGATTTTTTTTATTTTTTTTCATTTTTAAATGAAGGTCCAGCAAACACTCAGACAGACTCTTCTCTCACACTCTTTGTTATATAGTTAATTTCTCATTAAAGCAACTTTTCACTCCTCTAAGACATGCTTGCTCATTCCTCACTCATATTTCTTGCTGTCAATTGAGACCTCATCTGTTCTATCAGCTGTTCACATTTATCCAATACCACAGCAACTCTCCTATGACACTCTTGCAGCTGTTTTTTAAAAATATGATTCTCTGCCTTTAGTATGTTCATGCTGCTGTTATGCACGCCCTCCACCTGCCAATCACTGCGCAGGCTTCACTGATTCATCAGCTTTACTTCTTCAACCTCATCAACCTATCAGCCCACAAAGTCAGTAACCACCACCGCCACCAGTATCTGGACTCCATGTGGGGGATTTATCCTGCTGCAGCTCAGGGCAAATGCTCCTCAATTACAAAAATCTCCCTGATAAATCCAAGCGCCAGAGACTTTGTCAAGGCTATCATCACATTGTCAGTTAATCTGTACTCACTGTAATCTGTGATAAATCATCATCATCATCATGTTCCCCGTACTTGGGTTAAAAACCCCTAAGGGTGCTCCTGTAGAAGGTCATTTAACAGTCGCGTGAAGTCCAGTTTTGACATCATCGTTCTTCTAATCTGCTGGTCATCCATTCCCAGCAGATTCTCAATCCAATCCATAAATAAACATCTTTACGTCATTCATTGGTCTCTCCTCATTGAAATTATGTTGATATATTACAAAGGTAGCATTCAATTGACAGAAACACAGACAAGATAATACTGAATGAAATTACATATGTATAGATTGAATTGAAAACAATTATTTCAAGCAGTGCAATTTATCTTTGACTTCACAGATGTCTTGGCTGTATTTTTGATTGAATGTATGCTACCCTAGAGCATGAAAACATGTGCGATTCCAAACTTTCAAACTGTACTTTGTGTGTGTGCAGGAGTGTTGGTTTATACAGTATGTGCTTGTGCCTGAGCATGTGTGTTCACGACCAGACTGACACACTCACCAGTGCTACGGATACTCATAGAGGACATGTGGTGAACTGGAACAGTGATGCTGGGGGATAAAGATAAGATGAGCACTGAGAACAAACGTCAAAGCCACTCTCTCTCTCGAAAACAAAAGACTTTATACCCTCATTGGACTCAATGACTACACGAACCCTGAATGTTCAGCTGTGCAGCCTAATATGGAGGATGGCAGGAGAAAGAAAATTGCGGATGACTGCTAAATTAATGAACGGCTAAAATTCTCCGACACATCCTCGGCATGATTGTCTTCCTGTTAATATGTGCTGTGACTGGATTGGAACAGGTTAAAATTTTTTTATCAATGAGTTTCTTATTCCTTTCATTTTTAATGTTTTATCTGCGGTGGAGGAATTGATTAAAGATTGTCTCTGGAACCCCAAATTTGAGAACTGATATTTGAAAACACAGCAGTGGTCATAGCATGTAGGCGACCAATTTAATATCTTCAGGATAATTTTTTTTTACAGCAATGTCAGCCACAGGTTTCACAATGGTCAATTCTGCGCCCCTCGCCCCCTCACCGGCTCTCTTCTCCCTCCAACAGCTTCCTATAGGTGGCTATCTCGATGTCCAGTGCCATCTTGACGTTGAGCAGGTCCTGGTACTCGCGCAGATGGCGGGACATCTCTTCCTTCAGGTGGCGGATCTCCTGCTCCAGGCCAGACACCGTGTCCTGGTACCCAGCCGCCTCCGCTGCAAAATGATCCTCCATGTCCCGCATCTGCCGCAGCAGTGCCTCATTCTGTTACGCCAGTAGAGGGCGCCATTACACAACAGGAAGAGGGGTTCAGTGGAGTACCAAGAAGGAAAAAGAGCACCAGAGAACATTTAAAGGGGAAACAGAAGTGATAGAGAAACACGTATGATGGTGCTGTTTTATGTGACTGTGGATTTTGTGTGACCTAATGTCCATGCCATAGCCCCTGCCCCAACCCCTCTTATCCTAGCAACATAACAATCATATCGCTTGTTTGTTCCCTACCCTCTGTTACGAATTATGGGACGATTTTAAATACTACCCATAGCATTTTTCAGTTACTATAGGTAACATGAGCTCTGTGCCTTACTGTAAGTAACAGTGGAACTGTGCCTTCCAAAATAAATCTTTAGGAAAAAAATTGTGGATTCGGGTAAAGTTTCCACTTTTTGAAGGTAAAGGTTAGGGTTAGCGTCAACTTAAGGTGATGGTTCAGGATTAAAGGAGGGCGATCGTGGTTTTTGAAGATTGTGATTTTTATAACAGAGTTGAAACTCACAGTTTGAAATATTAAACTCGCTGAAGGAGGAATCAAACATTAGTCTCCTGTGGAAAAGCCCGTTGACCGTCTACCCTGGCCGACTCCCTGTGTGGACTTTCTCGTGATATATGGACGTCATCTCATTCGCTCCTTTGCTCCCTTGTCACTTATTAGTTAACTTAGATTGTTCTTTGACGCTTGTATTTATGACCTTTCCGGTGATTTTTTCTTGTGACGACAGACTCATCCGGAACCTACCGTGCTCTTCAGAGCCTCAATTTCACAGGTGAGTGACTGGATCTGCCGCCTGGACTCATTAACATCCTGTTTGGCCTGGCGCAGGGCCTCAGTGTTTCGGTTGGCAGAGTCTGTCAGGTCAGTAAACTGAAACAGACACACGCAAACACACGCATATGTGCGCAAAAACAATCAGAGATACGCAGAAAGGCATAAGAACATTTGCACAAATGTACACGCATTCACAGGCACATAATCAGAAAGTGACATGAAGGATTATCATTTTGTCTTCTGAGCATTAAAACTCCTTGGCAAAAAAAAAAGAAAAAGGGTTAAGCCCAACATGCCAAAATATTGAGCGTTTAATGGTCTTAACCATAAAGAATTGGTCAAAAAATTAGCAGGAATTTAAGAAATGCACTCCTGGGACTTTCTGTACTGCTGTTTGCAAGTTAACTTTTTGTTGCCATGAACTGTTTGGGAAAAAGCTGGAAACTGCTTTGTTCTCAATGCTTTCCCCCGAATATGAGTATGTGCTGGGGATTCTGGCTTTTGCGCGTGATTGGTGGAGACTGTGTGGCTCATTAGCAAATGAGAGCACACTGTGCGGCCTCCTCACCTTTGACTTGTACCATTCCTCCGACTCTTGCATGTTTTTTGAGGCAATGTTCTCATACTGGGCTCGGATTTCCCTCAGCGCAGCGGTCAGGTCCGGTTTGGCCGTGTCCATCTCTACCTGCAGCTGCTGACTCTGCACACTCACTTGCACCTCCTGGATCTCCTGGACGAGGTACAGCAGAGCGAGGCACAGAGGAGTTAGGCTGGTGTGGTCATGACACAGGTGATGAGAGAAGTGAGTGGAAGGCGAGGCTGGAGAAGCTGAGGATTCTGTACTAAAGTGGTGCAGCTCGGTGGGGAAATGGGTGCGGTGATGGCATGAGGCAGCAGGTTTGATTCCAACACAGGGCACAACAGGGTTCCATTTCAGAAGAATTGGGAACATTGCTTCACAAATTCCAGGTAATTTAGTTGTCTTTGCTGAGTTTATAAAGAGAAAAGAAGTTCAAACAAAATGAACTACCTGCATAGAGCAAAGTTATGTGGAGTTCCAATAATCCTACATTGTTTTTGAGAGCACCTCAAGATTTGATTGGTTTAAGGTGCATGATTGGAAAGATGCTTTCCTGCACTAATCAGCTAAACCCTTGTTGATCACTTTAATTTGCAATATGAGTTGATATGCCTTTATCGTCGGGGTGGGTAGTGGGGCGTGGGGGTGCGCTGGAAGGTGGGAAGGTGGGAGGGCACAGACCTCATCATGGAGCTTCTTCAGGAACTCAATCTCATCCATCAGTGACTCAATCTTCCTCTCCAGCTCCAGACGGGACAGAGTAGCATCATCCACATCCTGTAGAGACCACGACAGATGCCTTTTCAGAAAGCTGTGGCCAGTCACCTTGGTGATGTGAAGGAGGCATACAGTACTGTGCAAAAGCTTTAGGCACAACGAATACAATTCTGTGAGATGAAGATGCTTCCAAAGTCATTAAATTAAAGGTTTCTAAATATTTAAAAATGTGCAATAAAGTGCTGTGAGTGGTTACAAATACACTCAAGTCAATATTTAGTGTGACTACCCTTTGCCGAAAAATTTGAGATTCTGTCCTACAGTTTTGTAGTTTTATAGTGTTATTGGTTGCTCTAAGCTCACTGGAGAATATGCCACAGCTCCTCTGCAGGATCACAGTCTCACTTGAGTCTGTTTCTCCAAGTTTTTCCAGAAAAGCCTTGATGATGTTGAGATCAGGGCTCTGTCATGAGGTATTATTTGTACAAACTGTATTCAGTGAAATGCAAAGTTCTTTTGTGAGACTTTTCTTTTAAATTAACATTTGTTGCTTCAAATGTACTTTTTATGTGCAGCACTGCTCACATGGAAAACAAAAATAAAAATCCAAATTTGAATTAAAAAAAAAAAAAATCTACCTCATCTGCCTAATACGTTTGCACGGTACTGCATACAGGAGCAATGCATTCTCAATATGTGAGAGTGAGAAAGAATGAGACTGTGACCATTCGGTTTCGACGGCCATGATCGACAGTGAGATGGTTTTGCTCTAGATGGGTAGTTTCAGAACTCTTGAGTGGCAGCAGTGCTACTACTTCTTGTAGTGCTTCAACTTCTGTGTAATTGTTGCCGTACACTATTTGGACACCTTGTTCCCAAGGTTTAAAATGACCAGTAATGGTATGCAAACCATTAAAATGCGCAGACACTACAGCAGTTCAGGGCCCTGGTCCAGTCCATTAAATTTCACGCCATCACCGAGTTCCCTTAGTCACCTCAGCCTGAGAGAATCCCTTTTGAAATGGAAAAGAAACTGAAGCGAAACTTGAGGAATTCCCATAATGCTGTAAACACAAAACTTTCACCATCTTTCCTTTTGCTACTATAGATCGAAGAAAAATACTGAGGGTGTATTTGTAAGTTGGTTGAATTGTAAATTACTTGTAGATACATAAGTGGAGCAGCTGGTTTCAAATCATAATCACTATTTTAATATTAAAGAAGCTGAACAATTTCATTGATTTATCAGTACAGTATAACTTTTGGAACTGAGCTAGGAATACATGTTTTACTGTTACTCCAAGCTAGCTGATATCAGCAAGCTACATAAACATCTCATGGTATTTCAGCCAATAAGGAACAAGCTAAAAACCAGGGTAAGTGAGCTTGAGTCTATTTTAGATACACTCAGCTCACATTTATTATTTAATACTGATTTCAAGCCAGTTTTCTTTCTGGTTGTGCAATCAGCCGATTTGCAATTTTAATGAATCATGAGATGTAACGTTGCAGAACCAAAGCAACTGCCAGTATCTCTGTGGTTTCTCTCATTAACTTCCCAGTACAAGTCCGATCCAATTAAAATATTCCCCTTCCCTTGTTCCTCTCCTTTGGATCTAGCGCCAACCTTTGCATTTTTAATTCTGTGCCAAATCCTCCCAAGGCAAGTTTGCAGGTGTGGGTGAAAGAGTAATCCGGTAAACAAACTGGACCAAAACCCAGGACTTCAATCAGACCACCTTCAGTCACTGTGAATGTTTTTTCTCTAAGATCTCACACAGCTTATAGAATGCTTTGCAATATATATATATATATATATATATATATATATATATATATATATATATAGGCAGAATCATTTTGAAATACATAAAATATTATTGAAATACAAGCATCAGAGTTTGGCACTCTGGAAAAAGTCAGCCAGCTCTTGAAAATAAACCCAAGGGCACGTGTTTTGTGTGAATGCAGTGAAATTTGTGTCATCTTGTCTCAATCTGTCATGTACAACGACAAGAGAGCCGCCTCCAAAAAGTTACTGTTTTTATAGTTTGGAATTAATGCATCATGACTCAGTGCCACACAATGCATCTGACTGTGGGGTTGCTCTAACAAGGCGACATTTTACCTTGCGGAAAAGAATCAAGTTGTTCTCAGCCTCCGCTCGTTTCTGTGCCTCATCTTCGAGCCTGAGAGAGAAGTTGAGAATGTGAGAGGTGGGAATTACACAGTGAGCACAACTCAATTAGCATCATTAGCATCCTACGACACTACTGCTTCTGTTTTCTGTCGGACCATTAGCTCAGGTGTCCGCTGGGCAAACAGCTGCTCACGCAAAAGGAGCCTTCCTGTGTCCTAAATGAAAATTCACATTTCTAATGGGGGATCCATGGTACGGTTAGGCACGGTCTATATTAGAGACATAATCTGCATTCCTACTGTCAATATTAGAGCTAAAATCCTCACTAGACCAGATCCTAGTCTTTCTGATGTGCAAAAGGTAGCTTAGCGGTAGGGTGTTCGGCAGGCAACTGAAGAGTTGTTGGTTTGAGCCATCAGTTCAGCTTTGGATTCTGTCAAGCATCTGGAGGGAGGAAGATGGAAAGAACTCTGTCCCGAGGCCCATGAAGAAGGCACGTAACCCAAAACTGCTCTTGGGCCTTTACCCCTTTTTCTCTCTACCACTCCCAACTTAAATGGGCTCTAGTGGCCATTTTCCCACAAGGCATCTCTGAAAAAGAGAAAACCGTTCTCATTGGAGAATAAATGACCTCTTTTACCTAGGTTGCAGATGGGTGAAAATTTGTCAATTTTGACCAGAACTGCACTTTTATAGCCAAACATTTTCAACCTCAGTCCAGTTTATAATACATATTTTCATCAACTTACATACAGAGAATGTATAAAAAACAAAAATGAAATTCAAATTTTGTTGATTTTTTTTTTGATGAGCAGAAGTAGGTATGGAGGAAGTTATACCAATGTGTTCTCAAAATATACATAAAAAAATGGCATTGAAATTTTTAAGCATTCAAATTTTAGAGGAGTTTTTCAAGCACATAGAAAACACCCCATTTTCACCTGTTTTTTTTTTCTAGTATCATTGGAAGCCCAGCATCTCAAACACTATAAAAGCCAGTAATATGGTTCTATGCTGTTTTAAAACTAGGGAAGTACACATTTAATGCCAAACAGTTCATTTTAAACAAAGTGCAGTATCTGATATTTAGTTTCAATAATACCTGAACCTGAATTGTAAAAAAAAAAAAAAAAAAATAATTAAAAAAATAAAAAATAAAGTATCGGCTGCTTGCGGTCAGGTTGTAGAATTTTTCCTTTAGGAAAATGTACAGTAAAATGCTCATATGTACAGTTTGAGCCTCTCAACACCATTTTTAAATGTACTAGTTCTATCCAGCTCTGTGCTGCATTCCGAATGACCCTCTTGTTAATGTGTGATCAGACATGCATAAATAAAGCAAATTTTCATTGCATATCCTATGATAAAGTGACTTACATTTCTAACGGGAAATCAATCACCTTACCTAGCATCTTCCCTGCTAAGACGGAGCCGCCTTTTGTCATATTTCTTGGAGGTTTCCAGAAACACATCCAATGAACGACCATGAAGCCAGAAATATAGCATGACTTTGCCCAGACAAAAGTAAAGCCAAATATAGCAGGATAACAAAACTGAAAAATGTTTGAAATAAGGGCACAATTGCACATGATAACAGTAAATTCTGGCGCATAGATGGCCACTCCAAGACATGTCAATACATCTACATGTCCTAGAAAAACAAACCAAGATGCAATGACTGCTCTGCAACTTAGAGTGATTTGGCTTTATTATAGATGAAGAAAATTGCTGACATTTAGGGTACCATGCAACAGTGCGGATGGGAAAACACTTCCACTGCCGTGGATATAAAGGGATTAGATGCAGTTCTGAATTAGTCAAGCAAGTACAGCAAATAAGCCATAGCTCTTTATGAAAATCAGCGATTACATTCAGTGACCTTTTCAGTGACAAAGTGTAAACTAATGAAGCTCTAGGGTGAGGAAATTTGATGTGTAATCTTCAGTGCGATTTGCCTTGCATCTGCCATTTAAATTCAGAAAACCATATAAAATTATATGGCCGATAAATAAAAATTTCAAAGGCAACCCAATGGCAAGTGCCCCCATCCCTTACACCACATAGCAACCTCTGGAACAAAATCCTTGGAACCATGATGTTATTCTGTCAATTAGAATGTCATAATACAAATCCAATTCATTATCAAACCAACCACCCATGCAGTTGAGTAGAGCCCAGTTCAGATCAAAGGTCTGTGGGACAAAACCATTTTTGAATGTTGCTAGAAGGAGTAACAGAAGTATGACCTTCTCATCTTATCTTGTCTGTTGCTGATGCGCATCATTGCAAGAGATGCAACTTGTGTAATACCACTTGGCATATTTTGGAGCACTGCAAAGGTCGCAGCAAGTGAGAATCTTGCTGTTAAGAAGTAGTGGATCTTAAGGTTGATTTCACCTTTGCTTCTCGAAGCATGAAAAAAGCATTGAACATTTATCTGGTAATAGAACTGGATAGGGGTCTCTATTTGGATGCAAGCTGTAAGCTTTTACCAGGTCATGAGTAGAGGCCAATGGGAAAAGGTTCCCTGTCAGGTCTCAGGCGTGTAGCCCTCCGGGGTTCTTTGTTGTACAACAGTCTCTCATTCCACCCAAAATCTCCCCCCCATATCCTCATCTCCTCCGCTCAAACTGAGCTCCCCGGCTTTTGCCCTTCTCTCCAAAGCTTCAAGACTTGAGTCTCTCCATTTCACCCCAAATCCACTTACGATTTCTACCTTTTGTGGTGGTAAAATGTCCCAACTTACACCACCTGTTAAACTTCACATTTTGTTCTGACGAAATACAGTTTAAATTTACTGATTTAGGGCTTTCAGAGCATAATCCACAAAATCACCCGACAATTAATAACTCAGGGAGGCGGAGGATGTTCATACAGACAACTGCTCTAATGACTTTGGTGCATTCCAGGCCTCAGACACAAACATGAGTCGGTGTAAAAACAGCCCGATATTAGCCAGAACATTCCTCGGCAAAAAAAGTGGTTGTCCCACACGGTAAACTCTTTGCAGTTATTTTCACAAATTTATATAATTTTACCTGTCTTAATGACCGAAAAATCAAATCATCACAGGGTGTCAAGCAGCTAAACCTACCATGTTTGAGTTTCTGTATGGATTCCGTGCTGCAGAAATGTTATTATTTTGATGTTTTGTGCCTGTTTTTGACACGAAGACTCCCTAAATATGATGAGGTAATGAATGCAAGTCTCCGGTGCCTGTAACTGATGATGACGTCATTTCAGTAATTGTTTTTCCGTCTTAGACCACACCCAAGTTGATTCATTTCAATGACTCTTCCAGTCACACTATGGCCAAGTGCATTGCCACAATTAGGACTGACCGTTGTCACAATCTTTTTCAAATTTTGTGACTCCATTCCACCTCTGTTCTGACCTGACAATACCTTGAGCAGCCCTTAACAATGACCAAATAGGCTCAAGCAGGGAGCTCATCTTTAATTCATGAACCAGCCACTAGGGCCTCTTCACTAATGGCATTTTTGGCATGCAGTCCTAGGCAACTGGACCTGGCGCTGCATTGATTTACCCTGATCCCCACGCTCAGCTGCGGTCATGCTTTGACTCCACCTCCCCCTTCCTTCTCTGACCGCACCCATCCCCTCTTCCCTCATCCCTCCTCTAAAACAGACACGCAGGACACTGCTCTCCTGCATCATTGTACCGTCGCCCTGTCCTCTCCCTACAATAATAACCTTGAATCTAATTAATATCATAGCAGCAGTTTTGATTGGGATTACAATTATTTGCTTGGTGCAATAGTGTTTCTATGACATGACAAAACTTGTGATAGGCTCAAATAAATCCAGCCTTATTCAGCTGGCACACAATCATGGCTGAGCTCGACTCTGTGTCCTTTTGGCTAATTCAGGGAACAAACTCCCTCTGTATTCTATGCTATCCATGATTTACAGAAACATTCCATTTCTAAGGTCCAGCTTTGATAGACCGAATTTCATATTTTGAATCAAATATCTGATTGTACTGATTCATTATTCTATATAACACAGTTATTATACAGCCAACTATTATCACAATTATAGGATATAATGTGACTCCCTGTATAGTCAAGGGAGTACATATATTTCATTACATGTTATTTTTCTTCTTACTTAAACTTGGAAGGCATAAATGTAGAAAAATACTGAAAATACTGTTTTTTTCTGGAACAAATTGTTGCATGCGGAACTGGATTTACAGTACAGGCGCGTAACCATGGCAATGCAGTGGACCACCGCCCATCTCGCAATTATAAGAATCGTGCAGAACAGATCTAATCTCCAGGTCTCTCCGCAGTGAGAACCGAGCTCCAGTGAGAGCACTTCTGTTCATACAAATGCTGTATGCAGAGGTTTTGAGAGCTAAGTGCTACACTCAAACCTAACTCAGTCTAGTCTGTCTTTCTGATCAAACCTGAACACCTGACATTCACCTTTGAAAACACTTTTTAAATGGCCAAATTAGGGGTACCTTCTGATAAACCAGTATTCATATATGTACTATCCTATTCATTGTCCACCCTTTTAACATTGTTAAATGCATTTTAAAGATATGAAGTTCAAATATGCCCATGTAAATTAGTACATCACATAAAATATTTAGCCTCTTTAGTTTGTAGGAGTAACACGTCTGAGCCCCTTGGGAAGCAGCCACCATCTCCAACATAGAGATAACAGGTTTTAAGCATTTTTTCAGAGGCATTATTTGTGCTTTGTTTCAAGGTATATTTTACTTTCTGTCTACCTCTGCTCCACCCCCACACTCTATGTTCAACCTACAAAAACCAGGTATTTAAAAAGAAGGAACCGTTATGCAGATAATAGGTCCACGCTCTCAAACTTCGACCCAACCTGCTTTCCAAAACCGCCCCTATCCTTTACTGTCGCTATCCTCTGGCCCCACCTCAGCCTTGCCCATCCCTCTTGCCCAAACTGACCTCTGGTTGACGTGGGCCAGGTCCTCGGCCAGATTGTCTCTCTCCACCTGCATTTGGTCCCTCTCCTTCCCCACAGCCTCCAGCTGCAGCCGAAGATCCCGGAGCTCGCGCTGGAAGATGTCATTAGCTCGCCCAGGCTCCTGTTTCTGGCCCTTGTAGCGCCCCAGCTCGGCCTGCAGGGCGGTGTTCTGCTGCTCCAGGTAGCGCACCTTCTCGATGAAGCTGGCGAAGCGGTCATTGAGCTCCTGAAGCTCGGCCTTCTCATTGCTGCGCGTCGCCAGGAACTCTTGGTTGGCGGCCTCTGCCCGGGAGAAGTCCACCTTTTCGTACGAGATGCGCGGCGCGGGCGTGCTGGAGCGGACCCTGTAACCGACCGAGCGGGAGATCAGGGGCGACGCGGAGCTCAGGTGTCGCCCGGCCGAGAGGGACAGGCGGGAGGAGACGGGGGTGTAGGAGCTCATGGGCGTGGAGGGTCCGAAGGTCCGGCGGTATGAGGTAGAGCTGCGGACAGTTGAGTAGCTCATGGCTGCTTTTCTATTTATTGCCCTTAAAAAGCAATTTCCTCCCTTAAAATATCTCTTTCTCTCTCTTCCCGAGGCTCCAGGAGATGCCAGGCGTGGTCTCTCGAGCAACAGCACAGCAAACGAGCAGCACTGGGCTTTAACAGGGTGCTTGAACGGGGTGGGTTGTGAGTGGGATGTCCCATGTCTGCTGCTGCTGTCTGCTCTGGGAAGCCCCGCCCTTTTCACTGTCCGTCAGCACTCCGTCCGCTGTCTCAGACTCCTCCCCCATCCACACCCCCTGCCCCCCACCTCTCCCTTCGCCCTGGGAAGACATTCAGGACCTTCTCCCTGATCAATGCACTGTCTGCCCGCAGCCGACCCCCAATACTCCCCTCCCCTCTTCCCCTCGTCCTTTTCCCATTCTTTCTCTCCCCCGCCTTCCTTTGTCCTTTATCTGCCCCACAGACACACGGTAATCTCCCCAGCTGAGGCTCAGGGAGCACTCACCAACATATAGATAAATATATAAAGTAGATAAACTATACGAGTTTACCAGAGCGCCTTGCCCATTCATGCTTAACATACAAATAATTTATTAAGGATAACAATATTTTACTTCCGTTTCTGTGAGTTTATGTATGTCAAAAAGGTATATCGTCTACAATTAATTCTTTATGTGTAAAAAGATCACCGTCGTTCTCACATCATGAAAAATCATGAAGGTTTCCCCACCAAGCAGCAGCAAGGGCAGATTTGAAGTAAATCCATTCACTTCTATGACCGTCCTCTCTGACAGGACAGCTCAGCGGAGCTGGGAAAAGTGTACTGATTTGATATTCATAAAGGCTGGGTCAGGATCTGCGAGGTGGGGGTCGGAGGAGTTCTGACAGAAATCAGCCATACCAGAAAGAGGACCGGCTCTTGGTTTGGCACTAGACCGGCTCCTGAACTCGGTGAACCTGGTCCATTAGTGCAGCAAGCACATTGGATGAGTTAGTGTTATCAAACATCAGTGTGGAATCAGATCTTCATTGTCTGCATCGCTCTATTAAAATGCTGCACAAAATACTGGGAAAAGACTCCTATGTTCCCATATAATCACAAAGCTCAACACGCACACTTAGTAATGCTGATCAGAGCCAGCATAGAAATGCAATGTTCTGCAAAATATTGAAAGGTAATACAATACCAATTCTAAACAAGTTGACAAATTAAAATCAAATAAAATCAAAAAGGAATCATTAGAAATGTTAATTCAGCTTTTACTATATGGAATACTCCACAGTAGCACATTATTTGATGCTTCAACCTCAACGTCAACGGATGATGTTTAACAGGCGAGCTAACTGCGTAATAATATAAAAGCAGCCTCCAAAAGTGACCAAGTCCCTCGAGAGCGAAGACCAGTTGTCTCTCACCAATCTGCTGGCAGATGCGTAAGGTTATAATCCATGACTTTGAGAGGGATTATAAGAATCCAGGAATATTGGGCATTTCACCCTCTACAGTGTGAAATGTGATTAAATTATGGAATCAATCCAGTTGAATCTAGGTGTGAATCTTGTGCAAAGCTATAAACCACCTCTGCATGCGCGTAATCTTCGATCCCTCAGACGCCACTGTCTTAAGTGCCGTCAAGCGACTGTAATGGATATCACAAAATGGGCTCAGACTTTGAGCTTTGTAACTTTTCAGACAGTTTACATGCACAGTATAGGATATAACAAACTAAAGGGAAGGGGGAAAATCAAAGCATAAAAAGACTCCCTTAATTTTTTCACAGACTTTGATTTGATTAGTTTAAGGACTTACTTATACAGTAAATTATTCATTCAGTGATTGGCCATGGTCCGGCACCTAGTGGAAGTTCTTAAAGAGGTACTCCTATCTGCGCTCCTTTAGTACTATTCTACAGTCAGTTGAAAAGTAAAAGTTCAGCCAAGATGCACCAGCCCAGGCTCTGTGTGGGTAAAGCGTAAGCTATATTGGGTTTATTGAAGTCTGTTTTAATTTCACAGAGGTTTATCTCACTGGGAGGCCCTGTATAGTGTGTGTGTATGTGTGTACGTGCTCACACACACGAGCGTGTGAATGTGATTTTTCGGGTGTGACCGAACCTGATGAGATATGTCATGTTCATCAACAAATGTGATCTGACACCCAAAAACCTGCTTTGGCATAAAATAGTCACTAGTTCACTGTAAATGTACTGTAGGCTACATGAGAACTCTGGGAGTATATAAGAGTTATATGTCAATGAATTACAAAAAGGACTGAATATTAAAAAAGATGCCACCCCATCCCTGGCTATGAGCATATTGGACTGAATCACTATTCTGCATCAGTGAGCACTCAGAAATTAGCGGGAAATTTACATATATAATCTACATATATTATAAACAAATTACAGTGGACTGTCCCTGTGTTGCCCCTCCTAGCCTTTTGCCAGAATTTCATTAGGCTGTGTTCTCCGGCACAAGCAATTTAACTCTGGTTGTTTTGGTAATTAATTTCCAGCGCATTAACCTGACAGCAAAATCCAATCGGTTATATCAAATTCATGTCCTACCCCTCCCAACCCCCCTCATCTTTTGCCCAACTGTATTAATGTGATAGAGCTCTTCAGCAAGGACTGTGTTGGAGCCATTTCCTGGAAAAGAGGATTCCCAGATGGCCAGTTATTAGGTTTCTAATATCAGTCTGCTCTAACCTCTCCTGCGCCTCCTATACATCCTCTCTCTCTCTCTCTCTCTCTCAAATTAGCCATTTGGAAAAGCAGGAATAACTGCATCAGAGCAGTGTGTTCATGTGATGTTTTTGAAATGTTTGAAGAATGGGTATCTGCACAGAATACTTTTATTATAAAATGGTTTGGGATGCGGAGCAATTTTCTGAAACTCTGGATGCTGCGAGACACCTCAGTGTTCGGTAAATGAATATGATAGCAGTTTGGCGATTAATTTCTCATTTATATCCTTAACCTTTTTGTTCTCTAAGGTAATGATTTGGCGGATTTTATTTTGTTTTGATTGTTTGCTTGTTTTTTTGCTCATGTGTAACACTATTGGTTTTTTGCTGTAGGTTTGATATACTTTAGGTCCAATAAAGGTCAGGTCTCTCTCTCTCTCTCTCTCTCTCTCTCTCTCTCCAGTTTGCTCTTCTGTCTTCTTTTCTTCTTTCTCTCTCCATGTGACTCTCTCTTTCAGTCTCCACTGTACCCTCCCCCACTCTTCCCCCAGATAATATTACTGCAGCTTTATCATAATCATTTATATCGATCGTAATGAAAAGGACATGAATTGGCAGTTTGATGTTTCATTTTGCGGTGCGTCACCCCGTATATATTTCTACAGTTACTACCCAAGCCAGATCAAACAGATATTTTATGACTGCAATAGGGGCAGCACAACCACAATACTGTGTTACTAGAGTATATGCATGTGAATAGCTGAAATTAACCAAAATAGTATCGTGATTTATATGCAAGATGAGCGGCCCAGTGGTTTGGTAGGCGGTATACCGGGCGTGGCCAAGCCGGATCACCAGATTATTTTTCATAACCGAGTTAGGGAAAAATTCCAGTTGCGTGCAATCTGATTGGTTTACTATTCCAGTTAGGTACAATCTGGTTGGCTGAAGTGTGGCTCAGAATGGAAGTAGTACCACAACTTGGTTGGGAAAAATAAGCATGCAGCAGGATCATGGACAGCCGCAGTGTCTGCAGGTTTATGTTGTGACTCAGCACTTGTTAATTGTTTAATTGTTCAATTAAAGCAGTTCATTGCATAGCGAAGACTTGTAATGTGAAATAATAGTTAATGTGTCACTGCAGACGTGTGTGTTTCTCCTTTATTGCATTTTGCATGATGAATATTCCAAATTACGTTTCCTAATTAGCAACTACAGTAAGTGTTAATTCATTCACTTGCAAGGGTCAATTAGTAAAATTACTGTCCATTTCCCTTGGCTTGCATTATTGTTCATTGCAATAGTCATTAACCATTTTCCTATCCACATTACTGGTGACATAAAATGCAAATGTCTTTCAAAGCTTCTCGATTCCTGTTGCTAACAAAACGGTAGGGGAGACTGGGGTCCGATGAGCCATGGGGACCAATGAGCCATATCACTATTTTGCGATCAATCGATGACAGAGCTGCTTAAAATAGGCAAAATATTTGACCATTGACTGATGAGTCATGGGGATAAATTAGCCATATCATGATTTTGCCTATTTTAAACACCTCTGGCATCGATTGATCGCAAAATAGTGATATGGCTCTTTGGTCCCCATGGCTCATTTGACCCCAGTCTCCCCTATATATTTTTTTTTCTGCGTCAGTGTCCGATTTCTGAAAAATGCAGCTTTGCTGACTCAGGTCCGCGTGTTAAGCTTGCTCATGTAAAAATAAAACTCTGTCTACAACCAGTGACATAATGCAGGTTAACTGTCAACCTGTTTCCGATTAAGAATCAGACAATTAATTGAATTAATTTACTGACCAAATAGGCTACCAATGAGCTGTGTGGCCATTAATGATTAAGACATATAGCTTTTCGTTAAAGAGGAAGGCTACAATATGAGATTGCATGGACGGCAATTGACTGAAATTTCTCAAAATTCCATCTTGAAATGGAATGTTATGTAGTAAATGCTGCTGAAGGTGGTATTTAGATAAGGCTTACATTTAATTTCTGATTAATTAATTACATAATTGTCGTTCATACAATCTCGTATTGTAGCCTTCGTACATCTTTGACAGAAGCCTGACTATAAAGTCCTCATCAATAATTTTGCTACCATGAAAGTTCAATGCATGTCATGCATTTTTAATAATTTTGATAATTTTTAAGAATTTTTAATAAATTAGGTTGCACTGCTGAAAAAAAAAAAATGGCTAAAACGGGAGATTGAATTCGGAGAAAGAACTGGATATAATAATTATTTACCCCATCCCTACAATATCACTATTAAGTACATTGTCAGTGTAGCCCATTGGTGATCTCTGTCATCGCTTACTACTTTCTTGATAATTACAGGCTTATACATTGGTCTTGAATATTCAGTAAATAAATTGTGTGATTATTAATCAAGCGATCTTAAACAGGAACAGCTTGGAAGCAATTATGCATTTAAGGGTCAGAGGCTCATGGCACGCCATTGAAAATCCCGTAACGCTGGCGGTACTGCTAGGGGGACGATGGGCTTTTGGAGGTTAATGACTTTTGTGATCATGTTTTGTGGATTATTATGATCCTGGAGGGCTTACCGGAGAGACGGCGTCCAGCAATAAATATAGGTGAGTGACCACTGCAATTGAAATGTATTGACTAAGGCTACAACGTGATATTTTGACTGGAACAATTACTCGATTACCAAGAATAGATGTCTCAAAAGGATTCTTCATGATAATATTGATGTGTTTAGCTAATCATATATGAGTAAATTATTACATATATTGACTTATGTAAATCTCATTGTGCCTGCGCTACCTCTAGGGGTCGTTGGGGTTTAAGTTAAGCAAGAGGGCTTCAAGAAAAACCATTTGGATTTTTTGATTTATCTGCCATTTATTTGCAACTAGTCAGGGAGGTTTGCGAGAATTTATGGCACATTAAACAATCCTCCCCGAGAAGACTGCTTGGCAGGAGGAGGCAGCTAATGTGTTTCGTATGAAAGGATGCGGGCCATTTAAGTAATACTCATGGCATGAAAACAAGGGTGAGACTGGAGTTAATTATTTATATTCCCCCCAAAGGAATTATTCACATGTGTAAAAATACCCCATTCCCCCCTCCCTTCCCATTAGACTCCCCCATCAATTTGTAGGCATTATTTATAGAATGTGTAATGAAAGAGAAAATTAAGAAGGGGATGAAAACAAAATGTACCATATGCATTTATTTGCACACAGCTCCACAAACCGGGATTCTTCTGCATGAAACTACTATCCTATCTCCAAAAAAGGTGGGACACTGTGTAAAATGCAAATAAAAACATGAGTGCAATGATTTGCAATTCATTTAAACTTTTTATTCAATTGAAAATAGAAGACAACAAATCAGATGTTGAAACTGAAATTTTATTGTTTTTTTGAAAAATATATGCTCATTTTGAATTTTATGCCAGCAACACATTTCAAAAAAGTTTGAACAGTTAGAACGTGCCATAGATATGTCTCCCTGGGCTACATTTATGATGTGACCACCAAGAGCAGCGGCAGGTTGAATTTGGATATTGACAGAAGCAACTCATCAGCTGACAGATAATGAAATGCTTAATGGGACCTAACCCCCGCCACACCTACTTGTAATTAATTCCTCTGACACTGACCCCTTTGATTGCTGTGCTACATTTGTGCTATTGTCTTGTGTCACAAAATCAGTGGAATAGATTTAGACACGCCCAGTTGTTATCTGTGAAACCGCATTGTCTATTTAGGACCAAAAATGTCTTATTTATTTTTCTGCATTTAACTGTTAGTGTTTGTCTAAGAGTATGATTGGATATGTTTGTGTGTACTTGGGTGTGTAGGTGTTGCAAGTGGTCTTTATTGATGAATGGGATATCATTTTTAAGTGTCTGTAAGAGCATATATTTCAGGCATGGTTAAAGGCTGCTGCACATGCTACATGCTCCCTTTATCTGCAAGTGTCAATAGGGCTCCTTCACACTGACACCTTTATGTGCTAAATGACTGTTGCCAAGAGACTGACCAAGTTGTCAAGGCAACAGCCAAGTGAACTCAGAGGTGGCCGCTTAGGAAAATAGAGGCAATAACTATGCTGATGACATGAAAGAAGAGTGTCAATCGTCCATGAAGTGGCCAAACAAGGACCTTCTTGCGGCAGACGTAGTGATATCACAGGAAACCGTGTTATTTCAGTGCCAGGCGGATTTGGACGCTCGTCAGGGCTGGCAGCAGGATCTGAAGAATCCTCGAGACTGGAGGCAAAATCAGGTAGTCCCGCTGGGCGGGGGGCAGGAGGAGAGAGCCTTCCCGGGCCAGAGGCTGTGGCAGGAGCAGGAGGTCTAGGAGGTGGGGAAATGGATCCTCACATGCTGGGCAGCGGAGGATCCCAGGCGTTGGGCAGCAGAGGTTCTCGGATGCAGCGCAGTGGGAGGGTCTTGGCGCTGGGCACAGGCAGACAGTGAGGACAGTCTGAGTAACATAGGAAACACTTGACCTACTTGGGCAGCGAGCTCTTAAGTGAGAGCTGGCAGCTTATAGTCCTGTGAGCGTTAAGGCTGCCCCTCTGTTCTCCCCTGCATGGTGTGCTTCAGTTCTCAAAGATACTGATAAAAATAAATGAATAATATATATGTCTTCTGGGTCGTTCTGTGGCATGTACGCTCTGTCAGGTGGTGGCACAGTAAGGGTCCAAGCGCAGACAAACTCGCAATGAGAACTGAAGTTTATTGATACATGCGAGAACCAGAAGACAGATGAAACAAGATAGTAACAACAAACCAGTGGGAAAGTGAACACACAAAATGAGCAGAAATGTGGTAAAGGAAGGGAAAGGCAAAGCGGTAAAAAGAGACCCAGGGTGACACGGAGAAGAATGAGCACGCAAAAAACTGCAGGAACAAAGGCACATATCTACATCTAGACCGAAGCTACGGGAATCAAACTCAAGAGAACATTGAAAATAAAACAGGAAACTGACGGACACTGCGAGGTCCAATTCAGAGAAAGATTAAATCAAGCATTATCACTGTGTTAACGGTAGAAAAGCACGGTGCTGAAAGTGCAGAGAATTGGAATAGGGCATTATGAATGCTACGCTAGTAACAGCCAGCCCCACCCACAACAGTTCCCTCCAACCCAATCCCCACCTCCAACTGAGCGCCTCTCACAGTCAACACTGTCTGGGTTTCGCTCGTAATGATGTAAATCTAAATCAATCGCAATGGCTCTCAAAAGTGATGTCATCACTGACCAATCAAAATGTCCTTCACAGGGGGAGGCACTCTGTTTTTTTTGTGAAGAGGAGAGGCAGACGCAAGGATGAAAGATGAAGGAAAAGAAACCTGATTATATTTTCTTTTTCATTCCTGAATAATGGCATCAGCCGGTTAGGTGTAAAGACGAGCACTAAACGGACACTGAAAGATAAAGCCATCATGCAATATCTCATATAAGAGTAGTACTATAAAACACAGCCATACTTTCTTTATCAGGGCGACCGCGAGCTTCCTTTAATCACTGAAAATATCCTTCATAGCATGGCTTGCTTATACACATCAAGTATTAGGAAGCAATAACTTAATGTTGATATCTCTACCTTAAATAGTTTAATTTGAAGCATCTCATTCACATGATGCATATTCCTCGAAGAGCCTGATCACTTACAGTGCTGCAGAAATGTTTATTCTGATCTATAATGCAGCTTTGCAAACTCTCAATCTCAAAACACCATGACCAAGCTTATGAAGATTTCTTGCATTGTAACCTATGAAAAATGCCAAAGTCACTACTAGGTACATCTTGCTCTCTGCATGCAGGGTCCACACAGTTCCACATTCATGCTCTGAAATGCAGGTAGCTCGCCATTCTTTTTTTTTTTTTGAACCTGCCATCCACCCGCTGTGCAGTCCCTGCACCAAGGAGCTAAGTTTAACAAACCAGCTACATGCAACTCTGCTGCGTGTCCAGCCACAATCCCCTTTCAAACTCAGGATCCGATCTCAGCACATCAGTGCCTTATCTGTGACTTGACAGGTTCTCTGGAACTCGACGTGCCTTTCCCAAAAGCATAGCTGCTAACTAAGTCAGCAACTTACATAGTTCGTCCATTCACAGTCAATAGTTCCAACTATGTATATTAGCATCCGTGCTTTTGGGAAACGCACCCCAGGCTAATTGAGCCACTCTTAAAGCAAAGGGAGTACTGCACCTTAGAAGGAGGCCTGAGTAGCAGAGCAATCGAGGTGGGGTTAAAATCTAAGTCTCTTGAAAAAAATATAATAGCTGTGGCTAATCAACATTCCAGGCTGGCTCCCTGGTTCATCTCCTACCTGCATGTGAAATAATTTATCTTGATTCCTCCCAGTGAGTGGAAAACTATGTTTCACTGCAACTTATGCTGTGATACTTCAGCTATGTTAACAGAGCCGTAGTCACTGGAAGTTCTCTATCTTGGCTGGGAATTGGCAATCACTGAACTGGGAGGAAGCCTATCTCGGAGCAGACTGAGTAACTTGCACCAGGCAGGTCAATGCTGCCCTCCTGTGGCAATTAATATATCTCTCTGGAAATACAACCACACCCACCCATCTTTTTCTCAGTTCTAATGTTGGCTTTTTACCATTCCATGTTTAAAAGTCAGACACTTACTCATTTATTGGCTACGGTTTATATTGTGTGTTACGATCTCCATATTATACAATTATATAGAGCTGCTAGATCCTCTAAACAGTGACTCATACAGCTGCAAGTCACTGTATAAATTGAGCATACATTGTGAAGTGGTTTATGTTTTTGCATTACAAAACATTTGTGTGGGGAAAATTCATTTTCATAATTTTGGCTATAGTATAATTGCTGGAATCAGAAAAGGTGCTTCTAGAATCTGACAAATGGCTGACCTGTTGGGATTTTCACTCTCTGCAGTCTAACACTGAGGGAATGCAGTGGCCAATCAAAAATATCCAGAATGTGGCAGTTCTATGACAGGAAACACTTTGTTCGTGAGAGCCAACAGAGGTGAATTTACTCATTAACATATTACACCTTTGGTCAGCTGACACATTCTTTACTCCTCCTCAGCATTATTTAATTCATTCAAGAAATTGTAGATATAAGAACTAACTTCTGTTCTTTTTGTGGTTCCCCTGAAGATCAATAAGTGGTCTTTCTGCTTTGGTCATCTTTATGAAACAAAAGCACATTTGCTGCTATAGTAGAATATATGGAAATTGTCTATTAGTGTTTATTGGAACATTGCGTTATGATCGATAGAAATTATACTCAGAGTGACGAGAATTATTTTTCGCTCCACTTGGTTTTATTGACATTCCTGGTCTTGGCTGCCTCAAGAAATTCTGCAAATGAAAATGTAAATCTGATGAAGGTAATCCAGTCTTGTGGACTTTTAAAGTTCAGCGCACATACTGAGACAAATATAGCCGAGCATTTGGGACAACTGTGAGATAGATATTAACCAAAAGTAAGCAGCATAGTGTAACACGCCATTCAAGCAAGTTTATATCGTAATTCATCTTTCCGGGCAGCAGATGTCGCCAGCTCTCCAGCTTGACTGTCCTCGTTCTGTAAGTACTGTCCCCAGTGATTTTTTTATTCAGGTATAGTCTTACCTCTTCTCTGTATTTCAGTTCCACGGTCCCTTGCCTTGATAAATATTTATTTAATTTTTTCTTTATACACTGAACAAAAATATAAACGGCCCATGTCAAATATTGATGCCACATGGAGTTAAAAACTTTAAGTGAGCATATACTGACTTTTACTTGTACAATAGGGATATTTCTCTTGATTTGTGTACCATTTTTTAATCCATCTCTCTGTCAGTGAGCATTTGCTCAGTGATGCAGTGATTTCACTCAGTACATGGGTGTGGCATTTCCAGACGGTGATCAGACAGAATGAGCAGTACCCAGACACTCCTTATACTGGGGACAATAAAAGGCTACCCCAAAATGTCAAATTTTGTCAAAAGTTATCATGCCTCAGATGTCTCAGGTCATGCGGGAACGTGCCATTGGCATGCTGGATGCAGAAATGTCCACCAGAGCGGTCTGCATGCAGTTCCTTGAAGCAGAGCACATTCCAGTTCTGGACTGGCCTGCGTATTCGCCGGTCATGTCGCCCATAGAGCATCTTTGGGATGTTCTGGATTGACGTGTCCGCGACCGTGTTCCAGTTCCGGATAATGTGCGCCAGCTCCGTGTGGCCCTCCGGGAAGAATGGAATAACATTCCACAGGCCACGATAGACAACCTGATCAACTCCATGCGAAGGAGATGTGCTGCTCTGAGAGATGCAAATGGTGGACACACAAGATATTGAACATTCAATTTCTTCAACCTGACCCCCAAAGTGTTCAAAGGATTGTCACTCCTTTGCAGATGCCAATATCAAGATGTAATGGACGGTGATCTGAAGATTAGTCATTAGCAAAAATGAATTTTGATTCGCTTCATATATTGCATAACCCTAATGTTAATAAAAACTCAAAAATTTGACATGGGGCGTTTATATTTTTGTTCAGTGTAGCTGTGTTATACTGAGTTCCACAATAACGTGTTTTAAAGACAAACTGAAAATAAAGATGTAAAATTTGATGAAAATGCTTGAGTGAAGAAGCCTGCACTTGGAGCATTACCAGTTAGGTGCAGTTCTAAAAAATCATTTTTTGCTCTGGTTTAAGTTTTTATCCCCTCGGTGATTCTTGCTTAAGGAGTATTGTTGCCCCCTCTGCCGTCCGTCTGTCTGTCTGTCTTCCCTTTGCTTGTCACTGCTCTAGCTGGTGCACCGTTGTGAAGACAGCCCTTGAAATTTACATAGGTTATGTATACTGGGTGTCTCCAGAAGCCTATTTCACGTCAAAGTCACAGCTCCCGTTTTGTCTGAATTTTCAGGCACGTCGTGAGGGTACTCTGTCTGCACTGAGAGAAATCAAGTTTGATCTGCAGTGAACTTCTTTGTGCATCTTACTGTATGCTGGGCAGTGCAATTACAGACATTGTATGTCAATTAACCCTTAGAACATGGAAATAAATGTAATCAAATTGTAAATAAATTTAATTATCTTGTACTGTTGAAAACCTTTCATGCGGTAACTAGTTTAAAAGAGCTCCCAGGGGGCTAGGAAGATATCAAAATCAAAGCTGTTGAAAACCTGTCATGTGGTGACTTGTTTAGAAGAGCTCCCGCAGGGGAGCTCTTCTAAAGAAGTCACCACATGACAGGTTTTCAACAGCTTTGATTTTGATATCTTACATCATTGAACTACAATAGCTGCATTTAGCGCTCTCAAAGTTAAAGCACAGATATTGAAAAAAGATCTGTTATTGTGATGAGGTATGATGGTGCTCATGCACGGCAGTTATAAAAAGGCTGGTTTGAGAGGAATGAAATTACCCATGCATCCTTACACAGTATTTGTGTTGCTGGAAACTGTCGTGAAGGGAAGACTGCAGATTATACAGTCTATATGCGGGTCATCAGACCACAGTTGGTTCATCTGGCTGCAGTACAGTCCATTATATTATTATTCAATATAATAGTCTCATGTAGACCACTAAACCCAAATGGAACAAGAACATTATTATTCAGTTATAAAGGATAAGAATGTCAAATTAACTCTCACCAGTTCAATTTACGTCTCCTTCCAGATTACATATAGGTATAATCCCAACCAGGTTTGAAGCTGATGTAACTAGGCTTTAAAAAAGATGAGAGTTTGGGTGGGGCGGCATTTTGGGGTGTGTGTGGGGGGAACTGAGCACATAAATGCAGATCAGGGAACCAGCACAAGAACACTGGCACTGAAAAACACCTTTGTGTACTTTGCAAACTGCGATTAAACTTCTAAAAACGTTTAAAACCAGAACTGTGCTGCTCATTCATATCTGTGGCCTAAGTGAATGTGTGGCCTCTGCACATGCCTGATGAAATGGTGTTTTTCACCCCCTCGGTAAAATCACAAACAGACACTGAAATGAAGTCCTCCATCAGTTGTCAGTAGTTCTTTCAAAGCAAAAACTGTGAAAGAGTGTAATGGGAGACAGTTTTCTGTAGTAGGGGCACAAGCGGCTCTTTGAAAATACGGATGGGCAATTGAGTCTATCTTACAAATAGCCAGCTGCCTGATAGAGCCCCAATTGCTGTGGCCTTCTGCTAACGTCCAGATAAGCTGCAAAGTCTCTTTCAGTCTCCAAACACTGCTCCCGGAGCACCGGTTGGTATGCTGGGTTTTATATTAAATATACTATCAATTGTTCAATACAACAGTGCGTTGAAATACAGCAACTTCACCAAGGCATAATTTTGAATAGATTTCTATGGGGAAATTTGCATTTGGCACAATTTTGGGGGTGCTCAACCTTCTCCAAACTTTAACAAAGATTCTATGGGAATATAATGGCTCAAGTTTGATTGGGAAAAGATAAAAATTGTGGGAAAATGAACCCAGTTTATTCATTTGTACACCTGCCATAACCATCTTTATTCACATCTTCAGAGAGTCCCTTTTGGTTTCGGTACAGTTGCATTTTATCACAGTTTCTCACCTTTTTTTGTGAAGTTTTGAGTTATAGAGGCAAAGAGCATATTTGATTTCTCTAATTTTGTTAACTTGGCAGATATGGGAGATGGAGAGTTCTCCATCATAAGTGATCATTTGTAGACTCAACTGCTTTATAAGTCATATGATGTAGACCCTTGGGGTGGGAGAGAGTCTCTATCTTGTTTCGATGCATTGACTTCCCATTGTGTTCGCTCATGTCACTGGGCTCTAAACACAGTGGACTCCCTGGTTTAAAGGCTGGCCTTTGTCCTGAAGTGGTGCTGAGAAAAGATTTTGCAGTAACACTATATAACCACCGGGGGGCATTGCACTCATTCAGAGGCCCTGACGGATACTCGCTCTTTTCCAGAATGAGCCGGTGAGGGTGCAGGCGTTCATTGTAACCATGCAGTTTCACACCTGATTCTACTAAAGTTAGGTTTGAAACTGCATGGTTAGAATGAAAGCCTGCACCCGCACTGGCCCATTCTGGAAAAGAGTGAGAATCCCTTGTCATAATTTTAAGGAGATTGTCCGAAATAGTATATCTGCCCATTCTTTGACATTACTGATTTCTTTATTCTGTGAGGAGTGCACTTTTATTGTTACTCGTTTTGGTGCTACCGATGTTTTATCCACTTGGATATCGAATTCCTTTTCCAGGTGTCTGCTGTACCTGAGCTGGCAAACTGATGATTCGCAGCACCTGCGTTTAGTATTTACTAGTCTGGGGCCGTTTAGTGGCTGTTTTAGTAAACAACCGGAACCAGGGCGGGAGAGACAGGATCCGGAATTCGATGGATGCGCCAAGCTAGTAAAATGCGGAGAAACTTTTTAATTTAAAGAATATAATTTTGTACGTCCATGTTTAAATGAATAAAATGTTTCAAAACCGGAGACGGAAATCGATGGTGCGCCAGAATTTAAAGTTTTATTTTTGGTGAACACTTTTACTTTGGTGAATTTGGTGAATTCCGGATTCGCGCTCTAGACCGGAACCAGAATCCAGACAAAATTCAGAGTGAATGGAAACCATAGACTGTATAAAAAGATGGACGCAGCACTCTGGTCTGAAAAAGAAGCCCATGCGGAAGTACCGTAAAATGGCATTCTATTTAATGGCCAGCAGATGGCGACGTCGGTGGTTGCAGAAAGAAGTTCAATGCTATAGAAGTCTATGAGAAAATGACCCTACTTTCCCACCTGATTTTTCATTTAAATAATGATTTTTCACACTATTTTGTGGTAGCTATAGCAAGTTTCAAGTCTCCTTCGATATATCATGATGTTCATTTATGTAAATTATGGTCCCATATAGACTAGAATAAAGGATAAAGCCAGAATATGCTTTAGAGTCGTGGCTATCCTCTGGTCCTCGTCCGATACGGTCAGATCTACCTCTCACGTCCCTCCCCGGATCTTGATTCTCGGTCTCGTCCAATAGAAATCACATCCGGTTTCAAAATGACAACATGGCGCAATTCAAATTGCCAAAATCGAGGCTTCCTTTATGGTATGCTGAAACCAATGGGTGACGTCACGGTTGCTTTGTCCATCTTTTTATACAGTCTATGATGGAAACCAGGCTCTTCTCCCCTGTATGAAGAGCCTGGTGACGCGAGGCTAGTCTATACATACGCGGAGGCTGCAGCCGCTCTTCGCTTGATTGTCTTCTATACATGAGAGCTGGTAACAGCGAGAGGGTGTTCGCCCTAGGTTCTTTGTTTGCGAACCCATCGCGTTCGTATAAAGAGGAATAGTAAGAGGTTTTGGTTTAATTATTCTCTCTATTTTTTCTCCCTTCTCGTGCACCCGATATTGGTGTCGATTTGGAGGGTATTCTGACCGTTTAGTTTCTTTACATAGTGAATTTTTGTGCCGCAGATTACGTGTAGATCGCTTCCAATTATTTTTGGTAGGAGTATTTACCATGTTACATCCGTTTTTTTTGCTTAATTCCTCGGTGTCTGTTGAGATCTTCATGCCTGGCTGTTAAGTGTGAGCTTTTAGATCTGTTTGTTGTGGCAATTGGCCTCCGTCTACTTCCACACTTAAAATCCCTGGTCTAATAATTTACATCTGTGCAATAATGCTACATTCATCCTCCTATCACATCCTGATGAGCAACGGGGTATTCTGGTTTTTTTTTTAGCCTTAGAATTAGCCAATTTAGCCTAATCCACTTAATTGATCAGTCAGTTGTTGAATAACATCACAAACCAGCAGGCCCTGCTGCTCATTTTGATCAAATGATCATTCCTGCTCTGTTATGCCAGTCCTCAATAAGAATGTCAGAGGTGGCAAATCCTGCAGAGTTGTTCTTCCCTCAAAATTAGCTGATCACACCAATCACTTTCACCTCCAGGCTGAAGCAAATCCAGGTGGTAGGAGGAAAGTTCCAGGGAGGAGTCCTTTTCTGAGCCAGGACTGTCTGCCTTTCATGGATAAGCCAACCTCTGTCTCTAACAATCAAGGCATAGACACCAGCTCTGCTTTTGACCTAAAAGTCAACAAATCTCCTCTGTACAGAAATTTAATTGGATACGCTGCCTTAGAGCACTTGAAATATGATGTGATACGACAGTCTAGCTCACAAATTACAACCAATCAAGTACTAAGATGTACTTTATTGAACCCTGTGGGGTAATTTGTCCTCTGCATTTGACCCATCCTATAGTTAGGGGGCCGTATGCATGACGCCAGGATAAGTGACTTATCCGGAGGATAGAGACTATCCCCCGGATAGTGAGGTAAAAGTGGTATGCATGTAGAGGGGATAGCACTATCCGCGGTCCTTATCTGAGGATAAAGTTATACCCAGTTTCAACTGGGGATAGCGGCTTTATTCCACTGATTCTGCTGGTCTCACTGCCTGTTTAGTACAGTTGCTTTCAGAGACTTCCACTTATCTTTTGATTCTGAAATAGTGCGTTCTGTGCCGCACGAATTCACCTTTGTGGCAATTCGGGTCCAAATTTCAGTTCTAATTTTGTTCGCTACAGCACATGTATTAGCTATAAACGGCACTGTACGTTCCACCGAGATTCCCACCAAAAGAACACAGATTTCGGTGTCAAAAGTAACTTTTTCGCTGCCGCTTCGGTTGTGAAACAACTGACGCCTGCCGCATTTTACGTTGTCGAAAATAGCTATTTGTTTTACAACTATAAAACGAGAAATGTGTTGTTATGTAAGTGTGTCACGAGGAATCCCGTACCGACATGCGCAGAATGCTATAAAACACAGCGAGTCCCCCTTTCTAAAAATAGCGCTTGCCTGTAAACCTGGGATAGCTATTCCCTACACTATCCTTGACTCATGCATATGGGGAGCACGTGGCAATTATCCCTCGGATAGTTATCCGGAGGATAGGCGTTATCTGGGGGTAAAGTTATCCCTCCTCCATGCATACGACCCAGGAGCAGTGGGCAACCACAGAGCAGTGCTCGGGGACCAACTCCAGTTCTAAAGCCAGTACCTTGGGCAGGGGTACTGGTAGGAGCATTCCTATAATGCATGTTTTTTGTGGGTGGGGGAAACCAGAGTACCCGGAGGAAACCCACGCGAACACGGGGAGAACATGCAAACTCCACACAGAAAGGCCCCAGGCCGGATTCGAACCCACGACCTTTTTGCTGTGAGGCAGTAGTGCTAACCACCATGCCGCCCAAGTGGGAACTTGACATTATGACAAATCTGTCCTTCCTACGGCAGTATACACCTTCCATTCATTGCTCATTCATTTCATCGATCCAACCACTGTGGCAGACACAGTTGATCTATTATAAGAATTGTGCAAGCAGACCACTGACCAAGCTGTGGCAGATCTGGATTATGTGATAAGCAGAACCAAATATCAATCGCAAATGCATGAACCGCCTTTATTACTTCTCAGACGGTTGCGTACACACATTTTTGAGTCAAGGGCGGTCGGTGACAGATCTTAAAAGCGCTACCATCAGGTTTGTATGTTTCTCAGAAGCTAAAATTCTGTTGCCTTCCATCTTACAGAGAACAAGATCATATTTCTGGCAACACGGCAAAGGGATAAAGGGAAAAACTGAAATGGAAAATCTGCTGATGAAAAATACCCAGAGTATGACATGCCCAATGACCTGTTTTATTAGATGGCTCTCTAAAAGTCAGACAAATTGCTCCTGATGACAAGCAGGAGGAATTCCGCTCTTGTTTAACAGGAAGAAGGATGGGCAAATTGCCATTCATGCTTTCAGCTATGGTATTATTTTCAGAATCAATCATACATGAAAGTCGGTGTGTCAATATGGTGACTCCAGCCCTGAAAGACGGAGTTCGCTTTTGTTGCCACAGGTTCCTACAGGTCACCGCGCAGTATTTGTCAGTGACACCTCTGATGTTGGTAAATATCTGAGGAACAGAGTTGATCGTCGAGTAATAAACACGAACACATCTATTACATCCATTTGTTACCTATTAAATCCACTATGAGGAACTATTTAGTAGTCAACCATGACTTGCTGCTTCACCGGGGTAGAAAATATGGGGTGACACAGGCCAAACTCCTTTGTCATAAATCATTATGGTGACAATGTGTGATGAAAAGTTTTCAAGCTGCATAAATCAGGTAATAGTTTAAGAAAGTATCTAAATAGTTGAATATGCCTTATTTCTCTATCAGCGCAATGATTAAGACGTGTAAAGTGACAGGAGATGTTAAGAATCGGCCTGGAAGAGGGTGTATGTGTGTATATTGACCCAAAGCACCGTGAAGAGAATGGTTTTACTGGCAAAGGAATATCTATGGATCACAGCTGGAGAATCGCTGAGGTTAGTTGAGTCTTGGGGTCATAGTCTTCAATATTACCATCAGACACCACCTACCTACCTGCATCACCAATCACCACGAATTGTTTGGGAGAGTTTCCTGAAAAAAAAAAAAAAAATCTCCTGTCAATAACAACAAACTGAAACACCAACAGGTAGCCAACGGTTACTAGGACTGGATTAAATGGTCAGATGAAACCAAATAGAGCTGTCTGGTGACAAACGTCAAAGGTTAGTTTGGTGTAGATATAAAAATGGCTACACAGAAAAGTATTCTGTACCCACTATGAAGTCTTGTGGTGGGTTGTTGATTTAGTGGGGCTGTCTTTCTTCAAGAGGCCCTGGACAATGTGTTAGTTTACCTGTTATCATGGAATATCATGGTACCAGGAGATATTAAATGAAACCCAAAAGGCTGCTCCTAGGGAGCTTAAAATGGGCCACGGTCAGACCTTTCAGCAGGACAATGATTCAAAGCAGGCCACAAAATCTACAAAAAATTGGTTTACTGACCGTAGAACAAAGGTTTTGCCATAGCCATTGCAGTCCTCCATCCTAAACCCTATAGAGAATCTGCGGTATGACCTGAAGAGGAGAGTCCACAAGCATTGGCTCTGAAATCTGAAGCATCTGGAGAAATTATGTGTGGAGGAATGGCCCCATATCTCATGCATTGTGTTCACCGACCTCATCTCACTTTATATAAGACTCGGGACTGTTATCTTGGCAAAGGAAAGCTACAAAAGACATTAAGTAAAGGGGTGCCAATAATTGTGACAGAGATTCTCGAAAAAAATATTTGTTTCATGACAAGAATTTGTCTTATTTCAATTAAAGGTTAGATTTTTTTTTAATGAAAGACTGCGAGGATAACCAATAAAGAATTTTTTTGTTTTGATCGTGTTTACTAAGGGGTGCCAATAATCCTAAAGGCCAGTGTAATTTTCCTATAACTTTATATAATGATACAAACATAAATAGGTGAACTAGATTATAAATTTAAGACAGTTTGTGGACACAATTGAGGATCATGCATGACCATAGCGAGAACAAAGAATTCTGAATAGGTCTTTGACCTGCAATGCCATTTTTTGTTGCAACGTACCCGATAGATATGATTATGATATCCTCGGAAACAAATCAATCAGACGTCAACTATGCTACACGCGCAAAGGCTGATTTTGACTAGAAAATGCCTCATGCTCCGCCATGTGTTTTCAGTGACAGCGTAAATGGCATTGTTTAAAATCACCAATGATCCGCAGGCCTTTCCTATGAGAGCACATCCTTAGCAGACGAGTACAAACACATTTCTGCCCACCTGGTGTTTTTCAGAGCACCATTCACAAAAGTGGCTATAATGCATGTGAGGGGAGGTATCAGCGCGCACTTCGGTAAGAAACCAAAGGGGCAAAAATAGCCACCATGTGAAACTGTAGTTATATAAGCTTAATGGAAAAGAAGTAGCGGAGTCCAGAACTGTTGAAGCAGAGCTATTAAGATCCATTCACTATTCCTGTTTGATTCCGAGTGAAAGGGCCGCACTAATGGCGGAAATATGGGCGCTATTTTAAGATCCTCGAAAAATGTTTTCTGTATTTGATCTCCCTAAACAATGATTCTGTCCAGTTTGCTCATGGAGCCTGGTTTTATCACCATTTTTAATTGTAACATACCATATTAACTTTTAATTGGAATATTCAGGCTTCTACTGTTGTTAAGAAATGGCAAAAAAAGTTACTTCAGTTGATTTAAATTTACCAGGAGGCATCTTGATCATAAAGAGAGACTTTTTAGTCTTTAGACATAATGTTTTTAAACTGGTTTTCTGCTGAATGTCAGCCAAAACCAATTTGGCACATCCTAAAGACAACTGTACAAATGAGTGCGTAAAAGAAAAACTAATGAAACTAATGTGCAACAAATGGTAAGATTTTGAGGGTCTGATTGATAATGTCCATTTTTCATGGAGTTAATTTAATGCAGGTCAGTCAACCAGACCATACCTAAAACACCACTCTGTTTGTCCTGGTCCTAACCAACCTGCCTATTTATACCACCTTCATTCTACAGTTCTGGTTTGTCTTGTTCAACATACAAACGTACTTAGCATTCTACCAGACCAGCTTTCTCCCCGAGTGGCTTCTCGCTAAAGTTTTGTCAATCACTTGAACAAAATTACAGTTTACCAGCAACATGGATTCTGGAATCCTCGCTCCTGCTCATTCATCAAACGGTGAATTTTCACGAAGCAAAACTGCCTTAGTCTTATATTAATACTTTTCAATCAACGACAATTAAACATTACTTCCACGTTTAATACTCCCTCGCAAGTCAATGACGTGAGAAGGCTTACTAATGCCCCCATGCTGCTCTTAAAACAACAACAGTCCACAACGTGGTGGGCTAGCGCAACCATCTTCGCATCCCCAATTATTCGCTATGGTCCATGTTCCAGGGCAGCAGATCATCAAATGGCTCACCCTTGCCCATGGCCTCCTCTGAGCTCCTCTCAAGCTTTGGAGCTTAGAAAACAGCCTCCAGCCTGTGTTCCATGCCATCCATTGACTCGACCCAGCACGCCCTCCTGGTTCCATCCAATGGGCCATCATTCATCTCCAACACGCAATGAATGGATGACCTTGCATTCACCACTATTTTAACAAAGCAAAGCTGTTCCAACTGCAATGCAATGGCTTTGACTTATTGCTAAAGCATTTCTTACATCAACCATCATCACTCTCAACAGCCTACGCCACAGATCCCACAACATCTGCCCACAGTTAGAGGGCCAGGGTATATTCCCCCGTGCCTGCCCCCTGTGTTTCTGATCTTTTTGGCCTCTTGTGTTCCCCCTTTAATTCTTCTCTCTGCAGGCTGCACTAATATCCCTGAGCAAGTGTCCTGTCGTCCCCTCATCCGTTCCTCTCCCTTCCTTTGCCATATCAATGAGTCAAACATGGCTGCTCTTGGCTTCTTCAGCCTCTAACGGATTCATTGCAGTCAATTCAAACCATGGTGAAACAAATCTGTTAAATATCTTCTCGCCTACTCCATCCTTTACCCCCTCCCAACTCCACCCCTGCCCCTAATTTACACCCAATGTATTTTTGTCATGCAGATATTGCCAAAGCATTTCCTTTCTCAGACTATTGATCTGCTCGGACAATGCAATCAATTCCAATAGTGAAATTGCATGCCCCCTTGTTCCCTTTTGTCCCCTCCCCTCTCATCCCCTCATCACCACATTAATTATTTCATTGTCTTACAGATGCTCTACTGGCCAAGACAATACAACAAAATCTAACAGTAAAATTTTATGCCCCCTCATGCTTGCTGTTCCCTCTTTCCCTTTCATCCCCTTCCCCCTAGGTACCTCGTCCCCTGACCCCCACATGAACTATTTCATTGATGCATTTCGCCTGGTTGCACCTGGGGCACAACCTCCCTCATCACTCCCATGTCACCCTCCTGCTGACGCACCTTCACTGGCTGCTTATTGCAGCTCGCATCAAGTTTAAGACATTGATGCTGGCTTATCAGGCAGTGAAAGGAACAGCTCCAGCTTACATCCAGAAGCTGTTTCGATCATACACGCCTTCTAGAGCACTTCGCTCTGCCACTTCTGGTCGCTTGGCTCCTCCTCCTCTCCGCTCCTGCTCATCCTGATCAAGACTCCTGTCTGTCCTGCTCCCCACTGGTCGAATGATCTACCTATCGAGTTCAGGACATCAGAGTCACTGACTATCTTCAAGCGCAGCCTGAAAACTCACCTCTTCAGGCTTCACCTCTCCAGTACTTCACTCCCCTCGGTGTAACTCTCCTTATGTCATGTGCCACGATGCCCGAGTCTCGTTTTGTTAACTGTGCCGGTCATTTTTGTTAACTGTGCTGCTGTTTTTTGTTAAAATTGCTGGTTTCTTTTGGTTGGCTACGGTTCGTTCTAGTTCTACTGCTTTCACTTAGTGTTCCTGTTGTCACTTGATCTATTAGCACTTTGACTTGTCTCCTTGGAGCTCAGCACTTTTGCACCAAACTTTTACACTTTGTACGTTGCTCTGGAGAAGAGCATTAGCTAAGTCCATGTAATGTAATGTAATGTAATTTCATTTTCCTGATGGTATTCCGAATAAGACCACTCCATGATTTTCAGTGAAATTTTATGCCCCCCGGTCACCCCATTCCTGACCCCCCCTCCCCTTCGTCTCTCATCCCCTTATCCCCAGATGAATTATTTAATTGATGTATTTTGTTTTTCCCTCATAAATAACTAGTAAGTTCGCTGCAGTATATGCAATTAAAAACACCACAACAGTTAAGCAGTTACAGTATATCTCAAATTATCGTACAATCAAATGACATCTAGCGAACACAAACTCAACGTAGCAATTTGGCTTATCCTATTTTCCTTACCAGCCAGAAGATGAAGAGAAAATTGCGTCACGTTTGACAGGAGTCAGATCCCTTCAAGCCACAAACCTCATCAGCCAATTCCATCAAAAGCTCTGCAAAAAATTATGTGTTTAATTCAGAATGTTATGCTAATGTTAAGGGTTTGAGTTTCTAGATTTACCCGAGTATTTAGATAAATGCCTGACATGGCATTCTACTTGCCCTGGGCAACCCTTATTGTTGAAAGATGCATTTTTGCTGTCCATTTATTTATGGAATGCGATGCGATTAGCTTTTTACAGAACAGCATAAAGCTAAAACCTAAAAGCTTTGACAGGCTAATCCATGGACAGGTAACATCGCTATGTGACGAGTCGAGATGAGACTGGGCTCCTAATGACGTCAGTGCAAGTGCAACTGATTGTATAAAACAAAAATAAAAAAAAGGTTTTTCGGACAGCTTGTACTTTTTATTCATAGGATGAGTTTGGAAGGGACGTGAATAAGAATTATCACCCAAGCTTATGTTGAGAGAGAAAAAAAAAAGAATCTGATTTTACTGAAAATGCCCTTACCAGGGTTCTTTTGCAGAAACATCCCTAAAAGGCCAACATATGTAAATGGATAAAATGGTGAATACATCCTTCTCAATTCTCAGTCCTCCTTCCCATCCCATAACGTGCACCTGCCAGACTGCTACTTCCATGATTTAGGTCCCAGATAGCCCTTACACTTTGTGTTATGGGATCTTTAAAGACGCACAGTAAATCAGGACCCCAGTTTTATGTCTCATCTGAAACAGGGCATATCCTTCATAGCCCAGGGGCCTCAAGCTTTAAAATATTACATCCCAGGAGAATGCAGTGGCATTATTGCACTCCTGTTTCTGAGATTAGATCTTTCCTTGGTAAAGAGAATCAAAGCTCACTATGATTTCCAACGGGACACCCATGCTTTTCCAGGATAAGGACAAGGTATTTCAGGCACTGTTTATTCCTCAGCAGTGGTAAATATTGGTTTCAATATGAGCTGACTTCCATCGTTTAGATCTGCAGCATATAGCTCATTACTGTTTGCATGGAAATGACATGCCAGTATAAAAGAGTAACGATTTCTGGATGGACAGAGCTGAGAGACCTTGTCACCCCTGTAGACATGAGAAATTCTCCTGCTGGTTGAGGAGCGGAAGTTTTATGATCAGGTTTTCTGCAATCTCTCTTCCTGCATCAATGAATCAATGAAACGAGTGTTTGTATTACAAATTTGTCATGGAAACTACCTCCCTGCAACTGCTGACTGCAGAACAAACTCTTCAATATATGGAACCTGAAGGGCTAATACTTTAATTTCTGTCATTTAAAGGGAGATGGTAGAATCGGGGACGAAATATTCGAAAATGGGAATGCTGGTGGTGTTGCCAGAACTGAAAATTGGGGTTAGGGGGGTGGTGGGGCTTGTCACTGAACATCCCTTTAACACAATTATTACTTCTAACGGGTCATTTCATATGAACTCAACCAAAGTGCACAAATCTTCCACGGTCACCAATTCAGATTTGGCTCAAATTTATTTTAAATTTATATAGAGTACCTCTATATTCATAATGAACACATGCAAAATTTTAGGCTCCTACTCCAAGGGGTTTTTGAGATATGGCCCCCCAAAAATCTGGGGCGTCAATTTATCTATCTTTTTTCATTTTCAAGATATTTACCTCTCAAATATGAAACTTTTTATGGGCGGAAATCAAAAATTCAGTTTTCAAGGGCCCCTTATGAGGCCAGGATCCCTTACAGAGGCTAAATTGTGATGGATTCCTTTTATTTGAGGACTGGTCTGTCTGTACAAGGAAGATTGACTGCACTGGGAGACCCTGAAAAGGGTCCCGGCTTAAAGTCACTTTATTGCCAATTTTGGATCGACAAGTTCACCGTGTGGGCTGTTACCTATGGTAATGAAACTTGTTCTACATAAATGTACATATCTTGGCTTTATTTGTTCAAAATTACAACTTATTTTATCATCTCCTGCACTATTTAATCATGTTATCAAATATAGGCATTTTGGGGTAAGAACGCCCATTATCATCCCCTTTGTTCTGTAACGAGAAGTTTTAAATAGACAGTTCCTACTCATCAACTCAAGTTGCATCATTTCCGAAGATAATCCCAGAAAAAGTTTCATATTTGAGAGGCCAATATCTTGAAAATGAAAAGAGATAGATAAATTTTGTCAGGAGATTATGAAAGTGTGGACCCAAATTACCCTAAAAAGCATTTTTCAGCTCATACCTATGATTTGTTCCAAAGATATTGGCCTCCAAAATCCCTATAAATTAACATTCGCGATTCACAGGGGCAAAAAGGGGGCATAGCCCCCGACTTTTGGGAGGCCATATCTCGGAAATCCCTTGGAGTAGGATCCTAAAATTTTGCATGTGTTCATTATGAATATAGAAGCACTCCAAAAATGAATTTGAGCCAAATCGGTGACCTGGGGACCTCTGGTTGACTTCATATGGAATGACCCTGACTTGTTCTCAATCATTTTTCTTATTCACAATATATTCACTCCAAAAACACTCCACACTATCCAGTGTTGCTAGTTCTCCTTGTTAAGGTAAGATGGCAATTATTCATTTGGACCTGCATGTCAACCAGCATTATATTTCAACAATTTAAACGATCATGAAGTACAGATTACATCACCTGCAAAAACCATAGCGCGGAGGTTTCGTGAAGCACAGGCCTACTTCTGAGTAAATTATTTTTTCTGAACGAAATTTATCCTATTATTTAGCCGCTCTCAGATCGCATTACGAAAAAAGCCATGTTTGTAATTTCGGGTCATCCACAGAGTGTTTGGTGGGCACACAAAATCAGGATTCAGTTTTCAGGGGGGCAGCTGGGTGGCAGAATTGCTGATGGCAAAGAGCAGGTGGATCTGTAATTAAAATTAAAATTAAATTAAATTAAAAAAAAAAAAAAACACTTGCAACAAAAGGGCACTTTTGGTATCTCAGTTTAGGGGGGCGGACATGCTTCAGTATAATGGTGTCTATGCAGGTTCTATGAACCCAACAGTCCCAATAGTCAACGGATATTTCTTGCTTTTGAAAAATGCTTCATCTGCCTTTCATCCAGCAGTACGCTTCGGATGCATTGTCTTTGTTTAAGACCTTAAGAGAGGCTGCAAATGGAGGCAACCCTGAAAAAATGGACAAATGGAGAAATGATTTTAATGGCTAGGATCAAATTTTGTGAAACCTTTTGACAGATATTCGGACAGTTTATCAAAGCGGATGCGGCTGATGGATCATGACAAGGATGAAGTTCCCCATAGATAGCGATGGCTCTAGGCAGCTGTGTAGCAGAAATCACTGGTCAAATGGAGCTGTCAAGCAGAATTAAATGCTTAGAGCGAAGTAGATACCCCGCAATACTCATTCCTTTTTCTGTGTTTTTCCATTGATTCTTGCAATAAATATTTGGAAAGATCAGTGCCTTTGACAGGATAGATTTAATTTTTTTTATTTTGTTGATTGAAAAGTTTTGGGCATTTTTAAATATTCTGAATTATTAGTCAGCAAAGACAAAACAAGGCAAATGGCAACCTTTATTCATCAGTAATTGGTGAAATGAAAATAAATAGAGTCACTCGTACGTATTTTCTTCTGATCCCAGCACTTGCAAAATAGGGCAATTTCTACCGCATTTACACGAATATTTTAAAAATATTGATCAATCGGAATAAGAGTTTCAAGCCAAGCCCTCCATGTCTGACTGTAGCCTGTGCAGTGCTGTTGTGTCACTGAAAGGACAAGAGAGGAAAAAAGAATAAATGAACAAACATGAAGTACTCCGATCCCTTGCCCCTGGATGACTGATATCTGAAGTTCAAAAAAAATCATGGTAGAGAGATGGACTGACACTTAGGAAGACAGACAGCAGTATGAAAAGGCACATCTACACATTAAGATGTATTCATTCATTTTGTTGAGAAATATTGAACTGTCAGTGTTCTGGCCTGGAAAAAACTGAATGGCTGATATCTGGCCTGCAGACAAACCAAGGTGGAGGGACGGACAGGAGGACAGACACAAGTATAAAAAGGCACATTTGCACAATAACATGTATCGAGATATGAAATTCAGTTGGGAAATATTAAGATGTTTAGGAGTTCTGGTCTGGAAAAGAAGGGTGGCGGACAAATGGACGGACATGCAAACAGACAACACTCACTCCCGTGGCGAGCGATAAGGACGTACCCCTGATGGCAGCAACTTAAGGCTGGCACATTGCCAAACATTCACTGCTCCATTAAAATGAATAAAAAATGTATTTATTCATACATTTATTTTTCCAGTGAGGTAGTGGTATTATCATTGTGTAGTAAAATTTTCAAATGCCCCCATGTATTCTAGCTAAATACATTTTTTATGATAAATTTATATGTATGCTTCCAGAAATTCCTGAAAGTAACATTATACAAAAAAAAAAAAAAAAAAAAAAAAAAGAGGAGTATCCATGTCAAGTCAGATGAAGAAAAAACATTTTGACACCCGCCATTTCAAAGATTGCTGAAACTCAGTCAGATGGTGAACACTGATGAAAGAGGTTCTTGAAACTTCTTCTTTTTTTTTTTTTGAAAAATGTTTTTTGGTTTTATGAATACCAATTAATCTATAAAAGCCAAGTCAGCCATTTTAATTGCAGTGCTCAATAACTTAAAAACTACGGCTCAGGTTTGGACCAGCTTTTGAAATAAAACTGATGAAGGTATTTGCTGGAGAAATGCTCGTCTAGGCCACTCTGAAGTGAACTCAAATTATAAAGCCATCAT
Source organism: Gymnothorax javanicus (assembly GCA_029692085.1). Taxonomy (NCBI): domain Eukaryota; kingdom Metazoa; phylum Chordata; class Actinopteri; order Anguilliformes; family Muraenidae; genus Gymnothorax; species Gymnothorax javanicus. The sequence goes on along the minus strand of CM056203.1, from coordinate 80,743,759 downwards.
TCATCAGTAAATAAAAATATGTACACAAGCCCAGGGATCTGAGGGAGAGCAAAGGTTAGTTTTGACTTTTTCATTTTCATTTCTTAATCATTTAGGAAATGAAATATACTCATTGGTATTGATTATTCCAAATATTGTTTGAATATAAATCAGGGGAATGAAAATGGGAATCGGTCTGGGGTAATTATGCATTGAAAAGGTGAAGTTTCCGCTTGCTTTCCTTCAATGCCAAGCCACTGCATTTCACACACTTGACTTAAAACTTGCTAGCAAGCAAACCTGTTTAAAACCCAGGGGAACCCCGTGCTGAATCTGTCCCTTAAATCACTGAAATATTGATCTGCTCGCAGGGATAGATGCTAAAATATTGCAAAGGTAGGCCTCATGTATTAGCAGAATCAGATCATTTGCAAAGTTACCTTCAGCTTCCGCATCAAGAGTGAAAACGGATAATCAAAGATATCTTGGGCTCAGTAAAACTTCCCTCTCTTCAAGCTAGAAGTAATACTGGATGATGGGCGAATCCTGTCATAGATAATCCTCCATCACTTCTTCATCCACCACAGCTGATGGTCACTCACGTCACAAGTAACTCATTACTCTCTACAGAGGACCTATATTCCTTAATGAGAGCAGCTGATTATCGGTCTTCACTACCACTACACTGGTCCAAATCTGGGCTGTAATTTCAAAGTTATTGAAAGTAAAAAAAAAAAATCTGCAGTCAAAATGGCTGACTTGGCCCGTAAAAATCAGCTATTATTTATGAAACCATTTAACATTTTTACAATTTAAAGAATACTTATTTTATGCACCATGCATAATGTCCCAGGTTTGATGTGATTTCCTGTACCAGCAATAGGTGTAGTTTTGTGGGTGGCACCTTGCAGTGATTTACACGATGGGACACGGCTATTCCATAAATACAAGCCAGGAGACTGAGAAATTTATGATGAGACACTTTTATTATTGGACTGAAGTTTCCCTGCTCAAGGAATTAATATTCATACATTTTTTATATAAAAAGAGCTTTTCTGCAACAATGTAATGCATGATAATATGGTTGAGTTTTATTGAATTCTACCGATAGACCCTCGCTATCATCTGCAACTCCTCTTCAGAGGGCAAATATTGATGCTGTGGAGATTTATTGAAAGGGATAGCTCAGGATAAAACTGCTAACCTCTCTGCTTCATTTGATATACACCCGATATACTTCACAGCTCGTCACAAATCCCAGCCCCGGTAAGAATGTTCAAAAGGCTAATGTGCGGTGTGGCAGGAAATACTGCCGGTTTCTACACTGTGGTCAGCTGGAAATAGCCTCGTGGTGGCACTTTTAATTAGTCTTCAGAGTAGAACAGCTGAAGATAAGATTTCAGATACTGTCAGGCTGTTTGGAGTCATGAGTTGATAACTTATTTCAAACCAGTTCTCAAAATGCTGAATGCTCGCATCTGAACTGCACTTTTTATTCCTGAGATCTTAAGAAACTTTTTTTTTTTGGCACTGTAAGCACATATGCATTAGTAATGACTCATCATATCTTCACACTTTGCAGCATACCTTTAACCTGATGATAATTTCTCCATTTGTGTCCAGATTATTTATCATTCAAGTTCCTGATAAGTTAAATAATTGATACATCATTGAGCGAAAGTTTTGGAATACCCACGCATCACAACCATTTACAGATGGGAAAATAAATTTGTACTTTTTTTTGTTAAAGAAAATATCAAAATCATTGATTCATCTAAAAACCATCTTTTGCCAGAACTGCCGAGCATACTGATTATTTTCCCACAAGGGCAGACATGTGGTCCAAAATGGAACACCCCCACACACACACACACACACACACACACACTGCGGTGAAAATTCTCGTGGATGATCGTTCTGCCCGTATGTCCTAAATTAGCTTGAGTTTACTGCTCTTGTTGGAAAAGGGAGATAATTGTTTAACCTGTTTATTGATGAATTGCTGCTTTTTAAGAATTATTATTATTATTAAGTTCAAAATTCAACTAACTGTCTAGTGAAATTCAGGATCCTTCTTGCTATTCGCGTCGTACTGTGCATGGTGCCATTCAAACTTATTTAAACAAGTTACAACAGCTTTTATTTCAATAAAACATGAACAAATATTGACTAAATGGTATAAAAACTTTTTACCTGTTGTATATATCCCAAATTTTATTGTATTTAATTTTTTTTCCTATTTAATTTACATTAAAAATGGTATGTTATAATAGCTTCAGATTATTCTATTTTGTGGATAAAAGCAATCATTCTCTGTCACTATGCAGGAACTTCTTAAATTTATAATAGCCCATTAACAGACACCATTAATAACTTCTGCAGGGAATTTCTCCTGTGAGTCCTCTCAAAAGGTTTTGGCAAGGAAGAGTGAATTACAGATCATTTCAATCACAACCTATAAATGTAGTTCAATGCTATAGTGATTAGTGCTCATGGTACTCAAAGCTGGCGGGTTATTGGCCACAATTGACATGATGTATTTCAAAGTTAATAGATGATTCTGTGGAAAGATGAACAGACTTTCTATTTCATAATCTTTAAACATTTGTATGTTCAGTACTACGTATTTGACGAAAGTGAACGCCACAATCTTAAACAGAATCAAGAGATTTTCAGTAACTTACATGTAATTATTCAAAATGTATTGCATCGTGAATTGAAATATATCACCACTTTTTTTTGATGACAAGTTTGCGATTTAATGTGTGCTGTAGCAAGGTTGATACAATTAGTGATAAAATGATACAATATTATTTGTAATTGTTACACTTATTGGTATAGAGTGTTCAGAGATTTTGTTAATGGTTTTCACATTATGCAGTGCTTAACCCCAGGCTAACATTACCTCAAGGTTAAAGAAACCGAGGGCTAAACGAAGTGTGAATGCCCTAATAAGTTGCTAATCAAGGTAAGTGAAAGAAAGCAGAATGAGAGATGAAATGTAGCCTTTTGTGTTCAATTTACCACCAGCAGCAGCAGCAACCACTTTACTGCTCCTTTTCTATCTTTCTATCTTAAATGTGAACTCATTCAAACTGGAGGTATACCGAAAAACCTGCAACCATAGCTCAAAAACATATGCACAGAGTGAGCACTTTATTTGGTAAACCTTTCTAATAATGGACACGATCCATCTTTTCCCTCTGAAAACTCTAATCTGTGGCAATACTTAGGTAGACTTTGGCATTTAAATGATGGTTTGTGGGTGTTAAGGAGCCTAATGTGCACCAAGAAAATATTCCTCACTCCTTTACATTACCACTAACCTGAACCATTGATAAGGCAGGATGGACTGATGGATTCATGTTATTTATGGAAACTTCTACCCTGCAAAAACAAAATATTACCAAGCATTTAACCTTGTATTTCGACATCAAAATTTAATGTCTATTACTCTTTTTCTTACAAATTCTGCCATTGATTTGAGGTAATTTATCCCATGGATAAATCTAGAAATATGTTGGCTCAAATTTTTTAAAGTAGGTTTGCATGAGGTAGCCAGCTAATGATCCATAGTCAATGTACCAGCTACATAGCTAGTACCGGACATCGGAAAGGGAGCTAAGCAATGGACTGCTAAGTACGACGAAAGCAGCAAAGGTATTTTAGCATCATACAACTCTACCGTATTTGGAAAATATCCAAATGTTTTAACCCTTTAAAAAGCCTTCAGTCGTAATAGGACCAGCCTCAAGTTTATGTACAATAGGCATCGTTTACCGCTAAAACTAAAGCCGCTAGCCTGGCTATATAAAAAGTTCAGGGGATGTGTGTGCGACGCAATCGTGCAGGTGTATGGGCGGGACCTCAATCACAAATGTGCAGACTCTGGCACCAAATGTGCATGATGGCAGCGTTTGTACGAAAGATATTTTGGCTCCGTTTCTGTACAGCATTCGGAAGTGGAGATGTGTCGTCCATCTTCATTTACGGTCCATGATATAAACCAATAAAGAGTTTGAAAAACAAGGTCAGGGAATTGAAAAAATATTTTAGACTGGCAACAGTGCTGCAAGAAAATGCCCAAAGGTGGGAATGATATTTGTCTTGTTTATTGTCCCTTTCTGCTGCAGTTTAGGGTCACCCATCTGATGAACTGATACATGGCAGAAACCTTGACCAAAGGATGTTGTGATCTCGTAAACTCGTGTAATGGCTGCGGGTAAATGGGCTTTGAATCAGCGTTAGGACCTGGTGGATACTTTTTCATTGCAGTCTCCATTTCAAAAGGTCTTATCCACCACTTTAGCACACCCTGGACAGAATATTGATCATTGGAATATTGATCCCACTCATATTTAATACAGGCTTCCAGCTGCTGGAGAGTTTTGGGTCTCCTTTTATGGACTTTTTGTTTAATTATGCGCCAAATGTTCTCAACCAGTGAAAGATCAGGACTGCAGACAGGCCAGTTCAGCACACGGACTCTTCTACTACGAAGCCATGCTGTTGTAACAGCTGCAGTATGTGGTTTTGCATTGTCCTGCTGAATTACACAAGGCCTTCCCTGGAATAGATGTCATCTGGAGGGGAGCATATGTTGCTCTAAAACCTTTATATATGTTTCAGCATTCAAGGTGCTTTTTAAAACATGCAAGTGTCCCACACCATATGCACTAATGCATCCCCATACCATCAGAGATGCTGGCTTTTGAACTGAACGCTGATAACAGGAGGGGTGGTCTATCTCCTCTTTAGCCCGGAGGACACGACGCCCATGATTTCCAACAAGAATGTCAAATTTCGACTCGTCTGACCACAGGACACTTTGCCACTTTGCTACAGTCCATATTAAATGAGGCTTGGCCCACAGAACACGGTGGCGCTTCTGGATCATGCTCAACAATGGCTTCCTTTTTGCATGATAGAGTTTTAGGTGGCATCTGTGGATGGCACAGCGGACATTACAGACAGTGTTTACAGACAGTGGTTTCTTGAAGTATTCCTGGGCCCATTTAGTAATATCAATGACAGAATCATGCCGGTGAGTGATACAGTGGCGTCTGAGGGCCTGAAGATCACAGGCATCCAGTAAAGGTCTTCGGCCTTGTCCCTTACGCACAGAGATTTTTCCAGTTTCTCTGAATCTTTTGATGATGTTATGCACTGTTGATGATGAGACCTTCAAAGCCTTTGCAATTTGATGTTGAGCAACATTGTTTTCAAAGTATTCCACAATTTTTTTACGCAAGCCTTCACAGGTTGGAGAGCCTCTGGCCATCTTTACTTCTGAGAGACTCAGCCTCTCTAAGACATCCCTTTTATAGCCAATCATGTTACACACCTGATGCCAGTTAACTTAATTACTTGCTAAATGTTCTTTCTGCAGATTCTCTTATATATTAATTGCTTTTTCAGCCCTTTTTTGCCTTGTCCCAACTTTTTCGAGACCTGTTGCAGCCAGAAAATTTGAAATAAACTAATTATGTGGATAAAAATGTAAAATGTCTCAGTTTCAACATTTGAAATGTTATCTATGTTCTTTTGTAAATAACATATTGGCTCGTGATCTGAAAATCATTGTATTTTGATTTTATTCACTATTTACACTTCGTCCCAACTATTTGGGAATTGGGGTTGTAAATTGATTTAATAACAAAAATCAACTGGGGTTGGACTGAATGCCTCTCTGTATCACACTGGACTTTCAGTAGCTGCAGACAAGTTCAAAATGGAGGTGACAAGGTAGAAATGAAAAATTTACGTCATTAATAAAAACTGTGGCATTTCTTTTTCTTTTTTTGAGCAAAATGTTTATTTATTTTGCAAGGATCAATACACGATATCTCTTTTACAGACAGAACTAATATAGAACCCCTCCCTCCCTCCCTCCCCCTTTGGCGGCTCCCACCCCCTCCCTCAGCATATTCAAATGATCCAAAATAATTTACATATTTTAAAAACGAAGAATGCAGTCAAAAAAAAAAACAAAAAACACATATCCCATAAATACATCATTCTCTAATACATCTCATCTGAGATATAACATGAGCAAATTATCTCTTGTCAAACTAAATTACTATTTTGAGTTCCTTGTAAATGCCTGATGACTAAGGCAGCGTTTTAAACTGTGGCATTTCTTGAGCAATGTTTTATAACGCATGAAGTGAGTTTCCCTGCACAGAAGATCAGTTGCGTTACCAGCCAAATATAGCAAAAATATCACATTCTATTGCAGCTTTAGTGCAATGAAGTATGTTTTGCGTGTCTTCTGTTGAATTAGCTATAATTGAAATCCATTTGGAAAGTGTAGACTGTCTATTGTATTTCAGTGTCCAGAATCAAATTCATCGGCAAGGTATTTACACATCCAAGAAAACACAAAGGAAAACTAATGAGAAGATACTTAAGAAAAATACAGATGCAACCTATCACTGAAATGCTGCTGAGTAATGCCTTAGTAAAGCTCAAAATAAAATATAATAATAATAATAATAATAATAATACTTTGGTGAAGACCTTTATTTGTCGACATAATACCTTTGGCTGATTCGCCAGAGCTTGCAGGATAAAAACAGGGCTGTTTTAGCCTTTTTTTATGCTAATGCTCTACTGGAATTGATGCGCTGTCAGATCTGGTGAATGGTGCATTCACAAGTAACAGTTTATGCACTCATTCAGGTGCAGGTCTAATTATAAGTTACACTTTGTGCTGCTGAGCGCATTGTTCGAACAATTAGCCTCGCTTGAAGAATAGGTGCACGCTTGAATAATCCCTACACACCATTGCTTAATTACACCCTCCATTTTGCTGAACTTGAAAATCATTCTAGCTCTTAATTTTAGTCACAGACTACATGGATGTCTGCTAGTTCATTTCCTTGCCAACCAGAGAGAACAACATTATTGGACCAAAAAATGCATTAGACTGAGTAATGTAATGCATGCTCCACATCTGAATCTTGCATGTACAAATGTATTTGGTTTCTATGTGTGTGTTTTGGATGTCCAAAAGCAAGCCAGATGAAAGAGGAATGTTTGTTCCGAGGTGTAATATTAAGTTTAATCAGTTGTCAAGTCCTTGTGGCTGATTCTTTATTGCTGTAGTGGTGGGAACACAGAGTTTATTGATTACGCCTCTGACTATTTTACCTCAAGAGATGGGCAATGTTTCACTGGCCCGGGGTGAGAAGCCTTGATGCTGATGTAATGAATCTTTCAAAATTTTTAAAACCAGAGTTAATAGAAAATAAATGAAGGTGGTAAATTTTTTTTCCCCTGACATAAAAGAAGCTGTAAACACAGGTTGCAGAATTTTAAAACCGAATTTTTACCTATAAATATCAATGTCAATTATTGCAGGAATGTGAAATATCTGCAACAACTGCTGAATTAATGCACAATGACACCAACTTTGGAAACAATACTGAACAAAGTTAATAAATCTTGTAGAGGTCATTAGAGAAAATAGAGTTGATGAAGAAATAACAGGAGATAGATGCAAGATTTTTATAGAAATTAATAAAAAGAAAAAAAATCAGTTAATTGTGTTTCGTAAACGGTGTGGAGTAAAAGTATTTATTTTCCCTAAAAATACAAATTTATTAGGATTTTATAAATTTTCTAAATTATGTCAGATCCAAAATGAGTCCTTAGTTTATTCAGGTCTTCAACAGTGCAGTGTCACTTAGCCAATAGCGTAAAAACATTGACACCACATGTAATCTGTGTAGCAGGATTGTTATGGTTAGCCTTTTTCACATGCTGGTCAGAAATGGTGGAGCACAGACCTACGCATCTGATTTCACCGCTGCTCTTTGAGCCCTCAAGCATGAAAATTGCCGTTGAGAAACTCTGCGATTGATCACAACAGCTCAGCGACCACAACAGGAGTAAGTCTTGAGTGAATATCAGCGCAGCCTTTGGTCGCTGGTACGATACGGAGGAACAGGGGCTGAGACGGCACAGAAATGTTGCACCTTTTCTTCTTTACCAGTAAGCTAAGGTTTGGCTGCTAGCCAAGTCAGTGTTTATCTACTTGAGTGATTAAATGTGCTACATGGAGTTTATTCCTTAGATTACTACAATTTTTCCAAAAATAGTATGGAATTTCTGCTCTTGAATCATTGCATTGAGAGAATATAAATTAGCTACAATGCTAGGCACATTTACCATCTCAGAAAATCATTAACTAATGCTTGCAGAGTAGGTAGGTGTCATGTTCCAGACCAGTAAATCAAGGGCAGAGGAGGCAGAGTAGAGACCAGTAGGTAGGATTACGGACAGCAGTACGGTATGATTGGGGACAGAAACCCAGAGGAAGAAAGCACAGTTCAACACAGATGGAACAGTCAAGGTTGAGCTGTCAATCATCAGCCAGTGGCCTCTGGGATTACAGCCAGGTGAACTGCACATTTTCGCCAGAGCCGAACTGTCCTGCAGGAGGATGGAATCACTTGACCGGAATTTGGTTCCAATCCTGATGACTGTAGAAGGATTGGGAGCTTGTTCCTAACAAACTGGACAGGGGAACAGACTTGGAAGGGTTAAAAGGAACGCGTCACAATCCTGGACCCTGATTAGGCTTGGGAGCTTGTTCCAATTAAACTGGACAGAGGAAATGACTTGAGCTGGGTTAACTTGAACTCCGTCCCAATGCTGGACTCTGAGTAGGCTTGGAAGCTTGTTTGAGTTCCCTGAGTAAAGTGAAAAGCTGCCAAGAATTGCTTTCATTAAAGTTTATGATACAAATGATGGACAAGGAATTTTTACTTGGAATACTGATGGGTTCTTGGCTCAAATGGCAAATTACGATCCAGCAACTTGCAGCTCAAAGCAGGGGGTTTAAATACACATCACAGAGCCATTAGGGAATATCCATGAAATGTGACACAGCCGGGAGGGGGAAAACACGCGCAACATAAACCAATCAAAGGAAACATTCCTCTAATAGACACACAGGCTGCTGAATAGGAAGAGATCTGAAAGGCATTCACATGAGGGTTGTGACGGTTTGCTGCAATAAAGGTCATCGCTGTGGGGAAACACAAACATTTCAATCCTGGGATATCCAAGCTAACTTTTCCACCAAAATAATCCCCCGAGAGGTAGGTATGTTAGTAGGTTACCTATACTCATTCTGACCCATCCCCTCCCAACTTCTAAAATCAGCTCGGGTGGATCGAGAGGAGACAGAACCCCCACCCTGAATCTACCGCTGCCTGGTCCATATTGCATCCTCCCTGACCAGCCGACGGAAGACGTCCTCCTTCCGCCTTCATCCCTCCCTTTTACACCCATCCGTTCATTCGTAACATTACATTCTCTGTTAAACCCCTAAAAGCATGCATTGTTGAGGCGTGGTGCTTTGAAGTGAAGAATCTGTTAATGTTTCTCCAAAGCGTGCAACAGTCTGCAGATAGCCTGTTTGTTACAGTCAAGGTCTAAGCAATTATAGCTGCTTGCTGCAGAGTGAGGCTAGCCATGATCGAACCAGTAACTTGGGCTGGTGGATTATTTAAAGGCACAGTTATGATTATAGTTCAAATGTGTCTGTGTGGGTGGAATCTTTAGCATGACTAAAGGAGCGAACTTACCGAATCTGTTGACGTATGCGAATTTGACAAATCATATTTATTTTCCATGGCGAGCAGGAGAGTCAGCGGCATAGGGCATGAAAGATAAGATACTGAGTCAAGAAATTAAACGACAAGGTGAACTATAACGAGCCAAAACTGCATTGCGTGAAAAGGGGAAGAAAGTTCAGCGATGTAATTGGGACCCCATGGATTCACCATGACTTTTAATAATTCAGTCGGCAAAAACACAATTTTTACCCTATAATTCAAACAACTTCATGTGGCTGAAGAGGATAAATTGTGCTTTTAAAAATGAGATCACATATGGACACAATTAGGAAAAATAACAGCTGTTTTAAATTGTGATAGCAGTTGCATTTTGTAGAAAAAGCAACGTACACAGGGGGCCCCTTTAGACCAACATTGAGAACTACCGACTCAGCGGACAATATTGAGTTAATTAGGTTTCTGCCATGGTCTGAAACAGCCTTGGTCACCCTTTGACCACCCCATGTACAAGACTCTAGTTTTGCCACAGCAAGTGAGTAAACTATCTTAGCAATATTTAGAGATGTTGTGCATTTGAGTGTTCTCTCTAAATGCAAGGGTTTCGCAGGCTGAGGTAACCCTGAGTAACTTTGAGACTAGTTGCCTCACTGCTGTAACTTGGCTGGCTAGGAACTTCCCTTTGCTATGCTTCCATTTTTTTTTTTCTTTTTTTTTTCTCTGTTGCTAACTGACTGCACCTTAATTGCTGGCTAACGCGTGCATCTGAATGCATTCTCAGGTGAGAAGCGCTTTGGGGGCGGGGCTGAGGTGTTGTAGATGGTGTATGTGGCAGTTATAATTGTTCAAAAATTCTCACAAATCCCTCCCACTGTGAACAATCTGAAAAGTTCACTACAGCAGCTTCAAATACCACGTTCTCTTTTGCCTGTCTTTTGTCTAATACTCACAAAGTTACCCAACCTTTGCCAATTATGTGTCATGTGTCTTCAACAACTGCTGCTGGGCAAAGAAAGCTCTATTCTACTGAGAGGACCTCAGTATTTTTCCTCATGTTCTTTTCACTTATTATAATCCAAAACCCTATTCTGGCATAATGACAGTGAAAATGGACAATTGTGGTTTTAATCTTCTTCTTAATGACCTTGTTGCATTGGTTAATTACGGTATTATATGCAGAAGAATATGGGCAACACAAAAAGGGATTGGAATAGCCTTTGAGATGATTATACATTAAGACACAATTACATGACTCATTGCTGTGACTCTTGAATACAGGTGAAGAAAAAGGCACACTGATATTCACTGCCGTGAATTAAACATGTCTTGTATTCAGTTTCATCAGTGTTCTTTGAATCTGAAAGCCCAGACAGTAAACCATCAAAAATACAAAGGTGACGGCAACAAAAATAACATCTTTTATGCAATGATTTTTTTAAATGTAAGTACTGCATTCTACAGTCAATTAAATAACTATTCCACACATATACAAAATATGTATTTGTGTAAAAATATTGACATATAAATAAAGTTGTTATGATATTATGTAGCAGTTCACTGCTTTAAAAATAACAATTTTAAGAGCAATTACTTGCTTATGTAGTTAAAAGCAGTTGGTTGTGCAATAACCCATTTCATTTGTATCTCCGAAAGGACAAGTTTGGAGCGGAGAAAGTGGCTAGATTAAGACAAAATATTGACTTTTTTTTAAAAGTAAGCTTTCAAAAAAAGTTCCAAACCAAACTGTGGTGTGCTGCATGCCTATTATTGTCAATGTCTGTCAGTGTGTATACAGTGCCTCCAGTATTATTGGCACCCATGGTGAATAAGGGAAAAAAAGGCTGTGAATAAAATGTCTTTGCCGCTTATATTCTTTTGGTTTTCACTCAAAATATTTGCAAAAGTATTAACTAATTATCGACATAATATTTTTGAAAGAAAAAAAAAATGCCAACACTGAATGAGTGTTTTTCTCCAAAGCATGTGTGCCACAATTATTAGTACTCTTAGAAAATGACATGATTAAAATCTAACTGAAATATATTACCTGCCATATTTTATGGGTTTAACTCCCCCTGTTTGATCAGGAACGCTTTACCATTCATTAACAAGTACTTCCTGTTTCACTGGGGTATAAACATTTGGAGATGCAGGCAAAATTTCTGGAGTCATTTGTTACTCTGGGAAAGATCCGAGAACATAGTATCAATGAGCAATGAAAAGTGGTTGATATGAGCAAATCAGGACATGAATATGAGAATTTCAAAAAAGTTGAAAAGACCCTTTTCTAGTATCAGGGCAATAATTAAGACGTTTAAAGCAACAGAAAGTGTTAAGAATTTGCTTGGAAGAGGACGTGCGTGAACATTGACTCCACACACCAACTGGCAAAATAATGTGCAAGAATCACAGTTGGAGACTTGCTGAGGTTAGTTGAGTCTTGAGGTCAGGAATTCCCCGAAGGTACCAGTAGATGCCATCTATATCAGTTGTTTGAGAGGGTTGCCAGAAAAAAGGGTTGCAAGGGTTGCCTTAGCTGTCAATCAAATAGACTTAATCGCCCACAGTAAGCCGAATGGTACAGGCACTTTCATTGGGATCGGTTTATAAGTTCAAAAGAGACCAAAATAGAGCTTTTAAGCAACTAAAATTAAATGTAGGTTGGACGAAGACAAAAAATAAAATAAATAAATGAAAATAAAAATGGCCATACAGAAAAATACCTCATGCCCACTGTTAAATATGGTGGAGGAGCTTTGATGTTCTGGGGCTGTTTTTCTTCCAAAGGCCCTGACATATTATTAAGATATATGGTATCATGGACTTCATCAAATACCAGCAGATATTAGACGAAAGCCAAACAGCTTCTGTCATTAAGCTTAAAATCGGCTGTGGCTGTCCCTTACAACAGGAAAATGATCCAGAGGACTCCTCCAAATCTACTCAAAAATGTTTCTCTGACTGCAGAATAAAGGTTTTGCCGTGGCCATCACCATCCCTTGACCTAAACCTTGTAGTGAATCTAAAGAGCCAATCCACTCCTGCCAAGTTCAGATTCTGAAAAATCTGGAGAGAATGATTATGCAGGAATGGTCTCCGATCCTGTGCCATATGTTTGCTAACTTCATCCTACATAATTCAACCCCATATCCAAAAAATTTGGGACACAGTTTAAAATGTGAATAAAGACAGAACACAATGATTTGCGAGTCAATTAAACTACAAATTTAATTGTAAATATGCAGCACAAAGACAACATATCAGATGTTGAAACAGAAATTATATTGTTTTTGTCAAAATGAGCCCATTTTGAATTTGATGCAAGCAACATGTTTCAAAAAAATTGGGACGGGGCATGTTCAGAATTATGTTGCATCATATCATCTTTTAACAACACCTTGTAACTGAGGAACTGAGGAGACCAACTACTGAAGTTTTGAAAGCAAAATGTTTTTCCATTCTTGCTTGATGTAGGACTTCAGCTGCTCAACACTTTGTGGCCTCCTTTGTTATATTTTTCATCCCATAATGCGCCAAAAATAGTCAGTGAGTGACCGTTCTGGACTGCAGGCAGGCCAGTTTAGCACCCAGACTCTTTTATTATGGAGCTATTTGTTATAATACATGCAGCATGTGGTATTTGGTATTATCTTGCTGATATAAGAAAGGGCTTCCCAGAAAAAGATGTCTGGATGGCAGTATATGTTGCTCCAAGACCAGTATATCGTTTCAGCATTAACAGTGTCTTTACAGTGGCTCTTTACCTTCAGTAAATGAAATGGTAATTTAAAAACTACATTTTGTGTTTATGTGCTTTGTCTTAGTCTTATTTCAAAATTAGTTGGATGATCAAAAACATTTGTAAATACAACAAATAAGCAAAAATGGAAGAAATCAGGAAGGGGCCAAATGCTTTTTCACAGCACTGTAATATGTTCTACCATACTTATTTATATTCTGTTTTGGATCTTTGTTCCAAAATCAATTACAGATAGTCAAAATAGAAAATTCCAATTTTATTTATTCTATTTCCAGACATGTCACAAATATTTCTACCCTTTTTTGTTAATTAAAATCTACATTGCATTGTATTGCATTTAAAGGGGCAGTATCATGACATACACGTATAAATCTTTTCTCAAGTATTGAAATTGTTACGTTGACGTTTTCAATAGCGGCAAAGAATTTTGGGGATTTTGCAAGTATCGAGTCTAATCGAACGTTATGGGGGCTCAAAAATGCCCAAAAAAATCATGCGAATTTAAAAAGCACAAAATTTCGATCCACCCATATGCACTTTGATTACCTGTAACTTGGAAAATATTCATAGTGTGAAGGTAAAATTGTGCTTGCTTTCATTTAATATACTAAAGTTCTTGTTAAAAAAAAAATCCGCTGATTTTGAGTGGGTCTGGTGGGAGGCACTGATTTCATGAAATGACCCTGTTATCTTTGTGACATTGTGATTCGAATGATAAGAAATGCTCAACACTTCTTCCACAAAGAAAATAAATAATGTGCATGGAACAAAACAAAGATCAAGAGAGACCCTGATTGTTTCGTAAGTACATAATTATAAATAAAATCATGCTTCTGCTGTGCGGCCACAGTAGGTTCAATCCAAAAATTTTCAAGCCAGTTTAATTCCTATTATTAAGCTTGGCGTTTCCCCCCTTGTGTCACAAGTTGTAATTCACAACAACAATGACACGCATAATTACATATATTAGAGAAAATCCAGATTTTATCTTTTTGTTCTGAGAGACATCATAAGTCCACTTTTATTGAGTTCGTTCTTTCAAGTGGTCTATGGGACAATAAGTATTTTTCAGCAGAATTCCTCTTGGCATGGCTTCTGTCAGCTGCTAGCTGGTCCAGCATTACTGGTTCTCTGGCCGTCACAGACTAAGATGAGGAGCAATTTGCCCGTTTCTGGTCTCGGCCCATATGCTAGTTTAATGCTTTTTCGTTTCAATTCTACCCAATTTCATATGCTCAACGACACAGTTCACACTACCTTACAATTTGGGAGAATCGAGTCAGGCATCTGCTGTTTTCTGAAGCATGCAATGTCAGAGGGCTACAATAAGCAGCGGATCGCTTGGAAAGAGTCGGTGTTTTAGGTGTCTAATGTGCAATGATACTCTGAAATCCTGGCTGACTGAAACTCTCCCATTCACCGGTTGAGAAATTCAGAGCCAATTAAGCACAGAGATGGCTGAACTCAGAGATAATGCAACTCAGTTCAGAAATCACAGGAGTCCAAATCTGAAGTGGTCTTTTCAGTGGCCTTTGCCTTTAACTGGCAAAATTCACTTTCGCATTTTCAGTTTATTTGTATGATTTAATGGAAAACTGGTGAAATTTAAACATAAGTCGCTAGTCTGTACCTTCCTGACGTTATTCAAGATATGTGTGAAGTGGATTGTAATCTTTTCAAATGCATTGATTTATTGTACAGTTCTGTACAGCAAGGTCCACAAATATTTGTACAGTGGCACAAATTTAAAATGCACATAAAATAATTTGTTTAATTAAAATATTTAATGAAACCAGTCATTTACAACCCCATTTCCAAAAAAAAAAAAAAAAAAAAAAAAAAAGCTGAGATGCTGTGTAAAATGCAAATTAAAACCAGAATATAATGATTTGGAAATTATTTAAACCCTATATTCAATTTTTTTTTCTGGTCTTCCTCCTTTTTTTGTCGAAAAAAATTGTCATAGTGCAGGCAATAAGGCCAACCGAATTACGTATGGAACACATCAGTCAATCAAGTTGTTTTAACCTCTGCAATGTGGACTATACACAAGGATCTGCAAATACAATAAATGTAGAAGATTAGTTATCACTACCACATTTGTTTGCCTGCTTTATTTTGAGTTGATGAAAATGCACATTGTGGTTGGGCTGAATTAATGCTTTTGTCTTCTTTCCTGGAGATTGGGAGGAGGGGGAGGGGGAGGATGACCAGCTAATCTCCAGAATAAAAGAAATATTGAACGATGCTGATTGAAGGCACATAATCAGCACATCTCTTGCTCAGTAAGAGGATCGACTGAGATGAATAATTCATCAGGCTGAATTATTAAATGGCAAACAAAAAAGGGGAAAAAAAGTGCAGCACCCTTTAGTTTGGAATGATGTTCGTCTTGAAATAATGGTAAAATGAATCACCTCTTAGAGCAGTAGTCAGACCATTGTCCTTGCCCATTGGGACCCATATCATTCCTGCTTGAATACAGCTGATGAAGAGGCTCAGCTCACTGCCATGAGGTAAATTACCTGCCAGACTATGACTCATAGGGAAGAGCAAGAAACCGGATTCAGACGGCCCACTCCAGCAGTCAGCAGTAGCATCACATAAATGCATCCTCTGTATGTACCCTTTCTGTTCATTTTTGCCCATCTCTGCATACCTTAACCCTAAGAGTGCCAAATACAAATAGAGTTGCTCAATAATGTAAAATATCAAAATCAAAGCGGTTGAAAACCTATCATCATGCGGTGACTTGATATGGCTTTCTGGATAGGTTTTCAACAGCACAAGAGAATTTAATTTTGAATTTTTTGAAAATGTATTTCAGAGCTTTAAGGGTTACTTGCCATGGCCAGGTGCACGGGCCATCGTAAAGATGTTTAGAACTTTCTAGAACTCACCTCTTCAAGATGTTGGGGGGGGGGGGTGTAATACCAACAGTAGTAATCATTGTAAGGTCTGTGTGTGATAATTTTTATCCTACCATTTTATCATTTCAAACAATAGATCCATAAATAGATACGCAATTAAAAACACTATAAAGAAAACACACTGTCTTTTTACAAAGACACTTGAGACACGATAACTGCCACTATGGAGGCCAGTGTGTTATGGGGCCAACTTTCCCCTATTGATTTAGCAATATGAGTAATCATAAAAATAAATACATTAAGTAAATACAAAAGAACCATTCCAGCTGACAGATCACAGAAGAGGTTGCGATAGTCCTTAACGCATATCGCGTATAGACCCATATCTGTACTGAAGCCGTGAATCATGGCTTCTTTTTGAGCTCTAGGGATGCACTAAGGCTGGATATTAGTCATGTTCTGTTACGTTCTCAAGAACATAGTCTTTCTTTTCAGATGGACCAAACCACCGTTTAACTCCACTGTCTTACATTGACTTGAGAGCCAGTATAAGTGGTGGGCTGTTTTCTATGACGGGATGGATAATGGAGAGCACGGGCATTAATATTCATCATTATCATTTCAAGGTACATTTCTTATATTATTTTTGGCTCCTTCAACATTAGATAATTATTCCATCTGTACAAAAAGATGCATTTGGAGCAGCCCCCCTCCCCCCACCATTCATTGAAAACCATCTGGAGGGGGCTGCGAATCTAGTGAGATCGGCGATGTGTCAGGTCCGTATATAGTAACCACTATTTACTAGCCACACATTACTGTCAGCAATGCTGATTGTGGGCACTGGGACAGGTGCCATAGCAAGGGAAGTTAGAATTACAGATGTTAGCGGGAATATATGCACACCCTTATAGAGGCAATTACAGGGGGGAAAACCATTATTATGCTATGGAGATTTTGTATGGAAGTGAAAGCCTCGGTGCACGTAGAGACGGAGGTGGGATGTTTGCGAGGTGACTGTGCAAAAGGACCTGAAAAATTGTGTGTCTTTATGAAATGGCAAACCTACCTTTATAATAGTTTTGGGGGATTTCTGCACGCTCACGCATTATAGCCATGATATCATGAAATGAACACCAGTCACGTCTGCATTAAATAGTCACGTGCAGTCAGCACAAAAGCCTTTACAAGTGTGCTACATCATAGAATCCATGCCTCAATGTAAAAAAAAAAAATTGAAAAGCTCGGAAGAATATATGCACTTCTCTGATTACCCTGAATTAAGTAGTGCAATTGGATGAAGTTCAGAGGCATACGTGTTATTTATAGACCTTGCTTCTCTTCTTCAAGACAAAAAAAAAAAAATCCACTCATATCACTACCCCCAGCCCTGGCCTTTTAAGAGCTGCTTTTTGAAATGTTTCTACCAAGTGTTTGTCCTTTCTGACGGTCTGCCTTGCGGCCCATTTCCCATCGAGATGAATTATGAGCGACCGCAGAGAAATGGAAGCTGGCAATGCTCGAGCCTCTTGAGGTGGAACTGAACTAGCCTTTCTCCTGCTGCCTGATTTGAGTGGGAGCTGAGATCATCATAGATGCAGGCATATGTTGTAATAGGAGATGCTTCCACTACAGTTAATGTTATGGTTTTGCGTGTATATGTCTGAAGCTGACGGACTACTGAGGCTTGCAGTTTTTTTTTTGCATCAAAGTGCATGTTATTTAAATTATTGGATTGCTTAGATAGCATGACTCTTTGACTATTCAAGCCTAATACTGTATGAGTAATCAACCTTTAGCTAGTGTATATTTGAAGGAAGAATGTGTTTTTGCCGATGCCAAATCCAGCCAACCCTCGCCTACCTGTTATGATCCAGACCAGGAGCCAACACAATCCAGAAGTAGGGTTTATTGAAAGTAATACAGTATTGAAATGAGGGACGAGGCCAAGAGCAGAATGACACAGTTCAGTTCAGTTGGAACAGGCCGAGCACAGGGGCATGTCCGTGCCCGGCCAGGGTCATGCTGAGGCCGATGGGATGCACACTTCGCCGGAGTAGAACTGTCTGATTGCAGGACTGGGGACTTGAGCAGAAATATAGTCCCAATCCTGAGGACTCCGATTACCCACTTATAGACTAGCAAATATGGATTTGAATGTGACCTACATGCACTTGCATCATGCACTCCAGGTCGTGTGCTTAAATTGTTAAACTAGGGCCCTCTGTGTTACCAAATACACGCTGACGACATCATTCTCTGTCGTACATAATGCTGTGCTCAAATGTGTATTTATTCCTTTATAATGGCATGATGTTTTGCAGATGTCAGATCAATTCACATGCAAATTATTTTTCTTTTTGGACATAAGACTATAGCTCTGGTGCAATTGGTCCTACGTTGGTTATATTGGATATCAGAAAATATTGACAATTCAAGCAAAAATTGCAACTGGTCTTTTGTAATTGTTGCACACTTACAAATATGGAAAATATGATGCAAAAAAAAAAAAAAATCTAAACAGCAGAACAACATATCATTTGCCACAGTTGTATGCATCTCAGTCTTTATGATTGCTCTATTAATGCTCACTAAGAACAAAAAATTTGACCGCAGAATTGTTGCATAAATAACAAAATGACAAAGAGATGGGAATATTTTGCCTGAACTATCTCTTCTGAATTATTTTATCAGCATATAATAATGGATTGGAATAAAATGCACAAAGCAAGGTGTCTTTATGCGTTAGATTACGACATCCCAAGAATAAGGCTATAGTTAAAGCAGTGCATCATTTGAAAAGATGTTGTCTCCTATTGGATTAAATAGCTGTAACTCTTACTAGAGCCATGAAAAAGATTTGAAGGGACAAAAAGTGCTAAGATAGAGAATCTTTGGGTTTGACTCTGCTTTATATTATATTTTTTTTCTGGAGGGTTCACGAATGATGGAAAAAATGAAAGCTTCATTTTGAAAGGGACCTCTCAATGCATTAGCAATGGTAGCAATGGTTGTATCTTTACATCAATATGAAATAAGAGATTTTGATAGTTGAGTGACAACACAGGAATTTGTTTGTATTTAATTATTCCCTAAGCAGCGTTTTGCTACTGTATTGACATTGAATTGAGTTCATATAGCTTTATGTTGTTGCCATGAACTTTGACATTTTTTTTTCATAATCAATATATATTATGAAATATTCCCTGGTTGCATCTACAGCCAGATATACCAGGCTGGTAGCAAGTCAGGTTTTATGGGAGATATGATTCATGCGATGTTTATTCCACCATGTCAGACATAAGAACTCCCATCTTGAGAATAGTTCTAGAACACCACCTCCTCATGAAAATTCAACGTACAGTTATGTGCTTCAGGAACAATTACAATTATGACATCATTTTGATGCCCATGTCTACAGTTGCTGCCCCTCTACTGCTATTTATGACCAATAGCTGGGAAATGTGACATCCTGCAGCAAGACTATAGAAACCAAAACTGAGCCTTGGAAAAATATCAGTTCATTGAGAATTAACAATGTATAAAGTTTTCTGATTATTTTCTTGATTTTCTGAAAGGCAGTCAGATCTATCTACAGGAATTAGTTCTGGTTCAGCAATAAAAAAAATCTGATCCTCAGTGAACTTTATCAACAGTTGGTTGCTTGAGTCATCTGTGCTCACGCTCATTTGGAACAAAAACCCACACAAGGTCTATCTTGGTTCACTTACTGTCCTTGGTCATTTTAAGGTTCCAATACTCTGGGGATGAAGGATTTATGATGATTGAAAATGGATCTCTAAAACAACCGTTTCTAAATAAGTTGTGTTACAAAAGCTTTAAGAACAAAGCCACTTAAAAGATATGTGAAGTAAACTGAAATTATGCGAAACCTTTCTCAGGTTTAGATATGGTGTCTGCTACTCGTTCTAGCATTGGTTGAGGCTGTCTCTGTCTTCATCATGCATGACAGACGCATCTCTTGGTTGACGAGGATACCGACGCCCCCCTTCGAACCCTTCCTTTCCTTTGACCATTCTGTTGACAAATTGATTTTGCTTTTTCTTGCGAACGTGATTCATGGACCAGTGGTCATTAATATCATCGACCTCTAGGAGTTTTATGGCTCGAGAGGACACAGTTTCAAATGTATGGCTTCGCGTATAAAAATGATGCCATCGTTGGGATATTCTGAGTGTGTGACCAGACAGCAGATCTCATGGGTCTGGTTGTTTACAAATAACTGGACACACCCCAAGCACATTGATTTCCTGCTGTTCAAGCTTTAGGTTCCTCTAGCATTTGTTTGAATGCATGAAGTAGCAATAAGTTTGAAGGGAAATAACATATGTTGTTTCATTTTGTGTTGCCTCATGTTGAAACAGAAATGCTTTTTGGGTCCTGCACATTGAATTTGGACATTGATGGGTGAGGTAAAAATGCACTCCGACAGCCTTAATTTCAGGGATTTTGTATCCGGATGGGGCGATCAATGTTGCGATTGTAGCCATTTAATGTGTACTCTCTCACATTGTTGGGGACCAAAAGTGATAAGGCAATTGGATGCTGAACAATTTCTTGAACCGCTGTGTGTAGGTTTAGAGTTGACTCTTGATGTTCCATTTGCATGTGAAAATAGTTTTTCTTTTCCCTCGACATGAGGACCGACCTCCAGTGTCTCAGACACTTGAACACATTGGAGGAGTCTATTTTTGAAAAATAGAAAGTGTACAGATCCATCACATCCTTTTGTGAGAACTTGTGGACTCCCCGCAAATCCATGCATATATTTTCATGTCATGGCCAAGCTCAAGGACGGTTGGCCATCGAAAAACCTTTTTGCATTCATGTTACCACTTTGTCAACTGAGAGTTAATTAGATCTACATGCATGTTTGCTGGTTTCAAGAAAAATGCTATTGAAAATCTAAAATTCAATACTTTTTTTATATTATAAAAAATTATACAACGCGTTATTATATTTGTTCACTTTTTTGAACGATTCACACATATACAATTCAGTTTAATTGAGCCTATTGAGTCACTCCTGTCTGTGAGTCTACTCTGAATTTTGCTATTTTGCAGATAGACCTTTACAATTTCAGAATAAGTAAAATTTCAGCACAACATACAGTTGGTCTATCTGTGACTTTTATGTTTAAAGAAACAGTATCGGCTCTCAAAAATGACCACATTCAGTACTCTAAGTACGTCTTGAGTGTAAATGCCAACAAATTCAGTGCTCACTGATGAATATGTTGAATTCTATGTCATAACTCCTAAATAACTCAAAACGGCACATTCTGAACTTTGGATCTCTTTTTGTATAGCCTCAAGCTAGAGACTAATTGATTACAGTATTTTGAACATGTTGAACATAGTGCATTAACTCTTGGATTACCCTAAAATATACCCCTAACTCTTGACCTCTTATGGCCATTGGCACAGGACTACAGACTAAGGCTTCTCTCACTTTTCAGTTCCTCTAAGCCCCTGTGTCAAACACACACCTAACAAGGCATCAGATAATTTCGTTCTCCACTCAGAGAGTTTATCTGATGAGGTTCGATATGAATACCTTGTCTGCAGGTGGCATAAATTTCAACATTGCCTTGATGTCATCTTTCTTAATTTGTCTCAGGGCTGCAGCCCCTTTGGTGACTTCAGGGTCTGGGACCTCAGAGAGCACTTTGAACAGTAATGAAATCTGCCTCCATGGAGAAGTCAATATCACTGGCTGCATGTGGGTCGTCTTTTGCCAAAATGGTTTTTAAGCAAAATGTAGTAAAAATCTTTATACACTTTCACTACTATGTCCAAGTCTTTTCGTTACTATAACCTAACAAAGTGTTGTTGCCGATTTGATCTTTGATTGTCCGTATTGAGTCAGAACCCGAAATAATATTCTCAGCTGTAATGTGAATGGTTTTTACAAAGTTTTACTGCCGATTCTTAAGTAATACTTATGTTCTTAACTTGCATTTATCTATAGTAGCGAACGGACTTGGACATAGTTGCAAAAGTGCAATCGTGAAAAGCCAAAGTTGCAAAACAACCGGTTACCAATGAGCATCTATGTGTGTTGGGGCTGTTTTTCCATTCCTGGAATCGTGAGGACCAGCCGGCAAACAGCAAGCAACAATTTAGGCCTGAAACATAGCCAGAGACCTGCAGCAGAAATTGACCTTTCAAAATAAAGTGATTCGAAGTCTTCATCAAAATAAAATCGCCACCTGAGAATTAACTAAGTCCGTCTGCAATTTCTTCAAACATATACGCCGTTCTAGGATGTTTCTGGAAATTTCATGATGCTTTTCTCACTTAGGAGTGCTTCAGATTGTGTGTTATGCTGTTAAGCAACCAGATGACATCACAATCCCAAGATGCTTTGCGAGCTTACAAATAAGGTGGCCCCTGGGAAATTTAAACCACAATACAGTATTACTTTTGCAGTAAGTAAAATAAAAACGAAAGGCTGGAAAGTGATAAATTTGCTTGGGAGTATTTATTTATGGTCTGAAGTGCAATAGGTAAGAATTTTTTTCTACATTCCAGAGGTTTCCTTTAAGTCACATTTTCCTGCCTCTTTGAATCTTGTGCCAGACATGGTGCGTAACGACAGCATTGTCACTCTCGCAAACTACACCTTAAAAGTATGAACACCACCTGCCATTGGCTTAGCGTCTAAGACTGCGCTTTGGGCACTAGCAGTGTTTTTGATTTTTTCAATGCAAGTGAACGGAGAGGTAAACTGCAAGCACCTCCCCTTCATCACAGAGGGGTGTAATCTTGGCTAGTAGATTGCAAAATATATTGTACACATCGGTAACTGCATATTAAGCCTGATATTCAAAGTAATTAAAATATTGGATTAAAGTGGAATGGCCTCCAGCTAGTGCAGCCAAGTATAACCCAATCAAATTTATATGTGTAAGCGCTAAGTTTACAGGTGAGTGACTATGGGGTTCAGATATCATATAATCTGTGTAAGTAAGCTATTAAAGGATTACAGCCAATAATGAATACCCAGTTAAAATCAGTGCAATTTATTGATCACAGTACAATGGATTGCAAAATGTAATAAGTTAAATGATTAGACATGAATGTTGTGCTGGAGCTGGTGGTGTTCAAAAGTCTCCATAAAACATTCCACTTTTCTTCTTATGTGCCAAAAGTTCAAAATACAGCACTGAATCTTCAAATACAGATTCACAGCAAAATTATAAGATCAGCGATCCTGCTTACATCATCTCTGCATGTCTGATTAATCATAATAGATTCTTTCATCTAAATATAAGACTAAAATAATTGTTTAGCCATGTTCAGTTTAGTTTGTTGGTGACCTATAGGTCATCCAACCAGAAAACAAAAGTTTTGCAGAATTATGTCCATGCATGATTTAAGCACAGTCTGCAGATGCTCTTAAGAAAATATTGCCACACAACTCAGATCAACTTCCACACAGCATTAAAAAGCCACTCATTTCTGTACAAATTTGCAGCTTCCAACAAAAAAAAAAAACCTTGATGTTTTTAAACTAATGCTCTTTGTTATTTATGCTAGCAAAGTTGTTATTGCCTTTGAAATGGAGAGATAACGGCTTAAAAAACTTTTGAGTGCAAGAGTAGCGTCCATCATTTGCAAATTTTAATTACAGTATACTGTATTGTCCCTGTGCTGTGCTGTTGCTTCTTAAAGACATGTCATTTTTATGGGCTGACCTTTAGAAATAATGTAAGACCTGAGTTTGTTCCAAGCTATAATGCTGGAATGGAACTCTTCAGTCAGTTGTAATGTACAGTAAGCATCAGAAATTCATTAGACAGTGGCCAGTGGCACAGTTTATTTATGTATTAATTAATTTATTTGTTTGTTTTTGTTCTGTTGGCTGAATCAATTACTATGTGTGTTTGCAGCACCTGTAATCTCAAATTGGTTTTACAAAAAAACCAGTTTACTCCAATGGCTGGCTAGCACACAGATATCAGTTGACCTTCGGGATGAGGTGGAATATAGAAGGCTTGCAGCACGAATCTCTGCTGACATTTTGACACTATTCAGGGCTGTGGAGAGAGAGAAAATCCCAAAGGAATATCTCCAGCACATACCCAGAATTCTGGCAGCTCTGGAGGTTAAAAGAGGGCGATGTATGTTCCATGGGCACAGTCAGAATTTGATGATCAACCATGATGTATGTCACTGCACAAAAAGTACATAAAAAGAGAATATTCACCCCTTAGAATTCTCCATAAAAAATCTACTGCAAAAAACGGTTGCAAATGAGATATTAGTCTTCAGTGAAGTGATTTATCTTTAAGAAAATGAAGAAAAACGTGTTTATATGAAAGCATATGCAAAAACATCAGTCAGTAATAATTTTGAGCATGGAATGATGAGCTGGTCTCACTAAAAAATCTATAGTTTACATTTCAATACTTTTTTGAGGAAATCTTCACAAAGAAAATGTAAATTCAAGATTTCACCAAAACATTTAAAAAACTGTATAAAATAAGACTATATTCTATGGGAACCATTTTTTTGGGGAAAAAAAAAAAAAATCCACAGCAAGGCGTTTCATCCATATTTAATCCAGTGTAATAGTACATTTTTGCACAACACCATGCTCACAAAACAAACTGACAAACCACTGTATCCGCAAACAGGATTGCATTTTTGACCAAATTCAGGCACAGTCCATTCACAGCACAATGACAGTTCCATGACTGATACGCACACACACGAAAAAAGAAAAAATTGTACTTTACTTCCAAATGATTCTCCTCAGTTACACATTTTGAAGCAGAGGCAGCACTTGGATATCATGGCCAAAAGCAAACTCGAGAACACTGGAGTTGAAATACTGTGACATCCATAATTCAAAGAGTGCGTAACAAGTCGAACAAATAATATATCATTGTCTTATTTTTTGTATGTGCTGGTATATGGAATTAAAGCGCAAATAAGCCAAATTTACACATTTGATGGGCGGCTCAGTTGCGCAAAAGTTTGTGTTGTTGCCTGGCAATAAAGCTGTCCTGGGTTCGAGCTCTGGCCAGCCAGGACCTCTTGGAGAGGAGTTTACATGCTTACCGTGTGTTCGATTGGGTTTCCTCGGACCTTCTATAGGAGCAGTATAATCACCACCTCTGATCAGGGCCCTGGCTCTTCGCCTGCTCACGCCTCCACATTGTGACAAAACTCTAATGCTGAGTAACTACACTGGGTTCAATGCAGGAGAGAAATTACCCCACAGCATTCAGTAATGGTTATGCTAAATGTCTTCCTTATGTATTTTTGAATATTGCACAATTTGAGCGGCAAACATTGTTTCCCTCTTATAAAATTAAGCGCAAAAACTTGAGATGTTCACACAGATCCAACCAATGTATTGCACTTTGGGCCTACACTCTTTTTCTGTAACACTGCTTGATTCACGTATTGCAGTCCTGTCTACCCAAATAAAAAATGCGCTGACTCTTTTTTTTTTTAAAATAAATTTGGCATCTCCAATCCCACCCGAATTTGGAATGCCCATTCTGAGAACTATGTACAAGGCTTGCTCGTATACAACCCCCTATTGCCAGCTCAGGAGAGATAGACAGTTAGTGGCTTTTCTCCAAAGCACGCGCTTGTCAGTCCCTGCATCTTTACACTCATCTCATTGGTCAAAACTATCGCAAGTTCAGAACGAGGGCGGAGGATACCCGAACATGAGCAAGCTTAGAATCTCACTGACGAGCGCCCGGCTGGCCAACAGGAGGCACTTGAGCAACGAACAAAGCAACCACTTTTTAATATCCCTTCCCAGCAGTCCCTTCCCAATTTGCATCCTTGCAGTACTTTAGCCAATCGTGCGCTGCCCTGAAAAAGCTGCCGACCACTGCTGGTTGGTACGACCGGGGATCGAACTCGCGCCGTAGTAGTCACTACTGCTCCGCAAATGTGGCACCTTAACCGAGTGAGCTAACCCGGCAGCCAAAAACGCCCTGACTCTTACTTCGACCATGGTGATGAAAAGTGTACAGTGTTCAACAGTGCAGCCAGTGTTAAATTATTGGACAGTGCAATGTCGGAGGGGTGATTAGGTAGCCTGATAAAAGATTGAGAAAGATCTTAAGAGAGTCTCATAGTATTTAATATCTCAAGCTATAATCTAAATTGACTTGCCAGAACTTGAGACTTCCTCATGATATGTGATAATGATCATGAGAATACAAATTTGTTTTTAGCACATGAAGTTCTGCTTCCTGCAGATTCTGGGGTGTGACGTGTGGAAAGTTAACTGCTCCAAGAGGCTATTTTTACACTCCGAAGTGTGACTTCAGAGGCTCTTTTGAAGTCAGATCTGGGCAAGACAAAATTTCTCCATTCTTGCCTCCAGTGCTACCTGAGGCCATCACATCATTTACTCTTAATTTTTGCAGTCCATTTAGCCAGTTTTACATGCATAATGATATGTTGTGCGCTAAATAATGAGGGCTGATTGTTCTACATGGGTCATTAACCCAGTAATAGGTGCATCCTATATCTGTATAGTTAGAAATTAATAACATGTCAAGTTGGGCATTTTCCTTATTATTTACCCAAATTCTGAGGACTTCAGAATGATATGCCATGACAGTTCAGACCATTATAACCTTTATGCCCAGACTGTAAACAAGGAAATGCAGATTTAATTAATTTCAGTCTCATCTTTGGAATTGGTGATTCATCATTTATAATGAAAGTTGTCATTCATACATGTCCCTTGAAGATGGGAAGAGAACCTTGTATCCAATTCAGGCAAAGAGTGATTCTCCTGGGAATCAATTTATTTTAACGAACAAGTTCTAACCTGAAAGAAATCTCATACACCTGCGGTATTTCTGAGAGTGCTAATCTACCCAGATGTGTCTGACTGAAACGGCCCAGCAAAATTGTATTTTTGGAGGAGAGAGTGGCAAACAATTTTGACCTTATTTACACAGCCTGTTATTTTACTGAACTTGAACACAGTGAAACATATGGAGTCTCGCAACAATGGTTTCTTTCATTATACTCAACAAAAGACTCGTTGGACAGTCATTGCTGGTAATGTGCAGTGTGTGCTTCTATTTGGGGCAGCTTGGTACTGCAGTGGGTTGCACTGTTCACTCACAGCAAAAATTTGTGGGTTCAAATGTAGCCTGAGGCCCTTCTGTGTTGAGTTTGCATGTTCAAAGTTCCATATTCCAAAGCCATGGATGCCAGGTTAACTGGAGACACTAAATCGTCAATAGGTTTAAGTGTGTGAGTGACTGAGGAACTGGCAGCCTGTCCAAGGTATGGTTCAGCCTCTTGCCAATTATATATCGAGAAAGCGTCCAGTGACCCTGACCAGGGATAAGAGGGTTCGATAGTGGATGGATGGACTTTGTCATGGCCTCGATCACCAACAGAATCAGGCAGCATTAATGTTATGTAACAAATGCAACATTTTTTGTGGACAGTAAATCATGGCGATAGCTTTGTACAGTTACCACATATGTAATAATCTTGAAGGTTTTTGCAAAAAGCAGAGTTGGAGAATTTGAAGACAAACCTCCTCTTGTCAAAATGTTCAGGCTTTAAGTCTTTATCACCTGGGCTCATAGTCAATCAACATGGTTCTTTTCAGCATCAGTAAATGCATATGCTTTCTTGCCCCTCCAGCCTGGTAAAAGCTGCATGATCAGAGAGGGAATTGTGACTCAGGCAATGCTGAACATGGCCCCTGTTTCCTTGCTCTTGTCAGAGACGTTAACCTTCCTAGCAGCGACGGAGAACCCGCCCATGTCCTCCTGCTCGGTGTCGTCGTGGTCCGGACTCTCATTGGAGGAGTCCTTCATGACGCTGTAGTACACTGGCACGTTGTATTTAGCCTCCTTCTCCGGGTGCTGCTTCTCGCACTTACATAGCTTCTTAAATGCAGCCCGAAATTTTTGGGACATCAGGTTGTAGATGATGGGGTTGATGGCACTGTTCATGTAGATACACATACGGCAGAAAAGCAGGAACCAGGTGTTGAGATATGGTGGGTCCATGAAAGAGTTAACCACCACCAGCGTCCGGTAGGGCATCCAGAGCAGGGCGAACAGGGCCACCACGACCGCTAGCATCTTTGTGACCTGTGGTATCGAGAGAGCAGATTTGTTAGGCTTGGGTTTAGAACAGGTTTTTCTACGTAGAATTCAGAATGTAATCGCGTGTGCTGAAGCATTATGGAAAAGAGATATGAGATTACAAAACTAAAAGAGCTAAAGCTCGTTTTCAGTCCTACAGGAAATTACATCAAGAAGTCTCATAAAACCAATGAACTATTTGATTAAACTGCGTCATAGAAAGACTTCAATACTTTGACTGACTTGAGAAATATGTTTTTTTTTTATCAGCTTAAAGGTTCATCATTTGAAGCACAAGAGTGCAGATGTTTTATGAAAACTAAAAAAAAAAAAGACAAACAAATGGCATATTAATGTGTGCCATAATGGTATATTAATATTTTGAAAAGTCTAGTCAATATCGCAGTACTGGTAAAATATGGTATCTTGAATGCAATGTTTTCACTGATGCAACTGTTCAGGTGTTGTTGCATAAACATACTGTCTGCAAGCCAGAGATATAGTTGGAGGATGAAGACCCATCACAAAAGTATAATACTGTATTTTGTTGAAGGTGATTGCATTGAACATGATAGTGATTGCCAATCTGATGAAAAAATAGTTACCAGAACAGTGTACCCATTCATACACACTCCCTGTGTAACACCACCACTGCCCTTAAGAGCATTTGACATCCTTACCTCCACAAAAAAATAAGGAAAATATCAAAATTATCTTGTACACTTAAAAGAATACAGCTCACAAGACAGAGGACATATGTATATCACATTCTTACCATGGAATGCACTAAAAGACTCAAAATGTAAAAAAAAAAAAAAAAAAAAAAAAACCAAATATCACTTGAATTGTTTTTTTTTTTTTTTTTTGAACTGCTGCTAAGCAGAGACCAGCGCCAATGGGAAAATAGGAAAGCGTCAATGTACATGGCTGTTAGCCCATAACGATGACCAGTCACATTAAATCTGCAATCCGGCCTCCAAATAGTGGAAGGAGCTCTTTGTTCCAGTCAAGGTTGCAGTCAATCTTACCCCACAGTTTGAAAATACAAGCACTTAGTACAATATCTCCTGACTAAACTGAACCCTGACCATATAATTTTATTAGCTCAAGTATACTTTCTCTAATATTGTATCCTCAAAGTTTGTACTTCCATTTCCTCTAGCACTTACAAAAACATATGACATATGTGCAAGCTAATATAATAAGTTGTGACATGACTAGAGATTGTCTCTATTCTTTGCCTAATGCACCATGCACATACACTTACCTCTGCCAAACAGTCTGTTAAATTTTAATTTAATGATTTAGTCTGCATAATTGCCCATGTCTACCTCATTAAAGGTTAAATAAACTATTGCGGAATATGCCGGAGAACTTTCCGAAGAAAGCCTGTACATCTTTTATCTCAATTAAGTTATATAAATAATACATTGATTTACTGAATGACTTCTTCCCATGAGGCAAATAAAATGCCTCATATAATCTCAGTAAATTACCTGTAATCATTGAAAATTACCTATAATGACAGTACTATAACGACTGTACAAAAAGATCAAGTTGCACGTGCTTTATTTCAGTCATTCCATATTCCTATAACAGTGACATAGTTATGTCATTGGTTAGAGGATGTGTGCATATGTGTTAGACTGTGTCTGAGTGTGTGTGGGTCACAATGGATACAGAATGCAGGACATCTCTTTATTACCTGTTTCCTAGATGTTACAGCTCCTTTGTTTGATTTACGGGACACCTTGACTGTGCAGCTGGACCTGCCCTGGTGGATGGAATCGTTCGCGGCCGGGTCATTGGGGTTGGCAGGTAAAGGACTCATGAATAAGATCCGCGCAATCAGGCCGTACAGAACCATGGCCACCATCAGCGGGATGATGTAAAAAAGCGTAAAGTCCAGGAAATATATCGGCATGTACAGGTTCCGGGAGACACGGTAACCGCACTTGACCACGACCCCGTCGGCGAAGACCGTCTCGTTGGTGTCGACCAGAAAGAACCACATGATGCAGTAGAGGGAGGTGAAAGCCCAGACGAAGGCAATGATCTTCTTGGCCCGGGACACGGTGCAAATGAACTGGGCTTTGATGGAGTGGCAAATGGCGATGTAGCGCTCGACGGTGAAGGCCGTGATGGAGCAGGACGACACGTTAATGCCCAGGTACTGCAGGTAGGTGATGCACAGGCACCCGGCAGCCGTAGATCCACGAGGCCACCACTTCGGAGATGTTGGGCAGGCCGGCGGCCAGTAAGACGATGAGGTCGGCGAAGGCGAGACTGACCAGGTAGCAGTTCGTGGGCGTGACCATGTGCTTTGTGCGCAGTACCACCAGCACCACCATGATGTTTCCCGCGATCCCGACCCCACATATCAGCAGCGCCAGGAGGATGGTCACCACCTGCACCTGCAGTGGGCTCTGCGGCATCATGCTCAGCTCTCGCCCCTGCGTGAGGTTCCATCCCAGCTGGAAAATAGGCGTGGCGTTCTCCATCTCAGTGGGGAGAGACGTGCCATTCGGTGGCGTGGCGACAGGTTCCATTGAGCAGAGAGTCAGCTTTCATCAAAGCTCTTAAAATCCTTGAAAGAGAAATATGACGAAGGGAGGGGGAGGCATGTTCACTCTCTACCCAAGAAGTCAAGAAACAATTTTAACATGTAATTTTTTCCACAAAGAAAATGCAAGGTAATGCAGTTATGCTAGCTTAACCTTTCTAGTTTTGTTTCATATTTTATACAAGCAGGAAAAAGGAGTGTAAGGAGGATGAAAATTAATGGAGAATAGGGTTGGCCACTCACCATGGCTCAGGCAGGTGCGAGCTTTTGCACGCCGGTGCGAAGCGCGGTGTGTGCTGATGATGCGTAGCGTCCGGGCGCTGGGCGCTGGCTGCGCTGGCTGTATTCCAGAGCTGCACACGGCAGCTGTTCACTGCTACTGATCAGGTGCTGCTCTGAGCGAGGCATGTGGGGGAAAAACTGCGATCCCACCCAGCGCTTTCCAGCTTCGAGGAATGATAAAATGTGTGTGTCTCTCTCTCTCTCTCTCTCTCACTTTTGCTGTCTCCCCCACTTCCCATTCACACTCTTTCATCCTCTCACTCCACCTCTTTCCTGCCTCTCCAGCTCCCTTTCTCTCCTCCTACAATAATGTGCTTACATTTGTGTTCGGAAACAATTGGGCCCATATGTGACCATAATTAACACATTAATGAGGGATATTGATCAAGAAAATAATCCGTCATCTAGGATGGTAGTTTGGAAGTGCAAATTTCGCCTCCATGTAATGACAAATAGCCACTCAAATTGGGGGAAAAAAAAATTAAGCCAGATTTGCAGCAGGATTGAGCGCGCACTTCTGATGGAAATAGACAAACTATGGACATTTACTGGGATTAATGTGATAAACCAGGGACTTGCTTTTGCAAATAAGGTTCATTAAAAGCTATGCTTGTTGGATTGTTTGTTTGTTTTTGCATCATAACTACAGGGAGATTTTAAGAAAAGCACGCCTGATTTTTCATCACTGTGGAAAATAAGCACAATGAAGTATACTACAATGCCAACTTGGAAAAAGTTGAAACGGCATAGAAAATGCACATAAAAGAAAGCAGTGATTTCTAAATTTTCTTTGATTTCTATTTCATTGAAGACAGTGTTAAGACAAGATATTTAATGCTCTGTCTAGTCAACTTCATTATATTTGTAAATACAATCCATTCCTGCCATTGAGGCCTGTAACGCATAATGATAACGATGCATAATTGAAACAGCTGTTGTCAGCAGGTGGTTATAATCAGCATCCAGGAAAGGCTTCATCCTTCACGAGCGAAAATGGACCGAGGATCGCCAGTTTGCCAGCTAATGCATGAGAAAAGCATAGAAAGGTTTGAAAACAATGTTCATCAAAGAAAAATGTGGAGGGATTTGAATAATTCATTGTGTACAGTGCATAACATAATGAAAAAAAAATCCCAGAATTTGGAGGAATTTCCGTGTGTAAAGTGCAAGGGCACAAACTGAAGCTGAACACCTGCGATTTCTAATCACACAACTGCACTGCATCAAAAACAGTCATTTATCTAGTGTAAGAGAGGAAACCACGTTGGCTCAGGATTTCTTTGGCAAATCTTTAAAAAGTATTATAATGCAAGGTTACATCCATGAATGGCAGTTAAAACTTTGCAAAAAGGAAGCCTTATGGTAAGAGAGTCCAAAAGTGCAGTCAGCTTCTCTGGGCTTGGAGGTATTTGCAATGGACCGTCACACAGCAGAAACGTGCACTGTGGTCAAACAAATCAATACTTTGGGTCTTTTTTTTGAAGGAAGGGATGCTGTATGCTCTAGACTAAAGAAGAAAAGGACCATCCAGACTGATACCAGAAAAAAAACCAAAAGCCATTCTCCGTATTGCATGGGACACTGTCGGTGTCCTTGGCAGCAATAACTCACTTCTGGGAAGGAGCCACTAATGCTGAAAAGTATATGTTGGAGAAACTTGTGCTGCCCTCAAGATCTTTTCTAGGGGTGCACATGTAAACTTTAACAAGAACGTCAAACAGAATTCTGCAATCATTACAAAGGCTTGACTGCGTAAGAAGAGGGGGCAGGTGCCGGAATGATCTACCTGCAGTCCTGACTCGTCCCCAATAGAGAACGTGTGGGGCATTTGAAATGCAAAAAGGACAAAAAAGTCATCATTGAACACCTCAAGACTTGCATGCAGGAAGAGTGAGACAAAATTACACCTGAAACACTCAATCACTCAGTGTCTTCGGCCCAAAAACATATTTGAGCCCCTAAGAACCATACCGGGCCATCCCGCACTTTTGGCGAAATAGAGTTGAGGTAGTCAGCATGTGCAGAAAACTAAGATCTACATTTCCTAAATGAGCCAACCCAATCTACCCACATGGATTGTTCATACAAGCAAACGTCCTCTCTGCCCCTGTACATATGCACTGCACTGCCTTATCCATAATAGGCCATCCCAGAACCTTCCCATAATTCATTGCAGACATGGCGGCTAGGTATCTCACTGATGAGGAACTGCTTGCTATGATTGATGATGATGGTGAAGTGTAAGATAATGGAGACCCAGAGTTTGTCCCAAATTAATCAGAAGATGATGATTCCGCTTCAGAAGGAGGTACCTTTCACTTTAAACGAAACAGAAGGGCATCCAAAACCTGCAAAAGAAGTGCATTACGTAATTGAACATATCATGAGTTTTTAACATAAGCAGTGTTTCTAGTTCCCAGTTACTCTAGGTGACACAGGAGGCTGGCAACTTTAAGTCCCATTTTCTCAAAAGTTCCCCAACATGGGTTGGCCCAGTATGGTTCTTAAGGGCTCATTTATGTGTTGTGGAAAAGAATGACAGCATTATAAAGTTTTATGGATGTGTTTATTTTGAAAAACCAATATGACTAATGCGGCGAAACATCAAATAATGTGCCATTGTATTGTTTTCCATGTAATACAAGTCAAAGAATTTACAAATCACATCTTTCAGTTTTGATTTTAATTTAACATACTGTCCTCAAATTGCTGTTCAACCCAAATCAGAAAATGTGTCTTTGTTAAGTAGTTGTTAGTATCATCATGCTGAACAAAACAGTATCAAGTTTAAAAGATTAATTATGTAATCAGGGGCTGCCCCATTTCTTTCATTTTTCTTGCCTCATAAATTATTTTTCATTGATGTTGTAACATCTGTCATCCAATGCCAAGATGCAAAATATTTTGGCTTTCTGCAATAGCTTAGGGGAGACTGGGGTCCGATGAGCCATGGGGACCAATGAGCCATATCACTATTTTGCGATCAATCGATGACAGAGCTGCTTAAAATAGGCAAAATATTTGACCATTGACTGATGAGTCATGGGGATAAATGAGCCATATCACTATTTTGCCTATTTTAAACACCTTTGGCATCGATTGATCGCAAAATAGTGATATGGCTCATTGGTTCCCATGGCTCATCGGACCCCAGTCTCCCCTACTGTTTTTATTCAGATGTCTTGCTGCAAAATGAGGGCCAACACGAGTGACTTTGTCAGCTAAGACTGTTCAGCAGCAAAGTAAAATAATGAAAATTTGAGAAGAGATAACATTATTGAACTGAGGAAAATGAACTGAGAACTGAGGAAATGCAGTCCAGGTGATGCCGCTGTGAACGTAATCTCCCACGAGGCAGTGCGAGACCTATTATGGCGGCCTACGGCTGCTAGACTTCAAACAGAAACTTTATTTTCCTCGGATACAAACTTTCTTCTTTGCATTTCCACTAGTCTTCCACCTGCTTTTGAAATTTTTTACCGAACTGGACTACTATATCAAACGACCTGGATCGCCTGAAAGAATTCATAGACGAGTGTTTCAACAGAATTTGCACCATGAACAAGGGCAATACCGGCAGAGCCAAATCTACTCCTTCCCACGACAAATAGAGATCCCGACACGCTTCATTCTCCGGTTCCGAGACACCACCATCCCCTTCCCCAAAACCACCGTGCTGTACTGAGGTAAGCGACATTCTGATCTCCATCCCAGCCGGCACAAGACCGACCTTCAACGTAGAAATATGGTTGAAATTATGTCAATTGTCGTTTCAAGGTTGAAACACTATTGAAACAACGTTTAACTCTGATGGTTGTAACCCAGCCGGCACACGACCGACCTTCAACGCTGAAATATGGTTGAAATTATGTCAGTTGTCGTTTCAATGTTGAAACGCTATTGAAACAACGTTTAACTCTGATGATGGAAAAAAGGTTAACAAAATGATCTCAAATCAACACTGAAATTTGAATAAGATTTGTTTCAACGTTGAAACAACATCGAAACAACGTTGGGTAAGAGTACCACGCACAACCTCCTGCAAAATCGAAAAAAAACCACAACCTTTTCGGCTTACCTTAATGTTTAGATACCAAGTGAAATATTCGGGTGTGGAAAAACGTTGAGCGCACATCCAGTTAAGAGAATGTACACTTCAATTTCTAGAGCATCTATGCATGCGGTAAGCTTATAAAGGTGGCAGCCATGACACTGGTGACCTAACCTTAACCCAACTCACAGGGAATGCTATCCCTATCCCAATACCTAACCTTAACCCAACTCATAAGGAATGCTATCCCTATCCCTGTGCCTAACCCTAACCTTAACCCAACTCAGCCACAAACATTGGTTTGTTCTGCTCAAATTATTCTACCCAGGGTCAATGGATCAGCCGACTCACCAGCATGAAACACATCAAAATGGATATTCACATGACGTCGCCTCATTGGCAACAATAAATAAAAGAAAGAAAAATAAATGAATATATTATTTCTTTATATATATATATATATATATATATATACACACACCTTTGGTTGTCTTTCACCCTTCAGCAATGAATGGAAATTGATGCACTGAGCTGGCAATAAACTCAGTTGGTGTAGTGGTTAAGACCCCAGTGTATGGTGTGTTTGAAATTGCTTTGTCCACAGGTTCCCAGGTTTGAAGTCCGCTGCAGAAATTAATGTTAAAGTCTAACTTAACATGTAAACCTTTGTTCATAGCCTCATTGATGGAGGGGGAAAAAAAGAAAACTCATAAAAAAAGCAGGTAAGAAGAAGTTGGAGAGATCGTACACAGCGTGAATGGCACGAGGGAAGAGCACTGTGGTGGAAACTGGAATTACCGCAATTTTTTTTTCCTCGCGTCGCATCTACCCCTTCATTTTAAAATTTTGCCCCCGTCATTCTAAACCCCCTTCTCGCTCATAAAAACCCCCAATAAATATTTGTGCCCCCTCTTAAAATCGTTCTGGCCAAAAAAATGGAGGTTGTGTATGGTAGGCATGCCCAACGTTGAAAAAACGTTGCGAAATCAACGTTGATTCATCTTTCAAAATCGAACCATAATTCAACGGTGATTCAACTATGATCCATGACGTTGATTCAACAGTGAAAAAACGTTAGAATCCCAGCTGGGATAGAAGAAAAACTCTCCGGACTGGATTGTTGGATTTCACTCATCGAGATACTGCACAATGAATTCCACGCTCCAGTCAGGAGCAAATCGACACTCTCACTCAAGAAAACAAAACGCTAAAGTAGTCCGTGAACACTCTTACCACCCAGCTGACCTCCGTTTTCGCCGACAATAAAGCCGTAAAAGAAACTACTCTCGATTTACCACTGCACTGGCAAGCTCGCAGCATGAGGGACAATCTCGTCTTCACTGGCATTCCTGACCACCCTTCAGGCGACCCGGAAAAATCAGTTAAAGACTTCATGATCCATCAACTGAAACTCACCGCCGATACCGTTGACACAATCACATTTCACCGCGTTCACCGAATGGGTCAGAAAAATATCACCAGCAATCGCCCTCGTCCAATCGTCCCAAAATTTGAACATTTCAAACAGAAGCAGCTGCTTCCATCAGCTCAAAGAAACGGACTTTGGACTCAATGATCAATTCCCGAAAGAAATCATGCACCGTCGTAAACAGCTACACCCCATTCGCAAACAGACGATATCACAGGGGAAAAATAGCCGTTCTCTCGGTGGACAAACTTTACATTGATGGACAATTATACCGTGACAAGAACATTACACCTTGGCTCCAATAATCATCCCCATCAGTCATCATCATCATTATCATCATGTCAGTTTCTCCTCCCTTTCACCCATTAATTCGAGGTCGAAACAATTTAAGAACTCCCATAATCATTAATATCATTGCACCAATGTCTCATATGCCGCAGTTTGTGTTCTGATCAGCCCAGTACTCTCCATTTCAGTTTTGCTTTCATATGGAATTTTTGTTTTGTCGGTCTTTTCAATTGTATGGTATTTTTTACTATTGTATGGTATTTTCATTTTGTTTGTCTTCATTATTTATGTTTTTGCAGCTATAATAGGCTTATTTCTCTCTGTTCTATGGTTAATGTCTGCAGGCCCTTCCTTATTAGATATGCATATGCACACAACTACATGCGCATGCGTGCACACACACACACACACACACACACACACACACACACACACACACACACACACACACACACACCCCACAAATGTCAGCAGTAATATCAGACACATAGCCTTCATTCTCAAATGTTACCAATAAAGTTTTTAACTTGGAACATCCGTGGAATTGGTTCTCGGGCAAAAAAAAAAAAAAAAAATTCAAATATTTAATCACTTAACTAAATTACAAGCAGACATATGTTTACTGCAAGAAACACATCTTTCCCGGTCAGACCATAACAAATTAAAATCATCGCAATTTAATCAAGTATTCTCAGCCCATTACAATACAAAACAAAGAGGGGTTTCTATTTTAATCCACAACAAAGTCTCATTTATTCACAACTCCACCATTACCGACCCGGAAGGACGTTTCATCATCATCAACATTTCAGTTAAGAATAACCCAATTACAATCGGTAATGTTTACAGCCCAAATACTGACAACCCATCTTTTTTAAACAACTTTCTCTCCTCCATCTCCATTAAGTCCCACAGCCCAATCATAATAGGAGGCGACTTCAACACAGTCATCAATCCATCAACAGATAGAAGTAACGCTTCAAGCAAACGTATCTGGCAACCACAGAAACCATAAAAAAGTTCATGAGTGATGGTGGTCTTGGCAATAGTTGGCGTTTGAAAGCCCAGTCCACAAGACAGTACTCATTCTTCTCACAGGTTCACCAGTCATTCTCGCGCATTGACTTCTTTCTGACCAGTAACTCAATTATACCAAATATTTCAGATTCAAAAATCCATCCCATTATTATCAGTGACCATGCCCCTGTAACATTCACATGGAATATAATCAGTCCGCATATACCCAGAACTAGATGGCGACTCAACACATCCCTTCTCAAGCACCCAGAATTTGACAGTCTAATTAAAAAAGAGTGGGCATCCTTCCTAGAAATAAATGACTCCCCAGAGTCATCTCCAACTATTCTATGGGAAACAGGTAAAGCAGTTTAAGAGGTATAATCATTTCATACTCCACCTACAAAAAAAAAAAAAAAAGAACAACAACAAGAAGCTGAACTAGAACAAAAAAATCAAACAACTTGAAAGAATCATTGCGAGTAACCCAAGCGAGGAAACACAGAATGAACTAAGAAAATATAAATTTCAGTTGAATGAAATCACAAATACAAAAACTCAATTCCGAACACACAGACTCTGGCAAGAACAATTTCACCACAGCAATAAATCTGGAAAATACCTGGCAAACCTAATCACACAAAATAAAGAAAAAACAACAATCTCTGTCATTAAGGACTCAGCAGGGAAGCCAACACAATCACCAACAGAGATAAATGATATTTTCTGAGCTTTTTATGCCAAATTATATTCAGGGTTTTTTCTAAAGCGGGGAACCGGGGTGGCGCGCCCCCCTGTTTTGGCCGCGTGCTCCCTTACCAAAATGCCGATTTAACATTACAACCTTATTTCCAAACATACAGCCTTCCCTAGAGATGGCAATTTCGAAACTTAGAAACAGTTTTGAAACCTCTGAAACAACAACTGTTTCGAAATGTTCCGAATTGTTTCGAAACCAGATTTATTTCAGTAGTGCACAGCTTAGTGGCAAAAACTTTTACTGCAGCTATTAAAATATTTCGAAGTGAAACAAAACACATGGATCATTGCCGGGAAGGAGCAGGAAAAACGTTACGTGACCAAAGTTTTGAACCAGAGTCGTAAACCCGTGTTAAGCCCGGAAGTTTCGAATGTGTTTGAAACATTTCGAATCTGCATGTTGAAATTGCTATCTCTAGCCTTCCCGGGAATTCCCCTATGAAGCGATCTACCGTAAATACATAAACATGAAGCCAAAAAATAGCATGCCCGTTCCTAATAAACAGCGCAAGTCCGCCAAAAGTACAACAAACGTGGCAAAAATGTCGGACGGCTTGAACATGTCTGATTTCATGCAGCTCCCACGTCCAGTTGTTGTTTTCCGATCCACCTCGCCATTTCGCGTTGCCATTTTGATTGCGCAAGACTTAGTCTCGCGCGAGTCCTATCCTTATCTATGGTGTCAGCTCACTGAGATACTGTTATGCATGAGTGTTTTATGTAAAGCACTGTACATCATTTGTAAATGGAGATTTGTTACATACTATTTGTGCTGCTTTACTGGTCAGCTATTTGTTTATTTTGTTCATCATTTAGCACCCTCTGTAGGTATGTCTGTAGAAAAACATGATCTGATGCAATACCACTTCTTTGTGATGAAATAGACTAGTGCTTTCTAGAAGTTTCTGGCTTCTTCTTGCCTGGAGGGGGCGGGATCACCCAGGAATCCTGTAGATCTTTCCAGAATGTTGCTAGTCTATATAAATGCTGTGATTTTGGTCAGTGGAGGCAGAGTTTTTGTTTTGGCAACAGAGTTATTATAAGATTGCACAGTGGATTATTTGTAGAAGTTTTTTTTTTTTTTAAATCAGTGAAGAATAAATTTGTTTAAGTTGTCATTGCTGGTTTTCTTTGTTGTGATTTTCAAGTCATAACAATATAAAAACACTAGAGTGGTCAAAGGCCTCGTTTCTATGGCAGCACTCGGCCACCATCTCGGGGCAGACGTTCAATGGAAAATACAGTAGAACTCGCCTAAACTGTCCTCGTCTAAAATGGAAACTCTCTCATACCGGACAACAACTGAAGTCTCAATTTTTCTGTAATGTTTTTCCATTAAATAAACATCGAATATACCTGATTTTATATGATGGATTTTCACTCACATCGGACAAAATTTCCAGTCCCATCACAATGCATTTCCATTCAAAAGCACTCCTGTATACCAGGCAGGCTGGTTCGCACCATGCACATACGCAGTCGCAACAGAGCAACAAAATGAAGGTTGGCTTTCCTACACTGTTATAAACTGACTGAATTTAACCGTTAAATTAACACATTGTCTCCATGTCATATTAACTGTAAGTGGAGTCCTGTGCGCATTTAACCGTGGTTTACTCTGAACATGCACTGAACTCTGCGGTAAACTTATTGTAAAATTACAGTTAAAATAACTGGCAAAAAGGTGCCAGTTAAATTACCAGGCAAAAAGGCTTCAGTTTATTCGTTTATTATTATGTTGATGTTGATATGTTATTTAGCCCTGTTGGACTACAAATAACATAATGTTGCAAGTTACAATAAACATGGTATGAGTTTGTAAAAGAGGTATGTTTTTATAAAAGAAGGCCATCAGTTACAAATGTTGTGTACGTCTCCTTTACTATCCAAACTTACTCCTTCTCCCTTCAAGGAATACACAGAAAAAAAGTAAAGTTATCCCCTTCAGAAAGCTTCAGATTGTCCCATTTTTACCTCAAATTTTCAAAAGCTTCGCACCCCCCTTCCATCTCCCCCACTCGGTTGCTCCGCTCCCTCGCCAACAGTGTCGCCCCCATACTAAATTTTTCTAGAAAAACCCCTGATATTCTCCAGAAATTAATCCAAATCAAGACGATATTAACTCCTTTCTCAACAGTATTGACTTACCACAGCTTACTCCTGAGCAAATAGCTACAGTGGAAGCACCAATAACAGAGAGAAAATTATTTTCTGCCCTCTATCTCATGCCCAGTAACAAATCGCCCGCACCTGATGGCTTCCCTGCTGAGTTTTATAAACACTTCTGGTCCATTCTTGCCCCACTGTTCCACAGGCTCATCATTGAAATAAAACAGAATGCAGCATTACCTACAAACATGAATACAGCCACAATATCACTGCTCCTTAAACCAAACAAAGATCCAACAGTACCATCAAGCTCTGCCCAATCTCTCTTTTTAATGTGGACGCTAAGCTCATTACTAAAACATTGCTCATAGGTTAGAAAAAGTCATCTCTTCCATAATCCATCCTGGTCAAACCGGCTTCATCAAAGGCAGACACTCTTCCAATAACACACGCAGACTCTTCAATATAATGGACCACTCATCACAACAAAAAGCGCAAACCATCATTGTCACACTTGATGCAGAAAAAGCTTTCGACAGGGTTAACTGGTCTTTTCTCATATCAACAATGCAAAAATTTGGCTTTGGGGAATGCTGATGATATTTTACTCTTTTTACCCTCTCATCCCTACCTGAAGCAATTAAACTCCTAGAAACATTTTCTAACATCTCTGACTACTCTATAAACTGACATAAATCTGCTATCCTCCCTTTGAATAGTTACATCTGGGATATGACAGCCTACACTCCTCCTATTCCTTTATGCACAGGTCACATCACGTATTTGGGTATTAACATTTCCCCCAGGCTGTCAGAGCTGTTCAATTTCAACTACATCCCACTACTTAAAACAACAACCGACTGTCTCCTCCGTTGGATGAACCTACCACTTTAATAAGCTGGACAGCAACCGTTAAAATGACATTACTTCCCAAAATTAATGATCTCTTTACTATGA
Organism: Gymnothorax javanicus; assembly: GCA_029692085.1. Classification (NCBI taxonomy): domain Eukaryota; kingdom Metazoa; phylum Chordata; class Actinopteri; order Anguilliformes; family Muraenidae; genus Gymnothorax; species Gymnothorax javanicus. Next base: position 80,701,993 of record CM056203.1, on the reverse strand, counting down.
TTCCATCCCAACTCACACTCACATGGTTCAAGTCTCTAGATTCAATCATAATAAAATTTTACTGGAAGAACAAAACACCAAGAATCAAACTAACAACTCTACAGAAACCAAAAACACAAGGAGGACTTGCTGCACCGAATTTTTATCATTACTATCTAGCTAATCAGTTACAATACATATTCAAATGGATTCATCCCCACCAATCAGACAATATGAGGTTAGATATGGGCCAGGTCACGCCCATATCTACAAACTTGTAGTTCCGTTTCCGACCAGTTTTTTGCCGTTTTCACTCAAAATAAATCAGATGAATACAATTAGCTATTTTGTTGTTTGAAGCATTAGGGAAGACCTGCACAAAGCCATTTAAATTGTAACTATCTTACTTAGTTTTGGAGCTATGATACAAAATACACCAATTTTGTAGCTCTGTTACCGCGTGACCTGGCCCATATAGAACAAACATTTTGTAACAACATCGTCACTTCAGATTTACCATTTCTCAGTCAATCCATTAAATACCACCCCTGTTATAAAACATTAACAAAATCAACAACTCTGATAGCCTGGTGAAAATTCCACAAAGTCGCAAACTCTATAGGACCGTCTAAACTCACTCCAATGTGGAACAACCCTGATTTTCTAAGCAACAAGAATCCACTTTACTTCCGCTCATGGGTGGAAAAAGAGATCACACACCTCCAACACATCTGTCAGAACAATACACTGGTCTCATTTACCCACCCCTGGTCCAGGAGTATGGCATCAAGAACAATCAATTTCTGGAATATCTACAGCTCAAATCATCGATCTAAGCCACATGTAACGTCGCACCCACCAACCTTGCTCTCCCCCATCCAGCTTAGACCTTATTAATATTAGTTCAGCAAAAAAAAAAACTCCTCTCCAAAATACACAGAATTATATGAAAATCGGATAGAACACTATCATTACCTACTACAAAATGGGAAAATTAACTCCTGATGCTGACTTCTGGAACCAAATCTGCTATAACGTCTATATTATGACAAAGAATGCAAATCTTCAACTAATTCATTATGAGATACTACACAGAACTCTCTACACCGGGCAGAAAATGTTTAAAATGGGATTCTCGCATGACACTTGTACTAACTGCACCCAAAACAAACCAGACACTTACATTCACGCCATATGGCACTGCACACCTGTCCAGCGGTTTTGGAGCGAGGTCACTAAGTCTGTCTCGGTTTTCCAGGGCTGCCATATCCCTGTATCCCCATCACTCTGCCTACTTGGCGATAGATCAAACACAAATTTGTCTGGATCAAACAATAAATTACTCCTCGTAGCCCTAACTATTGCCAAGAAAGCCATCCTCATGAACTGGAAATCAAAAAACAATACAACTATTGCACACTGGAAAAACTTACCCATGGATTACATCTCAACGGAACGCTTCACCCAACCCTCTGTAGTAGAACACCCCTCCATCTGGTCACCGCTCATTAACTTCCTTCAAACTTGATCCATCTGTCGTCTTTAATTCAACTGCATTTCTCATCTTTTTTTTTTTCCTGCCTGAGAACCATCCATACTTTAAACCCCACCCCTGCATCTCCAGTTGAAACTAAAGGACACCCATTCAAACACATAAACATACATACATTACCTATTTTCACTTAAGTCTTCACAGTCCCTCCTCCCAGTTACTCCTAAACCAGTTTCTGTTTATCGCCCCCCCAGGAAACACACTCACTTATGCATACACATAAATCACGCACATACACACACACAGACACACACAAACACACACACACACACACACACAAACACATATACGCCTTGTTGTTGCATGATGGTTGATTTTGTTCTTTTTGCCTGAGAATGGTTTTCAATGCTTTGGCTTTTCGGTGTGTTTGAGTCTCCGTGGCCTATTCTTATCATTTTATTGGCCCCTATTCCTCGTTATTATTATTATTATTATTATTCTTATTATTCTTTTGTATTTCCTCCCCTTTTATGTTTTATGTTTATCAATATCACTATTATTATTATTATTATTATTATTATTATTATTATTATTACGTATTATCATTTATCGCTTTTTCCCTCATGGCATTTTCTCATGGTTATTACTGGCAAATGTATTTTTATTATTATGATTATTATGACTATGATTATTGTTAGTATTATTGTTATTGGTAATATTATTATTGTTATTATTATTATTATCTCAATTTTAATTTCCCTATCACATACAACCCTTAAAATTCATACAAACCTCTTTTTCTCTCTCACCTGTTGCACTCCCCCTCCTTTTTTTCTTCTCTCTTTTCTGTTCTCCCCCCCACCCCACCATAACACGCTCTGTTCTCCCCCCCCCAACCCCCCCACCATAACACGCTTTGCTCTCCCCCCCCCCCCCCCCCCCACCATAACACGCTCTGTTCCCCCCCCCCCCCCCCCCACCATAACACGCTCTGTTCTCCCCCCCCACCCCACCATAACACGCTCTGTTCTCCCCCCCCCACCCCACCCCACCATAACACGCTCTGCTTCTCCCCCCCCCCACCATAACACGCTCTGCTCTCCCCCCCACCCCACCATAACACGCTCTGCTCTCCCCCCCCACCCCACCATAACACGCTCTGTTCTCCCCCCCACCCCACCATAACACGCTCTCCCCCCCACCCCACCATAACACGCTGTTCCCCCCCACCCCACCACCATAAAACGCTCTGTTCTCCCCCCCCCCCCCCCCCACCATAACACGCTCTATTCTCCCCCCCCCCCACCCCACCATAACACGCTCTGTTCCCCCACCATAACACCCTCTCCCCCACCCACCATTCTCCCCCCCACCCCACCATAACACGCTCTGCTCTAACACGCTCTCTCCCCCCCACCCCCACCATGACACGCGCTCTGCCCCCCCCACCCCACCACCATAACACGCTCTGTTCTCCCCCCCCCCCCCCCCCCCACCCCACCATAACACGCTCTGTTCTCCCCCCCACCCCACCATAACACGCTCTGCTCTCCCCCCCCACCCCACCATAACACGCTCTGTTCTCCCCCCCACCCCACCATAACACGCTCTGCTCTCCCCCCCCACCATAACACGCTGCTGTTCCCCCCCCCACCATAAGAAGACTCACGTGGCGTGACACGTAAATATCCGAGCTTCTGCCCACGGGCTGGAAATGAACCCGCCCCCTCCCCCCACTCCCCCCACACCATAACACGCTCCAACACATGGGCTGGGCTCGAACCTAACACGCGCTCCCCCCCCCATAAAACGCCCCCACCCCACCAGCTCTGACGTGGCAGCACCGCCTACTGCGCCATCATGGTGCCCCCACTCCATTACAATACTGTAACTCTCATATAAATAACTATAAAAAAAAGAAAACAGTAATCCTGATGATGCAGTCTGACTCTCCCTGCTGACCCGTTCTGGAGCTGCCTGACTGTGCCTGACCCTCACCTTATTTTTATGTGCTTATTTATTTTTATTTATTTAAGGCTCACTTTCCCTATAGCTTATCCCAACCATCATTTTCTTTCCTTTCCCCTCTTCCCCCCCATAGAGGAATGCAAACACACACACACACACACACACACTCACACACCACACACCACTCAGGCTTCACACATATACACTTTCCTATAACATCAACTCTCATCTGTGTTCCAACAAGATTTTGGTTACTGGCCTGTACTCTTTGTTCTTGTCCTTGTTGTCAATGTTTGGTTTTGTCTTGAAGTAAAAAAAAAACATTATTTACACTCACAGTATGACAAAAGGGCAGATTCAGGTAATATTTTTGAGAGATAAACCTGCCTGATTGCAGATCATACAGAGAAATAGATTGGATGGCGCGGGTCTAATGTGCAGAATTGTGCTCTGCTTACTGAACTGCGTGAGGCAAGCGTACCACAGTGGGCAGAAATCTCACAGGTCTATCAAACTCCACTGCAGCAGCAGGCCTTCTCGCGGCAATGGTTTTTAAAATTACTTTTAATCTTTTCCACATTAAATTCTGGAACTCAAACTTTCACCCTGAAATGCAAAACTCAGATCTTTTACAACCCTGACATGAGGATACACCTGCTTGAATTCCAACACATTCTCACTCCGACTTGTCATATAGTGGCGCTGCCTGATCAAGCGTTGATATACGATGCAAAAGGAGGCTTTTAGCATCCTTATTTGATGCTTACGGCGAGGGTTTGGGCTAAGGGTTAGGGGGTAGGGTTCGTTTTAAACTGGCCTAAAAGTAAGACGCCAAAATCCTCCTTTTGCGTCACTATATGACGCGTTGGGGTGAGGCTGGGCTCCTAATTCAGTCTCTCTCTTTTTTTTGTTCAATTAGCCCTGATCTTATTGCTATTTTCTAAATAACCCCATTGCCAAAAAAGTTGGGATGCTGCGTAAAATGTGAATAAATACACAATTCAATAATTCGCAAATCATATAAACTCTATATTTAATTTTAAAGAGCACAAAGACAACATATCAGATGTTGAGACTGAAAAATTTTATTGTTTCCTGATAAATATCATTTTTAATTTGATGCCAGCAACACATTTAAAAAAAAAGTTGGAACAGAGGCATGTTTACCACTGAGTTGCGTCACCCGTTCTTTCAACAATACTCTGCATTTGGGAACTGAGGAGACCAACTTTTGCAGTTATGAAAGCAACATATTTTCCCATTCTTTTTTGATGTATGATTTCAGTTGCTCAACACTTAGCGGCCTCATTTGTCATAATTTTTTTGTAATATGGAAAATATATTAATTGGGTGACAGGTCTGGACTGCAGGCAGGCCAGTTTAGCGCCCAAACTCTTGCTACAGAGTAATGTTGTTTTAATACAGGCAGAATGTGGTGTTCAGCAAATAAGCAAGGCCGTCCCTGAAAAAGACGTCTGGATTTCAGTATATGTTGCTCCAAAACCTCTATATTTCATTCATTATTAATGGTATCTTCACAAATGTAGAATTTACCCATGCCATGTGTACTAATGCACCCCCTTATTATCATTGATCTTGGCTTTTGAACTGTGCGCTCATAACAAGCCAGATGTTCCCTCTCCTCCTTTGTCCGAAGGAAGCAGCACCCGTGATTTCCAAAATTAGTTTTGTTTTGATTGGTGAGACCACAGGACAGTTTTCCATTAGGCCTGAATCCATCTTGAATGAGCTCTCAGACCCAGAGAAGGTGGCAGCATTTCTAGATCTTGTTTATATATTGTTTAATCATTACATAGCAGTGTTTTACCTTGCATTTGTCGATGAAGCGTCAAACTGCGTTTACTGACAATGGTTTGCAGATGTATATCTGAGCCCATGCAGTTATTTTAACTACAGGATCCAATTATGATCAAATTGAGGAATCAAGTGTGAAGGTAGAGTACAATCCAATGGTAAGGTTTATTGATAGTAAAACGGTAACAGTTGGATGGATCCCAGGAGAATAGCACAGTCCAGTTCAGATGTTATAAGCAAAGCAGGCCATTGCCAATCTCTGGCCAGTGGCTTTCCGGGATGACAGCCAGGCGGAGTGCGCACTTCGCCTGAACCGAACTGTTCTAAGGCAGGACGGAGAGCGATTAGTCTCTGGAGTGGGATACGCCAAAATAACACACAAAAAATCTACGAAAATAAAATAGAATTGCTAACCTAACCAAAAATCAGAAGACATTAACTTCCCTCCCACCCTCAACGTAAACAAGAGAAAATGAACCAAACCAAAATGGCATCCACTCCGTCAAGCTCTTGCAACAAGCTCACCAAAGATACGCAGTACACAGCTCTTACAAGAATTTCACCAAATATATGTTTTACCCAGCACTTGAAACAAGTCACATTACACACAAAGAGGACCATAATGCTAATCAAAAACCCATTGTACGTGCGACAATAACAGCTGTGTTCTCTGGGGGTGAGAAAAGGTCATTTACCACCTCTGCGTTGCACTGGTATTGATGACATCCGCTCCCAAGACCAGTCAATAGACCTACTCAGCTGGGTCACCTGAGAGACAAAATGGAAACGAACACAGAGACACCAATGGACAGCACTCCCAAGTATATGACCTTCCTCAGAGGAACATTTTTCTTTTAACCTTACAATGATTTTCTCATGCATTTTATGGGGAAAAATTTGTAATCCTTGGCCCAACTTTGCTCCTGAAAGACAAAAATCCTTTCCTGCTTTTGTACTAAATCATGATTACAATCACCTGCTGCGTGTAATCACGTCATAAATCTTTTTTTCTTCGTTTTGAAAAAATATCTCAATTCTAGGCTTAAATTGCCCTCATCTCAACTTTTTTTAATGCATTGCTGGCCTGAATGGCAGAAATGGATGTCTATCTTTAAATAAAGTTTTGTACATCGCGCCAAAATGGAAATGTTTTCATACCTACTGCAATGAAATACAAGCCAAAGTAAATTCAAATGTCACAACTTTTTCTGTTTCTTTTCTCTCTCTCTTTTTTTGCGCATTTTCTACATCGTCCAAACTTTTTTTCCGAGTTTGTGTTGTCAGTACCCTCAGATGTAGTGATAGAACCAGCCAAAGTGAAAGCAATAAAAAAATGTGAATTCTAGCGAATACTGAAGTCGGATTAAATGATTGAATCATCAGACCCCGTTTGAAAACAAGTGAACCCGTTTTAAAACGAGTTCTATGTGGGGAACAAAAAAAAGTTTCTGTCATTGTTTTGCAGATAAAAATGAAACGTAATCTATTTTTAGTATGAAGGCGAAAAACGCAGACGAATGGACAGCTGAAACATCCGTCAGAGTCCAGCTTTGTGGTAACTAAAAATCCTTGCCAAATCTAATTATTTTCGCAATAAGCGCAATAAAAATTACTCCCGTCCCTTTACATATTCTGGAAGGCTACTGAGATATTTCACAGCCACATCTCAGTAAAAACGTTGTTTCTGTGTCGCACAAAACGTGTTGCGTTTGAACGGACGTGTAAATGTTTGTCAAATGACAGTTGATTAGAATGGAAACTCCACAATGCATGGAACGGAGCAGTAAGTGCAAAAGACTACATGTATTTTAACAGAAAAAAGAAACAGCTCAATGCAATGACTGCAATAAAATAGAATTAAATAAATTACTTATCCGCATTCTTGGCGTGCGGTAATTGCAATAGAAATTAATCCACAAGCAAACATGACTTCCAATCATTATTGATTATAAGTACCGTTTCAGAGCGTTCCAAGATATTGCAGTTTAACAGAACTGGCACAGCCTCAGGCTGAAAGTTCTCGTGTTTGAGTCTCATGGTAGGTTATGCCTATTTTTTCATCTCAATGGCCAAATGAACAGTTAGTAGTATATGGCTACATCGTTCAATGCGGCAGTCGTGGCTTTCGACATAGATCATACAGCTCAAACGGTAGGTGACAACTGGTTGTATAAAATGTTCGCGTTTTCTTCGTTTGATAAAAATATTCGTTTGCGCACTGGTGGAGTTCGCGTAAATAGGGTTATTTTCTCTCGAAAAGCAGTAGATTGAGAAAATAACCAATTCGACGATACAAAAATAAATTCACACATTCGCTTTTACTCTTAAACATAGGATATTCTCTTTGTGTCAACATGGTTTGACTAAGTTGTATTTATTCTTACTTTCCATTGATAAAAGCGCAACTTCCATCCTCTTGGGATGAGCGGTCGAAGACTTATCATCTCGAGGAGTTCTGTGGCCACCTAGCGGCACTAGATGATTTTTTACGCAACGTCCCATACTATCTCAATATGCTGGTTTTTGTTCCAACCACAATCGTAATCGTACGATATTAACAAGCTGTTACCTGGTCTTAATTTGGGGCATTTATGTGTGTAGCAGTTATTTATCATCTTAAGTCACAGTTTGAAAAAGTATTCACCCCCTCTTGATTTTCTCTGTTTTTGCATAAGTGTCACACTTTAACTCTTCCATACGCGGTTTTAGAAGGTATGGTCGTAGGTGTAAGAGAAAATGACAATATGTGAGAGAGGGTATGAATGTATATATTAGAACTATAGTGTGTGTGAGAGAGCAGAATGGTGCGTGAGTGAGATATTGACAACGTGTGAAACAGATTATGATGATGTGAGAAAAAAAATGATAGTGTGTGATAGAGTATGTTGGTGTATGTGATGAGAATGATGGTGTGTGAGAGAGAGTCTGATGGTGTATGTGTGAGGGAATGATTATGTTTATGGCAGAGAATGATGCTATGTATGAGAGCGAATGATCGTATGATGGTGCTTGTTAGACAGTTCGATTGAAACGGAAGGTGGTCTAATTGCATAGGCAGGCAGTTTAAATTCTCTCTCCCTGATTGGCTTACAATCTTGTCAAACACTAGACCCGCCCCCTTGTAAGTATAACTGCATGACGAGATAATTTGGCCAAGTAAGAAACATTTAAATTCTCCATATACAGCAACAAAAATGTCAAACTTGTTAAATCCAAAACTGTTACCAAAAGCAGGATGCACATCTACTGTTGATGATGAAATGTGTCAATTTTGTATGGTTAGGTAGGGTGTAGCAGCGGCTATGGACAGCCATTTTAACATTTGATCGAACCACACTCGTCTGTAATTACATTTTAAAATGTTCTCAGTACAGGTGGGCTGTACAGGGCAACATATACAGTATATTTCAGAATATTACCCCCTACTTCCTTGGATTTCAAGTGCGACTTGAATCTGCAGTATTGCAAAAGTCACTACCATGCATGGTGTCGATGAAGAAAATGCCACCCCTCTGTTTCTCCTTTCTGGTCAGTATTTTCTTGAAAATAAACTCTGTCCTTCTCCTCTCCTGCCAGGGGAAGAAGGAGGCGGAGACCTTCCTACGGGCTCGCCGTACGTACACCTCCAGGAGCACCGTTGTGTAAGCCAGGAGGTACAGCAGTCCCAGGCTGATGACCACCCAGGCGTCGGGCTCGGAGGCCCTCCTGTTGCAGTGCTCCGACACAAAGCCAAAGTCCCAGGCGTACTCTCGCTCGAAGTTAACCATGTCTGTCCTGGAGCAGGAGGGGAACAGCAGGCAGGCGAAGTCGGTGTAATACTGCATCTGCCGCAGAATACAGTGGATGAATCAGTAATTGGTGCAAACTCAAAAATGCAGCCACGTCCTATAATACTTCTGAGGATGAGCAGAAATTCATACGCATATACAAAACATTACTTTGTTTTCATGTATCTCATATGGAGAGCGGTCCATGATGTTTGGGACTGTTATTCGGGCTGTAAGGGCTGTGATGGTACATGGTGAAGAACTGGACTGGGGTTTGCCACAGCACAGTCCACTTGAACCAGGGATTGGCCAAGTGGCCTGTTTGGGTGTGAGTGTGTTTGTATACTATATGTGTGTGTGTATATATTGTGTGAGTAGATGCACGTGTGCATCATGTTAGGATGGTTGTGGTAGTACAGGAGGAATATAAAAATTGGCTTGAGAAGAAGGGCAGAAAAATAAAATGAACCCTTAGAGCGTTACATACAAACAGTGCTGCTCAATGAAGTAAGATATCAAATTCAAAGCTGTTGAAAACCTATCACGTGGCGACTTGTTTAACCTTCATCCTACCAAGTGGGGTCCATCTGGACCCGCACCGATATATTCGTTTGCCATTTTAAAAATATGTGACATACTGCCTCACCGTTTTATGAATCTGTCAGAATTTATGTCTTAATTAAAACACTAAAGCACCGGAAGATCAGCTTTTTGCATTGTGAAAGTATAATTAATTTGTTACTGGGGCCTAACCGGACCCCAGAGTAAAACTTATCTGCCTTTTATTTTATAATTGAATAGCACACTGAAAGTTAACTTCTTTTTGGTTGTTTCAGATTCATAATGGCCAACAGACAAAGACAAGCTAAACACACAGCAGCAGAGGCCTTAAGGCAGATTCTGAACACAAACAATGAAAATTATTTCACAATTACTTTTTTGTTTTAAATTCTGTAAGAAAAGACAGAAGTTGTATCCAGAATGTTCTACAGCTGTATGAGCTGCAAAAATCATGTATATGATGCCAAAATTTCTTTTGTGGTGCTATAATTTGCTAAGTGTAGTTATTGCAATATTACTGCAATATTATTGCATTTATAATACATCATTGATATTCAGCAGTAGTGGATTTTGTTCTTCAATAAAGTTATGTGTGTTTGCTGCATTGAATTTGTTCTTACTGCATTGATTTCAAGGTATTCCCTCCTGGGGTCCATACGGACCCCGCCTGGTAGTTTGTGTGTAAAATTGGCCGGTAGGATGACAGTTAAAAGTCTTTTGTTTTTTAAACAAGTCACCACATGATGGGTTTTCAACAGCACAAGATAATTTAATTTACAATTTTTTTGAAAATTTATTTCAGCGCTCTAAGGGTTAATAAATGAAGATGAATGAAAGACAAAAACACTTAGCTCGGGTGAGGCAAACTAGGTGAGGCTCAGGACAGCCGTCTGCAGGATCTATAGCCTCAGCCATGACAACAGCAGAAAATCTCCCACATATCAGCCTAGTTGACTATCTCCTCCTTTCCCTTACCGCTCTGCATCTCTGGAGTCACCACATGGGGCCACACCCAGACCCTCTGGAGGGAAATGGCCCATCGCTGGACCCCATGAACACCTTGTCTGCAAATCCCCCGGGTTCTCAGGAAGGAGCCTTTTCATTTTGGGTGAGGTGTTATGTTTAGCAGTCATTAAAGTTGTCTAGCTACACTCACCCATGCTATTCCTGACCCGTCCAGCCCAGTGGGACTCCCCAGTTTAGTCCCCATGATTCATTATTGATTAAACTTCAGTTTAACCCTTTTAATTTTTATAATTGGTGGCATCAAAAACTCAATAGTATTATAGTTATTGCTCAATGGTATTATAGTTAAGTGTTAACTGACTGCTAAACCATTGTGTGTCATTGTTCAACATTGTGTCCACATTTCCTCTTTTGCCTCTGAAGACGAAAAATTACCGGCATGTTTTGCTTCAAGTTACTGGTACCAGGAATTCTGCATGGCAAAAAAATGTGGGCAAGTACAACATTAGTAAGGGCTACGGTACCTTATAGTTTACAGTGATGGACATCGACATGGATGGTAGGTCCAAAAGCCAGGGTTCACTTTTCTTGACTAGATGAAACACGGCGTGATCCATACCGACAATAAATACTGTGATGACAAAATAAAGTGATACTCCCGCCAGTCGCAGAACACACTTTAAAAATTCCTGTTTTGAAATTTTATAACTTGTTGAGTATACCATGTTTTTCATATCGTCAGGAAATATTTCAACTTCATTCTCACGTGCCATGTGCTGTAGTTGCCCGGTAATGTATATATTATCAAACTTCATATTGGTTAAGAATCCATTTAAGTACAATGCCCTTCAACAAGGAGGTAAATTACAAATATTGAAGCAATAAGCCGGTTTGCCAGAAGTTTTATCTCATCCATGATGCGTTTGGCATGGGCAAAGTCATTTTCAATATGCTGACTAACGTCCACGAACCTCTGCTTGACTTCCGACACATTGATGTTTGTGTCGTGATGAAATTCCGTGAGTGTGGGCACTAAAGAAGATCGTGCCTCCCGCACCTCGTTGATGAGGTCTTCTCTTGCTGTATTGACAACTTCCGAAGAATTGATCAGACTCTGAGCCAGGCCGCTACCAGTGCATTTCAGGATGTGCGCCATAACACCGACGTTGGAGGCGATGTTGGGCACGACGTTGAGCGCCAGGAGCATCATGGAGGTCGAGATGATCAGCTTGCGCCCCTGTTTGGTTCCCAGAGTGGGCATGACCAGGGTGAGAATGCAGCGAAGGGGGTGAACCAGGAATAAGAGGAAAAGAGCCGCTGCACCGTAGAGACCAGCCACTGTGGCAGCCAGCGTCTGACCGTATCTCAGGACCTCTGACATCCAGTGGAAGAGGAAGCCGCCGGTGACCAGGCTGACGAGGAAACACAAGCCCAGGAGGGTCAGGCCTTCCCATACGGTCTCTGGAACGGGCTTTGAATATGCATCCCAGCAGTATCGCAGGGCTGTGTTTATCTTCTGGCATGGCCCCCGTCTGCAAATGCAATGCCAAATTTGCTGTTTTTGGAAGGCATAGGCTTAGACTAGCTAAGCTATAGCAAAGGAATTACAAAAATACAGAAAACATTAAATGTATATGGGAATTGTGCTATGAGGAGGTACTTGTGTCCCTCCAAGTTTCCTCTAATTTTAGTATATTTATCACACTAACTCGTTCCCAACTGTCAAACAAAATGCAATTTTAGACAAAAAGAACATGGCAAAAACATAAAATATATTTATAGCAGTTCACGGAGCTAGTGTAGTGGTTCAGGCAGTACAGTGCCTGACAAAAGTCTTATCGCATAAGGACATAGTAACTAAAAATAGCATATAACTTTATTTCTAACCAATCAATTGTTACAATAAATGGTCCATTTTAATGTCAAGGGCTTTCACATTAATAATTTGGTGCAAAATGAAACCGTCAAAAAGTGTTCTGATGTTCACAGCTTGGCTAAGCCCATAACATCTGTTTTTGCTAGGACAAAAGTCTTGTCGTCTCTTCAGATGATGCAACAAATCGCAGATTAGAGCTTAACCTATGACTAATACTGTAATTAACACATTCCCAGATGTGTATAGAAATAACCCCAGCACACCAGACTTTCATATGAGGTGCGACTAGACCTCTGACAACATACCAAAGATTCAACCACAGACCAAAGTGCTGATCATCAAGAGCCTGAAGACTGAGTCTGCTGCTGAGGTGGCAGACATCTTTAATGTATCCAAATGCCAAGTGGAGGGGATAAGAAAAAGATTTGAAGAAACTGGTGACGTTCACGGCAAGCGCAGGTCAGACAGACCCCGCTATGACAACTGTTTGAAAGGACCGTTTGTTGCTTCAACTGTACAAGGCTAGCCCTTCTTCAACTACAGCAAAGCTACATGAGGAAATGTCACCAAAAATCCCGGTATCTACTAGAAGAGTTTGTCAAATTCTCTCTCAAAGTGGTTTTCTTAGCCGAATTAGTACACAGAAGCCTGCATTAAACAGAAAACAAAAAACCTGCATTGCATTTGCCAAGGCCGACAGCTTGCAGAAAGGATTGATACGGAAAAGTGGCTGAAAGTTTATTTTTCTGATGAATCATCCATTGAACTGCATCCCAGTCGCCGTACAAGACCTGTTGGAACCCTCATGGACCCAAGATTCTCCCAGAAAACAATCATGTTTGGTGGAGGAAAAATCAAGGTCTGTTGTTACATCCAGCATGGGGGTGTGAGAAAGATCTGCAGAGTGGATGGCAACATCAACAGCCTGAAATATCAAGAAGTTCTTGCTGCCCTACTTATACTGCTGCTCCTTCTCATTCTTCTGCCTCCATGTCACAGTTCCTGAAAGCGAAGAAGGTGAAGGTACTCCAGGATTGGCCAACCCAGTCACCTGACATGAACATTATTGAGCATTTCAGGGGTAAGATGAAGGAGGAGGCTTGGAAGATGAAACCATAGAATCCTGATGAACTCTGGGAGTCCTGCAAGACTGCTTTCTATGCCATTCCAGATGATTTCATCATCAAGTTATTTCAGTCATTGCCAAGACATATGGATGCAGTCCTCCAAGCTCATGGGCGTTATACGCAATATCATTTCTTTTTTCCAAGGCACCATGGCTTTATGTTCTGATATTATAGTGGCATATTTTTGTATTCAAAATAAAGTGTATGTATAATTTCCACTTTTTTTTTCAATGCGACAAGACTTTTGTCCAAGCAACATCTGACCTTTCTGTACTAATTAAATAATAAAACTCAATGAATGACACAAAACTCTATTTTGTTATATTTCGCATAATCTAGAGGGCTTTGCCTTTCATATAAGCCATTTTTGATTCCAACTGATCAACTACAAGTCAGGTTATTATTTGTTGTTCCTACAACTTGGATAAGCGACAAGACTTTTGTCAGGCACTGTACACTGCAGACCTGGGCTTAAACCTTATACATATATATATATATATATATATACAAGTAATATATACATATAGCAGTAAAAGCATAGTTCTTGATAAATAATTGCTAAGGTGTTTGTTCTTTTTACTTTTTACCATTTTTATCTTATCTTTGTATTATAATGTAGTTTATTTGCTTGTTTTTATTGAAAGTAAATCTGCTCCAGTGGAGTCAAACTTCATTTCCCATGTATGTATTATCTTTGAATGGGAAAATATATACAGGACTAGCAGAAAAAAAAATGGTTGTATTTAGATGGAATCTATGCCTGTATATGCCTGCATATAAGTGAAATTAAATGAGTTTTACAGTTTGGTACCTGAGAAATCTGAAATGGCACACAGTGTCCAAAAAGATGCCCGAATTGCCTATTTGGAGATGCCACCGAGACATTCCTGAACCAAAAGCTCTCTTATTTTGCACTGATTTACTTGATTAGAGTAAACTTTGTCACAGATAATGGTGAGACTCTGTGCTGTATGATTATTTTTTTTTTAAGGTTTCAAACGGCAACTGAATAATTTCAAAAGGGATAAAAGTAAAATTTTGTTTGGCGGAAATGAGATCTTTCATTTATGTTGTGTTTCATCTTCATTTACTCTGACTCAGTGATGTGTATACTGATTTTTACACAATGACAGAAATCCCCTTTATTATGATATCAAGATTATTCAAATGGACCAAGTAGTTGCAGAGATGTACTCATTTTATTTTGGGAATGTCATTTTTGAGCCAGAGGCTCAGGGCTTAAGAGGTTAAATTATTTGCAAATCATTGCATTCTGTTTTTAAGCATCCCAACCTTTTTGGAAATGGGACTGTATTTCATTAAGATGAAATATGTGGTTTACACGAGGATATTTAATTCTGATTAAGTGTCAATATCAATACGGGCATATTAGTGTTATTTTTTTTCTGCAGCCAGACAAAGACTGCATCGTAAATTTATTGTCTCTGACTTCCTTGTTATTCTTCATAGCTCTGCATGAACTCCTGACACCTCTCAAACTGGACACCAGTATCCTACAATAAGTCACTTCCTGATTAGAGTCATGGCATGGAAGTGAAAATTACAGTGCTATTGGCCTTTAATCATTTTCCCAGTCCACCAAAATGTGTTGTCCTTAACTGGTATACAGTCCATACCATTTAAAGAGGTAATTGTAATATGTCAAAGTGATTCAGTTGACAAAAATAGATGTTGTGATGGCTTGCCTACTTGTAAATATTGTAAAAGGGATTTTAGATATAAAGTTAACATGTTTTTAGAAACACACTGCATTCCACACTGATGAATGAATTTTGAAGCAAAGTGAAATGTTCCTTATCCTGAATACAAAGTAATTTAATTACATTTCGCCTTTGGGTTGGACTGTTTTTACCAGAGACCAAGTAAAGCCCTGATAAACCCAATTAAACCATAAAACAATGAACATGTGAAACTGTGGAACTATAAATACATAAATAATATCGATGACTGAGGTAAGAAAATGTTAAATTACCTGCAAATATAGACGATATGAATATGACTTTGATACATAGTTTAATCAGAGGATCATGTACTCTTCCTATTTACTGTTTTAGTCACATGTTAAGCATCCTGAAAATAATTTCATTTCGCGTCTATCTGTCCGTGCTTTATTGTATATACTTTTTTACAGTCAAAACAAAATGCTGCATACATTATTCAAAAATAATTAATAAAAAGGGAACATACCTAAAAGCACGAGTGTAGCCAGCCCATCTGTTTGAAAAAATCATCTTTTTCGGAGACTATTCATGGAGTATGTCGTCTCTTCACTTCAGACTGAAAAAGAGAACTGTCATGTTCACAGTCATGGTCACACAGCTGATCAGCTGAGCACTTACTGGTCACATACATGGAAAACATTACTCAACAGCTCTGATGTGACGCAGGATTTTTCAACACATCAACGTACTCAATGCAGCATCACACAACCTGAGCGGCAGAAATGTGGTTTAGCCTTTCAGGGAGTACTCACTAAGCACAGCTTAGAAATAAATAATTGTTCACCACTGTCACAGAGTTGGCACAGCTGGCCTTTGCCCGAGTTGTATGCTGCACAGCATGATTCATATTTTGCAGAAGTAAAGCATGCTTTGCAGCAGTTTCATCGTGGAGTTAATGTTCCATAACCATGAGCCTATGTTCAGATTGTTTGGCTTTTATTTCAACTTTTGAACTTTTTGTGGTTCTAAGTTTTCAACTGTCATGACATTCCTTTTCCTCTTTAAATGTGTCGTAATATCCTCTTGGTTATATTAAGTTCCTCTGGTGACTTCTCTGTCACTGTAGCAAATGCACAACAAGGCTGAGCGCTGTTAACTGGGTTGGATCTTGTGGGCTAACGTAATGCTTCTTTCTCTTTCAGAAAGACAATTAAAAAAAAAAACATTCAATTTATTAAAGCATCCTCACCTCGGCAAACTGCCGGAGGGGGCCCCCTGGTGGCTCACCGGTTGAAGCGCACGCACCGTATAAGGCTGAGGCCTTCCCGCGGCGTTCAGAGTCGTGCTCGTCCCAGCCCCTTTGCCGCGTGTCATCCTCACTCTTCTCCCCACCTTTCCTGTCTCTGTCTACTATACTGTCTAAGAAAAGATAAAACTCCCGAAAATCAATCTGTATTTTATTCTTAACTATACTCAATTATATCCTGTGGTAGAAAATGATAATCTTAGGTGTTTGCTCTGCATTTACTAACGTGCCATTATTTTAGGGTTAAAGCAAGGTAATACACTGCGCCTCCAGTCACTATAACAGTTTCTCCATCTGTCAAGTGTTTCAAATTCTGTGGCTGGGGTTTGTTCAGAGAATGACAGAATAGCAATAAAACTTCTTTCCAGTCTGAAAAATTTTAATCGCTCATAATATCAGGAGGCTGTCTACTCTTCTGTGATTTGAATTTATGCAGACAATGCATTCATCTGTCTATGTCGGCATTGATTGACAAATGCAGCGGTTCAAAGTCCTGCGGGACTTTGCATGTGTCTGTTTTTAGTCCAATCAGAGCATCGATTACAGAATTCTAAAAAGCTGCTAATTTATAGGATTAATTAATCTCTGAAATCACAGAATGTGACCCTCCAAAACTGAACCTCTTCTTCCTTGGACAAATAGCTTCTTGTCCTAGTCGATACCTTGAAAAGTGTGGATGCTGGAATGAGCACAACAAACAGGCAAACAAACAGATAAGTATGATAATCGAAATGCGCAAGAGTAAACAAACAGATGAACAGACAGGGGTGAATGCATAACCTCCACCTAACTTTGTCGGTTGGTGGAGGCAAAAATGAGAGAAAATCCAACCTTTAATTGAAATACATTTATTAAACCACCGTACATCAAGAAATAACAGAATCTATGAATTCAATAAGGGCCCAATTTCAGACATTTTTAACATTCAGGTTTTGCATGTTTTGTGTTCTTTGTGACAAGGTTTTTGATTCTGTGCAAGAAAGTCCAAACTTCTATGAATACATGTGGTTATTCTTTATGTATTTTACACAGTGAGTTCAAGACAGGCCCAACTCCAGAAGTTGGGTGCCTGTTGTTGGAAATTATCCCTTGTCTGATAGGTGGCAACAGCAGTTGACACCATGGAAATGTATCAAAATTGGGAAAGAATCATTTTTGAGAAATTTCAGATTATGTCAATGACGGGAAAGAACATGCTTGATTTTAAATCACACATTAAGCAGTTCTTCAAGAGACTGGTACAAAAAAGAAGGAGAAAAATATTCTGCAAGGTGATACAAAGTGTTCAGGTTCTCAGCAGACTTCAGAAGTGACATTGAGGTTTCTGAAATTTTGTTCTCACACGTCACAACCAGGATCCACCCTGTAAAGCCTATTGTCAGGGCCGTTACTGATTAACTCTACACTGAGCAGTTTGATGTCAAGGCTGCCAAAGTTCGAGACGTCCAGAAACTTGCATTCAATTAAATAACATGTCTTTCAATTGGTTTACGCTATTTTATTTCGCAGACAGCTCCAGGACACGTTTGGCTTTTATATTAGATGTATTGATTTGTATTCAAGGTACAGCAGCCTAATGCCTGCTTTTCCTGGTGGAGGAATATCGTCCTTGTATATATAAGGTATAATTTCAGATATTACAGCCAGTGAGTTATATTTGCTCCTAATCGAGCAAGAGGGTACCTGAGAGAGCTTTATGGAAACTATTTATGTCCATCACTGCCTATATTGATTGACTCCTGCTAATTCCCACTTGAAAATAATTAAATCGTATTGAGTTTCATGAGTCAAAACAGTTGATTTGTGGTAAAAATATGATTCTTTTGTGATTTGACTGTGCACAATCTGCTGAGCCACTTGGAAAGCCACTTGAAGAGCTTGGGGAGCTTACAGGAAAAGTTCACCCAAAAATGAAAATTCAGGGCTAATCAAAAGGGTCCATCACCCAAAAAACACTTTTTGAAAAAAGAAAAACAGCATTGAAGACAAATCCAAATTAATTGAAGTCATTGGAGACCACTTTTTCAAGCGTACAAAACAACATTTAAAAACCACAAAATGCCTCCATACTGCTTGTGCGGCGTAACCCAAGTGTCAGTAAGCCCCGATATTCAAATTTGACTTGTAAAGACGTCTTTTCATTATATTTTTAGCCTAACTGTCCAATGTAGCCACTTAGCTAAGAGCCCTGTTTATTTTCGCAGAAGAAGTTGACCTCGCTAAGTTGGCCAACCATAAAAATGCACTGTTCAGTCAGTGAATACTAACATTCAAAACTGCAGCATGTTTTTCCAATTGGAGATGTTTAGGGCCGTTGCAGCATTATTTGCCCTTGTTGGCCACCGTAGCTAGAGGTCTTGAATTTTAAACTTCTTCCATGAAAATGAACAAGGCTACTAGGTAAGTGGCTACATTGGACATTTAGGCTAAACCTATCATGAAAAGACGTCTTTACGAGTCAAATTTGAATGTCGGGCTTACGGACACTTGGATTACGCCGCACCAGCAGTATGGAGGCATTTTGTGGTTTTTAAATGTTTTTTTACGCTTGAAAAAGTGGTCTCCAATGACTTCAATTGATTTGGATTTGTCTTCAATGCTGTTTCTTTTTTTTTTTTTGTAACTCCAAAAGCTTTTTGAGGAATAAAGAAATTAACGGACCCTTCGATTAGCCTTGGGGTGAGTAGATGATGAGTGAATTTTCATTTTTGGGTGAACTTTTCCTTTAAGGGCCACTTCGAAAGACATTGATGGAAGAACTTGGATGGGCGTCTTATTTGGCTCATAGACAGTTGGTAATTTTCAGTATCACAGATAGTACACGTGTGGTTAAGAAGTTTATGATCCCAGAATTACCTAGTTTTAACTCCCAGCCATTTTTAAATTCTCAGAATTTTTTTATTATTTATTTATTTATCTGTGTGTGTGTGTGTGTGTGTGTGTGTGTGTGTGTTTTGCAGTTCTTACTCTGTTCTAAAATTACGAAAATAAACTGAAATGATATTTTAAATACTACATGTGTCCTGTTTCATTTAAGCCATTTCCCCCTCCCTGTGAAGCTCAAATCTTGAATTATGAGGCCTTAAATAGGGTGCTGCATAAATAGTCAAATTTGGCTTTTGTGCAAAGGGGTTAATTAATCATAGCCCTGTTTTTGAATGTAGCATTGAAATATAATAAATAATAAATAAATGCGATTGCTATTATAATGGTGGATTTTCTTAGTAGAGAGGAAAAAAGCTTCCCTGCAGAGGGCTCTGATCTGCTCGCCCACAAGCTGAAATTGCAAAAGAAAATCATTGCTGAAAGTATGGCAACCTGATGACTGTAATCTTCAAAAATGCCAAAACAGAATTTTTTTTTTGATATGCTATTCAAAAATTGTTTAAATCTTTAAAGCATGTCAAAAAAATCACCATACATTGTAAGTCCCTGATTTGAACATGAGCATTAAACAAAACAAAAAAGCAAGTTTTAATTCAGTGGTGTGGGTAAGAAAACAATTATCTGCAAGTGCTGAGAAAAATTAAAATGAAATCACTCACTGGGTGACAATTGTGAAAACATGAGACAAGACTGAACATTTTGCTGTTGGCCCCATGTTTTTATCATTTTTCTGAAGCAAAATATTTGCCAAAATGTTGTTTTGGACTTTTATAACAATCTGTCTCAGTCTTCGACCTTGACATTCCAAAATTGAGCCCCTTTATCCTTGGACATACGGATTCTTGCGGTTTAAATGTCAAGCCAATACCTTAAGAATTGTTCATGTTAGAGTGGCCTCAAACAAACAGACAGAGAAACAAACATGACTACCACTATTCTTGCGAAAACAAAAAGCTAGTTTTCACAAGTTATGAGTGAGCGAAAAAAAAAAAAGCCAGAACGAAATAAATGAAAATAATGTTATTTTTAATCAAGCTACTATTACCCCTTGATGAAATCTGTGAACGTAGAGAAAGAGCGAAATTCTGTATATTTTAGCAGGGTTTTCTTACCTTCCTTATGACGATACTATGAAAAAAATATCGAAATGCACAGAATCAATATGCCTTCCTCTATGCAAAGTTGCTTTTGTACTTTAGTGTTATCGCAAACTAATCAGTGGAAATGTTGGAGGCCAGAGTAGGTCAGTATAAAGGAGTTGAGGCTTGATCCATGATAATTTGTAAATACCTACATGTGTAATCTTGCATGCTGCTTTGCAAAATCGCCTGGATGTTGATGGAATGGGTTTTGTCACGATTCAAATACATCAGAGCATTCTCTGATGGGGCACGTAGTAGCAATTGACTGCACTAACCGTTGAGACATCCATACATCCATCATCTAATCTGCTTCTTCCTCACTAGGGTCGCGGCGGAGTTGGAGCCTATCCCAGCCGCCTATGGGCAAGAGCAGGGACCCACCCTGGACAGCACACCAATCCATCACAGGGCGCACAAACATTTCACTCACACACTCATCTATGGATAATTTAGAGTCTCCAATCATCCTGACACGCGTGTCTGTGTGAGGAAACCAGAGTACCCGGAGGAAACCCATGCGAACATGGGGAGAACATGCAAACCCCACACAGAGTGATACCCACTGCGCCTCCATGCCGCCCACCATGATGACATGTATGTTTTAAATATCTTGATGTACAAAATAATTTTCAACACTGTATTTCACACAATCACTTTCAACTGCCTCAAGATGGCAATACGTGAAAAATGTGGCTGACCACACCTCCTTTTAACCCCTTTGCACAGAATACAAATAATGCCATTTTTTTTCCTGTTATGCATGAGCCTATTCAGGCTTTATAACTCAGCATTTGTGCCACAGAGACTCTGGAAAATTATTCTAGCGAAGCAAAACATTTGAAAATTCAGCTACAGAATTATTTAGGAATTAAATTATGGAATTTATGGATGCCGGGATCTATATCTGCGCAAAGGGATTAAGACCTCATTTTATGCAGAGGGGCACGCAGACTGCCACAAGTACATTTGCTACATAAATAACATGGGTGCTGTATGGGGAAATGACAACTGAAGCGGTCTTAAACTAGCAAAGACACTTGTGTTGCGCTTGGCATTGCTTTGCGCCGGGTGTGAATAGAGCAGTCAGTCTTAACAGATCTAAATAATATAATATGCTTAAGTAAAGATGAATGTTTAATACAGACATATTTTACAGGCTTTCTTTGTTTGTATAGTGTTTATTTTATTCATACTTTTTCCAATTGTGTGATTTTGCTGAACATCCTTTGCTTGTTCATGGCAGAACATATCTGCTCCATGTCATTTGAGGAAATATAATTCTATTTTCAAGTCATTAAGGCTTTTTGAAGTATCTGTATGTCTGTCTCTTAGTGTTTACGCATACATAAGCATGTCTGGGGGACAGATTAGTTCAGACAAAAAAGAGAACAAATTCTAATGAAAACATAACAGACACGAATAAAAATATTCATCTAAGTATGACAAACATTTCAAATGTGCGTTTCCTCTCACGGCAGATTAGTGAAATAGCAAAAAAAAAAAAAAAAAATTACACAAAGAGGCAGGCTCCTCGGTTAATACTCATCCCCTCTATGACTGTGTAACTAAAAACCCAGAATCATACGAATGCAAGTTTATGATTATCTTTCCAGAACAGTCACACTCTCCTTTTGAGCCCTGAAATTTGAGGTAACACACTTCAAGTTTCACAAGACAGTGTGGCGAAAATATGACAAGTCACAGCAGAGAATAGCAGACACAAAAATAAAATGAACTTGCTGCATTAACGTACTTAAAGATGCATATGGACATTTTAAAAAATAATAATGCAATATTAAAACTTACGTACACAAAAAAAAAGCCATTGAAAATCCGCACATTCATGACCCATGGAGGGAATTACATGATGCATAACAGTTGAAGTAACAGTTACTCAATATCCATCAAGGGAGGACTCATCTGCCACACAAGATAAAAATGAGCTTTAAATCAAAAAAAATTTAAGACAAATAATTTAGTGAAATACATAAAATGACTGGGTCTTTCTTTTTTTTTTTTTTTCTCAAGAGCGCACAAAACATACTTTTTTTCCAACCCCCAGCCACCCCCCCCCCTCCCAAAACAGACACAAAAACTGAAATAAAAACAATATTAATTTTTTATTCCTTAGAGCGCTTATTGCAGCTATTCTTGCTCAGTGATGTAAGATATCAAAATCATGGCTGTTGCAAACCTATCACATGGCAACTTGTTTAAATTTCGTTAAGTTTTGTTCCGAAATTTCATTCCTATATAATTCTGTGATTGAATTTCCAAGTGTTTTGCTTCACTGGGATAATTTTCCACAGACACTGTGACACAACTAATGAGTTATTAAGCCTGAATAGGCTCATGCATAACAGGAAAAATTTGGCATTATTTGTATTCTGCGCAAAGGGGTTAAAAGAGCTCCCACAGGGCAGGTCTTTTAAACAAGTCGCCACATGATAGGTTTTTAACAGCACAAGATAATAACATTTATATTTTAAAAAA
Source organism: Gymnothorax javanicus (assembly GCA_029692085.1). Taxonomy (NCBI): domain Eukaryota; kingdom Metazoa; phylum Chordata; class Actinopteri; order Anguilliformes; family Muraenidae; genus Gymnothorax; species Gymnothorax javanicus. Next base: position 80,678,933 of record CM056203.1, on the reverse strand, counting down.
AAAAATTATTTCAGCGCTCTAATGGTTAACATTAAGGAGCCTCCATGTAAATTTTGTATGCTGGTGAGGAATATAAAAAGAATGAATGACCCCTTATACTGATTTATAAAATGATCATAGATTATAGCAGCTAAGTGTAATCTGTAAATTGATTTCACAACACATTCTAAACCTGAATTTCCTTCATACAAAATACATTTTTTTACATAAAATACATAGTTATTCAGATTTGGATTTTCATTAGAGGAACCTACGGACTCGGGAGAGGTACATGTCCGACTTCAGACAGTGGAGTTTAAGTGCAGGACCGTTAAGTTGTGTGGGTGCACAACAGCCGAGGAAGTGTTGAGCCGAACGGCCCAGTCCGGAAACGTGGAGAGATTGAACATGTGCATTCCCCAAGTGTTCACAGCCAGACAGACCACCAGTATGCCCACGGCATTCATCATTGCCCCAGTCTTGACCTGCAAGAGACAATACTCAGTCACAGCACCAGACAGTCATGCGCCAAAGGCTGGAGCAAGAACACCAAGTTTACATCACGCCCTTTTCTGTTCAGAAAGTTATGCTCCACGCAATTGCACAATCGCGCAACTTCAATTACCCAGTCGGTAACTGGAAAATTGTCATGCAATCTCTCCAGTGCCCCTCTGTGCTTTTTTGAGGCCAAAAGACAAAAAGTCTGCTGATAAGAATGGACTGAAGAAGAATATAGTCATTTGCTGCACAATAACATTAACGAGAATAGAAAACCCGGAGGTTCCTGGAGAATCAAAATCCCATTAAATCAAACAAGGGACCCTCCAATTCTCCATGGCCTGGTGGGATTTTTTTTGGTAAGACTTTACAATAGGGGTACATTAGTTAATGCAGTAATAAGAATTAACTACCAATTAATTAACAGGTAACTAATGCATCAGAGAGCTAAATAAGCATAAGGTAATCTTAACTTACCATTTATTAATGCTTTTTCACATCCATATTATGAAGTTGAAAACATCCCTTAAGTAACACCTCAAACGATCAAACTATTCAATAATATATAAATTAATACCTTAGTTAACATGAACACCATTAGTTTACTGTTAATTAACTGATAGTTAATGCCTCTTACTGCATTTGCTAATGTTCATTAATGTACCCTTATTGTAAAGTGTTGCCATTTTTTAAAGAAATAAGCAAACTAGCTACAGAGAACTGGTATGCAGAACCATGACTTAAAAATGTCCATGACACTCAAAATAAAATGTTAGCCAATATGACTCAACCTTTAAACAAAGATAGCCTTTGTTGTTGGTGGGCATGTATTAGCTTTGGAGGAGCTGACATCACAGATAGGCTTTGACATTCAAACAGACCAATGAAGGTGGCTAGGCTCTTGGGAGCAAGAAAAGCATAACCTTTGGTGAACATATAGCACTGCACACCTTGAGAGAAATGCCAATGGAAATGGATCGTCCATCTATGATTCCCTCAGCATGAAGCTGCAAAATTAATGGATACAAGTAAAGCACTGACTTGCATAAAGCCAGATGACAGACGCCAAACTCACCATGTCTTTCACCATTAAATGGCCAGATGCAAAGGCGATGGAGTTCGGCGGGGTGGAGACTGGCAACATGAATGCGAAAGAGCAGCCAACAGTGGCCGGTATCATGAAGTAGAGAGGGTTGATCTGAATGTTCAGAGCCTGAGGAGAAAATGGAATGCATTTTTCAACTGCTCCTCCCAAAGTTGTTTCAACAGATATGATTTCATAGGATGATCGACTAACATGAAAGTTTTTTTAAATGCGACATCGGAAAAGTCTTTTTTGCAGGTTCAGGCACCAGGATGAAGGCAGTTTTTGCATACAGCTTCTTGCACCCAAGAAAATAACTTCAGATGTGTGACACAAAAATGTTTTGTCACATCCACAGCATCCATACGGAACTTTGTCAGCTCAACAGAACATTTTACCTGAATGTAAAGGCATGCTTCTAAGGAAAAACGTGATGCACCAAATGATGACAATCACAAAAGTGAAAGGAAAATACTGTATACAGGACATGAAGCAAAAATGACTTCAAACATCTGAAATTAAAAATGTTCATAACCACAAAGTATATGTAGGCTATTATACCGTTTAATACACATGTGAGTATCAAACAAACAAATACTTCATTTTGCGGATATATAGTAATTACTATATAGGCTAAAGATTTGATGGCTGCATGAGCTCAAAGTTTATATTCATATTAAATATTTTGACAGTAAAAAAAAGTGACCTGGGGCAGATTAAAAGACCTGGGGTTTCCCAGTTTACCGGTGACTTTTGTTTATAATCGTTGGGGGATTCTCATGGCGAAGACATGGGTGGAAGCATAGCTTATCGAGCAAATGCCTCAATAATTATAATTCTGCCTCACTCATGATTAATTTTGATGATCCATCCATTTGGCGATTCATTTAGCTTACTGTGGATGATGGAGTAATATGAGACTGTGTGATGACAGAAATTCTAAATCGCATGAAAAAAACACCCTAGGAATGAATTCTCAAAAACCACTTCATAGCATCGCGAGCTTGTCTGCTAAGCCATTGTAGCATTTGCTTTCTTAAAAGGACCCAAATTTATGCTCATAAAGGCAAAAACAACTGGATATTGACTTCCTGATTTAAAATATCTCTGCTAGGTGTACTTTGGACCACTGTTATTTCAGCGATAGCAGATGCATCTGTGTTTGTTGGACCGGCGAAGTTAAACATTTTCGGTTTCAGTCGATAAGACGGTCTTATTGGGTTATCCTGTTTCAATACATTCAATTCAACTCTGTAATTGACTAGCCAAAATGAGTTCAAGACATTTATATCATGCTTTATTGTTTTAATGGCTCATTTTCCCTTTTGCTTTCTCATTTTGGGGCTTGGACTAATCAAACTCTCGCAAATGTGATGAGGAGGGGTATGGGGGGTAAAAACACTCTCGCTCAGTGGGAAGCCGCCCCACACTGATTCAGTGGTGTCAGGAGCCTCATGCTGCACATTTTATTTTAAAAACATAAAACAATTTTTCATTTTGTCATCGAATTCCTGTCAGTTGATTTTCCCTCAAAAATTTAATGGGCATTAAGACCTCTAATCTTCAAAAGTGCAGGATCAAATCATATGCACTGAAAAATGATAACCCAGGCAGCGAGTCCATCCAAAATAGAAAACGCTTAAATTCATGGGCGCAACATATTGAGATGCGCCTGCTTTGAAAAAACAAATGTCACAAGTTAACCTAGCAGATATATTTTAAACCGGGAGGTCAGTGCCATTTGTTATTGCTTAGAAAATATGAGTAGGATCTTTCCAAGATGGCGAATACTGCAATGGTTCAGTGGACACAATTTCATTCTGGGAGTCTCAAATCCCCAAAGGATTTTTTAAAATGCAATTAAGAAGTTTCAACATCAAGAAGATTCACTGAACGCCATCAACCAACAATAAACAGAATGAATCAGATCGATAGCCCAGTTAAGTATGAGTCACATTCTGTACATAAAGCTAGAATCATTAAGTTATTTGCATGGTGAGCTATGCTTCCTCTTTGTGATTGGAGCATCTGCCATCGCCCTGAGAAAACCACACTGTTTACAAAGGTCACCAGGAACAGGAAAACAAAAGACCTGTAACACCAGTCATTATGGCAGCCTACATAACATCTTGAACGTGGCAGCAAATGACATGAATGTACTGAATGATTGATAAGTCTTCATCTTGCAGAAATTACAAGCTTGGTGTGTAAATAGGTAAGCATACATGTGACCATTTAAGTTGGGTCAAGAAAAGAGTCTTATCAGTGAACATAAGTATGACCTTCATAAGTGATTTTATCTTGAGATGACAAAGTGCAGAAATAAAATGATCGCACTAAATTCTGTTAGCTTGCAAGTTTATGACCGTCTAGTTTATTTTCAGGAAGGACTGCCAGAGGCTTACAGATGTCTCAACAAACACCACCGTACACTTCAACTGACTCCTGTAAGACTTTCTGCCACTACTTAGTTGGCACGCGTGGCACTGTTTGGAAACTGTGAGATTGGCCTACAAACTTCTCAGTACGTGAAAATGCATTCTGTGAATCTGTACTTCATCGCTCCCCTTCCACGACCCGGTTGTGTCTCAGTAAACTGAAATTGAATTGTGAGAATTTAATTTGAATCCTGCACGGAAGCCAAATCCATTTTTAGCTTGAGGTCGTCAGATTGTTATATTCACCTTTCCCGCACTTTCTCGCGGTGAATATCACTGTTTACAGTGACCGGCGGAGCTCGCCTTGACCAATCAGGAGAAAGCAAATCCTTATGTCATGTAATAAAATATAACATATAACATAATATCTGTCTGTGACACACAAACAAACAATGGGAGGGCTTTTTTCTGTACCAGCTCAGCTATGATTGGCAGGAATATGATGATGGTGGCGGTGTTGCTGGCAAACTCGGTGAAGCAGGCGACAAACGCAGTGATCAGTATGAGAGCCAGTCCGGGCGGAACCTCTGCCAGCGGCTGAAGATGCTTCCCAATCCACGAGGCCAGTCCCGACTCCTGAAACACAGAAACCACACATCACATACGTGTTGAGCTGCCCGCGATTAGACACAAGAGAACAGTTCTTCATGCATTTTTATTTTCAGTCCTGGAAGTTCATAACATCTACAAGCTTAACTGGTAACACTATACAATAAGGGTACATTAATTAACATTAGCTAATGCAGTAAGAAGCATTAACTATCAGTTAATTAACAGTAAACTAATTGGTCTTCTAATCATTTACTAATGGTGTTCATGTTAACTAAGGCATTAATTTATTAATAGGATGACAAAGAGTGATAATAAATGGTAAGTTAAGGTTACTTAATGCTTATTTAACTCTCCAATGCATTAGTTAACTGTTAATTAATTGGTAGTTAATGCTTATTACTGCATTAACTAATGTACCCTTATTGTAAAGTGTTACTGCTCAACTAAAGGTGTGGAAAGCTTTAGTGTCTACAGCAAGCATCCTCAATCTTATTCAAAAAGGGCTCATATGGGTGCAGGCTTTCACTTAAAACAAGCAGTTACACACCCGATACTACTCACCAACCCCTCGAGTCTTTGCTATTGTCATTGATTAGTCGTACCAGGTGTGTAAGTGCATGGTTGGAATGAAAGCCTGCACCCGTACAGGCCCTCTGTGGATAAGGTTGAGGTTGCCAGGTCAACAGGATTAGGTCCAATCCCAAATGGAAGCATTCATCTGCAGTCCTGGAGGCTCGCAGCATCTGCAGGTTTAACTGCCTGCCTGGAATGCCACGCGTAACTCTTTTCGCATAAGTGCACGGTGTTTCCAGGTTTAACCAAAGTCCTGGAGGGTCACTGTGTCTGTAGGTTTTATCTTGTTTGGTCGAATCATGCAGAAGCCGTGAACCTACTGCACTCAAGGCAGTGGACCTTGCTTTATAGTAATAATAAAAACTGGTAAATGCGATGGATAGAGAAAGAACACAGTACCTCACACCCCTTGGCCATTGCAAAACCCCTCCTAAAAGCAGGATGATGTTCCATGGGACAGTTTCCTGTGCTTTTTTCCATGAGATCAGTGGGATGTACTCAGTGTTTGGTGCTTTGGAGCGGGGAAAAAAAAGAGGGTAAGTATTCAATGGCATCATCAGTGAAGCAGTACAGCTGAGGTGTAAAATCCAGGGGTCAGAAAGTAAAAATCCTGCCCAGTTTTTCCTCCACCCATGAACTGATGCAGCTGATATCTCCGAATAGTTCCACCTCCAGTCAGATAATTTGAGCTGAATGACAAACCCAGGTGACTGGAACAAAAATCTGAGGTGGATTTCGACTTTCGGGACCAGGACTTTCCACCTCTGCAGTACAGTGCATAGCAGGAGAGATGGACTTTTTAATTCTTAAGGTTTGTGATGGAATTAGGTGACACAACATGACCATACCCCACACATGAGATTTCAGGGTTTCAAAAACATTCTTGCAAACCCTCCCATTTTGTTATGCCTTTTTTTGAGTTAACTGCTGTCAGATGGACAGAGGATAAGGGTAAGTACGGTAAAGGAAAGAACCTCCACTGTGGTCCCGTATCTTGAGGTTCTCAAAGCTTCACTCTCAAAACCCCACGATGCTTCCCTAATGAATCCTTGTGAATGAATTTTTTTAAGTTCCATGTTAATTCCCTTATCTAGGATTTCTCCTCCGGTTCTTGTTCTGTCCAGCACTTCTAGATCTCTCGAGCAATAAAAGCAAAGTACGCTATTATCAGCTTTAAATTTATAGAAGTCTATGTATTTTCATGTGAATACGACCCTGGTTGGCACACTATGGAGAATGCAAAAGGTGATTTTAAGAGTCTGGTCACCCTCTACTGTATTGAAAACACTGCTTGATTGAACTTGATTGTTTATTGAAAATATACAATTCAAATATTATGACTGCAGCAAACTCCAAAAAAATTTGCGCAAGGGAAATTTAAGAGAAATAATGATGTAACAAGTTGCTTAAATAGGGTGATGTGAAACAGGTGAGCTGATTGTGTCACAGGCTAAAAAGAGCCTCCAAAAAAGGCCAATAGTCCCTCAATAGCAAAGACGGGTCGAGGCTTGCCAGTTTTTCAGATGTGCATGCTTATAATTATTTACTTGGAGAACAATGTTCCCCAAAGACACATTGGTAGAATTTTGGACTTTACGCCCTCGACAGTGTGAAATGTATTTCAAAGATGGAAAGAATTTTTTTGCGTAAAGGGAAAGGTCAGAAAGGCCAAAAACTACTTCTGAATGAGCATGATCCTTCAGACATTGTTATTTTAAGAACCATCATGCGACTGTAATGGATATCACAACATGGACTTGGACATACTTTGGTAAACCTTTTTCAGTCAGCACTATTCACTGTTGCATCCACAGATGAGAGTTAAAACTTAACTATACAAAGCTAAAGCTATGCGTCAGCACTGTCTAAAAGCGTCATCCATTTCTCTGGGCTCAAAGTCATCTGAAATAGACAGCAGCACTGTTAGACTGAGAGTATGTTTTGTGGTCAGACAAGTTAAAATTTCATATGGTTATTGAAAAATTAAAAAAATGGCCACCATGTTTTCTGAACCAAAGATGCAAAGGACAAGCGAAGCTGCTGTCAGCGACAGATCCAAAGGTCTTCTTCTTCTGCTTCTGTCATCAGTAACGGTGACGTTACTGATGACAGATACTTTTGCAGCATTTTCCCTTTGAAATTGACGTTTTACTTAGCCGCCATTTTAGAATTGATCCTGGACAGATTTTCATGCCATGATAAGACGATTGTGGCTTGTATTCATTCAATCAACCATGACTCCTCACTCTTCTTAAATGGCCGAAAGGGGCCACAAGTGATCAACAACTACTGAAGTTTGGAATCTTGTTCCTGCTAAGGGTAACATATGTGTCTTTCACTGCAGGGCTTTCGGATTTTTGCCTGGTGGAGATCTACACGCTGCTGAAGTGCACCCTGCTTGTTGGCATTTGTTTTGTCTCTTAAATTCTCAGAGCAACCAGAAAACTTAAGCTAATACATTTTCTACAGGGATCATTTGTTGTACAGCACAGAAACAGAAGCTTAAAACATGTACTGCATCATCACATTAAATGATTTATTCAACTTAAATTATCATTATCATCAATAAAGCTGCCCACCTCCCAAACTAAGCACTAGAATCAGTAAATGGATTTTGATTTGGCAGTCAGATAAAAGTGCAGCCTTAGATGTTGTTGTTTTTTTTTTTTCGTTTTTTTTTTACCGGATGGTTTTCTCTAATTTTTAACTGGAATCTTTATTTCGAATGAAGTAGCTCAGATTGCACAGTATTTTTGGAGGATTTTGGAAGAATGACTCACAACCTTGGTCTTTTGTCCACAGCATTAAATGCCTCTGAAGTTTCATAAGAAAGGAAAAAAATTAAAATAACGTGCCTTAGCACTAAGGACCCCCTCAGTACGTTTGTCATGACACTGCAGCTCCTAGTGGCGTAAATGGGTACTGCACCAAACTTGCACGTTTCGTAATTTTATTACAGACATACACACACAGCCAAACGGACAGAGAGACATGACGCCAACAATACCCCTTCAGAAAATTGTTTTCCGAGGGGGTGAAAATCTAAAACCTTGAGCCTTTCTGAAAAGAGGCTGGCTCAAGTCAAGACATGGGGGTTAGTGAGAGCAGAAAGAGTGCACATACAAAGATTGGGACACAGGGGTACATATTTTGCAAAGATTATCATAATCGCTCAAACAGCGAGGCTACAGTCCTACAGCACAGCATGGCTTCTCTCTCAGCCTCCCTAATCCAGGTCATTAACATTCCTGACATTATTTAAAAACGTCACATTTTCCTAGATAAAAAAATGTAGTTAAAATAATGGATAAAGTAAATAAGAATTTACTTATTAAAATATGAATATATTTTATAATGAAATAATCAACAATACTGAGCACTACATGTAGCACAATGATGCAAAACTGAGTCAAATAAAAGAAAACATATTTATGAATACCATTTTATTGTTATTTGTCATGATCAAGCAATGAGGCCAGGCACAAATCCCCTCCTACAATGTTGTCCAGGAAATTCCCAGAACACACTGAACAAAGGACTAACCCAAGAAGCAGGACTGTGATCTTTAGAAACCAAGTTTTAATTGCTTTATGGCCAAATCTTTCCAAGGAACCCATCCAAGAAACAGAACCTGACTAAGCCTGGTTACATTCTGGCACATTTCATATCCCTGCAAAAAAAAAAAAAAAAAAAGAAATCTTACCAAGTATTTAGAATTAAAACACTTAAAGCTATTACCTTTTTGCTCAGAAAAAAAAAAAAAAAAAAAAAATAATTAACAAAATCTGTCATTGATGTAAGATATTTATGATTCATTTCAAGATTTGTCGATGGGGCAAGTGAAATTTTTTTTCCTCATGGACAAATCTAGAAATGAATCAAAATGATCTCACATCAGAGGCAGATTTTTTTTCCCAAGAAAAAATGTTATGAAATGAGTGTTTTAAGTCTAAAATGGAAGATTAAAATGCTTGGTAAGATTTATTTATTTATTTATTTATTTATTTTTTGGCTGAAATTTTCGGTTAGCTGTGCATGCTGGTTGTCGCTATGTCGGTATCTAGTATCAGGGATTAATTGAAGAGTTTGTTTCCAAAACACAATATATCCATGTTTCCAAAACACAATATATCCATTTTACTCATTTTGAGTAAATCAGTTTTTTCTATGTTGGAGCCTATTGCATTTTATGGAAAAACACAAACTTTGACCATGAAAAAAAAACACCTTATGGTATGAATTTCTCAAAATGGATTTTTGCACGATGAGTAAGAAGCAGATGGCTGTCGCTCTATGGTATTATCTCACTTTTTGTCATTTTGGCACTTATTGCGTTTTGGAGACAAACACTGCAATTAAAACTCTTTCTTCGCCTTGAGAATTCTCACATTGTTCTGAAAGCATATCGTACGCATTGTGCAGCTGAGGGAAAGGAAACGATGAAAGAGTGACTCTGTGGTTCTCAGGACTGCTGTTCGGCACTTCTGCTTTAAGACCACAGAAACACCACATGGGGGCCGTTTCCTGGACAATCAAAAATCTGAAAATATGAGCCTGCTGCAAAACTACCATCAAGGAGGAATGGTTTTTCAGAACACTTTTGCAGCTCGCCTCTGATTACTGAATACGATCAAGACAAACGTAACTGCGCAGTACAAGGCCAGTCCTCAAGTGAAAGTAGGATGTAAAATCGACAGGCTTAAATTGAAGCAAAACAAGCAACACATAATGCCATAAATACACTGCTGACCTTTAAAATCGAGCCACCAGTTAAAATTAGGCTTGTGGGCAGGAAAGAAGAACAGCAAGGAAACAATGATGACACCAGTGACCGGATCTGACACATACCTGCAACAAAACAAAACTGCATGTTAGCATTATCAAATCAAAGCAAATACATTCTGTGCTGCTTTTCAAATGGACAGATATGACGATTGCGAGCACAGAACTGGCCACAGTAGATCTCAGCAGATCTTTAGATCTTGCCTTAAGTAAAAAAAAAAAAAAAAAAAATACAGCGTGTGAAAACTTATGTTAACTCCTCTGTGTAGATTTAGACGCCGGTGTCCATAAATTCCGAAATTTAATAACTAAATTCAACTTGGAATTCTGTGATTGAATTTCTAAATGTCTAGCTTCACTGGAATAGTTTTCCACAGTTTCTGTGACACAAATACTGAGTTATAAAGTCTTCAATAGGCTCATGCATAACAGGAAAAATTGGCGTTATTTGTATTTTGCACAAAGGGGTCAATATCAGTTTAGATCAGGCTAATTTTGCAGTTTTGACAAGAATGTAACAGTTTTTTTCTCTGCTTTCAAGAACACCATTGTTGTTTCAGCAGTCTGCTGTGAATCACTGTCTCACTGTTCGGCAGCACTTGCTTGAACTTGAGTGGATGAGATGGGTCGTTTTGCATGAATTTCAGTCTCCTGCTACTGCTGCCTCCAGTTATATCCTCAGTGAAGGCAAGTGAGCAAAAATTGGTCGGTCTTAACAAGTTGTTTAATGTTATGATACTTAACTTCCCAAGTTCTCTCTCTAAAATAGAAACTATGGGCTTGTTTTATGTGACCATGTACTTGACAGGTGAATTTTTTTTTTTATCCCATTGAAAATCTTGAAATGTATCCAGATCATCTCATCACATCGGCAAAATTTTGTCTTACTGAAGTGTTACAAGTCTGAATACAAGATTAAAATGCTTGGTAAGATGAACTTTTTTTTTTTTTTGCACTGTAATGCAAGTGAATTTCCCCTCCACAAGAAGTTTTTCCAAAGCTTTGTCTGCTTCTGTTTTAGAACATCTCTGCAAACTGTACATGAGAACCATTAAACACTAGGCAATCAAAGTTCTCTGGTACCAGTATTATGGGATGGAATGGAGCACACCAGTAACCACTTTTATAAAATATTATTTTGATCTTAGTTGGATGTGGGGGGGAGGTGTGCAAAAAAATTATCAAATGAAAAAACAATGCATGAAAACTGCTCTTTATGGCTGAGAATTGGCACTTAACCTATAGGTGTTTTAGTTGATAATAAATCTGAAATTATGGAGTACAGAGCCAAATTTAAAATAAAGAGTCCCGAACATTACGGAACTCACTCACATACCCCTTGATGAAAAGCTTCGCCCATCCTGGAAAGAATTTTGGATCTCTAGTGAAGAGGAGGACGGCAAAAATGATGAAAAAAAAGGCTATGGATCTCTCTGCAAAACTAAATTAAAAAAAAAAGAACAGAAAAATAAGATGATGTCAGTGGTATAAAAACTAACATGCCACACAAATAATAAAATGCTGAATTTTTGTGATGAAGCATTAAATTATATTCAAATTCAATGGACTCCTTCCATGAATAAAAAATCCTTCACATAGAATATAGAGCTTTAACCCTTCGCCAAAAACAAAATCCCTGGGCATACAGCATGCAAAACAAAGGATGCATGGTCACTTTTTTTCTCTTTTTTTTACTATTTCAAATACAAAAACAAAACAAATTATGATAATTAAAACTAGTCGTGTAATTTTTGGATTAAGTTCTTGGAAAGCCATCATTTTATCAACCAAGAAACCTCATAAGCATAATTTATTGAATTTCATTAGTTACAATAATGTTTCCACCTTTCAAGCCGTTTATTGGAATATGTTGAAATAAACACATTATGAAGCTGAGGTTTTTATTTTTCATGAACCGTGCAGCTATTCCAACCATAACTTGGTTTGAGAGGGTAAATAATCCCTTTAAACATGAAAAGCATCTGCTTCTGAAAGGTCGGCATTACATTCCATCCACCAAAAACTCCTCGGTTAAGAGAGCCTGAGATAGATTTCTAAATAAATTATAACTCGTGACGAAAGATTATCAGAAATTTGACAAATCGCCTCACAGAAGACAGATTATGAAAATAATCCCCTTATTATGATTCCCTAACCCAAACCCGAACCATTACTCTCTCGCCTGAGGTGCTTTTGGCGGATAGAATCTAATGCTTACTCTTCTGGAAAAAGTAGCAGTGTGTTAAAATTCACTATCCTGGCTGGAACAAAAACTATTATACACAATGGTTCCGGAGAAAACCGTGTTTGTGAAACACTGGCCAACAGCAACATTCCCAGCTTTGCCCATGAACAGGGTGACCACACTCATGCACAGCTGAAGCAAAACAAGGTAACCCAGGCCAAGTGTTTTTCCTCCAGCGGCAACAGGAGTCGCTCCATTACAGCCAGCGGTCACCAGTTTCAGCCAAATCAATGATACCAAAGCAGTACAAAGCCAATCATTTGTTTTCCCTCGAAAAACCTGTCAAAACAGACTTCTTTTATTTTACCTCTTACGTGTCATGCTATTTATCCATCTAGGTTGTTTTGATATGACCTGCCAACATTTGGAGATACCGACCACAGAGATGTCTGCCTTCCCTCGAATTTAACGGAACTAAATTTTATTTGTACTGTGGTGCTCAAGGTCCCCCCACAAAAAATACATTTGAAAATTTTAAATCATCTTTATACTCAGGAAAAGGCAAACATCTTTATGGTCGAGATCACTGAGACTCAGCAACTCAAACCAAAACAATCTAGATGGATAAATGGTTTCATTCCAGTTAGATACATCCCAGACAAACGTATCACAGATAAACGCATCGCAGGTAGAAACATCCCAGTAAGACGCATCCCAGTTGGACGTGATCCATATGTCTCACAGCCCAGATTATAAACTCTCCCATAGGCCTGATTCAATGCTGCATCAATAGTCAGTTACACAGCTTCCGAGGGAAAAAATGCCTAAAAACAATACAATGGCTTATAATCAGAAATACCCACTCGTCTAATTGGGATGCGTCTATCTGGGATGACACAGGATAAATAGCGCCACAGGTGAGAGTAAAAATATTTTTTTTTGATTTTGGGATGAGTTGACCATTTCAGTTACTGTGCTATTTCCTGGAAAATAATTTGATATCTTGTACCCCACTCAGGGACAGTTTGCCTCACAGTCAAGTCAATGTGTGTCACTCGCAGGGAGAGAGGTACCCCACAAGCTTAGTGGATGGCAAAGACATGACTTCGACTTCATGACCAAATAAGAGTCCCCCCCCTCCCAAATGTATAGTATCTGGTCTCATTAACAATATAGGAGTACAAAAGTGGACTTTCACAGAAGTTTTCTAAGGGAAGCCCTCATTTCTCATACCTCATTGGTCCCAATTTCTCATAGTCGTCTGCAATCACAGCCCTGGCTTTTGCCTCCAAAGCCGTTCTCTCATTCTGTTTTTTTGTACACGTCTTCAGCCTGTGAAGATGGAGAGCACATCACAAACTGGGTACCACAGGCCTGGTCACCCCGTACGGTAATCTGCCCCAGCTCAAAGTTAATGAGCAACCCGCACGACAAAAAACCATAATCAACTAGAGGCACTCTGAGAGTGCAAACTTCCGCCAAGGCAGCTTAGTCGAAATCTTGCTGAGTGAACATGACTCATAAGAAATTTAAGCATAGGGTCCGTCTCTGATGCGAGACCAATCAACACACAAAATTTGAGTGATATGACTGGCAGCAAAGTTCAGTTATCACGTGTCATAGAATTTCATGATGGTTGCTGTGGCGGCCATATTTTTTGACTGATCACGGTCAAAATCAATAGAATCCATCCCTGATGTAGTAGCAACCCTCCTGCGTAATGTCAGAGATATCCGTTCATTACTTTTTGAATTATCTTGTGCACATACAGACAGACAGAAAGACAGACCAATGCCGATAAAAACATAACCTCCTTGGCGGAGGTAATAACAAAACCATTTTTAACCAATTTAAGACGCTATTTGGTACCTTAACAGCCTTTCAAATTTACGAGGCTAGTCGAACCCCTTCATGTCGGCGTGACAGGACAAAAAGCACACATCATTGTATAACAAAATGGAGATGAGGAGATGTGAAATGTGCCATTTCTGAAGATGAGTTTTCCTTAAATTGCCAAAAATTAAAACAACTTTAAGTATTTGTATTTTTCATTGATGTCTCACCCCTTTACTTGCCTAATCTTCTGCATGTCTTCAGACAACACTCTGTGTACAAACTCTTTTCTGCAATTCACTATCAGGCATTTCATTGGTTAAACTCATTTCACATATTGGATAAACATCATTGAAAATTATTATGGTCAGTGATTATTGTCAATGATTTAATTTAGTACAAGTCCTATTTAAAAAAAAAAATGAAGACTTCTTTTATTCAGGTGCCAGTCAGAAGACAATTAGCGACAATTAGGCATGAACAAATAACAAATAGTGGTCTACTCTACAAACAGACAACGGCTTGAACCTGTGATGCAAGACAGGCATAGCGGTCACCCCCATTTTAATATAAATGGAAATGAAAGAAGTCTTGTGCGAAAAATGTGATATCCCTCATTCTCCTGGTCTTGTCCTGTGTGATTTCATTTTTGTTGCCAAATTTGAAAATCAAGTTGAAAGGATGAAGATTGTCAACTTTCCTCCCTACTACAGCGAGGGTCCTGCAACAAGTCCTTATCAGCTAGTGGACTTTACCTTGAAGCGGACAACATACAGTATACTGATATACATTATGTACACTATTTTTCAAAAAGAGTAAGCCTTGGAAGTTCGAAGTGCACAGTGCCACCGTCAATAATTTTATTAAATAAATACAATTATTCTTTTTTTTACAGCACATATCCATTTCTTTTGTAAGTGGATGCAGAAAACGCATACAAATATACAGTGCAAAATAACAAACATGACATGCCCTAAAATATTGAGCTAAAATATTGAACCGGCACCTCAGCACACCAGTATGTCTAAAAATGAAAATTCTGATGTCAACTTATAACATGATATTGAACACTGGATAGCTTTGATTGGACATCTGTGTCCTCTCAATCCTGCAAATTATGCACATACTCCAGCTGTAGCTACTCACACTGTGTTAAATGCACAACAGCGTCACAAAAATATCAAGCATGAAGCTACAGGGAGACGACCATAACCATCATCCTCTGTGTCTTCTCTTACTGTGATTTGAGTCCACCGAAGAGGAAGGCGATCCATATCCAAGCCAGCAGGAGAAACAGCACCATTAGAGGAAAGGCAAAAACGAACCAGGAGCCGAAGTTGATCAGATCACAATCTGGGAAGTTGCTGGAAATGATAAGAAAAAAAAAACATTCAATAAAACCATACACAGGAAACCATACAGTGCATCATTTTTTGTGCAAAAATCCAAAGAACTATCAGAAGCAATGCTGTCTCTTTTTCTGAGATGACAGTGGTTCATGGAGAAAGACGGGATGTCTGTACATTTACTCCAAGCCACCAAGAATTTTTTTTTTATTAATTAACATAACATATATGAGTGGTGAGAACAGCCCGTTCAGCCCAACTAGGCTCGCCAGTTTCTTATCAGTATAGTGAATCTATCACTTCAGATACTCAATGACTCAATGGTATCTGGTGCTAAATCAAGCCTGCTCTTGAAAATTTCCAAGGTTTCTGCCTCAAGAATATAGTCAGGAAAGCTATTTCACAAAGATTACTCTCTGGCTGGAAAAATATCATTGCTAAATTTACTCTTGGCCAACTTTCATTTGTGACCCCGAGTTCTACAAACAACACTTGGCCTCAGTAATCCCACATAATTCACTTTATTAATCCCTTTAACATATATAAAGACCTCACTCAGATCAGCCCTATATGTCTCCTTTTCCTATGACTAAAGAGATTAAGGATCTTCAACCTCTTCTCATAGCTTTCATCTTTTATACCTGAAATTAACTTTTTGGCTTTTCTCTGAACTTTTTCTAGAGCCTCTATATCTTCCTTAAAGTGCCCCTATTATGTGACGTTTCACTGATCATTCTTGTATTCTTGAACTCTACGAAAAAAAAAGGTTTAAATGCGTCATTGTTAAAAAAACACGAGTTATCTCATGGTTGCCAATTCTGCAGTACCTGTCTGTGAAACGCTCCATTGAAAGTCCTGTCCCCGCCCTCCCGAAAACCCCAGCGTGCTGCGATTAGTCAACTTGATCACTTACTTGTGATTCGTCCATCATTTGCACCCCTTGTCACGCCCCTTACCATAAATGAATTTCCGCTTTAGAAACAAATACCGGTTAAGCCTTGTGGGGGAAACCCACTTAATTCAAAGGCGCGCCAAACTATCTGCTTGGCGCGAAAATTCAAAAGTTGACATCAGCAGTTGATTTAAAAAAAATGGCCAGCAACCATTGGAGCATTTCAGTCAGCTCTGGAGCCGTGAGGTTTGCGCTTCTGCTGGAGGCAACTTTGAGTTGTTTTCCAACAAAGACCTTTTAAATGCGCATAAAAATGATGTGATTCACGCAACGACATTAAAATGATGAAAAACCATAGTAGGTGCACTTTAAAGTACGGTCCCCAAAACTGACACAATACTCCAGATGTGGTCTGACAAATGTGTTGTACAAGAGAAGTATGACCTCCTTAAATTTATACTCAATACTTCTGGCTATATATCTCAGCATCCTGTTGGTGTTTTTAAGTGCTACGGCACAATGGCTATAACCTGTAAGGGTTTGGTCAAAAATCACTCCCAGATCTTTTTCATGTGGAGCACATTCCAGTTTTAAACCTCCCATGAAGTAATCCCATGAAATATTATTATTACCTACATGTTAAACTTCACATTTAGGTACATTAAATTTCATTTGCCACATTTCTGCCCAATTCTGAATTCTATCTAAATCATCCTGAATCACTTTAGTGGACTCTAAACCATTCGACAAACCTCCCAATTTAGTATAATACACAAATTTAACTAATTTGCTTTCAATATTCATATCAAGGTCATTAATGTAGATGAGGAAGAGCAGGGGTCCCAACACCGATCCCTGAGGGACGCCACTGCCCAGCATACCTAGCTCAGATGAGATTCCACTGACCACCACTCTTTGTGTTTTGTCCTGTAACCAGTTTTGAATCCACTCTAGAATACGTCCTGTTACTCCAACGGAGCTCATTTTAAAAATCAGTCTCTTATGCGGTACTGTATCAAATGCTTTCTGAAAATCCAAGTATAGATTTCATAAGTTCTGCTCTGGTCATAAGTCTTGGTGGCCTCCTCAAAGAATTCCAGAGGGTTTGTCAGGTATGAACTTCCCTACGGAAACCATGTTGGCTATCTCTCAAGATATTAATACGTTGAACAAATAATTCCAGCTCGTCCTTTATGATAGATTCCAGTATTTTGCATGCAAAACTGACTGGCCAGTAATTTCCTGGCTCAGTACAGTCCCCTTTTTCATATATTGGTATTATATTGCCTTGCTTCCAATCATTTGGTATTTCTCCAGTTTCTAAAGACCGTCTGAAGATAGCTGAGAGCGGTTTAAAGATGATCGCACTAACTTCCCTGCGCACGCGAGGGTATAAGCCATTAGGACCTGCTGCCTTATCTGTCTTTAGTTTATGCAACTTGTCTAATACTTCATTATCCCTACCTCAATTTCAACTAAATAATCTTTAGCATTGGAAAATCCCTCTGGCCTAATAAAAATCTGCTCTGAGGTAAAATTCTCAACAAAGTTACTATTTAAGGTATCAGCAATATCCTTATTCTCATATAGCAGCGATCCATCTTTATTCTTTGTACATTTAACCTCCTCCTTGACTTTCCCTTTTCTACTACAGTGCTGAAAAAAGCGCTTAGGATTAGTTTTTGCCCCTTCTGCAATTTGCCTTTCATACAATCTACTCGCACTCCTCAGCTCTTTTTTCACCATAGCCTTTAGCACCATGGATCTTCATCTGGTTCCTATTTAATAGGGACCAGACAAAGGTTAAGTTGGATTTAAACGTTGTCCCTACTTAATTAATAAAAAATTTTCTTGGTGGCTTGGAGTAAGTGTGCAAGCGTCCCTTTATTCCCCATTGATGCATTTTATTTGATAGCCTTGCACCTATACATGACGTCCGTATAATTCTTTCTTCCTATGACAGTGGTTCATCCAATCAACTGCTTTTAGGCAATGCCACATGAGACAGATTTTTACATTCGTCTGAATACCAATTGACCTTGTTTTGAAGGAAACCTACTTTTTAAAACTGCATTGCAGCATACAAACACTAATTAAAGACATTTGGACTTTGCTTTGAACACTAAATCTGTATTGCAGCTAACTTTTTCAAAGGGAAAAATTACGTAAGTTGCTGTACTTGAGCCCTGACCTGTTTCAGGTCAAAGCTTTCTCACTTATTTGTGATGACTTCTGGGAAAGAAACTGACAGTAAATAGATAATGAATACACAAATTCAGGTAAAACATAGACATTAACAAGCTATTTTGGCGACAGTATTGAAATGATTACCTTAAAACTCATACCCTTACGGCAGAACATGCTGCTTGCATGGGTTATTTTTTGCAGAAAAAGCCTGGCAGGCAGTAAATGATTATTAACTGCAAACTACGGTAATCCAGCTCGGTTATTTTCTCAAATTATCAATGCATGCTTTGACGCAGAACTACTAGCCCAAAAAAGAAAGCTAAAATGTGGGGTGTTTGCTAATTCCAAAAATGCCACAGTGCATGGAAGGAATGAACAGACCGTACTCCCACAAATAAAAGTACAAAGAACACAGCTCTATGTGTTTGTGACGCAAAACATGAATGTGACCTGATATTACACTACCACTGCAAAACAGGGCTGGCAGCAATAGCCTGAGAGTCTTCCCATTACTCATGCATCTAACTTCCTTATAACCAGGTTCCAATGTTAATGTGTGGCATAGATATTTTCTACAAATCTACATCCTGATAACTTTCCATTTCACCTCATCCCAAAGAGACTCCATCAGATTGAGATTTAAAGGCTGTGCAAGCCATTGGGGTAAACTAAACCCACTGCATCGTTTGTGGAAACAGCCTGAGATGATTTCTGCTCTGGGACACGGCATAATATCCTGCTTAAATTAAAGCCAGAGTGTAGCCATTGCGGGATAAACATGGTCAGCAAAAATGATTAGGTGTACTGCGGCATTTCAACGGTATTGAGGGGCTTATCCCATAACATTATGGCATGAGTCCAATGACGCAAGTGTCTTTGCCAGTTTATGACCAACGCAGTCACCATTTTATTGTGCAGCATCCATGATGCTTAAATAGCGAATGTACTGGCACTAAACTGAGCGCCCATGGGCATTTTGAACTTAAAATGAGGAGCAGTCAGGCGCATTGTTGGCATGTTTATATCTTGAGGTAGCATAAAACAGTTGTGCAGTTGACTAACAAAAACCTGGTCTGAAGTTAACTGTCAGTTTTTTACTTCTAATTTCAGGGTGCATTGTTAAGATAATACAATGTGCCTTTGTTGGCGAATTCACAACAGCGCGTACCCTCTGCTTGTTACCCACAGGGATGAGCAGCAGCGGGCACACATTCAAATGATTAGAAAGAAAAAGACTACAATGTGAAAGAATATTATTATGTAAATCAAGATGTTAAACAAAAAAAACACGTCATAATGGTAAGTGCAATCGATTGCAGGCCCGTGCAACTACCTGCCGCATCACAGAATGCTTTGTTGTATTCGAATTGTAAAGGAGCTCATTCCATCAACATCCAGGTGACTTGCGATTCAGTGTGCAAGGTTACACATATAGGTATTGAAAAAATTATTCTGGATAAAGCCATGACTCCTTTATGCACGCAAGTCATTCCTACAGTCTTCAAGGGGATATCACCTGGAGGAGTGGCTGTTAGTGGACAATAGTTTAGATACGGTTATAGCTGCATGAATTTTCGATCAATTGAAAATGCGCTAAAACGCGTACTGTAATAGAAAGAATGTTTTAAGTGTTTTAATGCACTTCAAACCGTTGAATAAGTCAGGTCCAAGTCCTGCACGGGTTGACCCATTATTGGTAATTATCTCAAAATCAACTCTGAGTCCGACGTGATTGATTTATACAATACCTGCTTACCTTTTCATTTGGCCGACCATTATCAGATTGGGGGTGGTCCCTGTCAGTGTGGCTGTCCCCCCGATGCTCGCAGCGTAGGGGATGCAGATCAAGAAGCCCTTCCACACTTTCAACTGGTACTCCGCCTCTTTCCTGATCTCTAACGCAGTCCTCCCATCAAACGGCTCCTGGACGTCCCTTCTGCGGTAACAAGAACGGGACATCAACCAAGGGATCAGATGTGCTGCGCAACAAGACGACATTGCTTGAAAATTTTGAATTACCCTGGTTTAATTTGCAGTCAAGGACCACAAATCTCCTGAAGGAGAAGAGAAGGGGACAACAAAAGACTGGAAAAGAATGTATGATGCTAAAAAAAAATACACCTGGTGGAACATCTCACACCTAATTAGGTTAATTCGCCACAGGTCAGTAACATAGTTAGCTATAAAAAGAGCATCCCAGAAAGGCTGAGTCTTTAAGAAATAAAGATGGCGAGGGCTTCACTACTCCATGTAACAATTTAAGAATAATGTTGCTCAACTTAAAATTGAAAAGAATTAAAAAATTTCATCATCTACAGTAAACAATATCATTAAAAGATTCAAAGAATCAGGTGAAATCTCTGTACGCAAGGGACAACGCCAAAACAGTTCATTGCTGAGTCCACAAATGCAAGATAAAACTTTAGTGTGTAAAGATAGAACCATAGACAAATAGGATCCAGAAATGCTGCCACCTTCTCTGGGCTCAAGCTCATTCAAAATTGACTGATGCAATGTGGAAAACGGTCCTGTGGTCTGAACAATCAAAAAGTGAAATTCTTATTGGAAATCATGGATGCTGTGTCTTCCAGGCTAAAGAGGAGAGGGACCGTCCGGCTTATTATAAGTAAGCCAGCATCCATGATAGTATGGGGGTGTATTACTGCACTTGACATACTGTGAGGACACCATTAATGCTGAATGATATATACAGGTTTTGGAGCATCACAGGCTGCTACTCAGATGTCTTTTTCAAGGAAGTCCTTGCTTGCTTCAGCAGGAAAACACCACATTCTGCACATATTACAACAAAATGGCTTCATACTAAAAGAGTATGGGTGCTGAACTGGCCTGGCTGCAGTCCAGGCCTGTTATCCACAGAAAAATCTTGGAAAATTAAACAAAAAAATATGGATATGGTGGCTAAAACGTATTTAGCAGCTGAAATCCTACATCAAGCAAGAATCGGAAAACAATTTACTTTAAAAACTAAAGCAGTTGGTCTCCACAGTTCCCTAACACTTTTATATTTTTTGCTTATTTCATCACTTAAAATTCAAAGTGCATTGCAGCTAGCATCATTGCCCTTTCGGTTAGCAAGAATAAGCTAAGAGTATCATGGTTTGGTCCCGCCGGCAGAAGGCAAGAAGAAACCAACGGGCACTGGGACCATGAACCCAGAGTGGAAAGGGACCCACACGCACAGGCTGAGTACAAAAATATAATACTTTAATAAAAGATTAAAAGAACAGGAGAGCAGCGGCAAACCATGACAGGGCTCCAGGAATCAGAATGCAACTGCACTGCCAAATAGGCAGTGCAGTGCTTAAATACTCTCCACTGCACCTCCACCTCAACGAGCGACAGGTGTGGCTCATTGAAGTGGAGGTGCAGAGAGCAAGGGGGGAGGGACTGCAGAGCAGGACCATCACAAAGAGTCTACTTCTCAGGATAAAATGACAGATAACGCAAAAGGACCTTTGTGAACACTGTTGGCCCAATAATGTTTGGCAATGGAGGCCATTGTCAAGTATTTCATGATCAGATTTGTGGCAGGGGGCCCCTGGTGGGTGGGGTCCAGGGCTCAAAGCCCTAAAGCCCATTGGGATAATGCAACCTTAGTGCTCCGGAGCAGTTATCAGCAAGTTTAAAGGCCATCCTCTGTCATGGCATGAGGTTGTGTCAGTGCCCTTGGCACAGCAGGGTTTCCCACACATAGACCATTGTGTGGCGGGCTGCCACAGAATCAACTCGGACCGCCACAAATTGATTCCGGCCCAACGCGATTTTCTCTATGGAATTCTTACCCGCGTACGCGCAAAGAGAAAAAAAAAAAAAAACCGGTAAAATAAAAAGTACTGGAAGACGCGTAATGTGCGCAATATTAGTGCCATGCTCCCCCGGTCAACAAAAGGAAAGGCATCTCCCCCCTCCCCGCTCAACAAATTAAATTGCATGTACCCTCCCCCCGGTCTGCTACCACACATTGCTTCCTGCTCTGTGGGAAACACTGCACAGATAATGCAAACTACGGGGAAGGCACCATTAATGCTGAAAAGTACACTGCGATTTTGGATTCAGATATGCTGCCTTCAAGATGACATCTTTTCAAGCGACGCCCATGCATATTTCAACAAAATAAAACCACATTACACACGTATCATGAAGGCATGACTGCAATAGAAGATGACGCGGGTGCTGGACTGTCCTGCCAGCAGTACCGACTTGGCCTCAATAGAGAACGTGAGGTGCATTTTTAGATGCAAGAAGGCCTAGTACTATGGCACACTATGTACTAGTACTTGGCACACTAGTACTATGGCAAACATCAATACTACTTGCGTGGAAAAACATCAAATAAAGTGCTGTTGTATTGTTTTCAATTTAATACAGGTTAAAGATCATTTATAAATCACTGTTTTAAGATTTAATACAATTTTAACATACGATCCCAACCTTTTCTGAATTGACCCAAGTACAGAAATATTCTGTAGGTGTGTGTCATCAATGTTAAACTAACCATGGCGAGACATGCCCAGCACTGGGAAAGATGTGCAAAGCAAGCCAACATTGTAAAATAATTTTGTTTTCTTACCCATCTTCTATCGTCAACATCTGTTTTTCGGAGGTCATTGTGTGCAGCTTCACTGGAGTTTTACCTGCATAGTGTGAAAGCCAATGAACAGGCAGCACTTACGAAAGACATAATGGCTATTATTTACTCCAAAGATCCCTTAAACTTCAAATTTGCAGAATAAGAATGGGAGATCTCAACAAACTGATACCCTCTTGGTTGCATCCATAGCTTGCATCTGCATGATAAAAATGCCAAAGTCTGAGTATTATAGCACACATAGAAAGTTTTCCCTTGCCCCAGAAACTCATATAAACTAGGGCAAAGCAGTTTTTGCTAGCAGACTTTGTGTTTTAATAACTACTTTCTCAAACATTGAGCATACCACGTCCTACAGTAATGAATTACCAAGAGTTGATTGCTAACTAAATGGAATCCCATTCACGGAACAGGCTGGATGTCACGGAACAGGCTGGATGTAAAAGATCAAAGATCAAACACCTGTCAAAATATCAAGGTTATTTTCCCCTAAGGCCCAGCAGTACAACTTTATTCGCACTTAGCAGTTAAAATAGGTGTTTTTATATCCCACAACAAACAGAACCATTAAAAGGCTCTTACCAATGCAAAACATCTCCTAACTTCCTGTCAACATGTGTATTTGGAAAGCTCCATGATTTTTGGTCAAACTAGATCTGGGTAGGACAGTCAGCAGGGAAACCAGGGATTGCAGTAATTTTACATTTACAGTATCCATTAAATTATGATTTGTTTGACCCATCACCTGCTAAGCACATCAGAGGAAACATTTTTGTTGCTGCCAGTGACAGGATCCCAGATAAACTAGGCGATTAAAGTTTCGGCGCACCCAGAATCCAGCCAGAAATGACCGAAAGAAAGAGAGAAACAGGGATTCCATGTGCTCACCGTTTGTCTCATCTTTAATTTTGCATTTTTCCCGCAGTGTCTTCAAGTCTCCAAACAGGCTCTCCAGGATGGCGTTAGCGATGGGCAGCATCATGGCTGTGGTGGCCGTGTTGCTGAGCCACATGGAGAGGAAGGAGGTGGTGATCATCATTCCCAGGATGAGCCTGGCAGAACAAGGACATCATGGTCAACAGGATAAAGGGTGCAGCCTGTCTTACTGAGAGACAGAGAGACACATCTCTGACAGCAATCATACAACACCATAAGTGTCGTGATCACAGGGCTCTTAACCCTTTCATCGCCGTGGGCAACTATAGTTTCCCAATGATGTAACATATCAAAGTCAGACGCTGTTGAAAACCTATCGTGTGGCAACTTGTTTAAAAGAGCTCCCGCATGATAGGTTTTCAACAGCTCAGGATAACTGCATTTTTAATTCCTTGAAAATGTATTCGGCACTTAAAGGGTTAACTTGGGCATGGACTGTGCAAGCTGGTTTCTCTTCAAAGGATAAAGAATAAATGTCCAAAATTCACATCCATAGAAATTAATGTTAGTCAGATCAGGGAATGGTTTCAAATTAATGCTCAATCGTGTGTAACATGGCAAATGATTTCTATTTGAATATGTTAAATTTTTCTATCAATTTACGTTTGCATAATCAATGTGGCCCCAACTGCTCAAAGAGGGGACATCAGGAGCCTTATTTATAAAAAATTTGCGTGGATTTCATACCTAAATAATATGTACGCACAAAAAAATAAAAATGACATTTTGTGGAAAATAACCTAATTTATTAACCCGTGGGTAAAGTAAACTGCATGGAATTTTCATTTATTTAATCAGGATGGACTTGGAATTTATTGACATTGTGCATAATCTTAATAATTTCCCTTTTTATAATGTCAAGTTTGTTTTTATAAATCAGAAATCTGCAAAGAAAGTGACGTACGTATCTTTTTTGTGCCGACGTACCGTTTATAAATGAGGCCCCAGGCAGTTAAACTGTTCAGTTAATTGACAAAGCATGGCAAAACTACATTTTTAAAAGTGAATTGTAAGGGAACATAAACATTTTGGTTACTAGTCAACAAAAAATAAGCACATTGCCAATAGCTGCAAACATATGAGCCCCTGTGTCACATAATGAGATCATTTTCTTTGTGATGAGTTGCACAAGGACTCAAATAATGCTAAAATAAAAAAATGAAATTTGAAAAATGGAAAAGAAAAAAAATATGTGTATAGACACATTTTCAGTTTATTGCATTTTTCGTTTTGAGGTGCTTTTCACAATGATCTTTGTCACTATTTATATTCAAAAGGTAATTCTGTATAATGTCTTACATATCATCAATATTTGGTGGCAACATAAGTGGCATGAACATTGGAAGAGGCTTGCCAGTGCCCTGCTGAAACCCGATTCAGTGTGAAAGGCTGTGCCGTCCTGCTCCCTGTGTTAACCCTTCGAGTGCCGAATACATTTTCAAGGAATTAAAAATGTAGTTATCCTGAGCTATTGAAAACCTATCATGTGGCAACTTGTTTAAAAGAGCTCCCCTGCGGCATCTGACTTTGACAGCATCTGACTTTGACATCTTACATTGGGCAACTATAGTTGTCCATGGCACTGAAAGGGTTAACTTCTTTCCCTGCAATCAAGCAGCCTGCATCCATTTCAGTCTCTTTTTACATAATTGATCCTCCTTATTTTACTGTTGTCTTGCTCCTCTTTCCTCCTCCTTGGCATTCCTCACTCCCTTTCCCTCCCCTGTATGTCATTTTCTCTGGGTATATTAATTCCTGTGTTTCATATCTCCTTTGCTGGATTGTTATCTAGTCTTTGTGCTGCTCAGATCAAATTAGACAGAAAATGGTGTGATTTCCATTCAGAAATATTTTCACATTTGTGACCCTCCAGCACCAAACCAGTCACATGGGTCAATTTTTCAAATATGAGTTTTTGGGCTCACATTAAATGCCCTTTCAGATGAGCCCAAAAATTCATATTTGAAAAATTGACCCATGTGACTGGTTTGGTGCTGGAGGGTCACATTTGCGGTTTCCCCATCCTCAAACAATTGGAGAAAAACAGATTCTTCAGAGAAATAGGCTTTATTGAGGCATATTGACCAAAACAATGCCAAGCTCTTTTTGCGCAAGAGGAACTGACATTCTGCTTTTCACACCCAATTTTTAAAACCATCACCTTCATCATGTTTCTTCCAAATATGGTTTATCTGTCCTCTGATGTTACAGTGGTTCAATAATGTAGTTGTTTTTCTCTTTTCTCATTGGTTGGCATCCTTCGCAAAATAACTATTTCAAGGCTACTTCATTGTTTAAGAGGACTTTTAAATGGGTCACAGGTCATCCCAGAGACAGGCAAACCAAAACACTGCCTACTTGCCTTGAAAACTGCAACCAAAAGATAACAACCCCCTTCCAATGTAATATTGGTTATAATACTGATGACTGAACAGATATTGACTGAATCAACTGAAGAGATGTCAATCAAAGCTACAGAAACCAACTGCTTATGTGTGTGTGAACTGCTTATGCGAGTGTGAACAGCTTGTATGTGCGTGTGTGTGTGTGTGTGTGTGTGTGTGTGTGTGTGTGTGTTACATGTGTTACTGCTGCTTACTTAATATGGTTACTGATTATGACTATTGATTATGGTAATTAATTATGGTCATTGACTTACTGATGAATATGATAAGAAATATTGAAATACGATCCTCAACAAAAACATTTGAACCTTTGGAAGGAATATTATTAAGTGCTTGGTCAAGGAAAGCATACAAGGATTGAGAGGACAAATTAATACTTAGTTATTCGTCAATAAATACATTTCATTAACTTAACTAGATAACTCGGTCGCCACAGGGACTGAGTCGTGTATCTCCCCGATCCCCATGAGGGACCACTTGCAAATTTTTACAGCCGCAATGTTACTGTTTTTACTCTTGCTATGACATTAATATGCATCCCTATATATATATATGGCTCAAAATGAGCAGAAAACAGAAAATCTGCAAAAAAATTTTTGCCGGCGGTGGCTATATTGAATGTCGGAAATTGCTGAGAATTGATCTTGAGCATTGCCAAATAAACATCTTTGACTATGCAAATTTAGAGAAAAATCCTATAAACTTTGAAGCCTCCATGGCCTGGAACAGAAAATGTCTGCGGCGGCGGCGACGGCCCCGGAACTAAACCATAGTATTTCCTGACTATCGTCGTCGGGGAGATACAATAACAGCTTTGTGCAATTCACAAATTCATAAATGTCAGCCTTTTTCCAGAAGGGACAATCATGGACTATTTTTTTTTTTTCATAAGAACCTCTATTATGAAAACATTGAGGCAGATAAATGTTCAAAAATTGAGAACATGTAAAGAACATCCTGAGGCTAAGAAAGAGTAGTAAAGTAAGGACCTTATATCAAGATTACAGAATGGCAAATCTGGTCTAAAAACTGTAATACTCTTGAGAGAGCTTTATTAGTTTCTTAACATAGTAATTACGCTAAAATATGATGTCTTAATCCATTATTAATGGAATCAATATTGTTAAACAGATTTTTTTTATTATTAAAAAATAAAAACATTTGAGGCTTAAATCCCCAAAAAAGAACATTCAGGCTTGGCCCCAAAACTAAACGTGTTTATGTAATTAAATATGTAATAAAAAAACATAAATCTTTCAGTTCACAGTGGCGTGAAAAAAATATTTGCACCCACCTGTTTTTTTTTCAATTCTTTTTTTTTTTTTCCTATTTGTCACACTTCAGTGTTTCAAATAATCAAAGACCAGTCACTTTAATATGAGACAAAGATAGTCCAAGTAAACACAAAATGCTTTTATTGAATTCATTTTTTGAAGAAAGATATTCAAACCGACTTTACCCTATGTGAAAAAGTAACTGTGCCCTTAGTTACTAAATCAACCAATTAAAACAGAAAAGTGCACTTTTTGACTAAATAGTCAGTTTCAACTTAAGTCCAGTTTCGGACATATAGTATAAACAATGTGCATAAAATGGTAAAAAAAAAAAAAAAAAACAAGAAAAATAAACACGCTACTCGCATTCAAATAGTACAATTTTTCCCTCATGTGGTAAAGTACAGCTGCTATAGATAAAATGTCACTTCTTTGGGGCACCTGTACAGGTTGACTATCTGTAAAAACAAGAACTGGTAGAACTGGTATTCACCCAAATCCTGGTCCCCCAATTACATGTACCACGCCATCTGATTTTAAGAACATGTCTGGTTTGCATATCATACATGTAAATGCTCGCAGTCTGCTTTCTAACATCAAAATGGATACGCTGAAAATTTGGGTTGAGTCGACCGATGCAGATGTAATGGTTATCTCTGAGACCTGGCTTTCCAAATCTGTTTTGGACAAAGTTGTAGCAATTGAGGGTTTTAATATTTTTCATTCTGATCGCCCTAAAAAAAGCCGGTGGCGTGGCGATCTATGTCAGATCCAGTCTTGCCACGCGAGTCTTGCTTTCCAAATCTGTTGCTAAACAGTTTGAAATCTTAGCTTTAAGTATTGATTTGTCTGGGGGTCAATACCTAACTATTGTCGGTTGCTATAGGCCCCCTTCCGCTAATGCTGAGACATCATCCTCTTTAATGCAGCTGTTATCTCAATTGAAACTTACGGAAATCGTTCTGGTGGGCGATTTTAATTGGGACTGGCTTTTACCGGTGTCTGATCCTTTTAAAGCCCAGTGTTTGTCTCTTAACTTTACTCATATCATTGAAAGCCCCACACGTCTTAATCCCAAATGCCTAGATAAATCATCTCTTATCGATCTTTTAATTACCAACATGCCACATAAATATTCTGCCACAGCAGTTTTTGCTAATGATCTGAGTGATCACTGTGTGATAGGTGCTGTTAGGGTCACTAAAATCCCCCGCACTACGCCCCGTATTGTTCATAAAAGAAGTCATAAGCACTTTGTTGAACAAGTTTTTCTTCATGATCTTTTTCATTTTAACTGGGACTGTATTTTTCTAATTGGTGATGTAAATCTTGCATGGGAATATTTTTTTGACAGTTGCTATTTAATGGACAAACATGCTCCTCTTCGTCGGTTCAGGGTGAAGGGACGAGAGAGCCCCCGGTTCACTGCTGGACTGACAGATCTCCTACACAAGAGAAATCAGCTCTGGGCCAATGCAAGGAAGTCGGGCCTTGAGGCTGACTGGCAACTTTTTCGGCAAGCACGTAACAGTTGCACTGCCGCTATTAGGGAGGCTAAACGTGAGTATTACTTATCACAGACTACTGACTACTTAAACGACCCTAGGAAATTTTGGCATACCATAAAATCTCTTTCAGCCAATACTTGCTCCTCAGAGCTGCCTCCTAATATTGTTGTTGACTCCACCCCTATATCAGACAAATCTGAGATGCTAAACTGTTATAACAAACATTTTATAGCCTCCAGCTCCTTGTTCGACTCTTCATGTGATGGTAACTCACCCACTGTATCCCTTGTCAGTCTAGCCACAGTTAACCAAAATTTCTCTTTCGCTTTCACCTCTTTCTCTCTTAAAGAGGTTCATATGGCCTTAAAGGACCTAGACCCTCGAAAATCAGCAGGCCCTGATAATCTTCCCCCTTACTTCTTACGTCTGGCTGCGCATATTATAGCTCAGCCTGTATCTCACGTTTTTAATCTTTCTATCCAGAGCAACGTTATTCCTGATGTGTGGAAAAGCGCCCATGTCCTCCCTCTGTTGAAGGAGGTGACCCCACATTACTGAATAATTATAGACCTATTTCTAAGCTCTCTATTTTAGCGAAAGTTCTTGAAAGGCTGGTGAATGACCAGGTCAAGGATTACCTGAGTCTGAACAATATTTTATCTCCATTTCAATCTGGCTTTAGGAAGCAGCATAGTACAGCAAGTGCTGCCACTAAGGTGATACATGATATCGTGCAAGCCATGGATGCCAAGAAATACTGCGCTGCCCTTTTTATCGATCTTTCAAAGGCATTTGACACAGTTGACCACAGCATTTTATGTCAGCGACTGCCTACCATTGGAATGTCAGACCATGCTGTTGGCTGGTTTTCTAGCTACCTCTCCAACCATAAGCAGTGTGTGCAGTCCAATGGTCTTTGCTCCGGGTTCCTAAACACTACAAATGGTGTGCCGCAAGGTTCCGTTTTAGGACCCACTCTTTTTACTATTTATATGAACGAGGTGGGCCAAAATATTAATGCATCGGTGCATCTTTATGCTGACGACACCGTCGTCTATTGTTGTGCATCTTCTGTTGCCCAGGTGTTTAAAGATCTGCAGTCTGCATTTGACACCATTCAGGCACAACTGTCTCATCTCAGGCTAGTTTTAAATGCAGGTAAAACTAAGTTTATGTTCTTTTCAAATAAAAAGAAGGTGTCTGCTGTTCTGCCCTGTAGTATGTCTGCTCAGGGAACCCCTATTGAGTCTGTGGCCACTTATAAATAGCTAGGCATCACAGCGGACGATAGCCTTTCTTTTAAATGTCATGTTGACCAATTGCTGAGGAAACTGAAGTTAAAGGTACACTATGCAAGTTTGTTTATTTTCTGCACGATTATATTTTTGTCTCAATTCGCCGAAATCTCCCCACAATCCGCTAGCTGCCTGCCCCTGAATTCACTGTAAATAAAAAACCCGGGCTCTGGAGACCGCACAGGCGTCACAAACTGCAAATAAACAAGGGGCACAGGCTGTGCCCCATAACATAACAAACCGTCCTGGCCAATCACCGACAAGAGTTGACAGTTACAGAAGCATGGGAGGGAGGGAACTATGGGAGGGAGGGGCGAGCTACCTCTGTTTTGTTTGAATTCGAATGTCAACAGAAGTGATGTCAACAAACTTGCATAGTGCACCTATAAAGCTGGGGTTTTTCTTCAGAAATAGAGCTTGTTTTTCATTTAACGCCAGAAAACTTATTCTTACGGCCACTTTCTTGCCGCTCCTGGATTATGGTGATGTTGTGTATATGAATGCCTCTGCTCACTCCTTACATCTGTTGGATGCTGCATATCACGGAGCTTTGAGATTCATAACCGGTTGTAAACCCCTCACACATCAATGTACATTGTACTCTCTCACAAACTGGTCATCACTTTCCATGCGCAGAACCACTCACTGGTATCTTTTTATCTATAAATCCATCATCGGTCTGCTCCCCTCCTATCTGTCCATGTATATGACACGGAAACAGTCTGATCGTAGCCTCCGGTCCCTGGACTACATCACTTTTGCCATCCCCTCAGTCCGTACTGAACTTGGCAAAAAAGCGTCTCCTACTCTGCCCCTGCAACCTGGAACATGCTTGAGCAGAAGCTGAAGCTGTCCAGCTTTACTCCTCAAGTGGTCTTCAAATTACTTCTAGGAAGGCTGGTGAGAGAGTCTGTGGGGGTCTGCACATGTACTCACTAGTTAATTCTTATTTTTGCACTTTTGCAATTATTTTAATGTTTTGTGTTTGTCTCTTGTACGTTCAGTTAGTCTGTAACTTTGTGTTTTGCTGCTGCCTGTCCTGAACAGTTCTCTCTTGTAAATGAGACCCAGGGTCTCAATGAGATTTTCACCTGTATAAATAAAGGTTAATAAAAAAAAAATCATCATTCAGATTTTTTTTTTTTTTCAGGCCAGCCCGTTTAGGTTTGGTTGCTAATAATAATTGTTATTATTATTGTTGTTGCTGTTCAAACAAAGCGAAAGCATGCTGTGCTATTGTGTCTTGTATATAAGGACCAGAAATAATTCTGAAATGTATCACTTTTTTCTAGAAGTAGGCTATTTGTCATACATCGACCTTTGTTTTGCTCAAAACAAGTGATGTCATTCTCAAAACTGAGGAATTTTTGTACACCAACCGGCTTGTGTTGTTTATTCTACTTTCGCCACAATTGTCAAAATCATACGGTATGCTTAGCGAAAAACTTCATTTTCATGATTTTGCCCAAAAATTGCATTCAAATGTGGACCATTTGCCTCCGCTTCTACAGATATATTCCTTTGTAACAGCTGAAATGTCCGTAGCTTTGTGCAATAGTGCAGTTTTTAGTCCTATTTTGATTTGTTACTATGAAAGAGCTGTGTTTTAAACGTCCAGAGGGTCAAAGTTCGACTCGCACGGTTGTTTTCACGTTGTGCTTTCTCCTGATCATAATCGCCATACTCACAAAAGATTTTCATCATACATCGGTAAACACAAAAATTTTGCCTTCTTCAAGTTCACTTCCAATCTGAAGACGAAAGTAGACAAAGGTAACTTTTTTTGATGTTTGCAACTTGGTGACTTCAAGAGGAAGTTGAAATTAGCCTGGAGTTAAAACCTGGTGAATTAATACAAAGTGCCAAATGGCTAACATGTTTGGAACTAGTTCAGAGGTCTGCACTTTTCAAAAAAGAATTTACACCCTTTGAGCATCCCTCAACCAAGCACAATCAGTATTCAACAGACTCGTGGTATGAACAAGTTTAATTGATAATTGGATTCAGTTTCACTGAACACACCCAGGCATGATCACGGCTCACCCTGCTGAATCTAAATATCATTAAACAGAACCTGTCTGGCAATGTGAAGCAGGCAAAAAGCAGCACATGATGCCACAATATAAATAAATTCAAGAATAAATGGGAAACAAAGTCAATGACATCTATCAGTCTGGAAAGGGTTACAAAGCCATTTCTAAGTCTCTAGAACTCCATCGAGCCATGGCAGGAGCCATTATTTACAAATGTTTAAAACTTGTAACAGCGGTGATCCTACTGGCCAACCAAAATTCCCCCAAGATCGCATCAACAACTCATTCAGGGGATCATCAAAGAGCTCAGACTAACATCTAAAGAACTGCAGGCCTCACTTGCCTAAGATGAGGTCAGTATTCACGATTTCACAATATGAAAGATACTGGGCAAAAATGGCGTCCGTGGGAGAGCTTCATAGCAAAACCCACAGCTAACCAGAAAGAACACAAAGGCTCGTCTCGCATTTTTTATCAATTTGCAGAGGTGTTCTGTTATGTATTTGAAGTGTAGTGTAAATGTATTGCACTGAAGAGATTAACACCCTTTCACTAAAAGAAAAGGGTATATTCATGGATGTTTGAATTAAGCACAACATGGATATTAATAGAAAGCAGTTAAGGTACAGTGATATTTGCATAGAATGCTGCAGCAGGGATTTGGGAGTAGCCAATGAATCTAGAGCTGATATTGGCCAAAAGGCACAAGAGTATGCATCTTACCAGACTGGCTTCAGCCCCACAACCATGAGCACCTTCAGAGCAATTCTGCGGTGCAGGTTCCACTCCTCAATGGCAGACGCCATGACCAGGCCACTGAAGAACAGGAAGTTGGTGTCCAGGAAGTACTGAGGGCAGACCTTTTTCGAGGGGAGGACTCCCATGGTGGGGAAGAGGCAGATGGGCAGGAGGGCGGTGACGGCCAATGGGAGAGCCTCCGTGCACCAGTACATGGCCATCAGCAACAACACATACATGCATTTCCCCTCCTGACAGACACATAGAGCAGGACCTCATTAACGGGCACAGCTGTCATTTGTCAGACTTTGTCAGAGAATAGAATCCTTCTGAATAAAGAAACACAACAGTATAGTTTAAGTTTGGCATCACAGAGACATAGGCATGGCATTATCCCTTAGAGCGCTGAAATAAATTTTTAAAAAATATATAAATTTAATTATATTGAGCTGTTGAAAACCTCTCATGTGGCGACTTGTTTAAAAGAGCTCCCTTTTGCGGGAGCTCTTTTAAACAAGTCGCCACATGATAGGTTTTCAACAGGTTTGATTTTGATATCTTACATCACTGAGGAACGATAGCTGCATTTAGCACTCTAAGGATTAAAACATTGGCGGGTCTCCCATTTGCAGTTCTCTCCTCACTGATGCAACAATGAACAAATGAACAAATCAGACATTGGCCTAATGGGAAATAAATCAATGTAGTGCCATTGGAAATCAGGGTGGGGGTAGATAGACATTATGCAGAAGCAGATATGTGAGCTGCCACATCACAGAATATTGCAAGAATTGTGAATTAAAAACATTTTGCTTCCTAGAGCCAGCAGTATTTATTTTCCTAGTTTTTTTTTTCATTCAATTTTCAAAATTGTTTTTGATGGCTGTTTAATGATATTTTTTATTAGAATATTGCATTTTTATGCAAAGAATGCGGCATTAATGACACATCGATGAGGTGATTCTGAAACACTTAACTTGAAAATGCTTTATCGTGACTTAATGTTCCATAACAGCATTCGATGATCGCAAAATCTTTCTCAGACATATCTTGTCGGAAACATGCACATGTCAAGCTGGAAGGGCACTTGGTAGAGGGCAAACCTCCGCCACGCCATACGTCAGTTTTATTGGTTCTGGATCCACAAGAATATTATCCAAATCACCTGGATAATAAAATCAACTATAATCAATTCCACATTAGGGCAGATTCTATTTAATGCTGAAGTTATATGAAAATATGTTCATTACATAATGGACAATCATTCTGTTCAGGTTTATTTTAACGTCTTCCAGATCTAGAATCCAGATTATGCTCCAGATCACTTCCAAAATTGAATCAACTCATCTTTGGACTACCACCTATCATCCTATTAAATTTTGTGCCAAACCAGTCATAACTTTTGCATTTATGCTGTTAACAGACAGACAGACAGATAGACAGGTAAGCAAGCGAACAAACAAACAAACAGTGGTGAAAACACAACTTCTTTGGCGGAGGTAATCAAAATAGAGGATTTTTTTTGTGGCCAGGCAGTGTAGCATCCAATGATCACTCAGTTTCTCTCAAACATCTTTTGTCATTGAGACTTTCACCAGTTAAAAAGCAAGCCTTTTTGTGTATGAGGCCAGGTCGCTTTTTCCATTTCCTATAATGGCTGGCAATGGAGAGGACCGTGCTTAACGTATATAAACCTAACTACCATATTCTGAGGATAATAGTTTTTGCTATTTTGATATGAAATTGTGTTTGTGACATGTGAGGTGTCAGACAAATTTGTTGACCATTGGACGCCATTTTGGAACATTAAGCCACATCGTCTTTTTTTTTTTTTTTCCTTTCAAGGGGTTTCAAGAGGGAGGAAGATCACGACCATATTCCTTGGATTTCCGTTTTGATTTCTTGACGGGTGGAATTGGGCTGGGCGGTATATCAATATTACGATTATCTTGATTATCACGTGACTAATATCTGTTTATCAAAAATCGCATTGCGTGACTTTTTTTTTGAAAGCACCAATATTTGTCCACACAGTATCGACAAAATATGGATATCGAGGTATGCGGTCAAAAAAAAAAACGTGATTTTTGATTTTGTCTATATCACCCAGCCCTCAACGCCCTTGATTTACTGAGATCGTAACCCCTTACATTTTCATTTCCCATGGCAGGAATTGTATTACTATCATAATGTGAAGTTAGAGGGTTAAAAAAGGGGGGGGATCGGACTAATCGACTAATTAAGGCAAATCAACTGCTTAATAGAATTCTGGTATTGCAATTGTGGTTGCAATGAAAACCAGCATACCCCCAGGACCGAATTTGAGAACCACTGTTCTAGACCATCATCTTAATAATTACGCCTTTCTTTGGGCATGCAAAATCCTGATGCATTATGGGACACCCTTAGCCGGAGAGCTTACTAAGTGAGGATTCAGTACACCTGAGCAGGTGATAGATTAGAAATGGGACAGTCTCCCGCATTGAGCCAGTGGCGCGGGAGCGCGCACTCAAGATCGCAAGTGTGGATCCTGGGACGAAACCATTGATAACTCCTGTTATAAGATAATCATACTTCATTACTATCCCAACTTATTTAGATTTTTTGAATTGTTTTTCCCATAGTCTGGTTTGTTATGACAGTGACGGGGCTGAGCCGTTATTATTATTATTATTATTATTATTATTATTAAGGTTCTACTTGCTGCCAAAAAGATTATTTGAAATGGCTTTGACTATGAGAAACATACCTTTTTTGCCGAAGAGTTTAAGATCTCTTGTGCTGACGATACTACTACTACCATTGATAAACCAATAAATAAAACTAATAGTGATGTGAAACCATTGATTTGTTGCCAGATCCTAATAATAGCGATCAAAGTTTTCAAAACGAATAATTGAAAAATAAAGTTGCATACCTTATCTGGAAGCGCAAATATTACTGGAAGAAACAGCAGTGGAGAAAGAACGACTACCAGCTGTTTTCGGACGCTCAGCAGTTTCTTAATGAATGCCAAGAGCGCTCCCATTGCAAGTTGAATGTATTTCCTCTTAGGTCGACTTTCAAGATTGAAAACCCACTGCTGAGAGCTAAGACCTTAAAAAGCGGAGTCCACTTTATCTTTGTAGCTGAAGTACCCATGCAGAAGATTAACCATCGGTTTACAGGTTAACTAAAAACTGGGTAAACCTGTTTTGAGATGCACGACTTTCCGCCTCTCAAGAGAAGAAATTGGAAGAAAAAGCCCCCAAATTCCAAAGGAACTCGCCATGGCGCTTTTACCCATTCGCTCATTTTTTAAATTCTTCGGGTCATTTTTGGGACGCAACATGTGCCCCCACAGTCTCATCGGCGTAATGCCAAAAACTTCCTGCGTCCTGTAAACCAATGGCGATGTGTGAGCCGCCTGTCTCGAAAGCAGCAAAAGCTTGTCATTACAGGAGACCCACACTGCCCATCAGGCTACTTCCCAAGTTTATTTGTCTCCATTCTTCGGTTGAAATCAGACAATCCTTCGAGAGATTAATGTCACGGTGCGTAAAAAAAATGCAGTTTTGTTGTGCAATATTAATAAATGATCTCATAAGAACATTTGAGAACTTTCCACAAAAATTTTAGCAACATGTTCTTGTAGCGACACATCATTAGAATTTGAGAAAAATAAATAGTTGTACCGTGTCTGAATTTATGGAGCACTATACAAATACAGAGATCTCAAAAGCAAACTCTTCAAAATGGTTTAACTCTTCTAGAACAAAGGAAATGCATATTTTCTTGGTTTTATCCTGCACTTTCTGATTTGAGGATAATCAGCGATGCAGTTTGTTTCAATAAGTATCATGCAGCTCTTGGAAGTTCTGGCTCAAAGGACTCTGAAATTAGGCTCCAATTTGTTCAGCAACTACACTTCAATTGGCAAAATATATGATGTCATAAATTATCAGTCACGGATGGCTCCACCCCTTTTTTTCTACAACGTAGAATCTTTAAAATATGAAGTTTCAGCCTTGGCAAGTGGTCACAGGAGATAAGAGAGGGACACTGAAGTGGCCTACATATGCACATGGAGGCTACAGTATCCAAGTTATGCTACTTTGCTACTCCGTCGGGACCACGCACCAACACACGCAAACATGGACAAGAGCTCAAACAGGGACAGGAATAAGATGGACAATAGAGGAGGTTAGCTTTCGGCCATTGCAGTGTTCATTGATGGGTAATTATACTTCAAACAGGCGACAGAAACAATACAGACCTGACTCTACAGCCTGGGAAGAAAGCATTTCAAGTATTATGCACAAATTGCTCTCTTTTCTTTTTGTGGTCATTTCAGTTAGGACAGTTTCTATTGTCTGTACCACAGGCACATTAATTGCAAAATCAGCAGGAGGTGCCAAGGTTTTTTTTAAACAAAAATGGATAAAACTGGATTTTTCACAAAGGATTAAATGTGATGAATCAAACTTGTCGTCATGCAGCTGAGCGAATCCAGAAGAAAAACCTGTTCCCGCATGATTACTGGCCATCGAATGGTTTTTGTCGGCTGGTTTTTCTCAGGATGAGTTGGTCTTGCCCTCAGTCTATGAATGTCAGTCGCTGAGTGAGTGAATGAGTGAGTGACTGACTGACTGTTTGAGTGAGTGAGTGAGTGACTGACTGATTGAGTGAGTGGCTGAGTGACTGACTGACTGTTTGAGTGAGTGAGTGACCAATTGAGTGAGTGTGTGAGTGACTGACTGACTGATTGAGTAAGTGAGTGAGTGTGTGAGTGACTGATTGAATGAGAGAGTGAATGACTGACTGTTTGAATGAGTGAGTGACTGACTGACTGATTGAGGGAGGGAGTGGCTGAGTGACTGACTGTTTGAGTGTGTGAGTGTGTCAGTGACTGATT
This sequence comes from Gymnothorax javanicus, assembly GCA_029692085.1. Classification (NCBI taxonomy): domain Eukaryota; kingdom Metazoa; phylum Chordata; class Actinopteri; order Anguilliformes; family Muraenidae; genus Gymnothorax; species Gymnothorax javanicus. Next base: position 80,640,889 of record CM056203.1, on the reverse strand, counting down.
GAGTGAGTGACAGACTGGCTGACTAATTGAGTGAGTGAGTGCGTGACTGACTGACTGATTGAGTAAGTGAGTGAGTGTGTGACTGATTGAGTGAGTGAGTGAGTGAGTGAGTGAGTGAGTGAGTGAGTGAGTGAATGAGGGAGTGAATGACTGACTGTTTGAATGAGTGACTGACTGACTGACTGATTGAGTGAGGGAGTGGCTGAGTGACTGACTGTTTGAGTGTGTGAGTGTGTCAGTGACTGATTGAGTGAGTGACAGACTGGCTGACTAATTGAGTGAGTGAGTGCGTGACTGACTGACTGATTGAGTAAGTGAGTGAGTGTGTGACTGATTGAGTGAGTGAGTGAGTAAGTCACTGACTGACTATTTGAATGAGTGACTGACTGACTGACTGACTGACTGTTTGACTGGTTGAGTGAGTGGCTGAGTGACTGACTGTTTGAGTGAGTGAGTGAGTGAGTGAGTGAGTGACTGGATTACTGATTGAGTGAGTGGCTGCGTGACTGAGTGAGTGAGTGAGTGAGTGACTGACTGACTGAATGACTGACTAACTGATTGAGTGAGTGAGTGAGTGAGTGAATGATGAGGTTACACCATTGGTTTGCCGGCTGAGAGTACTTTCACCCTTGGCTATTGCTCATTGCCCTCAATTCCACACACACGCAGTCAACAGTCCAGCCATACATGCATTTTGACCTTGTTTTGCTACAGATTCCAGATTCTACATGCTGAACTGAGAGAATAATGAAATGTTATCAGAAGCTTTAAAGCACAGGCTGGCCTTGCCATGTCTCATTTACACAGTCTCATTGTGGAGTTAATAACCATGACTGCACCGTCCTTTATATTCTTCACTGCAATAAAAAGACAAAGTTCACCATCATAGATAGACTCTGGGACAAACAGAAGGTATAGAGGAGTTTAGAATATGGTCATTTGTTACGATTCGGGGACAGGGAAGGATTGGCGATAATGCTCAAGTGCCCAGAGATATTTACCAGCCACAAAAGCGAGAGGCTGGTATTACTTTCACCTTTTGTGTGTGTGCATGTGCACACGTGTGTGTGGGCTTGTATAGCTATACTTGTGAGAACTGATTTCCGACAATCCACAACGTTGCGGGGACATTTGAAATTTGAAATTTCAATTCAAATTTGAATTGAATGGCTCCTCGTTAGGACCGCTCCTTTTTTCTATTTTAATCAATGATCTGTCAAAAACCTGTTCAGCATGCCAAGTGCACTTATACACTGATGAAACTGTAATGTACACATCTAGTGCCGGCAGAACTGTAATAGAGAAATCCCTACAACATGAGTTTGCCACTGTTCAGAAATGGTTCTCCGCCAAGAAACTACTGCTGAACAAAAAGAAGTCCTGCAGCATGTTATTCGGTACCAGGTCAGCTCTTGGCATATTTCTGTTAATGATGCCTCACCCCTTGAACAGGTAACTTCTTATAAATACCTAGGCCTTTGCATTGATCTAGTGCTTTCCTTTAGACAAAACATTGATTCCATTGTTAATAAATTAAGCCGCAATCTTGATATATTGAATCGCTCCAACGATTGTTTTACTTTTCAAATACGGAAAAGAATTGCCACACAATTGTTATTACCTATATTGGACTATGCTGACATTGTTTACCAGAATGCTTTCAACACGTATCTTCAACTGCTGAATGTTATTTACAACAGTCTTTGTAGATTCATTTTAAGTTGTCCCTATCGAACTAATCACTGCTCCATGTACGAAACTTTGAACTGGCTACCTCTCAGTATTCAAAGAAACTACCATTGGCTCCAATTCATTTTCAAATGTATTCACTTTAATTATCCACCATACCTAAAACAATACTTAATACCATATATATCTTACTCCCTGAGATCCATCCAGCAACCTGTCTTTTTTGTTCTCAAACTTACAATGAAACTGGCAGACGTGCATTCAAATTCAAAGCCCCATCAAACTGGAACAATTTACCATCTAATATAAGAACAACCACCTCATTTCGTCTTCTCGAAAGCTCATTGTTGCCTATACTTAAAATACCATGTTGCTGTTTTTAATGGTAATGTCTTCCCACTATCAATATCTCTAGGCTTCTGTTACTCTATTACCTTGTCAATAGTTCAGCATCATTGTCTTTTTTTGAATATATTTTTAATCTATTCATTAATCAAATTTTTTTCTTTTCTTTTTTTGTAGCAATCATTTCTATCAATGTAAACTTACTGTTTCTAAATCCTCTGTATTAAATACGGATGTGGATGTTGTGGGCTTATGGGAATGATGAATGGGTGGGTGATAAATGAGAGCCTAATGTATGTAATGTTCTGTATATTGTGTTGCATGCGTATGTTTGTGTATTGTTGGACTATAAGTTTTGTGTTGGACCCCCTTGAAAACGAGATGGTTCATCTCAAGGGGCTATTCATTAATAAATTTTAAAATTTCAAATTACATGTGCTGGCTGATGGGGCTTTGATAAAAAGAAAATTGACAAATTTTAATACTTCATAATGAAAAAAAAAGCATTTTACAGGGTTTAGAGGGGTTTTTGGTGACCATTGATGCCCACTCTCTCCTATATTGATGAACTCATGCCAATTCCCACATGAGTCAAAAGTTGATTTGCATTCAAAATATGATTATTTTATTATTTGAGTGTGCAAAATTTCAAGAGCTTGGAGCACCACTTGGAAACCAATCTTATTTGGCTCATGGAAAGTTGGTCATTTTAAATACTACAGTCAGATGTAAAATGCTTGTAGTCAAGGATTTCATGATGTTGGAAATGTTTTACCCCGAAGCCATTTTTGAATTCTCAGTATTTTTCAACTTCAATTTTGAATTTTCATGAAGACTTCTTGTGTTTGCGGCCCTAAAATTATGATTTAAACAAAATGAGATGCTGTTGTAAATGCTACGAGTACCTTCTTTCATTTAAGTTATTTATCCACTCTGTGATGCTCAAATATTGAACTTTGAGGCCCTTCATAGGGGAAAACATAAATTGCCAGATTTGGATTCTGCGCAAAGGAGTCAAGAGCTCTTGCAACAGCCATGAGAGACATTTCTGCATTGAACATGCTAATGGCACACCCCCTGAGGATTCAAGTCATCTGTGGCATTTTGTACAATGGCTGAAATGGGACTTTTGAGGTGACCTTTATTGACCAGAGGACAGGGTGTGCCTGGGCAGGCCATACCAAACTTCATTAGCACTGGATCAGGCCCCACCTGTCTGACAGGCCAATTTGGACATGCGCATGAAATTTGCAATGATGTGGCAAAGGTGACGTAAATGCCCACAAACTATAAGCAGACAAGCTTGGTCACAAATTCAACCATGCTAAGTCAACCACAGAGATAATTTTGCTGAATATTGAAATGATTAAGCGGCAGCGTTCATATTTTTGTTCAGCGTAGATACATGATTTAATATACTGAGACAAAGGACCATGAAGGTAACCAACAGTGGCTCAAAATATACGGTCTGTGCATTCAGCCGAAGCTCAGGAGACAACAGTCATTTTTAAATATCAAAGGGACCTCAAGACCAGTATGCTAACATTCCAGCAGAGAACCTGAACTATAGATACCATCAAATGCAACATGTTGGCATATCTTTAGGGGTATATAATCAGCTGGGTCCAGGCCCAAGGACCCATAGTAGAAGGGACCGATACACTAGGAAGCAATTGGAATACCATGGCCCAGGTACAAGTCCGTCGGCTCATGCGAGAGCCCTCTGTCCCTGAAAAAGGTTTGCTACGCCACCCTTTAGCTGTCAACTTGGCTTTGGTCACCCGCGTTACACTTGTAAGGTAGTGGCACTTGAACTTGAAGCGCTGCCAGATCTTTGTTTTTGTAGGTGATGCTTGCGTGTGGCACTAAATTCTTGAATTCTTCAGTAACTGCAGAACCATGCATTGTCAAGCTACTCATTTCATACACATAAGCAAAGGCACTGATTTATTTAAATTCCAGTTCTGCAGCCTACGTTTATTGGTGGACATTTTGTCAGCACTGCCACTGCTTGATGGAAACAGCCGCATTTATAGCTGTGTATGTACAAGCAAAGCATTCTCGCAAGGCTAGGTGAACCTATAGTACATGCCGTGCACGGCACCCAGAATTTCTTCTAAATAGTCACATTGTATTTGCCTCTCTTTGTAATTTGAGTTCATTCAATGTGCACTATGTGATAATTTGCATGTTCAAGTGTGCAAATGACCATTATACAGCGCCAGGTGTTCACGAGTGCTGCTCAACACCATTTAATCCACTGTAAGCTTCAGGCTACTGAGATTTCTCTGAAAATAGCCGAGTCGGTTCGCTAAGTCTGTCATTTAACTGCATTTTCAAACTGAGGCTCAAGGACAAAGATCCTCAACGAGAGCCCAGTGAGAGTAAAATCCACCGTTTCCGCAGTAAACCACTTTTTTCTGTAATTTCATTTTTCCGGCTGCAACTGATAGCTGGTAGCAGCCATTTAGGGCACACTGTGCTGTGCGTGCGCCCTTTGCGCGCTGACGTCGCCATCTAGTGGTCAGATGTTGCACACTGCACCCTTGTCAACGAGGTCAGATGTGCATCCCCCGGCAAAAAGTATGGAATCACTGCACTTAAAGGATGTTTGTACAGGGTTTTTTTTTTTTTTTTTTTTTTTTTACTCCACAGGCACATAAACAATTGGCAGATATGACACACAACTATTTTTGTTTTGTGTCCCATCAGCTTAACATTTAGGCTACATGAAACACACTTAAATCCACCAGCGAAACTGGATAGAGGTTATGCATTTGCCCTGCATTTGTTTGTTTGTATGTTTGGTCACATAATATTAATAAAGTTCTTACGGAATTTCAGTGAAATTTGTGGAATGGGGGGTCACAGGTGAAGAAGGAAGTGATTATATTTAGTGCTGGATAGGTGACAAATTTCAATACTTAAAAAAAAAAAAAATCCAACAGTTGGTTAATCTCCAAAACCAATTACATTCCTTCATGAAACTTTATAGATTTTTGGATTGTATTTAGCATTTGTGCCTTTTTTTACTTTTTTTTTTTTTTTTTTTAGCTTTTGACTGTTTATAATTGAAACCGTATCAAACTTGGAAATGTCAGGGAAGTGCCTGGGCTATATCTGTAAAATTGTTTACAATTATATGTTCCAGTACCAGTGTTCTTTATATCCTAGTCAATAGTACAGTTAAAAATTCTGGTGTTTCAGATTCCGAAAACCTGCCAGCAACCTTTTGGAAACTTACCCAACTGGTTTCGGGAGGCATCCATCTTCAGGAATAATTTCCGGAAACTTCAGTTAATCATATAGGAAATTAGACATAGAGATTAAAATGACGCAATGACCTTTGACTTTAAGTGACCTTGAAAGGTCAAACCAAAGTTGACCAGATTATAGATGGCTATTTCTCAGAAACTACTGTAGCGAGCCACTTAGTTGCTAGTAATCACATGCGTATAGGAACTCATTGATGGCGAGTAAAATGACATCATGACCTTTGACCTTGAGTGACCTTTGAACAGCTGATATATGTGTGAGAGACAGGGTTACCACGCTTGGCACTGCATCTTGTATAATAGTTATATTTGTCGTGGCAAAGGTGCTGCCATCTTACACAGCTCAGTGGATCCCACCAAGTTTCTTCTGCCTGAAGGCTGAGACTTGGCCTTGGATAGACGTTACAGCAAGAAAATGATCAAAAGTACACCTCAAATTCCATATTGAAGTGATTCATGGACAACAAAATGTTCTGCAATGGCTATCTCAGTCACCTGACCTCAATCTGATCAAAAACCTGTGGGCTGACCTGCAGGAGGTAGTTAAGAGGCACAAACCTTGGAATGTGTCTGATCTTGAAAGGATCTGCATTCAGGTAATGGTTCAAAATCCCTCCAAATGTGTGACTGCACGTCGCCAAACGGTAAGGGAGAAAAACTCCATGCTGTTATGCTTGCCGGCCCGGAAGTGGTTGCACTCAGTGTTAAATCAGGGGTGCCATTAATTGCGAAACCTTGATTTGAAGGAAATTAATTTATAATGGAATCAATAAATCATTTTGGTTAGTTCCATCGAAACACGATTGAAGTACAGTTGGCATGTTGACATTTTCAGCTTATCTACACAACGTTATTGTTTAGTTTTTCATTGTATTTTAGAGCAGTTCCAGTCAGGAGTGCCAATAATTCTAGAGCCCACAGTGCATGCTTTATTTGTGTTGTGATATTGATGCACTCGCCGTTTTGTCAAAGTTCACGAGAGGTAATAATCAAACTGTCTACACTTCCTCCTCCCTGTTCTAATTTTACAGAAGCCAAGAAAACTTTTGCAATTCAATTACCTGTTGCATCTAAAAACAAGGTATATCAAAATAATTTTGTTTGTTAACTTGGCTGACGAATTGTAACACTAGGAATGATATTTTAACGAGGGCAAATCACATCTTCCCTGCATCACAGGCACCCGGTTGCTGAAATGGTTGTCGGGTGAATGTTGTGCGTCACTATTGAAGATGCATGCTGAGCATACAGTATTTCTTCAGGTCTCAGAAGGTTAGCAACCCAATACTGTCAGAAATTATTTCCCTAAAAGTAAGACTTCTCTGCGGTTGGCATTTTCATCTCATCTGTTTTCATGCACAAAAAAGTAATAATCAGAATAAAGTATAAGCTGCCACTGACGGATGCTTTTATGCACCAGTCATTCTACCGAGAATCATGCCATTTTTAATTACGACCAGAATGAGTCTCAGATCTTTGTCAAGGTCTTTGGCAGCTGAATGAATGCAGGTCTTCTCCTTGCTCCTTTTGTCACACAAAGGACTCCAGAACGACTGATGATTCCCTGATGTGATACAAATAAATTTCCTGTCTTATATCATCTGATTTTCGTCTTACTTTGTCCTACTTACTAATTTCTTTTGGCAAGTACCGATCCACACAGCCCAGAGTCTGCGCCACCCTGCCTGAATGAATTGTTGTTGTTCTTTGTCACACAGGCGTAAAGACGACTTCCAGTTAGGGAGCAACATAGTCATTCCAAGCAAGCGCCATTCTTGCCACAATAAAATGGCCTTAATGCCTATCTTATTCTCGAGATCTGCTGAATCTTGGGTGTGAAAATATTTTGTCTTGCTATGAGTGACAACAATAAGGCGAAAAGCTCTGCCAGAACGAGCACTGTCATATGATAGTAGCAGTCCCACTTATAATTCAGTTTTCATGAGTTGTCATTTCATGGAAACAAACGGCCACCTGAAGGACAAAAGAGCGATTCTTCCACTTCCGTCCAGTCATTTAGACCTTACTTTTGCCAAAATGCCGGTTAGTCGTTGTTCAGTTGAATTGAGTGACCGACAAGGAGGTTAGCCATGGTTGTGCAGATACAGAATCCCGTCCGAGAAAGAAAACCCAGAGAGGAGGTGACTGTGAATTTGTTGTTAACGTTACTAGCCAGGACCGGAGTGGGACTCACTCATTTTCAGCCCTGGAGATTTATGCCTCAGACCGGCGGTCTTTTGTGAGCGGGGGGGGATGGTTCATTTTGTTGAGCGGGGGGGGGGACAAAGTTAATTTCGTTCAGCTGGATATGACAGGACACTGGCCCTCGCAGCCCCAAACCCAACCGGCCCATCTGGAATTGTCCAGATCCTCCTGATTAGCCACTCCGGACCTGTTACTAGCTACAATAGACCAGCCGGTAACCACAATGACTAACAAAATAACTGTTTGGTAGCTAGTTAATTGGCACTCAGGCAAACACAATTTCGATTGCTTATTAACATCAGTTAGGAACAACCCGAAGTGCACGGGAATAAAATATCTGTGAAAACAAAGCTAAACTGAACTACTGCCAGGAAAATTTAGTCCATCTTACTCAGATCAAAGCAGCTTTGGTTGTCTCAGGTGATCTCCTTCTAATGGAAAGTCCTTTTCTGTTCAGGGAAGTTGTTCGCTAAAATGACAGTTTTCATAATCAACTATCAAAACCACTCGGCGTAACCTAGTTCTGTAAAATGGTCTTTTTTTGGCGTTTCTAAAAAATCTCCCGTCCACATGGCGATGTTTCTAAAAATATCTGCGTCCACATGGAGACGCCTAAAACGACCCAAAACGCTGTAGTAAAATTTCCAGGCCTGTGTTTAGCACTGAATGGCGCTGTAGTGTTTCTACGGACCAATAACGGAGAAGAAGGCGGCGAGCATGCGTGTAAAGCACGAACACAAGCATGTTATCTGCCATTGTTATTGTTGTCTGGCGCGTTTGGGCTTATGGTCAAACGATAAAATACTTAAGGGTTTTCAAAAAAATTTGTTCTTGTGTGGACGGGCCAAATGTTTACAAATCGCAACAAGGAAAATTCTACTTGGTACGTGCTTCAGTTTTCATGAAATGCCATAACGATGGCGAGACTTCATTCGCGGTGAAACAGGAAGCTACAGGCTAATACTGATTTGTAGTCATAGCGCAACCAGCTGGTAACAGGAAGTAAGCCTTGTGTGACAGACATCATGCAATTAAAATTGCATTGTGTGGTCTTGACTTGATACACAGGCACATAATGCAGGTTTGGTGTGTATTTACAAGCGCCATGCAGTGGACTCAGCGTTGATACAAAATACGTTATATGTTATGCCCATTGCTAGCACTCCGCACAGAGAATAACATCTTACTCATTTGCGCAGCGTCCGATTATAGTAAAATTTCACAGCCACGTTAAATGGCATCCTCCCAGCACGTCTGAAAACACGAAGGTAAGAGGGCTCGATCACTGCCGCTCGCAACTGTAATTATTATGATTGGCATTACGACTGGACAGATAAATAATACAACAAACGAGATCTCCAAAAACACAAACCTCCTCCAAATAAAATTTAGGAAATGAAATTTCAATTCGATAGGCAATGATTTCATCAATGAATGCAAATTCCAAATTAATTAACATGCCGTTTATTTGCATGAAAAAGCAGTCAGCTCAAAAAAGGTTTTGTACTCGCAAAGGTTCACAAGGCCTTATATGTCTCTGCTGGAAATTTCTTCTGTTCCTCTTGTTTTATACAACTTTTTTTAAAATATGAAATCATGTAGCGTGACAAATGGCGTACAATAGCGAATCAGAAGGGAGGCAAATATTTACTTCACAGCATATCACAAATGTAAATTGTGCAAGTAACTTAAAAGTTAATCGCCAAAAATTTGCCGCACACCATAAATCTGAATGACTCCAAATTCAGTGGTATGAAAGTTGAACAGGGGCCAACAAAACTCAGCTTGAACTACATTGCGGTAATGAACAAATTATTTCCGAATTAATATCTTGAAGAATTTTCAAGATATTGAATATAAAATGTAAAAATCTGGCCAAAGGGGGAAAAAAACACACATTTTTGGCATTACATTGGAATTTGGCACATTGCTGTTCATGCCAAAAATAAGATGATATAAATTCCTTTTCTGAACTAGAATCCCAAGGGATGGCTTCTCATCAAATGACTAACAAAGCAGGGAAATAAGGACTGTAACAATAAAAATAACATCCATCGTGTGGCTGAAAAAATTTTTTAAATCCTTCAACTTAATGGAATTTGACTGTTCAACCTCTTTGTAAAGGTCAGAACAGAGGATATGGCTACATGTTCTGACGGGTTAGAATTTGTACCACAGAGATATTGGACTTCACGAGACTCACGTCTGTACTATCAGACAACTCAAGGGAAACAGACAAAAGGGTATAGGAGATGAACCCAGGAATTTAATAAACAATCTGGTTCTTAAATAACTGTCATCAATTCATCAAAGGATGAATAATCTGTTGAGTGCATTGCAAGTACATTGAGACTTGAGAACTCCTGGTTTCAAATTGATCATAAAGGCCCTGTTGCAATGATTTAGATTCCTTTTATCCATTTGTCGACCTTGTAAAAGGAACTCACAAAATAATGACAGTGAAATGCTTGTCAGGTTCTGAAATATTTTCTCCTTATTGTCATGAATACATGCAGCTTCCCTCAACACAAATATTTCATGATGCCGTCGCCATTCATTGATTTTCATTTCTGACCTTGGGTGCCAAACATACAGTAAGCACATTCATTTGCATGAGACCACATCTTTTTTTTCTTGTACTAGACCTTCACTACCTTTATAGCAGCTGGCAAAGCTACTTTTTTATGACTTTAGGGGAAAAATGAAAGACAGCCCTGTGTGATGTTGGCGTTTCCTCAGCATTATATCCTTATGGAGGTAAAATCTTCAGCCTCCTCTAGAATCTGCTCAAAGCCAAGAGCTCTCGCTGCGTATGGAGCAGCTGAATGGTCTGTCTTCTGCTTTGAGAAAAGGTCTTCTGGAAATACACAAATACACACACACACACACACACACACACACACACACACACACATATATATATATAGTGCTTAACAAATTTATAAAAACATGAATTTTTAAGAAATTTGTCAAAAACTTGTTAAACTAAAAATTATTTAGTTATTTCTTTGTCAAATAACAAACTGAAACCACTAAATAGTCCTTATTCACACATAAAAACAAAAAAAAAATTATATTTTGTATGGCCTCCTTTGGCCTTGATAACAGCTTGCATTCTTGCATTCAACCACTAAAACTAATTTTTGTGTTCAGGAATGCAAGAAAATAACTGTTATTTGGAATCTTAATCAAAAAATAATAATGTACTTAACTATTTTTTCTGATTTTTGTAAAACGGTAAATTTGAAAATTCATGGATAACAACAATAATTATATTTTAGCATTAAGCTTGCACATACTAGTGGATTAACCATTACAGAAACACAAAATATGATTATGGTAATTACCAATTCTGTTAATTTAGGGCAGCTGTCGCATAAACCTTATATTGGGTGGTGGTCTAAAAAATTTAAAATTTTTTAAGTACTATATATAACAGTGTGTGTATATTATATATATATATATATATATATATATATATATATTATATCAATAGTACACCAACATCTTGAAACAATTTATAAAAGAAAGTATCAGAGTATCTGCCAATTAAATCTTCCTGCACCACTCGACCATGCTCATGTCGACACACACCTGTTAAAACCTCAGACGTTTCCTCTCCACAGCTTCAGTCTCAGGCTTCTGGCATTGCTTATTTCCACTTGTCACACTGTCTAATGCACCAGCCGGCTGGACCATTTCAATGAGAAAACAGTTGCTTTAATGCAAAGGTACAACTCCCACTGCAACAAGTCCAGTCATCATGTTTTAAATGGAAACTTGTCTATGCTGAGGGAGAGGAATGTATTCACCTCCAAACACTTCAGCAGACGAGGACGCGCTCGTGTAGGAGTATATTTCTCTCTCCCAAAACATGTAGGGACTGAACAGCAAAATGTCCTTCTAATCTAAATAAAGACTCGGATCCATTCGCCATCCAGAGTTGCACAGACACAGACCCATTTACCCCCGAGACAAAGCGATTGTGGCCCTCTGAAACTGCATTAAAAGTTCATACAAAACAGTCCTTTTTATTGTCGCTTGCCTGAATTTTGGCATTAATAAACTGTGGCATTAATCAATGCATTGTAGAGCAAGGAGAGCTTATGAGGACAGGTCTTCAGACAAAGCTAAATAAAGAACACAAACCCTCTTTCCCGAGACCATATTGATTCGTTATTGGGCTGGGCTTTTTCTTAACTCGTACAGGAGTGCGTTTCTCAAAATCACAGATGCTAACTTACGTAGTTGGGCTCATTGACTGTGAATGGACGAACTATGTAAGTTGCTTACTTAGTTAGCAACTATGCTTTTGGGAAATGCACCCCAGGTCTGCCTGGTCAAAATAATCTCAGTAAACAAGTCAAACTTTGTTCTCCATACTTCTGAAATAGAATGTCCTGTTCTCATCGTGATTCTGGCCCTCCCACATTTTAAGTGAAGTTTAAGTCCATCCATGGTCTGCATTATCATCACAGAACACAGCACACAAAACAGGCAAAAGTTTCTGAGTGAACTTTCCGCTAAATAAATATTACAACACAGCTCTGAGAGCACAGCATCCCCCGCCGGAGCAGTAACGGCGATATGCGCACCATCTGTCTATCTGCAACATAAGTGCAAGTTTCAGGGATGCCCCATGAAAACTGTAGGAGGAGTTGATTTTACCTGCAAAGTGCCTTCCAAGACTGACAGACAGACAGAGGGACCACACCATGACATAATCCCCCTTTTGGGCTTTTGCCTGGCAGGGGATTAAAATTAAAAATATAAATGAACGCGGCGACTCATTTCCGCAAAAACGCGTGCCTCCTTCGCTCTCTATGCAATAGGTAAGTGACTGTATCAGGCAGTTTTTTGTTGTTGTTGTTGTTGTTTTTATGAATGGTTAAACGTGTGCAGTCAGTTACACAAATATCTCCAACAGTCCATCAAATTATATGTCACAGAATTTGACATCATTTCTATCTCTCTAATTGAGAGCAGAATTTAAAACTATAGTGCAGAAAATATATTGTTAGAGGAGACAATATACTGGTCATCAGTGACACCACCGAAGGCATGAGTTCTAAACATAAATACGCATAAACCTGCAAAAATAGAGAGAACCACATCGCAAGCATACAAGACACTGAGCATATGGTTAAAGCTGAAAATGGATTTCAGAGTAAATTACTGACTTAAGTTCTTCCACTAATCATACATGGTCAAACGTTGCGATGCACAGCATTTGTCCAATAGGATTACTGAAGCGGGTGGCTTGTTCTACTCAGCCTGTGGGAACAGCTAGGAGGGGCACCCATTGATGCCTCAAAGGAGGAGGAGATGCTTGCTAATAGTGACGTCTGTCGATGAGTATAAATATTTAGAGCAGCTGCCCTTAACCGATTCACACATTCTGCAACTGTAGCTGTCGAGAGCTGCAGAGGAACGCCGGGGGCCGAGAGGTGCAGTCAGTCTTTTTCGATTTCTCTCACCCTCCTGCTCTCCAGTCAGCGAGGATGAATGGTTCAGTCGGCGACTGTGAACACTTGGGCGATGATTAGAGGAGACCGCCTCTTTCCTCAGGAGGTTTGACCTGGTGACCACGGCGGAGTCGAGATATGCCAAATGAACAACACCGAAGGGCTGCAGATACTTCTGGACCTCTCATTCAACAACACCAGGGTGGCGAATGACTCAAGCAACAGTAGTACTCCTGGGCTGTGCGAGCAAGTCCTGATTCAGCCTGAGGTCTTCCTGACTCTTGGCATCGTCAGCCTGTTAGAAAACATCATGGTAATTCTGGCAGTGGTCAAGAACAAGAACTTGCACTCGCCCATGTACCTCTTCCTCTGCAGCCTAGCGTCAGCTGACATGCTGGTGAGTGTCTCCAATTCGCTGGAGACGGCCTTTATCGCCGTCCTCAACAATCGCTACCTAGTGGTGAGCGATCGCTTCATCCAGCTCATGGACAACGTCTTCGACTCCATGATCTGCATCTCTCTGGTGGCATCCATCTGCAACCTGCTGGCGATCGCCGTCGACCGCTACATCACCATCTTCTACGCCCTCCGTTACCACAGCATCGTCACGGTCCGCAAAGCCCTGCTGGCCATCGGCGTCATCTGGGCCGCCTGCGTGGTCTGCGGCATCATCTTCATCGTTTACTCGGAGAGCAAGACGGTCATCGTCTGCCTCATCGCCATGTTCTTCACCATGCTGGCGCTCATGGCCACGCTCTACATCCACATGTGCCTCCTGGCTCACCGGCACGTCAAGCGCATCGCTGCCCTGCCCGCGCAGGGGGTGGTCCGCCAGCAGACCTGCATGAAGGGTGCAGTAACCATCACCATCCTGCTGGGGGTCTTCATCTGCTGCTGGGCCCCGTTCTTCCTCCACCTCATCCTCATCATCACCTGCCCCAAAGACCCCTACTGCATCTGCTACATGTCCCACTTCACCACCTACCTGGTGCTCATCATGTGCAACTCCGTCATCGACCCCGTCATCTATGCTTTCCGCAGTCAGGAGATGCGCAAGACCTTCAAGGAGATAATCTGCTGCTTGGGTTCGAGCTGCGCATTCCGCTGTAAGTACTGACTGGTCCACGGGAGCTCTCGAGCCAGCTGAATGGCGACAAACGCCGCACGAATAACGTGTGTGTCTCTGTGCAGTGATACTCTGTCCGCTATAGCTTCCACATGCTTCTATATTTCACAGTGATATCCTTTAATATGTCAAGACTGTATTGTAAAAAAAAATAATAAATGAAATACTTGAAATGTATTGCTGCTGAGTGGCGACAAGGAGCTGTGATTGCTTTCTAGAAAGTGCCATGTGCTAACATGTACATCTCCTTGCAGAGATACTCTGTCTGTAGTAGCTTCCATTGTCTTCTATAATTATTTGTTGGCTAAACAAGCATCTATTGAAATTAAGCAGCTGCATCTGATGGCAAATTGCAATATTTTATTTGAATGTTTGATACATTTTTTTTTCCTGATCTGGCAGAAATTGAATTGTTTTATGACAAAATGGGTTGAGTTTATTTATTTATATTATTTATTGGCTTTTGCTGACAAATGTATGCATATATGTATGCATTTATTTATTTATTTAGGCTTTTGCTGACAAAGGTTTTGTCTGCTATTAAAAAAGTAGCAGTTGATGAATAGATGTTTGTGGTCACGTTTGTGGAACCAGTGAAGCCATAAAACCCATATGTTCAAGCTGCTTTGTTCATTGATAGACAAGTGAGGGACCAACATGACTGTGTAAGCATTGCATGCAAGGCAATGATATCCTTTAATATTTCAAGACTTTAATGTAAAACATTATCAATGAAATTCTTAAAATGCATTGTTCCTATTGTGCAGCTGTCATTGGACTGGCCTCAACAATCAATACTGATTACTTGTCAGTCACAAAAATGTAGAGGGGGTCCTGATTGACAGTTCAAACTTTGCGACCTATTTTACAGGAAATCAAAGGAATTTAAATATTCATCAATAAACAGTTGATTCCCATTTACTGTATATGCTTGATTATAATGAACTGAACAAGGAATAACCAAAAGTAATAAAAAATGATATTTGAACAGTGTTATAAACAAAGCAGGTGTTAAAAAGATGAACTATCTGTGTGTTCAGTGCATGCAAATAGTCTTGGTTTGTTTATACAATTCTAAAAGAATGCATTAAAAATGCAAATATTTTCATGTGTAGTTTTACAATGCTTTGCAATAAAAAGCTGAATGGAACATGATCGTTTTATCAGTTACTATTATCTTGTACTGCACTGCACTATATGCTGTATCATGTTCTGTTTTGAAAAAAAAAAATAAATAAACTGCAAATCTGACATGGGGTGTTTATCAGCATAGGGAGTATGCCCATAAGCATCTATCATGTATATGCAATTCATGCTTTCTTGCAGATGTCAATAAATAATGAAAATATTGTGCGTGCCATGTCTCTTTCAGTCTACGTATCCATGATCATAAGGGATAACGTGCAACAAGCCAATCAATATTGCAAAATAAACGCCGACAGGGTGATGCAGGACTCCGATCTGAAGTGGTCTTGAATCACCCTGACGGTGTTTATTTCGCTATAATCCCCAGCTCACTGCACATTATCCCATTTATTGCATGACTACTTACTTAGGAAATCAATACCTTGAGTCAAAATATAGATTTAAACATTATTCTATTAATTTAATATTGATTTTATTACTTCCTCTAAAAAATAGTCCATAACATTCTCCATTCAGAACTGCCACAGGTCCATAGCAACGGGTCTGTTTGTCATGGCAACAGCCTGCTTTTTAGAAATAACTTGCCATAGAATGCTGTAATTGACCAATCAGATTTGAGTACTCAACAAAGCCTTGCATAAAAGAATTAAAATATACAGTATAATTCAGCAGATAAGTGTGCTTTAAATGAAGAAACAGAGGCTGGAATTTCTCACCTCGTGCTGCATTCACTGAATAGAGCTCAACACTGAAAGCACAAAATTTTCAAAGGATTCCGTTTCTTTGCCCTTCAACAACCACAAAGCGCCTTTTCATCTGACTCACTCAAGGTGACGACTCATCGCTTCACCCCCTCCGCTGCTGTAAACCGCATCACGGTCACTTGCAGAACTGAGGACACTGACCAAAATTATGCGAACCCTCAACCTTAGGCTGTTTTTATGGTTTCATTGAAGAAAAATCCTGACGCTACACCATACACAACAAAAAGAAAATATTACCAAGCTACTTATTCTTGTATATAGACTTAAGCGCTAATTTCTTATACCTTTCTATTTTTTTTTTCTATAAAAAAAGGTAATGGAAATACGTGTTTTAAATCTAAATACAAGACTGAAATGCTTGGTGAGATTTTGTTTTTCCAGTCTGCAGTGACATTCCAGATGATTCATTTCAGCCTGACAAAAGGTTCCGTCCCCAGAATAAGGTTCGCACATACAATGCAGTGAAAAACTATAAGCTCCCTACCCGACTTATTCTAGCTTTCTATTTGTCAAACTTAAATGTTTCAGATCATCCAACTGATTTTAAGATAAGAAATAGACAATGTGAGTAAACACAAAATGCAACTTTTTCTTAATTTCTTATGACTTAATTAACCTCATTTCACCTCTAAATAAATAAATAAATTGACCTCAATTGAGGTTAAAATTCAGGGTCCATCCTTGCAGCAGATTGTATTCTGGAGAAACAGGTCATGAAAGGTTGACAGGACCTGTAGCTATGACATCATCAGTTAACTGCGACTAATGATTATTTGAAAATGAAACGAACAACTGGGTTGAACCCAGTTTCACTCAATCCAGGGTTTACACTTCAGACTCCAAATCTTTTTCCTGGATTCCTCCTGGCCTTACTTGTGGCCTGCTCGGTCACATTAAGCATGCTCGAGTCCAGTGTCAGACAGCCTTGTGTGTCTCCCATTGTCTAGTGAAACTTATAAGTCATTTCAGACTCAAATGTCTTAAAGTTTCACTGGACAATGTCCGAGTCGGAACAGAGACAGTGACAATTGTTGAGAAAGAATCGGAATTTGGCTAAAATACCTACACTGTATGTATTTGGCTAATGAAAATGCTTTTTTTTCCCTGATTGATCTCGCCATATACATACATCGATCAGACGTAAATTTATAACCACCTGCCCAGTATTGTGTCGGTCCCCCTTTTGCTGCCATAACAGCCCTGACCCGTCCCGGCATGGACTCCTGTAAAACCTCTGAAGATGCGCAGTGGTATCTGGCACCAAGACATTAGCAGCAGATCCTTTAAGTCCTGTAAGCTGTGAGGTGGGGCCTCCGTGGATCCGGCTTGTTTGTCCAGCACATCCCACAGATGCTCGATTGGATTGGAATCTGGGAAATTTGGAGGCCAGGTCAACTCCTTGAACTCTTTGTCATGTTCCTCAAACCATTGCTGAACCATTTTTGCAGTTTGGCACGGCGCATTATCCTGCTAAAAGTAGCCACTGCCATCAGGGAATACCCTGCTGTGTTTTGCACTTTTTAGCTTGCAGACCAGTCAAAGTGCCCTCTCTAACCCCGGTCATCCTCTACTAACGTCCCCCAATGGGCATCTGAGCTTCAGAACTGGACCTTAAAGCAGTTGAAAAAGGTTGCCTGATTCAGTGATCATACGCTTCACATGGGTACATGTGCACCAGGTACCTGGGAAAAGATGGCATCAAGATACACTGTGGGAAGAAGACAAGCAGATGGAGCAAGTGTGATACTTTGGGAAACCCTGAGTTTGAGAATTTAAGAGACATCTGTTCGATCGAGCTGTTCTGGCACCACATGGGGAACCTTCATGAAATTCGACCCGTGGTTTTATTCTTGTGGCTGATCAATGTATATACAATATACTGTAAATGACAGCTACAGCATTTAGCCAAAACATAAAAATCCACAAGGCTTCAAGGTTGCTCCAAGCCAGTGATGGTGACGACCTCCACGGAGGGGCCAAACCATGAACTAGAAAAACAGTGTCAAACATTATAGAGGGGTTTCCATCAATTCTCGGTTTTCAACAGAGTCCAGTAGACACGCTTTGCAAATATAAATAATAGTTGGCTTGTTAGAAATTTATATAGGGTACCATCAATGAAATGGCAAACCTCAGTCTGACCCACAAAACATTTTCAACACAGAAATGAGGCATTGTTCCACCAAGAGGGCAACATTATGTAACATAAAGACAAGCATTCATGAGAGTACAGATAGGCGAAAATGCCAGAACGACTTTTCAGATAGTCATAGAAGTACGCAAATTTAACACAGGAACTGACAGGATTGGGTTAATTTTATTCCTTTACCTTTCACTGTGTGTACAGAAGATTAAATTACGTCATCGCTTGGACATACCCTGTTCAGGCAGCAGATGGCACTGATGAGTAATAGCAAGACAATGAAGCCTTGTCCACATTCTCCCGGTTTCTTATCTCCTGATCTTCTTTTTGTCAGGGTAATTCTCCAGTTAGGGAACGAGCTCATGTCCGGTGACTTTAGGAGCAGGCCGATTCAAAATATACCTGTTAATTTATAAATCACTTGTTTTAAATGGTTTACCAGGTCCCAAAGAAAAAATATCAATGGCCCAATAAGTGACTTACTTCTCATGCCCTCTTTTATATTCACAGCCAAACTTCAGAGGGAAGTGAAATTTTCCTGTCTGAGTTAAAGGTGTCCCTTAAACATTCAGCATTTCTGATGCAAAACTGTTCAGTTGTTTGCTCATTTTTATGCTTTATGCCAAGATCATTATTTTGTCAGATATTCTGCTCAGGTGGTGGTCACCTGGCATCCATAGATTTCTACTTGTGACTTAAATTACCCTTGTCCTGAATTTTAATCAACTCCGTTACAACTACATTGTGCTGCTATCTATTTGGATTTCCCGAAGTACTCATTTTATTTCGCCAATCACAGCCCTTGTTACATCTGGTTAACTTCAAAATGGAAGCATAGCCTTCCTTGCCAGATTTTACATTTTCGTAAAAAATTACAAGAGCGCCTTAATTCCCCCATCACCTCTGTTACACCCACAAATAGATAAGTTGTCATAGAAACCAAAATTATATAAGATAATTCTGGAGACAGAGTGAAAGTCACAAGAACGCGATCTCGGGTTCTGGTACTGAGGCATTGTAGAGATGCATTACAGGCAAAATAAGTCAAAATCATCAACTCCGTTACAGTCAACTCTATTACGATTTTTCCGTAAGGGAGTTGATGATTTGCAGAAAAAAATCATAAAAATAATGCAGCCATGGAGGCTACAGGAACCATTATTTGCAGCGAGATCGTTAGAAGTGATCTCTGATTGTTGAATGTCATTTGGGCATCTTTCCCCCCATGATAATTGAACTGAAACTAAACTAAAATATCCTAAATTTTATCTTTACAGGCAAAACTGAAGATGCCGAAATCAGCCACGGGCCGCATGCGAGAATACAGTCCAGTTGATGAACTGATAGCATATCGCTTGAAATCTATTAATTGTTGATGTACAGCAGTAAAGTTTGGGACAACCCGCATTTTCCAGATCAAACCTTTACAGGTTGCGATTTTCAAAAAAAAAAGTGTGAAATTTCAAAATTTCCTTCTTTAAAAGCCTTTACTTTGTTTTGTGTCTTATGAACATACCTGTAATCTTTTGTATTTTGAAATGTGAAACATTATTTGTGCCCTGAAATTTCTATTTTATTTGTTAAACTGAGTAAATAAATGTTTGAAACGGAGTCGACACGGTGACTTGGTGTTCTTCACTTATCATTAGAAAAATCATTTTGTTGAAGGAAAAGTGCACTACTTTTATTGGTCTGGGAATCCTCTGATATTCCCTTCTTTGAAAACAAAATTAATTTAACATTCAAAGAAGGCTATTTTCCCACTGTTTGGAAAGTCCAATTTGTCCCCTAACGGAAGAATTACCCCAATGCATCTCCTTTAAATAAATTTTCTTAACAGGCTTTGCTTAAATCGCATGCACAATACAAATAAGTACTCATATCACAAGGAGTTATATTTATTTCACCCCACGGAGTGGGCGAGAAGTACTGTTTTTAGCGGCTCTGTGTGTTTGTTTGTTTGTCTGTCTGTTTGTGTTTCTGCACTTGCCAATATTTGCGTGAATGGGGTGAAGTCTGCCATCTCTGATTGCCTTGTTCTGTCTGTTTTGGGACATTGCATCTCATCGTTATTGGAGAAAAGATGTCGCATGAAAAACGTACTGGCATCTTCAGCAGACCAAAATTGAAAATCAACGATTCGGTTTTCATTAATTACCTAGAGAACGTTTTGTTCGCTTGCATCAGATAGGGGGATGTAGGGCCCACAAATATAAAAATCCACCACAAATGTCATAACATGTCAACCACAAATGTAAAAACTCATTGTGCAGCAAGATAAGTTTTCCTGAGAATTACAATCCTTAAAATATTGAAAGACCCTAATTATCTGCTTCGATTTGCATGATGTCCGCGTGTCTTTTCCCTCATTTAGGAGCGGGCGTACAACTAACATTGTGAATCAATCCTTTTTACACTGCGTATTTTGACAAAAAGAAAAAAAGAAAACAAAAGCTAGAAATGAGAAGAACAATGTAAGAAGGAGATGTAAGGGTTTGTCCTTGCAGTCCCTCCCCCTGCTGCATTCTTCACCTCCACCTAAACGGGCAACAGGTGTGGCTCGTTGAGGTGGAGGTGAAGGGCTGTTTATTTAACGGTTGGCCGTGCCATTACTCTGTGCAGCAGCATTCTGATTTTTAAGGCCTGTTGTGTTTGTGCTGCTGCTCCCCTGATGTTTGGTTATTGATTTTTACTTGTTTAATTAAAAGTTTTTTATATTTTTACTCAGCCTGTGCGAGTGGGTCCCTTTCCCAGCTTTTGGGTCCATGGTCCCAGTGCCCGCCGGTTTGCTGTTTGCAGCCGGCAGGAGCAAATCCATGACAGGAGAAGCCTGAGAATGAAAAAAGAACAATAGAAAGGAAGGAAGGAGAGAAGGAAGGGAAATAACAAACAGTATCATGCAAGCAATGACTTTTTACATTTGCGGTTGACATGTTTTGAGGTAAAAATAGAAATTTTTACATTTGTAGGCACAATGTTTTTACATCTGTGGTTATTTTGACATTTGTGGTAGATTTTTGCATTTGTGGGCCCTACATGGGTTTCGTAAACAGTATATTCTAGTTTACACTATTTAAAACAAAACAATTGCATAACAACTGAAACTTTTGAATTTCAGAATAGTCTATGAAATATATAAATCTGCAGGATGGTAGATCTGAAAGAAAATAGTTGTATGCCAGCAAAATACAGTTCCAGACAAAACTATGGGCACACCCACTTTTTTCAAAGTTTACAAATGAGAAAAATAAACAGAACACTCTTTACAAAAATAAATTTTAATTTTAATAAAAATAACCACAATTTGCAATTATTGCAGAGCATGATCATATTTTTTCCCACTTTGAAGGCAGTCATATGGTTCTGTGGGTTCGCTCTAGTTCCCAAGCTGTGCAGCTGAAAAGTTTGCCTCTCTTTTACCTTCCTTTGTCCAATAAATCCCAAATAAGCTTGATTTAAATTCAAAGTATGGACAATGGAAATAATGTGTTGGTCAGTATTTATCCAAATATCAATCTCAATATTTTGGGCATTAAACTCGAAGGTAAATTATTCTTTCTTAACATTAGACAATTTATGCCTTACCTCATGCCATTTGAGGTTTCTGCAGAGGTTTAAATTTTGCCAAAAACACTGTTAAAACAAGTTTAAAGTTTCCAACTTTTGACTGGTACTGTACATGTAAATCATGAATACTACTGGTCAAAAATTTTGGAACACTTTACTCATGTTTTGGCTCCACATTTTAGTGAAATATAAATTCACTATATCAGTTTTTTTTTTTTGTAAAACAAAAAGCATTAAAATTTCATTTTTCCACGTCTGACAGCTTGAGCATTATTGGTGTTCTAAAGCTTTTGAGTGTAAGAATACAGTATAATATTTATCTATCTATCCATCATCCATCCATTAACAAACCCAATAATTCCTGATCAGGGTCGAAGGGGGACTGTAACCAATCCTATCATGCACTGGGTGAAAAGGAGAAACGCACCCTGGACAGCATGTCAATCCATTACAGGGATCCCCGGCCATTCAATCACAGCCTAAGACAGTAACCTGCAATTCAGAGTCTCGCCAGACAGGCAGGTCTGCGGTACATGCCAGGAAACCAGAGTGTAACAGAGAAGAGGTGCAGAGAAACAGCGAGCCCCCTACAAAAGCCCCTGCCCAGATCTGAATCCAGTGCTTTCTGATCGAGAAACAACAATGCTACCCATCTGTGCAGCCAATATGCACGTGCACACAATTAATACCAATTTACTTACACAGACGACTTGTTTATGAGTACAATTAAATTCAAATGATATTCAAACACAATAATGCCTGATTTTTTTTTTTCATCTAATAAAAACAATACTCCAGATCTCAGTTCACAGCTGGTGGTTATGTTTCCAGTTAAGCAAAGAAAGAGAAGTCTCTCATTTTCTGAAAAGTGATGTCTTGCAGTCCGGTAAGTAGTGTGTAATTGGGAATGAGACTCCGCCCCACTCAACGCGTGATTGGTTATATCTGTTCTCCTCCCCCCAGAGGTCTTATGTCCACTGGTTCATTCTCCTCTCTTTTCTCTTGGAGATTACGAGCAGAACCTGACGTACAAGGTGACGAAAAGATATAACCGATTCTCATAGCCATAGAAATTTCACAGGCATGCAAGTCATAAAAATTGACAGAATAACAAATGATTTAAAAAAAAAAAACCCATTGAAACAGCAAATATATCAAAAACATGAAAACAGTATTGGAAGTTAAATAAGATTTTACGGTGCATGGCTTAGATTAAAATCTGCCATTTTTTAAAATTATTGTAAATTCTAAGCAAAAATCGCCATCAAGATGATACTTACCCAGACGGAAAGGGCGCACAGAATAATTTTAGCAAAGGCCACAACTGAAAAACCGGTTATGATCATAACCAGTGAGACCTCCACCTGGTCTATGCTGAGATGATGGGAGGTGTTTACGCCAGTCACAGTGGTCAGAGCTTCAGGTGTGGAGTCAGCTGACACAGGACTGGCAAAGGTGACACATTCTGTGCAGAAATCACATTCATTTAATTAAATGTTTATAAACCTTATAAGTGCTGTGCAGGAAACATCTTGAAATCATCCTCATTTCTCAGTGGTCTGGCTCTGAAGAGTCAACCACTTGCATTTTTTCCCCACTGATAAAGACAACCCACCAGTTCCTAAAAATGCAGTTTCGAATCCACTATTTGAGGCCTGAAGAAACAGTAAATGAAACAATGGAGTGAACTGCAGAGTCTGAGGAAACGTGTCATTAGCTCATGATCCAGCAAGCGCTACCAAAACGCACTGGATGGAGCCTCCCCTGACACTGAGCCCCGTGCCTCAAAAACATGGCAAAATCCACACAGCTAGCAAGCAAAGTGCCTAGCGAGCTAAAGACTGAGAAACGAGTGAGGGAATACAATCACGAAAGCCAGTTTCAAAAGTGAAAGGAGAGACAAAGTTTCCGAAAATAGTGTTTTTAAAAAGAAGTACGAACAGGCCAAACACTAGTTATTCCACTGAGCAAGAGCCGACACCAGTTAATGCTGGCACCAACATGCCACCAAACACCACTAGATCTGAGTTAACCCAAAAAGCATAATGTGGCCTCTTTAAGTGTCAAGCACTACCCCCAAATGTACAAAAACACTCTTTAAAATAGCCGAGAAGCTGAATGTCGGAAACAAGTTAATTGTTAGATGAAGCATCAAAATTGTGGAATG
Source organism: Gymnothorax javanicus (assembly GCA_029692085.1). Lineage (NCBI taxonomy): Eukaryota > Metazoa > Chordata > Actinopteri > Anguilliformes > Muraenidae > Gymnothorax > Gymnothorax javanicus. The sequence goes on along the minus strand of CM056203.1, from coordinate 80,616,997 downwards.
AACAGCCAAAAAATATGTCCCTGATATGGTGAACCTCACTGAATATGATTTATGTAAGATTGGATCTCCTAAACAAAAGCAGCTGTGAATACGCTCCATCGTGATAAAGTGATAATTAAAATATTTCCTTCTCTGTCGCACACATTACCTGATATGAAAAGATGCACCTTTGAGGCTTCGTTTTTATAATTCAAATTTGCATGGAGAAAACACTCATAGAGCCCTGAGTCCTCAGGACCAATGCTGGGTATGAACAGGCTCTCCCCAGCTTCAAACCAGGCCGTCCGGGCGCCCGGGTAAGGTTTCACCTCACCGCCAGTTCTCCTGATAATCCCGGACCGATTACCAGCCACCTGCAAGAAAGCAAATACAATTAAAGAAAGGCCTAATAACAATCACCTACAGGAATGCAAATAGATAAAAAGACGATGTAATGTTCTCCGAGAGAAATTCCAATTCGGTGAGGATTTCCAGGAAGATTGTCTGGTTAAGGTGTGAGCGAGGAGGAGCCCCACCATCACAAATTACATCCAAAGTCACAGTGCTGACTCTAGCCGATTGTGCCGGCCCTGGGGCCTCATTTATTAATGGCGCACACGCACAGACAAGATGCGGACGCTACTTTCTTTTCGGATTTCAGAGTTATAAAAATAGATGTGACTTTATAAAACACTCAAAATTCATAGGACTGTGCATATGTGTGCAAAATTCCAAGTTGTATCAGATCATGTAAGTAAAACTTGCATGCAGTTCCGCTTACACACCATTTTAATAATAATAATAATAATAATAATCTTTATTGCAGACTCGTAGTCCATATAAGACAGAAATGAAAAAGTTAAAAATACATATTATGCTATTTACAAATAGATATGAATTACTTAGGCACAAAGCATAGGCACACAGAATGCAAGAGACACACTATTAATACAGTAATTGGTTCCAGTGGTTTCTCATACGAGACAAGTAAAAACCTTCAGCTAGGAAACATCGCACTAGCGAGTTGTCAGAATTCAGGAGTCGACATCTGAACCTATACACATTCTTACGTATCAGTTCACTAAATGACAAAATATGGTGAGATACAAAGGTTCCTGGTGCACTATGTCGACTAGTAAGACCTAATAACCACCTAAATGCATTATTATCACAGACGACCAGTTTTCTCATACACGACTTAGTCAAGTTGCACCAGAGGGCTGGACAAAACATATTTATACAATAGGTCTGAAATAAGTGGTGTAATGTGGTAAAAAGCCACTAGATGGCAGTATTGACTTTTTTTTTTTTTTTTAAGCCCAATCTAAAGCTAGGTTGGGCATGTCCCGGGCATGCCTCAGAGGGGGCTGGACAAGAGTATATAAGGAGAAAAGGGCTTATGACATCATATATTTGGATTTTCAGAAAGCATTTGACACAGTACCGCATAAGAGACTAATTTTTAAAATGAGCTCCATTGGAGTTACAGGTGGTATTCTGAAGTGGATTCATAACTGGTTGCAGGACAGAATACAAAGAGTGGTGGTCAGTGGTATATCATCTGAACTAGGTAGGGTGGGGAGTGGCGTCCCCCAGGGATCGGTGTTGGGACCCCTGCTGTTCCTCATCTACATTAATGACCTTGATAGGAATATTGAGAGCAGATTAGTGAAATTTGCAGATGATACTAAATTGGGGGGCTTGGCAAATAGTTTAGAGTCCACTAAAGTGATTCAGGATGATTTGGATAGAATCCAGAATTGGGCAGAAATGTGGCAAATGAAATTTAATGTAGCGAAATGTAAAGTAGTACATGTAGGTAATAAAAACATTAGATGGGATTACTTCATGGGAGGTTTTAAACTGGAATGTGCTCCACAAGAGAAAGATCTGGGAGTGATTGTTGACCAAACCCTCACAGGCTCTAGCCATTGTGCCGTAGCTGTTAAAAAAGCCAATCGGATGCTGGGATACATTGCCAAAAGTATTGAGTTCAAATCCAAGGAGGTGATGCTTCTTTTGTACAACACATTAAATCCAGACCACATCTAGAGTATTGTGTACAGTTCTGGGGACCATACTTTAAGAAAGACATAGAGGCTTTAGAAAAGTTCAGAGAAGAGCCACGGCTAATTCCGGTATTAAAGATGAAAGCTATGAGAAAAGGCTGAAGATCCTTAATCTCTTTAGTCTTAGGAAAAGGAGACTAAGGGGTGATTTGATTGAGGTCTTTAAATATGTTAAAGGGATTAACAAAGTGAATTATGTAGGATTCCTTCGACCAAGTGTTGTTAGCAGAACTCGGGGTCACAAATGGAAGCTTACTAAAGGTAAATTTAGCACTGATATTCGGAAATATTTCTTCACCCAAAGAGTAATTTCGGAGTGGAACAGCTTGCCTGACCATATTGTTGAGGCAGAGACCTTGGGAGTTTTCAAGAGCAGACTTGACTTAAAGCTAGATACCATTGAGTCATTGAGTATCTGAAGTGATATATTCACGATGGTACAAAGAAACTGGCGAGCCTAGTTGGGCTGAACGGCCTGTTCTCGCCATTCATGTTATGTTATGTTTAAAAATTGAGAGAGTAGTGGTAGTTGGAGAAATTGCAAGGAGAAATTGTGGAAGGATACATTTTACCAGACCTGTCACTCTTTTCAAGACCTGTGAAGCTTTTTGTGGATTTTTGCCTGTGTTGGAGCATTTTCCTGTCCCAGGACATTGCAACATAGCAGCCCATCTCCATTACAAAGGAACTGTAAATATCTCATTTTTTATTTGATTTCAATCTTGGTCAGTAGGGTAGAGTGTTGATTAGTTCTAAGTGTTTGTTTAATTAAATCTGTTGAAGTTGAAGAATTTTGTCTGTCATCCCTTGCTGTCCGTACGCCATAACAAATTGACGCCATAACAAATTGGGGCCATAACAGTGGCGCGTCACTTCAACAGAACATGCAGAAAATCTCCGAATGAGCATATTACTTCTAATACATAGTGCTCGATATTGTCTCATCAAATCTTCACAGTCATTCAACTTGCAGTTCACAATATGCCCAAGGTACTTCACACTTTTTACATATTCAAATTTTTCATTATTGAGATAAAACTCAGGCAATTCATCAAATTTTACATTATTAGATTCAAATAACATGCATACAGATTTTTTTGGATTATATACAATATCATTGTTTTTAGCATACTCTTCACAGAGTGACAGTAAATGTTTCAGAGCTGCAGGAGACCGTGCAATCAAACACATATCATCAGCAAAGCTAAGGTTATTTAATGACAGATTACCATTTTTGCACCCATAATTAGCCTCATTCAGTTTAACTGTTAGCTCATCAGTATACAAGTTATACAGAAAAGGGGACATAACCCCACCCTGGCGAACTCCATTAGTGGCACGAAATGTTTCAGAGGTAATACCACCCCACTGCACACAAAAACGCTGTTTATATTTTATAAATTATATATATTTTTTTACCATACCTACGTACTTTTCTTTTTTTGAGCATAAGCAATATTTAAGTATGACATCCATGTACATTTTTAAAAATGAGGCCCCTGGACAGCAGAATAGATTTGGTTTGAGGTCTGTGGTCTCGGAGCTCTGACTCAGTCCCTGGATACTCGAGGTCAGGTTGCCAAAGCTGCAGATGAAGTCTCGCTTTGATTCAAACGACAAAACTATACCAGTGACTGTAGTGTCACCCATCCCCCAACCTTTGACCCTTCTAAGTTGCCAGCTAGTGGTACTACCTATCTTCAGTTCAGCAACAAATTATTGAAATGTTACCCAAAAGAAATAACTTGATAAGTCAGCCTGTTTCAAAAATTAAAAAGCTAATACCTGTGTTATTCAGCTTTAAATGAAGATGTCTCTGTTTGTTTATATTTTTGTATGTCTGTACTTCAGATTTAAAAAAAAAAAAAAAAGTTCATCTGTTCTACTTCGCACTTCCTTATTTCAAGGAAGTGGAGTATCGAGTTGGGCAAAGTCGTTCTTGAGCAATCTTGAGAAAGCTGCAAACAACAATTTCACCCGAGCAGCAGCGCTAAAAGCAAAGCAACCAGCCTGTTCCGACTCGGCACAGTGCGAAAAATGAAACAGGCCCTACACTACTTTACGCTAATATGACATGGTAGCCTCCAGCACATACAGCTTATTCTGCTTCAGTGTAGTCATAATGGGCACACACTAAAGATCACAAAAAATTAAAAAAATTGAGATCACTTACAGTTAGGTACGGAAGTATTTGGACAGTGACCCAATTTTTGTAATTTAGCTTTACTTCAGCGCCTTTCTCAGGAATATGGCATTAGCCGTTTAGGAAATAAAGCCATTTTAAGGCGTATTCCTAGGTTTTCAGAGGTTCAAAGGTAATTTGACCAATTGACATAATTATAAATATGAGGTTAATTTTTAATACTTGGTTTTGAAATCCTTTGCAAACAATGACCGCCAGAAGTCTTGAACCCATGGACGTCAACAATAGGAGCGATCTGATATAGCGCAAAACTGTCGTAAATCAGGAGATGAGATAAAGGAAGGGGATTTTTTGTCGACATCCGCACTTCCGGTAATAAGACCAGCTTCGCCAAGCCAATGCATGCATGAAGAAATGCGATGAGCATTTCGCAGCTTCACAGTCGAACACCATCGTGGATACGCAGATATGAACATGAAAATACCGCAAAATTCAAATAAACGCTACAAATGAGTCAAAGCCAGAGTTCACATTTTGGAACGAAACGCTATAAATCACTTTTAGCTAGCGTTCGACCGTGCGTGGATATGAGCGGAAGTTCACTCGTCAAAATTTTGACATTTGACCCGTGATTTTCTGCCGTCAAATCCGCCTGGCGATGTGCCGTATTGTATATCAGATCGCTCCTATTGCTGAGTTTCGTTCCTTGATATGGTTTGTCAGGCCTTTCCTGCAGCTGCTTCAGTTGCTGCTTGTTTGTGGGTCTTTTTGCCTTCAGTTTTGTCTTCAGTAAGTGAGAAGCAGCTCAGTTCTGTTCAAGTGATTGACCCGGCCATAAAGGACTATCCCATTTCTCTGTCTTGAGAAGTTCTTGGGTTGCTTTTGCAGTATGTTTTGGGCCATTATCCATCTTGCCGTGAAGCGCTGTCCTGTCCGTTTTAATGTATTTGGCTGAATCTAAGAAATAAAGTAGTGTGCAGTGATGATTATACACCACCACTTTTGTCAAAAAGTGGTCCTAATATATAACTTCTCTATAATTTTTGAAAATTGACTGAAAAATACTATTATAGGCAATAAGAACAAAAAAATAATGTTCATATATTGAGATCAAAATATGGGTAATAAACAAAAACACTGAAAACATCAAATTTTATAATAATTGAAAGGTGTTGCCAATTTTTTTTTTTTTTTTTGAAGGTTCATTCCATGATTATTTATGGTAAAAAAATTTATTTAAACTGGTTTGAGGCAAAATTATTTTGCTAAATTGCCTCTGATGGTCAGTTGTTCCAGTATATAAGTTGACATGAACTTTCACCAGTGTCATAATGTTAAACATGATGGCACGACGTAAGGAGCTCTCTGAGATTGTTGTTGCCGGTTCACAGCAAGATAAATCTGTGATGATATTAATGGTGCCAGAGGTGAAGAGATAAAAGTATCAAGATCTGCTGTTTCCAGACACCTGTGTGAAAATGGTCAGATTGGTCGTGTTGCTGCCAAGAGCTGGCAACATCAAAAAAAGACTTGAGTTTGCCAAGAAATTCAACAATTGGACACCACTGGATTGGAAACAAGTCCTTTGGACCGGTGAATCAAAGTTCTAAATTTTCTTACCCAAACACAGAACTTATATGTGCTGTAGAGTTGGAGAATGTTTCAAAAAATGACTGTTACTCCCCCTAAGTGAAACATGGAGGTGGTAATATTATGGTTTGGGGTTCAGTCTGCTCAAGAGGAGCCGGTGATCTCATGAAAATCGACGGAATTATGGATCAAAAGAAGTATCACAGCATCCTTGTGAGGCTCGCATTGCCATCTGGAAAGAAACTGATTGGTCGGGGATTTTATTTTCAACAAGTTAATAACCCTAAACTCACTTCTAAGTTGTGCAAGAATCATCTCAGTTAGAAAGAAACATTTGGTGACATAAAAGCTATGACTTAGCCTTCTCAAAATCCAGATCTTAATCCAACTGAGCAAATCTGTAGTAACATCGAAAAAATCTCTTTGGAATGAACTTCAAACCATATGGAATGGTTCAGCCAGCGAGAAAAAAAAATGTGAAAACTATGCCTGAAAGATTAAATCCTGTAATCAAAGCAAAGGATGGCCACACTAGATATTGCCTTTTTCTCTCAAAAAAAATTATAGTTTTTGTTTATACCGTATGTTGTTATCTATTTACTTACTTTCATCAATATGGTCCAACATTACATGAAATAAATACTTGAACAGTACTTGGTTTCTGATTTATCTTCATTACGTTAAGTATATGATCATCACTGCACACTACTGTAGTACAGCCACACACACTTCTGCACATACACTTCATACAGTTTGATTTAAATCTTGAAATGCCAGCTTTATTCTCGGCATTCCCACTTTATTCTCAACATTTTGATTTTATTCTCTACATTTCTACTGTATTCTTGGCATTTCCACCTTATTCTTGAAATGTAAAATGCAAAATAAAATCTCCCTCTTTTTTTTCTTATGCCTGGCCTCTTTCGTATTTTTGTGTCTGGTGAGTACATACCACTATATTCACAGCCTGCACACATTCAGAATTTTGTGCAAATGTCGCAACCCTGATTTTTTTGTTTGTATAAACTGAAAACCAATTTTTACTATAGTTTTTTGAGAGTCTCCCATGAGAAAGTAACATAACATAACATAACATAACATGAATGGCGAGAACAGGCCGTTCAGCCCAACTAGGCTCGCCAGTTTCTTTGTACCATCGTGAATATATCACTTCAGATACTCAATGACTCAATGGTATCTAGCTTTAAGTCAAGTCTGCTCTTGAAAACTCCCAAGGTCTCTGCCTCAACAATATGGTCAGGCAAGCTGTTCCACACTGAAATTACTCTTTGGGTGAAGAAATATTTCCGAATATCAGTGCTAAATTTACCTTTAGTCAGCTTCCATTTGTGACCCCGAGTTCTGCTAACAACACTTGGTTGAAGGAATCCTACATAATTCACTTTGTTAATCCCTTTAACATATTTAAAGACCTCAATCAAATCACCCCTTAGTCTCCTTTTCCTAAGACTAAAGAGATTAAGGATCTTCAGCCTTTTCTCATAGCTTTCATCTTTAATACCGGAATTAGCCGTGGCTCTTCTCTGAACTTTCTCTAAAGCCTCTATGTCTTTCTTAAAGTATGGTCCCCAGAACTGTACACAATACTCTAGATGTGGTCTGACGAATGTGTTGTACAAAAGAAGCATCACCTCCTTGGATTTGAACTCAATACTTTTGGCAATGTATCCCAGCATCCGATTGGCTTTTTTTTTAACAGCTACGGCACAATGGCTAGAGCCTGTGAGGGTTTGGTCAACAATCACTCCCAGATCTTTCTCTTGTGGAGCACATTCCAGTTTAAAACCTCCCATGAAGTAATCCCGTCTAATGTTTTTATTACCTACATGTACTACTTTACATTTCGCTACATTAAATTTCATTTGCCACATTTCTGCCCAATTCTGAATTCTATCCAAATCATCCTGAATCACTTTAGTGGACTCTAAACTATTTGCCAAGCCCCCCAATTTAGTATCATCTGCAAATTTCACTAATCTGCTCTCAATATTCCTATCAAGGTCATTAATGTAGATGAGGAACAGCAGGGGTCCCAACACCGATCCCTGGGGGACGCCACTCCCCACCCTACCTAGCTCAGATGATATACCACTGACCACCACTCTTTGTGTTCTGTCCTGCAACCAGTTATGAATCCACTTCAGAATACCACCTGTAACTCCAATGGAGCTCATTTTAAAAATTAGTCTCTTATGCGGTACTGTGTCAAATGCTTTCTGAAAATCCAAATATATGATGTCATAAGCCCTGCTCTGGTCATAAGTCTTGGTGGCCTCTTCAAAAAATTCCAGAAGGTTTGTCAGGCATGACCTTCCTTTACGAAAACCATGTTGGCTATCCCTCAAGATATTGTTACGTTCAAGAAATAAGTCCAGCTCATCTTTTATGATAGATTCCAATATTTTGCACGCAATGCAAGTTAAACTGACTGGCCTGTAATTACCTGGCTCAGTACGGTCCCCTTTTTTATATATTGGTATTATATTGCCCTGTTTCCAATCATTTGGTATTTCTCCAGTTTCTAAAGACCGTCTAAAGATGGCAGATAGCGGCTTATAGATGATCTCACTAACTTCCCTGAGCACTCTAGGATATAAGCCATCAGGACCCGCCGCCTTATCTGCCTTTAGTTGATGCAACTTGTCTAATACGACGTTATCCCTAACCTCAATTTCCGCTAAATAATCTTGAGCATTGGACAAGCCCTCCGGCCGAGTAAAGACCCACTCTAAGGTAAAATTCTCAACAAAGTAACCGTTTAAGGTGTCCGCAATATCCTTATTATCATATAGCAGCGATCCATTTTTACTCTTTATGCACTTAACCTGCTCTTTGACTTTCCTTTTTCTGCTACAGTACTGAAAGAAGCGCTTAGGGTTAGTTTTTGCCCCCTCTGCAATTTGTCTTTCATACAGTCTTCTAGCATTCCTCAGCTCTTTTTTTGACCACAGCCCGCATTTTACAGAATTCGGCCTTAGTAATCTCATTGTTATCCTCTATGTACATCTTATAAAGATTCCTCTTTTCCTCAAACTCCTACGAATAGCTGCTGTCATCCACTGAGGATTCTGCTTTTTCAGCTTACTTTTGGACACCTTTGGAATGAATTTACATTGTGAATCAAGTAAAACCCCCTTAAATCTTTCCCACATCTCATTTACAGACTCACAGTCCAGGAGTGTCTCCCATTTTGTTTCACTTAGATATGAGCGCATCCTGTCAAAGTTTGCTCGCCTAAAATTAAAATTTTTTGTTTTTGGAGACACCTTTTTAACTTCCCATGAAACCTCAAAATTAATAGTAGAGTGATCACTTGTCCCAAGTGGCTCCAGTACCTCAACATTGCTAATTCTATCTGGGTCATTACAGAGCAGCAAATCTAAAATTGCCTTCTCTTTGTAGGTTTATTAACATACTGCACCAAAAAATTATCATTTATGACATCTAGAAATTCTTCCTCCCCCCTACCCTGTCCTTTCACAATTTCCCAATCAATACCAGGATAATTTAAGTCTCCCATAATAATAGTCCCTCCTCCTCTACAAGCTTGCGTAATCCTCTTAAGGAGCATTTCATTGACTGTACTGTCCAAAGCTGGTGGTCGATAGCATACACCTATGTTTAAACCAGTCTCGTGTTTGCCAGTGAGCCTGACCCAGATATCTTCACAAGGCACGGAATATTCAATTTCAGGAATTTCCTGCACATTTATGTTTTCGTTCACATAGTGCTACACCCCTCCTCGCCTATTACATCTATCCTTCCTAAAGAGCTTATAACCTTCTACATTATATTCATCTCCATCCTCTTCACTAAGCCATGTCTCTGTAATCCCAACTATGTCATAGCCTTCACTAATCATAACGGCCTCAAGTTCTTGAAATTTATTTTTAATGCTTCTTGCATTTAGATAAAAACATTTCAGGTTATCATGAACGCTCTTCCCCTTCGATTTCCCATGCGCCTGCTGCTCAAAGCCTCTCACCATGCTTTTTTGCTTTAAAAATATATCATCAATAGTGCATGTAACGCCGTCAGCTTCCATCAGGGCAGTCTGCATTTCCCTCTGTGTAACACTCTCTAACCTCCCTGCCCCCCAAGTCCCTAGTTTAAATAACTCTCTGCTACCCTCAACATACGCTGACCCAGTGCAAAGGTACCCCTCCGGTTTAGATAATGGATGGATGGAAGATGCGAGGGTGAAGAAATTCAAGGTATTTTGGCAAAGGGGTTTGGAAGGGAGTCTGATGTCAGGGAAGTAGGGAAAATTAGGATTGGTGTTTTTATTTATTTTCATTTTTTTTTCTTTTTTTAAGCACGTGAAGACAATTCCATCCAATATATTCAGGGGGTGGTGGTAATACATCAATGGTTTGCTGACCGCTATTAAACCTGAAAAAAGGAGGAACCAGAAGGCGCAGTTTGAACGACACAGCTTAATGACAGCATTTGTTTGAGCCATGGTTTTGGGAAACACCTGAGCTTAGTTCGATTGCTACCAGCGTACAACATGATCTCTGTGTGTTGCAACTTCAGCCATCATGCTTACTATCAGAGTGATATCATTTGACTCTGGGCTACCGCAAACACTTCTCTTGCAAGAAGAGCTGTGTCTCGATCACTGGGCATGCTTGTAACTTTAATGTATTCAGTACTGCCTGTAAAAAAACATGAACTGAAGTGCCTATTAATATAATCTTAGCTAATCATTCATCATTTATCTATTCAGCTAATCAACAAAGCAATAAACATGGAATGCTACATAAATACAGTCTATAAACTAGAGGCACTCCTAGAGTGCAAACCTCCACCGAGGCAGCACAGTCCAAATCTTGATGAGTGGGAGCAAAGTTCAGTTATCGCGCGTCATAGGATTTCAAGATGGCTGCCGTGGCGGCCATATTGTTTGACAGATCGCGGTCAAAATCAATAGGGTCCCTCCCTGATGTAATAGCGACCCACCCACAAAATTTCAGAGATATCCATTCATTGGTTTTTGAGTTGTCTAAACTAACAGACCAACAAACAAAAAAAAAACAAATGGCACCGATCACATATCTTCCTGCCAACTTAATTTGGTGGAGGTAAAAATGTAGTCATGAACGCACATGACACTAGGACATGTGTGAATGGTGTATGTGCCCTACAATGGATTGGCGAGCTGTCCAAGGTGTCCTTCTGCCTCATGACCCCAGTGAGGAAGAAGTGGTTTAGATAATGGATGGATGGAAGATGCGAGGGTGAAGAAATTCAAGGTATTTTGGCAAAGGGGTTTGGAAGGGAGTCTGATGTCAGGGAAGTAGGGAAAATTAGGATTGGTGTTTTTATTTATTTTCATTTTTTTCAAATAAATCAAGCACGTGAAGACAATTCCATCCAATATATTCAGGGGGTGGTGGTAATACATCAATGGTTTGCTGACCGCTATTAAACCTGAAAAAAGGAGGAACCAGAAGGCGCAGTTTGAACGACACAGCTTAATGACAGCATTTGTTTGAGCCATGGTTTTGGGAAACACCTGAGCTTAGTTCGATTGCTACCAGCGTACAACATGATCTCTGTGTGTTGCAACTTCAGCCATCATGCTTACTATCAGAGTGATGTCATTTGACTCCGGGCTACCGCAAACACTTCTCTTGCAAGAAGAGCTGTGTCTCGATCACTGGGCATGCTTGTAACTTTGAACGAAGTAAACTGTTCAACTGTAACTCAAAGTCTAGAGAGTATTTTTCTTCTTCTTCTTCTATGATAATTGGCGAAGGCAAACAAACTTACACTCTTCGTCATCCCTAGGCTACAACATAAAGAAGCTTTTTGAATCCTCAAGTTTCCATAGAAAGCTTCTTAACCCGTTTAATCCCACTGGTCACATTTGTGACTGATCTTTGTATATTTATTTATTTATTTATTTATTTATTTATTTTTTAACTTCTAAAAGCTGTTGTTGACTTTTGGGCAAAGAATGCAACTTTGAACTGAACCATCATGAGATCAAAAAAATACATGCACTTTATGTGTGAGGGAGTTCGAAGGAATAAAATAAAATTCATGCACTTACATTGCAAGGAAAATAAGCAAAATAGATACATACAATGCAAAGCGAAGACAGATTGGCAAAGATGGAATAAGATTATAACTTTCAGTCAAGCAGATTGACTTTCTTGGGATGTACGTTCTGAGCATGCGCAGTAATCGTGACACACCTTTAAGAAATAATCGCAAGGCTACCAAGTTCTCCTTATAGGTCCATGAAGGCTACTCATTTCCAACAAGAGATGCACAGCTACTTTGTTTACATGCGTTTCTGTGGCTGTCTACGTATGAACGTAAGGAAATAAATGATTGGTTTGAGAAAGCAACAATCGGGATGAGACATGCATGCTGATTGGATGATATTTCGCCAAAAAATGACTTTTCACTTTCCTCTACTTTGCGCAAATTTAATTCTTGAAAAGTTTCATACATGTAATTTAATATGTTTCTAGACTGGATGTGTATGTTGCCAGGCGATGGGAATAAAAAAGTTCAATTTGGAGGTTCGCACTTGAGTTTAATAGCAGCATACACTGGAACCATGCAATAAAAACTCGTATTCCAAAATAAACAGCCATCGGTCAGGACGTCTATGGCCTACCTTGTACCAAAAGACAGATCGGTACTGCTTCGTGCGATGTGCAGCATCACAGGGCAGCGTGATATTTCCTGCGCACTCGGCGTTGAAAGATTTCAGACTCTCCGACCCCGGCAAGATCACAATGACGAACAAATATGCTGCAGCAGCACACAAGATGTAGTTGGACTCCTGCGCTCAGCTAAAGATTTAGCCTACATGTCTTCCTTACTTCTGTCGTCAACCAACGATAAAACTTAAGAAATCATGAAAGTCTCCTATCCATATGTAATACTTTTTGCCTATGTGACAATGGTAATTTATTACCAAAATAGTTGAACCGTTGAATTAAATTTATGTTATGTAAATTTATTTATTATATAGGAAAAAAATTTAACTTACTCAGACGACAAGGAGTCCACCTCGGATACATCTCTCTTCCTCGTGGGTCGCTCTCTGAAATCAGCCGCTGGCAAATGCTTCCTCTTCAGACCCTGTGCCCACGCACCAGTCCAGTACCCGCGAATGCAGCTGCGAATCCATTGAGACATAAGGGGGAAACCGTACCCCGACCGAACACTCAAGTAATTTGTTCAGTAGAACACTGTCGGCGCAAATTTGATTAAATGTACATCTACAGCGGTGGTTCCCAAACTCGGTCCTACAGTAGGGTGGAGCGGGGTAAGATGTCCCCCTTAAGCAAGAATTTTCATAACTGATGGTAAACAACATGAATAAATCATTTTGTTTTTATTTATTTATTATTTTTGCTTGAATGGATTGTATGTGAAGTTGGCTACCACATCTAGAAAGATTTATGACACAGTCACTATAGAAATATTTTAAATGTTTCATAACTTTTTTTTTTTAAAAAAGGTCATTTTACCCCAACCCTGGGGTAAGATGCCAATGGGGAGCATCTTACCCCAACTGTTTTACGTTATGTAGAATAACTTGTAAAGACTAATACATACTTGTGAGAAAGTCATATACAGATCAAGATCCAACATCGCCCTCTACAGGCCCAAAAGAGAACTGCTAGTTGAGAGCTTGCGCACAGTCAGAACATGTTTTGGACATGCCCCCACTGACAAGCCGCTGGCCAGTTTGTGAGCAGATCGTGTAAAGCTGCATGGACTTTCTGTGTTTCACTCATTATGTGTGCGTTCTTCAGGAAATGTAAGTGCCTTTTACTCCTCAGTTATGTAGACTTTGTAAATTCTAATTTATGTTTTACATGGAAATATGTTGTTCGGGCTTGAATTCGCTAAATAGCCTGCTGTATGTAACTCAGTAGTGGCTGTCAGGGAGTGGTTGCTGGCCAGTTAACTCTGCCTCTGATTGGCACTGCAGTTAAGTTCGGATGCTTTTGAAGATTTAATGATGAATAATTTCAATTGTAATGCCCATTTTTGCAACTGTTTACCTTTGCGATTGTAATAATGTTTCTATCAATCTAAGTTTAAATGTTGAATAATTTACTGTGGTTTATACTAGATTTGTAAGCCTTCCACTTGGTTAAGCGTGCTTGCCTCCTGCTTCATGTTGTGTTAGACATAGTATCGCGTATTTCACTACTAATATTGCATATTGGTTGTTGTACAATACTTAAAGCTGCAGTTTCCATATGGGCAATTTCACATGAGAGTTGCTAAAACAGCAATTTTTAAAAAGTGTTTTATATTAGAAATATATAGGTTTTCATGTTGATGACTCATTACCAAGTCAGACACTGAAAACCGTTTTGAAATATCTTTGACGGTTTTCTCAAAATTTAGATTTGAATTTTGTAATTTTTTTTAGCTCCAGGACAAGGATCAAAGGTTATTTTTCCAAAGCTGACAACTCCTAAAAGATATTTAGCTATTTCCTGGTATTTACTGTATTTCCATAAATTGGTAGCCAAAGTATTTGAGACTGTAAGTCATTGCAGGAAATTGAAACACACAATTCCAGTGGCTCATTGTGAAATTTGTCATTTTTCAACGTAATTCCATTACAGAAATTGCAGTATAGTTCTCTTCATCATGTTATTTCTGCATTTATTTTATTGTTTTTAAGAATTCTCTTCCTTCTTATGTCTATACTGAATTTCAGACATTAACCTCTCTAATATTTAGCTGTAATCCTGGAAAATTTGTGGTAATGGAATTACATGGTAACGAAATTACACCAGTAATGGAATTACAGAATTATTCTGAATGCCAGTGAAAAACAGAAGATAGCACAAGGTGGCATGAGGAATTTATGGACCATAGTGGTTCATTGTTTTGGACATCTATAGTTGAGTGTTTCTTCCTGTGAGTTAAGTTTCCATAACCAGCGCATGAATTATACCACGCCCAGGTGGTTGCCCCCCCTGTGTGGCTGTCATGGCCGACTACCCAAACGGCCAGTTTTGCTTGCCCTTTTTTCAAGTGGCCGTGGTGCCCAAAAATTACCCAATGTGGCGATTTTCGACACAGCGACTGAGCTGTGCGGCTCCTATCGTCACGCTGCGCTGGACTTCTGAGCACAAAGAGCCACAGATGGATAGAAGGGACAGGATTACATTTGTATAAACAGTGTTTGTCTTCTGCCAATAATGGATATGGTTTATTTACTAGTGTTTAATGTTAACATGTTCATTTTGAGCTTTGCAAGTTTCAGGAGTTGAGTAATTGATATTTTAGACATTTTCTTTTGTGTGAAGAGACTGCCACTCATGACTGAGAAAAGTTAGAAAGAATATAGATATTGCAAGCAATGACACATTTGAGATTTGCTCAGTGCTTTTGATATTGGCTGTGTTGCTGTAATTCTGTTACCGACTTCATTACTCGCAATATTTAAGGCAAATAAAGGCAAAAATAATGGCATTTTTTTCTGCCGTAATTCCGTTACCTACACTTTCACCTTCGTATAGCCTTCTACAAAATTGATTATCCCAAACTTTGTGTTATACAGCTCAGTAGGCATGCCAGTGGAACTGATAAAAGCACAGGCAAGTAGATACTGCATTAGAGTAATAGATGGCAGGTAAAAATGACATGAAAATTACTCTTGATCGTAATTCCGTTACCGTGGAATTGCCCATATAAGTTGGTGATTTTACTGGGTGTAATCATACACATGTGATGTTATAGCTGCATAGAGATGCTTATTTGCTCATTCAACTGCTAAATAATAGGCAGAGTATTTTCGTAACATATTTTATCCTCTTTCTTTGTTTTCAGACCACACACACTCACAGACACAGACATGTAAATGTATACAGTTTAATAACCTTCATTAAAGAAGAAGACAAATCAGAACTCTCTCTCCAAGTGCCTTGATTCTCTAACCGGAATCTTGGTCCATAATCCGCTGTCTCAATCAGCAATCCTTCACTGAGGTTCACCCTCAAACAATACTGGTTTTAGTGCATTTCACACGAGTAATTATCACATTATTGCTGTCTTTATTGGCAGGTACACATCATACAAAAGATCAACATCTTTTTTTAGAAATTTCCTTGCTAAAAAATGGGGAAAGAAAGAGGTACAGTCTCCTCAACTTTTTATTATCTGACTAAACACTACGGCACAAGTGATGGCAAGGTACTGTTGGCATTAAATGCATCAAGGAATAGATGGTATCTTCTGGACAATTAAAAAATATGAGGCACCACATTAGATAAACATATAGCGGTATGGAACATATATGAGTATCCATGAAAAGTCTTTAAAATTAAGAGTAACCATAATCAGTCACTGTCTTTTAAAATTTTCAGGCGAGTGGCTAAAAGCTCGCCTCGGAATTCAAGGCGAGCTTTTTTTGCGGCCCTCGCGGCTCGTTCCAAGGCTGGGGCAACTGGAAGAATGAAAAGATTGGATGTCTCTTTGCTATGATGGGCATGTTACTCCAAGATGGATTCATTCTGAGGTACAGGGCCTGTGATGATGCATATCAAGTTTAAACTTAGCTTACCTCTTACACAAAACATGCTGAGATTTTGAGAAGCATCCGGCACCTATTCTCCAATATAAGCTTAAACCTCTTAATGCAATTGCACGGGCCAAATAGAAGTCTATCCTGAGATTACTGAAACAAAGTGCAGATTTACAAAAAAAAAGAAGTTTTTTTCGGAAATTAAAGAAGGAATACAATGAAAACAAAATCGTCAGAATTATTTAAAAAAAACTCAGTTGCATTATAGGGGCTTACCTCAATAGCTGCTTAACCAGACATGGCTCAAAAGAATCACTGAATCACTATCAGAATGGTAGTTGCTATTTGGCTACATTAACAAACCATGCATGTGGATTCCGTATCGTAACCTGACCAAATTTGGAAACCAAAACAAACGTCACCGTCTAAACCTCGTCCATAGTACCCCTTGACGCTTTAGCCAAGTAACACATAGCGTGTCCACAGCAAATGAATTTCTGGGAATGAGAATCATTAATTTATGCACATATCTGCTCTGTAGATAAGCATTCTCGAAAGCCGTGATTCACCTCGGAATACCCCCTAATGGCATGTCCCGTGGCTATGTTCGCTATCTACAGCCGCTCAGAAGGCGAAAATGATTCATAGGCGGTTGGTTCAAAAAGGGTAACTTGGTGCGGGTTGCCCAATCACAGAACGGGTATCTCTCGCTTTTGGTTTCCCAGTATTTACGAAGACTTGTTCCCGTCTTTTCTACAAAGCAGTGTTGGCGCTACCGTTTTGTGTCATACGGAATGTCTACCTGCGGAGTGTAACGATGGAGAGGGAACCAGTCTAGTTTCCACGAGACGCGCGTTTCTTTCCTCACCTCAATTTTTTCCTCACCTCAAGACAGTGACTGCATGCATGTCACTCAATATATTTCTTTTTAGGCCCCTATGGGTATATATATATATATATATATATATATATATATATATATATATATATATACACACACAGTGGTTAAAGTGGGATTTGACTGGTGGGGGAACCCTAAAATTCGGTGTTGCGGCGCAGTGGGGGAAAATGACACAAATGATTGCAAATAACTGTATTCGCTTTATTTTTGGCCCATTCGGACTATGAAATTGAATTTTCGTATTCACGTAATTAGGAAGTGGGCATAACGAGAAAAACAGTGATGGATTTGGCTGAAAACTTGCAGAATAATGGGAAGTATGACAGTGAAGCTATTCTATTGTTACAGATTTTTAATTTCCTAAAACAGTAAATCAAAACTATTACATAATTACCTAAATTAACAAGTAACAGTAATCTATGAATCTTTTTGTGATTTCAAGACACTGTCCTTACACTGCACGCATAAACCATATTCTACTTCCAAAATGTTCTGATTTCCAATGCAAAATAATGGCTAGATGTATCAAGATGGATTTCTAATAAGTTTATGCTCTAATGCATTTAGGAACTATGCTTTTGGGAAACGCATCCCTGGATAGTACAGGACGCTGCGATGCTGCCAGCATAATATAGCTTGCTTTCCAGCTACATAAAAAACGTGTTGCTCAGCGCAATGATTTTCAAGTAGCTCTGCAGTAAACCAGCTGGCGACTGTAGTTGTCAAAGAAAGATATGCACAGCTGAGCCAGAAACACAAACCAACATTGCTCGCATAACTATCTGCGCAATTGAGCCTTTGTCAGCCTTTGATTGAATCGCTAATAATTTTATTAATGCACTAGCTAGCTGGTAAGCAGCCTGGTTAGCGTTTTGCACATAGCCTAAAGCAGCAAATGTTAACCCTTTTTAAATTTAAATTCTTTTAGTTGGCCAGTTTGAATTGTTGAATATTACAAAACTTCACCATCGACTTAAACTTAAGTTAATCCACTTACTTTGGCGATAAACGCCGTTTCAAACATTGACAATTCCTCGCAGGCTGGTACGCGACTGATGCACTCATACAAATGAAATACAGCATACGATACAGCTGCGTTTTATTGAAGGCGGGCCTGGCAGAGACTGATGTTGCGCTCTGATTTGTTGAGCATCTTCGTGCTTTTGAGAGAGTGGCAGGCAGGCTGTACTGAACGCAGCATGCGAAAATGATCTGTAGTCCGCGGCGCTACTGTTCAGGCGCTTTCACACTGGATGCGAAACGAATATTTCGCACGACAGATAACATTCAAAGTGAACGCAAAGACGCGAATATACGCGTTTTGCGTGTATTCGCGTCTTTGCGTTGACTTTGAGTGTAGTCTGTCCTCCGAAAAATTCGTTTCGCGTCCGGTGTGAAAGCAGCTTTAGTCAAATAAATATTTCAATTCAAACTAAGGTGGCGGAACGCAGTTCTGGACCGTTCCGGCCCACTTTAACCCCTGTATATATGATTCATTATGGCCCTACTTTTGACATGTATGCAGTGGCGTAAAAAGTGGGTATGCAATCTATGCAGTGCATAGGGGCGCTACGCGATGGGGGCGCCAAAACAATTGGCCGCAAGCAGATGAAGATACAAGATGATGATATTGACAAGATTATAGAATTTAAATAGTTGGAAGACGCGCGATTGAGTGCGCAATATGAACGAAATAAAACGCCTCTCTCAATCACCCCCCATTTGCTCAACAAAATGAAACGTGCAGCACCCGCTCACAAAAGAACGCCAGATACCGCCAGGTCATTGAAAAATTAACTGGAGAACACTGGGTGTAGGTGTTGGGGGGTCTGCCGTTGTCGTCTGGGCATTGAGGAGACAAGTTTCTTGAGTTTAGCCATTGGAATTTGATCCTATTCTTTTACACAGGCTTCCAGCTGCTGGAGAGTTTTGGGTCTCCTTTGACGGACTTTTTGTTTAATTATGCGCCAAATGTTCTCAATCGGTGAAAGATCAGGACTGCAGGAAGGCCAGTTCAGCACACGGACTCTTTGCACAGCCAATTAGATCAGGGGATCAGGACTCCTCTACTACGAAGCTATGCTGTTGTAATAGCTGCAGTATGTGGTTTTGCATTGTCCTGCTGAGATAGACAAGGCCTTCCCTGGAATAGATGTCGTCTGGAGGGGAGCATAATGCCTTTATATACCTTTCAGCATTCATGGTGCTTTTTAAAACATGCAAGTGTCCCACACCATATGCACTAATGCATCCCCATACCATCAGAGGTGCTGGCTTTTGAACTGAACGCTGATAACAGGAGGGGTGGTCTTTCTCCTCTTTAGCCCAGAGGACACGACGTCCATGATTCCAACAAGAATGTCAAATTTGGACTCGTCTGACCACAGGACACTTTGCTACAGTCCATTATAAATGAGCCTTGGCCCACAGAACACGGTGGCGCTTCTGGATCATGCTCAATAATGGCTTCCTTTCTGCATGATAGAGCTTTTGGTGGCATCTGTGGATGGCACGGCGGACTGTGTTTACAGACAGTGGTTTCTTGAAGTATTCCTGGGCCCATTTACTAATGTCAATGACAGAATCATGCCGGTGAGTGATGCAGTGGCATCTGAGGGCCCGAAGATCACGGGCATCCAGTAAATGTCTTCGGCTTTGTCCCTTACGCACAGAGATTTTCCCAGTTCTTCTGAATCTTTTGGTGATGTTATGCACTGTCGATGATGAGACTTTCAAAGCCTTTGCAATTTGACGTTGAGGAACATTGTTTTTAAAGTATTCCACAATTTTTTACGCAAGCCTTCACAGGTTGGAGAGCCATTGGCCATCTTTACTTCTGAGAAACTCAGCCTCTCTAAGACATCCCTTTTATAGCCAATCATGTTACACACCTGATGCCAGTTAACTTAATTACTTGCTAAATGTTCTTTCTGCTGATTCTCTTTTATATTGCTTTTTCAGCCCTTTTCTCCCTGTGTCCCAACTAATTTGAGACCTGTTTGAAATAAGCTCATTTTGTAGATAAAAATGTAAAATTTCTCAGTTTCAACATTTGAAATGTTGTCCATGTTCTTTTGTAAATAACATATTGGCTCATGTGATCTTAAAGTCATTGCATTTTGATTTTATTCACAATGTACACTTTGTCCCAACTATTTCAGAATTGGGGTTGTAAAAAATTATGTTCCATTTATAGGAAATATATATCAGACATGATTTTTATGAAGAGCTTGGGAATGGAAAGTTAAGTGTGTGCATACATGCAGGGGCGCAGCTACCCATTTTTTTTTTGGGGGGGGGGGTATGCAACGACCACAGCAGCACCCCCCCAACACCTACACCCACCTACACTCTTTGCATTTGATTTTATTCACAATTTACACTTCGTCCCAACTATTTCGGAATTGGGGTCGTAGAAAAAGCCTCATAAAATAGAATGAATACGACTCAAAATTGGGTAAGATGCCTTCCTCTGGGATAAGATGTGGGGCATCTTACCCCAAACCAAAAAGGGCATCTTACCCCCAGCACTACCATATTGGTTTTGGCTAATTACCAATTTCTCCTATTATCACCACACAGGACCCCCTTTTATACATAGAGAAGGCATCAGAGAGTTACACTGACATGTCCTGCAGACTCCTGGAGCATTCAAATACCTGTGGTAGAACGATTCATTTGGTCATTTTATATAAGAAAGACAGTAAAAACACAAATACTTTGAGTACTCGTATGTCACTTGCTCTGTTGACTCATCTGTTGCTCAGGATTTCCCTCCAGGTGCAAGTGCATTGGTCTAAGTCAAGAGCCATCTACTGGGCACAGCTGAAATTGAATTATAAGCAAAGGGCTTATACCCTCAGGGGCATCTTACCCCACTCTACCCTATACCTGTTTTCGACTCAATGTCAGTAACGATGAAGACATTTAAAAACGCTATTATTTTACTTGACTGGGCGCTTTTAATGTTAGAAGGGTTATATATATTCCTAATCAACATTATGCCAGAAATAGCTTTGCGATGCTACAGGCAAACCTTAGACCGTAAGCAAACAGTCGGTCCTCGTTATCGATGTGTTGAATTTGGGAGAAATAGGGCCCGAGCGACTTTGACAAGGGCCAAATTGTTACGGCCAGAGGAGTGGGTCATAACATCTTCGAAGCGGCATGGCTTCTGGGTTGCTCCAATCCAGTAGTGGTGACGACCAACAGACAGTGCTCAACGAAGGGCCTAACCATGAACTGGCAAAACAGTGTCAGGCATTATAATAGCATTTCCATCAATTCTAAGTTTTCAAAAGAGTCCAGTAGACACACCTTGTGAATGTAAATAATATTTGGCTTGTTATAAATTTATATAGGCCAACATCAATAAAATAGCATACCTGAGTCTGACCTACAAAACATTTTCAACCAACAAAGGAAGCTTTACTCCTCTCAGAGGGTATAATTACGTGACCAAAACTAATTTTCAGATCTTCGTTGAAGTATGCAATTTTAATACAGGAACAGGACAGGATTTGGTTCATTTTATTAATTTTCCAATCACGCTGTGCGCAGATAAATCGAATACGTCATCGCATGCATTGAACATTCCCCGTTGAAGCAGCAGATGGCACTGATGAGCAATAGCAAAACAATGAAGCCCTTCCTGCTACAACACAATCGCGACGTGTCATAAAGTGACAATGCCTGACCAAGCGTGGATATTCGACGCAAAAGGAGGCTTTTGGCGTCCTTCCTTGACGCCAGTTTAAATCGAACCCCGCCCCCTAACCCTTAACACGAACCCTAAACCTGCTTAATTATTATCAAGTTTTCGCTTTTCCAGTTTCACAGTATCTACTCATCTTCCCGTTGTTAATGCATCTTTTTTTTATGTAAGTGCTTAGTCTTGTCATTTCCTTTTGTAGACTAAAGGGTTATCTAAAACAGATATTGCTTTAATCGCGCTCACAATACAATTAAGTTATTATTTTGCAAGGAATTATATTTCCGTCCCGTTTGGGGGATTAAATCTCATTATTCTTGGACAAGACGTGTTGCACGCATGAGAAATCTAATGGAATCTTCAGCTGACCAAAATCAATGATTCGGTTTTCGTTAATTATCTAGAGGACTTTCTGCCGCTTGCATGAGGTAGGAGGTTTCTTAAAAAATAGCACTTCTAGTTTACACAATTTCAAATAGAACGATGACAAAACAATAGTGACTTGTGAATTTCAAAACAGGTTGAATTTGAAAGGTACAATATTTGAAGGTATTCACCTCAAATCCATTGAAATCTAAAGACAAATGTGCACACTGCACATGATATTTCTTTGTCCAAGATTAAATACAAAATATTAGCTACATGAGTGGCAACCCTGTTCCTTGACATCAGTCATCCAATAGGCAAAAACTTTGTTGAAATGAAAACCTACAGGATGGTAAATCTGAAAAAAGAAAAGGTATCTTCCATCTGAAACAATTCACCCCATCTGTGTAACCATGCTGCCCACCAGTGTGCATGTGCATACAATTTATACCAATTAATTTACAAATATGACTTATTTATAAATACAATTAAATTCAAATTAAATTCATATACAACAATGCTTGATTTTTTCATCCATAAAAACACAATATACACAATCTCAATCATAGCTGGTTATGTTTCCATTTAAGCAAAGAAAGAGAAGTCTCTTTCATTTTCTGAAAAGTGACATCTTGCAGTCCGGTAAGTAGTGTGTAATTGGGAATGAGACTCCGCCCCACTCAACGCGTGATTGGTTATATCTGTTCTCCTCCCCCCGGAGGTCTTATGTCCACTGGTTCATTCTCCTCTCTTTTCTCTTGGAGATTACGAGCAGAACCTGACGTACAAGGTGACGGAAAAGATATAACCGATTCTCATAGCCAGAGAAATTTCACAGGCATGCAAGTCATAAAAATTGACAGAATAACAAATGATTAAAAAAAAAAACCCATTGAAACAGCAAATATATCAAAAACGTGAAAATAGTATTGGAAGTTAAATAAGATTTTACGGTGCACGGCTTAGATCAAAATCTGCCATTTTTTAAATTATTGTAAATTCTAAGCAAAAATCGCCATCAAGATGATACTTACCCAGACGGAAAGGGCGCACAGAATAACTTTAGCAAAGGCCACAACTAAAAAACCGGTTGTGATCATAACCAGTGAGACCTCGACCTGGTCTATGCTGAGATGATGGGAGGTGTTTACGCCAGTCACAGTGGTCAAAGCTTCAGGTGTGGAGACGGCTGTCACAGGACTGGCAAAGGTGACACATTCTGTGCAGAAATCACATGCATTTAATTAAATGTTTATAAACCTTATAAGTGTTGTGCAGGAAACATCTTGAAATCATCCTCATTTCTCAGTGGTCTGGCTCTGAAGAGTCAACCACTTGCATTTTTTCCCCTCTGATAAAGACAACCCACCAGTTCCCAAAAATGCAGTTTCGAATCCACTATTTGAGGCCTGAAGAAACAGTAAATGAAACAGTGGAGTGAACTGCAGAGTCTGAGGAAATGTGTCATTAGCTCATGATCCAGCAAGCGCCACCAAAACGCACTGGATGGAGCCTCCCCTGACACTGAGCCCCGTGCTTCAAAAACATACACGAATGAGGGAAACAAACCGCAAAATCTGAACAGCAATTCATTCGTCCGAAATTAGCAAGGATTAAACAAATGTTCTCCTGAGACCACCCTTGCCATGATTTGCTTGTCAATTTTTGCTGCAGTGAACTTAAATGTTGGAAACTGCCTCACCGTGAAAAATCAATTAAAGTCAATAAAGCAGAATTATGTTGAATGGCCTGCTTCTGAAAATTCTTCCAACTGAAATTGTTGTTTAAAGAAGAACAGGTGTTATTTTTCAACTCCTCTTTCTGCAAAAATAATCTGTCTGCAAGATTATCTACAAAGCTTAAAGGTTTAAAGAAATTAAAGGGAAACACTTTCACACACTAAGTCACTTTGTCCACTTGTTTAATCCTTGCTAATTTTGTGACCAATCACTTGTTGAAATTATTTAAAACTTCATATTTTGCAATTTTGGGCTTGGCCCCTTTTTCCCCAGGAGTCCATTGCTCAAGTGATAAAGTTTTTCAAATCCAAATGCTGGACAGTTTGTGACTGAGTAAGTCATGCACCAGATCTGACTCAGAGTGAATATGCATGTAACACGTCCAGGTAAAAATTTAAGGAAATTAGACCCCAAGACAAGCAGCAGCCGAGTATGGCTGCAGTAACAGGACTGGAAACGCATAACATACTTAGCATCTGGTCATTTACATCACATGGGTAGACTTCGAGCAATTAATGAACAGAAAGGATATGCCTCAAAATAAAATATGACTCCTATTATTAATATAACACCACTATGAAATAAATATTATTGTGCCCTCTAATGGCAGGGCATGAATAAAAATGCATGGCGAAACTTGGCATAAAGTAATTTGGTTGCTAATAACTACTGAAAAGCTACACATCAGCAAGCTTCACATCATTAGTTCATTTTAGGAACTGCATTAGTTATTGAGCACAGTTGTTGTTATAAATACATAATAAGTAATACAGCCTAACACGTAGCACGTAACACGTAGCTATGTCCGACTTTGTGATTTGAATTTACCTCGAGAGCACCTGACACCCTTTATTCAGAACGCAATCTAACTTTTTTTTTTTTTTAGAAGAAGAAGAACCTAGCTAATAAGTTATGTAGCTAGCCTATGGATAACGCCAACCCAATTAATGGGTAATGTCTTATCGGCTAATTGCTCCTGCCAAAACCAGAGTGGGTGGACATTCTGGTTTTCTTGGCAGAGAACCAGAAGTGATGGCTGGAACCTTTTAGAAAGAGGATGCGAAAGTAAAACTTGGTAATGAAAACAAAGTAGAAATAAACTAAGTGGCTTGGGTTTGATTAACGCCTTTCTGCAGATGTAAACGCCTGCGGACATAGAGCAGCTCTTTTTATGGACGCAGTTGCACTACTCTATCAGTAGATGGCATCCCCGGATCAGTTATTGAATATTCACAAGCAGGCAGAGCTGGAACACAGTCTAGAATATTGGCGAGTTCACTCCTATCCCTGTTTTTCAGGAGTTGCATGAATTAAACTCTCAGCTAAGCCTGATGTGCAAACTGCTCAATATCCTTGCCCATAGTATCTATCCAGCAGTTTAAAAAAATGATCTCTTGCGACAGAAAAATTTGTTGTCCTCTGTAGCAGCAACTTCAGTTACAGTGACCCACGGCTCGGTCACAGTCAGGGTGCATTACAGTTTTACTGGATGTTATAGTCTTATAACATGACTATTTAATATGTAAATAGCATATTACAAGTAGTTTTGGGTTATACTTTTTGTGAACACCACAATGGTGTATTGATACTTGATGCTAGACATTTTTGGGTGATGGCGTGGATCTGGTGAAGGTGCCTTGCAATCGGGCATTTTAGCGTTATGACGAGTCACCAGGTGTTAATGCTTATTTTTGTGTGTTTATTCTTTGTTTTGCGTGGTAAACCTGCTATAGTTTGAACATTTATTCGCAACTGTATATTGTTTTTTATATGTGCAAAAAAAAAAAATCAAAATCGGAGTGAAATATCCGAAATGCCATGCATTTATGGAAATTGTGCATTTTGTTATAGAATTTCACCAATTTCAACATGTATCACTGTATTATTACCCAGTGTTGTTTAAAATACCTTATACAACAAGATTATGTCTCATTTTGATTACCAAAGGATTGGCATTTATGGTATAGTGAGCTTTGTATGCGCATAATGCATGTGTTTTCATCACAACCATTCAAGCTGGAAGACAATCGATCTGCCAGAAAACTTGTGGTGTCCGTGACGTGTTCTTATCTCCATAATCGAGCCAACAGCATTTATGCCAAGGGGTTATCTTTTCACATTGTGTCAAGCTAGATGATAAGACACCTTTTGGTCATAAATGTAGTTCAATCTTATACCATTCCTTATAGTAGGGAATAACCGTCTGTCACAGACACTACGCGTGTAGTGTCTGTGACACGAAGGATACCTGCTGTCAGTTAATTCCCATGTCTATATACATCCGTTAATATACCATGTGTATAAGAATGTTCTTGAACAATGTTCTTTTTTATCAAATAGAGCACAACATGTTAGAAATCTAGTGAAACAAGACGATTAATTTATGGTAGTGTCCGTGACATATAATATACGCCCTGACAGGCATATGTTTAAATGTTGATTTCTGCAAAACTACAAAAGATTTGCACCTGAAATTTGGAGGTCAGTAACACAAATGTGTGTGGTTAGCATTAACAGTGTTTTCAGGTTTTTGGGGCAGAGAAATAATTTTCATGACAGTGACATGCCATTGAGCACCCTGATTGTGACCGACCCGCCAATGGTATTCCAAGTAGTTAAAAAAAAAAAAATCAGTTTCCTGAGGCAAAAATTCGTCATGGTATTGATACTATGTCATTCTACTATCAATTTCAGTCATCACATATTAAAAACGCGTAATTTCCTATCGTAGATTAACTTGCAGATATGTTGGTTGAAGAATTTAGCTGTCTTTTAGAGCCTCATACAAGCTCCCACGGAAATCCAATCACTTTAATGGTGATTCAGTGGTATCTGCGTGAAAGCCCAGCTGTAGTTCATGCCCCCAAAATTCATGGTAATTACCCAGGTTGACACGATTTTTATCCAATTGCAGACAGTTTAAGCTTTCCTCAGTAAGTGAAAGACATCGATTGGACCTTAAAAAAACATATTAAAATACTTGCGTAATAGGGTTACGTTGTATTCAATAAAATTTACGCAGCTCAGACTTACGTGGTTGCATGGGAACAAAAAACCTCCAGAACTGGGCCTGGAGAGCTGAGCTTATTTGCGGGATGGAAATGTGATTCTGAGATGGAAAATAGCAGTTATTCTGAATGGAACAGAGAGGAGGGCTGACAGCATTGATACTTTTGAGGAGCAGCTCAATAATTCTTTTGAAAAGTGAGTAAAGCTGTCTTTGTACATGTAGCTCTATCTTACTTTTAGCCTGCTGGCTAACTAGCCAGGTAGTTCTTATTTTTGGTTTACCACGGTGATCACAGAGCTAGTTTGTCACATTGGGTAACAAAAGAGTAGTCGATAACTGCAGTGTGCTGGCATTTTTCTTAACTAGGCGATCAGTTTTAGAATTTATTCCACATTCAATGAAACGGAATGCCTTGCATTTTCGCTCTTTTAAAGTGCGAACAGCTATTACTGTGACCTGAGTTATACTGGTTCCATAGACGGTGTGAAAAGTGCTGTTATAAGCTTGCGTTTCGCTGGGATGATCGGAATTGTAAACAGCAAGCTTTCTGTCTGAGTGAACGATCTGACCGTAAAATAAGCAGTTCCTCTAATGAGTAACTGTGCTTGCTGACACGGCTTTGTAGATAAATGGACGAGACTCTGAACTTTATCGTGGAGAAAAGGCATGTTTTTGGTTTGGAGAGGTCACTGGTGACCATTGATGTCCAGCTGCGCCTATATTGATAAACTCATGCTAAATTCAACCAGAAAATCGTCCATTCATATTGAACTTCATGAGTACAAAGTTGAGTTGCGTTTAAAATATGATTATGTTATTAATTGAAAGTGCGCCATTTTCAAGGCTCTGGGAGTTTGGGGAGCCACCTGGATAGCTATCTTATTTGGCTTATAAAAAGTGGATAATTTAATATTTCATGTTCAGATGAGGAGTACTTGTGGTCTAGGAGTTTATTATCCCAGAAATGTATTGTTTTAACCCCCAGCCATTTTTCAATCCTCAGAATTATTGTTTTTACAGTTTCAATGGTGAATTCTCATGAAGATTTTTTATGTTTGCAGCCCATTTTCTCTACCAAAATCATAAGAATAAACTGAATTATGATGTAATTCTAAATGCTGTGTCTTTTCTGAGTTGAGCCACATTTGTCCTCTTTATGAAGCTTAAATCTTGAATTATAAAGCATCAAATTGGGTAACCCATAAATAGCCAAATTTGGCTTCTGCGCCAAGGGGTTAACAACCAACAAGTATCCCGTTCGTATCACCCTAAGAAGAGGTTGTACGAAGTCCTGCATGCCCATTTTGAGACTTAAACTAGGACATTAAAGCAGACTGTAGCACAGAGCTGAGTATGTTTGGACATTCAAAATGTCCCACTGAAAATTAAAATTTTCTTCTTCATTGGTCTGTTTAATTTATTGTAATATTCGGAAAAGTTTGTTGAAATTCTTTTATTGTAAAATGTTTGTTTATGTGATTTTGTAAAGAACAAAGATATTTTGAGGAAAGTACTCTGCAACTTTTGTTATTGCATTTTATGCCTCTTAAAGTCTGTATGTTTGATTTGAGAAATAGGCATTTCAAAATCATCAGTAATTTGCATATTTTCATCAATTTCGCAAGAGCCCAAAGTTTATTATCTTGCAATTCCTTTTGTCCAATAATCAGTCCAGTTTTCCACCAAATTGTGCAGCCCTCCTACTGTCTAAAGTTGACAAAGAGATCATATAATTTTCATGAGCAAATGTGTTTTTATTGTGAAGAAAACTGTCCTACACACTTCAGTAATCTAGCTATCTTATTTAAAATTAAATTCAAGGTTTCCATCTATTGTGAAATTTAAAAGCAATATTGCTCAAGTCCAAACATCCTTCTGGAGGGTGTTTGACTGGGGGACATCAAAACTTGAAGAAGCGGCTTGTCTTCGGACCAGCTGTACCTTGTTGCAGTAAATTATAAACAGCTTTTGACTGTGTCCCTGTTGGTATGGTCACTAGTCACTAGCTGAAACTATGTAGCCAGCACATAAATTTAGAACTATGAACAGACCGTTTCAACCGGACTACTTAGTATGTGTCCGTATATCCAGAAATAACGTGCACCCCGCATCCAATCAAAATCGAGTATTTACCAAGACCACAGTACAACCAAATGTGTTGAACAACCCCCTCATATGCAAACATGCAGTTGAACACATCACAGCAACAAAAATGAGCTGGCATGGGTCCCTCTCTGTCGCGGCAATACTGGGCTGCATCTGAAGTTTTCGCTCAGTGAGGTCTCCGCATTACAAAAATACTGCTGTAATCACACAAAGTTATGGTGGGGAAAGTAGGTATTTATGGTTCTCAATGAGCCATGTCATATACGAAATGGCGTCTCATACTCCACGACATTCATCCAGCAAATATTGATACAATAACTCAAAATAGTTTTATATATGCAAGCACATAGTTCATTGACTCATACCTCTATGTTACATTTTTTTCAAATTAAGTTTAGATAAGGAAGATGCGCATAGTTTGCCCACTTGAAAACATGGGTTATCGTAATTGTAGACATGCATGCTACAACATGGCAAAATCCGCACAGCTGGCAAGCAAAGTTAAAAAGAAGGACAAAAAGGCCAACCACTAGTTAATCCACTGAGCGAGAGCCGACACCAGCTACTGCTGGCATCAACGTGCCACCCAACTCCACTAAATTTGAGAAAAACCCAAAAAGCAAAATATGGCCTCTTTAAGTGTGAAGCATTACCCCAAAATGTACAAAAAATACTCTTTAAAATAGCTGAGAAGCTTAATGTCAGAAACAGGTTAATTGTTTGATGAAGAATCTAAATTGTGGAGTGAACAGCCAAAAAATATGTTCCTAATATTGTGAACCTCACTGAGTATGATTTCTGTAAGATTAGATCTCTTGTACAAAAACTGCTGCAAATACACTTCCAAGTAATAAATTGATTATTAAAATATTTCCTTGAGTATCGCACTCAATACCTGGTATGGAAAGAAGCACCGTTGAGTCTTGGTTCTCATGATTCAATTCTGCAGCGAGAAAACACTTATAGCGCCCCGAGTCCGCAGGACTGATGCTGGTCATGAACAGGCTCTCCGAAGCTTCAAACCGGGCCGTTCGGGCACCCCGGTAATGGCTCACTTTGCCACTATAACGATTTTTTGTAATAATCCCTGATTCATGACCAGCCACCTGTGAGAAAGCAAATAAAATTAAAGAAAGGCCCAATAACATTCACCTTACAGGAATGCAATGAGATTTAAAAAAAAATGTTATGTAATGTTCTCCGGGAGTAATGCCAATTCAGTGAGGTTTTCCAGGTAGATTTTCTGGTTAAGGTGTGAGCGAGGAGGAACCCCACCATGGCAAATTACATCCATAGTCACAGTACTGACTCTAGCTGATTGTGCCGGCCCTGGACAGCAGAATAGATTTGGTTTGAGGTCTGTGGTCTCGGAGCTCTGACTCAGTCCCTGGATACTCGAGGTCAGGTTGCCAAAGCTGCAGATGAAGTCTCGCTTTGATTCAAACAACAAAACTATACCAGTGACTGTAGTGTCACCCATCCCCCAACCTTCGACCCTTCTAAGTTGCCAGCTAGTGGCACTACCTATCTTCAGTTCAGCAACAAATTATTGAAACGTTACCCAAAAGAAATAATAACTTGATAAGTCAGCCTGTTTCAAAAATGAAAAAGCTAATACCTGTGTTATTCAGCTTTAAATGAAGATGTCTCTGTTGTCTGTCTTTTTGTATGCCTGTGCTTCTAATTAAAAAAAAAAAGAAGCATTTATCTGTTCTACTTCGCACTTCCTTAATTCAAGGAAGTGGAGCATCGAGTTGGGCAGAGTCATTCTTGAGTAATCTTGAGGAAGCTACAAACAACAATTTCACCCAAGCAGTCCGTGGTTTCCAAAAAGAGCGTCAAATTTTGATTCATCCGACCCACAGAGCAGTTTTCCAGTCTGCCTCAATTTTAAAATAACTTTGGTCTAGAGAAGACGGCGGCGTTTCTGGATCGTGTTCACATATGGCTTCTTCTTTGCATGATACAGCTTTAGCTTGCGTTTATAGATTGCACGGCAAACTGTGTTCACAGGCCATGATTTCTGGAAGGGTTCCTGAGCCCATTCAGTGTACTCCAGTGCAGGATCATGCCTGTTTTTCATGCAGTGCCCCCTGAGGGCCCGGAGATCACGAGCATCCAATATTGACCTTCGGACTCGTCCCTTGTGCACAGAGATTTCTCCAGATTCTCTGAATCTTTTGATGATATTATGTTCTGTAGTCTTCACAATTTTTACATCGAGGAACATTTTTCTGAAATTGTTCCACAATTTTTAGACATTGTTTTTTGCAGATTGGTAAATCTCTGTCCGTCTTTACTTCTAAGAGACTGCAGAAATTGAGACTCATCAGACCAGGCAACAATTTTCCAATTTTCTATTGTCCAATTTTGGTGAGCCTGTGCAATTTGTCGCTTCAATATCCTGTTTGTGGCACCTGGTTGGTCCTCTGCTGCTGTAGTCCAGCTGCTTCAAGGTTTGATGTTTTTTGCGTGCAGAGAAGCTCTTTTGCATACCTCCACTGTAATGAGTGGTTAATTGAGTTACTGTTGCCTTTCTTTCAGCTGGAACCAGTTTGGCCATTCTCCTCTGACCTCTAGCATCAACAAGACATTTTTTCCCAGAGACCTGCCAGTTACTGGATAATCTCTCTTTTCCAGACCTCTCTCTGTAAACCCTAGAGATGCTTGCGCGTGAAAATCCCAGCAGATCAGCAGTTGTGAAATACTCAGACCAGGCCAGGTGGCACCAACAACCATGCCACGTTCAAAGTCTCTTAAATCACCTTTCTTCCCCATTCTGATGCGTGCTTTAAACTTCAGCAGATTGCCTTGACAACATCTACATACCTAAATGCATTGAGTTGCTGCCATGTGATTGATTGATAAGACGTTTATGTTAACGAGCAGTTCAACAGGTGTACCTAATGAAGTGGCCGGTGTGTGTTTATCACTTGTTAAGCCAATCGGCTCGTTCGAGATGGGCCAGGTCTGCGCAGATTCGACTACCGGCGATCGGCGCACAATGCATGCCGGTTAGTTTTGTGTCCGACTTCATCTCGCCTTGCTCTGACGTATTACCAAAGTGGACGGCGATAAAATCGCAACAGCGAGGCGGCCGCAGTTTTTAGAGACAGGCGCTGCAGTTGCACTCCACCGACTGGCTCTAACCTGATCTAACAGCTGATTGGTTTAGAGGTTGGCTCAACAATATGACGATTTATACACACTCTCTACTTTTGTTGAATGGGAGAGAGTTTGACTTTATTTGTCAGATTTGAAGGTTTAGTCTGGTTACAGAAAACGTGTGGCTGATGGTGACGTTTAATTGGGATGCATGTCACAGATCATGAACTGAATATAGTCTATTGTATATTAACACTATACTGTTTTAATTATTGAAGTATTTAGCAGCGCAAACATTTCTGCTAAGTGGGATGTGAGGATTTTTAGGTGGGGACACGTCGGGTGAATAGGATGTATGTATTTCTGTGACTTCCTGAATATTCTCTCAAGGCTGCTGGAAACTGTCCGACTTGATTACAGCTTGTTGTCACCGCCGCCCGCTGCAGCCGCCTGCTCTCGTCTACTTTCCAGGCGAGGCGCAGTTCATCTCGAACGAGCCTATTATGGCGACGAGTATACTCATTTCCAACGAGAAATACCTGTCTACTCGGCTTTGTTTACATGCGTTTCTATGGCCGTCTACGTGCGAACGTCTCCGAGACAGCATTGATTGCAGAGAGCAACATAATGGAAAATTGGGGTGAGACGTATTCTGATTACGTCTAAAAAAAGTCAATTAAAAAATACGTTTTAAAAAATTATTTTCTAATAGCTTCTTTAAAAAAATCATTTTTTCTCAACTCTGTGTAAAGTTTATTCTTAATAAGTTTAACATTTTGGGGGTTCGCACTGCAGTCTAACAGACGCATGCACTAAAACCATACGATAAAAACACATATTCGAAAGTGAACAGCCATCTGTTGGGACGTCTATCTCCTACCTTGTACCAAGTGACAGCTCGGTATGGGATCGAGCTATGTGCAGCTTCACAGGGCAGCGTGATATTTTCTCCGCACTCGGCGGTAATCGAGTTCTGACTCTCCGAGCCCGGCAAGGTCACGACGACGAGCAAATATGCTGCAGAAACACACGAGATGTAGTTGGACTCCTGCGCTTAGCTGAAGATTTACAAGTGATGAGTTTGGTTCCAAAATGCAATATATCCATTTTACTAATTTTGAGTAAATCAGCTTTTTCTATCTTGGAGCCTATTGCATTTTATAGAAAAACATAAACTTTGACCATGAAAAAATACACCATATAGTATGCATTTCTAATGACGGGTTTTTGCACCATGTGTAAGAAGCGCAGGGCTACTGCTCTATGGTATTATCTCAATTTTTGTCATTTTGGCACTTATTGTTTTTTGGAAACAAACTCTTCAAGTCCTCTTTACCTCTTTCGCCAAGCAGTAATAAAACTAAAAATCATGAAACGTCTCCGTCCCTCCCTCTCACACACACACGTGTATATATAAATATTCGTTGACAAAGAAGTGCTTTTGCCGGAGTACATTCAACTACGAGTTTTGTCACCGGATAACTACAAAATAGTGGAATCGTCGGATTTAATGTGTGAGATGATTACTTTATGATCAGTATAAACTCCGTTATTTTTAAATATGGAAAAAAAGAACTTACTCAATCTACAAGGAAACCATCTTTCCATCTTGTACATCTTTCTTTGTTGAGGGTCGCGATTTGAAATCAGCCGCTCGCAAATGTTTCCACTTCAGACCCTATGCCCACCCACCTGTTTCCGTAAATACAGATGCGAATCCAGTGTGATATACGGGGGAAACCGAAACTCGAAAATCGTAATTATTACGAATTATTTTTATTCAATAACATAACATAACATAACATAACATCATTCAGCCCAACTAGGCTCGCCAGTTTCTTTTTACTATTGTGAATGTATCACTTCAGATACTCAATGAACGATGATATCTGTTTTACATGGACCAGATGCACTATGGAATGATTCCAGCACCTTGTTAAATCGATTTCATACAGAATTCAGGATATTCTGGGGGAATTGGGTATTAGAAAGATGTGCCTTACAAAGTGGCCACTCATTATATGACACAAACGATATGAAATGTTGCAGAAGATATGGGTAACATTGAGCTTACATGACAAATACACTGAATATATTTTATTAAAATATACTGGTGCTGCAGTTTATTCATTATAGTTGAACAAAGCATGATGTAACCCAGTGTCACACTGTGCCCCATGGTGCCATCAATAGAGTACTGCATGGCTGGCAATTTCTGCTCACTAGTTGTGTCTATCATAATTATACCATTGTATGAGCATCAATGTACCGATTTACATTATGTTAGCTTGGAGTCTGTAGCCTTATGTTCTATAATCCTAAAATGACTGGGTAAGTCACTTGCTAGGTTTTAAAATGTACTTTTGCAAATAACTCCTAAAAAAATATTAAGTGAGTTTCTCGCTATAATACATTGGTGAGAACAACCACATCATTCTGTATCAATGCATCGACGCGAAATTCCCTTGTTTCAACATGCATGATGTTTTGTTTTGCCTAATGCTATACACATACCAACCACTTTATTAGGTTCGCTTGAACATTTACACAAATGGCTTACACCTTCAATCAGATAATCATATGGCCTTAACTCAATCTGTATAACATACAGACATGGTGGTTTTATTTTTTTGTCAAACAATACAATAGATATGGCAAGTATGATTGTTGGTGCCAGACCTGGTGCTTCCAGCATTTGAGAAACCGTCAAGTATACAGCAAAGTATAGTGCGAGTTGTCAAAATAAGCAGACATCCAAAATCATCAGAGAGATCCCAAAATAAAAGCTTAATGGTTCACCAAGTTGTTCTAAGACATAAATAAATAAATGATGAGTGAAATGACGTTGTGTGATGAAGATGAGCCATTTTATTTGGCAATGTGTGGGTTGAACTATATGGATACCGCCACTTCTGAAACAGCTAACGCTAACATTTGTTAAAGAAGACTTGCTTTGCAATCCAACAGGATCTTCTGCAACAGCTGCCATGAGTCTTGTTCAGATTCTTGTTCTGGAAAGCGTTCTTTCCACACCAGGTCAATCCAGATTTCCATTTAGATCAACAAAATAAATGAAATATCCTCATTATGTTGCAGGATCGGAAGCCATCATACCTAAAAAGCAGAAAAAAGGTGCAGGGAAACAACGTGCTTTCTGCTGGAGGGGTAACACATTTAGTCATTCAGATGGGATTCATTTTATAGGGTGTATCATATTTACCAGAGCTCCTCTGCCATTTTAGTCCTGTCCGAATTCTCCAATCACCATCTAGCTAACTTTAACATTCCCATGACAGTAAAAATTCCAGTGTTTTATACCTGTCCGGAAATGCTCTGTGAAAATAACCTAAACCAGAGCAATTAAAATCCTGGGTCATTCCGTGTCAAGTGGACCAGGGTCTGCACTGCACAGTCTCAGAAAAATTTGAAAAAAATCATGGGTGTTTGCCATCATTTCAAATGGACAAATCCCAAATCTTAAGTTCCAAATCCAATTTTTCATGGAGTAATTGCCAATTTAAGGAGGGGGTGTCCAGGCACTTGTGAATGTAGCAATGACTTATAAGCATTTTAAATTAATTTCAATGGGTGCTCAAAGGTAAAATTACCTGAAATTTATGAATCTGCTACCAGATTTGACATATCCTATTTGATTTTCCTGTAATAGGCTGTTGAAAATAACGATTTTTATAGAACCAAATTTTTTTTTTAATTTTTAGTTGGTCCCCTTGACTGAAGTATGCATAATCAGGGGTTCGTATTGCAGCCTCATCCTCAGCAGCTACAGCACACTGGCCCCTTAAACCCAATCCCATCTCCTGTCTCTAGTTTAGGAGTAACTTGCATCTGAAAATGCTTTTGGTAAATTAAAAAAATGCCCAAAAATTCCTAAATTCAGTGCATGATTTGGTCATGTGGACACGCCAGGAAAAAAAAATCTAAGAAAATTTGTGGAGCAGATTTTATATTAGGGCAATAAACAGTAGAAAATTAATGTTGTGTTTCCAACTCATTCCAGAAAAGTTCTAGCATTTTTATTGACCATCACCTGAAGGATGAGCTTTAGTCGGAAGAAACAGAATGAATACCTGACTGACATGAAATCCAGGTTTTCAGAATTGCCACCCGACTGCTAACATTCGGCAATTGCAGTTGAGCACATTCATGAAAAGCCTTTCTGAACGTGAAACATAAATGGAACTCGTGCTAAAACCCTAATGCAAACACTTTATATGGAGTTCAAGAATTTCCACTTTCCAAAAAAATGGTCATTTTTAATTTGGTGGTGCATCACTTATATGTGTATTCAAGTCAGCATACAAATTTTTGTAGGACTGATTTCAAAAATGCAATTAAACACACTTGAAAATCCAATGGAACAATGCTTCATTTTGTCACCCATAAGGAAATAATGCTGTTATATTAAAAACCTTAATCATGGCTGGTAGGTATGCAGCCATTTATTCTCCTTTTCTTTGAAGTGACAAGAGAGAAGTATTTCATGCGCCGTGAAGTGTGGTCTTGATGTCCTGGATTTAGCTTCCGATTGAGATCGAGATCCTGCTCCTCTCCTGAGTGGTTATACATGCTCTCCCAGCCCCTGGGGATTTACACTGTGACATCCATTCCGTCTCTCTCATCTCACTCTGTATTTAAAGTTCTGCTTTTGGTCAAAGTGACATAGATACCGCACTGACTCTCACATTGAGAGAAGTGAGAATAAATTCTACACAAGGCAGGAAGGAATCAGGAAGTTGGCCTTGATGAATCAAACCTGCTCTGACCGCGATCTCAATTTCAGGGTGTCAGAAAGCCATGTCAACCATAAAAGAGTTAAATATTAACACAGGGCCACGAATAAACATTCATGGAACAGTTGTTGAAAATTGAAGTGACCTAATTACACTACAGGCCAAAAGTCTGGGACCACCCTCAGATTTTTTTTTTTTTTTTTTTTTTTTTTTTTTTTAATTTGGCATCATTAATCCCACCCGAATCTGGAATACCCAATTGGTGAACTATGTACAAGACTTGCTCGTTTGCGACCCCCTGTTGCCAATTCAGGAGAGTGAAGACAACTCGCAGCTCTCTTCCGAGGCACGCGCCCGTCAGCCACCGCTTCTTATACACTCATTGGTTGAATCATCGCAAGTGCAGAACGAGGGCGGAGGATACCCGAATCTTCCTGACGAGCGCCCGTCGGGCCAACAGGAGGCGCTTGAGCAATGAACAAAGCAACTAATACTTTCCCTTCCCGGCAGTCCCTTCCCAATTTGCAACCCTGTCGCACAATGGCCATTGCCGGTTGGTACGACGGGGGGTCGAACCCGTGTCGTGATAGTCACTTCTGCACTGCAATGCAGTGCCTTAACCGAGTGAGCTATCCCACCCTCAGATTTTTAGTGGTGCAACATGCAATGTGACCCCTTGGATTTTGGGAAGGCATTTATACAGCATGCCTTCTTGTTACATAATGTGATTTTATGGCACTAGGACTTAAATAATTTTAACACAAAGGCATTGGAACTCAATTATAAAAAAATTGTGGTCAGTGATCAATCAGTCAAGACAGCTTTAAAATGTGGTCTGAGGTCTGGAATTCACCCAAAACCTATTGGCTTCCGATATTTTATGCACTGAAGTCGTTTCATGTGCAAAAAATAAGGAAAGAACAGTTGATGTGATTTTTTTTTCTTTTTTTTAAATCTGAGGGTGGCCCCAAACTTTAGGCCTGTAGTGTATAAACTAGAGGAACTCAGAGAGCACATACCTCTGCCAGAAGGCTTTGATCCACTGGCATTTATATTCAGCTGCAAAATCTGGATCTGCATCCAGATTAGCCTTGAAATATAATCAGCCCCGTTCATGCAGTCCGAATTCCCGTACAATTTTGTGGTAATCCGTTGTGTAGTTTTTGAGTAATGCTGCCGACAAACACATGGTGTTCAAGTCAGATTTCTTTCCAGTGACCAGTGAAAAAGCAAAGAATCAAAAGTAAGTAAAATATGCACACTCTTTCTCAGCAGTTTTCTGGGATGTAAACTTTAGTTGTTGTCTGGACAGCAGCAAAGTGGAGGCCAGCCATATAACAGGGAAAGTCTGTGACTGAGAGACTGAGCGAAGATGTTGTGCAACGAGTCGGTTGAGTGATTACATCATCAGGAGGCTTTTACAGCGAGGTGCAGACAGTCTTCAAAGTTCAGACAAATACTAGGTTTTGAGCTGGTCATGCTACTGTGTAAAGAATACATGAGGCAGTATCAAAACCTCTTTTCTTTCTACATCTTTTTACATGTGCAAAACCCTTTGAACAAATGATTGGCCTCCAAATTTCTTCCATACCAATCAGTAATTAGGTTATGGGCTTTGCCTGCACCGAAATGTTTTGCACGTGCAAATGCCTTCGTACATCTAGCTTAAAGTTTTAAATGTAAAAAATATAGACCGATTAGACTGAATAAATCAAAATGTAATCTAGGTACAGACAGGAATAAAAAATATTGGAGGTAAAAACAAAATTTAACAGTGGTTTAGATAAAAAAAAAAATACCATTTATTTAACCAATATTAAACTCAACATTAAAATATCGTTTTCAAGACGATACTAAGCCAGACGGAAAGGGCGCACAGAACAACTTTAGCAAAGGCCACAACTGAAAAACCGGTTATGATCATAACCAGTGAGACCTCCACCTGGTCTATGCTGAGATGATGGGAGGTGTTTACGCCAGTCACAGTGGTCAGAGCTTCAGGTGTGGAGTCAGCTGACACAGGACTGGGAAAGGTGACACATTCTGTGCAGAAATCACATGCATCGCATGAGATAATTGATGAGCTTACATAAACGTTGCAGCAAACATTGAGAAAACTTTTTTTTTTCCTTCCAGTTATCGTACCAAAGAGTGAATCACTCATAGTTTCCCGCTGATGCAGCCTGCCCACCAGTTCCCATAAATGCGTTTCGAAACTGCCAGCGCTCTGTACATATATAAAGAACAGCAGAATGTCATAAGCCCACAGATACACCTTATCTCCTCACATGCAAGCAAGTGCTTACAAACTGAATGGGCGGTGTTTTCTTGTAATGGTGAACCACAACTCCTAAAAAAACCAACATAGAGGTATGATGTAAACATTACAGTGCTCTAAAATGGTGGAAAGCATGTATAAAAGTAATTTTTTGTGAAACTTGGCATGAACTAATGCAGGTTGTCGTAATGTAGTTTGCGCAACTGAATCAGTGATCTGCAGGCTAGCTTTTCAGTATATACACTACAGGCCAAAAGTTTGGGGCCACCTCAGATTTTTAATGGTGCAATGTGCAATGTGACCCCTTGGTTTTGGGAAAGGCATACAGCATGCCTTCTTGTTACATCACATGATTTTATGGCACTGGGACGTGAACAATTTTAACACAAAGGCATTGGAACTCAATCATAAAGAAATTGTGGTCAGTGATCAATCAGTCAAGACAGCTTTAAAATGTGGTCTGAGGTCTGGAATTCACCCAAAACCTATTGGCTTCCTATATTTTATGCACTGAAGTCATTTCAAGTGCAAAAAATAAGGAAAGAACAGTTGATGTGTGATTTTTTAAATTAATCTGAGGGTGGCCCCAAACTTTTGGCCTGTAGTGTATATACTGAAAAGCTAGCCTGCAGATCACGGATTCAGTTGTCCAAACTATATTACTCAATGCCAATTCATACTGGAATTACAAGCGAATGTATTTTTAACCCCATTAAATCTACAGTTCCACATATGGGTCTGTTCCATACAGATCCTGTATTCAAACCTATGGAACTTCAGGCCTATTTTAAATTCTCTTAGAGATCACAAGGTTTCCCAGGATCCCCAGTATGTGCCACCGATTGCAGGGAATCGTGTATAAAATGATGCGCAAGATCTAGATATTTCCCATATGATGTAATGCTGTTGTCATAAAAACATGGCTTCCTGACTTTGACTATTTCTGTCATTATAAGTGCGATGCAGCTTCAGTGAATCACTGCGACCAGTAGACACAGAATCTGTGATGCTGTCCTGCAATATGAAAAAAAAAAAAAAAAAAAGCTTTTTCCGGGTGTACTTAAGGGAAAACTTCAGTGAAAATTTGAAAAAGTTTTGTTTATGTTGAGTTTAAGAGTCGAGTTAAAAGAATTAAAGATTGTATATTGACCCCATAATGTGTAATAATATTTTTATAAGCTTAGAGACTGCATTTCAAAGTTGAACTATATGAAAACCAATCTAAAATGGTTTAGAGCCACATCAAGAGAAAAAAAAAAAAAAAAAACACCTTGTCCCAAATATTATGGAGCTTAAGAAAGATCATTTTAGAGAAGCAGGCTCTCCAATACAAAAACAGTAGTGACTGCACCTCCATGTAATGCGATGATGACTCACAAGATTTACTGTGTCACACACAGGGCACAATATACAAAGATGTACCATGGATTCTCAGAGTTCGCCAGCCGCATGTGCTGACAGAAAACACACGCAGACAATGGGGACGGACAGGATCTCCCAGCTCCAAACCAGGCCATCCAGGTATCTGAGCTGTGTCACACCGTGCTGCCAAATTCTATGACAATCCCCTCTTTTTAGCTCTCACCTTTCACAAAAACACTGAAAGACTTCAACATGGACTGAGGTTTGTTCAGAGAAGTTCATACATAATGCAGCTGCCAGGTTCATCCACTTTGTTAGCGAGTGGCCTCTTAGTGTGAGATTTGTGAGGTAGTGCTAACCACTGCACTACCATGCTGCCCAGTGAAATACAGTAATATGAGATGAAATGATCCATTGAATATTTCTGAAGAAAAGAAAAAAACGAGCAAGGAAAATTAAAATAAAAGCGGTTTTCCAGTGACCTACACTTTTCAGCAGCTGCTGAAAAACAGGGAGCCCCTAAATTCAAAACCTTAACAAATTTATACAAATGCAGTGGCTTTCCCCACCCTCTGTTGAGCGATTGTGAAATAACTCCGGCTTCAAGTTGAAAACGAAACTGCTACCACAACAACCATTCCACTCACAAAGATAAAAGAGAAATGTCGATAAACTCACTTTTACAGGTCACCCAATAAGGAAATATATAAAATTAGGATAGATGAGAAAAAGGATAGAATACATTGCATTATTTTAAACACAAAATAACAACACAACATACAATATTCAATACGGCAACACAACATTCAACTTACAGAGCACAAACAATTATTATGGGTCATGGTGCTCATCTGCCAAAAAAAAAAAAAAAACCCTTTTCTTTTTTTGAACTTCTAGAGTCAGTTCTTAAAACTGAAAATAGTCGCCCTGGTGCTGAATGTGTACAGCTTAGGTTTCCTGTCATGAGCATTTCTGAGCAAAGGAGAAAAAAAAGTGACCAAAAAGAAACAAACTCAAGAACAGGTTGCCTCAGTTTCAGTTTGCTAAAAAGTGCCTTACTGAGCAGAGCACAGCAATAAGGATTTTAGACGAAGATGCGTCCACAAAATAGTATTTTTTAATGCACTTCTTTGAAAAATGTGACTGCTCTCTCCATCTTTTGGATGTACGATGTGAGTTAACCCTTTGAGCGCCATAGGCAACTATAGTTGCCCAGTGATGTAAGATATCAAAACCAGATGCTGTTGAAAACCTATCAACAAAAAACCTAACCTATGTGGCAACTTGTTTAAAAAAGCTCCTGCAGGGAGTTGACACATGATAGGTTTTCCACAGCTCAGGATAATTACATTTTTAATTCCTTGAAAATTTATTCAGCGCTCAAAGGGTTAAATCTTGCAGTGAAGACTCGGCATCGCTGTTCTCGAAACCCTCTGCAAACTGTAGACACAAAGTGCATTTGCAAATTTCAAAGTAGCACAAAGGAAGTTTTTTTTTGAGGGGCGGAGGTGTAAAAGTTAGTGAGTGAGTAAGAGGCAAGACTAAGAGCGACAGCATATAAACAGACATACAGAAATCATGACTTCAGTGTTACCCGAGTTCCACTCCGCTGGCAAGATGAAAAATTTTTCTTTAGCTGTAATGTATGACGCCTATTGGAGAATGAGCACCACTTACTGCTCATCTCAATAAAACAAATCCT
Source organism: Gymnothorax javanicus (assembly GCA_029692085.1). Lineage (NCBI taxonomy): Eukaryota > Metazoa > Chordata > Actinopteri > Anguilliformes > Muraenidae > Gymnothorax > Gymnothorax javanicus. Next base: position 80,574,645 of record CM056203.1, on the reverse strand, counting down.
AGTACTTGCAAACCGGTTGTGGATGGAGACGCACATAAATTCCCGTTTTTTTTTTTTCATAGATTTTCAGATAATTCAGTTACAATTTCATTTGGATCGAAACCACACCACTGACAATTGCACACCTGCCAACTTGGGATGTTCCTCTGATCTGTGGTGGTGGTCATTTCTTAATTTTGATAAGAATAAAAAGGTCTGCTTGGTCCTGCAAGCCCCTCTGCAGCTCAAGCATACCCGTGCGCCATTTCAAGCTTGTTCCGAAGCCTAATATTGGCAATACCTTTGTTTCACTGTCACAGCTGTTAACAGAAGGGGACAGCAGACCCCAGAGGCAAACAAACGGCTATAATACAGGCTACATACCAAAAGTTATCTCATGTCTGCACCCAGGAGCAAAATAAATACGTCCAATTAATAAGACACCTGACCAAGTCATCTGCCCTATAACATCATGGGGCCATAAACAGTATGGTCCCATAAAATAGGAACAACTGCGCTTAACATGCTTTAAATGCGCAAATTGTAAATGGTAAATCATTTAATTGTTGAAATTACAATAACTTAGTGGCAGCAGAGCTGCCAAACTTACTGCAGAAGATAAACACAAGAACTGACTAGCTGTGCTACAGTCTAATTGATAGCATAATTTCAAATCACATTAACAAATAAAACAGTATTATACTGCATTTTTATTAAAAAAAAATGTTTAACTGGTTGATTTGGTAAATAAGAGGGAAGTTACATTTTCACATATGTCCATGTGGGGTTGGAAAGCGGTCCTCCTGCAATAAATTAAATCATAATTTAGAAACTTCAAGTGTGACAAATCTGCAAAATGGTAAAAAATTAGAGGAGGAGCCAGCACCTCGGCAAAGTATATTTCAGCGGATAATGCGTAGGATGCAAACGTTATTGGCTATTTCGTGAATTCAGCCACTACTGTGTGTCTAATTGACACTGAAACAGTTCCTATGGAGAAACATTTCGCATAAAGTAAAGCGCTATGAAAAAGCATTTGCCCCTTTCTTAAAGGAGGAGACAGCACCTCGGCAAAGTATATTTGAGCGTTAAGTAGAATTTTTGAAGTGTCTAAAACGCATAGTTTTATAAATTTTAATTTGGTAATGATCCTGTGCGACGCATTTTAAACCAGCGAGTCTTCAAATTGGCTTCAATACCAGGGGGCAGACACTTTTACTAGGGGAATCTTCTGATCTTGAATTTGATCTTCGGAAACCTCACCTTTAAAAATGCTTAATAACCTTAAGCTCTCGCAGTTTTCATCTCCCGATTAGCCACAGGTTGCTCAGACTAATTGGTAAAAACCGAAGACCGTCTAATTTACTTTTGATAGCATTGTTATGCATTGCACCACAAAATTATGAGGCGTCTTCTGCGCATAAATGACGACGTAAAATATCAATAAGCCTTCATAATTTCAGCACTCGTTAAGTGGCACAGATTTGCGGAAATTAGTTTGTATGGCTGCGGGAATCCGTTCTTTATTTTGAATGTTGTCACGTCTAAAGGGCACTGTAAGCTTGCACAGCTGTGCGATAATCCTAAGGATGGCAAAAATGAATGCTGCAAAGTCAGCGAAAGTTTTGGATTTACAATGCCATATCAATTATATAAATGTAGGCAATGGGAATTCACATTTCATTACCATTTCTAATTATAGGTCATGTATTGGTCTTGGTCGCTCAGTCGATAAATTGTTTGATTTTAATTAAGCTGGCCTGATTAACAAACAGCTTGCGGGCAGCCAAGCTGTAAAGATAAAGCTTACTGAAGGCCCTTTGAACTACTCTTACGGCCCGGATGAAAGGAAAGAGAACAACTGACGTCACGTAAGAAAAATAACTGACGCACAAGCACAGCGACACTGGCGTTTGATTAGATAATGCGTTCGAAATGCACACTCACCCACTATATAGGGCACTGTGTAGTGAATGTTCTACATTGAAAACAATATAGAGTGAGTGAGCGAGTGGACAAGTGTGCATTCCGAATGCAGCCTTAGATTCCCCAAGTAAAAATGTCTGCCCCCTGGTATTGACGCCGATTTGAAGACTTTTCGGTTTAAAAATACGTTGCACTGGATCATTACCAAATTAAAATTTATAAAACTATGCGTTTTAGACACTCCAAAAATTCTACTTTACGCTGAAATATACTTTGCCGAGGTGCTGTCTCCTCCTTTAAGAAAGGGGCAAATGCTTTTTCATAGCGCTTTACTTTATGTGAAATGTTTCTCCATAGGAACTGTTTTAGTGACAATTAGACACACAGTGGTGGCTGAATTCACGAAATAGCCAATAACGTTTGCATCCTACGCATTATCGTCATTTTTTTTTAAAATTCAGTTTAGTGAAAATAGAGCAAATCCTTGATCTCTCAATTTGTTACGCCTCAAAACTACTGTCTACAAGTTTTAACATCATGAGTGAAATGGTTTAAATTATTTTATGATACAAATAAACTTGGTCATTTTGTTCAGGAGGAAAAAATAAATGTGCATGAAGTAACAAGAAACCATTCAGAAATATTTCTGTCAATTGCTGCACTGTAAATTCACCAGCTTTCAAACGTTTATTCTGCTAGAGCCCAGGACATACGCGCAAAGCAGCAACATTTCCCCAAAATGCAGTTTCGAATCCACTTTCTGGGCTGTATACTTTATGTACGTTCACTGACCACTTTACTTGGTAGGTTACACCTGCACGAATGGCCAGCTCCTCCCAAGAGTGAGTTGTGTTATCATAACATATCCATTCAGACATGGAGGCATAGTAACAATTATATATTTTTTTTGTCTGACTAGGCTTTAGCATAGGCAAGATGTGCGACTACAGGGACTTTGCAAGATGGTTGGCACCAACCACACACAGAGTTTCTATTTCCTGAACTTCTAACCACCGGGGATTTTCACATACTACAGTCTGTGTGGTTTAAAAAGACTGGTGTGTTGAACAAAAACATCCAGTGATTGGCAGGTCTGTGGCTGAAAACACCTTTTTGATGAAAAAGTTTGGCAGAGAAGATGCTGCTTTGCTCAGGTTAACAAAGGCCATAACATGAATTCTCAAAGACAAAAAAGTGGTTTACACTAGTGGAGTGCATCTCTGGACATACATACTAACATACGCAATGTTTGACTCTGCAGTTGGGACGAGAGTAACACATCGGTGGGTCAAAAGTAACACAGCGGTATAAACTTGAATTGTTCATAAAAGCGCTTTTAAAAAAATGCCTGACGAAGTCCTTGTTAATATGTGATTGCAAATATACATTAGGTCCGTTATCCCACTGAAAAATATGAAAATTCATTCTCAGTTTTCAAACATTTCAAAAGAAACACAATGACATGAACTTGAATCGTATATTCTTTTTTTTCATTAAAAAATGTCAGGCAATGTTCCTGTAAATATGTGATGGCAAACATTTGACTTTAAAGGTACCCAATTCACTCCTTGTCTTCTACCCTTTTTTCACATAATTTGCTAGGCTGTTCCAATAAAAAGACTTGTGTTTAAGTTTTAAAGTCGTCCTTGACCCCTAACAAGGATAAACTCCGAAGGAAAGCAATCACTCCACCGTTACGAACAGCCATTGTGGCTGCTAGACCGTGGCCATTTCGACTTGCCAACGACTTAATATGCATGAGCGATTTGCATGAAAAGTCACGTCAGATCATTCATCAGATTCGAATGCTGGTAAATAAATTACGTTTATGCATTTAAAATTCATTACAGTAAATATGTCTAGTTACAACTATGGGAGGATTTCAAATGCATTAACGATTTGAAAGTGCTAGGAAAGAGGGAAATCGGGCATTTTGCACCAGGCATCAAGTTTACTTACGTATCCAACAAAAGTTTGGGCACATCTTCATCAGAAATATCTCCCAACCAGGCTTCAAAAGTTTGCCAGCGATGACTTTGGCCTTTTATATTTATCCTGGTCTTCAATCGATCTTCTTCCTGGCCTTTTCTTGCTCTTTTACGGGCCGAATCAGTCAGATATTTCTTTGGCCGCAGCATGTTGCTGTTGGCAAACTTCTCTTCACTTTTGCGTCCACCGCACACATCTGCTTTTGCGTGACATCATTTTTGCATACTCATGAATTCTAAAGAGGTATTTCAAATGGCTCAGGGATCTTGCGGGTCGCAAAAACTATTTTCACATTCAATATCCGGGGGTTGCAAGCCTTCTCGGAGAAAACATTTATTTATTCCCGTATGTTTTGGTCATATCTATAAAATTTTATCAAAAAAAGGAATAGAGTTGTTACCTTGAATACCAATACAAAAAATTACATTTCAATTTTAAATTTAATAAATTTCAATGTTTTCAATTTTTCCAAAATCAATCCCAATCTTTCGTTTTTCCCCCCCAAATTTTTTCCCAAGTACATAAACAGTATTGCTGAAGTAGCAAATTTACCCGTGTAATGGGGTATAAATATGTCAGGTCTCGTCTCTCCAGGTCCAGCACGCGGGGCCAGTTAAGGGGGGTAAATGACAACTTTTTAAAGCATTCATAGTAATAGACACAATTCATTTACCAGTGAAGTATATACATTCTCTGGATAAAACTGGAAAATATATCACTTATGTAAATTTGCCCATTGCCATGGAAATGGCAGCCATGTTGAATTTTCACTAGTTTTAGTTTTTCCCAGATTTATTGGTAAATATACATGTTGGCACGGTGGAATTTGTTTTATTTGAAGCTTTTGACATAGCCAAACAGCATCCCGGGATTTCATTTCTTTCAGGGGAGAAACAAATTTTGGGCCCTTTTTCACTCGGAATGTGAAAAAGGGATTTTTTTCGGTGAATTTGACACCACATTTCATAGGCTTTACACTTAAGTTGAAAAATCTCTGTTCTAAACTGTTGTACTAATTACACAGAAAAACTGGTGAAAATTTCATGAGGTTCTGATGAAGGGGCAAAAATGTCATTTCATTAATGAGCTTGAAAACAATGCTTTTAAATTATAGCAAGGGTTTTAAAAGGCTAAATAGCAAGGAAATGAGGGGCCTCAAGGGAAAAATAGTTGTCAATATGTATTTACCATAGCTTCAACTACTCAAATCTCATAAAATGGGATAAATGCAAAAATTGTGATTTTGTCATATTATTTAACCCCGATGCCCCCTTAAGACCTGGAGCGCTGCCACGATCAGCTGTGTGTGATTACTGCTGATTGGTGGTAGCATGTATATACAGTGCCTATCAAAAAAAAGTTAATCCACCTTCAGCGGGGTAATATACCACGTTTATACCGTTTCACCATTTCTATGCAATTTGCCAAGGAAGAGGATGTCCTAAGCTCTTCATGGATACCGCTGCCTGCAATATTACTGTTGCGCATGTCTGATTTAATGACCTTTGAAAATGGAAGATTCAAATTTCATTTTTCCAAGTTTTGTTTATTGATGGAAGTCAGATAAAAGTTCATGAAAGTCAGAGAAAATCAACACACTGCCCTCTGCCTATGCACCGACACCTTCAACACACTGCCCTCTGCCTACGCACCGACACCTTCAACATGTCCACCTTCCCTTTCGATGCAAAGCTGACAGCGACGGAGCACGTCCTCAACTGCACGTCTCACCATAGCCGGATCATTTCGCATGGCCTGAACTTCATTTTGAATGCGCTCTTGCAGTTCGTCAAGATCTCTGGGAGGAGTCCCAAACACTTTGATTTTCAAATGTCCCCAAAGGAAAAAATGTTGATTTCTGAATGTCTTTCATGCATTACCAAAACTTGGAAAAATGAAATTCTAATCTACCATTTTCAAAGGTCATTAAATCAGGCATGCGCAGCAGTAATGTTGCAGGCAGTGGTATCTATGAAGAGCCAAGGACGTCCTCTTCCTTGGCAAATTGCAAAGAAATGGTGAAACTATATAAACTTGGGATATTAACCCGTCGGAGTTGGATTACCTTTTTTTGATATGCACAGTATATCATTGCTTTCCCATTGTATCTCACAACTTCTCTTAAGCAATACGCCAGTACATCTTAGAGCCCCATTTCATGTACAGTTATTGCTAAACTAAACCTCTCTATATAGAGCTGTGAAGTTCCAGCACTTTAATTAATTTAGGAACCACGTTTCCATTTTCCTTTAACTATTATTTTAATACCAGTACTGTTGTGTTAGTATGTATTGTTTGTATTAATAAAAATGTATTTTTGGAACCGCAATTCCTATTTTGCGTGTATTTTTGTGTATGCCTCCCTCTTGCACGGTTGACATAATAAAACGCACAACTAAGTCCACCCTTGCACTTGAGTCAAGTCCACATTTTGCTGCCCTCCGTGCCCACCATTACAGAATAACACATTTAATTTGCTGAATTACCAACATAAATTTGTTATTTCATTGTTGCAGTTGTCAGTGATATGTTCATTGTAACAGCAAGAGACAAAATCACCATGATGTGACCCCCCCCCCCCATATAAATGATGTCCATTTTCTTAAAAAAAACAATAAATAAAGAAATAATAATAATAATAATAATAATAATAATAATAATAATAATAATAAAATACTCAAAAAAGTTAAGGGTGAAAGGAAATTTCTGATCATTTTGTATTTCTTTTTAAGCCAGAAAGGGTTAGAATATCCCCTTTTGGGTTGTCACTTGGGGCACAGATATCACACTGTTATGGGACATGCAATCATGGCACTTGTCTTCGTAAACTTTTTAAGTAATCCAAGATGTCCTTTTCATGGGTTTGAGGCACAAAATTAGGCAGACTAGACTGACAAACTGCCTCAAAACACCCATCGTGATGACTCATGCACCACTCCACATGTTCTGCATGAGTCACTCCTTGCCTGCCAATTTTAGAAATAAAAGGGCTGAGCATTTTCCATTCATCATCACTTGAAATTTGAAGATGGTTCAAGGACAACTCTGCATCCAGGAGAGGGGAAGGGCCATTGGCTGGCTACAAGATGGACAAACTCAGACAACTGTGGCTCAGCATCTAAATGAAAGCCAAACCATTATCAGCTGACTCTGGTAGAGGTTCAGGACAACTAATGCTATTCAGAATCGCGCCTGCTGAGGAAGACCCCAATCAACAACAGCACAAGGCTGCTTCCTGATGATAACGGCATTGCGACAGTGCTTTGTGACCGCACGACATCTTCAGGATCAACTACGAGCCGCCAGAAGCAAGAACGTGTCCCACCAGACTATTGGGAATCGCCTGCGAGACCGAAGTTTGAAATGCAGGCGTCCAGCTGTCCGACTACAGCTACTTGATTGTCACAGAAGAGCTCACCGACATTGGTGCAGATGCCACATCTGGTGGAACCGTGAAAGTGGGCAGAGACAATAATCACAGATGACTCTGGCTTCTCGCCCCAGTTCAATGATGGCCAAGCTCGTGTTTATCTTCGTCAAGGAGAGAGATTCGCTGATGTCAACGCTGCTCAACATCAACCATTCGGAGGAGGAAGTGTCATGGTGTGGGCGGGGATATCCACGAACTACTGAACCCCTCTGTATGTCGTCAACGTAAACGTTTCACTGGTCAGCATTCTCAAAAAGATTTTTCAACCTCTGGTAGTGCCACGTTTGCAGCGGACTGGACCAGGAGCTTGTTTCCAGGACAACAACGCAAGACCTCATTGTGCCAGGGTGGTGACCGACTTCCTGCAGCAGAACATTCAGCACATGGATCAGCCTGCATATTTACCCCACGTATTACCCATTGAGCATGCGTGGAATGACCTAGGCCAGCGAGTTCGATTACCTCCAGCAACTGGCTCAGCGAGTAGTTGCAGAATGGCAAGCAATGTCTCAACGTTATTTCCAGCGCCTGGCGAACAGCTTGCACCACCGTTGTCAAGGTGCGACTGCTAACGGAGGCTACACCATACACCAGTTATAGAAGCTTCTGCATCATGTGAGAACATCATTTTCGGGGGTGCACAACTTTTTTTCTTTGGGGTAATAAACTAGTGTCTAATCAAAGTTTTTTGTTATGCGTTTTCTGTTCTTGGGCCATCAAAGAATTATTTTATCATTGTCATCAGTTTAGCTTGTTAGCTTTTATTTATATGCACACATATTTTTGAGCCTTAATCAGCGTATACACTATGTGTGAAATTAACAGTACAGGATGAGCGCAAGACGTACAGTGCTGTGAAAAGGTATTTACCACCTTCCTGATTTTTTTTTTTTTTTTTTTATTTGTCACACTTAAATGTTTCAGATCATTCAGATCAAGAAATGGATTCTCACTAAAACTTGCATACATACATAAAATATATATACATATACATCCACACATACAGAGACACATACACACACTTACACTCCGTTGTTGCGAGATGGTTGTTGTTCTGCTTCACCCGGATGTTTTTAATGTTTTGGCTCTCCGGTGTGTTTTGTGTCTCCATTGTCTATTATAATTAATTCTGTTCTTATTGATCACTATATTATTATCCCCTGCCACGAAGTGTGAGGGGGATATAGGTTGAGCTCCGTCCGTCCGTCCGTCCGTGCATCCGAGATAAAGGGGACAGCTTTTCTCAGAAACTATTAGACATAGGACAGCCAAATTTGGTTTGTAGCTTCAGACCATAAAGGCCTTGATGGAGTTCGAAAATGAGATGCGCGCGATTATTTTTTCCGCAGTTATTGCCCTTGATCCGTATTTTTGCACTCTGTCCACGGTATCTCTAAAGGGGACAGCTTTTCTCAGAAACTATTTGAGATGGGATAACCAAATTTGGTGTGTAGCTTAAGACCATAAACACCCTGATGGAGTTCGAAAATAAGAAGCACACGATTATTTTCTCCACGGTTATTGCCCTTGTGGCATTTTTGGGAGCCTCTGTTCATAGTATCTTTAAAGAAGACATTTTGGCGGGAGATGTTGTTGACCATGTCTGCTTGTTATCATTATTATTACTTTTTTCTCTTTCCTCCCCCTTTATGATTTATGTTTGCTATGTTTATTATCCCCCGCCACGAAGTGTGAGGGGGATATAGGTTTGAGCTCCGTTCGTCCGTGCGTCCGTCTGTCCGAGATAAAGGGGACAGCTTTTCTCAGAAACTATTAGAGATAAGCTACACATCAAATTTGGTTGTCCTAAGACCATAAAGACCCTGATGGAGTTCGAAAATAAGAAGCACGTGATTATGTTTCCCACAGTTATTGCCCTTGTGGCATTTTTGGGAGCCTCTGTTCATAGTATCTTTAAAGAAGACATTTTGGCGGGGGATGTTGTTGACCATGTCTACTTGTTATTATTATTATTATTATTATTATTATTATATATTAATATTATTATTATTATATTATTATTATTACCTATTTCTGTTTCCTCCCTCTTTATGATTTATGTTCATCATTATTATTATTATTATTGACGGTTTCATTCCTCTTATGGTTTATGTCTTGCTTTGGTCATTTGTTGTTGACTGCATTATTATTATTATCATTTCCTTTCTATTTCTATTTCTCCTTTACATACATCTACAAACACATAACCACCTTCATTATTAATTTTTTTCAGCTCATTTCTGAATACTTTGCCACCTTTTTTGCATTCCCCCTTTCCCCTCCCCCCTTCTTAAATTAAGTTTTCTCTCTCTCTCTCCTCTCCCTCTTCCCCCTTCTTTATCCAGTGGTAATGGGTGCTCTGTCGGATATCTCTAGAACGTGCAGCGGGTCACCATATTTTTCCATTCCAGCATCAACCCCACTTCAACAGCTGCTGGGTATCATCACCCCAGTGCACCATGGATGGGGGCGCACCCTGAGCACTGAACCAGCTGGTCGCAGGCTCGCGCCATTCACTCGCAGACCCCTGCCTGAGGGCAGTCTGGAGTATCCGCTCAGCCTACCATGAGTGACATGGGGCTGCAGAAGGAGGATGGGTGCCAGAGGTGCCTGGAGAGGACTCATGCGAGCGTGAGGTGAGCATACAAGCTCCCCAGTGGGCTGTGAATGAGCTCAGGTGCTCCACATGGGCCGGGTGCGAGCCCTGTGACCCTCAGAGTCACCCACTGCACCACCATGGCGCCCCTAACCCATGACATTATTTACATTTTTATTTCAACAGCTGCAAAAAGAAACAATAACTTGGATGATCCTGCCAGACTGACCCCCGCTGACCCGTTCTGGAGCTCCCTGACGGTGCCCTGACCCCCTCACCTTATCTCTCTTTTTTTTGTTCATTTATTAATTTTTTTTTTAAATTTTATTTATTTTTCTTGCTCCCCCCCTCTCTATAGTTTATCACACACTCTTTTTTTTAATTTACTTTTAATATTTATTTTTCCTCCCCCCCTCCCGTTAAACCTCACATCAGAGGAAGGAAAAGGAGAAAGATAAAGAAGGAAAAAAAAAAAAAGACGCACACATCCAACCCACTTCACACGCACACACCCATATGACATCAGCTCAACTTTTTCTGATTTATTTTCTGTTGCTCGGCCTGTAATTTTTGTTCTTGTCTTTGCTTTCTTTTCAATGTTCTGCCAAAAAAAAAAATGTCGTGGCATGACCTTAAACAGGCCGTTCATGCTCGAAAACCCTCGAATGTCGCTGAATTTAAACGATTCTGCAAAGAAGAGTGGGCCAAAATTCCTCCACAGCGACGTGAAAGACTCATTGCCAGTTATCGTAAACGCTTGACTGCAGTTGTTGTCGCCAAGGGTGGCACAACCAGTTATTAGGTTTAGGGGGCAATTAGTTTTTCACACCAGGCCAGGTAGGTTTGGATAGCTTTTTCCCTCAATAATGAAATCATCATTTAAAAACTGCATTTTGTCTTTACTGTCTTTACTGGGGTTATCTTTGTCTAATTAAAATTAAAATTTGTTTGATGATCTGAAACATTTAAGTGTGACAAATACGCAAAAAAATAAATCCGGAAGGGGGCAAATACTTTTCCAAAGCACTGTATACTTAAAGGACCTGTGTCATGATAACTGCTCATGCTCAGAACGTATACATCCCAAGACAGTGAATCTGCTTGACTGCAAGTCATAATCTGACTCCATACTTGCCAATCCATCATCATTTTGCATTGGTTTTATACTTTTTTGTTACTCCAACATTATGCTTTTTATATTAAGGAGCATTCTAAAGAAATTTGAGGATTCAAAGCGTGATTTGAAGCTTTAGCAAAGGGATACGGAGAATGTAAACTGGTTGCCATCGCCAATAATCAAAGAAGAAAAATGCCATCTAGATTTAGAGTGGCAGTTGAGTGGATTTGCGTGAAAAGTTGAGAGCATGTGCGGTAATCGTGACACAGCTCCTTTAAGTAAATACACTTAGATTTCAATTATTTTCTTACAACTTGGGCATCTTTATGTAAAAAAATCCATATTATTTTCACATTCAGCATACTTCTCATGCTTTCTAGATTTACACTTCCAGATTCCCACTGAAAATACAGCAAGGAGCAGAGCTCCCGCGATGCCGGCTGCTACCCCTCCATGCTTCATGCGGCCTCCTGTGCCGGAGCTCGAGAGTCTGCTATGCACGGCATTCGTTAGGTGAGCCTCTGGGGATTCGGGACATCCTAAACATCAAACATAAAACACAGCTCAGAGTTAACGCTCCGAGGGAAGGCTCTGACGGAGCACGCAGCAATTTGCAAGAGAGGAGCAGGACACCAATATCACATGGAGGAAGCCATTTTCGATCCAACAAGAGATGCCAGGCAAAACATACACCGCCCGGTTTTTCGGTGACCTTCACCCGCACCCGGTCAGGTCCAGAATGTAATCAGGTGACCCATTGACCATTGCACACCCTTCCTGAAAATTTAGTGTGACAGAATCAAACCATTCTTACGTTATACTGCGAAAAAACACACAGACAGACATACCAAAACAAGCCACGGAAAACAATACCCCTTTCCCTTGGGCTGATATACACGGACTGGAATTTCAGCACAAACTTTGGAGCCGGAGTACGCATTAAAAAACAAACTCATTAAACCTTAGACAGCAAAAATAATCAAAGTGCTCGGTGCATGTAACAGAATGAGTCTTGGTTTTAACACTGAAAGTGTGATTTACCAGGAATTAAATGTGAAATCCTGAATCTTTTAATCATGTGCTTACCTGAGTGATAATAAGTGTATTCCCCCTCTTGAATTTTGTGACCAAGGGGGGGCCACAGAGTGCAGTGGTACGTGCCACATTCATTTAAAGCGGAGTTGGGAAGGATGAGTGACAGGTCCTCTCCGATATCATACGAGTGATTTGCCCATTTGAAGAGGAACATCTTGCTTGAGTTCAGGTTTTTAAGTACTAGCCCAGTCATCCCTTCTTCTACCTGTAGCATGATTACAATGTAAGACAGGAGCTGCATCAGTAAATGGTAACCAATTTCTAAGATGTATAGAAAAATTAAATGCGCAATACTTTAGTTGACAGGCAACATTCATATTTTACAGAAATGTATCATTGTGATTTATGTATGCATTACCTTGTACCAACTGATTTTCCTGTACAAAAGCCCTGGCTCCCGGTGAGCTTGACATGGTATTTTTTCTGTAGTCTTGCACTCATGACTCCATAGCAGCATAACATATAATGCCACTGTGAAAGAAAACCACAGAAGAATATAGAAAATAGTGGCAAAGCCGCTGAGCCCGCTTGGCCAAACATGGGCAAAAATCGAACTTGGCCTAGATTTTCATCCCATATACAGGCAAATAAAATATGAAAAGGATCTGCGAAAAACTGAAGGCGCTAGAGCGCTGACAAGGCAAAAAGTTTACAGATGCACGACACACCACCGGAAAGGCATCTAACCACAGCATAAAAATAAGAAATTAAATACAAAAATGAACAAACCGATGAGGATTTCACAGGTAGTCAAATCAGCCTGGGTTTGCTATTTTGAAAGCAACAAACATACAATGAAAAAAACACTAACGCAACTAAATACGGCATTATGGTGAGAGAGAGATGGAGGTCCTTACCCCTTTGTCAAAATATTGAAAATAAGAAAGAGGCTGAGCACTGTGTTTAGTCTTTTGTTGAAACTTTGGCTTTTATTGGTTTCAAGTTTCAATAAAACAATAAATCAATCGCCAATCTAACTCTGACTAGAATGTTTCATGATGCTGCTCATGTCTCAGGTCGTGTCCCAAAAAGGTCATACAAACCTAAAACTAAGTGAACTGAGAAAAGGGCAGCTATCCTGGTGGCACATTCTGGTGGGTTGACAATGGGAGGCCTCGTTCTGGTGCTGTTATGTTATTATTGGAAAAATATCGAGAAAACGTCTCGGCGCACCAGCAGGAATCACATGGGCAATGTAATAGATAAACCTTCATCAGGTTTGGACAAGTTTTATTTTCAGTGAAATTTTGATGCATTTTGGAATATTTGGAAAAAGTATAAATGGGGCACTTTGGTGAATTCCTGTCTCAGCCCAAAATCCTTTGCTGATCATCTGAGCTCGATGATGGGTTCAGTTCCAGATTCAAATGAAGACCAACAACAAATCAGAAATTTTGTAACACAGACATGTATGACAGCCACAAACATGATTGTGGCGAGGTAACCTTTGCCTGGGATAAGATACTGTTCATGGCATAATTAAGAGATTGAAGCGTAATTCTGCCCCAGGTTGTGATGATGCTTTAGCAGATGTTTTAGTCTTATTTTTGCCAACTTTCCTGAACTGTGTAAAGCACTGAGTGGTTTATTTAGTATCATGGTTAACCCTTTCATGCCCGCGAACGGAAATTTCTGTATATGCTAATTGACTCATCCGCTCGAATACAGATTTTTCTGTGTTTTTCCGATTGCCTCGGGGTCCTCAGTCTTATCCAGAAAAGGCCAGTGTGGGTGCAAGCTTTCATTCCAACTAAGCAGTTACACACCAGATTCTACTAATCAAGGTCTTCAGCAAAGATTCAGATTAAAACTGACCATGTTTCTCTGAATATTTGCTCTCGATATGTTTTGCTGTAAATAAATGCATAAAACTTGTGCTGAAATGTAAAAGCAACATTTAATTTCATAACATAAAATGCTATGGTTAACTTATAATTTAAAACTGAGCATATCTGATATCTGGTCTTAATCAACTTGGGCAGAGCAGCCATTTTTGGTTTTGTAAGAGCTTGGTTTCAAAGGGTTAATCGGCATGTACTTCTTGAAATTTGATATATGGCATTATCATTCTTATACTGGAGAAGCCATCTCTCAATCAGAATGAAGTGTAAAACTTTCCACATGTTACACTGAGCTCTAATGTCTCTAAGGTACTTGAACTTTTAATTGTTCCAGAAGATGTTAGTCATCTCTGCCGGTTTGCCTTCTGTGAAGGCTGAGGTGCGGCAATAGCAAGTTCTTATTTATATGATACACTAAAGTATTTTTCTGTAAGTGGCTCTCCAATTGTTTGCAGCCTTGAAACAGTGTTTTGACACTACTTGTTATCAAGGCTTTTTATTTATTTTTTATTATTATAGAATAAGATCGCCATTGATCACTGGTTGTCACTATACTCTTAGTACAAGAAAATCAAGGCTTGTGTACGTTTTGAAGGCGGTGAGAGTAAATGAGTTTCTCATGAAAAGAGGCATTAATTTTATCCCGGAAGCTATTTAATTACTTTATTGATGACTAACTTCATACTTTGGGTGATTCAGACAAAGGTTTATCGTCATTTAATAAAATTTTTAATTGTTGTGCTTATGCCGATGATATTGCCGTATTTCACACGCTTATTGACGGATGTCATACTTGATCCAGAAAAGGGACATTAACATTCGGTATAAAAAAGACAGTTTGTATGGTTATTGGGAAACATTGGTGGAAACTTTCAACTCAGTGGGACCTAGTGGTAGACCTATTAACAATATTAAAAGCATGATAATTATTGGTAATGTGTTCCATTCCGAATTGAATTGTCATGATCATACTGAACGTAAAACTTATAACTGTCGACGTTAGATGTTCGCCCTCTCGTCTAGCGGTCTACGTTCCCCTGGTACCACTTCGGAAACAAATGCTTTTCGGTGGAAAAACGTTTGTTAACTGACACAGTTGTATGGGTGGGGGTGCCAACACTGGAAATAGAAAACGAGAGAGAGAGAGAGCGAGAGACAGAGAGAGACAGAGCATAGTAAAACGTATAAATAATGTCGGTAAAAGATCCCACGAAAGTGAATTGTTAGACGCCCTGATTATTCAAAAAATCCAAACCCTGGTTGATGGAAATCACATCTCTATTTAGGAATATTTAATACTAACTCCTTGGCGAGAACATGAAACATCTTATCTTTGGCGAAAGAAATTTCTGAGGGAGTAACGGCAATTGATGGCACATTGCTGTAGAGTGCCATTGACGGGGGGTAATTCTTCTGATCTTGTTCTGGGGACGGGACTTCCCCGCGCGCAGTACTTTCCCGCCGTGCTGGGGACGGCGCTGCTGACTGTCTGCACCTTTCAGCACGGAGGTCACCGCGTCCGGGATTCCCGCTCACAACCAAAGTGAGTGTTTACTTTTAAAATTTCAGTGAGGTTGTTTAACTTGTATTATCGTTGTCAAGTTTGCCACGTTAATTGTATTGACCTTCGCCCCTCCCCACCTAATGAAACCGAAACTTAAAACTATCTACAACAAAAGAAAGATAGAAAGAAATAACCGATGCACAATGAAACCTTATTATGCAATGGGCACAACATTCGTTAGACAGAAATAACAAATATTACACTTAAGCGTGAATTTAATCGATGGTTCGAAGACATCCCTGCAGTTAATTTCTGCAGCAGTTTTTTTCTTTTGGTTTCGTCGTAGCCCAAATAAATTTTAGAAATACAAATGACAACATATGGATACTTACAGATCATGTGCAAATCGTAAAGCATTTCAAATTCAATAGCCTGACGGTGCAGTTCAGTTTATGTGGCTGTTTATTTACATGCACACTCGCTGACGTAAACGGAGAGGATTGCAAAACTCCACCGACTCCAAAAAAACGGAACATCCGGTTTAACTGAAACGAAACTGATCTATCCACCCCCTCTCAGTAGGCTACCCTGGTGAATGGTTTGGAAAATCAAATTGACGCACATTTTGCACACGGCCTCATCTGAAATGTTGCTCCTCTCTTCTTCTGCGAGGCGTATGTTTTTTTTATAAATGGTGAGGTACTGCCACCTACTGGGTACATTATATTTCACAATTGCATTCGCCCACTCTTCTGTCAGTTTTCCGGCGTATTGCAAATAAACGAAGCATTACAAAGAAACGGTGCATTTCTGCCACCTGCTGGGTATATTATATTTCACAATCTATGTCGTGCGACAGCTTAAAAAACCCTGTACCAAACACAATTTCCATCGTGCGTCTCACTTCTTGGCATTCATCAAATCTCCAACAGTCCCAAAATGTCATCTTTCTTCACATTAGTTAAATTTAAAATTTATCTAGCAGCATACGCCGCCATCCTAATCCTTTTTGACTTTGTTTCATGTGCTCAGTCACCATAGGAATAAAAGCTGAATACCTCCTTCTACTGATATGTGTCAGTCTTTCTTAGTCCTGTTATGCGATTTTCTGCCCTGTTCTTTCCTTACTGTTCTCTTTTCCACCGTCACTCTCTCTGTAGCCTCTAAATATGACATTTTGTTCCTTGTATGTTAGTTCTACTGTGCAAAAGTCTTAGGCACCCTAGATTTTCAAAATTTAAATGCGGCATTAGATGTTTATTTTCCATTTTCCATGTGAGTGTCACTGAAGATAAAATGTAAACTTGAAATTCAAAATGCTTATAAAAAACAGTTTTATCAATAAATGCTTGCATTTCAGTAAAAACAGTTGATACAGATAATATAGTCTTGACAGAGCCCTGATATGAACGTCATTACGGCTGTCTGCAGCTACCTGGAGAGACAGAAGCAAGTGAGACAGTTAGTCTGCAAAAGAACTGAGGCAAGTCTGCCAGTATACTTTGAATGAGCAATAGGCAAATTATATTTTGAACTATAGAACTACAGGCCTGTGTAACTATTTTTTTTTTTTTTTTAGGCAATGTAGTACAACAAAAAAGTGGATTTTGTTTTAGGCAGTTTATACTACATTTTTCAGTTATTAGAAACTTTTAGTTTCATTATTTTTTTAAGCATATACACCCGACAAATTTGCATTAAATGTGACTTAGACATTTGCACAGTACTGTACCTCGCTTTCATTTTTGCCACACCATCTTCACCTATAGTCCCCTCACACATGCCTGTAATCTTGACACCAATAGCACTGACGAAACACCCTTACACATGTCCTCACCCTCCCCATCGTTTGTGCTCTCAGAGTACCATCATACTATCCTTTTCCTTTCCTTCCTGAAAATTTATCAATCACCTGACTCCACCAACTCCCTCTCAGACAGAACACCACTGATTTCTCCTTGAATCCTAGCCCACTCTCTCATTGGAAGATCTGATTCTCGTGTCAGATCAAATTAGTTGATTTTTAATGCCTCCTTGAATTTCTTGCACCCTGCAGTTACAATTCCACTTCTTTGCACCCATATTGTTTGTATACCCTCAATTTTTTTCTTAATAATTCTTTTGGAGAAATATCTGTCTCAGCATTTACGGTGAGCTTCCCAACTAGCTCTAGCCACTTATATTCCCACAACATATCAGCAATATGTGTTTCCTTTAAATCCCTTCATCTATTCTTTCCCCGTCCATCCACTCCTTCAAACTCCATTTTAATGAATCCATCCTCAAACCAGGATCCTGCTCCCAAAATGTAGTTTAATGTAATAAACCACTCAATCCAACAATGAAAAATTCACACTTCTCTCCCCAGTACCATTCCTTACTCTCTCAAGAGTCCCCGATAACCACAATCAATATTTCCTGATATTTACTGAAACTTTCATTTTATACTTTATTTTGATCATGTAGAAGACAACTTAAAAGAAAAAAACAGTTAAAAGAATACTGACAGTACATGAGACAAATAATCTGTAAAAAAGAAGAAAAAGGTGCAGTTATTGTTTTCTTTAATGCTGGAACGTCAGCTATTTTTTCAAATATAGATTTGTTTATGTAACTGCTATCAAGTTTGGCTTGAACAGTGGTGTCAGACAGCAGTGCCATGAGATAGCAGCTCTCAGCCGAGCTCCAGTCCTGGTTTTCCCCCACCCTTTGAATATGTTCCCTCTGGAGAGGAATTCCTGTGTTGCGGGAAGATGACGCGAGATGTACGTTCGGTAAATTGTCCAGATCGTGCCCACATGCTGTTCATACCTCACTGAGATCCGCACTCAATGTGAGCCGGGCCGCTTCAGTATGTGTTCTGGCTGATTGGAACTCAATACGAGCAAGATCCGATCTCAGAGCATGTGGACTTCACTGTTTATTCGTCCTGGCATGATCGGATGACAAAAAGTTGCTCTGAAAAGACAAGTGTAAACCCAGCCTGAGTTGAAGGCTGTATGAGAGTAAGAACGCCCCATGTTAGATTTGACTACGACTACATAGATGGGGACCTCGCTGATCTCGCTGGAGGTCATGACCTGTCATGGTCTGCCTCGGGGACACACGCTCTCTGTTATTTGAGAGATAAATGCAGGTATTAAGGGCGCATCCTCACTTCGGCAGGGGGAAAATGAGAGGCAGCCATCTTAGTAATGATGGTCATGCCAATCCGAGATCACACCCCAGTTTCATTCAGTTTCTGTGGGTGTTCAACCAGCTGCTGCAACGAAGGTAGGCCAACAAAATAAACAGCACAAACCGTCTTCTGCGCGAAAATGAAACGCTTTTTCAGCGAGAGCACAGCTATAATTCCACACGCTTTTGATTGGGCTTCATGCTGCACAAAACGTCCTAAACAGGACCACCTCCCCAAAAAAAGCAAAGGTAAAAAAACTTCCGCTTTGTTCCGAGGACTCGCAGCCGCCGGCCGCCCCCGCGTGGTGCGGTAGGTCCCCGAGGTTGTTAGCCTGGCCAGCTGCGAGCTCCATGTTTCTGTCAGCGAGGTTGTTCATTGTGCTCTCTGGGTCCTTGATTGAGGATATCCTCTCAGCGATTGCCCCGGCTGCCGAAACACTGCGCCCCAGTGACTACCCCCACCCCACACCACCCCACCCCACCCACCCCAGTCCAGCGCTCCGTAGCCTGATCGCAGCTGGAGGATTTTCCCATGTGAACAAAGCAGTCACAGCTGGGGTAGGAGAGCAGAACCTGAGTGTGACTGTGAGGCTTCGTTGCGATCGCTGTGCCGCTGGAGCAAGGGTATAGATTTGCATGCTCAGCTTCCTGTTGACCTGTCCTGCTGGAGAACAGTAGCTTTTTGATTGTGGTTGTGGCTATTGTCTTCCCCGAATAGGCTCCCCTGATCTCACCAGAAACTTTTGTACGGCCCATCAAGGCGTGGAAGGGTAGCCTGATAGTTGGTTGCTTGGCTGGTAACTGACGAGTGTCTGGTTCAAGCCCCCTGTGGGGTTTGGGATTCTGACTTCCTCTGGAGAGAAGAAGCTGGGAAGAACTCTGCCGTTTGTACCTTGATCCACGTCCTTTACCCCAAAAAATTGCTCCTGGGGCTTTACCTGTGTTTCTCTCCATCTCTCCACACTTGCAACTGTTCTACCTGGAACTCCTCCCAGGGCATCCTGGGGAGAAGAGAAACATGTTCTCAATGGAATTTCCCTGGTTAAATAAAAGTTACAAAACAGTAATGAGACACATCTAACCAAGGAAGGCATCCCTGTCTGTATGCATGCATGTCTGCTGCGTATCTCGAACGCCGTTCATCTGGTGTACTTTACACCTGGCAGGTGCATTGCTGGGGACTTGAAATGTTAGATTAGATGCAATTTGGACACGTGATACATTCATATGAATAAACTTTGGATAAACAAGTGAGCAGCGCTTTGTGCAGCAGTGGGGGCGGGGCTTCTGGGCTTTACGGCTGAGTCGAGCGTGTCGTCACCGATAGCTGCAGCTGGACTTTACAAGCTGCGGCTCACGGAATGCAGTTCATTTTCGCTGCTTGTTTTTGGATACCGTCATTATAGTTTTGAACAGGCACTGCACTAGTTATTTTATCATTTGGAGGTCTTTATGGCGTGATTACACATAGTTAACCCCACCAAACTTATGGACCCCAGTCAGAGTCAGTCAAACGCAGCTGCTGTATTCAAACCTGTGGAGCTTATGGCCTGTTTTAAATTCTAACGGAAATCCCAAGGTTTCCGACAATCCCAAATATGTCCTGTTGAATTACAGTGAAATGTGCATAAGATGACGTAGAAGATGTAGATATTTTCCACTTGATGTAATGCTGAGGCCATAGAAATATGGCATCCAGGGTTTGAATATTTCTCTCAATATCAACATAAGTGTGATATAGTTTCAGTAAAGAGCTGCAACCAGCAGATGCTGAATATATTTGAGACATTATCCTACAATATGAAAAAAAGGAGAGATCGTTCATAAAATTACGAATTGCCGAAATTCCACCTAGTAGCTTCAACAATGTTATCAACCAAAGTGTATTTTTGACCTTTTGTGTGACCTTGACCTTGACCTTTGACATAGAGACTTTAAAAAGTATAGGTCTGTGGTGAGTAACTTATGCTAACATGTCTCCAAGTTTTGTTAAGATTAGTATAGGATAAATGACAAAAGGGTGCGAAATTGACAAACTGACAAACAGATGTCAAACGCAACCGAAAATTCGAAATTAAAAATTTTAGCAAGTAAAAAAATACTTTTTCTGACTTTAAACCTACTTAAGGGAAAACTTAAGTGAAAAGCGAGAGTGTAAGAGGTTAAGCATTAAGTTTTTAGACCCCTCCATTCAGTATATTTTACCTTACCCACAAGCTGCTTCTGCCATTTAAGGACAGTGTCCTAATGAAAGGATTTAATCATAGGCCGTGCTCTAATATTGGTGCAGACTCTCCCTGCTCTCGCACAGACTGCTTGCGCACGCTGGGCTGTCCCGTATTGTTGTATTGTTTATGCAAGGAAGCATCAGACCCAGAACAACCGTGGCGAGATTTTCTCCCCTGTCTTCATCAGGACACCCGGCCCAGGAGAGGCCCGGGTGGGTCCTCGGCTCGGACCCAAGTTCACAGAGCAAACCGACCTCGCCGAGGGACAGCTAACATTGTCCGCTGTTTCTTCTCAGGGAATTCCTCTGCTTCCTCCTCTGGAAAACAATAGACCTTGTGTGTGCAGGAGTGTGCAGACGGTTGCTAGCTGCAAACCCCCCCGCAGACCCTCCCTCCCGCCACCACACCCAGTCTTGTCTGCAGGCTAGGAGATGAGGTGAGGGGGAAATTTGTCCCCCTCACCCCCACGCCAGGAAAAAAAAAATTGTGGAAGGAGGCCATAAAAAAATCGGAAGCACCGTTGCCTGGACGCCCCAGACCTGTCGAGCCGGAGTGCGTGTCTGACGGCCATTAATATTCCTGTTGTGTAAGTTGAGCATGAGCCATCTCCCCTGTCAGCGTTCTCCTGAAATATGGCACAATAGTGTTTATTTCCAGCCGAGGGCCGTGGGGCGGATGTTATTAAAATATTACCCCTCCACCAACATGTTCCAAGAGCTCTTTAGTGAGCTCTGCTGCGCTGCAAATGTCTGGAAGCCTGTTCTCTGCCGGGACTTTGCATTGGGATCCTCTGACTTTGCAAAAAAGTATTTGACTTTCCACTGCCTTAGTTGCTCTGAACAAAAACAAATGCCTGATGTGTTTTAACCCCCGTAAGTTGATCAGAAATGACCAGGTGAGGTTATCATTTCACATTCAAGCTATTCCTCAAAAAACATGTTTTTGATATCGTACAATTAACATTTTTATCTTACTTTACTTTTTAAGAAATAGTGGTTTTTGTTTCATGACCCGCAAGCTTCCGTAACCGCTCAAACATGACCCGCATATATTCCCGATAGAATATAATGGGAATTGGGTACCTTTGATTCTTATAAACTTTGGCTGTCAGCAATATATTTACTGTGGACCACATATACCATTGTATCAGAAGTGTCAGCCATCAGGAAGATTATATTACTCAGCAAGATCTGATGCATGAAAGAACTATGTAAATGTTTTAGATTTCATGGGTTTAATGATTTGTGGAGTATTACCACAGTTCCACAGTTAGAGAAGAACCAATTTGTATCAGCAGTTCTAGAAAAAACAGAAAAGTGTACGTACAAATTTGAAAACATTAAAAGACATAGCAGGTGAAAAGTGAAAAAAAAACCTTAAAAATCAATTACAATCAGACCATGAACAAAATTACGAGATATGACACCACATTGAACATATATGGAGGATCTTACATGAATGGGCATGTCAAATAAAAGTTATGAAACGAGTTGAGGGGATTTTGCATTTGTTGCAAGCTTTAGCGACTAATGAACCCAAAATTTTTCCAACAAGTTTCTTAACTTTGTTATGAGGCAACCAAGACTATAAGATTATAACTGAATTACGTAATTTGATAGAAACAAATGCAATTTCGGTTACCGCCCTTTGTATGTTAACATTGAGCTAGCTCCCTCGCTCTGCCAACTTAACATGAACACTGCGTCACAGACATTCATGTTTGAACTTGCAATGGTTTGTAAATTCAGTCAACGGAGTAGCTAGCTAACGTTAACTCGCTAGGTAACAAACTAATGTTACATAATGGTTATGAAAAGGTACAGCATGCATGCTAGCTAGCTAGCTAGCCCAGTAATATTAACTTGGTTATGTGAGAGGCGTTTAGCTTGCAACAGTGTTACGCCATACCAATTGAACCAATGTTACACTTGGTATTCAGTTTGGCTAAATATTAAACCTTTACGGAGAGTAGAGCAATTTTTTCCCCCACGCTCTAAGCCAATAAAATTTTTGTAAAAGCGAGATGTACCTAGAGTTAAATCAAAAATATGTCATGAGCTGGGTTATGGGAAAAGTACTACAGATATGTGATAAAAGAGCATAAGAGAGAGCAAAACACCCTACATTATAATCAAAGAACATATTGGTAATTGTTATTTGTGATGGTTTTAGCGATGATTGCAGAATAGAAAGTGTTTTGGGCAAGTTTTTTTTAGAATTTTTCAGAGTCTCTGATGTTGATGGGTATATTGCTGTTGAATTTTTTTTTATTGTGTTAGAGGAGCGAGCAGATGGCCTGCACAGCTCTTCAAGTTCCCCTCTGGCAGAGGCTCTTGTTGTTCTTCCACTTGCTCCTGTGCTGATTACACTTGCTTTTAATGGAGGTGGGGCAAGATCCCCGAGTTGGCTTATATGTCCATCAAGCACCAGAAAACATTATAAAATGATTTTTTAAATTTGCTTTATTCAATCAAAAATGTAAAAGTACAGACAAGTACAATATACATTTAAAATGAGGATAGCACAAAATAGTGCAAACACTTATTTCCACTGTGATCCTATATATGACTTGACAAACATAGAAAACAGAACTAAAATTACAAAACATTTATAATTACAATGTCCAAATGATAAATTCGACATCATCAACAGGGACCCAAAGTGAGTTTTAGACTTTCACTGTACAGTTGGTCAGACGAGTCAATGTCTAATAGACTGCTTCAGTGTAGATTTTTGAGTTGAGTCAAAATTGCTTGAGTTGATCAGTTGTCCAGCCCTGGTGGGTAGATCATTCATATCCATAAGACAAAAGAGGACAGGACCTAAGATTGACCCTAGTGGGACACCCGTAGATTCAGTAGTAAATGAAGATTTTTTTTGTCAATACATGTACATTGAATTTTCTTGGTTGAATGAGGGAAACCATGTAATACTATCTTCTGAAAGATTTAAGGTGGGCATTTTATTTAGTAGGACATCATGATTTGAACTTTATGTTGACAATATGTGAAATGAAAAGGATGAAAACATACAGGATTTGGATGTTTTAATCCTGTACACTAAAGATTTTGTGAATAAAACTTCAGACATGCATCATCAGACAGAAAACAATGCGCTACTTTTGGCTGGATTTAAATACTTTTAGGCTGTGCGAAAGAGAGACCTATAGAGAGACAGTTCTGGTCTCCTCCACCCACAAAAACATGCATCACAGGAACACTCCTACCGGTACCCCTGACCAAGGAACTGGCTTTAGAACTGGAGTTGGTCCCAGGGCGCTACTCTTTGGCTGCCCACTGCTCTTAACTATAGGATGCGTTAAATGCTTAGAACAAATTACCCAATGGGGTTCAATAAACTGTATCTTATCTTATTTTAAATATTCTGCACTGTCCAATATTTCTGTCAAATACTCAGAAATGTTGATATCCTTAGTGGTGGATGGGGCATTAGTGTCCAGAGCACACATCTGTGCACCTGTGTGGGGTATTGCAAGTAAACTGTACACAAAAATGATAAATGTCCATCACTTAAACACAAAGGGATCTCATTGTTGTTTGATTTACTAGTCCTCTGTGTCTTTACAGGAAATCCACTGAGTAAGATTAGATGAGCAATATTCAGCTGTTGTTTTTAGTACATCTTATTTTATTGATTTTTTTTTTAAATACACTTGTCAGGTCTAAATTGTTCATATGATGTTTCAGTCTTATGATCAATTTAATTTTTGAGACCGTTACTCAATGGAATTATGTCTGCAATTAAGTTGTTTGTCTCGGCACTGATTCTTAGGAGCAACATGGAGTGAAATAACGGATAATTGTATGAGTCCAGTGCGCAATTTCATTGGCTCAAAGACTCTGTCTTGCAAATACAATTGTAAACAGACCTAATTCTTACACAAAAATAATTGCAGCAAAAACGAGATTCAATCATTCCAGTTTTTTTCAGCAGTGCATCAAAAACAGCTCAAGAAACAGGTGAATGTCAGCTTATTGCACGTAATCATTATGTTGTGCAGTTTTAGAATCTGAGTTGCATTCCTCAGGAGTGCAGCAAATGATTGAGGCTGAGCAAGAAGACAGCGGTTTCATCCAGAGCATACATTACAGTAGATACGTTGTACTAAATTAAACTAAAGTTCCATTGAGAATACCGCTTAAAAACCACATCTAGAAACAAAAGAGAAATAGGTATGCGTTTTGTTGCTAAACGCAAGGAAAACGGAAGATATAGCCACCATTAGCAAGTGACTTTTTGCATTGTAACATTCTTCTTCTATACTCAAGAGGTGCTCTTTTTTCAGTCAGCCTGTTAGTCTTTTGCAAACAATGGGGCACACATGTGGTCCATTTTTCATCTCAGGTGTCGATGTGAGAGGGGGGTTGAAGTGCTAGTCTAGCTCCATTTCATCCCTGATGCAAAACTTCCTGCAGGAAATCTCTTTGGGAAGAAGGGAGATGTTGGCTTCCGGAAAAGACAGAGAGAGAGAGAAAAAAAAATGCAAATAAAATGAAAAAAAAAAAAAAAACAGCCCAGGGGTCCCTCAAGCAGGTCCATGCAGGTCTGTAAGACAAATTAGACTGGCCTTACTCAAGAGACTAGAATTAAGCTGGCTTTGCATTTTTTTTTTTTTTTTGTGTCGGGGAGGAAGTGTCACGTTTTACTCCTGACCGAGTCAGCGGCTGCAAGAGGCTGAAGTGCTCGCGAATCTGGACCTGTTCATCACGTGCTCACTCACGCCTCGCTCAGGGCGCAGGCTTTGGGGAACCGTACATCTGGGTCCCAGCTCCGAGTGATGTCAAGCCTGGCGCTGACCCAAAACCCTGGGCCGCACAGCGAGTGCCTCCGCGGGGTCGGCTGCGCCTGCTTTTCCTTCCTGTGGCTCCGTGACATCTTCCTGCCGGAGAGAAGCCTCTGGGAGCCATTTGGAAAGGGGGGCCCCTCAGATTGCTTCAACCCCCCCCCCCCCCCCGCCCCCTCCCCCCTGACCTAAACTGGGCTGGGTTTGAGAGAGCAGATTAATTCAGCCGGGTCTCACAGGAGCGGATGAAGGGGCAGATAGGACACAGACACCCAGCTTGCACTCTTTGCCCAGTAATGTGCTTTCCATGCACCCTGCACTGGCAGGCGCATCTGCAGCTCCTGAATGTGCTGTCTGCAACCTGGTGGCCACACTGCGCATCCAGCCAGTAGAGCACATCCACACCCGCACCGCTGGGGCGCCCCGCCGTAAATATGGCTGTTTCCAAGTCGGAAATGGAGAGGAAAGCTGAGGCCTTCGGAGACCGTCGCTGCTAGGCGACCATCGACCAAAGCAAAGAAACAGTACGTGGCCTAGTGCTTCTGTTCTGCAGGAAAAAAGAGGTTTTATCTAAACACTACTGTTTGACCCCAGTTAATGTCTTGCTGCCACATTAGCAAAAGAAAATTAGGAGGCTTCTCCGTTAAAATGCACGCATTAAGTTAACTACTCAAGCTACTCAGTTTGCAAGTTGCACGAAAGAGACATTGTGTTTTATATTCTGCTGAATATTCCGGAAGCATTGCAGTTGATTGATAAGGTGAATCCTCAACTGAAACATGGAGTGGAAAGAGACACATATAAAGCAATATGGTCTCATGACAACAAAATTTGAACAAGAAAAACAAATGTCAATTTACATTGTCTAATTACTCATTTAGCAATGCAAATTGAAAGTATTTTAACCGTAAGAAAATTGAAGCTTGGGGGAAAATAACTTAAATATAAACCATAATTCTCAATGGGAGAGTATCATTATGAACTAGAAGGGCACTCGGTACAGCGCATAACTCCGACTCGCCATACGTCAGTATTATTGGTTCTGGGTCCCCAAGAATACTATCCAAATGACCAACAACTATAATCAATTCTACATTAGGGTAGACTCTGTTTAATGTTGAAATTTTATAAAAATCTTTTTATTACTTGAGGGACAATCATTCTATTCAGGTATATTTCAACTTCTTCCGGATCTTAAATCCAAAGTATGTTCCAAATCACTTCGAAAACTGAGTCACCTCATCCTTGGACTATGACCTACCATCCTACCGAATTTCGTGCCAAACAGTTCTTAACTTTTTGAGTTATCCTGTTAACAAAGAGGCAAACAGGGGTGAAAAAATAACCTCCTTGGCAGAGGTACTAACAGTTAAGATGCAAAAGAATTCTCGGACATTCCAGAACTGAGTGAAGGACAGCTTCAGCCATCTCACATGGCGACATCTCCCCCAAAAAAAAAAAAAAAAAAAAAAAATGAAGTGCACCATGTTGATGCCTGAGGGACAGTGGATTGGTACAGGCAATTAGGGAACTTGGTATCTCATTCACGTTTATATCGTCAAATGAATCTACTGCAGTCAATTTTCATAAACCATACATCAGACCCGTCAGAAATACAACCCACTCCTGAATGTGTTGCTGGTTTCTCAAAAACGTTGCTTCCTGTAGGCGTTCAGGCATTATTAATCCTATTTGCTCTCAGGCTTTGTTAATGGCCTTTTCATCCGTTTCTAAATGGCGCGGGCGTGACTCGGGTGATTCCTCAGGATGTCCCTTCCGCGTTCCGTAAAAAAAGATCCTTCGGCAAAGACTCCCGCCTACCCATCGGGGACCGCCGCGGTGATTTATGTCTCTGACAGCCCAACAGCTGTGTGGAGTGCAGGCTCAGGGTGTAGGGTAATATTCACTGTGACTAATTGATACCAGACTTCAATGAAGCAACCGTGACATCTGCAAAAAATACAACGGTCAGTGACACCAGAAACCTCGACCCTTTGTCGTGGCGTCCAGAGCTTCACAAACAACCTCTTGGCAAGGCTTTAGGAAACAGTGGAGAAGATGAGGGACGATAGCTAGAGGACATGGAATGCCTGGTGCTGAACGCTCCAAAGTAAACATGCCGCTTTGCTGTCACCGTGAGTCCCACAGTCCCACTTTAACCATCTTCTCAGACTTTTTCCCGCCTCGTTCCCGTCATCGAGGGCATGAGATGCGGGAATGTGGGGCAGGATCTGCAGCAGAATTCAATGTTGCATTTCATTGGAAACCAAAAGCAAAATTTATTAGCCGTCAAAAATTTTCGTTGGAAGGAGTCCTATGTTTTTGTATGCTTGTATCCCATGATGCAGTTGGCAAACATACTATAACCTTAAGTCTTAACGTGCATTGTGTGACTTAAGTTTGTAAGCATGACCTTCTCTGACAGCGAGCAACTCCAGGCTGGAGCTGTATCACCTAGAGGCCATAATCTACCTCCTACTCAGAGTCATTTGCTGTCTGGGTTAATAATAGACCGTCGGTAAAATATTTCCAGAATTGTTATTTATGTGGCAAATGGCTGACATTACTTTTCCATAATCTAAGAGCTTATCTGATTCATGTAGCAGGTCTAACAATATAAAATATCAAGGTCCAGTCCTCAAATATCAGATATCATATAAATTATAGTTTTTAGTTTCGTTTATTCCGTTTTATACCAGGCTACTAGGCATGGATGGAGAACTGTGAAAGCACTAGACCTACTCAAGGCCATGCATTCATTATCATGTGTATCGCCAAGAGAGTATGGTGCTTACTCAAGAGATTGTAAGCACCGAAAAGGTTGCACTTTCTGACATTATTTAAATGGCATAAAATATAGGGATACCATGTACATCTCCAAAAGCACATCTGCTAAATGATTGGTAGGTATGTCAATAATGCACTGTTGAAGTGGTTGGGTCTTCGTCTCCTGAACTTGTGGCAACAATATAACTGGATGTAAAAAAAGAAAACCCTTTCTGAAAAGAAAAGCACTCACTGTTATTGCTAGGTTTTTTTTCCCCTCTCTGGAATTTTCATATTCTGCTTGTGTGTTATGGATTCAGACCAACCTTTTTTTTTTTTGTTGCCAAATTTAATGTAATATTTCTACTGTATAGTGGACATTGGCCCTGTAAAAAAGCTGACTAAATAGACCCTTAAATTGACACTATGTCTAGGATATTTAGGTAGCCAGGCATGCCATTATTGCAACATTTGTCGATATAGTTCCCTCCATCAACCAAACTGTCAATTCATATCTATTTCGGTGACTCAGGATGGAAAAATCAGATAGCCATGTTTCCCATTGATTCATATGGGAAGACTTTGGCCACTTGTTGCCTGTAATCTTTGAAGAATTTGCAGTTGTGGTTGAGGGTTGAGTGCGGTATAAATCAGCTTGTGTCCAAATCAGATGCGTCACCCATCAAAGCTCCGCCCCGAGAGGCAGTAGCAAAGGGGGGCTGTACTTCAGTCACTCACGGTTTTTTTTTTTTTTTTTTACGTTGGAGAATATTCTCATATGTCCCGTTGGGCATTTTCCCCATGAGAATGCATAGGTCAAATACGTCATACGTTTTGCTGTAACAAAGTCAATGTTCATTTATGTATTTTTAAAAAGCTGACTGAAATGCTGTTTGGCAGGCAGATTGCAACATTCTCAACATAAAATTTCAGCTACAGAAATGAAATGGCAGCAGGACCCAAATTTGCAGAAGAAAACAGAGCCTATTTCATTTTATTATTAAAGGATAAACACGTATTTTATAAGGTTTTGTTGTTAACCTCTCCAACTTTGTGATCACACGTGGGCTTGTAAAATGCAGCTGCTTTGTACAGACCTGTGAAACTGTAGGCCTGTTTTAAATTCTAGAGGAGCTCCCAGAGTTTCCAAAGATGTCAAAATATGTCCCGCTGAATTACAGAGAAATGTGTGTAAAATTATGCGCAAGATCTAGATATTTTCTGTATGATGTGATGTTGCTGCCATAAACACATGGCGTCCTAGGTTTGAATATTTTTTCTCAAGACTAGTGTGATGGAGCTTCAGAAAATCGCTAAAACCGACAGAAACAGAATATGTACGTGACATTGTCCTACAGTATGGAAAAAACAGTGGTTTTTTTTTTTTTTTTTTTGCTTTGAACCTACTTAAGCTGCTTTCACACCGGACGCGAAACGAATTTTTCGCAAGACAGATTACATTCAAAGTCAACGCAAAGACGCACGTCTTTGCGTTGACTTTGAATGTAATCTGTCTTGCGAAAAATTGGTTTCGCGTCCGGTGTGAAAGCAGCTTTAAGGGGAGATTTCAACATAAAGAAAAGTTTAGGGGGTTTAAAAAAATCTATTTCAAAAGATTTCAATAGATTTGATCGCTTTGAAATTTGTATCACTGCTGTCCAGTTGAATCTGACAAATTTCAGAATATATACCTGACCATTCAACAGGGAACAGCAACATTTCCTTTTACAAGAAAGGCCTATTACATCATTGAAAATGGAAATCCTGGAAAATTTAAGCACCTGTAACTTCACAAGAGAGCTTCCCTCTGTGTACCCAATAAATCGGGAGGCAGCTGGAAAGTGACATTTGGGATTTCAACACAGCACGATCCATTCACAATAAAGAACAATACTTAAACCTCTCGAGAGAAAGTCGTGCTGTAAATAGTAGTCACTGCCCCACCGGGCAGAGATATCAGAAACATAAGCGATGCATTAATTCCTTGCTCTGATGCTCCTTCATTGGGCGGCATTGTCTGGAAGGGGGCATTTAAACGTGTCTTTAGACATCAGTTATATCATGTCCCTAGGTAACAGGCAGCTTAAAACACACTGCAGCATGTAATGTACAATAAAGAATGTAAAACTGACTTCACCATATCCCTGCTGAAGGAACAAATCTCCTGAACTCACTCAGTCCGTCTTTACTGCCCTGCAATGAACAGTTTGGCACTGAAAGAGGATGAAAGTCTTGCTGCCACATCGCATGGTAGCAGTATGCAGTTGATGGCAAACTGGATATGCAAAGTATTTTAACAAGATAGCAAGGGAACGCAGCAAATGGTTCAGAGTAAAAATCAAATCTTACAGAGTCTATTTGGCTCCACTCCAGCATGAGTGGAATCAAAGTCAAGTAGATTCTGTAAAAGTTCATTTCACTCTGTAAGAATTAACTCAGAACATTTTGCTCTGAAAGCTCTGCCCCTGCCAGCGCTGAACAATACA
The DNA here is from genome assembly GCA_029692085.1 of Gymnothorax javanicus. NCBI lineage: Eukaryota > Metazoa > Chordata > Actinopteri > Anguilliformes > Muraenidae > Gymnothorax > Gymnothorax javanicus. Next base: position 80,543,707 of record CM056203.1, on the reverse strand, counting down.
CACCACTGCAACTCACAAGTGCACAACCACATCGACCAAAATAGCTATAGCTGTAAGCTGTGTAGGATAAACATTTTGCTTTATTGAAAGCATTTGCTGAAAGGGTGCACAATTTTCTCTGACCTGACTGAAGGTGTTGATGAATCAGTTGGGTCCTAATCACATCTCTGAACTTTTGCTGATTTATTTCCCCCCTTAACAGAATGCAGGTTTGGCTTTATAATTTGCCTTCTCATTTAATTTCTCATTAACCACCAAATTACTGTTTTTTAGTGTGTATCCACACTTTCACCAATTAGAAGCCCAATGATTCTTCTAATTCATCAAGTACAACTTTCCCCAGTTTCTGATGCAATTTTTTTTAAAAATCTACATATTATGAATGTGGAACTTTTCATGGCATTCATAGCTATCTCTGGCAAAATGTGGTTTAAAATGGTAAATAATTCTTATAAATATGAATGAAGCAAATAGAAAAAAATGAACCTCTCGATGAAATTCTAGGATTGTAATTGTGGTCAGAACGAAAACTGGCATACACAGGAGGTCCTCAGGACCTATGTTGATAACCACGGTCTTAAAGGAAATGGCCTGTCCATAAGAGTTGGGTAAATGTTGACACATGCATGTTTGTCATCATAGGGAGCTCATGATTTCTTGTTCTTGTTCTTGTTCTTGCTGTGTCATGGGCACGAGCGACTGTTAGCTGCTAAAGGAACTCAGCATATCTACTACAGTCCGCAGAAATCAGACAGGGGAAGTCCTGGAGGAATCTCCAGCTGTGTGGAATACTACTCCAGACTCTGCGAGACACAACACTTCCCCAGTGTGAGGGCAGAGCCAAAATCATGCCCTCAGGTGCACTGCAGTCCTCGTGGGAGATGTGCTTCTACTCATTACATAGTTATAAGCCTTGTGTGTGTCTTATATCCAGTCAGGTCCAGAAGTGCTTTGACTTTGACAGAGTTACACAATGTTTTTGGTACAACCCAAAATTTTACGGCTGAAAGTCTGCCTTTCAAGCACACCTTTATTGATTCTTTTCAAAATTCTTTTCTGACGGTGTGCAGAGCCAAAATTAGTACATTTTTGTCACTAATTAACTATGGACCTGACTGTATTGTATGCAAAAGCAGAGGATCCAGGTTATTTAAAGCTGTGTGATGCTTGCATTAAGGAGGCAGTGAAATGCATCTAATTGTCAACCATTGAGCCATTTGTTACCCAGTTCAAAAGTTTTGAAAGTTTGTTTTTAAAAAAAGATGCTACTGTTTATCTGGGTCACTTTAAATTGACCAGAAATGCAGCCAAGACATTGATAGAGTACCAAATTATTATTGCTATTATTTTAAAATAGTTGCATAAAATTTGAAGTCCATTAAAAAATGTTCTCTAAACTTTAAATAGGTACTTTCATTTAAGAACTGCAATGAAATATACTTGCATATGGTTTATAAAGAATTGGATTACTATAGCCCCTGAAGTAGCGGTGATTTTTGGCTTGTGGGTACACAATTGTGTGCTATAGAAAAATTAATGAAAATTCAAATGACCTTTTTGCTGAAAAGGTATTTATCTTTTTGGAATGATTTATCTCAGCTGTATGATTTATAATCAACCCATTACTTAATTGATATGAATAAATACTTTGGTCTCCAGTTCCTGTTATTCTGCCTTCAGTGTCTCTTGTACAGGCGCGGCTTGCTTACACAAAGTGGCTCTAAACAATTAAAGCACACGCTTGTAAGGGCCGTCCAGGGCTTTGGCCTGTGCCTAGTTCCCTTCACTCATCTGGCACTGGTCCCATGCCTTCCCGCACACTTTGAAGTCGCGAAAGAACAACCGGCGGTGGGTGGTGGACGGGGGATGTGGGTCCTTTCCAGAAATATGTGGCCAGAGTCAGCCTGCCTTTCCTGTTATTCAACTTTTTCACATCTACTGGACCCTGGTAACATGTAAGGCTTGAGAACGGGAATCAGTATCTGTAATATTGAATAGCTCTGTGTCTTCCCTCTGACCATCAGCACTGGTGTGCATGCCCTGCCTGGCTGTACCAAACCATCTACCCTCTGCATTAACTGCAGTGCTTGGATTCTGCCTACAGTTAAACTGAGCCCAGGTCGGCTTTACTTTACCTGCATGTCCCCATTCCACAATTGGTTCTGATTACAAAACAAACAAACTACACTGGATATAAAAATTCAACACACCCGAAATGAAATTGCATGTTTCTGAAATGTAAAGCTATAAATAACAAGAATATAAATGCTGAACTTCTACTGTTAATGTGACCTTCCTTCTAACTAAAAATGAATAAGAAATTATATGTGTGTGTGTGTGTGTATATATATATATATATATAAAATGTTGTTTATAGTTAAGAAAAAAAATTTAGTTTAAACCTAAAAACCTTCTACATCCTGGTTGCATTGGTCAGCACGCCCACAAATGATACATTAAGGAGGAACATTTTGTTCATATTAAAAGTTATCCCACTTTTCCTTGCAAAAATTTTCAAGTTCTCTCAAACTGCCAGAGATCTCCTGTGTACAGCTCTCTTTATGTCATTCCAAGGTTTTTTTTTGACTGGAACATTCAAAGACTGAATTTCCATTTCTCGAGCCATGTCTTGGTCACCTTAGACGTCTTTGAAAATTTTTCGGTTATTTGTCATATTATTTATCAAGGTGAACTTCCTCCTCTTTTATAGCTTTCTGACAGCAGCCGGCATGTTTCGTGCCAGAACACCATAATGACCTAAAGAGATCTGGACACAGGAGATTGCCACGTAATTTGAGGGAACTGAGTTCTTTCTTAGAGAGTCGTGGGATTAAATTCCTTAGTGAAAATGTGCACACTTGAAGGTAGGACAGGCAAAACATTTTAGAGACATTTTTGTTATATGTGGGTAAAAAAAAAGAAAGCCTAGTGTCACAAAAAAGAATATCCTGCACCTGTGGCTGTCGCAGGTCTGTGATAGGCCCGTCCAATTATTTCATTCAGCCCTAATGAAATGATTGGAAGGCCTACCCGCCCATGTACTTACATAACTACTGTAACTACCCGCGTGCACCCTGCGCGTGCAGTCATTGCACATGCCTGGGGTGTCAGGCTTGATAAACATAACATTGGTAAAGCCAGCAAGCTTGTCGTACAAAAATGGCAAAGAAAAAAAATGCAGCCAAAATCTTCAGTTCCATCTGTACCTATAACAGCTTTCAGTGCCAAACAAAGCAATAAAAGAAAGGCAAAAGAGGAAAAGATTATGATTCAGAATAATTTGGGTTGATACTCCTGCCTCTCTTAATGAAGTCATCTATCTCTCGCACCCCCTCCACCCAGTGCCCGCCTCTTTGACCAGCGTGCTGGATTCTGGAGTGACTTATATTCAGGATCAGAGCCAATCCTTTCATCCTGGAATCCTAAAAGGTGAAACATTGTGCAACATGCTATGAATTCTTGGCAAAATTTAGGCACACCATTGTATCACTGATGAGGAACTATGATAAAATTGTCCGGTACTTAGCTGGTTAGCTAGGTAGCTGGCTTCCACTGATTCATTGATAAACATGAAATGCGCTAAAAAAAACAAAATGAATATTCAAAATATATTTTTGCGGCATAGTATCCCAACGGTTTAGATTTTAGCTTTGCTAGATATGTAATGTTACAATTGCTAGGCACTACTAGCTATCCAACGCAGTATTGCTGGCTATAAATTCTAGTTTTCTATCAACTTTGCTAGCTAACACTATCACGCTAATTGGCCTGACAGCTGTGTTCTGAAGGTAACTTGAGTCGCGTTCATTGTTTACATTCATTGCTTTCATGTTGTTTATGCTTACATAGTTTACATGTAGCTTATACCATGATATTTTTTCCGGCATGCGAATGATGCATCAGAAGGCTGGATAAGGTTTGCAATGAAACGTAATGATGCACGGTGCATCACTCCTCTCCCCACTCTGTTTGGCAGTTATACTGAGCATGCTCACATCTTTTGGGCGTAGTGGCTGCAGAGGGATGACTCAAACGAGATGCTATTTTTTGTCTGCTCATTGCCTTCAACATCTACCTTTTTTATTTATTTATTTTTTTAATTGCAGAACTGAAATATCAACATTGTGGCGAAACTGGTCTAGAACCACAATACAGAGCAATTTTGAGCAAGCTGAAATTATATGAGCGCTAGTCACCGAAGGTTTGTACCATTGCTGGTTTGTACAGGATTATAGAGTGCTGCTATCTTGCTCGATTCACTGCTTGAATTACGGTCAGTGGGAGGGCGCTGCTGGTGTGGTTGAGCCGCGGAGGAGGGGCCAACTGTGAATGTTGTCTTTACAAACAGCAACGGACAAATACTACTCAGTATACCTCTATTAGCTGACTATTTCTTCCCCTCTCCACTTGAATTTATTTGTCGCTTAGTGACAGTAAAGAGGGTAAGTATGTGACATAGTGTTATCTCTGGCTTTATATTTAAAAACCAGAAATTTCAATGAGGGATTGTAGACTTTTATACACTTTATGATGTCCATCATGTTTTTATGATCAGTTCATTTGATCAAATGTGAGCAGTGTCAAAATCTGCCAGTCAGCAATGTCATCTTGAACATTTGCTGAAGGGATCTGTCGCATATTCTAAACATTCTCTTTTTCTGACCAACAAACTGGGGTGAACATGCTGAAAAATTGCATCAGTCTGAAGTCCTGGGTCATAGTTGCAGAGGCATCTAACATTACAGAGCCTTTTTTATTATTTAAAAAGCGATTATCAGCATGTGTGAGCATTAGGGAGGTCTAACCAAGTCTCCAGGGCAGGATGAGGAGCTCCAAACAGGCAAAATAGTTGTTGATAAAACTGCAGATGCATCAGACATAAAAATGGTAAATTTATTTTTGGTAGGTTGGGGAAAAATTATGTCAACATGTGCCAAACACCAAGAAACATCAGCGACAAAAAAAGAGCTGTAGCTACTGGTCAAAGCTTCCTGCTAGAGAGAGACGGCCACTTGGTAGCATAGTTGCTGGTGGCCACAGAACTGCAGCTATAGCGATTACTGCGGAGTTGAGTCAGACCATGTGTGAACCAGTCTGAGAAGAAAACATATCATGAGCTTCTCAAAATTGCTGTTTAGAGCATCGTTTCCAATGATTGCCTGTACATGATAAAAAATGTGATAGATGCCATTCGCGGATACTGCCAATATATGTCAAAGGCCATGAAAATAATCTACATCCTTGACCAAGCCAGTTAGATCACAATCTACTCCAAAAAGAAGTTGTCATAACTCATGATCAAATATACTGTAGGCTACCTATCTTACCAGAATGTTCCGCAATATTTGTCAAACACTACTTATTATCTCAGTCACTCTTTATTATTCAGTCTGACCCGTTTTTATGACTGCAGACAATCCAACGAAAAATGCCTCTTTTGATTTTTTTGTTTTCTCAACTGAATAATAGTTTAGCATTTTCATTGAATTGTCCGCGGTAGTAACTGGTTTAATAACTCAATTTTAATTCAAACCATTTGCATTTTTTTTTTTCAGTGCAATTTTATTTGGGCAAATGTTTTATAACACTTTGTTGCAAAGTAATTACTGGTTACCAAAGTAAATAAATGCACCCACCACCAGGCGAAGATGAAAACAGTCATGCAACAAAGGGTTAAATGTGTTATAAATTTGCGCTCTGCGAGACCCTGAGTAGGAAATAGCCTATGCGCCAAAAATGCTGAATTTCCCAAGAGAAAAATCTATGTGGCTACAAAAATTACCATAATCCTTATACACCACGGTTTAATCACAACGAACACAGAAAAAAACTGTCCCTAAATTTCTTTTAAAGACATGATCAGGGAATATCACATCCAAGGAAAAATTATTGGCCTACCTCTTGCATAAGTGCAATTACGGCTACGAACCCCCCCACACACACACACACACACACACACAGGGGGAGAGAGAGAGAGAGAGAGAGAGAGAGAGAGAGATAATAACAATTATATTAAAGCTGGAAAAGCTGTGTGTGTGTGTGTGTGTGTGTGTGTGTGAGAGAGAGAGAGAGAGAGAGAGAGCAAAGAAAAAAATGATTACTACACTTGCTCAGTTTGTGACATAAGCACATATGAGGACTTTGGCCAAATCCAGTTTAATCGAAACCAGACCAGACTTGGGCCGCAACCTGTGGAAGCAACGCATCTGGATTTAGTCAATTAGATCTATCACACAACGCTAGGAATCCTCGACAAACGTGCGAGGGCCACCTCTGCAGAACGGATAAAATCGGTAAAAATAAAAATTAAAAATAAATAAATTATAAAAAGAATTAACAAAAAAAGAAATGATAATAATTTTAAAAACCTCCATGAACCTCGGAATAGCCTATGATTGCGGAAAAACCGCCGTAACAAGAGCGATACAGGTCGTTTTATCTGAGGAAATGAAATACAGCTTTTTTAACACTCGGAATAAAGATGTTACCCTGAGTGTGCTGTGCCTCACAGATCTCCTAGTCATTCTCGCTTACTCTTGAGCAATCCGGATGATTCTGGGAGAAAATTCGTGTTGCAGTACATGTGATCCGTATTAATACCATTGTCTGTCCATATGTATCTACCTTTACGGATATACCAACTGACAGTGATCTAACCCTGAACTGCGGCTCTGCAGTGTGAATCATTCTGTTGCCAACAAATGGAGATTCGTCAATTGCACATTACCATATATTTTACCTGAATTAAGTGGGTTATAGTTTTCACATTTAACCTGAATTTAAAACAGCGTGGTCGTCAATTCAGCCATTTCAATTCCCACATAGATACTGACGTGTGGGCTGCAGTCCCTCCTTAGCATAATGGTTTCATATACAAAGAGAGGAAACGGAACGCTATGCAAAAAATATATTTTTTATTTTTAAAATGAGAATACAAATAGGCTACTGATCAGGAAACGTTTTTAAAAAATCAAAAAACTTTTCTTGTTCCCAAAATCACTAAATGCTCTGCAAAAATGTCTGGACGCTCCTGCAACAGGTCATTATAAACCTCTTGGGTCTCTCAGTGAAAGAAGTGGTTCTGTCAAACTTCAGATTTTCCGAACGAACCAGCTCTGTGTTATTCCACGCTGTATCTGTCTTGCTCCACAAGTCTGTACAGAGAGGCATGGTCCACTCCTTATGCTCCCTGAGTATTGGATATGAATCCGGCTGCAGAATTCGCGGGACGACTATCTGCGACTTATTCTTAAAGAATTCACTCCTCGTATTCGTAAGCAGTCTCGACCATCCTTTACCTGTAAACACATAAAGCGTCGAATTACGATACAATAAACATCCCCAGATGACACTGAAACTTACCTTTTCTGCCACAAACAGGGGGATTCAACAGAACGTGGCCTAAAACCTACTCAATAACACAATCATTTGCTAAACAGGAGTTAGGCCGTTAAAATATTCACATTACAGGCAGCTTTTTTTTCTTTTTTCACCAGTAGCCTATATTGATATATTGAGATAGGCCTGTAATTAAGGCGCCATTTTTATTGAATTTTTTGTTATGACAAAATATTTGAAATGGCCTGTGGGCCTATGTATTAAATAAAAAATAAATTGATAAACGAACAAACAAATACATGAATGAATGAATGAATGAATCCCAAGATGTCGGCCTACTGTCAAACTTGCTGAATCTGGAGGGAGGTGGTGAGCAGGCCTACACTCATACTTGTGCCAGTGCTTTAGCGATCAATTATTATTTTGTCAATTTCAACTTTCCTGGCGCTTATTTATCTCCCCGACCTCTTCTTGATACGACTGACTGAGTGGACAATCGGTTATTTAAACTGATAATTGAAACTAACTTTGCTCTATAAAACGCAACCCCATTTTTTTAAATGCAATGAATTCAGACAAGGGTGCAGGCTACGCGTGCTGTTCAGAAATATGCCCACTTGCAGGGTTAGGTTCAGGGTAAGGATAACAACAGCTCATTATTTTTTCTTTTTTTACATTTGTAATCTTAATAACTGTGCTTGGGAAGGCAAGTGACACCCGGGCTTTTGTTTCAGTGAATGAGCCAAGTCCTATTGGAAGATGAATTAATTGCTTTTCAAAAGCTAGCGCTGTATTACGCACCTGAACACAAACACCCAAGCAGTGTAAACAAATGTGAATTACATAACTTGTAATGAACGACTTAGTTGGTAGTATAATTACCGACATTTCGTCCATATACAGTAGCTAGCCTAAGTGTAAAAGTCTCAGGCACCGGGAATTTTTTTTTTTTTATCTGGCCTTAAATGTTAACTTTTGTTTTCCACTTTCGAGTAGCTGAAGATAAAAAAAAAAAAAAAAAATTCCAAACCATATTAAAAATTGCTTTATAAATAAATGCTAGTATTTCTCAAAAAAGAGTTGATACAGATAATATAGTCTTGACAGAGCCCTGAGGTCAACATCATCATGTCTTTCTGCGATTACTTGGAGGGCAGACGCAAGTGAGGCAGTCAGTCTGTAGAGGAACGATGGCAAGCTAATCACTTTGCTTGGAACAAGCAAAAAGCCGATCATCTTATAAAACTATAGCACAACAGGACAGTGTCCCAAATTTTCAGGCAAAGTGTGGTCACGCCAACTATTGGTTTGATTTAGTTTTTAACAGTTTACAGCTCTCTGGTACATTTCTCAGTAATTAAACATTTTTTTATTTCATTAGTTTTGCAAGCTTATTTATCGGACGGAATTTCTATAGGCCTAAATGTGCCCACGATTTTTGCACAGTACTATAAGCATGTTGACCGAAAGACTTTCCTCATGCCCGGAGTTACTCAAGAAGCAATTTTTCATTCTTACCCCTTTTCTTTGGTTGCTGAGGCAGAACGTGCAGATGGTCCGAGGTTGCTTCACGTTGCCGTCCCCCTGCGCACTGTACACCGCGGTTAGGCACGGCTGTCCATCCTCACAGCCATCTCCAAGCAGAAGAACGTTGGCCAAATGCGAGATGTAGCTAGACGCCAGACGAAGCGTTTCAATCTTGGATAGCTTTCTGTCCACTGGCTCGGTGGGAATAAGTGTCCTCAGGGCCGTGAAGGCTGTGTTGACGCTTTGGGTCCTGTCCCGCTCCCTCGCGTTAGCTGCATTCCTCTGCTTAACTATAACCACGCTGCTGCTTGCTGACTTACGGGGCATCCTCCGTCGTTTGCTCGCAGTGGCACAGCATCCGTAGCTTTGATCCGAGCCACCGTCGCTTTCGCTGCGATTCTCCTCGTCCTCGGACATCATGCCAATGTCATGATAGGGGAGGTGGGTTGCCATAGGCCTCATCATGGTAAATGTCATCATCAAGACGGCCGAAGTAATTCCGATGGAATCAATAACCGAAGATGCGCAAAAATAATAAAAATAAAGTTAGGCATACATCTTCTTTGAAGACAAAAAACAAAACTGTCGCTAGTTGTTGCTTTTAGGGTTTTATTTTTGCAAGCACGAGACTTTTAGTCAAGAACAATGTAACATTCACATTTCCCAAGCTCTGTAACTGAAACACCAGACAGCATTGCGCGGTGAATTCCACATGAGTCCTTATATTCGAATGGGAGGAGCTGTAGTGCGCATGCAAATCCTGAACTTCCAAAGTACTTGGTATTGGATCCACCTCCAAATCTCCATTATATCAATGAACAGAAGCTCTATTTTCACACGGCTTCTGGATCATTCTGCCGTGCTACTGTTTGCAGAAGTCAAATCTATCAACGAGAGATACCGTGTAAGACCATAAAAGACAGCCGTCGCATTTTGTGAAGTAAGCGCTCAAAATGACGGCTGTGGGTTTGAATATGTTTTGTCTTGGATAAACTGTCGCAATCTTCACGCTGGATGACATGTAGAAACAAACAAACTTTAAGTAGGCCTATTACTCATTTGTTTTGAACGATAATGTACCGAAAATTGAGGGCAGAGACGGCAGGACTATAGTTTTTCAACGGATGTGATAACAAGGTGCCTTCATGACATCATCCATAGGATAGATGAGGGACAGACCTAGTAGCTACCCTACTTAATTGACGCTTTGTTGTTATTATTATTATTATTATTATTATTATTATTATTATTACAAGTTTGTTCCTTAAATTATATATATATATATATATATATATATATATATATATATATATATATATATATATTTTTTTTTTTTTTTTTTTACCGAAGAGCCTAACGCTCAGGGTCAAAGGTATAAACCGTCTCTTAAATGTCTATAAACCGACTCTTAAAAAATGCCACCTTATTTCCGTGTCCGAATCGTCTAATAAATCTAAAAGGACAGTTACGTACAAGCCATGGTCATATGAGTAGGCCTACATCTACCATTTGTTCTGGTATCCTAATTCAATAAATCACCTTATCTTGATTCGTTAATATTGTTGACAGCACAGCTACAGTGTTCAGTATGACACATACATTCATTTGAACATAAGTATTGTACAACTTGTTCGGTAATTAAAAACAAAAAAAGTGGTATGCAATGAGGTAGGCTATGTATTAAGATCGCCTATGATAAATCAATCATCTCTAGTCTGGACCCTAAGTCAATTAATGATGCCTTTATTAGTAATAGGACGAGGAAGCCATCCCGTGCGCGTCGGCACCGGCCTTGTGCTAAGGGCAATTAAAGACTTTTCTAAATAATTACGAGTCGGTAGGGTTTTTTTTTTTTTTCGCGTGAGCACCAGAGACATGTAAGGGTGATCTGGCTGTTGATTTGAGTGTCTCGTTGTCTATGTTTGATTTGTTTGTCATTGTTGTGCATGATTATTTGTGCTCATTTTATATTTTTTTATTGTTCTCTGGTTTTCTTTATTGTCCTTCTTTTGAAGCACTTTGTAACAGTTGTTTTTAAAGGTGCTATACAAATAAAGTTATTATTATCATCATCATCATCGGAATGTCTCATTTTGTTAAGTCTTAGTTTCGGTGTGTGATGCAAAAACAATTTCTGTTGTATCAGATAGCTAAATAAACAGAAAGAGTACAAAAACAAACAAAATGCGTCCATACACATCACGTCATGCCACAAACTACATTACAACGTAGCCTACTTTCTGCGTAAATTGGCCAAATGATAATAGAGAGCTTAAGACATCCCACGACAGTGCATATAGTTGGTGCAAAATAGCCTACGTTCCGAACCGTTCAACTCAGATATTAAAACTGGCGCTAATAAAGGACAACCCCATTAAGCAAATGTAACAGCAGGACAACTGGAGTCTGTTGCCAGAGACAAATTCTGCACCTGTCGGTGGTCATTTGAGTAGGCCTTGATCATACTTAAACCGTTTCTTCGAAGTTATGTAGTTGTTCCGCTTAAAATGTGAGCCCCGTAAAAAAAAAAAAACGATAATGCCCACGCTGAATACCAACAAACGGAGGAGTCATGCACTAGCTATAGTCTAAATAGAATATATTTACTGTTTTTATTTTAATGTTTTTTACCTGGCTTATGGCACCTGCTCTTGGTGAATAATAGCGGACAGATTACTGTGACGCGTTTGTTCCAAATGCATAAATTAAAGATTATATAGGTCCACATGACCTTATTCCAATTTGTTGATAATCTTCTTTGAGTTATTCATTTTTATTGAAGTGACACAAACTAGCAAATGTTGATAACACCGCTGATTAAAAAATGTATACAACATACTGAATTTCTTTGACAAAAATACGTTCCAATTTCACATGTAATGAAATGAATCCAAAAACAACATGTAATATATATATATGATGATAACCACATTTACAATATTCTCCATTTCACTCTGATACCATAGAGTTTATCCTATTGGAGTACATTTCATGCCATTAAAAAAAAAAAAAAAAAAAAAAAAAATTACTTTCAACTGTCCTCATACTACCCTGAATCAGAAAAAAGAAGTGATGGTAAGTTAAATTAAAATTAAAAAAGGCAGTGATCAGTAAATTATTGTTGACCTGTATTATATTGAAAACAATACAACAATACATTATTTTATGATTCACGACTCAAATTTTATTGATTGTTCAAAAGAAACACTTATTTCAATTTAACAACAGTTAATAAACACTTAGGGACCAAAAACACAGTCATTAGTGTCTCAGGTGTAACTTTGTCCCAATTTCCCACAAAGAAGTTTTAGGGTTTGCAACGAAATGCACCACATGTTACAATATAGGGACAAGGCAGGACTGCAGGCAGGCCAGTCCAGCACCTACACCCTCTTCTTAAGCAGCCATGTCACTGTAATGAGTGCAGAATGTGGCAATATCTTGTTTAAATACAGTATGCATGGGTATCCCTGGAAATGATGTCATCTTGAAGGCATTAGGTTGCTCTAAAATCTCAGGGCACTGTTCAGCACTGATGGTGCCTTCACAGAAGCGCAAGTTACCCTTGCCAATGGCACTGACACAACCCCACACAGTCACTGAGCATGGCTTTGGACTTGTTCATAATGGCCTGACCGGGGTCCTTTCCCTCTTTGGTCCTGAGTAAATGACATCAAATTCCTCCCAAACAATGCCCAAAACATTGATTCCTCTGACCACAATACAAGGTTTTACGATGTGATGGCCCAACACAGATGCATTCGAGCCCAGGAAAGTCTACAGAACTTCTGAGCGCTGTTAACGTTAGGCTCCATTTTTGCACAGTAAAGTTATAACTGGCATTTGTGGATGTAGCTACATATTACTTGACAAAGGCTTGTCAAAGTAATTCAAAGCCCTTGTGGTTACATCACTGAAAGATATATGATGGTTCTTGATACGGTGCCGTCCGAGTGATCGGAAATCTTGGGTATTCAGCTTAGGCTCGCGGCCCTTGTCCTGTATGCACAGAAATTCCTCCAGATTCTTTAAAACACGTGTTATGCACCATAGAGGATGAAATATCCAGATACTTTCCCATCTTTCTTTGTTTAAAAACAATGTTCCTAAAACTTCCAATGTTGCGGGCAAATTGGCGATCCTCGGTCCATCTTTGCTCCTGAAAGACTGGGCCTTTCCTGGATGCTGCTTTTGTACCAAATCATGATTACGATTACCTGCTAACATTAGCCGTTTCAAGCTACATCATTATTCGATTTTTTTTTTTAATTTTTTTTTTTACCTCAATACAAGTCCTAAATTGCCCCCATTGACACTTTTTTGGAATGCACTGTAGGCCTGAATGACAGGAATGGATATTAATTTACAAATAAAATGAAGTTGACGAGACAAAATGTCAAATATCTCTTCTTCATGCTGTCTGCAATACAATGCAGGTCGAAGTAAATTTAGAAGTCACTGCTTTCTGTTTTTATTTGCTTTTGCCAATTCGTCCCAACTTTTTGCGTGTGTGTCGATCCACCATGGGTCACATAAATTATTACTGTATATTATGTGGATAAGTCTAAGATGTTGCCATCAAAATGCCATGTTTTCATACAGTATACGAATGATAGCAACGTCTGAAGAGCAATAACCTGTAAGATCCTCAAAGTAGACCCACCAAATTGGGTTTATGAATAAGTGAGAATACATGAGCAGGTGTGTGAGCGCAAGTGTGGCAGTGAGGCATGTTGCGAGTGCGTTACGTGAGAGTGTTAAGTGTGAGAGTGTGTGTAATTTTTGTTAATGACACATGTTGAGCCCAGCTAACTGGGCCTGTTTGGGGACTGGGCATGACTGTGTTCATGAGTATGAGAGGCCTATGTGTACGAGTGTTCCGGTGATGTGAGCAGGAGTACGAACACCAACATAATCGTACCTGATTGTATTGCATGCGCTAAGGTTTCCACACCATCGCCACCCTGACATGTTTATTTGGAGGTGCCCCGCTGGGCTGCTTTTGCCCTAAATGGCTCAGGAGAGAGGGTACCACAGGTCATAGCATGACAGGAGTATGGTTCAGTGCACTGTTTAACTTAGCCAGTGGTGAGTTACAGAGGAGTTAATAGCCACAACTGCTCCATCCTCAACAGTGTCTCTGGAGGGCACAGCTCACACCCGGTGTGTTTTGCAATGGCGCACTGTTGCAAGGAAATACAGCTTCACCTGACTGGCTGCTGATTCTCTGAAACTGTTATTCCTCTAAGAGAGGATATCTAACAGCATGTGCTGCTGCGCAAATTAGCAACCACACACTCATATGCACACTGAGCACAGAGCACTCAATACCTCCTTAGCATTTGACTCACAATTACATGCAAAACAGTCAATGTAGTTGGAAGAGTTCATTAAACACCAAAGTTATGTCACCAAACTGTGATGAAAGAAAGCGAGTGTTGTAAGTTGGAGTCAAATGCAAGTTGGTAAGAACTCTGTCATTGGACCCATCAGTAAGGGACTCCAAAATTGCTCCAGAGACTTTATCCTCCCTCACTTACAACTGTTCTATCTGACATTTCTCCCTGGGCCTTCTTGAAAAAGAGGAATATTCTCAATCAAACTTTCCCTGGTTAGAGGTTAAAAAAAGAGTGAACCACGGACAGGCATTCACTCAATAAAGAGAGTCGACAGAATGCAGCACAGGACAGGAGGGCAAATCCAGAGTCGTAACAAAGTTCAGTCCAATGATCAAAAACAGGAAGTAGGCACACCAAAGCAAAATCACAGAGAAGGAATCGAAATCTAAAGCAAAACCAAAAATCAACATGGGTAATCAGATAAACACTAGGAATAGGACTGAAATCGTAAGCCGGGGACACAACTAATCGGAACCACAGGGAACTCAGGAGTAAAGAAAGCCAAAAAGGCTTGACAAACTTGCAATTTGCACGAGGCAGGAAGGGACATATGAAGGGAAGCAGAGTGACTAATGACATGGGGAACAGGTGCAGGAATGAGAGAAGCATGCAGGGACGTGTGGTTACAAATGAGGGGGCGATACAACTATTAAACAATGAACGAGGGGCGGTGCACGTGAGGGAATGAAAACAGAAACCACAAGGTAAGTGACAGATGAGTGAAAAGACTAGACTAATACAGTGACCTGCTAAAATAAACAATGAAACATGGAAAGTAATAAATACACATTCCAAAATACACATAAAACATATTTAGTCAGAATCAGATCCTGACAATTGGAAATGAATTGGAGACTGAAATAATTCCATATCTAGCCCATGGTGGCCATCTTGTGGTGGCGCCTCTCGCGGAAAATCTGAATTGAATGCAATTGAACGGAACAACATGAACATGTTTGCTTTCCAGTTATTATCAAGTCCAATAAGCGGGACCATTGAGACATTTGTTGCCGCAAATGAGTGATCCAAACCATTCATAGCTTAAGAATCAGCATACTTTACTCAATACAAAGGTCTTTGCGATAACAGCGCTATTCAAGGAATGCTCATAAGCACCATTTAAAGTGGTTTATAGGGTTAAAAGTTTCACTTATGTTCAATTAAGAGGGATTGAAGTAATAATCATTCTATAACCATGACAAACAGGGTCAGTTAGCTGGAGGCATGATCCTAAATGTGCCGCGGATTTGAGAGGCTAAGCACAAAGAACCACAATGCCATGGTTAGGTTAAGAGTTAGAGTAGACTAAGCTTTCTGGGAGCCGTATGGCTGTTTATATGTAGCCAACTGTGTTGCAAATAATAATACTAATACTACTACTACTTAATAATAATAATAATAAATAACAATAATCACTCATAATAATACAATAACAAAAATAAATAAATAAACAGATTTATTCCATGATAATGAATGAAACTATTAGAAAGACTAAAACCAGGGAAATTTCCATATTTCTGTTGTGCTTTTAAGCTAAAAAGAGCAATGGAGACACGTATCCATCAGGCCTGTGCACTACAGAGGAGGTGGAGGTGTCTCTGAGTGATGTCCACATCTGCCCCTCAGACATCAGTGATGAGTCTGAGCTCTCCGGCGTAAAAGGCCAGCTGGGGGTCTCCCTCATATCAGAGATTCAGCAACAGGCAGGACAACAATGTGGTTCTGACCGCAAGCACATTCTACACCTATTACAAAGCAGGCAGCAGAGTGACTAACCGGGGCTGTGCAGATGTAGGACAGAACGCAGAATATTAAGATAAAGGTGCACAGGGACTTCTGTTGGACAAATATCTGGGGGAGGTAGAATTGACTTCACTGCAATGCTATTCTGTCCTGGCCCATCAGAGATTTATTGCCCGCATTTTGAGGTGTTGCTAAAATCCACATGACCTTGAGTGCATAAACTTTTTGTTACCAGTTAACTGGTTTCAGACCATGGAGTTTTCTGAATGAAGACTTCAGCTGGTTTTAAAATGTTGCTATTTGGCAGTAGCTTTATGTAAATCTACTTTTACAAGTGCTCATGAACAGGTTTAGACAGACAACAGCGCAAATACCGAGCTTTCCAAAAGAGATAAAAAAAAAAAAGAGTATTCACCACATAATCATACAATGTAAAGCTAATTGGTAATACAGGGAAAAGGGAATTTAGTGCTAACAAGAAGCAAATATGTCTGTTATTATAGTTTTGAATTTCAAAAATGGTTAAGGGCTTGAATTCCAGCAGAATTCTGCCTTTGGCATTTAGCTCCATCTAGAAAAACATGAGGGATTACGTGCACCGTTCTCCGCGAAAGCACATTTAGTACAAATACAGTGTGAAAGCGGAAACCATTCTGGCTCAGATTTTATTTCATCTGTGTTCACGGCTTTGCTCCAACAGCTGCGAGTGAGAAGTTAGTCATGAGTGCAGGACCATGCAAAGTGTCGACACACATTAGTACCTGTGATCTCTGAGCACAAACAGGCCCGTGGAGAAAGAGCCAAAATGTCCACCCTAAGAGCACATAAAAAGTATTGTTAATAACAAACACTTATGAAGACTTATGTTCAGGTTTCTGACTGTGGTTGACGATGGTGCTGAAGTATCAAAAATGATATTAGGCAATCTTAAGGATGGATAGCTGGCATATTGTGGTCAAAGGTTCACATCCAAGTCATGAGGTGTGCTATAAGAAACACTCATGAGTTCCGTACTGTTTCACAGTTATTGTGTGGAAGGGCATTTTGACCAGAAATCCTGACCATGATACTTTGACGTAGTACTGTAATACCAGTTTATCAATGATCCAGCGTGGGAGGAGCCAGGGGGCCATATAAAGGATACATGGGACTGTATTTTAGGACTGGACCACAAAAAATCTTTAACTGTAATCTTACAAGATGTTGAGAAACTGAAGGCAAGGCAAAAAAGTCATTTGAATTCGATAAATCTACTCTATTCCCAGTGAGGGCATTTTTCAGTATTTTGTGGTATTTTCCCAGAAGGGGTTAATAAAGATGGACTTAAGTTAGATGATTTTTTATTTTATTTTAAAGACTTCATACACATGGACACATTCCTTCCCGCTAATTTGAAACCCATAGGTTAATCAACAGATACAAAGGATGGAATAGTGTGAAGATAGGCACAAATTTTGGCTTTAGACTCTGACGCCGCCGCCCCCCCATAACGTCATCAGTGACCTAATTACAACAAAAAAAATGGTTTCTCGTGGTAGTAGAGATAAAGCCCTTTCAAATGATACCTAGATTGCATATGTAAAACAATTTTTATTACTATATGAAAATGCACATTGTAATTCTCCTACCCCTAATTTTGGTACCCTTGTAAGTCCAAGACTGCAGACACTCTTTCGGCAAAATGAACCCCGTGGGACAATTTTTGGAGATGGGAACATAGTAATTCCTTTTTTGGATATCCCAAGGATGATAATAATTCAAGTTTGAAAAATACATCATCTGGGTGGATGGGACCCCTATCTTCCTACTCGACTAAAAAAAGTCCATTCAGCAGATAGCGTCACTGTGGGATTTAACGTCATAAGATCCAGCATGACTGAACTCATTTTTGGCAGTTAAAAGGTATGACTGCATGCAAGACCAAATCGTCCCATGAATAACAAAAGGTCGCAAGTGACATTCCTGATGAAACCTGTTTTTCTGCACCACAAAGTACTACTTTGTGGTGCAGAAAAACAGGTTTCATCAGGAATGTCACTTGCGACCTTTTGTTATTCATGGAATGAAATACATTTTTATGCATCTTAAATGTAAACATTTTTACAGTGTGTTTAGTTGTAGTGGTAATGCACATAAAGGGAAATCTTCATCTTTAACCCTAATTTTGTCAACTTTTGCCATTTGCGGGGAGTACTTTAAGTAACTCTAGACTTGGTCCTAATTTCCAGTAAACTGAAAATTTAAACTTCTAATGAAACAAACCATCGACTAACTGACAATGAAAGTGCCACTGTAGGAATTTCAATCCTTTTTCAAGGACAGAATTGCCTGTAAAGGAAATGAGAAATGAAACATAACTTAAATATATTAGAACAGTATACATGCACAAGTAACGCTGTATGGGTATATTTTGCCAATAAAATTGGATGAGGCTTATGCTGTTGCCCAATTCTTTATTTCTTGTCTTTCTGTCAACAAAAAATGCCAAAAATCCCCCACAGCCTCAGACCAAACTTAACTCTAGTCCTGCTGGTCGGCAATATATAGAGGACCCGCACTCGTTTCCCTGTGTGCCAGTCGTCGATATATCGCTCCCCGATAGCTATTTCCCCATATTCCAGTCTTTGATAAGCATTAGCCGAGAGGCAGGACTAGGGTTACCATGCAGGTATATGATATATTAAGTTCTTAATATAGTGTAATTTTGGGGATGTTATGATGCATCGATGGGATATAACATTGTGAAAATATGAAATCATCTTTTGCCGGTATCTTGTGAAATCAACTTAGTCATAACTTGATGTTAATGCCGAAAAACAAAAAAACAATTCAATCCTATATGTAAAACTCTCCAATTTAATGTAATCACAAAATATTGACAGTTTTTTAGATTGTCCAACATCAAAGATTCGTCCGTTGACAGAAGTAGTTGTGGGTGTTTTTACATTTTTATGTTTTACATTTGAAGGTATCCACAGAATAAATTAAAGGTTATCATTATAATATTATTATATAATTGTTGTTTTGGTGGGACAACGTGCTCTAATAAGTGCCCTTCTAGTTTCTATATTTTTCAAAATTTCACTCATATTCCAGCACATTAATACTGTCATTTTAGGTTTTTTGCTAAATCAGCCATTTGAAATCAAGCCTCATGAGAAGGAAACTCTGCTGAAAGTGTCCTGGAGTAGCGAGACCGTTACAGCCGCGTGCTGGCTGGGTTTGTTTGTGCAAGAGGAGAAAGTTAAGTGTTGAGTAAATAAACAGTGAGCAGATGTTCGGGGGGGGGGGTAGAGGGAATCCTGGGCCCAAACTCGCACCCCCGGACCTTGAGTATGAGAAAACAACCGGCCAGGGGGGCAAATGGCTTCCAGAGCTCCGGACTCTAAACTGGGGTGTCACCGTAGGGCACGTTTTGCAAACACACGGCTGACACATCAAAACCTCTCACTGCACCTCAGCTGCACTAACAATGCCGACCCCCGGGACCCCCGTGCCCGCTTATAAACCAGGCCACTGACGTTTTACAGCACTGGGGCCCCGGGGCCGGAGCGGGTGCGGCGACCTGCCACTCGTTTGTAATCATAAATACCACAAGGCCCGTCCTAACTACAGAAAACCTGTCTAAAAAAACAAATGATGTGTTCATTTTGAAGCCAAAGGCATCCTTCCTGAGCGAAAGCAGGACTTCAGGAGTCCAGATTGCGGTACAGTTACACTCCAGTACAACAACACGGCCTCTAACACAGGGGTCAGCAGCATATTGAGTGTTTAGAATTCCAGTTGGAGTTCAGTCTGCAGAGTGACTGTTTTTTTTTTTAACAATGCCTTTGAAAGCACCCTTTGAAGTCCCATGGCATTCAGCACTTTAATGCGTCTAAGGTACTTTTAATATGTTCAAAAATAATTGCAGGCGTGTAATCTATGATTATAGTTACCCCAACCGCCCCCCACGTCATCCAAGTTTCCCATGCCAAGAAATGGCCCTGCTAGTGAAATAAAGTACATTTTTCTTGTAGCTCCAGGGAATGTTTTATGGAGGGTTATAAAAACTTTTTTTATGAATTCATTGTGAAAGCAAAGCAGTGAGAGATCAAATTTTAGAAAAAGGCAAAAGAAACATGCGGCCTTTCGGGGCTCTTCCAATGATAATTTGGCACATTCAAAGAACACCTTGACTAATCAAAAAACCAGAACTGGTCTCAATATCCCCCCAGTGCTGACTGCACGGTGCAATATTGTAGTGGTTGGCACATGACACAGCTTGTAGCATATTGTTATATGTAATGCCCAGATCCTGAAATTAGAAACCTTTTTTGGCCTTAAAGAAAGGGCTCAGTGCTGTGGATAATGTCCTATAACCTAACATTTTGTTCACTGCAGGGTTGAAGGCATGTACAATAGCAAAACTGGTTTCATGAATACTGTGGAGCATTATTCTGGCCTTGGCCCCCCAGATTTAAGCTCTCGGTCAAGCTTACATCTTGTGGAGCCAATGCCACCCTAGTTTGTTTGTGGGTGCAGCTGGCTGATCGCTGTCTTTTTGAAGTTGCGTATGTATATGTATTACCACTGCTATGTATTTATTATTATTAATATTCACCCCGCCCGCAACGAAAGTTGCAGAAGGGTGTATGTGGTTGTCACGTTTATTTATTTATTTGTGTGTCTGTTTGCACTCTACAGGCCACAATTCTGGACGGATTCACTTCAAGTTTGGTAAGGAGAATCCTTTGGTGGAAGGGAAGAAATGATTCGATTTTCGTGAAGATCGGGCGGGGTGATGAGGCCTACCGGACACACCCTCTAGTTATTATTATTATTGGAGGGGTGTACTTTCATAAGAGTTACCACTGAGAATTACCAACAAAAAACTCAATTCCACTAGTTAATTCTACAGCAGGTGCAATGTGTGGATCCAGGGTAATATCACGGCAATTAATGCAACTGAATTATTGGTTAATACAATGGAAGCGGAGGGGACTTTTAAAAAGTGATTTGAGCTTTTCTGGCATTAAGTCTTTGGCTTATTACAGGTGTAAACGAGCGAAGATCTGTTGCACGGGCATCATTAAACCTCTGCCAGAGCAAAAACTGATAACAGCATTTCTAGCAATAAACTGAAGACTCATTATTCCTAAGTCAAACCATATGTGAAATCTTACATTTCACTTGCATTTCTTGAAATGCACATGGATGACCACAAGAGGCTGGTCTTAAGTCCAAAAATAAAATATTTTACTATAATATATAGTACAACATATATATATATAGATACTATATTATATATAATAATGAGTAAACCCATGCTTGAATGCAAAGCCAATTACCTCATTTAGTCACAGTAATAGGTGATCATAGTATGAGATTTGAAATTAAGTAATTTAATGAGAGCAAATCAAGTATTTTGTTTTTCTTCTAAGATATACCTGAGAGATAAAGCCATAGCAGCCAGCCTCATCTACTCAGCTGCTTGCTGGTGTCAGACCTGCTGCACAGTACGCAATCCAGGCGCTGGAGGAACGACTGTTGTTTTTGGATGCTGGTCGAAGGTAAACTTGCGTAAACCAATCAGCCGGGCTGGTATTGCACCTAACCAAAATACAGGGTCAGTTAGGTATGAGCAAAAAAGTGTGTTGAGTGCCCATTCACACAGTTCACTGCACACTCCTCCCTTATCTCTCGCTCTGACTAGAGCTACATATTCATTGGTTAGGGAAAAAAACTCTGAAAGCAATTAACCTATTTTACAAAATAAAATGTAAAAAAAACATGAGGATGTTTTGCAGTACACTCTTCTGTATAAGAGCAGAAGGTTTGGACCCCTGTACCAGAAGGCTAAAGGACAAGCGAGGTGCGGGTCACTGCGGAAGCACATCTAGCGGTGTGTGAAGCAGCAGGAACGGGCCCAGTGTCCCAGCCGCGCTCCTCCACAGACCTCAGGAGTAGCAGCGTGGAGGAGCTGGCCGGCCCACACTCGGAGAGGAGCAGAGCCCAGTCCAGCTCTCCAGCCTGGTGCACATTACACGCCTGCAGCAGCGGCAGTCGGCTGGAATTCCAGATGGGGAGCCCGGAGGGGCCACGCTAGATTAACGCGACGAACTGTGCGGCCTGACAGGCAGTCTGGTCAACAGGTCCACAGGAGATCCCGCACATAGTGGAACCAATGGCCAGTGGCCTCACCGGAGGTCACTTCTTAAAGTTTTATTGAAGAGGGGCCCCGTGCAGTCATGAAGGAACAATTAGGCCCCCAGTGTACAACCCTGCGAGAGGCGTCGCAAAGGCCTTCGACTAATAACAATAAATAAGGATCTAACTATTTATGAGCGAGAGCGCTGCGGTCTACACTGGGGTCCGCGAGGCAGGGGGACAGAGCTGATTCAAATAATCCACCAGCAGAACGCCGACTCACCGCACCAAAACACCCAAAACCCTTAGCGCAGAGAGACTGGATAACCAAATATACTGTATATTCACCCTCCATCATATCAATGCTCATAGCTACATTCAGTTCTCAGTTAAACAAGTCCCCCCAGTGCGATGATGATAATGTTGTTACTGGTGCTTTGAAGTTAATGAGCATATTTCTCTTTATGTTCTTTTGACTGCGCTGGAAAATCTGCTTTTTCTTTAAATTTCATCTCTCATGAGCACCACATAAAGGCTTCAGATTTCCTTCAGATTTACAGGACATGTGTCTAAAGCATAAAATTGCTGCAGACATGAGACTAAAATAAACTAAGGTATAGTATCAAGAATGCAATATATAACTTTTTTCCTCTCTGTGCAAAAGAATGCACATCTTTAAAAGGAAATCGAAGATGCCCTCACGGAAAGCCTTTGACTCATTTATTTCATTTATGTCTCATCAAAAGCTACAGAGCTGTGAAAAAGTATTAGCCCCCTTCCTGATTTCTTCTATTTTTGCTTAATTGCCATATTTTAGTGTTTCAGCTCATTAAACTAATTTTAATGTAAGACATAAACAATATGAGTAAACACAAAATGCAGCTTTTAAATGACTATTTTATTAAGGTAAAGATATATTCAAAATCTAAAGTTAGGTCCAGAAATATCTGGACAGTGACATAATTTTCATTAGTTTGCCTCTGTACCTCACTACAGTAGATTTGAAACAAATCAATCAAGACGTGCTTGAAGTGTAGACTTCCAGCTTGAATTCAAGGGGTTTCGCTACAATCTTTTATCAACCATTTGTTATGATCCAGACGAGGGACCAGATGCAGATTCAGGGTACAATCTAAAGAGGGTGTTTACAGATCAACAACAAGGGAGGGCCGAAGCCCAGAACAGGAAATGCACAGAACAGCTCAGGTGGTACAGGTGGTAATTGTCTGTACCTGGGCAGTAACGTCCCAGGTAGACGTCTGGTGGTATTAAACCATGCTGAGGCAGGACGGTCAGCAGGTCCAAAGGGTTTGACAGAAACGCAGTCCCAATCCTAGAGACCAATGAAGGCTTAGGAGGTGTTCCTATTAAACTGGGTGAAAGAACACATTTGAAAGGCAGGTAATCAAGAACGCAGTTCCACTCCAGGAGACCGACAATAAGGCTTGGGAGTTTGTTCCCATTAATTTTCCTCTTCACCCCCAAACAGATCATTATGATGGAATAATGTGCAAATGATGTAATCTGTGTAAGATTCGGGATCACTAGACTTGAACGCATTTTAATGTAAAATGCTGGCCATCAAGAATCACATAACCCATGTCTTATCTGAGTTTTTTTTTCCTGGCTCACTCATTTACCATAATGGCTCATACTTTTCAGAGTGAGGGGTCATTGGCCCTTTTCCCTGCTCTACCTGCCCAATCCCTGCTGTTATCTTGAGTGCATGTGTCCAGAACCAAAACAAACATTGTGTCACCGTCCAAAGACATACAAACCTCAAACCACATTATAATTAATTCCAGCGCGACTATTTATTAATTCATGAGCTTGAAGACACCTGGGGTGTCTTCAACTGAGAGCCAAACCTGGCCCTCTTCAGAAATTGTTCTGCATACTGTATATGAAATTCATCATTACCAACCCAACCCCCCCCCCACACACACACACACACCTCTCAGTGAATAAGTCACGCTAGTACCACACCACAGGACCCAGCAATAAAGAACACTTGTGACATGTGACTGCTGACATCAGGAGTGAGTTGTGCGCTTGTTTGTGTGAGCCAAGCATTTAATTCCTTACTTAATCAAAAAAAAAGAGGATAAAAATAAAATGCTAGTAAAAATGCTAAATACTAATAAGGTCTAAGACAGCTGGTGGTCATGGTTGCTGCAGGGGGCTCCTGAAGCCGAGGCCGATAACAGGGACCCTCATCAACACGAGCCGCGTCTCACAGGCGTATCCATGACCCCCGGAGGACAAATGCCCCATGCAAACGGCAGGGCTGAGTAACGAACTCATCCTCCACATATTTCACCTGAAATACTTTAATAGCTACCTGGATAGTGACGTCCAGCTGATTAGTCCAGAAAATTTGAGCCCTTGCGACAAATGTATTGACCTCATTACTTTTTTGTGCGCCATTCACTTGTCTTACAGGGCTTGGAGATGGAGGACAGGGGCACCCTGATCACAATTTCCGAAAAAAGCAGCAGGTGCTGCCCAGGGGATGGAGGCCAGGCTTCAGAAGCTGTAACACAGTCTTGCGTGTCTAAGGCCCTGTGAGGATACAGTTACTTCCAGACAGCAGGAAAGCAACAGGAAGTCTCCTTACACGCGACGATTCTTCGGAATAAAATTTACAGTCCTTGAGGGACCCCCGTAAATGCATAGGACTCAGATCCCCACGTCCCCCCTAACTCCACCCCTAGCCAGCCACTTCCTCCCGTGGGCCCCAAAAGAGCCTTTCGAAGCCCTCGCTGATACGACAATCCGCGAGGAACAGCCAGCCGCCGTCACCCTGCAGTCGACACTTCCATCGAGGCTCAGCGCTTGAGGGAAAGGCGAGGGGACAGCAGCAGGAATCTTTTGTCTTTGACCTCATGTAACCGTCCGCTCGTCAAACGAGGCGCAACAGCCAAGCACACACTCAGCCACATCCAGGCAAGGGGCTATTAACCCTTAGAGCGCTGAAATAAATGTTTAAAAACATGAATGTAATTATCTTGTGCTGTTGGAATCCTATCATGCGGTGACTTGTTTAGAAGAGCTCAACAAGTCGCCGCATGATAGGTTTTAAACAGCTTTGATTTTGATATCTTACATCATTGAGCGACAATAGCCGCATTTAGCGCTCTAAGGGTTAATATAGCTCAGTGTGACCAGACAGGGGACTGAAGTATCTCTTCCATCCTCCATGAGAGGCCATCAGAAAAACTCGCCAAGAGGAGTATAGAACGCCAAACGTGCTAACTTTGTGCATTATTCAATACCTACGATGGACTTCAATGCAGTAAATTTAGCAAACAGATGAGCCAAAACAGCCCACAATATGCCCTAGATATTTACCAGACCTGTAAAGAGAGCAATAATAATAATTCGAAGTACTAAATCTGTCATTTTAATATGGATAAATCTAAAAATAAGTTATAAAAATAGCAAAATGTTTCACAAATTATTTTTAGCTTCCAAGGTTCTAAAGTCCCAGTGTAGAAACATCTTAAGTAGGGAGTTCCGTGCACTTCCTGAAATGAGAGTCTCATGAGTCCTTGCGCTCATGAATATGGGTATTTATCAGAGGCGGCTGGTGAACGGGTGATAAGGGAGGCTCTAAACAATCCCTTAAAATTAATGATTGGTCACGACCTGTTTTCAATCATTCATTTAAATTACCATTACAGAAACTCTGATAACCCTCAACATTTTCAGATGTGGCCAGTTTTCATTTATAACGCACACCGATTACGACTCCGGACTTCTCCCGCTTTTCTTTATTCAGGGGTTGGAAGCAATGCATGTGTTTCATGATCGTTTAAATGAAATAAGATCATTTGAAACGTCTTTATGCAATTCCATTGCTTCCAACCCCTCCATGCACAAGGACTTCAATTCCGCGTGAGAATCTCTTACATACGCGTTGATTGAATAATTGCTGACTACAGCAGAGGAACGTAAATATGCCACTAAAACTCACACCGAATGCGTGAGAGTTGACAGGTATGCGTTATAAATGAAAACTGGCCACACCTGATAATGTTGAGAGTTTTTGGAGTTTCTGTTGTATGGTAATTTACATGTAGATAATTTTTAAAAAATCTAGCAAATTATACCAGAAAAATAAGAAGTAGCTCATGTCCTCATTTTCATTTTTTTTTTTTTAATATCCCGCCACCACCACCCCCGTCTCCCCCCGATTTTTTTCCTCATTTTAAAATTTGTGGCTCGGACATTTTTAGATAATGGCAGCATTTAACAGTTTATATTTAACCCTTAGAAAGCTGAAATAATTGAATTTATATACAGTATATATTCTAATTTATCTTGTGCTGTTGAAAACCTATCATGAGATTGTGGGAAAGATCATGACTTTGGTTGAAAGTGTACATGTTGATTAGTGCACTTTAACAAACAACTGGTGGAGATAGCTGGAGAGGCCATTTTAACCCTTACAGCACTGAAGTAAAGTTTTAAAAATCATAAATTCCATTATCTTGTGCTGCTGAAAACCTATCATATGGCAACTTGTTTAAAAGAGCTCCCCTGTGGGAGCTCTTTTAATCAAGTTGCAGCATGATAGGCTTTCAACAGCTTTGATTTTGATATCTTACATCATTGAGCAACAGTAGCTGCATTTGAGGGTTGATGCAGATACATATGACAGAACAGAGCTGCACAGAACATTAGCCACTGCGCTGCGCTGAGACCAGCTAATATCCTCTGACAGCTGAACAGGTTAACAGGCTACAGTAATTTCCTCCTTCTCTTTAGACCTTCTGTTCTCTCGTCCCCAGAGCAATTAAAAGCATCCTACATTTCTCACTCTAAGTGACAGGCGCACTGAGTGGGGGTTAGTGGGTTAACTTGTTGCATCCTTCCATCAGGCTGCGGTTGTGACTGATGTGCATGCACAGGGTGTGGTGTGACCAAACTAAGCACTGCTCTTAAAATAGCTGTCCTGGCGAGGAGCAGATGCACTCTTCCCAGCATCCCGTGGGGCGGCGGGATCGAGCACAGAGGCACCCCATTCTCATGACCCCTGACCCCGCACACTTCCGTTACCCCGGGCCCCGCGGAGGGTGGGAGGGGGCCTGTGCTTTGCTATCCGTGCTAACTGCGAGATGCTCTGATTCGCACTCAACCAGACTTGCTGCAGTAGCCATGCTCTGTGTCATGCTACATTAACCAAACTCTGCAAGTCATGCAACCTCAGCTAAGCTAATTAATGCTGGTCACACTCCGCAAGCCATGCTGTAATCCATGCTGTGCTAGCCATACTCTGCTAATCACTCTTCCCTGACCACACTTTTGCTTGCCATGCTATACAATCAACAGTCCACTAGCCATGCTCTAATCTGTACTGTACTAGCCAAACACAGTTAATCACTCTTCCCTTACCACACTTATGATAGCCATGCTATACAATCAGCACTACGCTAGTCATATTCTCAGCGCAAAAACACAAGTCAAACTCAGACATGCGGTCTGTATGCTCTGAGCCAGGTCACAATAACTTCACACTAGATTCACAATAGATTGCATGGTATGCTCTGAACAGAGCTACGCTACATAGAGTGGCTTCAGAAAGTATTATTCAGACCCTTTTACTTTTCACAATCTATTGTGTGATTGATCTAATTTAACCCTTGGAGTGCTAATTGCAACCTTTGTTGCTCAATGATGCAAGATATCAAAATCAAATCTGTTGAAAACCTATCATGTGACAACTTTTTTAAAAGAGCTCCCACAGGGGAGCTCTTTTAAAAAACTTGCCATATGATAAGTTTTCAGCAGCACAAGATAATGGAATTTATGATTTTTAAAACTTTACTTCAGTGCTGTAAGGGTTAAAATGGCCTGTCCAGCTATCTCCACCAGTTGTTTGTTAAAGTGCACTCATCAACATGTACACTTTCAACCGAAGTCATGATCTTTCCCACAATTTCATTTGAAAACTATGCCAGAAAACCTTTTTATGAATACTTTTCAAATTTCACAAATACAGACAAGCAGAAATATGACTTGATATGGCTTATTTTCCTTCCCTACTTGTTCCAGTTAGGAAAAGAAGCTACTTTCCCGTCAATATTACTTAAATAAAACAGTAAGTGGTTACCTTCAGATCGTCATATAAGTAAACTGTTTGCCAGAGGATGCATCTATGCTTTAAATCCTCAATCCAAACTATGTGAGATTAGTTTATAGTTTATAGTTTATTAGGATCCCCATTAGCTCCAGCATAGCTGTAGCTATTCTTCCTGGGGTCCGACACATATGCATTAAAAAAAAAAAAAAAAAAAAAAAATCACACAAAACAACGTGACTACAAAACATGACGTCATAAAAACAAAAGTTTTTTTTTTTGTTTTTGTGTTGTACAAACAGTACAACACACAGACAGCTCTTCCTTGATAGGAATGTCCCTTCAGTCAGTTTTAGATTGTGAAGTATTTCATGATATCAGCAGTCCACAAAGCCGAGATTTTCCTTCCATTGATTTCCAGTTAGTGCAGTATTGTACTGCTGTAATACAGACGATGCTTAGTATTGTTACAGTATATTGTACATTCCATAACACATACAGACATATCTAAATATACATACATAGACATATTTAGTTATCATCTACAATGCACAACACACAACTTGTAGTAAAAGCATATACAAGGTGTATCAAAAAAGAGTGTACGCTGTGCCCTGGTGGCTCATTGGTCTAAGTGCGCACCATAAAGGCTGTGGCCTTCCTGCAGCGACCTGGGTTTGACTCCGCCTCGGGTCATTAGCTGCATGTCTTCCCCCATTCTTCTCCCCAACTTTCCTGTCTATCTCCACTGTACAGCTATCAAATAAAAAGGAAAAAATCCCCCAAAAAGAGAGCTTACGCTTCGAAAAATGTCTCCAAAATTGATATAATATCATTTTCCAAAAATCTGTTTTGATGTATTGATGGACCATGCCCTCATGCTGCTATTGACACCTTGTTAATCGCCTGCTGTTCCGCATGAGTGAACACGGTTTGTTTATTTTCACCCGATTTAAACTGGCTTGCACATAGAAATGAGAGGGTTAAAAAGGAAACAAACACAATGGTTGGCAAGTTTAGACATTTAATTTTTTCCTCACAAATTTTCATGAAAATTGGATTAATCCTTTGTCCGCTACCAGCCCACTAACATCGGACTCACATTTTGCTATTCTCAGCACACTTACAACAGCAAGACTGTACTTAAATCCATGGTTCAAGAAACATTGCTTAAATTTCAGTCTTTGACATGGGCTCCATTCCTTTGTACACAGACCTCTGCTCTCCTCAGCATGTCATAAACAGACCGTCGGACCATTGCAGGATCCTGCCTCAAAATGGCAACCTCGGCAATTCCAGTCTGAAGTTGGCGGGCGGGTAGCGAACAAAGGGTTAATCTAATTTTCATGAAAATTGGTGAGAAAGAAATTAAATGTCAGCACTTCCCAACCATCATGTTCGTTTCGTTTTTAACCCTCTCAATTCTGTGTGCAACCCAGTTTAAATCGGGTGAAAATGAACAACCCGTGTTCACTCATGCGGAACAGCGGGTAATTAACAAGGTGTCAATTGGAGCATGAGGGCATGGTCCATCAATACATCATAACAGATTTTTGGAAAATTATATTAATCAATTTTGGAGTCATTTTTCAAAGTGTAAACTTTTTTTTGATACACCCTGAACTTATAGATTAGTGACAAAATGACACTTAAAAATAACCCAGGTTTCCATGAGAATCAATATCACCAGGGTAAATACAAAATTTACTACAGAAGGACAAGAGTACTCTTGTGAAACACTTTCACTGATTTTACAACTGCTTGTATTGATTGGTTTATGTGTTCAATTAATTAATATAGATAAAACATTAAAAAAATGGAGTGAGGTCGCCACCTGCTGGCCAGTATATGCACCATATGCATCAACGCCAGGGACATAAAGCAAGACATCCTCGCCCCGTTTTCATAATCTTAAACATGTATAAACTATGTTCCAGTGGCGTGGAGAGGCTGCGACATCACCCTGCGCTGTCATTTGTCCTCAGTCAGGAGTTCACGCAAGAGCTTTTCCTCGGTTGATGGTGGTTCATTGTGAAAATACTCACACTCCACTTCTGAAGTGATACAAGTCACTGTAAATCAGGGGTTGAGGCACCAAGGTAAGTTCGCAGGTCTGAAATATTTGACTTGATAACTTTTGCGGGGATGGTGTCCAGTTTTAGTCTCTGGTAGGCAGCAAAGCGGTGACACCCACCGAAAGAGTAGTAGTAATTACCACCCTGCTTCCCCGTGATCCACAGGACATCAATAGGGGGAACACTGTTGACGTTTGAGGGGTCCTGGAAACATATGATCGATAACTGCACTCATGATTTTCTGAATTTATAACATAGCCTCAGCCTGCTTGCTTGAGCAAATACGCTGATGAGACAAAACATAATGACCAACCACTCACAGATGAAAAATATATTTTTCTCATAACAACACATGCCATGGTCTGGGTAGTGTTAGATGGCAAGTGAATAGTCGATTCTCGTCGTCAACATCCTGGATATGGGAGAAACAGGCAGGCGCAAAGACCTGAGCGAGTTTGACTGGGGCCAAATCGTTATTAGGAATGTACCAATCCGATATTCTGTATCAGTATCGGCTCAATACTGGCCAATAACACTGATTTCAAGAATCTGGTATAGGCTTATCGGAATCCCCAGATCTCCATCTGATCCTGCATCTGTGGGATGTAGTACAGCAAGTTCGACCAAAGCGGCTCCGCCTCAAAAATAACAGGACTTTAAGGAGCTGCTGCTACAACCCCTTGGTGCCAGATACCTCAAGGCATCTTCAGAGGTCTTGAGGAGTCCATGGTTCGGCAGGTTGGAGCAATTTCGGGGGTGCATGGAGTACATCATCTTAAGCAGGTGGTCATGTTATGGCTCGTTGGTTTATAATAGCTAAAAATATATATGATCTAAATCATTAATTACCCTAATATGACAGTCCACTACGAAAACGGGTGAAGCAATCACCGTTTACTTTTACAGGCAAGCACAAATGCAAACAACTCATTGGTTGGACGAAGAAAAAGAAACTTTATAAGCTTTTTAAGTATCGAAATGTTTCACATTTAGCCAAATATCTCTTAGGTACATGAACAGAAACCGAATCACTTGAACAATGATATTTACCTTGATAGAATTCATCAGGCTCCGTACTTTCTGCTCATCGAGTACTGGAGGAATTGGTCGAGTGATAATACCTATTGGGATGTTATGGATTTCCTCAATGTTATCCGAATGAATCGAACTAATTTTGCTTATATCGCTGTCCATTGTTGTTCGCTTGAAAGTCGCAGATTTTCTGAGTGACAAAATTGTACGAAATGAAACTTTTCCGGGCATTACATTTGACGTTATGAAACCCTGGCAGCTTTAGCGACGGTATGAGAAGATCTTCCGGGTAGCCTGCCAATGGCCGATTTAGGATCAGTATTGTCCTGGTATCTGATTGGCTGATATATTTTTCACTTCTCTTCAAAGTCTTGGTCCCGCCAAGGTTGATACTTTTTCAGTGCATGGATTAAAATGGCACTGACAAGACTGGCTTGCAAACCCACATTTTATTACATTTTCGTGACTTCACACCAAGTTAATGGTGAATTTAGAGTTACAACTGCTTGTTTATGGTTTAACATAACTTTAGTATGTGCTGTGGTTCATATACTTACCATGTTGACAAGTCATACCCCTTAGCAAAAAGTAGTATACTTGAAGTTCATTTCATTAAGTATGCTTGAGTATGAGTATAAGTATAGCAAGTATACTACCGACCATGTACTTGTAGTGTACTAGAAAGTATACTAATTTAATACTTCTTTGGACTAAATTGGAACATTTTTAAGTTTATAAAAGTATACTTTTAAGTATACTTCAAGTTTAAGCTAAGTAAACTGAAAGTACCCATCTATTTCACATTTAAGTTTTATTTTATGCTGCAAATACACTACAAGTGAACTTTTTAGCATACTGTGAGTGAACTAGTTGTATACTTCTAGCATACTTTTCAATTTATGAAAGTATACATTTAAGTATACTGCAAGTAAACTTTCAGATATACTGCTAGTTTATTAGTTGTATACTTCTAGTAAACGTTTCAGTTCATGAAAGTATACTGTGAGGTATACTGTTAGGAAACCTAAAGAGTGTCATTGGATGTTTAATGACCGCAGTGAGTCAGGACTTCAGGTTCACATCTCATCCAACAGACAACAACCTCATCACTGCACTGGAGTATTGTGTATTACTCCACCAGCGGGAAGATCCCAACCTATTGGCCCACCAACACCTCCTCCAGAAGCAACTTATTTTCCCCAGTTTCCCATCCAAGCACAAACCAAGCCCACACCTGCTTAACTTCAACCACGCAGCTAGTACAGATCAAGTAGTGGCATGGCTGTTAGTTATAAAACTAGTACAGACATTTCATTGTCACTATGTCAGACCAGATAGCACTGAAGTTGCAGTCTTCTTAACCTCATGTTTGAATCTACTGTGTACATTTATCTGTGAATCCGCACATAATGGCCAGATAGATTGAACTGATATCTCAACTAAAACACAGCAATGTTTGGTACAGGTACAATAAGCAGGGCTTTGATGTCTACACTCTTGTTTAAAAATGATTAAATCATTTATTGAACAATGTATCATCTTTCAAGTATTACAGCATCGCTGCATCTTTTCTTTAGTCGGTCATATTTTTGACTGTGATACAGAACTCCATTAACCAAAAAACAGCTCATCAGTGTACTCATTCAGAATATTTCATCAGCCTTTGCTTGAGTCCTTCAGCCTACTGGTCAGGCTGAAGGCATTGCTAATTAATATTTTATGCATATTTCTGGTTCCATATGAGAGAAAGAGGTATTTTTTTGTTTTGAATTGGGATTTCAATAAGAGTTCCCATTGCTGTGTTCTTATATTTTGGCATCCAATACAATATTGTGTTTGAAAATTAAATTTATACAGGAATCAATTTTGCTCTCAATCCTGAGTATGTGTTTCATCGTAAATTCTTATAAGTACCTTCATCTGTAAATTAAAGCAGAATGCACTTAAGCATTGTCTATTAGTAGAGTAGCCTACATGAGGTAACCTCTCGTCTACTTAAGCCCCTGTCACACTCTGGCGACTATTGTGGCGAATCCCCGCGAACTGGGGGGAATATTTTTTTTGTCGTCATTCGCCTGTCTGGACCTGTACACAAATGCCCTAAGATTGTGGTACGCATGCTGTAGGTATTTTGTAAGATTGCCGTAGGTATGTCGGCGATGGTAGTAAGATTGCAGTGAGAATGAACAAGAATCATTACACATGTAGTATGAATCACGTCATTTAACTTTGTAATGGCTAGAAGACTGGAGTAGGAATCATGAAGAATCACCACGAATGTATACGATCGCAGTACGAACTCACTACGCTTGAGTACGAACGCAGTACGATTGACCGAGAATGCAGTACGAACGCAGTAGGATTGAGTACGAATATAGGAAATGTGGACGCGCCGAAATGTACAACTTTTTTAATGGGATCATGACGTCACAGGGGTCAATTTCTGGAGAGATCCAGGGTACATAAAGCGGCTGCATTTTCAAGACTTCAAGACAAGCCACACATCAGCAACACAGGTTTCATCTACACACGGGTTTGCATTTGTCAAAATCTCAACGGTAACTGAAGTCTCACAATTTGAACGCGACTATTTATACACTCGCCACCATTTGCGGGGGGTCTTCCCACGGTTCGCACTCATTCGTAGTGGAGTCGTGCTCAATCGTACTAATTCGCGGTGGTTCGTGGCGTATGCGTACTGGGTTCACGGTCAATCGCCTCCATTTGTCTCGATTCCTACTGCATTCGCGCCAATGCGTACTAGGTTCTCAGCGCATTCGTGGTGCATATGTAGTGAATACGTAGGGCAGGCGTACAACATATGTGCCTATTCTTCCCTCTTCGTAGGTATACCTACTACATGCACCAAATTCAAAATCCAACCGTCAAATTGTCGTGATTGGTCGTGGTCATTCTTGCTCCCGCGCCTCTCTACGACCCCCTACGAATATTCAAGAATATATGCGAATCGCCACGACTGGCTCCAAGAATGCAGTAGGAATGCAGTACGATGAAAAATAAATCGCGCTTGGACCGCGAATGTTTTGAACATTTCAAAACAGTTGTAGCCCCTCTGAGACTGGCCAAGAATGCTGGCAAATGAGGGAGAATCCACCACGAGCCCAATACGAATTGCCAAGATTTTTCACTTTTTCTAGTTTGCGGGGATTCGCCCTCCTAAGTCGCCACAGTGTGAGAGGGGCTTTACGTTAAATAATATCTGAATAGCAAAAGAAATACATTTTAGAGTGCAATAATCATAAGCTGTGAGTATGATGTTAAGTTAGCTTAAAGAAGACTTTGAAGTATACTTGCAGTTTAAAAACAAAAAAACTTTGAGCTCCCTGAAAGTTTAAAATTAAATTTAAACTATAGAGGGCTTGAAATATAGAACTAGTGGACTAGTAGTCTACCTATCAGTTTACTTGCAGTATACTTCAAAGTGTAGTTTCATGAACTAAAAAGTTGGCTTGAAGTATATAACAAGTAAAGTTGTAGTACATCTGAATTTACTTACAGTATACTTCAAAGTATACTTTTATGAATTAGACATTGTGTTAGAGGTATATAACTGGTGAACTAATAGTTCATCTTTAAGTTTACTAGCAGTATACTTCACAGTATACTTTCATGAACTGAGAAGTTCACTAGAAGTATATAACTAATAAACTAGCAGTATAGCTGTAAGTTTACTTGCAGTATACTTTAATGTATACTTTCATAAATTGAAAAGTATGCTGGAGGTATGCAACTAGCTAAGTCGCAGTATACTTAAAAGTTCACTTGTAGTGTACTTGCAGTACAAAATAAATATTAGATGTAAACTAAATGGGTACTTTAAGTTTACGTTGCTTAAACTTGAAGTATACTTCTTTTTTGTAAGGGTATGTATTAAGTCTGTCAATACTGGAATAATTGTCAAATTTGTTCTCAAATAAAATCAGACAAATGTTTATCTGTTTCTGTGTGGGTTAATAACTGCATAAAAATCAAGTTCAGCTCCACCCATGTGCTATTTACTCTGCTACGCTGCTCCAAAGCTGAGTTGTTACTGCAAACGTACATGTGGAATTTGTAAGTCCATGAAATAGTAAAAACTGAGTAAAAATATAATGCAGTATACCTCAAATAAGCCAATATGTATGGTAAAAAATATTTAAACGTGCTTATTCCTTTGATAGTAGCCTAACTGCAAGCCAAGTATACTTGAACAATAGGCATGAATATTTTAATACTTTATTATACTTTTCTTGAGTATATCTCAATCAAAGATTTAGGTACAAGTATTAGCCAAATATACTTAGACTTTTCTGTGTACTT
The DNA here is from genome assembly GCA_029692085.1 of Gymnothorax javanicus. Classification (NCBI taxonomy): domain Eukaryota; kingdom Metazoa; phylum Chordata; class Actinopteri; order Anguilliformes; family Muraenidae; genus Gymnothorax; species Gymnothorax javanicus. The sequence continues at coordinate 80,508,062 of CM056203.1, read as the reverse complement.
TTCAGTATAAGCTAAGTATACTTAAGTATTACTTTGCTAAGTATATCTCTGATAAGTACATCAAAAGTAAACTGAAAGTATACTCTCTTATTTTTAGTTTAGAGGAAGTATACTAATAGCACACTTGAATAAACTTCTTTTTCGTAGGGGCCAGTAGACTGATGTTTGCTTTATTGTGCTACATAACTGAAAAGAATTCATAAGTTCTTTTCCAGAATGAGCTGGTGAGGGTGCAGGCTTTCATTCTAACCAAGCAGTTTCACACCTGATTTTACTAATCAAGGGTCTATGACAAAAGCTTAAAGGTTGATTAGTAGAATCAGGTGTGAAACTGCATGGTTAGAATGAAAGCCTGCACCCACATTGGCTCATACTGGGGTGCGTTTCCCGAAATCACAGATGCTAACTTACTGTACATAGTCTTGCTCAAGGCTTTGTATACAAGCGTTGTCCGCAGTAGAGTTGAATACTGCACAGTTTGCTGGGACACCAGCACTAAACAAAACCTCAAATTGATTGAGGGTCTACAGCGCATGGTGACTCGGCATATTTGTGGTTACGAAGGTTCTTATGTTGACAGGATGAATGAGCTTGGTCTCCTGGCTCTCTCAACACGTTGAGAAATTAATGACCTTGTATTTTTACATAGTTGTATGATTCAGAGATTTAATTTTGACATTGATGATTATATTGTACTTTAGACTCACAGAGATGATGATTTATTATTAAGAAGTGCTAAAGTCAATACTGAAACATTTCAAGCGTCATACTTTAACCGTGTTGTTAAATTGTGGAATAATTTACCCTATAATATACGTTCTGATGCCAACCTGCTTCATTTTAAATGGAGTCTAGTCAAATATTTTAGTGATATTTTAAATTTTGACTTGAGTAACACGTGTTCCTGGGTGACGTGTTGTAGATGCTAGCTCTGTAGAACAACTGCCTGAATGTTTATGGGGCACCTTCGTGTGGGGGTCGGTCCTTTCAGAGCGGGCTCTGCGCGGAACCGGCCTCAAACACATAATTTGGACCTGTCCGGCTGGGGATTGTGGTGCTGGGGTGACCAGTGTCTGCAGTCTCCGGTATGGGAGTGTATGATTAAGGTACTTTTTGGTGACAACACTTTAAGAGGCTACGGCCTAACTGTCGCCACCTTGTTGTGCTATACATCTATTTTGTTTTAATGTGTTGTGACTTATTTGTATGTTTGAAAAATTGTTGTACATGCATGACAGAAGATTTTATAAATAAATAAATAATAATAAATGAAACCACTGACTGTGAATGGACAAACTATGTAAGTTAATAACTACGCTGTTGGGAAATGCACCCCTGGATAAGAGTGTGTATCCATGGACCAGGTGAGCGATACAGGCCTCTTGTAAGAATCTAAACTGCAAAACTGAGCCAGTAAGAGAAAGGTCAGAATCCAGTCACATGAAGACACAAGTTTTGGCACCCACCGCCTCAAGATGTTGCTAAATCTTTATCAGATGGTGTGCATGGATAAAACAAGTGTTTTCTGAACTCTGTTGGTTCCATACAGGATTGCTTATGTATATCAGCCAAGTTGGCTATTTTGACCGCTGATGTTTTATTTATTTATTTTTTTATTTTTTTTTTTACCTTCAATAATTTCAAAATTATGACTCAGATTTGGACAAGCTTTAGTAGTGTCGGGAAAAGGAATCCTGAAGAGCAAGTCAACTGTTGTATTCAGGCTATTTCTATAATTCAATATTCAAATTCTGGGTTTTAGAGGGGTGGTTGGTTGTTACTTTGGATTCCTTGTCCCTTAATCGGTGATACTGCCAAGTCTGGTCAAAAAAAAAAAAAAAACCTACAGTCAAAATGGCTGACTGGGGCCATAGAATTTTTTTTTATTTTATGAAACTAATATACATTTTTATGAAAAAAATAAATGTTTCAACATTTATTTCATCAGTGTATGCCATCTGGTTGAGTTTTTGTAACATGAGATGAGATGGTGGGTGTCAGGCAAACTAAAATCACTGTGATTTACCATTTCTTAGAATGCAGTGAGATTCTTTTTCCAGATTTACTGGACTAAATTTCACTGTGACACAGGGACAAAGTTACATGATGTCATTTACAGAGCAGTTTAACTTGAAGTTTAACTTAATTCATTGTAATTTTAGTCCTCAAATATTATACATTTTATTCCTTTGGAATTATTCTGTAAAGCTGTCGGACAAGAGAACCAGCTGTATTTATTTATACTGTCATTTCAGAGTGACATTATGCTTTTAAAGTGCTAATTATTTCAGCTGAGATTCTCTGTCTTTTATGCCAGCAGTGCGATCAATGCATTCACATCTCTGACAGACTGTATTACTGCAAGGAGCTGTGAGATCTCATTATGCGGCTGAATCTATATTTGAGATCATTTCTGAGGATAATTTATCACTGTTACCTCTTCCTGACCAGATTGCGGCAATTATTTGCAATATTGCAGACGTGCACCAAAGCCCTGCACAGTGAGACGCTTTAAAATCAAAGCATGCACATTATCTTGGATATACTCACGCACACACACATGCACACGCACTAGAGTGCTCGTTCATGCATGCTCACACATACACATACAATACCTAAAACTGTTTTATAATTACATTTTACCATATTGGAATGTCTACAAGAGACTGAGGATGTTATGTAACCCAACAAAAATGAGTAGTGTTTGAAAAACCTCGCCCAGACTGTGGAAAACACTCAACTGGAGTTAATAATCCTCCTAAGGAATGTGGCTCAACGGTGAGCTGATCAGTCCTGGTTTTTGTTTGTTGAGCTTTTATCTTTACATTTTTAGTCTTTAAAATGATCATTTATCTTACTTTTGATTCAGTGGGACTAAGAAATATAGTTCAGTTGGCCATCATGTGGAGATAATTAATTGCAGCATGGACTAAAAGATGTAATTATAGTTTATCTAGGCTCTGATCCTCATACTTCCTGTGTCCTATTCTGTCACAACCCTTAGTGGATGCTTTTTGTGTCTCATCCCATCCAGCAGCTTGCGCGTCCATTAGAAGCATTGTCTCTTTTGATTGGTTTACCTCTTGCGAGCTTCCCTTTCATTAGCTGTGTCCTATTCTTGGTTATACCTCTCCTTAGGTGTGTGTCGACATATTTATACCTCTTACTTTGAGTTTGCAAGTTGCTGGTTTGTCACCTGCTATATGCACTTTAACTCCAGTCAGTATTTATTAGCCAAACTCTCCCTCTTCTGAAAGTTAATCATGTCCGTAAATCACTATCATTAAAGGCTGTGTTTCCCCTTGATCAGTTAATAGGAACAAACTCCCGAGCCTTACTCTCAGTCTCCAGGATTGGGACCATGTTCCTGTTGCACTACTCTCAGTCTGTTCCTTTGCACAGTTCATTAAGAACAAGCTCCCAAGCCTTCCATGGTCATCAGGATTGGAAATGCATTCCTTCTACACTTTTCTGTTCTGCCATTTGACAGTTCTGCTCTGGCGAAGAGTGCACACCATCTGGCAGTCATCCCAGGAAGCCACTGGCTGGGCACTGGCTATGCCCACACAGTCTCGCTTCTCCATCTGAACTGAACTGTACAATCCTCTACGGTCTGAGCCTCTGTTTACTATTATTATCAACAAACCCTACCATTGGATTGTACTCTGCCTCTGATTCCTGGTCTGGATAACACTACTCAGCTTCCTCCCTCCGTCTTTGGGAAATACCTAGTGCCTAAAGGTTGATGCAGGAGTGGAGGTGGGACGTTAACTAGTTGCAAGCAAGAGTGATGCAGCTGCAGGCAATGTTACTAGCAGCAGCAGAGAGTGATGCAGGGCAGCTGCAGGCAAAGGCATGTTTTTGCAGTTTGCTCCCACAGGAGCGCGCAGCTGTCTGTGGTAACCTGATAACAGCCCATGCCTGTGGCTCTCACATCTCCCTGCACATGGCCAGATGTCTAAGGCTTATAGCCCCTGCGAATTCATGCAAAATCCATGCAATGAATGGCATTAGTAAACATGGCACCCAGTAAAGGCTTTATACAAATGTATATGTACAAAGCATCACTGTCACATTCTGGAGTCTCGCTTTGCTAAACTTTCTGCACTGACAGGACAGCCTAAAGAGCAGAGTTATTGTAGCTATTCAGTCACAAAGCACACTCGCAGAGTTTGAACTGGTGGCTGTATATGGTGGACTAAACTAACATGTACTTTAATTGGGACGGCCTGTATGAGAAACGCTTTACATGGTTAGGTCTATAGATTGGAAAGATAATGAAATATGTTTTACTGGAAGCAAGTTGCCAGAACACACATAATGTAGCAGGGCCACACGCTGTAATTAATTCCTCATTTTGTTTCATTTCCTTGTATCCATTCGCTACAGCTCACAAAGAATATCTATGAATGTCTGAGGTTTATCTAGAAAAATAGCCGAGTGGCTTTTGAAAAAGTACAAGAGGTTGCGGTGTTTTTTTTTTTTTTTTGACTGCAGTTTTGACGTTTGCAGTTTTGACGACTGCAGATTTGAAACTAAAAATACATTGATTCAGTAATTCACGGGGAATGTGAATGCCTATCAGAACTGCCTGAAGTGTTTGGTGACGTGCTTTTTCTGAGGCAGTGATTTCAATCATTGAAGAAGAAAGACATTTTGCGGACTCATAATTAACATTGTCTTTACCATTCTGTAGGAGAGCATGCAACCCTTCCTGTGAGCAATTCTTCACTGAGCGGTCATTCTAAATGAGAAGCGTATTTTCAAGCACATGTTGACGGGGGTCCTGGAGACCAATTAGCACTGGAGAGAAAGCTTGATGGCTACCTGTTTCTACTGAAGGTCCAACCCAGTACACCCCACAATTTAATGTTCTTTATTAAAGAGATTTAAATAAGGTGGCAAACTGGATGATAGTTGTTTTTTGCTCTTAAAATGGCCATAGTTCTCCGCTGGCTAACTGAGCCTATACCAACTCAGCTTCTTTCTATCGTTGTCAGATTGCTCCTTGACTCTTATTTGACCATTACTGTGGAGTTACGCTCAGAGTATTTAATGAGAAAGCTCTGGTTTTGACAGTAGCCCACTTCAAACGACGGGCATGCAGAGGGGCCTGAAGCAAAACAAGTGTGTTTCAAACAGATGGGTTTTTCATAAGCGAAAGAAGCATCAAAAATAGCAAGAATAAAGAGCCTGGCAGTCACAGTTGGTTAAACAAGGCAGGATTGAGGTGCCTTAATGGGCTGGGATTCTATTTTCTGGAAAAAAAAAAAATCTGATTAAATTGTCCAGTGTACACTGAAACTGTCAGCTTCTAAAGAACTGCTTGTCAGTTACAACAGCCTTGTCAAGGAATTGAACAAAAACACATTCTTGGGTCCCTCTCAGGAAAAAAAAAAAAAAAAAAAGAAAATCAGTCCACAAGGGCTACTGCGGTAATGAAATAGGCTTTGATTTAAAATGTTTATGTCAGATATATATATATTTTTGCAGGTTTTAATACAGGCAAGACAATGGTGGGATACGTGTTCTTTATTTTATGATAACCAGAGTGGACAGATTGTTTACCTTCCCAACACAGACTGGTAATAATTGTGTTTCTGTGTATTTTGGGTCTTACATGGCTCAGGATGGGCCACTGGTGCATACCTTACGTTGCAAATTTGACAACTGCACTTATTCTGTCCCATTTACATCGAATAGCTTAAAGCAGTAGCTCTCCACCTTGCCCCACACAGATCCCTTGTGCACCACCCAAAAAAGATGTAGAGATCTGTCTGCCAAAATTCATCACGACTCCATCCTCATGTACTCCAATGCAGTTAAAGCTTATTATATTTTCCCATATAAAAGTATAGGAGCGATTACATATAAGATAAATTTAGAAATGCACTAAAATAATGTACAAGAATAACAACAAAAGGCCAAAATGTGAGAAATACTATATTTTATTAATGTTTTAATGAAACCCACAAAAGTTTTTTATTCATTTAATTAAAAAAAAATCACTTTCCTCCAAATCGACGTTCTATAATTAATAGTTAAGTTGCTACAATCAAAGCCTCTTGTTTCAGCAGTCAGAGAAAGAATGAGGATTCTCACAAGTTAATGTAAAATGTGAAGCTGATGCTAGTGAACACGAAAAAGTTCTTGAAATGTCATGTTCGTGTAAAACTGGGTTGGTAAAGTTATATTATATTATGTAAAATTACATAATTCTCTAATCAGTGAAATAATGTCTACAAGAAAATCCACGAAAGATTAAAAATTTAGAAATATTGGAACAGTTGGAAGTAAGCCGAACAGGGTCAGGAGGCAGTTGCATTTTGCCACCCGTAATAGGAAGGCGTATGGTGAGAAAAGCAAAAGAGTTGCAAGAAAAAAAAGATGGAGAGGTTTACTGGTAAATAGTTACTGCCTAAAAGAGTTTGTCGCAAATTATAATCCAGGAACTTGCAAATTGAAAGGAAAGGGTATAAATATGTCATACACGCACGTGAGGATGGGATAACAACGAGATGCGTCACAGCCGGGGAACAGGGATCACGCAAAATGCAAACCAATCAAAGGAGACATTATTTTTAATTGACACGCTGAATGCAAGGAGGCACGGAAAGCATTCACACGAGGGTTGTGATAGAAAAGTAAACAATGCTTATTTTGCTACCAAAGCTCAAATTTCTTCATGCATTCAGAAATTGTGTGTATAATGCAGCAGGCTAGAGATAAATGCAGCCCTAAACAATTGCGCAATTGGTGCACTGAGGAATAGGAAGAATAAAAGAAGTGTCGGATTGAGTCGACAGGGCATTTTCTGTTCTTATGAAGGCTAGAGAAGCCATATTGCCAACAGAGGGCGCACCAGCCCAATAATCAAACTCGATTCAAATACAATGAGAGAAATGGTGACAACATGACAGAACAATATAAAACATGTTGTACAGTTTAAAATGATAAAGAACTTACTTGTGTTTATATAGTACGCAGCAAAAAGTGATAAAAACTCAATAATTACCGTGTTACTGGGCATGTTTTTGTCGACAATAGGCCTGCTAGCAGTTTGAAAGAAATCTTGACCATGCTACATTAAAGACCATTAATTGACGTGATAGAGGCCGATCTTTGACGTGGCCACGAAAGCTGAGTTTGAATAGTCCACAATATTTAAAAAAATCATAAAATAATTGTGATAAGAAAATATGTTTGAAAATAAAAATATGGCAACATTGTGTTCCAATCGCATTTTTGCCTGGGTGGGACTGAGCCTCAATACGAAACCACCGCCAGTTTGAGACAGCGCCTGGATTCCTGTGATAGAAGTAGGTGGTGATTGCTGAAGCACAGCAGGCTGTTACTCTCACGCCGGCAGTTTCCCAGCATGCCTCAGAAGGCGTTGTCACAAAACACATTCACCGCGTGGCGTAAACTGAGCGATGGCTGCCTGCTAGTGTAAGTCTGGCCTTGTGTGACCTCTCCTCAACAAGCTGCGATGTAAGAAAAGGCCTGTGAATTTTTGCTTCATTGTTGCGATGTTATTGGCAATTGATAAGAAGCTGTTCTATTTATTTATTTATTCATTTTTTGTAAAATTGTCATCATGAGATTCTTCGAAGTAATGTGATGGCTTTTCTCAAACATAGATTCCAGAATTTAGCACTTATCAAAATCTGCATTCAATCAATGTTGACGGAATTCCAACTAAATTACGCAGAATACATCTGCTAGCAAGTACTACGAGACTCAGTGCATCCAGCCCGAGGGAAACGTGTTAGTGTTGTGGGTGTAGAATAACCTGGGACCACCTGACATTCAATCTCAACCGCTAATGAGGCTAATGATGTCATACCATAGTGTTGCATATTGTTGGAAACGGAAGTGAAACTGTACGTTTCAAAACTGGCTTGAAATTGATTGGAACAGATTTAAGGTAGTTATTATGAAAAAAAAAAAAAAAAAAACAACCTTTGGTTTTTTGGGTGACCTTGAACTTGACCCAGTTAGGTCCAGGATTTAATCCGGTAATCCTTGGGCCATTGCACACCTTTTCTGAAAATGCCGTGTGATTTGTGCACTGGTTTTGCGCTACACTGCTAACAGGCAAAGAGGCAAACTAACAAACATACAAACATGCTGGACAGTCATGCATTCCCCTCCATCTTACAGACTATTTAACCCCGGGTCAGCCTGGGTCAGTTTGTTATGAGCATAAGTTAACTTGTTGGCTCATATGATTTAGTATTCTTTGAGTGTGTTTGTAAGTAGAAGAAGTAGAATAATGACAAAGCTGTTTGGGTAGTAACTGTGGATTGTTTGCACCTCAGTACCTTTCTTTGTGAGATTTCAGGCCTGGTTTGTCTTGTTTTTTTTTTTTTTTTTTGTATATCCTCTGTAAAGCAACTTGCCAACAATGTCTCTGTAAAACACAAATGTGCTATACAAATAATACTGCAAATTATAGAACTGAATTGCTACAGATCATCGGCATTCTCAGGAACTGTGCATTATTATTGTTTAGAGTCATAATTATGTTGAAAGTGTCACTTTCATTTAACTTCATAACATGTTTTTTTGCTGCAAGATCTGTGTTTACGGTGCTTAATGAACAACGTGGAGAGTCATTGATCTTGTTTGTATACACATTCGCACCAGCCTCTCCATTAGCTGTAAATTATTCTGATGAATGCATATTCTACAAAGCCGAGCCAGTCCTCTCCCCAGTACCTCATTATGCAGTTTACACACCGGCTGGAGGACGGTGAAGGACACTGTCAATTGAATTCAGGTCTTGTATATTCCCAGGAAAGTAATACAGAGGAGCCTGGAGTAAAAAAAAAAAAAAAAAAAATCTCCCTTCCACTCCCATGATTAATTTTTATTTTCTCCCATATTTTTTCCGCTCATTCTTTAGTCAGGCTGAAAAGACTTTCAGATGAGCTCCAGCATAAAATCAATGTTCCATTAAAATTTAATGTCGAAGTACGGCTTAATAGCATTTTAGCAGATGCTCCTGTCACAGAGATACTCTCAGTTACTTACCCAACTGCATATTTCTCTTTTGTCTCATTTTTTTCGCGTGCTTTTTTTTGTTTGTTTGTCGGGATGGTGTCGTTGTAAATTACATATGATGGGTCTGGAGGATATTACCTGTTTGCAGATGTATGTGATGAAAGTGTAACAGCTACTGAAATTGCATATGCGGATTATTATGTGTTTAACAGGCTGTGCAATCTTGTGACGGTTGGGTCAGGTACACTGCTGTAATGGTGCCCTGTGATGGACCTGAAACCAAAACCTATGGTTTGCTAATCCTTTTTGACTGAACCTACTCGAACTTGATCACTTGCCTGCCCTACTGAATCTAAGCATCGAGCCCAGTCTCATTCCGATGTGTCCTATAATGATGCTACCGGACCAAGTGTCGTTATATGATGAAAAAAGAGGCTTTTTGCATCATTATTTCACACCAGTTTAAGACAAACCCAACCCCCTAACCCTTTACACTTAACCCAAACCCTAACCCTAAACATTAAATAAGGACACCAAAAGCCTCCTTTTGCATCCTACATCAATGCTTGGTCAGGTAGTGTCAGTATATGACGTGTCAAGGTAAGAATATGTTGAAACATTGCAAAAATAGAACCTTTCTCGCAAATCACGTAAGGCTGAGAGATCTCAACAAGCATCAACTTGGCCTGGATCAAAAGAAATTCTGGAAGCTATGAGAAAGAATATCATAAGTCCATAAGGGGTTTCAGATTCACGTCTGTGGTTCCAAGACAACAGCAAACCTCAGTGAGAACCATTAGAACAGTGGTCAGTCTTCAGGGAAGCAGTCGGCCTATTCAAATTCTTCTGAGAAAAAACACTGATGACCTGCATGCCATGCACGCCTCAGATAACATCAATATTCCTGAATCCATCACTGGAAAGATACTGTGCAAAAACTGCTACCATGGGAAAGTTGCAAAGCAAAAATGACTGCTAACCAAGAGGAACATAAAGCCTTGTTTAATAAATGCCAAAACTAGTGTTTAGCTTAGAGGACTGATGAGTTGAAAGCGATGGTTTTTGGAAGACATGGGTTGCTTTATATCCGGAGTCACCCAACACGCACTCCATGATAAGGACGTCATACCAACATACAGACATCCTGGTGGAGGTGATGTCATGGCGTTCGGATTCTTTGCCGGCTCTGGGCCGGCTGACTTGACGAAACCACAAATTCTGCTCTTTCCCCAAAAATCCTGTCAGAGAATGTCTGCTCATAAGTCCGTGATCTGAAGCTCAAGCACAATTGGTTATGTAGCTAGCACAACAACAGGTCCGCATCTGAATGGTTAAAGATGAACTAAACTAAAATTCTGGAATGTCTTAGTCCAAGTCTTGACTTGATTCCCATTCAGATGCTGTGGAAGTGGTTGTATTAAAGCAATTCTGCTGACAATATTGGGCCAAAATTACTTCAACACATGTACATCAAAACATCAAAATGGTGGCCATAAAGCGGCAAAGGGCTCAACTGAATTATCATCATTACTTGTAATATAATATCTGGAGTCAATTAAAGAAGAATCATGTGATCAGGTCAAATGGCTGTTTAGATATTGCAAATGTTGTAAATTACAGTGCCACCTAAAGGTGGAATTGCACTACACATGGCAAAATTGGTCAGTGCAATGTGGTGATGACGTGAGAGGTTTTGTCATGATCAAACATTACAATCAAGAGTTACGCCTGATAATGTCAGCTGTGAGATGCATAAGGTTTGATGTATCAACAAGAAAGAGCCAATATCAGGGAGCGCCTGACATGATTTGAGCCGTATGTGGTGGTAATTAGGCAAGAATTGTAGGAGGAGATACAACAGAAAAAAAAAAAACAACATTCTTGATTAAATTCAAAATGGCAGCCATAATCAAATCGTCATTATTACTTGTAGCATGATGTCTGTAGTCAGTCAAAAAAGATTAATGTCAATGAGTCAGATCGCCAGTTTCCCATTTTTGTTCATTACAGCACCACTTTTGGGTGAAACTGGACCATACCTGGCACCGTTTATCAGTACAATGTATTAATTATAAGCGAGAGGTTTTATCACAACGGGAAATTCCAGTCACAAGTTACGCTCGATAATTGTCAACTCAGGCCATGCCTAAAAATTTAATGGACCGTCACATGCATAAGTTTGACTTTTTTAACAGGAAATTTGTGGCCAATATTGAGGACAGCCTGATATGAGTCACATCGCATTTTGTCGTGATGAGGTAAAAATTGTAAGGTTCGTTGAACAGTTTTTGATGAATTTTCTAAATGGCGATATATCAAATGAGGGTAAAAATGAAGTCACAGGTTGCACTGCACTTGGTTTGACTTAAAGATTCTAGGGACATAAGGTTTTTGAATCTCCAACACATGGTTCAGGAACTGTGACCAGAAATATAAGTGCAATGGGGGAGGTGGTAGAGAGTCACCAACACTTCTGTCTTCCTCTATCACTGTGACTAATCTTAAAAAAGCAACATATAGATTCAATGGGCAGCCATAGGCACGCACTGTATGATGATAATAATAATAATAAAAAAGAAAACATGTAATTACAGTGTACTTGACCCCTAACCAGTAGAGAAAAGACAAACACTTTTTCACTGCGCTGTACAAAGGCCACAGGATAAGCTAAAAAGCAGAAAATATAGTTTATATCAGGTGAAACTCATGCAGTAAAATTTATTGTAGTATTTATTGCAAGTAGTATAGAGAAAGGTTTAACACATATATAACCACCTTAGGGTTTTCCATCAGATATGAAACACAAGAGCCATATTATACTTGTGCTATTGTTTTATTATTATTATTGGTATATTTGTCATCATTATTAGTTGTAGCAGAATAACGGAACTGAAAACAACCTTCTGCAATCATGGCTTAGGTTTCTTCACACTTGGCAGAAATTTTAAAGAGAGAGAGAAAGAGAGAGAGGGAGAGAGAGAAAGAATGAGAATGAGAGAGAGAGAGAGAGAGAGAGAGAGAGAGAGAGAGAGCAAAATCTGAATCTATACTTTGAGAAGCATATGGAGGGTCTCGTGTAGCCTGCCATATGCTGAAGGCTTTTGTTATGGAAATTGTACTTTTTGGCACTTATCATCATTGCTCAGGCAAGCTGGGCTGATAAATTAAAGACAGGAGAGAAAAGACATGAGGATAGCTCCCAGGAAACACTGAGTCACACCGCTAAAGGTGAACTGTTGGTGGTAACCTACAGATGCATTTTAATTACTTGTCCCTGATTTGCATTATCACCCAGACTGCAACTGGTACCTGTATTTATCTGCATTGCAAAAAAAAAAAAAAAAAAAAAAAGCTATGTAATTAAACAAAAAAGGATAGAAGTTTAACCACATTTTTACATGCATCATATTATTGCTGTGGTAATATTTACACTTATTTACACATTAGATATATAAAGAGGAACAATGTTTTAATTTTGCGATTCGCCAGACCTGATCTAAATGTGATGAGAATGCTTAAGAGAAAATTTTCACGTTTTATTCCATCCTCCATTTATGTTGCCCCATGTAATAAGTCAGTGAATAACAAGAAAATGTACAAGAAAATGCAGAAGGCCAATCAAAATGATTCTAGGGGGAGTGTGAGCTATACCAGATTGCGAGATCTGCAGCTAGACCAGCTACTTCCAATGTTGAGACGAGTAGCTGGTCTGTAGCACTTCAGTGAACTCAAGAAAATGAAATTTTGTATTTACCTGAAAATTCTATATCGAGTGGTTTCCCACAATTTTTTAAAGTGACTTCTATTCAAATTTCAAGATCTCAGGTCAGTTTACAGAATAAAATTAATTGGAAGTTGCTAAATTCAGTTGTGTGGCACCACTTAACATTTTTAAGAAAATCAAACATTCCATTTTTTAAGTAATAAGTGTTATTGCAAGAGACCAGTAATGCCGCATTTAATGATTGACTGTGTCAGAAGCCCTGATTGATTTAAATAACGCTCTTTCAAAATGTTTTTTACTTTTTGTTCTCAAAAAAAAAATCTAACAAATGCTGAATCATAAAAAATATTCGCAAACACAATAACCCCGCCCCTGCCACCAAACAGCCCTCACCCCCACAGCAAAGAATTCAAGCAATGATTTCTAATCAAAAGATGTAAAATCACCTCATGAAAATTCAATTCTGCTAAAAGCATTTTTATAACAGACAGCTTACTGTCTCTGTTGCCAAAATAAGTCAAACGTAATGTCTGTAACAGAAAGCTTTGCATGCACTTTGAAGCATAGAGCATAAACCTGCATAATTAACAGACCGTGCTCACTCGTATGAGAACAGCCTTGGATCAGAAAGGGTTACAGGCTCTGGTCCATCGCGGCTGTGATGCGCTCCCACTGAGGACCTGCCTGAATTAGCCTCTCGGTTAAGGTGAAATCCAGCTAATTGTGTTAAATGGGAAGGGTGAGGATGGGCGGCGGGGCAAGGGCAGCCCAGGGGTGAATCCCCGATGATCCCGGGTTATTGTGAGCTGAACTGCGCTGGCTGGCCATTTGTGTGATTGTATCCCTCTAATAGAATGCGCTGGAAGTCAATGGTGCATTGGGCTGCTGCTGGTTGACCTTTGTGCCAAGGTCGTTTCATGACCCTTTCTCCCATCATCCCTGCCTGCAGACTGCTCGCAGCAAACCAAAACACCTGTTCCCCTCCAGTGCGATGTCTTTCTGCACCCTGATGCTGATTTCGGTCAACACTTAAACTGGAGACTCGCCTTAACAATTTGAACACGCGCATCAAAAGGAGCATGTGCGCTACAACAATGATATTGCTTGGTTCGTTCACAATCAAAATCTCTGTAGTTCATGAAAATAAAAGCACTTGATTGTCAGGTTTTCTAAAAAGAGAATTTTCTCTTAATAGTTCATATATTGCAAATCAGTTGGAAATGATACATCATTCATACGTAGCACTTAATGCAATCAGGACGTAATAGCTGCCCTAAAAGTCAAATAAACTCCGGTCAGTTAGTTATGGTAATGTATTACTGACACATGTCTGGCATTAGATACAGCAGCCTGCGCCATTCTGTTTGTGTTTAAGTAGGTTCAACATAACCTTAGAATGCATGTGAAAAGGTTTGGCTGATTTCATTGTTTTGTTTATTTAGAGGGTAAGCATAAGCTAGATGGGATTTGACTTTGAGCGTTTGAAAGGAAAGAATAATATAACCGTTAATTCAACGTCAAAGAGCGTATTACACCCTTCAGTTCACAGCAGCATCTGTAACATAATTTGGTTACTCCCAATAAGTATAGCAAGTTATTAAAATGGAAAAAATCTATTTTGCTTTGATGAAAAAAAGCACTAACATGCCTCGCCAGTAATCCTGGTAAACATTTCCACTTATTTTACTTGGAAGCCAGACCTGCGGAAGGACATATATGGAAGAAAATTGAAGCCTAGTGCTAAAAGTACTTAAGTCACATATTCACACTTTGTGAGGTAAGGATGAGAAAACATCTCTTGCGGTCTCCTAAGTTAATTTTCTCGAAATAGATATTTTGTGACTTAAGCACTTTTTGCACGAGGCTCTTCGATTTCAAGATACATTTTCCCGCCTTTGTGCCAAAATAATTGCATTTACTATTGTTATCGCCATTCAGTTGTGACAACAAACTCAAAGTCTCAATGCAGTAAATTTCAGAAGCTCCCTTCTGCCCATATCCTGTTAGCAGCACCTCCATTAGCACACTGTAAACCCCGGTAAGTGTGGTGAACTCAAATATTTTGTGGAAACCAATTACCTCAAAACAATTGCGTATGCCAACTTAATGGTCTTGTGATCACAGCACTTAAAAATGTACAAAATAATTTTATCTTATTTTCTTTAAGTTCCTTCCACTCAATGCGATTAAGTTGGCCTGCACATATTTTTTTTTTTTTTTTTTTGAGTAAATCGGTTTCCACAAAACATCTGAGTTCATCACACTGTCAGGGTTTACAGTGCGGGGTTTGGGACACTGAGATGATTCCACTGTCAATATTAAGCATTCCCTAATTGGAAGAAGTCTGTGTGTTGTCCTGTCCCTACGCAGACCAAGGGGCACCTGAACCCCTTCTGAATGGTGGTAACAGCCGAAGTACATACTCTCTTACCACAGTAATAAGGGGTCGCTTCCTCACTTTGTCTCAATGGTTATTTTTGACAGTCATTCCAACTGAATTCAGGCTTAGGTTTTAAATGCATCTTGTTTTTATCATGGGGCTCCAGTGCTGTGTTTTGTTTCATTACTTTGTAACTATTTTTTATCAATAGTAAGTTTTTCTTTTATAACATGAATCTTACTTATAGCTGCCCTTATATTCTGTTATGATTTTTTTTTTTCAAAGCAGCATGCTTCTGATATTGACTGTCTGATTTGCACATACATCAGAATTGTTGAATGCCTGTTTGCATCATCACAGCAGCACTTTGACCATGGTTCCACTCACACCATTGCGCCTATCAGCAAAAAACCTCCCTGAGTCCACACCAGGGGCCTCACAGCAACTCTGCTTTGAGAATAATCTAGAAGGACACGGTCAATAACACAAGTACACTGACATCGTAATATACTAGTAGTACATCCATTCCCTGGTTGATTGTGTGCTTTTATTCTATTGGATAAAAAAACAAAAAACTCAACCTTCTATTTCTAAGCCTGCTTGTGACAGTACCGTTGTTTTCAGACATTTTGGAGCTGATATCGTGATAAAAGGGTGATTTTCCCAGTCAGACAGTGCAACGTTGTTAATGACGCCATAATAGCAGAGAAAATGGGACAGAGCGAACGAAAAGTTTCTATTTTATGAAAAGCTGAAGGGATAGTTATTGCGTATGATATCATTGTTCTCATGAGATACATACAGAGGATGGATTTTCTTGATAATGACGATCTGGGAACAACAAGCTGGAGGATTCCTTTGTTATAAATGTCTATTTGAATTTATTGCCGGCAAATGCCCTGAAAATGGAACGAATCAGGATTATATAAAGCAAACGCTTTGAGAGCTTATTGCAAATGAACCAATTTTGCCCAATTGCTCCTGATGTTGGAGCCCACATTGTTCCTCTTTAAGACCAAAGTCCTATGGACTTTCTACAGTTTATCATGCATATAAACAATTTCTTTGAGGATCAGCAGCATCTTACTAGGTCATTTCTGATGTCAACAAATATGAACATATAAATGTACAAACTTTAATAAATAAATAAACGAATAAATAAATAAATAAATAAAATAATAAATAAATAAATAAACGTATGTTATTCATGCGTGGTTGCAAAGCGCTTTCAGCAACATGGAAAAAGGTCGCATCCTTTGTAACTGAGGGTCCGTTCGTCAGTATCTTCTTCCCTTTGAGGTAATTGTGGGGAGATGTGCGATTGATGAACTTAACGCGGTTATTCACGTCTGCGGCACAAACCCCGGCCGCCACGAGGATAGAGGAATCCGCGTTTGCCACCGTGACAAAGGAAGAACTGAGTGTGAGTAACCGTGACGATTGCCGCGGCAGCGTCGCACACACAGACGTTTTTTGGTTTGGCGTTATCGCTATTGCTCCGGCAAAGAACACATTTCCGACCTGTGCTGCGTTTCGCCACACAAGTCTCAACGTCAACAGCTCCTCCTCGACAGGCGTTAGGAGAACGTGTCAGACCTTAGGCGCTAAGGCTTCCGGAAGTCTCGGTTTTTTAAGTGAAGTAATTGGAGCTACATTAGTTACAGGGTACTGCCATGTGCACAAAGACTAGGTTGGTGAGAAGCATCGAGAAAATTTCTTCTCTTGAAGCCTTATGTTCTCTTAGTCTTAGGTTACTTATGTTTGGTTGTTAATGCACCAAGCATCTCCACTGTGTTCATATCACAAAGTAGTCTTCAGTTTTTTTTTTCAGGGTTCTTTTTGGGGCTCATTTGGGGCACTATTTCAAATTTCTTCATGTGTTTAACTTTCTCTTGATTGCTTGTCGTCATCAACTATATAGCTTGAAATATTTTCACAAAAACCCACAGTTACAAAGAACTTCTGCCTCCAAAAAAGCAATCTTGGAATGATTGGCACATAAATAATGCTTATAATCACTTCAATAGAAAAAGATAATACTTATTTAAATATTTAAGAGTGGTGCTTAAAAAAAGTTAAGTTTTCAACTTTAGGTGGCCTTTTTTTGCAAATACTGTTCGTTTTTCACATTTTAATAAAAAGTCTTGTCGGCTGTTGCAAAAGAATTCAATTCTTAGCAAAACAAAAGCAGCATAAAAATACAAGAGGTTTTTTTTTGTTTCTAGAAAAGAAATCAGTCTCTGTCCCATTTGCATTTTTTTTCACATTTTCTCCTCATTATTTGCTATAAAACGTCAGGAATCTAAATATTATTACTATTATTATCATTATTATTATTATTATTATTATTAATATTATAGTCATCAATAAAAATTCACATGCGAGGCCTCATAAATAATTGCGTGTAGGTTTGTGTGTGAACATGTGCGTGTTAGTGTGAGTGCGCGTGTCTGCTAGAGTCTCTGTGTTTCGCAACTGTTCGAAGAAAAAAAGAAATCCAGCATCTGTTTTTATTTATTCATCATTGTCTCTCTGTCGTCATTACTGTTTCCGTTGACGTAATCTCAGTGAAAATATTGCTTTTCTAAAAAAGGGAAGATAAAAGGTTTGGAGTGTTGGGTTGGGGGGGTAGTGGGGGGTTGGAAGGGTGGGGCTGTATGAGACGTCGCTCGGGCCTCCTCTCCCCCGGTCTGAGGCTAGTTTTCGGAGCAGGAGTCGTCCTCGTCAGCGGAGCCCTTGAAGCAGGCCGACTCGTAGTGCTTGTTCAGGTAGGACTTGAGGGCGAAGGTCTTATTGCAGCGCTTGCAGCGGTAGTGTTTGAAGGCGGAGTGCGTCTGCATGTGGGCGCGCAGGTTGGAGCGGTCGGCGAAGGCCTTGCCGCAGTGGGCGCAGGCGAAGGGCTTCTCGCCGGTGTGTGAGCGCATGTGGCCCTGCAGGAGCCAGGGCCGGCTGAAGGCCTTGCTGCAGACGCCGCACTTGTGCTTGAGGTCGTGCGTAAGCACGTGCATGGCCAGCGCCGGCATGGACACATACACCTTGTCGCAGGTTGGGCACTTGCGCGCCATCTTGCTGTCCAGGCTGCGGTGCGTCTGCTTGTGGCGGCTGAGGTTGGAGGAGGTGGCGTAGGTCTTGCCGCACTCATTGCAGGTGTGCCTGCTGGCGCCGCCGGGTCGGCCCGCCTCCTGCACCTCCCCGCCCTCGCCGTGCAGCTTCAGCTCGCCTCCCAGAGCCCCGCCCTCGGCTTTCCTCCGCGACCGGCCGTCGGAGATGAAGAAGGCATCCATGGTGTATCCCTCACTCACGGCCTCCGCCTCGCCGCTGTAGAAGCCCGTGGCGGTCATGCCGGACTGGGGGCTGTCGGGCCGCTCCATGTCGGGGTCGCAGTACCCCTCCTCCCCTCCGCCGGCGCTCACCTGAGAGTACAGCGGCTCCGACACCGCCGACGCCAGCTTCAGCTCCATCTTATTCTCGCCGTGGTACACTGACGGCGTGATGAAGTCCTGGATGTAGCCTGAAGACATAAAGGAACCACGTCAGTCTATCAGTGGGTATTTTAAAAATAGCCATTCAGCAGGTGTCTCTTCGCCAAAATCATATGAGAGCTTTTAACATTGTTAGAGTTTAACTAATAGTTCAGATCAAAGCACGGTCACTCTAATTTTGCAATTCAATGCACCTAACTTGCCCACTGTCTCCTATTCACTGCAATGTATTCAAACTCCTTTGTCCATAGTATAATTGTAGCCCACGGACAAAGTCGGGTGGCTACTATGGATTCATGGCCATCGTCCTCACCGCCGCCACTGCGTCTGTAGAGATTTTCTAGTGGGCACTCTACAGGCGACACATTTCAACCGATTCCTTTCATATTTGGTGTGGGCCTAGGTTATGGTTAGGTCAGAATTGGCTGCATAAAGCACAATTTCATGCTGAAAATGTGCTCTTTTCTGTGAATGGCTTGTGGACACTCTAGATATCAGAGTTTTGAAGATATCACAAGCGGGCACTTCAGGGTTACACCTATGCAGTCAAGGGTAACCGGACTATCTAGGTCAAATTATGGCTCACATTGTAGCAATTATTGAAAAACTTTTCTATTGTATTCAGCATTTAGCAGTAATAACATGTTGTATGAGTAGGGGAAACTGCACAATCCTACACTTTTAACCATCCACTTAATTGAAAAATTGACATATTTGAGTAGCTGTTTTTTGTTTATCAAATATGGTGCATGCCTTTACTAACTAGTCACTAGTATTAGTGTTATTAGTTACTAGTCCAAATCATGAAGTATGTATTAACAGCGCTTGGATACATTGTTTCTGTGGGTGAAATGCCAAGATACAGACTGGTCATTATAGCTTGATTTTTATATTGAATAAAGGGGTTGGAGAATTTTCTTAATTTTCTCAATGTGTATATTTTTCCATCTTTCAATACTTGCGTATGAATGGCCTGTATTCTGTTGAATTGCAGATAACACAGTTACAAGCTTCGAAAAGTCAAAGGAGACATGGACAATAACTGAGACATCCGCATTCATGTATTATGGTAGCATACATTGGACATAATACAATACATATGTGGTATTCATGAAATTCAAAACTATGAATAGTAAATTGTGGCTGATGTATTTATAATCGATGACAGCTTGTTGTACTACAGTGTTATAATGTACCCCAACTTCCCTCAAGTCAGCTAATTTTGTCTCTGCATAATTCATAGTTTCTGTTTGCAAGTGTAAATGGTCGAAACTGAGTCATATTTTAATCCAAATGACTCAGGTAAATCAAGTGTACTTGGAGCCAGAGGTGTTCACACATCTCATAATACACTCTTCAACAAAGTTACTTGCACAGTACAAATGAAACACTTTTCTGTTCGAAACACTTGACATTCTCAGACCAGCTTGCCATGCAAACATTTAGCTTTAGGAGCATTTAGCTATAATACATATGTAAACAAACACATCATTATTCCTTAAGCTAAGGAAAAATTATTTTGTTTAAACTTGCCTCATGCTAGGTTTTGCCCCGGTCTCCACTCTTGCTGTTAGTCTTGCAAACAGTATTCTCAAAGAAATGTCATTAGCAGCTACAAAGAAATGCCTCACTCTAGGCAATGCTTAATAACATTGTATTATTATTTATTTATTTATTTATTTATTTATTTTGCTGACACTTAAATGATGACACAGCCTGAAAGTTGCATGTGAGTTCAGTCTGATACACACATGCATTAATTCATCTGCACTCACACCTACATGCACATGCAGCTGCAGACACATGCAGGCATGCAAGCAGAACACAATCACAAGCACAAACCCTCAGGCTAATGTAATAATGCTAATAACACACTCACAGCATGAATAAATCACAGCTCAAAGAGTGATGCTAGGGCGCCAATGTGCAGAGACGCAGTACTCCATGAATGTTATCACAGGCTGATAAACATACAGCATGTGTCATGTGCTTCTCAACAAGGGATGTCCTGGCAATATGGCTGACATATCACCAATGTTTGTGATTGTGTATCAATAAAACTGTAAAAATGCAACCGACGACCAAGAATTGCATTTTTTTCTTGCTTTTTACTTGGTGCATTTTTGGTTGCACCAGCTCACTGCTGGTCTGAACACAGTTTTCTTTTTTAAGTAAAAGAGCACATCAAAAATCCTGAGGAACAAGTTACCATCTCCTCATCTCTTTGGGCATGATAAAAGCAGCCCGCATGAAGGGGGAGAATGAGCACGTATTCTTTCAAGAGGTTTCTACAATGTTCAGCTTGAATCTGAGACTATATAAGCATTGATATTAATCTCACTATACTCTTCCAACTGCGAGAGGAGTCTTTGATGTCACAACTTCTAAAGTGTCCTTGAAAAGGAGATATTGACGAGCTTACAGATGTCTTTTTTGGAGGTGCTATAATGTGGCTAATTGCAGAGAGGAAAGGCTGCAAATAGCGGCTGAGAAGATTGGCTGTAACGGCTGGCACAAAAATAGAATGTCTAATTAGGAAGCCCTGGCTCTGTTCAACTGAGACACAGCAGAGATAACGCGTCTTCCTGAAGGTCTAAGATGTAGACATCAGTGAAATGCTCAAAATTCAAATACTGTGCATTTATCTATTTACACCCTTATAGTGAACTTCAGTTACACTTGTTAGGTGTTCATGAGTGGTACAGTGTTGAGCAGTTGTGGAGAGGCTAAAGAGGAGAACTGGGACAAAAGTTACACTTTTCTGATAATTGTCGTTAAAACAATAATGTGACCGACAAACTAATTTTCATTGTCATCAACAACTCGCATGTGTGCCCTATCAATACCAGGTGTTATTGTGTTTAAATGTGACACAACTTCAGAATAATTTGACTTTGAACAGAAGTTATGCATTGTTACATTCGACTCCAGCAGTCTGGATGAAAGTAACATACAGGTGGATCAAAAGTAACATAACGGTGTAAACTTGAATTGTTAATATCATTCTTGTTCAAACAAAAAATGTCTGAAAATGTCCTGATTACTTTTCTGTTGCAAACTTATGTTCTTTATCCTAATAAAATAATATTAAATTTCATTGTCAATTTCAATTTCATCAAACTTTTCAAAAGTAATGTAAAGCTATAAACTACAGTTGGTTTATTTTAGTTTAAAGAAATAATTTAATTTCTAACTATGACCATGTAAAAATGTAATTGCAAACTTATTTCCTTTATTTTAGTAATTTAGAGCATAAAAATTTCTTTTATCTTAGCTAATAAGAAAATATTACATTTCATTGTCAATTTCAGTTTTCAATGACATCAAATGTTTCAAAAGAAACAAAGTGGTGAAAATTAGGGTGGTTTTTACTAAAGGTGTCAGGCAGTGACCTTGTTAATATGTATTTGCAAGCATTGTGTCCTGTATTGTTAACAAAATAAATAAATTAGTAAATTAATTTTCAATTTCAATTTTCAATTTCATCAAATGTTTCACAACAGCAGTATGAAAAGTATAGCTGTTACAGAAAATTTGACAGTGTAACAGTATAAAAATAACACATTTCACTTGCTGTATCACTAATATAAGTTCTTTTTTATTCAATGTCATCGGGACAGGCAGTTGTCACTGCAGAGAGACAACATCTGTTGCTACTGTTCTGACAATGACTCCTGACAGTTATACCTTGACTTGCTTCTGCACTGAAATACTTTGTGATGCCATGCTTCAAATTGAGCTTTAAGTCAAAAATAATCTGTCAAATGATTATGACTATGACACATGAAACAATAAACGAAACTTGTCTATCAAAAATTAAAAATAGAAATTACTGCTTGAATGAATTTTGAATCCATAACAGCTTTTAGGGCGAGACAGTCCGAAAATATGATTTATCTCTGTGAGTTTTTTGCAGTTCTGGTAAGTGTTCGCTGCTGTATGTCCTGACACAGTCGAGGATATCAGACTTGTATGGGGTCGGAGAAAATCCATGTGTTACTTTCCTCCTATAGTCGTGCTCATACTCCCCTACATTTCGAAATAGGTGTTTCTGTCACAAACCAATGCATTCTGAGTGTGTGAGTTTGCCTGACAATTGGTTTTTCTTCATAAACTAACAAAGACAGATGAAGTTTCCTTAGTATTGCTGCTAAAATTGGATTTTTAAAAAAAAAATGCATAATGACTGCTGAGGCACAGATGCGTGCTGAGACGCAGCAGTGTTTGCAGGGAGTGGCGCACACACACACACACACACACACACACACACCCCACAGTGCAGTGCTCTGGTAAACTGAGTGCACTGTCTAATGCACTGAGATTTGCACCCGTGTGGCGGGGGATGGTTTTTATGGTCTTTACAGCACAGTTTCCCTTCATTCACTCCTCCTCTCGTCTCATCTCTTTCCACGGCTATAAGAATGCACTCAGAGAAATCTCAAGGGATACTGATATGTTTGAGATCTAAATTAGGCCTACTGGTGACGTCTGAATTTAACAAAAACGTTTGGTTTCCTTCCGGGGGAAATAATTTAAAAAAATGGCTGAAGAAATGACTGAGCAGCCATCTTTAAAAACTGAATTACCTTTGTCATTGGGCTAATTTAGTTAAAGCACAGTACACTTCATCCACAACTCTGTCAAAAAATAATTTTGCTTTATCGTTCACATATTTTGGCATTCAGCTAACCATCATATTCATCATAGAGCAATTTATAACCTCTCAATTCCAGCAGCCTATCAACACACATTTAGGCCAAGTATCAGACTAAATCTGCTGCTGTACTATACCAGTAGCTACACTTGAACCTCAAATAGTTAGGAAATACGATTACAAGATGCAAATTTCATCATAAGATTTTTTTCCCCGCATCACCTTTATATCATTTTACATGCACACGTTAACACAGTTTGCAGTTGAAAAGCAGCTGCAGGTCATAATAACATACGCTGGAGATCAGCTCTCAAACTTCAGTCTATGGAGATCTGAAAGATTTTCCCCCTGAAGTTGCTCATCAGTAAATGAAAAAAGGACATCTAATTTGCAATAGGTATTTACCTTCAAAGGTTCATTTCTCCCTTATGAGAAAAGCCACTTGTTGGTCAAAAGCATTTTGTCTGAATGTTTCTAATTCAATTTAACGCTACAAAGAAATTCAATAACCATTTCTGTTGATGGAACAGTACATTTCAAAGGAAAAATGAGTATGAAGTAGCAGGATTAACCCATTTCAAATTACTTTGTGCAGCAAAGCACTGAAAATTACGTATTGACTGCCTCTCAATGAAATTCAAAGTTTTTCACTGATCAATAGGTCATTGGTAATAAAATGGCACTACTGTCCCTGCTGACAGTAGAGTAAAAAGGAAGTTTGTGGGGGACGGGCTGGCGATATGACAGTGTGTCAGTATGACATCCCAGCCGGTAGACGAAGGCCACAGCAAATGGAGATCTGAGTCCCTTCGTCCAGAGATTAAGCTAGCAGAAAAATTGGATAAAATGATTTTCATTGGTTATATAAAGGCTAACGTTACCTGGACACTGCGCTAAGCCTGCATGCTAAATTGTTGTTAACTCTTGTGTTGTCTTTAGGGTCAAATCTGACCCGCGACTATGTTCATCTGCAGTGAAACCCCCCCCAATGATCTTTATTCAACTTGAAATGTGTTGACTTTTCCTGAAGTGACCCTAACATTAGAAACATTTTGAAACATTGAAACATTTCTTTTGTTTGTATTTCCACGAAGACTGTACACCACCAGGATACAAAGATAGTTTTAGGGTAATTTTGCGTCGTCAGAGCAGTAATAAAATAATGTATACACCACAAAAACTAAACACACACACACACATACACGCGCGTGCGCATAAATACACACACACACACACACACGCACATATGCACACACTCGCACGATGAGAAATTGAAAATATTTGTGCTAATGATTGAACTCAGAGAAGATAAATATTTCCTTAAAGCATTGTTTTCTAATAAAGAGTGCAGTCAGCGACAGGTTCCTCTGATATGAAGGTGCTGCAGATGAGAGCACCTGTAGTTCTCTCTTTACTGAAGCCATGAGTGCACATTACTGCCCCCTAAAGGAGGACTGTAAAACAAATACTATGCGCGACGCATGCGAGAATGACATCTGTAGAGTCTGCCCTGCCTGAGCTCAGTAGAGTTGACTGATTCATGTTCTTCGCATTGTTGTTTTTTTTCTATTATTCTATTTTCATCTACTGTTTTTTGTTATGCACCTTATGGGTGGGGGCAATGGTTCAAAAAACGGGAGAAGACCAGTATTTTTTAGTTGAGTTTTTCAATGTGCAGTCTATAAGAAGAATATGCCATAATGTTGCCAAAAGAAGTTATTAGTTCCTTTCAATAAAATGCATTGAAAACTACTTTCTGCACATTTCTACTTCTTTCTTAGACTACGAAAGAGCTGTCTCTTGCTAAAATTGATGTTGACACTCATGCATAATAATAATAATAATAATAATAATAAACCATTTTCGTAAAGAAAACAATTATTGCAAGAGCCTTGTAGTAAAAAAGGACTGGTGTCCACTGATTACATGCAGTCTTTCTGCTCTGTGAAGACGGAAAACCCAGATATTCACAAAGTTTGTGATGAATGATATTTTATTTCTTCATGCAAAATACTGTAAATTTGGGATTTAAAATTCAATTATGCTGCTTAATTTCATGGGTTTTGCAAAGCTAGGTCATTTTTGACCCTTAGGTCAAGGGGAGTATACAAAATCTCAAGACTACTCACGGGTTAAGTAGCCGGTCATTGCGCAAGCGATTGATTCTTCAATAATGCACTGTCTCCTCACCAGAGACGGCAAACCAGTACAATAAAAGAACATAGATTCTGCATGACTAAGGCCGGCTAATAATGTAGTACATGGCCAGTAGTTCACAATGATTTTCAGCGTAACTGGTGCGGCAGCCTTTTCCTCTGCAACTTATACATCTTGTATATGTGAACATTTGCACTCGGGATCTCGTATGGTCGCGTTTCAAGCGCAAAGCGTATCATCCGCAATCATTGAACCTCGTGAAATGATTTTCAATGAGCATTCATGTCAGTAAAAAGTACTCTTATTAGGGCCTCGGCACTGAATTAAAATTCAGTATTTAGGCTGCAGCGGTGCTTCATAGGAATTTTTGAAACGAGTTGTTAACTGGTTATTTTGTACTTAAAAAGCATGCACTAATGCGTGGAACTAGGGATCAAAGTCAGTGCTCGGTCATCTAGGGCAGGTACCGATTCAAATCTGTCCAGTAAACTTCGCTCACTTGAATGTCTTGTTTTTAATCTCTCTTTATAATAAAAAAAAAACAAACAGGTATTTGTTAATATTTTTGTCGTATTTTTTCCCTCCCGAGTAGTAATGTAAAAGATCTTAAGATGTGTGTATTTTTGGGTGAACGAGGCAATTTCGGTTAAATCTTTGTGTTTTGATGAAATATGAGTGCTCATGCGTACACTCATGCACGCGAGATTAAAACAAGAGCCTTTAGAAGCAGCCTCTCTCCCCGCGGTAAAGCCCCGATTAGACGTGTGCGCAAAGAGCGTGCGCGTGTAACAAGTGTCAATCAATATCACCCAAGGTCAGACAAAGAGCCCATTGTTACCGTCGCTCCCTTCCAAGAAGAGGTGTTTTGGGGCATATTAGGATGGCTGCGTGGTCCTCGCAGCCTTGAATGAATAAAGCCAAGGTGTAATGTAGCGAAATTAAACCACGCATGGCCTTCCTTCGTTAATTTGGGTATGCATTTGAGAATGAGGTGTCTCCACACAGAATTGTGTTTATGTAGCTGTAATGCTGATTCAGCGCAATCCCTTGTTCGCACAGTGAGCTGCTATAGAATCCGTCTTCGACGAGGCTTCACCCAAATAGACTGTATGAGATGTCCTCTCCAAAATGATTGTTAATTCTTTGAGTTAGCCAGTGGGGCTCTGTGTGACTTGAATTACGAACAAACTGGACATCAATTGCTGCTGTTTACTCTATGTCTGGGGTGTTCACAAATACCTGACATCAACAATGAATTATGCCAGCGGAGAGAGCATAGCCTACATCAGTTTATGCCAGTGATTTTTTTTCGATATTCCCAAACAAAAACACTCAAAAAGTTCGAAACACTCATCGCTTAACTGAAACAACCTTGTTGTTTTAGCTGTAGAAACGGCCATTATTCAGAGCTGAGTGTATGTGTACAATTTCCATTTTTAAGGGTGAACTTGCGAATCAGTTTTGAAAAAATATTGCTAGTTGGTAAAAAACGAACGATGAATTTAAAATATAACTTCAATAACGTAATCTATCGTCCAAAACACCTCTATGAGATTTTAGCTGCAGATGTGAATGGCTGGGAATGCAACAGAGCGTCGCATTAATGCGATTGTATAACAGGTGGAGTGTCACAGCGCCAGCTCACTTGAGAAATGTTTTCTATAAGCTAAATGAAAAACGGCGATAAAGAACAAAGGGATCGGACATCTGTCATCCAAAATCTGTGGCCAAATGGATAAGATGGCTGAGGTTTGAAGGACATCCAAACCAAATGCCCTGTCCTCCTATAAAGCCACTATGGCTTTGTGTGATGTCTGTATAGGCCTATTGCCTACGCGTACAGAAAAGCGCAGGGTCATATTCGTTTTCATTTTCACCTCCCTGAATAAATAAAATTCAAAATGAATGAATATTTTTATGATCTATCAAGTTACTCGGAGCAACAAGCAGATGCTTTCCAAGCCCACGCATAGAGTAATTCCGTGTGAAGCGATGTGAAGCCCCATTTACTGTACCCGCGAAATCACGTGACACATTCGGCTGCTGCCACAAGCGTTCTTATTTCGCTTTTTCTCCCCCTTTCTCCTTCCATTCTTTCGTCCTCGGGTTGTACAGCACAGCGATGTCTCTTGTGGCTGCATAGTTTTGCATGAGTGAAATTCTAACCCTGCTGGGCTCCTAAAACCCGGAAGGATGTGTTGATGCGGATGGGGGAGGAGAGTACGATTTTGATGGAAACCCAAGGGCATTAAAAGCAAAGGACAAACGTATTATTCCAGTGCTGATTATTTGTCTACCGGAGATTTCTTTGAGATTGCATGAAAGCTCGCTGGACGGATGTGAGGGCGACACTGAGGCACGAGCGTAACCCGAGACTGTGCGGACGCAAACCGCTCTAAACCAAAATGCAACCTCATGTAATAATCGGAGTTCTGACCTGGATAGTGTTTGCGCATCAGCAGAGTGAAAAACAGTGAAGTCAGTCCATGAAGGGAGCGAGAGGGTGTGGGGGAGGACGACAGAGATTATTTAGGATGCCCATGCAATAACATCCGGCTTTATTTAGGCTAACATCTGTTTTAATTCCATGACTACTGCCGTGAACAAAAAGGTTATTCCTTAATTTGTGCATTGGAATATGCAAATTCAGAGATTGCTGGTGACTTTTACCATTCCAATATCCATTTTCAAAACCAAAATAACGGTTATGGTGTCAGTAACAACAAAAGCTTTCATATGTGGGCCATATTTTCATTACGATAACAACGGCACTTTTGGATTAATAAACAATTTAGGCTTACCATTTTCACTTAATCGGACTCCCAGGCTGGTCACAGAATCTGTGATGGAGCGAGCAAAAGTGTACGAGTCGTCCAGGTGGTGATGGTGATTGTTAGCCACGGCAGACGATGAGAAATCATCAAGCTTGATTTTCTTCACCAAAAACGAACGGGGCATGTTTCTCAGCAAATTAAAACACAAGCCTTAAAGACGCACATGAAAGAACCACCCCTGGCCAAAAATAGGAAAAACAGATTGATGATAATCCTTATGGAATTTAAAGATAATCCCACTCCCAAAAATGAAAGTAAGTGAATAAACGAAAAAAAAAAAAAAAAAAAAGAATGACACCAGTGCTGCTTGCTACGGTCCCGTTGTCTTTCGAAAAATCTTGTTCAGCACTGGATAGCTCCTGTGATGCAGCGGGCGTGAGGGACTAGAAAAAAGAAAGAGCGATAGAGAAGAGAAAGAAGAAAGAGAGAGGAGAGAGAGAGAGAGACACTGTCAGACTAGCTGAGATCAGCAATCACGCTTGGCTTTATATGGGGCGCGAGCTCTGAGATCAGGTGGTGCTCCGAAATGGAGCTGCTTAGCTTTAATCCATCAAATGTCCCCAGGGACACACATCAAATTACTACTGAACCGTCTGTGCATCTTTGCATAGACACAGGAGGACAGACTACGGTCAGGCCGCCCCCTCCTCTCGCCCCCGCTTTTCACCATAAGGATAGAAAAGAGAACCCAGACAATGGAGGCATGCGGGCGAAACCACGTTTAGGATCCCGCTCTCCATTGTTTTCCAATGAAGTAGCACAGTGTATGTTGGCTTGTAACTGCACCGCCTTGTTCCAACTTGGGTACCACCCACCCAGCCACCTCCGCATGCTATCTTTTTCCTCCATCGTATTTTCAGAACAGAAGATGCGATGGTCTTCACATTGTCCTCACAAGCTTAATTGCCTCAGTTTTACCGGAGCTAAAACATTGCTATGTTGGAATATAGGTTAGGCTGTATTATAAAACTAAATAACTAGTTTGTTCACTTAGTCCGAAGCGACAGATGAGTATCGTCTCGCGAAACAGGTCTATAACATAATCAGTGTGACCTATGCGTAATATATAACTGTAAGTAGGCCTACCAGAATTAATTAATTGGGAAGGGGAGCTGGATTCCAAGTTAATTCGGGTTTAGTAACGTTTGTATTTTTTTTTTTCTTCTTCGGCTTTCAGTCTGAGTATTTTCTGATTTTATTTATTCATTTATTTTTATTAAAGTAAGTAGGTCTAAATTTTTACTGAGGCTATACATTTACCTACATTGCCTTTTCACGTATGCGAACGTTTTGGAAGAGTTTTGTTGTCCCTCATTGCCCTCCTCTTATGTTGGCATGCTTAGTAAATATTAAATAAACAGGTAAAAAAAAAAAAAAAAAATGGGTTAACGCTGTTAATACTCCCCATCTTTTACTCGAAGTACTGACAAAAATCTAACCTTGAATTTAAAAAAAAATATTGTCGAAAAATATCCCAATTTGAAGATTTTTTTTTTTTTTTCCCAAAAACATGCGTGCTGCAATCATCAACATTCCAAGAACAACGTACGTGGAAAAAAAAAGTAGGCTAGTTGAAGTATATTTCTATTCTTTAATTTAAGTTCAACATTGTTATGATTCTGCCCTGTTCTGTCATGATTCTGCCATGTTTATTATGTTTCTGCCATTCCCTGTTATGTTTATGATCAGTTCTGTTAAGTTTTGCCATGTTCTGTTTAGTTTTTGTACTTTGCCATGTTTTCATTTTTGCCATTCCCAATCCACTATTCTGTTAGATTCCGGTCCATGTCTTTGTTCATGCCCTTCATTGCACTTTGTCTCCCCTGTCTGGTCTTTTGTTAAGCTACAGCTTCTCCCCAGTCCTGCGTGTCACATGCTTAGGTGATTTCATGGTTTCTGGGTTTCAAACATTCCTTCCAATCTCGTTTGCTTCCTTCGCCTCTCTTTTCTGTTTTACTAACCAATACTAACAGTTTGTTATTTTTGTTAAAGTTACTAACCCGGACTAACATTGTATATAATACTAACTTACTAACGAGCACTAGGGATTGTATAGCTGCACTTACTAATTGATTAACAAGCTCTCAGCACTCGCCCTGTTCTAGTCTCCGCCTCTTGCCTGCACTTAGTCTTTGCTGCAATTCAGCGGATCCTCCGCACCTGCTCCACTCTGTCCTACCTCTCACTATCTGTGCACATTAGAACTCCCTAACCGGAGCTGTATGTCTTGTCATAGGCTGTCTCGTGTTCCCTGTCCGCGTTTTGGCTTTTGCCAATTTCATGTGGTTAGGTTCTCCCTTGTGTTTCCTCCCACGTAATTAGTCTGATCCTCATCACCTGATCCTAATCATAGCATGTGACTTCCCTTGAGTGTATTTAAGCTGTCTTCTCACTGCAGTTCCCCGTCAGAACGTTCCTCTTGTTTACCTGTGCTACTATCATTTTTTGCCTTGTACTCATAGTGTTACTCTTCTGACTGGACCGTCCGACTTACGATTTTTGGCTCTGCTTTTTGGTACTTTTGTCTGCTTCTGTTTACGAACCCTTTTTGCCCGACTACGAGTTTTGTGTTTGCTGCCCTGTTAACGGTTTGGATTACGCCCACTGGATTTTGGCTTTTGCTTCTCTGACAAACCTGTGCCTGTGTACCGAACCTGTTTTTGCCCAACCACGAGTACTGTTATTGCTGCCCTGGTTTTCGACTCTGATTCTGCCCAACTGGATTGTGATTTTTGGATTGGACTTTGTACCTTTTGCCTTCTGCCCTGCGGGGGTTTTCCCCCCCCCCCTCGCTTAATAAACCCTCATCTACTGCATTGCTTGGTTCTCGCGTCTGGTTCCTGAGCGTATCCTCACAAACAATGTTTCAGGAAACGTAAACGGTCTCCCAATGACTTCCGCTTTCCCTGGGGTGTAAATATGTGGTGACACAAGTCAGTTTCCCTTAGTCATCCATGACCATGCTTAAGATAAAAGAATATTGCCGTGATGTGTGGAAGAAAGTTGAGCTTCTCAAGTGTGGAATGACTGTATGAAAATAGCTAAAGTTGAAAATACCCATTTTGACTATCAAGGCAACACTTAAAGGAAAAGACAAGGGATTCAACAAATGCACTGAAATGCAAAGATCAGACTTTCTGCTATACAAAATGCACAAGAATCATTTTTAGGATTTTTTTTCTTACAAAGTAAATCTACAGTAAAAGTTGCCAGTATTCTTTTTTTTTTTTTTTTTTTTTTGGAACCTGGGAGCAACCACATTCTCCAAAGAGCGAGGAACCCTCCTCGTTAACAGGAATGAACTGGAAATAGTTTGGCTGGTACCCATGACATGGAGCCTCCATATTGTCTATTTCACTAAGGAATGACATATCCTGAGTTTACTTTTTTTTTTGTTTTTCCCATAATTTAGTAGTCTTTGTCTGCATTTTCATTCTCTTTCCCCTTATTAGTTTCATATTCAATTATTTTCTCCTTCCTTCCCATGCTCTTGCCCCCACCTGTTCCCCATTGTCGATTGTTTGTGGCGTATTCAAGTTTCTAGTCTATGTCAGTGGCGTAGCCAGAACTGAAAATCAGGTGTGCCAGGAACATCCCTTTACAACTTCTATTAGTCCTGACTTGTTTGCAATCATCTTTCCTAATTAACTATGCATTCACTCCAAAAACACTCCTCTCTATCAGGTGTTGCTAGTTCTCGTGAAAGATGGAAATCATTCATTTGGACCTGCTTTTTTTTTTTAATCATGAAGAGCATGTTTGATCGCCTGATGTGCCAAAAAAATGTAGCGCGGAAGATCCAGAGCAGTTTTGTAAAGCGTGCGGCTACGAATAAATTATTTTTCTGAACTGAGTTTAGCCTATTATTTTGTCACACTTGGATCGCATTAAGAAAAACGCCGTGTCTATAGTTGCCAATAGTGTATTGTTATAATTGTAAAGCGTTTTAATTAAGGAAAATGATTGAGAACAAGTCAGGAGCAATAATTGTTCAACCGCGTCCAAACGAATGATTGTCATCTTACCTTCACGAGTAGAACTAGCAACACCTGATAGTGTGGATTGTTTTTGGCGTGAATGTATTGTTCATGAGGAAAGATGATTATGAACAAGTCAGGACTAATAGAAGTTGTAAAGGGATGTTCCTGGCACACCCGATTTTCAGTTCTGGCTACGCCACTGGTCTACGTGCATTCCTCGCTGAATTGTTTTTCTCTTAATTGTGTCCTAAGCATGTCCTATTGTGAAGATCTATTTCTTCTGCATTCAACAAAAGAACTGAAGAAATCCAAGTAACTTTTTTTTATCAGGAATATCTCACTTTACTGCTATCCTAGAGTGGTGAGTCTGCTGGTCCTTCCAAGCCTTGGAGATTAAGCGTGAGCACCAACCAGCATGACCCGTATCCCTGGATTGCTTTCCCATCACTGACCTCAGACCTGTTATGGACTACAGCTTCCACATTCCCTTGGATCCAGTTTGCTCATTGCCTGACTTGAGCTGCCCTGACTACTCTACTGCTCTTTACTCTAAGTTCTTATGTTTTTCTTTGTGCCAAATGCAGCTTTACCTCATGATTAAAAGTGCCCCAAGGGTCTATCTGTGGACCTGCAATGGTTCCTTCAGTGCTGCTCGTAACAGAAAAGAAAGAAATTAGGTCTTTACTGCCTCCTTCCAGCAAGGAAACACAGGATCAATCTCGTGAGAAGAAAACATTGAATATGGAGCACAATCCTTTGCAGTTGTCGCGATTGGATGCATCATTAGTGTTCTAAAGTTTTCTTATACATTGCGAAGGCTATCTTCGCCATTGAGCTCATGACATATTGAAGGAAAGGACATCTGATTTATCTCAAACATATCCCAAGACACCTTTAAAATCTCTTGTAAGTTTTGCTTGATCTATGTGACTTTTTTTTTTTTTTTATGAAAGTCAAGGATTAGCAACGAAAGGGAAAAGGCTGCCTATTTAAATAAAATTCTGACATCGCCTTTCTTTTTACTCGCTGCCTTAGTCATAGCCTTAGCCAGTCAGGACAGTCCTGCACCATTTCTTGAATCATGTTAGTTGAGCCCAGCAAGAAAAACAGATAGTCTGGCTTCATCTGGTGAAACTTTGATGCAACTAGTAACAGGTAATCAGCTGGGGAAGAGGTCCTCAGAAATATATAAGGTTAAACGTGATCCACACTTTTTAAAGCATTATCACCCTCAACCTGATGTACAATCAAACAATTGAGTTAGTGGCTCAATAACTTAGAGTAATATGCATGAATGGGCAGTTTATGCTTAGCTAGCATTACTGCATTTGAGAAATGCTCATGAAACTGCGCAGAATTGTGTTTTCACAATTGACTGTTCTGAAAGCAGTTTGGGTTCAAAGCTGATTTAAAAAAAAAAAAATCCATGGTAGATGGAATTCAGAGAAAGTTCAGTTTTTTTTCTAATTTAGCTAATAGGTCACATAATTTCCATCCATGAAATCTCATATTTTCGCCCTCTTCTTTTTCACCATTACATTTTAATAATTATTGGCAACTTATTGGTAGCCTATTTAGCTTATTATTCAGTAAATTAACTATGCAATGCTAAATCCGGAACAGGTCGAGAGTTATCCAGCATTAGAAGGTAAAGTCTCCGGTTGTATACAGTTGTAATTTCACCCAGTCAAACTTTACAAGCAGACCTGAGTCGGCACAACCGTCATTAAAAAAGAAAAAAAAAACTGTCATGGTGCAGAAATTCTCATAGAAACCGATGACTGTCTTTTGTACTTTAACGAGCCTTGGCGATGCAGAGAGTGGTGGGGTCCATTTTGCATTATGCTAGCAGCTGCAAGCAGCCAAAATGGCGTTACACACGACTTAGCTTTCAGCAGAATTTCTAAAAACTTGGCAGTTTTAAAACTTCAGGTCATACTCTTACTGACAGTGCATGATTTCGATGTATGTTTTCTTTTCCATCAATGAGTGAAGAGCGTATGGCAGTGCTAAAAATTTGTCTGAGGGAGGATGTGTGCCAGTTTTAAATGCATGCGCTTTGAGGGGGATAGTTCAAGTGGTAAATGAAACTCCTGGGAATAGATTTGGAGAATTGCAGACTTTAATTGTGTCTTAGTTAATTTTTTTTCTTCCGAAACTACGATCAGATGCCATCACGCACCTGCAAGATATCTGGGAGAGATACCAGAAAAAAGCCTCCATTAAAAAAAAGAACAAAAAAAAAAACTCATTCACTCGTGATACTGCATTGCGGGGACAACAATTATCAAGGTGGGTGGGGCATGACACTATCTCCAAAACCACTAATATTTTAACTGTAAATAACCGTAATAAAATACTACAATATTTATGTTAAATTACATGTTTCTTTGATAGTTTTTTTATTGATAATAATAAGCTCTGATGCACTGAAAACAGTTCATATCTGTAAGTTGGTTAAAGCTTATGTATAGCCCAGTCTGCCAGCAGAACCAAAAAAATCTAATGAGTGGAAAATATCATCCAAAATTTATCAATGTAGAGAAAACTACACACACAGAGAAGTTTTGTACGACCTGAAATGGGGTCATTGGTCAGTAGTTATACTGTTGCAATCAGCACAGTAAACCACTGCTTTTTTTCCTAACATGTTCCATCCACAAGTGCATTGGGGGTTAAGAATTCAAAACTCTTCACAGAGGTTGACTCTATATCCACTCTTTCCCCTAGCGCTTTTGAATGCAAATCACTCGTTTCAGCGCACTCTGTAATACAATGCCCCATGTGACTCATGTGTTGGTGAGAGGGGATTGCGCCGTTGTGGCTAATGAGGTTAATCAGCCACTGAAGACATGAAGAAGGGGCTCATTAGCCGAGTCATCCGTGTATATATGTGTGGAGCAGTAGTTGCCAGCATCAGTGGCTTCTGCGGGTTTATCGCCCCATTTTAGGGGAGAAATTGTAATCAGGCGATCAGCTGCTCTGCCACTTCATGCAGATTTTGAATTCTCAGTTCAAGTCCATAAAATCTAACAAAGATTTGGAGATGTGGACTTTACAGCTGGAGCCTGCTACTGTCATCGCTTCACGCAAGGACCAAATAACTATCAATACCAACAACCAGCTATAAACAAAGGTGAACCACTGGGTGAATCACAGTCTATAGTTTGGTTGGCTAAATTAAGCAAGAACACACTGAGCTCAGCATGAGCAAATAACAAATCCGCAACAGAAGTGGACGACTGATAAACACTTTCAACGGGGAAGAGAAACCCCTATTTACAGTTGATCAGAAGGACACTCCAGTCATTAAGACCACAATCTGTGTGAGACAATTACTTCATAACCACATATCGTTCACTGCAGGAGGCAAACCGCAGGTCCTGAGAACAGAGAGGCTACATTAGTGTACAAGTAAACATTCATAAAAACTATTCAGTTGTGTTCCTAAGTATTATGGACAGATGATATATTGACCTGTCACAAAGAGATGAAAAGGGGAAAGTGTTTGCGGAAAAGACAAAAATGAGCTAAAGCACCAAGTTATTTGTCAGAGATAGTGGAGGTTGTGTTTGCTT
Organism: Gymnothorax javanicus; assembly: GCA_029692085.1. NCBI lineage: Eukaryota > Metazoa > Chordata > Actinopteri > Anguilliformes > Muraenidae > Gymnothorax > Gymnothorax javanicus. Next base: position 80,472,267 of record CM056203.1, on the reverse strand, counting down.
GAGTTTCCATTGCTGTAACTGGCTCATTTATCTTCATTGACGATGCACTGCTACTGCTGACGGCAGCAGCGAGACAAATTCTGAAGTGCGCAGAAATATTTACTGAGATTCAATTAAATGTATCAATACTCGTTGGATGGCCTTTGCCTTGCAGGAAAATGAACAATAGCCCCAAAAAAGAGTGAGACGAGAGATAGATTTAATGCAACAAGTTTTTGAGACAAATTGCCTTAATTTAGTCTATTTGTGCAAGACAACAGTGAAAAATACAGAGAGAAAAATTTCTCATTGTATTTAATCCAGCAAAGAATATGAATTTAAAACACTGCAGTATTTATTCGCAACACAAAACTTTCCAAACCTATTACCCGTGGGTCTATTTTTCGGTGTAGCAATACACACCTTCACACAACTGTCCCTCCATTTTACTGTAGATTTTGGTGGACAAAATGCTTGACTGAGTTTTGTCATTATGCCCCATCTCCCATGGATGTGCTTTACCAAGGCACTTCTCCTGAAATAACAGCTTCATATTGAATACATTTTAAATTAGAGGAGAGGGGGGTAAAAAATCTCTGATCCCAGAATTCACTGGTAGTGTGGATGCACTGTTCATTAGGAAAGGAATTCTGCTTCCTCACCTCTTAACAATGCTCACCTCCAGACAATATTCGCCTCCAAAGACTGAACATTGATGAAACAAATGAATACATTTTTGAAATAACTTCTTTGGGTTAAAAATATAACTGTGTGTTCAGAATATTCTTAATTAACAACTCAAATTCTGAAATGAGAAATCACTACTGGTGACTGAAAGCAATGCAGGTCTACTAGAGCAGTGAATGAATTCTAACAAACATTAATAAAAAAAAAAAAAAAACTATAGTATACTATACTTGAGGAGTATACTCCTCAAGTGGGTAGCCTTATAGTAACCCTCCTTCAAAGCATTTTTGAAGGAGATTTCCTAGGGGAGTGAATTGGCGGAAGCGAAGGGCTCGTTTAGCTAAGGTGGGTTCATTCAGAAATTAATTAATTTACAGGGTGAAAAGCTGAATTAAAAACTGCAATCAACAGGCACTTAAATCGCAAGGTTCAATTATCGCCTCTCCAAACAGTAAAGGCAGTGAGAGTGATTCAATCGCTTTGTTCTATTGCGCAAATAGAGAGTAAAAGACAACCTTCTGAACACGTAATACTTAAATCCTTGTCGTATAAATGGCACACTCCTGGAGGGTAGCGCTTCAGTCCCACCCCTCCTGTTCCCTCCCTCACATATGTACGCCCGCACATATGCTCTCTGATCTCCCACCCGAAACACACAGATTCTGACACTGCGTCTGGTTAGCAGTCCGTTTGTCCGTGTATGTTGCCATAGTGACTCCTGCCCTCTGGCCCCCATTGGATGACGTCTCCTGGCTGCAGATGTCATTCCAAGTCCAGTTGGGACCAGGGCAGCTAAAGCAGTATGGCGGTGTGTGAGGTGCTGGATGGGCTCGCCAGCTGCCCGACAGGCCACTCCACATGGCTGAGTCTGTGTTTCATGGGTGAGGCCAACAGAAGCAAACAGGCGGAGATTAAACCCACAAGTGCTTGATGACAACCCACACAGTCTCCTATCAACACACTGCTGAGACCCTTATTTCCATTCAGAGAGGAAAAAAACTCAATTTAGGCCTGTAATGGAATGCTCTATAAAGGATTATACTTCCTTCGCGTCAATTTATTGTGTGTATTATGTTAGCTTTGTGTACATATATGCAATCCACTACCCGTTTTTCCTGAGCTCCTGTAAATAAACTATAAACTCGCCACAACCTTGACGCTATATTCTTAAATTAACTAGAATCCTTGGGATAAGGAATCTTTTCAAATATGGAATTTGTGCATTAAAATGTTGGGAAATTAAATTAATATTACAACCAGACCATAAATATTTGGACACTTCGTCTTTGACGTTTAAATTCTTGCTGCAAAGTATCTATTTTTATAACGGAATCGGTTGCCAGTGCCTGCAGTCCTGGTGAGAGGCACCTCTCATTTTTTCTCCTTCATTCTAGCGCGCATCTGCCCTGTGAACCTCCATCCCTTCAGCCTGACACTCCAGCTACTGAACTCAGATCAGACCCTTCTATTATGCCTAGCCTGATCTCCAGTGTTCCTGTACACTCCTGCCTGACCTCAGACCATTTTCTGACATTATTACTGAAACACCAATCTTCTAAAAACATCCTAGCGGCTGGTCTGTGATCCGCTGTGGCTCCTGTGTTCTAAACTCCTGACACTGGTGAGCTCAGGATTGCAAAAGACCTATAAGACTATAGATAACAACTACCATGGATTATGGAATTCTTCCTCTGGTGAAAAAAAAATTTTTCACGGGAGTTGGTCTGATCAAGAATATTTTCCAGGACATAAACATTTCTGTCGATGTCAGCAATCAAGAGAAGACTTCACCAGAGTAAGCAAAGAGGATTGACCGCCTGATGTAAATGGCAAATCTAAAAAACCCAATGACTACACACACACACACACACACAAAAAAAAAAAAAAACCCACAAAAAAGCCTGTACAGTTTTGGAACAACACCTTATGTATTGAACAAAGATGAACTTGTACCAGAATGATGGCTACAAGACAAGTATGGAAAAAAAATGGTAGAGGTACTTTTGACAAAGGTATCTGTGGCTGCTAGTTAAACTGGTTGTATTTATGGATCATGTGATTGCCAACAAAAGGAGAAGATGAATTATGAATTATATAAAGCTTTTTTTTTATCAGCTCAGATGCAGCCAAATGCAACAAAAGACATTGGACGGCACTTCAGAGTGCAGGTAGACAAGGCCCTGAAACATACTGACAAAACAACCTAAAACTTTATTCAAGCAAACAAGCAGAGTGTTCTGCAATGGCCAAGACTACCACCTGACCAGAATCTAACTGAGCTAGCATTGTACTTGCTAAAGGCAAAACTGAAGGGACTCCCGAGAACAAGCAGGAACTGAAGACAGCTACAGTGAGGGCCTTGCAGAGCATAACAGGGGGAAATAATTAAAAACATTCAGCATCTGATGAGGTCTGTGGGGCCCTCTCTTCAGGCAGTAATTGACTGCAAAGGATTTGCTACCAAACCTTTAAAATGACAATTTAATTCATACTGCCTGGCCAAAAAAGTTGCTTTTTGAATTTAAATAAGCAAAAACTTAAGCTGTGAATGAATCATAATCATTACTCAGTGATTAATATGTTTCAGCGGGGAAAAAAGTCTTTCAATCTTGACTGATGATAATTTCTTATACAACCAAGTCAGAAGACGAATTTAAGGCTCAATGTGTCTAAAGAGGGCAAATAAACCCAAGAAAAAAAAAACCCTAAGATAAATTAGCACATTGCAAAAATGTTGAGATTACAGTTGTAATTTGAACAAAAACCAGCACATACAGCAGTCCCCACAGATCTATGGTGCAGACCTCTGTCTCATAACACAAAACTGTATGACAGGAACATTTGTACAAACTTCCCACTGAGAATCTGAGCACGAGCAATCAGTAAGTTGGCGGGTCCTGGTGTGTCTACGGCTGGTTTAGCCACCAGAATGAGATTGGACAGCTCTTGGGATCTGCGTTTGCCTTCATAGACTGTTCTGGCCCTGGGCTGTGTGCAGTACATACATACAGTATATCACTCTTATGGAGATGCAGTGGCATAGCCCTTCATGCATAATTCAAATAACACCAATTTTTGCCTGTTGTGCACGAGCCTTATTAAGGCCTAATAATTCAATATTTCTGTCCCAGAGACTTGGGAAACTTATTCTAGTGAAGCAAGACATCTGGAAATTCAACTGCAGAATTAAATTTTGAAATTTACGGAAGCCGGCGGCTATATTTGTGCTATGGGGTTAAGCGTGCCAGACTTGGGGTTAAAAGTTGGAGTCTTTGCCACGGCTTTTGTAGCGTGTTTTTGGGCAATAAAACTTCAGTCTCGCAGTGCCTCAGGTGTACAATTGGATGCTGGAAAATTGTTGGGTAAATCTGATTAAGAACTGGCGGGAACCTGCGATGGACTAGCTTCCTGTCCAGGGGGCATAGCAATACTCTTCGTCCCTTCATGCTACAGAAACCGGAGTTACGCACCGGCCTGGTGAGCCGCTCAGCTAGGGGCTGACTTCATATATCACTCTAATGATGACATCCCAGACTTCATCCCCCACTTTCACCACAGTGCGACCCCCCAAGTTATGACAGGGTAGGGGGAAAATTGCACAGAGAGAACAGAGAGTGTTAATATTTAACGTTTGCAGATGAATGTGAGGCAGGACCGCATGGTGTCCTGAATCAGAGGTAGTGCACATTAATTATTAAATAATTCTCCCATGTCTTTGATGGGATAACACAGACTTCACATGACTGATCCAATGGAAAACTGAGGGTTTACGCTGTCAATCAGGAGGTGCAGCTTCTCCAAGCATTATTACATCACTGCTATTATCATATTACTACTGCCGATCACAACAATGATACCACTCAGTGGAACTGCCCATGTAATAACGTAGCATATCAGAGCAGTCTATGCAGTCCACCCTTAGAGATGTCCCTCTAACTGTATGTCAATGTCCGGCCATGAAAGAGTCCATTTCTTAGTATTTCTAAACCCAAGAATTGGAAATTTATTCAGCTGAGTGCAGGTCATCAGTGGTAACTTACGAACGTACAACTTCCTGACATGGCTGAAAAAGCTGAGCGGGAATGTTCCCGCTCTCAGGTAATGCAGTCGTCTCCTGGCTGAAGGAGTTCGGGTTTGACCGGGAACCAGACCCGGAATGGAGCCCTGCCATCTCTGCAGCCGCCGGGCCGCTCGCCAACCTGCATTATTCTGGCTCCGGTTCACCTCACCGCACCGCGGCAAACACAGCATCTCGCTAACTGAGGGCTGACCTTGGTTCTATGAGGGTAGTGGATGGGGGCCCTTCTCACATCACATTCCCAGACAAAAAACTAAACACAATGCATTTTATAGGTATTTTGATACAGTATGACTTATGGCATTCATTTTAATATAAGTGTGTACTATATATACAGCTAGTTGTGTACTAAAGTGATAGGGGTTTCAGTACCTTGCTCAATAGCTCAATAGCAGTGACCCATGAGAATCTCTGGGTTGAAAATATTCACAGAGGGCAGACCCAAGAAAATATATCTGGTTTATTGGTTGTTATTTTTGCAGCAAGTGTCACCTTAGAGAGCGAACACAGTCTAGTGACTCATGAAATTAGGCTTGCTGGAATATGGAAAAAACATACTCGTCTGTACTCTGAAACTTAAAGGTTAGTGATTTTGGTGCTGGGTGGCGGGGGGATTGGGGAATTGGAGGTGTCCGATGATTCTAAAGAAGACTTAGGCCCTTATTATCAAATTAGCCGGAAATAAATACGTCTGTAGCTCCATTTGCTGCATTACTCAAATGCAAGAAGATTAACATGCATGATGCCCTTATGTGGTGTTGATGGTGATGCAGGGTGGGAAAATTCTGGAAACAAGGAGGCCTTTAATGGAGGTAAAAATGCAGGGAGCTGACTGTTTAGATGGTGCTATCTGTTACCTACTTTTTTAACCAATAACAGGAGTTTTTGTACAGACCACAGTTCTTTCTAGCATCAACCTATGCCATCACTTGCTCTCAGCAATAGGCATCTTCTGTGGTTGTCACTGGCTGTCATGCAGTACCCTATGGACAGTGCAGTGTAAAAAAAAAAAAAATCTTCTCTTCTGTACTACTGTGTGGGCTTCTGAGTATAACATAGTCTCTGGCGCTACTGAAGTCATGTCACTCGTAAGTTATACAAGTCTGCAGCTCAACAGTAACTCTGCGTATGATCTGTAGGGTTTTCAGTTGGCACAGATTCCTTTGCTGCACAGTGTATGCAAGATGGTAGAGCAAGAGACAGTCACAGGCCCACACTTTTTTAAAGTCACTTTTATCTTATGGAAATGGATCCCTGCTCAAGCTACCACAGTGAGAGAGGAGGTCTGCAGCCAGCGCCTGCTCTTCATTCAAACTATTCACCTATGCTTTGTTTCTCAAAACAGAATTGCCACTGGAATTAACAAAGTCTATTGTTATGAGGGTCCCGGGGACAGGCGCCTGCCTGGTTTTCATTGTGGAGCAATTCATTATAACTCTGCACCAAGAACACTTCAACGAACAGTATACTGGGCCCAAAATCTGGGGGGGAAAAACAAAAAATATAAATGAAAAATACATGATTCTCGCATTAGCTCAGCTTTAAAAATGCAGTATTTCTTAATCGCAGAAAATGTGCTGCCGCTGAGAAGGCCGTGAAAAAGTTATTTTCCATCAATCGGAGTTAAGTGTCAGGGTTTAATCTAGTTACAACGAGCTTTGCCCATCATTCACACTACAAAACAATTGTTAGTGCTGCTATTTTAGAGAAAAATCTGAATTAGTGAGTTAAAAATGAGTGTAATGAATGAAAGTTTGTGTGTGTTAAAGTTAAAATTGACACACAGTGGAAACCATATCACTCAAACTTCTGAGCAAATGCACAGCGGCTGTATTGACTGCGGCTCCATCTTGTTAGCGGCGAATATTCAAAGGCACCACACTGGATGTGCTTTATTCTCTTCCTCCTCTAATCAAATATTCAGCCCAGCACACTGTTGCACTAATGCAGTATTTATTCATTCTGATTTGAAAAGGCGTCGCTATTTTCCTTTCAGTACAGACCAGTCAGATGAAATCTGCTATTTGCTTTGACCTTCAGCTCAGCAGTGACTATAAAAAAAAAATAATAATAAAATAAATAAATATTTTCTCTCATTTGGTCTGTTTAATCATATTAACCTAGGGAAATTAAACAAGATAATTAGAACAATCATTTAGACACACCCCCCACGCAAGGTGAGATGACCATCATAATTAACATTTAATTACCCCGCGAGACTGCTGTCAGCATGCGTATTCGGAACCTGTCGGCTGACCGTGTCAGAATTCATATTGTATTGAAATGGAAATACAGACAAATTCAATTTCCCTCATCTCCCCAGATCAGGCATAGAAACAGATAGTGATCTGGAAACAGATTTTACATTAATTGGATGCGCCTTGTTAGGTTATGTCAAGGAATAGAAATCATGTCATTTTGGCTTAGTGTTTGGAAGAAACAGAAAATCATGCAGGTAGCCTGGCCATTGTCTTGCAGTATGCAATCTTTTGTATTGTCGGCCTCAAAAATTCCACTCATAAAAGTATACAATTAAGAGTTCGACACTGCACAGTGCGTTTGATGAATAGCTGTTGTGCTTCTGTGTGCACTGCAGATAGCGACCATCGCGCGTGGTTTATTGCTCATACCCATTGGACTTAACGCTCTTCAGCTGGGCAACTGCTGTTCTTTACTGGGTCGTCATTTTGCCACTGTCTATACGCAAACGGCTCAGCTCATCTCAGCTCGGTACCCACATACATAATGAGGAAATGTATGTTCTTGAGAGGGTATGCTGAACACTGTCTTAAGAGGCATTACGCATCATCAGGCAATTTTTTTTTTAAATCTGCAGATCCACCTAGTAAAGGAAAAAGGTAGTATTGTGAGTGAAAAGTTCTAAAACCTAGAAGACATACAAGTCCAAAAGGAATAATTATATTAATAAAAAATTTACTGAAAGTAGAAACATTGGTAGAAAGTAGAAACATCTCCTTGATTTCATCATCTGTGTGTGGTGACTTAACAGGGAACTATAAAGAGATGTCACTGCCTGGAGTATTTTCATTTTAATTTGGGATAAATGTCTTGGGTCCATGTACTAGAAATTGTATATTAAAAGTCGTCCCTCTGCCAGCACCCGCAAGGGTAGGAAAAACGCCGGATCAGAATTAAATAAAACAGCCTCTGCTCTCAGCTATGCACACCCAGCCAGGGAGACTGGTGTCGGCCCTGTATGACAGGGCTAACAGAGCCCCACTCCAGTGTTCTTCTGTACCCGTGATCTCATGCACCCCTCTCCACTGCCGCCACCATCAACTGACACCCCATGACTCAGTCGACCGCGATACATAGACGAACCATCTCCACACAGCCAACCACACATAAGGTGTGAAAATACTGTCTTTGTAAAGGATCAGAAGATTTTTTTTGGAGGAGGGTTAATCATCATTCATCACTGGGGAATGGAGAGGGTGATTAAAATACATTATTGCAAACCTTCCCAGCAAAAACATTAGCTTCCCTCTTCTTTTGCACTTCATTGGACCATGTATAGTGCAGTTGCCTGTAGACAGCAAAAGTGCATGAGCAGGGAAATGTGAAAAGCACAACAGGCTGATATAAGCTATTAGGGCATCAGTGATATTTTATATGCCATTTTGCACTCAAGATCCCAACATCGTGGTCAAGACTGAGACTCGCCTTTTTTGACTGGCAGAGTAACTTCATTAAAGCCACAACAAAGACAGTTAATCATCTGTGTATATCAACCCTTCAAACACTGAAATAAATGTTTAAAATATATAAATTTAATTATCTTGTGCTGTTGCAAACCTATCATGTGGCAACTTGTTTCGTCAGCCACATCCCCCCTGAGCTGTGGGGTGCCTCACGGTTCCATTTTGGGCCCCCTCCTCTTTTCACTGTATATGTTGCCCCTGGGGTCCATTTTTAGAAAGCACAATGTCTCATTTCATTGTTTTGCAGATGATGTACAAATTTATTTGCCCATGAAAACAAATAACCGAGCCTCAGTTCAAGCTTTACTAGACTATCTTACAGATGTTTGGTCTTGGATGGAAGTGAACTTTCTCTCTATGAACAAAAATAAAACAGAGATCATCTTATTTGGCTAACATAACCTTTTAGATGGCTATGACAGTGCCATTGGCACCCTTGAGTCCTACTGTCATCCTTTTGCAAGGAACCTCGGTGTAATTTTTGATAGGGACTTTAGGTTCGATAAGCAGATCAGCTCTGTAGTCAAAACAAGTTTCTTTCAGTTAAGACTCCTTGCAAAGGTTAAGGCTTATCTCCCAAGAAATGACTTCGAGAGAGTTATACATGCCTTTGTTACATCACGCTTAGACTACTGTAACTCTTTGTTTGTTGGTCTTGATCAGTCATCTCTGCGCCGTTTACAAGTAATTCAAAATGCAGCTGCCCGCCTGTTGACGGGAAAGAAACGGCATGATCATATTACTCCTGTCCTTGCATCTCTGCGCTGGCTTCCTGTTAATTGTAGGATCCAGTTTAAAGTTTTATTATTTGTTTTTAAATGTTTATATGGCTTGGCGCTATCTTATTTATCAGAGTTTTTACAGCCTCAAACTACTGGCAGGGCTCTTAGGTCATCAAACCAGCTGCTTCTGACAGTACCTCGGTCTAGGCTCTGTACTCAAGGAGATAGAGCCTTTTCAGTGGTGGCCCCTAAGCTGTGGAACAGCCTACCCTATCAGGTTAGAGCTGCACAGTCACTTGAGCACTTTAAAACACTGCTGAAAACTCATCTCTTCTCATTGGCATTCAGTCCCAGCTAGATAAGTAACCTTGGATTTTTATTTTCTTTGTTTTATTCTTTTACTTTTTACTTCATTTTATTCTTTTACCACAATCTTATTGTTCCTTTTTACTGTTTTTATTTATTTATTTTATTCATTTTATATGTCTATGGTGATTATCTTGTATCTTAATTCATGTACAGCACTTTGGTCAACTGAGGTTGTTTTAAATGTGCTATATAAATAAACTTTGATTGATTGATTGATTGATTGATTGATTGATTAAAAGAGCTCCCTTGCTCCCCTGCGGGAGCTCTTTCAAACAAGTCGCCACCTGATAAGTTTTCAACAGCTTTGATTTTGATATCTTACATCATTGAGTAACAGTAGTTGCATTTAGTGCTCTGAGGGTTAATAAACAAACAAACAAACAAACAAACAAAAAAAGCTGACTGTGAGGCAAATGCCTTGCCTAAAATAGTCGAGCCACTAACAGCAGTCTGTGAACCCCATTCACATTCATTCTTTCATATCCGCTATGAAATTAATGCTTATGTAATAAATTTGATGACTAGATCGTTCAAATTTGAAAAATATTCGAGCAAACAATTAAATGCATCACTTTCGATTTGTATAAAGGTTTACGAAGTAAATTTGAACAAATTAGACATTAGAAATGAGGGTTTAATTGCAGAATTACTCGTGATAGCAAGCATTAGAAGTATCCCGAGTAATGTGGAAATAAACGTGTTGCGTAGACTCATTACCATACTCCACACCCACATGTGGAGAGCGTGCCTCACACAGGGATATAAAGTGTAAAATGATGCCGTGGATAATGCCTGTGGTTTATTTCACTGCCGCACCAGAAAAAGCGCGAGACCTGCTGAAATTATCATGAGGTTATTATTAGATGTGGTTGTGCCATGCTGCCTCGCATCTGTGCTGCATTCGTTTAGGGGTGATAATTACTAGCTAACCTTCACTGCAAAAAATGAAAAGAAAAAAATACTAGGTAAGATTAATTTACTTATTTTAAGACTTAAAACACTTATTTCTATCACCATTTTTCTTAGTAGGACAAAAGATTTGTCCTTGATTTGAGGTTATTTTGGCTAGCTTGCCAATGGGGTAAGTAAATTTTCACTTGTCAAGCAAATAGTGACTTAAAACATTAATGGAATTGTGTGCAGTATCTTACTGTAGCATCTGCAGCCAGTTCTGATCAGGAGCGACTGAGCACCTCAGCACATTTAGGGTTCTAAGAACAGGCACAGCTTGTCCAGGGCACCTTTCGCACTTGGTGACCATCTTGATTTTTGCATTCCATTCACAAAAATAGACACATTTTAACTGAATATTGCCATAAAATTGCATGCTGATTGTGATGAGGTCATCTCCTTAATTTTCCATTTTGTTGTGATGCGATGTGAGAGTTTTTATCCTCCATGTTATTTCTAGTGAACCAAACTGCAGACCTTTTTTTAAGTGTGGCTTCGCAGTAAGCATCCATCCAGGGACAGGGGTTGATCAGTGATGTGAATCATGGACAGCCTTGATGGCCTCACTGGCAATATGATCAAAACTTTCTTCTCAAATTTTCTTTTCTGAGAGGCTTCATCCACTTTTGAGCAGGCAACCGTTCTTTCTGGCTATCCATCTGAAATAATTCTTGAGTTTTCAGCAATCATGTCCATTTTAAATGCAAAGAAACAAAGTACTAACCTCAATTGTGCCTTCACTATTATCATCATCAGCTTTGAATTATTACCAGAAATTCCTTTCAGAGAAAGATGACATCAGTTTTAAACTTCACCTCAAAACAAACGTAAAAATGAAAAATCATGGAGTCCAGATATTATGACTTGGATTTTTGCCATTTTTCTGTAAAGTTGAACAACACTTCAAATAAAAAATGCAACTAAACAATAAAAAACTGGATGTCGTCATCTTTCCAACCCTCAAGGGTTTAGCCAATGAGAGGCCAAGGAACACCGTGGCAGTCACGTGACAGTGACAGCGATAGACCCTGGCTTAACCAAAGTCTGTGTAGGCTTAACTCATTTGCACTAAATTCCCACTTGCTCTGAGCTGTTTTGTCAACGTAAATTGGTTAATGCACCAGCTAGTGCTGCCGGTCCCTTTCTGTGCTGGTTGTCCAGCAATGGGAAATTAGTTTATGTTCTGGTTTTTTCTGTCATTGTTATGTACTTTTCCACAAAGTATGCACGACTGAAATGTGAGTTCATATTCATAATATTTATCGGATATTTACATTAGCGCAGTCATAACCAGTACAAGTCTGATGGGGATGCTGCCCCTGTCATAGTTCTGGGATCTGGGAAGTTCACCGCAGATTTGATCACAACACATTGCTCGCATGTTTAGTGAACTAATTCATGATTTAGCTAATGCGGTTAGCTTAGCGGGCATCATTGTTAGATTACTATGTATGTGCAACAGGTTACTTAACACCATAATCGTGTTTGTTTGGTTATATTGCAGAGCATTTGTAGTTCTGGTGAATATGATTCCTCACAGATCATTAAATTTCTGGTATGATTGGCTGTTGGGTGTCAGAACACACAAGGGAAAGCAAACATGTCAGGTCAGTGAGAGCTTTTTTACTTCATGCCGTCAAGAAGCTATAGGACGACCCTCTTAATGGGAAAATAGAGGATTCTGTGAGTGCTTCCATCTGGATGTTTTAGTATTTATTATGCAGTTCAGTTTTGTCTAAAAATTTCCAAAAACATATTTTGTTGCATCTGAGAGGCACTTCTTTCATTTGCAGTTCCCTTCAGATGGGGGTTGTCCTTCACTTTACAGCATTGGTCATTATCTCATATAAAAGTAATATATTTTAAAGCTTCTCGCAATTGCCTTCAGTAAATTTGTTGTTTATATGGCATTATAAACGGATTTTGTTGGGTACAACATTACAGCCTTGTATTAAAATTAGATTGCTGGTTTTGAGCAAGCGAGTTCTCCCTCAAGACACCTCACAGCAAGTTGGAGAATAATTGTCCTGTTCGCAAGCATTAATACAGAGCTTACCAGACTCAGAGTTACTGTAAAATAATGAGGTACTTTGAGTGCTATAGCTTTCTGCTGGAGATTCACAATGATGGTTCTGCTGTGAAATACAGAATAAATGAGACTGGGAGATAGAATAAGGTCACGTCCTCACAGAACAAAATAAATATTAGAAACAAAATCTCCTATACAAACAGCATGACTGCTATTTTGACACATATTCATTAGCTAAGCGCTATCATTAAAAGGCTAGCTGATGAATGCTGAACTCGGCATAATTTCTTTTCAAAATAAACTTGTAATCTGTGTTGGCGAGTCTTTAATTCAAAGGTCCTGTGAGACCCATTGAATGGGGAAAACAAACTGAAAATTATTGACAGTTGAAGTTAAAAGCAATAACACTATTTTCTTATCACTCTGAGTATTGTTAATGAGTACGTTTCGTACCAATTCCGGTTAAGGCATTCATTCTGGTTATGCGCTATCCTGATTTCTGCCCATAGCTTCAGGGGTATTGCTGTTTACATGGCAGCCAACAATTTTCTGTGCAAACAAGCACTGCGAGATTAATTTTGGTCGTGCTAACCAGACCTGAATTAGAATGCTAATCTTTTGGACGAGTTTTGATGCTTTTAGTGGTTTTTGAAGAATTTTTGGACAGGTTTCTGGCCAACCCCCGGTAACACAGACTACATTTACATGCAGAAAATATTCTGGTATATGCGCTTATTCTGAGAAATATAATATTCCCAGTAAGCTGTTTGCCCAGCTAATGAATATGAATATTCCACTGATGTTCCCATTTTACCCCAATCAAGTGGAGTTTTCCAAAGTTTTCCACTCAGCTTGTTTGATCATGCAAACATGGCTCCCTCTCTCATTTGTTCAACCACCATCTTGAAAAGGTTAATGTTGCAATATTTGCGGATATGCTGACGTAAGCAAATGGCCATGCATCTCTGACATCATTGTCGTGATCGACAGTAGTAATATAATAATAGCAGTGATGTAATAATGCTTGGAGGAGCTACACCTCGTCATTGACAGCGTAAACCCTCAGTTGTCCATTGCAACAGTCATGTAAAGTCTGTGTTATCCTATCAAAGACATGGGGGAATTATTTAATAATTAATGTGCACTTCTACTGATTCAGGGCACCATGCGGTCCTGCCCCACATTTGTCTGCGAATGTTAAATTTTTAACACTTTCTGTGCTATCTGTGCAATTCGCCCCATACCCTGTCATAACTCAGGGGGACACGCTGTGGGGAAAGTGGGGGCGACAGTCTGGAGTGTCATCATGAGAGAAATATAAAGTCTGCTCCCAGCCATGTGGCTTAACCAGGCCAGTGCTTAACTCGGTTTCTATAGCATGATGCGATTAAGAGTATTGCTACTCCCCCTGGCTGGGATGCCAGTCCATCGCAGGTTACCCCCCTGGCATTTAGTCATGTTTCTGCAACCAATTTCTAGTGCCCATCTGTACACCTGGGTGGAGTGATGCACTGTGGGAGTAAAGTGTTATTGCCCAAGAGCACAGCGTGAAAGCTATGGCAAGGACTCCAACTTTTAATCCCAAGTCTAGCACGCTTAGAAACTGGGGTGAAACTGGGGTAAAAACCCCCAACTGAGATACATATTCTGTTGCATATGCTCTCGCACTGAATTGTACTGTTTTAGTTGTTTTATACTACTATTTAATTAAATCATAAATACTTTACATAGGTTATGAATCACAGAGAGACAAGAGCGCAACAAAATCAAGAGTCAGTCAAACTACTATCTGAGTTATAAAACTTCCTGTCGCAGGCACGAACATCCACATGCATCCGATCACCAAAAATACTTATAATTATGCGTTTACATATGCCTGATTTCCGATTACCACATGCAAACGCCAGGTATCTCATTTGGAATATTGAAAACAGAATACTGCCTTAAACTGAAAGGAGCCAATGTTTATATGACAATACAATTTAATTCACTTGACTTAAAGGTACCCAAACAAAATTTTTATTCAAATGAAGTCATCTGCCACTGATAAAGAGGGGAAAAGCAATCTACTGTCAGGGGAAGTAAGCTTCATTATTTACTGGCCCAGACTTCATCAACAGAGTCCGTCTTTGAAGTGAATTAATTTCAGGGGGTATGTATGGATGTGTACTAGGTGCATGCCGTTGAGCACATGAATATAAACTTATGTCTAAGCATGTGGAGGAGCATATATTTGCATATATTAAATTGTAGCTACAGGTGTGTGTGAATGACTGCATCAATAAACATATCTGTGTGTGTGTGCAGTGACCTCCATAACATTAGGGGGGAAAATACTTTGTGGAATTCAGGTTAAGGTCATTTAGACAGAAAACAGCAAAACTAAGTTATTTCAGCGATGCCAAGAACCAAGAGTGAATCCCAAAGTGAACAGCCCAAAATCCAAAGCAGCCCCTCTCATCTGTGATACAGTGTTGTAAGTGTGATATTGTAAGGGCATGTACGGCTGCTGCAGGTAATGGGTTGCTTGTCTTCACAGAAGGGACATGTTAGTATATACTCTGAAGTATATACTGTGCACAAGAAACTCATCTGGTCCATTTCAAGCTAATTCAATTCAATTCAATTCAATTCAATTCAATTTGTTTGTATACCGCTTTTCACAGAAACTGTCACAAAGACACTTTACAGTGAGAGATTAGTATAAATGAAAGGACAGTGCCCAGCCTATTCCCCACTACAGCAAATGCCACATGCCAGCACTCATGCCTTCCAACTCATTGGTGCTTCATCTCACGGCAAGACGGTGATCCTGAACATACTACAGATGCAAACATGGATAAATGCTCGACTGGCCAAGTCATCTGAATCCAAATAGACTTGCCTTTCTTATGCTAATGAGAAACTGTAATGTAAAAAGCCCTTCAAATCAGCAGGGTACTGTATGTGCATTTTTGCAGCACAGGTCTGGCAGACAAGCACCCGAAAAGAAATTCAGCACCTGTTGATGCTCAGGGGTTACAGACTTGGCAGAGTTATTGTGGTTTTCACTCAAGGTGTCACATCCTGATTGTTTACTCAATTGTTTCCCCCCGCAGTCCAGCTGTCCTTGTCAGCTTCGGTTTCGTTTCCCTAATTGATTATTTTATAATCATCTTGTTCTTCTCGCCTCCGCCTGTGTGTCCCTCTCTGTGCTTGTAAATTCCTCTCCACTTTGCTAATGGGCATCTTGTGTATTTAAGTTCCTGGTCTCCATATTCCCATCTGCTGGATTGTTCCATTAAGTCTTCAGTGAATTACTGAAGGAAGCAAGTATCTATTTATCGGGAATATTCTTTCCAGTGCCTGTGGTCCTGGCAAGTGGTGATTCTTCTTGTGCCTTCTTCTCCCAGTCTGAAAGAGAGCACCTGCCCAGTGTGCCCCAGCCTGGTAACTGATCTTGGAACAGTCCATTCTACTATGCCTCGCCTGACCTCCTTTTTTCCAAGATTGCTCTCGCCTGACTTCAGACAGCCTTCTGATTATTCTCTTCTTTTGTGCTTGAATATCTGCAATCTTCCATTAATTAAATATGCCACTAAAGTTTATCTGTAATCTGCGTTTAATTCCAGTGTTCAGAGAATCCTTGGGAAGCGTATTGCATTCACTTAAGAAAATGAATTAATGAGATAATTACCTTAAAATTACAATAAAAGTTTAAATGAATAAAAAAAATGGCTCTCTTTTTCTAAATTAACGAGATAATTATCTTGGAATTACCAGAAAACTTTTCATAAATAAAAAAAAAATCCTGCTCTTTTTATCTCATTAATTCAGAAAAATAGAGCAGGATTTCCTCTCCATAAACACATTTCTCATAATTCTGAGATCATTATTGCGTTAATGTAGAAAAACTGTGGATTTTTATTTTCTAAACTGAATACAATACGCGTAGAATTGTGACACAAAGACCCAACAAGAAAATTCCTTGCAATGTCCTCTCTCCAGATCACTCCAGCAACCACAAGCACCATGCCCAGTAACCAAAGTATTGAATTAGACCGTGTTAAATGATATGCAGCAGCATGCATATGTCTCAAATGTTATGGTGCCCTGAAACGGGGAAGACATGAATGGAAAAAAAAACCTTTGATAAAAGCTAAGAACCTGAAATTTAATCAATGATAACATTTTATTAATGCTTGATAAAAGTTGGGTAGTAGAGAAATCAAGAAAAAATGGTTGTCCCCAACATGAAATTTTCTCAACATATACTTTATTAGGTACACTTTATTTAGTACACTTGCAATCAGCCAATCACATGGTGGTAATTCAGTGCATTAGGGCACAAACACGTGGTCGGTTCCTTCCCAGACAAACTGAGAGTGGGGATGAAATGTGATATAAGTGACATTGACAGTGGAATAGCTGTTGGTGCCAGATGGTATTTTGAGTATCTCAGTAATTGCTGATCTCCATTTTCACACTCAGCAATCTCAAGAAATGAAACAGAACAGTGCCTAATGCAATAAACATGCAGTGAGATCAGCACTGTAGGCACTGCGGCCAGACTAGTTCAATCTGACCGAAAGGCAACAGTTACTCAAATAAACAAACATTACCGCAGTGTTGTGCAGAAGAGTATTGCTGAACGCACACATCAAATCCTAAAGTGGACAGACTATGGCAGCATGAGACCAAACTGAGCTGCATTCCTTTAACTCATTCCCTATGGCAGTGGCTCTCAAACTCAGTCCTGGCGCCCCACTGTATATTCTGGTTTTTGTTCCAACCACATTTGCAATCGTAGGATTTTAACTATCTGTTTATTTGTCTTAATTAGTTGCATTCCATGTTAAGAGCAGTTAATTACCATCTCAACCCACGTTTTGATGGACACATCCATTGTGCCATGAAGAATAAAAACCCTTGAACATGTGCTTATTTTCTTTATTGAGAGGATTTTCAGGTGAAAGCATTATTAAACAGATCAAATTAGACTTACAAAATCAGTAAGCTCCAAATTAGGTTGCTGACAGTGATTGTTTTGTGTTCTCTCAAAATAATTTGCCTGAAACATGACTCAAAACTGGTGCAACATTATTGTTTGCCAATAAATAATTAGTGATCGCATCCATCTGTCAACAGCTTCACCGATGAGAAACCTATTGTTTGTTGATCAACCAATTGTTTACATTGATTAAATGTTTGATCAAATTGTTTCCTTCAGAAGTTATTTGTACTAGTTTTTTTATATATCTCAACTTGGATATGGAATTTTTATTCTTCATGGCCAGTATAGATTTGTCAAATGTGGCTGAAGAGGATAAGGAACTGCTCTAAACATAAATGCACCTCATTTAGACAAATCAACAACTTTTTAAAATCCTAAGATTGCAATTATGGGTGGGAACAAAAACCAGTAAACACAGTGGGGCGCCAGGACCAAGTTTGAGAACTACTGCCCTACGGCAAGCCGCTGCCAACGGCGCGGCGAATTCTACCATTCCCTATGGTAAGTCGGTGCCAGCAGCGTGGATGACCATTCGCAGTCCGATGAAAACACAAAATCAGTTGACGATCACGGTGATGGGCCACCTGTACTTCAATACTTTATACTGTGTAATTTTCGAGAACAGTATTCCGTACAAATGCGCTAATTTTATATAAAAGTATTCCGTAGGGAATGAGTTTAAGAACATGAAACTGGGGTACAGGGGGCAAGACCCACCAAAACTGAACCCTAGAAATTAGGAAAATGTCGTCTCGGCTGACAAATTTTGATTTCTGCTGCTACATTTGTCAGGCCAGAATTTGGCAAAAAGAACAGAGAACCATAAATTCATCCTGCCGTGTGCTACAGCTCAGACTGGCAGGAGCAGTGCAATGAAGTGGCAAATATTTACTTGGCTCACATCAAGCCACCTAATACCAAAATGGAAATCATTTAAATGCCAGTCTACCTGAGAATTGTCTCTCACTATGTGCATTCCTCAGTGTACCCATCCTCTGATTTCTTCCTCTAGCAGGATGAAGTGCCACTTAAGAATGTGCTCATAATATCAAGCGAGTTCCATGAGTATAATAATGAGTTCAATGTTCTTCAATCTCCTCCACAGTCACCAGATCTCAGTTTTATTGAGCATCTTCAGGATGTGGTGGAATGGGAGTTTCACAGCATGAATGAGCAGCCAACAAATATGCAGCACCTGCATTGTGCCATCATGAAAAGGCGGAGTAGAATCTCTTCAGAATGTTTTAAGCACCTTACTGAATCTATGCCATGAAGAATGCAGGCATTTTTGATGGCAAATGGGGTCCTATCCCATATCAGACAGTTGCAGAGAAAGCTGCCCCTATCCAGAGTGTACTGGGAAAGAAAACAATTGGAAATCAGCACTTTGGAAAGAACTGTGTGGTGACTGGGGCGACAGACACGCCTACCGTCCACGTCACGCCACCCAAAACCAATGATTCCCCTCCCCTTATCGTCCCCTTCCGACAGCACCATGGACAGCGCCTGCTGGACGGACTTCAGCACCCCTGGCCTCCACTCTACACTGGACAGCTCCCTCCAGTTACGGCCCGCAATTCTGCATGAGGCCACACACCTGCTCCCAGTCTGCGTCAGGGAAACTGGCTGTATAAATGCAGCTGGGCAGCAGATGGGACAGGTTGGCTGAAAAAGCGCATTGTGATTGCGTCACTTACTGCTGTTCTTTCTCTACTTTCCTTATCAGAGTGCGAAGGCGAAGAGACAGCGGATCCCAAGTCTGCGCTCCAGCTCTACTACGTGACAGTGGCTAACTGCCCTAAGGGTCTTTGTTCCCTTAAGGGTCTTCTGGTTTATTCCAATAAATAAAATAAATAAATGAAATTACCACCCAGTGGGCTGGACTTCTGCCAACCTGTTGCCCTGTCTGTGTCTGCTTTTCTGGTGGTTCGCCACAACTGTCAAAAAGCCGCAAACCCACTCCAAAACAGCATCGTAATTATTGGGCACACCAACCTCAAAACCTGAGTGGGGTCCATTCATCAAGCAATGAAATTCTCACTTTTCTTACAAACTGCCACAGTCTCAAACAAAGGACTCAAACAAACTTCAAGGACCAGACAACGAATCCAGCCTTAAGATTATGCAGTTCAATTCCTCATCTCTGACCCCCAACCAAGAGAGTTTCCTTAATTGCCTTACTTGTCATTGGTATACTATTTTGAAGCCAAAATGAGCATAGGCTGAGATGGAAGACTTCTTGAGTTCAAGGTTTTCATATGCACAAAGGATCGAAAAACAAACCGCAAGAACGTAAGTGCAAAAAACAGTATGGCGAGCACTTAGCTAAAATCGGATTATTGTGTGTGTGAGACGCTTATTCAAACTGTTCATCATTACTGCAACAACACTCGTTAGCAGATATATATGACTCAGGGTTGTGAATCTTTTCAATACTCATTACAATGCATGGTCTCCTATGCAAATACAGACTTTTGTTCTTCAAAGAAATAATAATAAAATGAATTTCAAAATGTTGATATTTCAATGAAGTCACAGTTAGAAATCATTGTAGATGTTTTTTTAAAGACAGAAAAGTTATATATAAAAGTTATACTTGTACATCAGACTGAATCTTGTAAACACCTTCGGGAAAGCGCATAAGAACAAAATATTTCTTTGAAAAAAAGTTTTGGTTTTTTTTTTTCTTAATCAGAATGCACATGACATGCAAGGTGATTTATCTCCAAATTATTTTAAACTGTGGAAATGAAACAAAAAAAATATGCCTAAATAATAAAAAAAAAACAAAGTTTAGTCATAATCTTTTTTTATCTGCGTCACCAAACTGAATGAGGATAACATGCAAAAAATAAACATAGGTACTCGATGAGCACACATCTACTGTGGACTGATAGTTCACTGCAGGCTAAGAAGTTTTACTTATGGACTTTCGGACTTACAACTGGATCGCAAGGCGTCGACTTGTGCACGCGCAGTGGACACGATAAATAAAAATAAATAAATGTTTCAAAAAAACACAAAATGCAAGCCTCACTCACACGCGGTAAAAGAGCACAATATCCCACAGCAATGTCCTTGCTTGTGTGACGTCACCACAGTTGTCCAGCACTCAAGCTATTTATACACTACATGAGCTCAAGCCCGTATTGGCAGGTTGGTATCAAAATTATTTGATGCAGGTGCGAGCATTATGACCAGGTAACAATGCTAAAGGCGTAAATGCCTTCTGAACCTGTTAACTAAAGCTATCTCTGCTGATTTGAAGCAAATCTACAAAGTGGGTAACTCGCACATTTTCCCGTGTGAAGGACGTACAACGAAGTGCAAAATGCAGAAAGCATCAGCGTGAATTCTTAAAGACCTTATCACTCAGTGCTCGCTAGGAGCTCTCGCAAGTCTCATTCCAGAGGTGCTGCTGGAAGCACAGTGATGAAACGAGGGCCAAGGGCTCACTAACGGTGCTAGCTTGAGTTCCACACCAGGCTGCACTCATCTGGCCACGTCACACTTGACCACCCGCACTTAATAAAAAGGCTCATCCTCCTGCTTATGAGCTCCATGTCCATGGGCCACAAGCCTCCAAGCCCACCAAAAATAAAATGAACGATCAGATTAATTTACAATCAACATGAAGATTTTTTTCCGCTAGAGCTAGCTGAGCCTTGAAATCACAGCAGGATGCTCATGTATGTACTGTAAATAAACCATCTCATGTTGTGTAATTAGATTAAAAAGATACCCTTTAAACCATTTATGTAGTCATCAGAGACTTCGCATTGTAATAATTGAAACAATAATGTTTGAAACCCATTTGAGT
Source organism: Gymnothorax javanicus (assembly GCA_029692085.1). NCBI lineage: Eukaryota > Metazoa > Chordata > Actinopteri > Anguilliformes > Muraenidae > Gymnothorax > Gymnothorax javanicus. The sequence goes on along the minus strand of CM056203.1, from coordinate 80,450,917 downwards.
CTTTATAAACCCAGAAGAAGGATGAGAGTGCAGGATACCACCAGAACATACATTTGTCTTCGGCATAAATGTCAATCAGGAGAACCCCTGAAGCACTTCTCCAGGCAAATTCTGTCTCTAACCTGCAATTAATTTTGTGGGTCATTTTAAAATAATTTTTTCATATAGTAGTCATATACAGCCCGCAACAAAGTCACAAAGACAACTGAAGTAACAGAATCATCTTCTCGGCAATGCACTGCGCCAGTATAAAAAATATTAATTTGAGCCTTTGTTGCATTGTGGAAAGCCCTGTAAACATTGCAGACACTCAGAGAGAAACACACCGACACACACAGTGAGAGGCAGTAAAAAACTGGCAGAGACAAACTCATGCTGAGAAAATCCTGCCCAGCGAGGGGCACAGCTGCATTTTTAATCACACGGCTCCCTCCTGGAGAGACGCCAGGGGTTACACACGTACGCCCGCGGGAGAGAGCGCGGCCCCGCCGAGATGCTGGGCCCCACGGGGAGGCAATGGGAGGCCCTCAGTACATTAACCCCTCAGACTCCAAAGTGGGACTCTATAATCTGTGTGCGGCTGATTTCAAATGCAATTTACAGTATAACGCTGCAACTTAAGGTGATGCTTAAGGTGATCATGCCAGTACTTAAGAGTTTGACTAAATCGTCTGGCTGGGGGACCATCATATTCATCTCACCTTGTCTCCTGTGGTGGACAGCAACCCTCCTGTGATCTGGAAAAACCTAGTACGTGTGTCACTTTTGGTAGAAACTGAGTTTAACCTTCAATTACAATAATTAAGAGTGGTGAAAATCTTAAAACACTAGCAATTAGTGTCATTTGAACTTTCAAAATCAAGTTTCTATTATATTTTTTCTGTTAGGAAAAGTCCAGAACCTAAAATTTTTGTTCAATTGCAAGATCTTTGCCACTGATAAACTTACTAGGTTTTTCCAGATCACAGGAGAACCAGTTCAGGCCAAAGTTGAAACCAAGGCCCATTGAAGGTGCCTACATAAGGCACGGTTCACAAGCCAGAATTAAAAAAAAAAAGATAATTCCATTGTATCATTAAGCTGCAGTTTGCTTTCGAGTTACTTAAAGAATTTCTTTAAAGCAATCTATTGGAGACCTTTAGCAGTCTGTTGTAAAGCTAGCAGGTCATCAGAAACTTCTACGGAAGGAGCTGTTAAAACATTAATGAGGCAAATTGCATCCTCTTGCGCTGTAAAACCTCACATGAATTACAAAATTACCAACAAGGAAAAAGGGGAGAGGTTGATCCCCAATTTGTACATCCTGCGTCAGGAAAAAAAAAAAAAACAGATGTGCTTCCTTGCTCAAGAACTCTTTAAGTTTCCGGCTGCAAGCTTCTTCAAAGAGCATTTAATGTGTTGGAGTATCCTTAACGACGAGGTCAACAAACAATTTTTTATTTATTTATTTATTTATTTTGTGTGTAAGCCAAGGCACTAGCAAAGAAATAAGGATGTGTTGCTCACATCCTGTAAACCAATGATCTACTACTGTGGCCGCGGTGAGGTGCAGTATCTGCTTGGAGTTGTGGTTATTCATCTCTAAACCAGGGGTCGGCAGCTTCAGAGAAACTAGCAAAAGCAGGATAGATTTTGAATGAAGCTGACCTGCCTCCTCACCCGAGCCCCCCCTCTCAAGCCGGTTCCCCAAAAGATTTTAGCAGGCAAAGCCAGCCGATGGAAGAACCGAGGGGAACACTGAGCACTGAGGAGAGGAGCTCTGCGTATCATTCAATGCCATCTCAAATAGGAAAAATGGCCAAAAATGGCCAAAAAAAGGCAATTTTGACCTTTCAGTGACCTTGACCTTGACCCAATTAATTCCATGATTTAATGGAATCAATTTCATCAATTCTCGGTCACTGCCCAACTTTTGGCCGAATTCGGTATAAATTGAGGCAGTGCTTTTTTTTTGTTTTTGTGCTAACAAACAAAGATCAAACAAATAAATTAACTAACTCACAAACCAAGGCGATTACAATACCCTTGTCCGACCTCTTTGGGTTAGGCGGGGTAAAAAGAACGTTAAAATGCATTAATCTGCAACTGAAACCCCAACGGAACTTTTTTGGTCAACTTCTGGCACATCACAGTCGTGTCGAATCACATATCAAGTCACTTTTGAGTGAGGTTTCTTAAAGGATTTTGACACAAGCCCTTCAACACGAAAACCACTGGTTTCCTTGCGGGTAATGTTGTTCTGAAGGCAGCCAACAAGAGTTTCAGGCGATGAAACAGTTAATATCAATCTGCTATGGTAAGAATGTGAAGGCAAACTGCACTAAAGTTGTCTTAATAGTAGCATCCTCGGTACAACCAATGCACAGTTTACTTAATGTGTCATGACATCTGTTATCTGCTGAAGTGACTCAGTCATTTTAAATTGTGTCAATCAGACACTCCCCTCATTAAATCGCACCATATTAAACTGCAATTAAGCGTTCCTGTATTAAGCCAGAGACACTGAAATCTATGCTTCTATCTTTTTGAGATGAAGCCACACGTTTTACCCGTTTCCTCACATTTTATCAGTAAAGCTACACAATTTGTTCAGATGCAGCCAAACGCGAAAGAGGAGTGATGAACCTTTGTGAACCCAACTTCTAATTAGAAAACAACACTGCAGATTCAATACAAAGGATGACTCTATTTCTTTCTTATTTGCTTTGCAGAGAAGAGAAAAAGATCAATAAACAGTTGAAAGGACGCACACACATTTAAGGGCTCCAATCTTCAGTGGAGAATAAACTAAAATTCACCTAAGTATTACTTAAGATGGTGCATATGTGAAATCACGGTCAGTGCGAATGCTAGCTGAATTTTATAGATTGATAGTTTTAGGACTCCAAAGCAAGAGTGCAGACCATGAGGAGAGTTAGTGTATATACACAGATAATTGATACTGACAGCAAGATCTTAAGAAATTGCTGAAAAGAGTAACCAGAAATGGCCTGAGAGCTTTTAGTATTCAGAGTTCGATGTGATGTTCAGGTCATGAGAGTCATGCAAGGGCACTGATTAGGACTAATCATCTGATCTGCAGCAGCGGGGATCACTAGGACAGCATGGAGCCTGAATCTGAGTCACAGTCGTATTTCCAGGCAAGTACAGCTCATCACGTTACCGCCAGTGACACGTTAGACATCGGCCGCCAGGCGAAAAATATACCTTTCCTGCAGTCCGCACCAATTTTTCCTGTGGTATACCTGGTTTTACTGCGAATACACTGTAAACCCAGATATTGTGGCAAACTCAAATGTTTTGCGGAAATCCTTTTCCTCAAAAAAAAAAATGTGTGCCCCAGCTTATTAGCATTGTGTGGACGGCACTTAAAGAAAATAAGGCAAACATTTTGAAAAGTTATTTTTGCCATGTTTTTAAGTGCTGTGAACACAACATCATGAAGTTGGCTTACACATTTTTTTGAGGTAATCGGTTTCCATAAAGCAATTGAGTGCAACGCACTATCTGGGTTTACAGCGTAAGATTGTGACAGCCTGGTGGACCTCTGCCTCACAGGATGGCTCACGGTTCAGGCAAAGGTGCTGAGGGTGAGGGTGGCATACTGGCTGCTCGGAGGGCACAATCCACAGCTCCGGGGGGGGGGGATTTTAAAGATATTCTTTAAAAAGTACCCAAATGCAGATTCCGGAGATTCCGCTCAGCAATTTTAGCAGAGCTGTTGTACGTGCACAGGGTCGGGAATCATCCGATGCACCCGAGGGTCAGAGTTGAGGACGATGGTGGGCGGAAGGGGAGGTGCAGCTCTTTTTCCCCCAAAATGCCGTCTGGCACAGGGAGATACGGGGGCGGAGCGTCCAATTATGCGGAGGGGTTGTACAACGGCGTTTTAATCCACTGGTGTTACGGGCCTGATAAAAGGATTCTCTCTATCAGCCCGCATTTAATTCAGGGCCGTCATCAATCAGCCGCGCCTCCGCTGCCAGTCCGGGACGCGACTGCGTGAGTCTGTGTGCCTGTGCCTCTGGGGTGCTGCTCCGCACTGGGGGGCGGATTGCAGGTCCCACAGGGGGCCGTGGCCGGCCCGGAACACAGATGCTGTCGGAAATTAAAATGCGAGGAGGGGAATGACGTTCACTCAAACTCACGAGCAGGACCAAGGTTTTGCAGGAGAGCAAATGACAAAAAGGATGGAAAAAATATGAGTAAAAGAAATAACATTCTGTGACTTCTTTGGGGGCATCAGCTTGCAAACTGTGTATTTCAAACGCTGGGAGAACCTGGAAAGAAACACAGCTTTAGACAACCTAATGGTATTGTAAACATTTTTTTAAAAAAAGCACATTTTAATGAACACTCACAATGTGGGAGAAAATAATGATCTTGTTACAAACAGGTCTTTCACTGCACCATAATTTCTTTCTCCTCAGAGTCCAGATGCTTTTTTTCTTCTAGTAATCCTTTCAGGAAAAGATTGGGAAGCCCATCACACCATTATGACTTAGACTGGTTTATACGCAAAAACAAAGCAGCATAACATCTCATTTAAACACAGCTTCCAAATCTCATGTGTTTTATTTCGTGGAAGTGTGTGAATCTTGAGGCTATTACCATGCACCTCAGTTCATGAACACCATCATGTCTTCTATGTACAAATACAAACTAATGAGGGGAATTGTGGCTTCACAATTGTACACGACGGCTTTTTCTGCTTCAAAAACACTGAACCGATACCCCTCATTATGAGATATGGTACATATAATTCATCATAACAATAGCTATGCTTTAACTGTGAATGAATTTCAGGTATGTACAGTTCACTTGAAAACAGCATATGAACCCAAAGTTTCCAGATTATGATTCCATCAGCCGAAATAAGAATTTATAAACAGGATAATTAAATTATTAGCTTGGCATGCTGCCAGCTTGTGTTATGTCAAGAGGTAAAAATTTATTCAAAAATTCAGGTTTATGTAAATTTTTAAACAAAGACATATTTTGCCTTGATTTTGCTCTGAGGTTCACCATTTTATAAATGTAATCAGGCATTTCACGTGTGGTTTAAACTTCACGGTCTCAACCTTAATTTACGGGCTCAGTGCTGTAAAAAATTATTTGCATATTTCCAAATGATTGCCGATGGGTCATGCACAAATAATTCCAGATCTTCACAACAAATGTAGTTTAATAGATACAATGGGAACAAGAGAACAATTGAACACAAATCACATTTTCACCCCCATGAGAAATTACTATAGTTCCAAGCTAATTATCCAATAGTAAATGGATGGTGTTTTTGCTAACATAGTGTAGTATTGTACTATAATGATACTATAGTTATTCAAACTACAGCAATAAAGCTGTGTGGACTTTAGTAATATTAAGGTATTGTTGACTGTGGTAATACTATAGTTATAATTTGATGGCTATAGTACTACTCTAGTTATCCTATATAAACTATAGTAGTACTATAGTTGTGCCATTAATACTATTGTATTACTAAGAAATAACTCTAGGATATTTTCATAAGGGTATATCATTAATCATTTATGTTGTAACAAAAGTTAGCTTGACAGGAATTAAATGAGTTAAGTGACATGTAGTGCTGGATCTGTCACAGAAAACATTAGTATCAGAAGACCGAAGCTCACAACGGCAGTATCAGCTCAGACACAAGCACACAATCTCCCTCATCATCACAAACCATTCAGCATCATCCCATTTCAAGGAAAACTCAGCACCTGCAGTTAATTCCCAGCAACCTGTTCATGTCATACCCTGCTGCGTGTCGACACTTGTCAGCGCTGCCGATGAGGTCAGTCTGCTCCACAGAACAGGCAGCTGGTGCTAGCTCATTTCTGCTGTTCTGCTTTATTGGCCTCTGAGGCATTTTAATTAGCAATGCTAAAGTGCTAATGCTGTTCAGTTAAAAAAAAAATCACTCCTTACTTAATGCAGTATCTACCTGTAGCTGAAATGAGCTAGTTTTTGGGCTCTAGATACATTAAATGGTACAAATAATTGGATAAATTATAAACTACAGTGAGCACAGAAATCAAACAAGATGGTGGTAAAAGCAAACTCAAATATTTACCTCCAAACGAGCGCATGACATCAAATTTTTTTGTCAGATTTATAAAGTTTACAAGTGAATGTTTCATTGAGGGTAAATAATTAATGACCTAGGCCTCCCTCCCTTCTGCAAACAATCGGGTCTGATTGAGTCTCTCCGAGACATCTGTTACAGCCTGAAGAGGTCTTCAGCTTAATGACACTTAGCCAAATAGCACTTAAGTACTAGCTCAATATTTCAATAGGCAGTGAATGAGGTGAACGACTGAGGCTTCTTCAGTTGTGCAGTTTCGCAGTGCGTGTGGAGGAGTGGAGGTTGACGGTCTGTGATGCTCAGGTCGAGGGAGTTCGGAACTAGCCCAGGACCTGTCGGGTCCTGATTATTTTCTCTCCAGGTGGCTAAACTGACTTGACATTTGACTCCACGCACCTCTAGGCCAACGACCCCCCACCCTGGGGTCACACCTCCGTGCCCTCTGGTTCAATGCCCCTCCTCCTCACCGTTGCCACGGCGCCCCCTGCTTCCCTGGGTCAGAGCCCCTGTATCGAGTATGGAGGCAGTGGAGTGATCTGAACATAGACCTGTTAACGGGACGGTGGATGGCGGGGGGGGGAGGTATTCGCGATGCCTCAGCAGCTTGGATTGCAGTGCCTATACAATAACAATAAACCAACCTGCATGATTTTTCAAAAATAGAGGCAAAGCCACTGCACCCACTTGGCCAAACACGGCCAAAATGGAGCGTCCCCCCCATTGGCCAAAGTCTCGGTCCGATCCAGCTCATGCGAACTTGGTCTAGACCTTATGACGATATATACACATATGAAATATAAAAAGGATCGGTGAAAAACTGATGACGCTAGAGCGCAGACAAGTCAAAAGTTTACGCATGCAAGCACGCACGACAGACGACCACTAAAGACCCCAAGCATAGCATAAGCGCCTTGGGCCTTTTGGACAAGCGGGCTAATAATAATAAAAATTGACATTATTTTCTGTTCACATCTCAATATATTGACCTATAAAAGCTTTTTCCCACCTGAGGAATCCACAGCCCCCCCCAGTACACACAGCCCTGAATTTGCTTATGCTTTCAGGCTTGGCAACGCATTTTCCCTTTTCAGGTATAAGCTATAAAGCACGTATTGAAAACAGTAAGTGAGACAGAAACAACTGTTCCAGCTAACAGCAGAAATTCTGCAGATGTAAGGAGGAGGGAAGCCTCACGTGTGCGTGAACTGTTGTCATAACATGTTCAAATCCAGTCTCCCCGGCTGTCACAGACATAACCCAGAGACATAAGCAGTTTGTTATAAACAGATATTCCAGAGAAACAGCAGTGCTGCCAGATGCTTCGGCACATATCTCAAAGTGCCCCCAGATCTGCAATGGACAACCATAAAAATTTTCTAAACTGATATTCTTCCAAAAAATCTCATATTTGTTTAATTGCACAAGAACGTTTTTCCAATGAAACTGCCTCTGGATCAAAAAAAAAAATTAGATCCCATAGTTGGGGATGAAATCCCAACATTGGCGACCCTGGTAATACGCTTTTAGGACAGGCTATTATCACAGCTGGAATTCACGAGGGCCCATATAATGGGGGCCGCCTGTGGCTGAATGGGAGTTTGTTCACTGATCACCGATCAGGGACTGCAGCAACACTGCAATAAACCGTCATTACATGGAGGCAATGAAACCCAGATTAAACACAAGACTCGGAACAAATGGGCAACATCTTGCTTGTAAAAGAATGGGCGACCACACACTCCGAGAGGCAATTCAGTCCATTCAGTAAAGACATTAAGATCCCTTCAGCACAACACTTCTGGGGCAGATTTAACGACTCAGAATTGCTTTTGGGGAAGATGGACTTCCCAGGCAAAGAGGTAAAGGAAATAAGACTAATTAACCTGCTGGGTTTAATAGAACAATGCTACTGAAGAATCATCCATTCTCTTAAGCATTTCTGTTGGCGCATTTATGTCTCCAAGAGCCAGATGCGGGGTCAACCTTTCAAGCAGTTCTCCGTGATCAATGATCGCTATTCTGAGAGAGCCCAATGTCAATCGATAGCTTCTTGAGGGAATAGGGTTTGTTCCATTATTCCAAAACGGCAAACGCTGTCATGACTTCATATCTTACACCGGCCCGACATTTAAAGAGATCAAGGTTACAAGACCTCTGCGTCGATAAGGAGCGAGTTACGCCTAAACTGAAGGTTACTCTTAAACGGCTAGTCCACCCAAATGAACCGCAGTGCCACCTTGTTATATACTGACCTTCCGCTGTGTGCAACAGCTGTAACGTGCTAAACTTGTGGCATTAGAGATAATGACCATTTTCCCCACAGACTCCTCCCCATCTGCCAACCATTCCTTTGGGCTCAAAAACCGAAGTGGCAGAACTTACGGGTGGAAAAACACCATCAAAATAAGAACGATAGTAATTCCCTCTGTTTAACGATAATGGAAGTGCTGCACAGATGTGCTGCAGCATTTAATATATATTCATTTTTTTTAAAAGCCTTTTCCACACAATATAATTCCCACTCGTAATATTTCAGCCTAGGAAGAACCATTTAGGCGCAAACCACAACACATTTCCCTAATACCAGCCACGGAGGACTAAATTCTTTTGGTTTACTTACAGAAAGTGCAACCTGAATCAGAAAGGGAATTTGATCAATGTTCCCTCAGCTGTAATTCGAAATAAATTCATATAATACTTTTCTTCACGTTTCACCACCCCAGTAAAAAAGAAGAAAAACAAGAGAAGTCAGAGGTCTGGATAATAATGAATCAAAGTTCTTGGTCAGTGCAAGGGCAGTGGGAAGCAACACTATTGGTCAGCATGAGGGCGGTGGGGTCGTGCATGTACAGCGAGCAACTTCACAGCAGTGCGTATATCACGTATTTAACAAAGGGGGGAGTCGGCTGGCGAATCAGCTCCCATGCACTTCATTATAAGTGCGCAGATTTTGTGGACGGTAGCCTTTAAAGTCGTCAGGCCCAGATATCGGCCGATCACGATGGCAATTAATCTCTGTGGCTTCATCCCTGAGAAAACCGTGAAGACCGGCGGTCAGGGGGTGCATGGGAAGAGGTAGGGAGATGCTAGTCGGGGTTCCGTGGTGGGGAGACAAGTCTGTGGAGGGTGTGATAAGGGATTGGGGGGGGCAGGTTATTCACAGCCTGTGGGAGATTACAGGGCCTGCCTCTCGCTGATACTGTGGGTGGGGGTGGGGTGGGGGGGCACCCTCTCACCTCTTTGTTCCAGCCCATCTGCTAGCTCTCACAATGGCCCCTGGGGAAGGGGGGGGGGTTGCCAAGCACCTGTCAGAGGGGGGTGAGGGGGAGGGAATAACACCAGGAAACTGGGAAAGGGACACAGAGGGTAACAGAGAGACAGAGAGAGAGAGTCGATTGAGACCTTTGTGCTGCAAGTGTGCAACTTGATGAAGGCAGATTGAATGGTGTCAGAGCCGACAGGTCCTGTTAGTTTAGTAAGTATTGTTTTCACCCTCATCCCTCTATAAGGATAAGAGGGTAGGGATTTAACCCTGTAAAGCCTGAAACATGAAACAATAGCCAGAAAAAAAAGTAAATTTTTGAAGTTTACCAGAGTAACATCATCACACAAGAATAAAATTGGGGTCATTGAATCCATGAGAGCCTCAGTTTTCCAGTCACAACCAATTTATGAAATGCCAAGACTGTTTTTAGGACCCCAGTACACAGACATTTGAAATAAGACATTGATACTGCATGCAAATAACTGCAGGTTTTTGTGTTTTTTTTGCTGAAAACTGCAAGGGATTATCATAAAAAGAGCATGTCTGTAAGGGGGGACTCATGGGTATAGGTATCCCATTGTCGCTTTAGATGTCTTGAGGTCAGAGGTCAAAGGACCCTTGTGAAAATGACCATGACAGTTTTTCCTTTGTTAGAATTTAGCCTTAATTTGGAAGCCAGCATGACATAGGGGCTTCTAATGGATGCCTTAGGTCTTCTAGTTTCACAGGATATAATTTCCTTTGCGCAAGCTTAAAAATGTGCATCATAAATGCAGCAATGTCAGCGGAGATCGTTGGCGCTCATGCGGCTCTCATATGGTTAAATATCTGTAGTATCGCATTTGATACATACATTTTCAACTTGATTTTATCACAAAATAAACAACAAAATGTTGTGTATTTAGAAGTTGCTTCAATCCAGTAAATATATATAGTGATTAGTAAGTATTAGTGACAATATAAATATTATTGTCACCGTGTCAAAAAAAAAAAAAAAAAAATACTGCGGGTTGGTGAATGGTGTCAGCCATCCTTTAATTTGGATTCTTCAGACTTCTACCGTCTGCAGTGCATGGATAGTCCACCAGGGGCAGGTGACATGTATCAGATTGTGTACAACAGGTTTTCGGGGAAAGTATTGATCGTGTGGATAGCATAGAAGCCACAGAAATTTATGTATCAAATATGATACCAATGGCGTTACAGGGTTAAGTAAGAGGACGACTGCTGCTGAGTTAGAAATAAATAGACGGAGGAGAGGAGATAGAGGAGCAGAGGGAAAAGTGATTGAGGAGAAGAAAGAGAGAGCAGGCAGAGGCAAAGAGGGCAGAGAGGAGAGAGGAGGTAAGGAAAAGAGACAGGGAGGGCTCTGACTGTTCATTTCCAGAATGAATAATTATTTTTGCCAGTTGGACTCAACAGCACTTCAGCTATGATGAATAAAATACCTCTCCCGGCTCAAGCACGAGCACCCTGCATTAGCCTCAGAGTGCATCCACTGGAAAATCCACCCCGGAGAGTATTAGTAAGAAGCCCTTTTTCTTCTTCCTAGAGTCTGAGCGAGGATGTCCACCAGTCAATACCAGCAGTACCAGCAATTCACGGAGACAGGAAGTAAAAACTGGGGTTCCCGGCTCGCTGTCCACAATTGGCAATATTTTTAAATGAACCATTGGCGTTTATGTCATCATGACTGTTAATTTTTGCAGTGGTATGATTGATTTTTTTGAGTCACTTTGGCTTAAAGCATCAATGTATCACAGAAAAATGAAATGGAAATCCATCATGTGAGGATAATTAGTGCCACGGGTTATCGCACAGAGGCCCTCGTTTCTACAGCTATGCTGAGCAAAGCTCGAGACGAGTGCCTCCGGGCGGAGCCCAGTAGCACTGCTGTTATGCTGCATGTTTTTTACTCCTCTTTTTCTACCTCTTCTGCATCAAAGTTTGCCTTTAAACTCATCCCACAGCTTTGAGAAAACCCTGGCAAAATATATATCAAAACGAGCAGCTCGATCGGCATCACTATGGTAACAAAGTCTCAATTATTTGCAACCTAAATCTTGTAAGAAAATGCAAATAAAATTCTCATTCAAAGTGAATGAGGAGGCGTCAAAAAAGTACTTAAAACTAGTCCTTTTTGGCATCTCCTCATGTCGCCATACTTCACATCATGTAAGATTATGCAAACTGTAGCTAGCTTGCAAACTAATTACAATGAACTTGTGACTGTTTCGACTGAGCCAGCTAGTGTTAGCTGACATCAGTCTGTGGTAATAGCACGTAGCTACTGTGCTACTCAACAGTAGCTGACACAGAGAGGACATGTTGGCCACTTTTGTAACCTAACATGATTAGCAATTGTTTAATGAATAAAGCGTGATCACCTCCCAACTTTGATATTTACAATCATTGTTCTTGGAGTACCTATTGTTAACCATCCCTCAGGATGCAACTAATAATGCCACCTCTTCTATTTCAAATTTAATCGAGATAAATGAATAGGTTTCTGTTATACCCACTCAAATGTCAGCGCTGCATAAATACAGTACTGGGCATTCATGATCACACACTTAACAAAATGAAGATAAACCAGAAACCAAGTGCTATTCAAATATGCTTTTCATGTAATATTGGATCATATAGATAATTGAGCAAATAACAATAAATAGTAAAAACAAAATAATAATGTCTTTTTGAGAAAAAAAAAGTGAATATCTAGTGGGGCCTGCCTTTCCTTTGATTACTGCATTCATTCTTACAGGCATAGTTCTCACATTTGTTAAAAAATATTTCCTCACTTGCTAAACTATTTCATATAGTTTGAAGTTCATTCCAAAGAGATCCTTTCAATGACACAACAGATTTATGTATCTTGGTATTGAGCAAAACCCAGATTTTCTTAATAGGTTTAAGGTCCGAACTTTGAGCAGGCCAAGTCATAACTTTTATGTCACCAGATGATTCTTTCTGACTGAGATAATTCTTGCACAAATTAGAAGCGTGTTTAGGGTCATTATCTTGTGGAAAATAAAATCCCCGACTAATCCGTCCCTTACCAGATGGTAATGCATGCCTGACAAGGGTGCTGTGATACTTCCTTTTAATCCATGATTCTGTCTATTTTTATGAGATCACTGTTTTTTTTTTTCAAGCAGACTGATCTCCAAACCATAGTATTGCCACCTCCATGTTTTACTGAAGGGGTTAAACAGTCATTTTTTAAATGTTCTCAACCTTTACAGCATACGTAAGTTCTGTGTTTGGGTGAGAAAATTTCAAATTTTGATTCATCAGTCATTTTGTTCCCACTCTGTTGTTGTCCAATACTTGAAATTCTTGGAAAAACTCAAGTTTTTTTTTTTTTTTTTTTTTTGTTGTCCATTCTTGGCAGCAACACAGCCAATCAGACATTTTCACAGAGGTGTCTGGAAATAATAGATCTTGACACTTTGATCGCTATTAACATCATTAACATCATCGCAGAGTTGTCATGCAGTCAACCGCTGATTTTTTTGTCCTCGTCATACACAGATAACAAACATAGAGGCACTTCTGTTTTGCACCTCTATTGTCTATTGAGTTTTCAGTGAACTGGTCTCTTTGAAATGCTTGATAGTGTTTCTTATAGTTCCATGGCAGCATGTAATGTCTTCAGCATCATGTAAGGCCACAATGCAGCTATGAGCAAGCTCAAAGAGATCCTTCCATTGAGCCATCGCGTTTAATACTGTGACACTGCTCAAAGTTCATGTTACCATATATACTGGAACAACTGACTGTCAGAGGAAATTTTGGAGAATAATGTTGCCTCAAACCAGTTTAGCATCAATTATCATGGAATGTGCCTTCAAACATGCATTCAGGCTATGCAAGAGTCATAAATAAATAAATACAATTTGTGACACCTTTCAATTACTGTAAAAAATAAAGATATTTTCAGTATTTTTGTTTCACTGTAAACCCTTATGGTGTGGTGAACTCAAATGTTTTGTGGAAACTGATAACCTCAAAAAATTGTGTAGGCCAACTTTATTGCATTGTGCAGAAGAAAAAATGAGGTAGATCTATTTATTATATGTTTTAAGTGCTGTGAACTCAAGGTCATTAAGTTGGTATACTCAATTTTTTTTGAGTTCACCATAATTGTCAGGGTTTACAGTGAATATTTTTAGCTCAATATACAACGTGGGAATGATTTTTTTTTTTCCAAAAGGTCCAAAAAAACATGCTTAACCCTCAAATGAAGGTGAATGGGTACTGAATCCTGATTATATAGTCAAAAAGTGTACAGGACAGCACTCCTGAGCGGTCCTGAACATTTTTTGACTCAATGATCCCCCCCCTCCCCCATTGCGTAAAATAGAATTTTTCAATACATTTTCACCAAAAAATTATAGAGAATTAACATATTAGGACTCTCCTCAGACGAAAGTAGTGGTGTGTAATCATCACTGCACACAATTATACATACAGAATACAAAGCTGCCAACTCTCACTCATAGAGTGTGAGACACGCAGTAAGCCCTGATCACACCACATACTTTGCAACACCGCATTATTTTGGTTGTTCATTACATAATGAACCAAATTATTACATTTTCATCATAAAAAAGTGCAAAACCCGCATTTTGTAATAACCTCTGCAATATGCAATATGTATATGTATACACATATACATATGTAATGTATATGTATATGTAATAACTTGCAGCAAAGTTTATGACATATTGCGTTCAGGATGTTTATTACAAAATGCGGCATGATTACATAATGAGGTGAAAATGTCCAACGCCAATTCCGAAATAGTTGGGACGAAGTGTAAATTGTGAATAAATTCAAAATGCAATGACTTTCAGATCACATGATCCAATATGTTATTTACAATAGAACATTGATATGTATGAGTGCTTTATGTAAAGCACTGTATATCATTTGTAAATGGAGATTTGTTACATACTATTTGCGCTGCCTTACTGGTCAGCTATTTGTTTAATTTGTTCATCATTTAGCGCCCTCTGGTGGTATCTCTGTAGAAAAACATGATCTGATGCAATACCACTTGTTTGTGATGAAATAGACTAGTGCTTTCTAGAAGTTTCTGGCTTCTTCTTGCCTGGAGGGGGCCGGATCACCCAGGACTCCTGTAGATCTTTCCAGAATAATCCTGGTCTTTATAAATGCTGTGATTTTGCTCAGTTAAAGGGAGTTTTTGTTTTTGCATCAAAGTTACATAGTGGCATTAGAGTGTTATTATAAGATTACACAGTGGATTATTTATAGAAATTTTTGGACCTAATCAGCGAAGAATAAATTTGTTTAAGTTGTCATTGCTGGTTTTCTTTGTTGTGATTTTCAAGTCATAACAACATAGATAACATTTCAAATGTTGAAACTGAGACATTTTATATTTTTATATACAAAATGAGCTTCTTTCAAATTTTCTGGCTGCAACAGGTCTCAAAAAAGTTGGGACACAGGCAAAAAAGGGCTGAAAAAGCAATTCATGTATGAGAGAATCAGCTGAAAGAACATTTAGCAAGTAATTAAGTTAACTGGCATCAGGTGTGTAACATGATTGGCTATAAAAGGGATGTCTTAGAGAGGCTGAGTCTCTCAGAAGTAAAGATGGCCGGAGGGTCTCCAACCGTGAAGGCTTGTGTAAAAAAAATTGCGAAACACTTTAAAAACAATGTTCCTCGACGTCAAATTGCAAAGGCTTTGAAGGTCTCATGATCGACAGTGCATAACATCATCAAAAGATTCAGAGAAACTGGAAAAATCTCTGTGCATAAGGGACAAGGCCGAAGACCTTTACTGGATGCCCGTGATCTTCAAGCCCTTAGACGCCACTGTATCATTCACTGGCATGATTCTGTCATTGACATTATTAAATGGGTCCAGGAATACTTCAAGAAACCACTGTCTGTAAACATAGTCCACCGTGCCATCCACAGATGTCACCTAAAACTCTATCATGCAAAAAGGAAGCCATTGTTGAGCATGATCCAGAAGCGCCGCCATGTTCTGTGGGCCAAGGCTCATTTATAATGGACTGTAGCAAAGTGGCAAAGTGTCCTGTGGTCAGACGAGTCCAAATTTGACATTCTTGTTGGAAATCATGGGCGTCGTGTCCTCCGGGCTGTCCTCCTGTTATCAGCTTTCAGTTCAAAAGCCAGCATCTCTGATGATATGGGGATGCATTAGTGCATATGGTGTGGGACACATGTTTTAAAAAGCACCACGAATGCTTAAAGGTATATAAAGGTTTTAAAGCAACATATGCTCCCCTCCAGATGACATCTATTCCAAGGAAGGCCTTGTGTATTTCAGCAGGATAATGCAAAACCACATACTGCAGCTATTACCACAGCATGGCTTTGTCGTAGAAGAGTACGTGTGCTGAACTGGCCTGCATGCAGTCCTGATCTTTCACCGATTGATTTTCACCATATGCACTAATGCATCCCTGCACCATACCTTCCCTTTTGAAAACTATGTTGGCTATCCTTTCAAATTATGTCATTTGTAAGAAACAATTTAACTTGTTTTTTGTGATAGAATCTAGCTGGCTGATGAACCAGACTGTCTGAGCATTCTCTTTGATTCAGTGAACTAAGTTAAACTGAATTCCTCTCCGAGCTTGAATCATTTGCCCTCAGTGTCACAATTAGAGCATGGATGGGGACATTTAACAAGACAGCTGTAAGATGATAGGCTAGCAGTAGAATTGCGTCTCTGGGCTATTCAAATGAAGTGAATAGAGGATGTAAACATCTGACCTAGCTCAATTGATGGCTCTGGACAATGACGGCAAGGTACAATAGAGTATATCTTGCCTTTTACTTTTTTTAAAAGGCTTTTTACTTTTTTCCACTACCAGAGTGCCTTAGACTCCTTTTTTTCGTATTTTTGTTACATTCTTTGCCCCTTGCCTAAGAGCACCTGGTACTGTGATTTTGATTTTCTACCCAAGACGCGCTCCTTTTCCCGATTCATTCAGAGTATATCTTGCGTACTTATCTTAAGTGTGTTCACTGTCATAAAGATGTCATCACACAGTTTCTGCTCTGGAGGTAGAACAGAACAAATAAGTCAGGCTGCAGAACTTCTGCCCCCCAGTGTCAGACAGCGCAGAACGAAGCAGATGGAGGCTAACGTGAAAGCGGTAACAAAAAAAACAAATTCTCACCTTGTGCATGAGGAGGTAGAAAATTCAGCTGCAGAAGTGAGTGAGCCTGACTGCTTAAACAGACTGCCTTATTAGGCCATATGAAAACAATGTTGGTTAGCGTCCTCGCCTGTACTTGAGTTTTTAGTCACCGATGGCTGGACAGTCTCCTTCAGGATTTTCTGGTAGGCAGCAGAATTCATGGTTCTATCAATCATGATAAGTCACCCAGGTCCTGAAGCAGCAAAGCAGCATCAGAACATCGCATTACCGCCACTGTGTTTAACTGTTAGTATACTGCTCTTATTGTTGAATGCTCTGTTTGCTTCATGCCAGATGTAACAGGACCCATGTCTTCCAAAAAGTTCCACTTTCGACTCATCAATCCATAGAATATTATCCCAATAATTTGATTTAGGGGTCATCAATATGTTTCTTTGGCAAATGAGTAGTCGACTTGCAAAACCTGCAAAGTCAAGTTTTGAAAATAAATGAGTTATCTCCCTTAGCCTCTCTTTCAGGCACCTGCGCATGTCCCACTGATAGCTCCACTTTCAAAACCTACTAAATCATGTTATAAATTGTAACGGAAAAAGCAAAATTCTGTCAAAACCCGCCAAGTCAAGGGGGAAAACTCTGTCAAATTCTGCTAAGTCATCAGTCAATGTGGAAACGTGATTCTGTTTTCGTTCGCTAGAAGGAACCAATCACAGTCGAGCTTTTATAGCATGTTCAACTTTTGCTTTCTCTAACTAGTTCTAGTTTGTTGGTTTCGGCAGTTCAGAAAAGTGTGATGATAGTGATACCATAAAAGGGGGATTTAAACCCATGAGCTCATGTCTATGTTGTCATTATCATAGCAGCTATTCAACCACTGTGTTGTCTGTAGCATTGAGTTGCATGTAGAGTGGGTTCTGAGTCACCTATTGAGCAACGGGGCTGGTTTAAACACTGTCAAAACCTTCTAAATTTCCACTCCACTTTCAAAACCTGCTAAGTCAAAACTTTGCGTCGCAAAATCATAGTCATTTCTTAAAAAAAAATAATGAATTGCCTTGTATGTTTCAATTACTCAAGTTTTTTTGTCACGTTTCCTAATTGTCGATAATTACTTTCTCTGACCTACAGCTTCATTCGCCTGGATTCTTCAGCCTATCTGAAAACCCTCTTGAATCTGTTGATCTTTTTTTTTTGCTTTTTCTTTCTCTGTAAATTTCATCCCTTAGGAAAGGAAACCTTCAAAACAACAGAAAAGTGTGTGGTGGGATTTGGAATGACGTTCCCTTCACCGAGTGGTTACTTCTTCAAAAACAGATGGGCTTCCCCCTCCTGCCAGAATGGCAGCTTCTTCAGCGCAGATGCCAGTACTGAATGTCTAAAGGACAGGACACTGAAACTTTTGGGGGACTCCACTGTTTGTCAATGGCTAGAGTCACTCCGCAATAATCTGAAAGGTAATGCCAGTGCGCTGCTACAGGTGAACGTGACCATTTAGGTCGAGGGTTGTCGGCCACGGACCCAGTTTGCCCTGCATAATGAGGTTCCTCCGAATTTGGACACAGTGCTAAGCAGACATTCCAAGACACTTCCTATACTCGGTAGTAAAACAATATCTAAACCAATGAAAGCGATGTAGGAATGATTTAATGAGAAATACTGAATTTTAAACTTTCCGGCTGGAAATCCCATCCAAATATTTCAACAAGATGCAGGAGGGCAGATGTGACATCACTGAGCGCTCTTTCTTGAATGGTCTTGAATCAAAAATGAACATGGCAATTAACCACTGATCGAACATAAAAATGGGTCAGTGATAATGCATCACGTGTACAGTGCATAAATGTTACAATGCCAGAGAAAGGATCCTGTCTCCTTGTTTAGGCATGAGGCTGCAGTAGGCAGAAATGGTCCACAACTTCTTTTCTCCAGAATAAGAGTGTTTCAGCAGTACACAATAGTAATATTAATATATTTCCTCTTTTATCTTATGAGGGAATATACAACAGAACAAGATAAATGGATCTGCCAAGGACAGAACTAGCCTGCATTTCATATCATATGAAGTAGACCCACTTTTCCTATTCATTCCATTTTTACACAATTAAACATTGTAACCAAACCATATTTCACCTGGACAACTTGCCTATTAGGCTAAGTACAACCATAGCATGGATTTTAATTTCATATGAATTTTCTGAAGCTCCTGCTGCCGCAGTACGACGCGATGACCTTACTCTGAGGGGTCTTGGGAGACTTACCTCTCAGGTGAACATGGTGGTGTTTTCCCACCGAGCAATGAGTGATCGTGATTACTGGAAGTCATGATGCAAAACACAAAACGATTTTTATTTCCAGTAAAGTAGGGCACGTGGTATTAAGCTCGGCACTTTGCAGCGATGTCAAAATGTGTGGCAGTTGCACTCTTGAGTTAACAAGTGAGGAAATCCTTTGAAAGACGGAGGAAAAACTAGGCCAGGCAATTGAACAATGAGGTATGCCACAAATCTTGAAGATGATACCATGCATGAAGAGTAAAAATGATTGAAATAATCAGTATCAGAGACTAAATAAAAATGATTTGGTGACTAATCAGAAAATTGAGAGCACACGGGCTAATGGTAAACATGATTTACGGTGAAACTATACATTAAGGGGATACCAGGATTACCTAACTTAGCAAATCTCACTGTTCTGCTGTTTCAGATCTGAAGTATGTGATACCCTATGATACTTATTACTATGGTCGGGCTGTGGACTCCCAGAGGAACTTGACAGTTCAGTAGAAGAGACATGGTGATCCTTTCTTAACTGGCTACAACATGGTATAATGAACATGGTTGGCTACCTTGCCAGGGAACTTGACAGAGTGGAGGCTGGTGATGTTGTGGTCATTGGAGTGGGGCAGCACTTCAGGCCCTTCCCTCTGGAGATCTTCATCCATAGGCTGATCAACATACATAAGGCCATCCTGAGTCTCCAGGAATACAGCCCCCAGACCCTCATCCTTATAAAGCTGGAAAACACCAGGGAGTTCAGCTCAGAGATGACCCACCTGAGTGACTGGTTTGGTTATTTGCAGAACCTGGCTCAGAGGAAGGTATTCAAGGACTTGAAGGCGGTGCTAATAGATGCCTGGGACATGACGACAGCTGCAAACACCTTCGCTACTCACCCAAACCGCACGGTTGTTTTCAATGAGATATCTCTGGCTCTTTCATACCTCTGCCACGACACATAGATAATTCCTCTGCAAAAACTATGGTGCAGGGGTTTCTTAGGTATCGTGCAGGAGTTTTGAAACTATGGAGCAGGAGTTTCTAAACTATGCTGCGGGAGTTCTAAACTATGGTGCAGGAGCTTCTAAACTATGGTGCGGGAGTTTCTAAACTATGGTGCAGGAGCTTCAAAACTATGGTGCAGGGGTTTCTAAACTATGGTGCGGGAGTTTCTAAACTATGGTGCAGGAGCTTCTAAACTATGGTGCGGGAGTTTCTAAACTATGGTGCAGGAGCTTCTAAACTATGGTGCGGGAGTTTCTAAACTATGGTTCGGGAGTTTCTAAACTATGGTGCGGGAGTTTCTAAACTATGGTGCAGGAGTTTCTAAACCATAGTGCGGAAGTTTCTAAACTATGGTGCGGGAGTTTCTAAACTATGGTTCGGGAGTTTCTAAACTATGGTGCAGGAGCTTCTAAACTATGGTTCGGGAGTTTCTAAACTATGGTGCAGGAGTTTCTAAACCATGGTGCGGAAGTTTCTAAACTATGGTTCGGGAGTTTCTAAACTATGGTGCAGGAGTTTCTAAACCATGGTGCGGAAGTTTCTAAACTATGGTGCAGGAGCTTCTAAACTATGGTGCAGGAGTTTCTAAACTATGGTGCAGGAGCTTCTAAACTATGGTGTGGGAGTTTCTAAACTATGGTACGGGAGTTTCTAAACTATGGTGCAGGAGCTTCTAAACTATGGTAAGGGATTTTCTAAACTTTGTTGCAGGAGCTTCTAAACTATGGTGCGAGAGTTTCTAAACTATGGTGCGGGAGTTTCTAAACTATGGTGCGAGAGTTTCTAAACTATGGTGCAGGAGCTTCTAAACTATGGTTCGGGAGTTTCTAAACTATGGTGCAGGAGCTTCTAAACTATGGTGCAGGAGCTTCTAAACTATGGTGCGGAAGTTTCTAAACTATGGTGCAGGAGTTTCTAAACCATGGTGCGGAAGTTTCTAAACTATGATGGAGGAGTTTCTAAACTATGCTGCGGGAGTTCTAAACTATGGTGCAGGAGCTTCTAAACTATGGTGCGGGAGTTTCTAAACTATGGTGCAGGAGCTTCAAAACTATGGTGCAGGGGTTTCTAAACCATGGTGCGGGAGTTTCTAAACTATGGTGCAGGAGCTTCTAAACTATGGTGCGGGAGTTTCTAAACTATGGTGCAGGAGCTTCTAAACTATGGTGCGGGAGTTTCTAAACTATGGTGCGGGAGCTTCTAAACTATGGTGCGGGAGTTTCTAAACAATGGTGCAGGACTTTCTAAACTATGGTCCGGGAGTTTGTGAACTATGGTTCGGGAGTTTCTAAACTATGGTGCGGGAGTTTCTAAACTATGGTGCGAGAGTTTCTAAACTATGGTTCGGGAGTTTCTAAACTATGGTACGGGAGTTTCTAAACTATGGTGCGAGAGTTTCTAAATTATGGTGGAGGAGCTTCTAAACTATGGTGCAGGAGTTTCTAAACTATGGTGCGGGAGTTTCTAAACTATGCTGCAGGAGCTTCTAAACTATGGTGCGAGAGTTTCTAAACTATGGTACGGGAGTTTCTAAACTATGGTGCGGGAGCTTCTAAACTATGGTGCGGGAGTTTCTAAACTATGGTGCAGGGGTTTCTAAACTAAGGTGCAGGAGTTTCTAAACTATTGTCTGGGAGTTTGTGAACTATGGTTCGGGAGTTTCTAAACTATGGTGCGGGAGCTTCTAAACTATGGTGCGGGAGTTTCTAAACTATGGTGCAGGACTTTCTAAACTATGGTCCGGAAGTTTGTGAACTATGGTTCGGGAGTTTCTAAACTATGGTGCGGGAGTTTCTAAACTATCGTGCGGGGGTTTCTAAACTATGGTGCAGATGTTTCTAATCTATGGTGCGGGAGTTTCTAAACTATGGTGCTGGAGTTTCTAAACTATGTTGTGGGAGTTTCTAAACTATGGTGCCGGAGTTTCTTAATTATGCCGCAGGAGTTTCTAAATTATTGTGCCGGAGTTTCTTAACTATGGCGCAGGAGTTTCTAAATTATGGTGCGGGAGTTTCGAAACTATGGTGCAGGTGTTTCTAAACTATGGTGCAGGAGTTTTGAAATTATTGTAAATTGTATTGTAAATTTATTTATTGATGGGATAGCCCCTTGAGATGAATCATCTCGTTTTCAAGGGGGTCCCAACCAAAGATACATACAGGCAGGACATTGCAAGACAGCTCGTACAGTACAGACATTCCAAAACATTAGAGGAAACATCAAAGCACAGACATTGCGGAATATTATAAGAGAAGTACAGTATGGACATTGAGGAGAAAAAACAATGTGATACAAACATAAACAAAGCAATACAAAAACAATACAAAAAGCTCTCCCGGCCTAACCACTCCCTCGTCCCCACCCCCCTCCAAAAGATACAGGTATATGTATTGTATTTGTATGCAACAAATCAGAAACACAAATGCATTTTATGTAGAGTACACAAGCTTGTTAGCAGTACCTTTAAAATAAGTTATATCACAACACCAACTTGGATTTCACAGTCACAGCAAGACTACTAGCAGGAGCAGTGTGTTTGTAAATGAATAAAGAGAGATTTCTTAAAGAGATGAAAAGGAGAAATTGATCTAAGTGAAATGGTTAAATTATTCCAGTTAGAGGGGGCTTTATATTGAAAGGCATAACGTCCAAGTTCTTTATGTATTCTTGGAACAAAAAAAAGGGGGTTGTCTGTATGACGGAGACTATACTGTGAACTGTAGGGGGCGAGGTATTCTTTGAGATAAGGAGGATAATTAAGGTAAATACATTTAAAAATAAACAGTAACCAGTGAAATTGCCTTCTAGATTTATGGTGCAGGAGTTTCAAAACTATGGTGGCGGAGTTTCTAACTCCATGTCGATTTAGGTCTTCAAGCTCAGTCAGGGGCTTGTATTGCAGTTCACTGAAGGCATTAACCTCCTCAATACAGTCATTACGGGATTTTCTGCGACAAGCTGTTGGGAATATTAAAAGCCCTTCAGTAAGTTCACCTTATAGCGCATGATTACTCCAAATTGGTAAGCATTTACTTTTCCTTATTAGAAGCCAAGATAGGTGCAAGAAGGAATGTACACCAGTGTTGGAGAGGTGCTGACCACAGTGGAAATACATAATAGAAGGGCAGTCGCACGCTGAAAGCCATGATGTGATATTAGTGCATTAAAATAGAGCATATGGCACTGTGAGGTACTTGTCTTCACCATGGGCTATATTGCAAGCCAGCTATGCCTCAGCCTCCTGCATGTCCATCTTCCCTGACTGTCAGGGAAGGGTTACGGTTAGGGTTAGGGGTTAGGGGTTAGGGTTCAGATCTAAAATCTGTTCTGATAATGGAAAAATGTCTAAAGGACGTATAAATGCGGGACAGAGTCTCGATTTGCGGGACGCAGGATAAGAGACAGAAATGCTGTGGAAAGCGGGACGCCTGGTCATCGGTCATCAGAGACCCTTTTCATCATCGCGGTGGAAAACACCGGGCTGTAGAGAGCAGAGATGACCCACCTGAGTGACTGGTTTGGCTAATTGCAGAACCTGGCTCAGAAGAAGGTGTTCAGGGACCTGAAGGTGGTGCTAATAAATGCCTGGGACATGACCACAGCCACCAGCACCTTCACCTTTCACCCAAACAACATTCTTGTTTCCAATGGAATATCTCTAGCCCTTTCATACCTCTGCCATGATGTATAGAGGTGCATTCTGCAACCCCAGATCAGAAGCATTGGTACGGTATGTAAATTTAAAAGTAAGACTGAAAGAAATGATTTTTTTTTTTTCATTTTTAAGTGTTTGTGACGGACAAAACTGTGAATGAAGTTATGCGTGTTTCCATTTGCAAAGGCACAAAACTAGTGCCCATAATTTCTTGTCCTCATACTGCCTGCAATGAAAAACAAGTCAAAGAAAATTTTGAAACATTACTTTCTGTTTACTTTGACTTTTCCTTGCTGTCTCAACTTCTTTTTAGTTGGGGTTGTAAAACCACCCAACTTTCTTGATCAATTTCTGTGTTGTGTTGAAAGGACTCTCAGAATTGAATTACCGTTTACTTACAACTTCCCATTTTAAGATTTTAATTGGAATTCAAATCAATTACATGCATCACAGGTGATCGGTTTCTGAAAAATCACCAGAAAGTCAAAATGGATGAAGTAGTTACCTGATTACTCTACCTGGCAGCTCACTTTTGTATCACAACATGGGAAATATTTAGATTGACTGCACTGAATCCTGTGTAAATTTAACATATTTCTGGTGACTGCAACTGGAATCAACTAATCTCTTCTATGATGACTGAAATCATGGCTTTTTGTAGCTACAAATTAAAATACTGATACAAATGCATGCCAAGTTCAATGAGGAGTGATTGCACTCGAATGGCCACTGTTGGTGGTGGTCACTGACATTTTTGACTGTGCGACACTTTACCACGAATGAAAATGCATTCCCAGTCACATGCACAAACCATCCAATCAGAGATACCAGCAGCACTGCTTCACAGTGGGACACCATTTCCTTACTGCGAGCCCTTGCAGAAATAAATTTAATGTTCATACACATTGTAATATCCTTCAGTGGAATGCCCATACTAAGTGGTGGGGCGTTCACATGTGCTTGAAGAGATATCAGACAGTGATCAGGTCTTATGCATGTGGAATGAAGATATGAAGACCACAATGGAAAAATGAACAGTCACATTTCCAATTAAAAATTCAAAACGATCTCAGAAACAAAGCACTGAGAAAATTTTCAATAAATAAAAAATACATAAAATATTATAATAATATGTAAAATTATTTATTATAAATATTATAACAATATATAAAATATATAAAAATGCTAAATTTGGACTTGCTCAAAAAATGCTAAATTTGGATTTGGGTCGTTTTTCCTTTGTGGTCTTCATATGTATTAATGTAAACTGGCAAAATCAAATGCAGTGCACTGAAAATACAATATTTGTGTTCATGAAAAGAGTATCTAATAACAATGATAGCTGATTGTTTTAATAATGTTTGTTTTGATGATGATGATTTTTTTTAATGCAAAAAAAAGCAACACTCCTGAAAAAACTGCAGGGACATCAATTGCTTTTTCTTTGGAGCTAGCTATAGGTCTATACTTAGCCTGTTTAACATATGATCACAAATATATGTTTGTTTTCATTTTTTTTTTTAAGTGCACTTGAACACTAAACCCTACTCTGCCCAACAATCCTAAAATAGCCTCAGGTCTTTTACTGCTCTTACAACACCACACACACACACACACAAACACACACACACAAGCACATACAAGGGTGGGTGACCGCGTGATGTCACCCACAGGCAACACAGCCGTACACACATATTTGCACACATCCGGCGCGGACAAAAACATTATCATCATAACCTTTATTTTTCCAGGTAGTCACTTGAGATCATTGATCTTTTTTCAAACAAGATCTGGCCAAAATGGCAGCATCTTTAAAAAAAATTTAAGAAGGCTCTTCAGGGTATACTGAGGACAAAAGATGAATTTCATGAATGAGCACCACATTATATTATGAAACATCTACGTTCCCCCATTTCATTCTTAAAAATGTCCGGAATTTGAGATTTAAAATCAGATATGGTGATTGAATTCTGTAGTTTCAGAGTTTTTTTAAGTCCATTCCAGGCAGATGGAGTAGTGAACATAAAGGCCCTCTGTGTAAACTCTGGGCACTGTGGCATAGCCCAGAGAGCGTAAGCTGTAAGATGGGTTTGATGCCATGATGTAGCATGAACCAAGGTGAAAAGGGAGTAGACAGTGATAGGTTTATTAATGGAGGTGTACCCGTGCAGCAGCCTATGGGCAGCCAACGATGGCCGGTTTCATTTGGCCTACAGAGTGCAATGGTGGGTTAGTGGTCTATAACCGGTAATGAATCTTAACGCACAATGGTACACGGCATCTAACGTGAAGTGAGGAGGAACAATCATTCATATATAAAACATCACCATTATTTAATATTGGGAAAAAAAACCCTATGACACTACAGCCCAGACACTAACTGCTGTAATCCAACAGGCGTGTTCTCCTGGTCCTGATTAGTTCTGATTAGCTCCCAGCCCACTGCCTGAGGTCGTAATGGAGGCATCAATGAATCTGGAGCCTGGCCACCATTTTGTCATGAATTTATCTTTTTTCTTTACTCAAAAACACTTTTGGAGTGACCGAATGTATTTTTTTATTATATAGATATATTTTTATTATATATTATATATTTTTATTATATATTTTATATTATAAGCTTCTTCATGGGGTACTGAAAAGGTCACATTGTCATTATAGAGGAGAAATACAGGATGGCTGAGAATAATGAGTTTGTGTTTTATCATTATTTATTCTTCGCAATGGTCTTGTACCTATTTTTGCTGTTACAATTTCCATCATAATTGCATAAATGGCTCTCTCGCGCCCTCAGGGAGCCCGGGGGCATTTTTTCCTTTTTTTAGATCTTCATTGATCTGAGTCTGTGAGGGGGATTCATGGCGACTGTAATGCGCCCCGATGATATGGATACGTTACAAAAATAAGTGATTAATTTCCACCCAATCAGACCTTGACTCAGAGCAAGGTTAACCAGCTCACCGCGGAGGTGAAGTCTAAGTGGCTGTACAGTGATTAAAAGGCTATTTTTCGTGCGCAACTCTCAGCTTCCACAAACAAAGCAGCTGCTGCTTCAAGGGCTCTTTCAGGATGTTGGAGTCCTTCTGAAACACTCAATTTAATTGGTTGAGGAGGTGATAAGGAACTATTAGCAGCCAGAAGAACAATGACTCACTGTATACGCTTCGTGCAGCAGCATTTTCGATAACAAAACACATACATTTTCATGAAAGATAAGATCTTGGAATGAAATTCCATATTTATTACAACACAAGGTATTTTGACACGATACACAGTGCTCTAAGCTCCACGCAATTTTTAATCACTTCAGCGCCAGCAGTACATCTGTAGGAGAGCAAGCGTTTAAACACAGGAGAAACGCGACAACAGCTACCATTCCGATGATTTCTCATGAAAACTCCAGGTTTTCATCATCTGCTTGAGAACCTTCAGGAAGTCCAATAGAAAAGAGGAGGAATCAGAAACACCTTCCAAACATTTTTCTTGAATAAAAAACATGAGTTGTTAGAAATCCTTTGACACCTAAGGGTTTAAGTCTTCAGTAATATTAAGAGCAGGCCTGGTTTGTGCTTAACAGGCCTAACGACTGGTCCCCAATGACATTATTCCCTGTGGCCACCAATCCTCTCTGGACTGACTCCAGCTGCATCGAGACACTAAGATCAGAACACACCCGCCCAGACATAGACGCCCTGCCTGCATACCACCTTACTTTCCCTCATGCCCAACATAACACAAATCCACCCTGACATACGGTCATCTTTCTGGTTTAAATTACTCTGGTGTAAACTTCTGCATGTCTTCGGGCTACTACAGTGAGCATGAGTAACAGGTGCTCCAGCCAAGATGGCAAAAGGACTTCTAGAATGTTCCAGGAGGTTTAATTCTTTCTCTCTGGTTTCCACTTATAGTGCAGCGGTATTCCTGGCCTTTTTTATTACCAGGTATGACTAGGGGTCAGGGGATTTTTAGGATGGAGTTGTTTTAGGGTGTAAAACAGGACAAGGAAGAGAGGGGAGGAAAGACTTTAACCGAATACCCAGAAGCATCCACACATTTTTTTTTGGAAAGAGTCTAAACTACTTTAAGAAAACAGAGCTCAGTCCCTTCCTCCATGGTTATTGTGATCCAGTGAAGCGTCCACTTGAAATGGTTTATTTTTTGTGGCTTAGAGCTCCTGATTGCTGAGTGTAATGAGATACAGTTATGGCTGAGAAAAAGAGCAAATGGGAGCTAATTGAGCTTCTCTCTTTAAATGTGATCTCAGCGGGGTGTGAGGGGACCTTATACAGCCAGCACTTACTGGCAAACTGTGGCCATATGGCAGGTCCCTCTTCCACCGTCCTGCATTGGTTTCTGTGTTTGCAGCATCCCCCCCTCCCAAAAACCCTGAAGGGTCTGAATTCTGACCGGGAGATACTGACCCCCTGACCCCTTGGACTGTTGTTCCTTAAAGACGGTTCCTCTGCTCATGTCCTCCTCTTGCATATTTTGAGAACTGGGCTACAAAACTGATGACTCAAAAAAAGGGTTTCGGAGATCATGACCTTGATGTTGTTTTTAACGGTAAAGTCCAGGTGGTGCACAATGGGCAAGCTCTCTCAAGGGTCACTAATGCCACATATTATTTAAAGGGTATGTTAAGGTTGAAAAACGAATTACTGACTCGATCGTGGTAAGTACATCTGCTGCAGTGAACCACGTTTGATTGTGTCAGTCCGCCTAAACACAATCAAGCCAATAAAAGTAGAGCATACAGACAATATAGTACCTACATCATCAATGTCTGAGTGCTACCATTGGTTAGCATCTGGTGTGCAGGCAGGAAACAGGGATAGTGGTTATGGTGGGAAGTACTGTAAATTGACCTGTCTCCATTACCTACTCTCCTTACCTCTCTCTATGCTTTTACTCTGATAGGATCAACATTTCATTCTCCTCAACCCAGGACACACACGCCTTCTCACTATTAAAGGTGACCCTCTCTCAAGATGGCACGTGTAAAGCTACGGGCATAATAAATATGTATGACCACACTTGTAAAATATCTGGCGCATCCAACTTGCTTAAAGGACACAGTATGTTCTTATTTATTTTCCTTTGCTTCTTGCAGTATCATTAAAACATCTACAGAAAACACAAACTGCTGGGCTTGAAAGAACAGAAATGAAAGTTTGTCCTCAGGCAGATGACAACATTTCCTGTGGTAGATAAAGAAAAAGACAGCTGTGTATCACAATCTGCTGGGTTTTGCCAAAAGGGACCTTCAGAATTCTGCTCCATACAAAGGGCTGAAGGAGAGACATTCTGGCCAATAGGAATGCAGCATAGCCAAGCATTAAAAATAGTCCGCTGTTTGACCTGAAAAGCTGCACTCGTCAATGAGAGATCAAATAAAACAAGCTTGCATATATGAACACATCTGACAACAAAGGTCCCTCCATCATAAAGATATTTTTGTATTTTGACACATTTTACCTGCACATAACTTGAAGCAAGTCCAAAGCATCAGAATGGAAATGTTTATAAGGAAGAAAACCGAACACAGCAGTTAGTATGTTCAGAGTGAAACAAGAGCAGTCATAACAAAACTATAGAGAGCTACATGTTCACACAAGATAAAGAATTCACAGACGAGAGGGTATGTAGCGCAAAAACACTGATGTAAAAAAGCAATGAAGAAGAAGATAATATTTAAGGATATCATTCTAGAACCTCCAGAGTGAGAAGAATATAACGGACTGCAGGGATTGTGAGGGTGGCCGGGTGACATGGTGTTTGAGAGCCTGGAGATGAGCAGGAGAAAGCAGAGAGGAGGAAAAGAGAATGGAGGGGTGACAGAAGAGGGAGACAGATGCTGAGATGAAGCTCCACTGGCTACAGAGACAAAATCGACCCCCGGGGGCCAAGTGGCCTGGATGTGGAGCTCTTTATTGTCAGTGTCCTAAAATGCCTCTCGCACAAAGACTTACATACATGAGCACACACTCGCTAGCTCTGAAATATCAACTTACAAGCACTCACACGCTGCTGGAGCAACGGTAGTTAAGACTCAAGATGGAGAGAAATCGAAGCAAAAAGATGGAGAGTGAAGGAGACAGGATGACAGGTGGAGGCTTGGAATGGGAGAAACAGAAGCAGGAAATGTTCTGCTGCTGAGAAGAGCAGAGCCTGCATGTCACACATTTCACAATACCCTTCCTTACAGAGACAGAGCAGTTCTCTAACATGCATGTTGTTTTCCTTACCAAGGATGGTGACAGAAGCTACCACATCGTCCGCAGCTTTCAAACTCAACAGAAACAGACCACTAAAACAATATAAAAAGGATTTGATCCGCAGCCTGCGACAGAGGCTTCCATTTTGAGCGAAAGCGAGTGACTGATTGGGAAGTGGCTTTTTCTCCCTGTTGATTGGATGATGAAGCTTGCAGGGGACCCCTGTGCGCCAGGACCACTGGCTGACTCCCAGAGGTAGTTCACTGCACTGTGGAGAATTGCGACCAAAAATATGCTGCTCTGTAGCACAACTCAAAAATTGCAGACACTGAAAACAAACAGCAGGGTTACAACAAGGTCAAAGTCTCAGTTTGTTTTCAGTATTATTATCATCACTCGTTTATTCAATTTGAATGTCAGTATTTAACGCACAATTCTTTCTCTCATACTTGTGAATGGGCGATAAATGTGCGAAAGCAAATGTGCTGATAAAAATGGTAACACAATTGTATGATCGGGTCACTTGAACAGGCATGAATCAATGTACAGTAGTTGTCAACAGTTGCAAATTGTGTACTTTAAGTGACATAATTTGTACTTTAAGTACTTTATCATGTGTTACTGAAGGTTACTGGAGGGCTTTTATACCTCTGACGGCATGTCACTGAAAACCTTCGGTGGAAGAGGTTAATAAATTTAATTGGCAAAAATGCCTCTCACTTTGCATGATAGTAGTTTGCCATTGGCTGGACAGAAGTTATTGTCCTATGGAAATGACTTAGGCCCAAATAACTGCAGCCAGACCAGGACAAGGACGCGGGACAAACATATCCCATTCCACAGAATGTTCTTATGTAAGATGAAATTGGACTCAAATAAATAAAAAGACCTTCAAGCTGCTGTTGGATATTGCCCTCAACCATTTAACAGGAGTCTGTCCTGTCCTCAGGAAGCCCTTAGCACATTATACAGACGATTGAATGCTTAAATTCTACTTGTAAATAAGTCACTGAGCATGGGACATATTGTCACAGGAGATGGGTTTTGCACAATCTCTCCAACAGGGTCACATTAGGAAACCTTGCTGGTACGTTTGGTGAAGTAAACTATAAAAAATTTAGAGCTCATAAAAAATCTGGTAAGGGAAGCATATTGTTAACGGTGACTCAAGATGTACCGACAAACGATTAAGCCTTGAAGGGATTCTTAGGAGCCGAATGTGATTCTTCGCAATGCCACGTAAATCCAAGCATCTTATGCAGACTGTGGTATCTGTGGTTTGATCTGTGATTACAATTCAACTGCAGGTGCCTCCGAATGGAATGTCCATCTCAATATGTCTCCAGTAGCTTAGCACTAAAATAAAAGATTTGCTGAAGGAAGCTGAGGATGCACAAACATAGATCGGCAACAGACCACATTGCATGTTTAGTAGGGATTTAGACATTATGTCTTTTCATAAGAATAGGAAATGGTGATATGAATTTTAAACTCAGTAACTGATCAAGTAGTTGTTTGACAGTCCACATGAAGGATTTAGAAGTTATCAACATTGTGTCTAAGTGTTTCTGATTTGTAATTCATTTTAGTACAACAGATAAAGGGGTTAGGAGCTTAAAAAAGATGACCTTTCACGCTGCCATTTTTGCTCAGGATTTATTCAAAATCATCTTGCCTGCTGGCATTACTCACAATCATAGTGTACATACAAAAACAATCACACACAAATACGCTCTCTCACTCAGTCACGCACAAACAAGCATAATCACACAAGCAAATGCTCACAAATTCATTCATAGACACTACTGCTTATGGTGATCATTGATAAAAAGGGCAGTTTCTTGCAGCAGTCAAGTAATTGCTATCAGACTGACTGGAGATTGCATTTAGAGTTGTACAATGATTTTATCTTTCTAACAAAAATGGTATCATGCAGAGTGACTCAAAGATATGCACGATCATAATTTTCACATTTAGCCGAACTGAAGAAAACTGTGAAACAAGACCAGGAGTCAGAATATTTTGTCCGTTTTTGTGATTAATAGTCACCTCAAATTGACAGCCCACTCAAAGGACTCTTGGCGACAACAATTGCAATCAAACATTTGAAATATCTACCAATCAGTCTTTTTCATCACTGTGGAACAATTATGGACCAGTTTTCACATAGGATTGTTTTAATTCAGCCACACTGGAGGGTTTTGTAGCATGAGATGCCTGCTTAAGATTCCACTGCAGCATCTCAATCAAATTCAAGACAGGACTTTGACAAGACCACTCCAAAACCTTCATTTTATTTCTTTTGAGCCATTCAGAGGTGTCATTGCTTACAAGTTTTGGATCACTGTCCTGCTGCATAACCCAACTGTGCTTGACTTTAGGTCACCAACAGATGGCTGGACTTACTCCTTCAAGATTTTCTAATAGAAGGCAGAATACATGGTTCTGTCAATTATGGCCCAGGTCCTGATGCAGTAAAGCAGCCTGGGACCATCACACTACCACCACTGTGCTTGACTGTAGGTATGATTATCTTACTGTGAAATGCTGTGGTAGTTTTACACCAGATGTAGCAAGACCCATGTCTTTCAAAAAAGTTCCACTTTTGACTAGTCAGTCCACAGAATATTATCCCAAACGTCTTGGAAGTTATTGAGATTTTTCGTTTTTGTTCGGCAAATGTGAGTTGAGCCTCTGTGTTTTTTTTTTTTTTTGGTCAGCGGTAATTTTTGCCTTGCAGTTCATATTTATATATGGTCCCGTTCGTATTTATTGTATAATCATGAACACTGACTTTAACTAAGACAGGTGATCCCTGCTGTTCTTTAGATGTTAGTCCGGGTTTTTTTGTGACCACCTGGGTGAGTCGTCAATGCACTCTTAATTGAATTTTGGTTGGCCGACCACTCCTAGGAAGGTTCACCCCAAGTTTTTCCGATTTATATAGAATGGCTCTCACCATGTTTCACTGGAGTCCTGGAGCTTTAGAAATGGCCTCTCAACTCCTTCCAGACTGATTGACTTCAACGACTTCGTTTCTCATCGGTTCTTGAATTTTTTTTTAGATTGTAGTATCATGTGCTGCTTTTTGCCTTCTTCACATTGCCTGACAGGTTTTATTTAAGTGATGTTTAGATTTAATAGGGATGACAGTAATCATGCCGTGGTTTGTCTTGTGAAATTGATCCTAATAATCCATTAAATTTGTTTAATTGGTTGATTTATTAGCTAAGCGGATAATGAATTTTTCAAATAAGGGCAGGTAAGGTTGGGTAGGTTTTTTCTCTACTCGGGTTATCTTCATCTAATACTAAAATGAGTTTGATAATCGGAAAAAATTCAGCATGAAAAATATTCAAGAGGAAGAAATTGGGAAGGGGAAAATAATTTTTCACAGCACTGCAAATCTTCTACCAAGTGGAAATTTCATCAATGAACTCAAACATATTTAACGTGTGTCCTACATAGGAATGTCTATTAAGCAAACCATTTCAGAATAAAGATTTTGACTCGTAAATATTACATTTATTGTGCAAGATTCATTTCTGCTCTGTAATGGAACACAAATTAAAATGAAATTTGCGGATGCACCAATGAGCTGGCTGATGTGAAATCATTGAATGGATTATAGGTTGGAGCTGTATGATGGCATGCAGACCGTGGTAACAGGAGTCGAACAGTGTCCATGGGCTGCCCTCTGGAACATTCCCTATTATAACAATTTCACATGTGTGGGTGAACAAGGGACAGGTGGAGAACTGGTTATTAAGCCCGGCTTTGAGTGCCCTCTGTCGGTAGGGACATGGGAGAGAGGGAGGGGGGGAGAGAGAGATAGAGACAGAATGAGTAAATGCATGAAATAAAGATAAACAGATAAAGAAAGTCTGGTTTTGGAAGGAAGGGGAGAGAAGACTGGTACAGCTGTACTGGTTCAGAGTGCCCTCCGCCCTCCTCGTTAAGGCGATTTAGGTCAGCTCCCCAGAATGCCTCTCTCTCCAGGGCGGGACCACCCATCACGTCAGGGACGCAGGCAGGCTCTCCGAGCAACCGTCTGCTGGTCCAGACTGACTCAGGAACCCCCAGCGAATGTTCAGTGGACCATAACGAGAGACACACGCGTACCGAAGACAAGCTCCCATTTTGCCTCAGTCCCTCTCTCTCTTTCTCTCTCTCCCTCTCTCTGCCATTTCCTGCCTCTCCCTGTTCCACAGTATATTTCTCTCTCACCTGCTCTCTCCATTTCTTTCTATCCCTCAGTTTCCTCCTCTTCTCCTCCGTGAGGGAGGGGGGGGGAGAGGCTCGGCGTGACCGAAACTCTAAGCTGCCGTTAATGGACTGCGCCCAATCCCCACTGCAGGGGATCTCGTACCGAGTTGCGGAGGCATGTTGAGTCAGGCCTGCCGGTGAGGGGGGGGCTCTGCTATCTGGGGGCCAGCACCGAACCAGGGTCACCCCAAACTGCAGCGAGGAGGTTGAATTATTCATACAGCAAATGCAGCACTGAGTGCTTTAGCCATTGTGTGCTTCGGCTGTGCTGCACCTCGGGGGCGACTCTGCTCCTGTTCCACTCCATCGGCCTGCAGGCCCTCTTCACTGCAGACAAGTGGCAAACAGCTCCCTGCGTTCCACACCCACCCCACTCTACAGCCACTCAGACTGGGAGTCCCGAGCACTCGCACGCAGATACAGCTGCAGAAAGCTGCTCTCGTAAAGCAGCAAACTGAATACAGCATATCAGACTGCTTGTTACAATACAAGAGGAACTGGCACTGATTACACAAATGTGTCCACGTGCTCAAAGCAAGGTGTTCGCACACTAAACAAAAATCACTTCTCACACATGTATAATCACGTGTTCATGTACAGCTACACACAACACAAGGACACCGGTACACACATTTTTAGTCAAGCCACACTGAAAACGTTACGCATGCGTACATGCACGTAAACACAGACAACAGTGCACACTGTGGTGCACAGAGAGATTCGAAGCATACATGCAAATTTTTTGTCATTTTGGGGTGTGTTGGTCATGTCGATCACTAGATCTGAACCAATTGAACATGCATTGTTTTATTTATTATTTTTTTCTCTGAGACTAAAAAATTGCTCCAAAATTTCAATGTACATCCGCACACTGACTGTTGAGGTAATGATCACCATCTCCCCTGGTCCTTTAATTGACATGCAACCCCATATCATAAATGAATGGGGAGATTTGCTTGTTTTCACCACGCAGTCATCTTTATATGTTTCATTGAAATGACACCAGACAAAAGTTCCAGCATCATCGCCTTGGCCAATGCAGATTTGTGATTCATCACTTAATATCACTTTCATCTCATCATTCACACTCCATGAAAGCTTCAGCCCGCTCTAACCTTGCTTTCTCCGGTTTGAGTTTTAGTGCTGGTTTTTGTTCGGCTTTTCTGATTTCTGAAGTCCCATTTCATTCAGCTGATTTCTTGCAGTTCTGTCTCAAACATTGACTCTTGTTTCTGCCTATTTCTTTTTTATTGTTTTATTGTGCCTTTTCTACTTTCAAGACATATTGCTTTGCCTTTTTTTCCAAGACGCTTTGACATCCTCCGTGGTCACCCAGTATGTAGTCCTTTAATAATCTTGCCATTTTGTTTATACTTGCTCCAAATTTTAGACTCAGCTAACTGGGAACACCCAACATTGTTTGCTACTCTCCATGTTGAATTTCTTTCTTGGAACAGTCTTGTAATCCTTTCCATTTCTTCAAATTTTTTTTCATTGATTCCATATTTTTTTTCCTCGACTTGATTTTGAAAAAAAAAAATGCCCTCAATTAAAATTATATAAATTAATTTGTTTGAGGTATGTTTCATGAAGTCTGAATGTTAAGCTAATAAGCAAAAATTGTTTCGTGCCATATCTGCAATTTTTTTTTATTTGCTATGATGTAAAAAATCTGGAAAAAGCATCCTCTATGTTCTATAGTCATAATTTTTGCCAGAGGTTAAATGCAATGGAGGATGTCGAAGGGCTGTTGTGCTTGGTTCTTCGTAATGACGTTAGGTGGCTATTTATCTGGC
This sequence comes from Gymnothorax javanicus, assembly GCA_029692085.1. Taxonomy (NCBI): domain Eukaryota; kingdom Metazoa; phylum Chordata; class Actinopteri; order Anguilliformes; family Muraenidae; genus Gymnothorax; species Gymnothorax javanicus. The sequence continues at coordinate 80,415,159 of CM056203.1, read as the reverse complement.
CATTTATCCATTTTGGTCTAATTGTTTTAGCATCATAAGCAATCATATGCGTTCCCAGCTGGTGCCTAACTTGCTTGCATTTGACTGCTAATTTATGGCGAGTTGTCTTGCATCACTACCTTTATTCGTTACGTTATGATAATATAATCGTCTTGCCAGAAAGTACCTTTTTTGTTATGAAACCCCAAAATGTTTATTTCATGTTATTCAGGCTTACGAGAATGTTACTAAGCTTGTGGTTTTGGATATGTATTTACCTACTTGAATCACACCTTAATGTATACATTTTAGATTCCGCTGCTGTGAAAATCATTCTATTCCACCGTAATGTCGATCATGTTATATATTGTGTGGGGTTGTCCTGGGTCATGCAAATGACAATTTCCTTTGACCAATCAGTTGTCTGCAACGCATAGACCTCACATTATAGTATTGGCTCGACTCGCTTGGAACCTCAGTTGAAGTGGCACTAAAAAATGTACTTGGAACCTGGTCCTATCCACCATAAAAATGCATTAAAAACTGAGAAGAGTTGAGTGGAGTAGAGCCATATATCCTTGGTGGAATACCTGTGGTCTGAGGAAAAAATTTATTTCATGGACTATATTATTTATTTTCTTGCTTCACGTTTTACCTCTCGAAAGTGGATATACAACTTTAAGGTCCATGTTTCATTACATTTTCAAAATGGATGTGACAACATAAAGCCAGGCAAACAAAAATGTGCTTATAGGCATAATAACCTAAAAACAACTGTTGGCTCTCACAAGGTCAGGACTGGTGTTTTTATATGCAGAACTCGGCTGGCTCCTCTCCAAACGCACACTCCGCTCACAGTAACAGCCATTAACGCACACACAAAAACCCCTGTCCTTTGAAGATCAGCTGGCGTGTAAATCAAATGTCCCTGCTTTTTTACCCCAGCCGAACTGAGTGATTAAATGCCTCCATTGCAGAGAATAAGGCCATGAGGTATGCTCGTAATATCAGTGACCCCGAGGGTTCCTTTCGTGCATAACACACTCTCAGAGTTATTGCAAAAGACCTCGTACGGTGTAAGAGATGATTACTGCCGTCATTGCAAAGTCCATCATTTACGCTCGCTTGAGTCGTGCTATGCAATCATTGATATGCATCGTATAAAAAACCACAATGAGGGCAGATTTTCGGCCTTCAACTTTCCCACGAACACTGCAAAATTCAGAGGCAATTGTAAATATTGTATTAACTGAGGACAGATTGCATTTCATTCTGTGCAAACAGTCCGCTGAAAAGGCCTCGGAGTTACGTGGGTGAAGTTGACAGCCTCCCATATCTCTCAAGTAGCTTTGGACTCAGGAAATGCAATTACAGCACATTTAGGGGGCCAGAATATGGAATTGACCATCATATTTCACTGATATTTCACTGTTCAGGACAAGCATAAGAGAGGTAAAACATGTCATTGAAATTCTGCTGGTGGAGGTAACACAGCCAGAGGAGCGTGAATTTAGTAAATAAAACAAACAAACAAACAAACAAAAAAACATTCTGTCAGGAGTAGCACAGTGCACATTTGCCATGACTTTCATGGTATGTTGTAAAGCAGGGGTCACCAACTCTGTTCCTGGAGAGCTACCATCCTGTAGGTTTCTGCTCTATCTCCAATTCGGCACACCTGACTCAACTAATTAGCCGCTCAATTGCCCAACTTGTGATCTTGTTAAGTAGCTAATTAGTTGAATCAGGTGTGCTGAATAGGAGGTAGAGCAGAAACCTACAGGATGGTAGCTCTCCAGGAATGGACTTGATGACCCCTGTTGTAAAGCATCTGTTTTATATTCTATCTCTGGAGTTCTTCGCTTAAAAAAAAAAAAAAAAAAAAGCCGATGATAGAGTGGAATAAATGTTCTCACTGCCGTGCAACAAAAACTTAAAAATAGAAATTTACTTGAGCCCCTATGTGATATTAAAAATTTCAACACATTTGTGTAGCGCCTTCATTGGCATGAAATTAAGACAGCAATTAGACCCAACTGAAATAAATAGTACATGACCCAACGGCAGCTGAGGATTTAACAACAAAGGTACAGGCACAATGATGTGTAAATGAGTGCACAGACTCAGAAGCACGTCACATTGATACATGATGATGCTCACGTAGACGTATATGTTCACGCACTCAACTATACTCACACGAGCATGTGCAATTCTCCAATTAATATTGGCAGCCTTTTAGATATGCACAGGAAAATGATCTTCAGCACACCTCAGAACCTATACAAAAGACATTTTGCTGACCACAAAATAAGGTTTTTGCCATGGTCATCACAGATCTCTGAGCGAAACATTACGGAAAATCTGCGGTATGAGCGGAACAGGAGAGACCACAAACGTTAAGCTCGGAATCTGAAGGATCTGGTTAGAGTGAGTTTGGAGGAATGGACTCAGATCTCATGCCATGAGTTCACCAACCTCATCACGCATTACAGGAGAGGACTCACAGCTGTTAGCTCGACAAAGGGAGGCTGTACAAAGTCTCAAAGGCAGGGGAGCCAATAATTGGGCACACATATTTTTGAGAAAATATGATGTGAATTTAATGTTTCTTTAATTATGTTTCTTAAAGATTAGATTTTTGTGAGTATTTTGAATGAAAGATCATGAGGATTAACAAAAAAGACTTTTTTGCGTCTTGTTGTGCTCACGTGTACTAACAGGTGCCTTTCAGTCTATAGAGCACGGTAAATTGGCTCCAAATACTGGTTATTGGTCCCCTTGATTGGTTGTCATTGGTATCGGCCCTTTGGGAGGTGGTGATGAGCGAAAGAAAAACAGGAAAACAAATACGACGCACCATAACGCACAGGGAAAGTAACCTGTTTGCTCCTGAGCTACAGCATCGTTCCAACCAGTATCACCAGTCCAGCCCCACCTGTGTTCACTCTCCCAGCCCAGTCAGGAATAATATCATGGGAGGCCAGTCTCTCATTTGTCCTCTCCCCCACCGTCCCCCGATAAACATGCTAATGGCTGTGTCCTATCTGTTTCCGCTCGGCATTAACGCCACGACTGTCAAAGGCTATCCAGCCTCTTGAAAAGATGATGGCTCTTTGAAGTGGCCTCTCCTAGGAGCTACCATTTTCCACTTGACTAGAGCTCGGCACAAAGGGACCCACACATCCCCCCCCCCCACGCCCCCTCCAGAGCTCCCCGTTATAGCCTGGAGGAAGTTCAGGAACGAGGTGTGGTTAGGGAGGGAAGGGGGTGGAGTTCGTAAGGGAGGAGGGAGGGGTTACACCATCTCTCCTTTCCTGCTACATCCCGAGGTTCAGCTGTATTAGGGAATATCCACCACTTCAAATGATGCCAACAATTAAGCTCCAGTATGGTGATGCACCAAATGTACAGTCTCTTTGAACCAATTTTCGAATGCGTTGTCTGTTGTGCTGCAAACGGCATACGACTCAATACCTACAGTCAGATACGTGAAATACAACCCCAATTCCGAAATAGTTGGGACAAAGTATAAATTGTGAATAAAATCAAAACGCAATGACTTTCAAATCACACCAGCCAGTATTTTATTCACAATAGAACAGAGAAAACATAGCAAATGTTGAAACTGAAAAATTTTGCAATTTTATCCACAAAATGAGCTCATTTCAAATTTGATGGCTGCTACAGGTCTCAAAAAAGTTGGGACAGGGGCCTGTTTACCATGGTGTAGCATCCCCTTCTTTTTTAACACAAAGTGGAGGCGTCTGGGCATTGAGGAGACAAGTTTCTTGAGTTAAGGCATTGGAATTTGATCCCACTCTTGTTTAATACAGGCTTCCAGCTGCTGGAGAGTTTTGGGTCTCCTTTAACGGACTTTTTGTTTAATTATGCGCCAAATGTTCTCAATCGGTGAAAGATCAGGACTGCAGGCAGGCCTGTTCAGCACACAGACTTTTCTACTATGAAGCCATGCTGTTGTAATAGCTGCAGTATGTGGTTTTGCATTGTCCTGCTGAAATACACAAGGCCTTCCCTGGAATAGATGTCGTCTGGAGGGGAGCATATGTTGCTCTAATGCCTTTATATACCTTTCAGCATTCATGGTGCTTTTTAAAACATGCAAGTGTCCCACACCATATGCACTAATACATCCCCATACCATCAGAGATGCTGGCTTTTGAACTGAACACTGATAACAGGAGGCGTGGTCTTTCTCCTCTTTAGCCCGGAGGACACGACGCCCATGATTTCCAACAAGAATGTCAAATTTGGACTCGTCTGACCACAGGACACTTTGCCACTTTGCTACAGTCCATTATAAATGAGCCTTGGTCCACAGAACATGGCAGCGCTTCTGGATCATGCTCAACAATGGCTTCCTTTTTGCATGATATAGTTTTAGGTGGCATCTGTGGATGGCACGGCGGACTGTGTTTACAGCAGTGGTTTCTTGAAGTATTCCTGGGCCCATTTAGTAATGTCAATGACAGAATCATGCCGGTGAGTGATGCAGTGGCGTCTGAGGGCCTGAAGATCATGGGCATCCAGTAAAGGTCTTCGGCCTTGTCCCTTACACACAGAGATTTTTCCAGTTTCTCTGAATCTTGTGATGATATTAGGCACTGTCGATGAAGAGACCTTCAAAGCCTTTGCAATTTGACGTTGAGGAACATTGTTTTTAAAGTATTCCACAATTTTTTTACGCAAGCCTTCACAGGTTGGAGAGTCTCTGGCCATCTTTACTTCTGAGAGACTCAGCCTGTCTAAGACATCCCTTTTATAGCCAATCATGTTACACACCTGATGTCCGTTAACTTAATTACTTGCTAAATGTTCTTTCAGCTGATTCTCTATACATTAATTGCTTTTTCAGCCCTTTTTTGCCTGTGTCCCAACTCTTTTGAGACCTGTTGCAGTCAGAAAATTTGAAATAAGCTCATGTTGCGGATAAAAATGTAAAATGTCTCAGTTTCAACATTTGAGATGTTATCTGTGTTCTATTGTAAATATCATATTGGCTCATGTGATCTGAAAGTTATTGCATTTTGATTTTATTCACAATTTACTCTTAGTCCCAACTATTTTGGAATTTGGGTTGTACAACAGCTAGAATTATATTAACCCTTTCATGCATGGCGGTCACTACAGTGTACAGCTGTTTAAAAGTGTTTTTTCTCTATATATGCCTGCAATTTTGGGCACTGCTGCATATAGTCCACTCTAGTGGAAGCTATTGCATCATCCCATACAAAAAATCCCATTGGCAGGTCATCGCAATGGGAAAAAAGTAGTCATTTATAGAATAAAGATAGAAATTTTTTTTTTTCAAATCTTGTTTTACATCCCTAAGGATGTATAAAACCACTTAGTAAAAAAATCCTGACTGAGTTTATCATAATTCATGCATGAGAGGGTTAAAAAAAAAAAAAAAAGATAAAGGTAAGCTAGGAGCCAAGAGGGAAGAGTGAGAAGGCAATTGTGTTGTATAAATACACTGAGGAGGTGTATTAACTTTGGACTGTTTGATGTTTCACTCCCTTCAGTGGACCAAAAGGAAGATCACCCGCTCAAATTAAAATACAAATCCATTCCCAGAAAAGCTGGGACGCTGCACAAAATGTGGATAAAAAAAGAATGCAATGATTTGCGCGACTTTTAAACCCTGTATTCAGTCGAAAATGGTTCAAAGACAATATATCAAATGATGAAACTGAAAAATTGATTGCTTTTAGAGAAATATTTGCTCATTTTGAATTGAATTTTAAATGATTCCAGCAACATTTTTAAGGAAAGTTGGGACAAGGGCAATAAAGTATTGGAAAAGTTTTATAACGCTAAAAAATTCACCTGGTGGAACAGCTAATACAGCTAATTGATTCATTTGCAATAGGTCAGTGACATGAATGCCTATGAAAAGAGTCGGCTGTTAAATCTTACAGTATCTGATAGGATTCCCTCCCCTCCTCCCTTTCTCCTCTGATTTCTGTGAACTGCTAAGGCAAGGAGGCCAGTTTTAGCAGGCGTATTATGATGGCTATACTACAGATTTTACACCTGATGGTGCTGTTGTGCACCTGACAATGCAATGAACACACAAGTCACTGTATAGTTCATATTCTGAACACCTGTAGCTGCAAGAAGAGGTCAGGCCCCTCTTGCCCCTAGAACTACCTGAATGAGGGTTCTGTGAGATCCTGCATTATTTTGCTAGAAGTTAAGATAGGCTGTGATCATACAACTTCATTTCCAGAAGAACTGGAACGATGCATAAAATGTAAATAAAAACTGCAAGCATCAATTTGCAAATCCTTTTTCACTTGAATTCAGTTGAAAAAAAAAGCACAGAGACAAAATAAGCAATATTTTAACTCATCCACTTCATTGATATTGAAAATAATACCCATTGCACCAAGTTCCAATGATGTTCGGACAAGTGCCTGTTCAACACCGCAACATCACCTCTCCTTTCCATAACACTGAGCAGCCATTTTGAAATCAATTGCTCTTTTGAATGCAGAGTCTGTTCCCATTCTTGCCCGAGACAGAGCTTCAGTAGGTTGACAATCTGAAGTCACTATTGGCATATTTTGCGCTTCATAATCTGTCGTGTTCTCAGTGTGAGACAGGTCTGGACTGCAGACAGTGCCCGCACTCTTTCACTAAGAAGCCATGGTGTTGCTGTAAGTGCCGAGTGAGGCTTGGTGTTATCCTGCGGGAACGAGCAGCACATCCCAGGAAAAGATGACATCCGCAGAGCGCACGTTGTTCCAAAATGCACATGTACCCTTATTGTGTCAATTTTACCTTCGTAGATGCGCAAATTAATCTCCCTGTGGAGTCTGAGTGCCAAAGACTTCCTGTCAAGACTTCATCATTGCATTTCATCTTTTAATCTGCACAATCTGTAATCTATAATAAATTACATTTACTTCATTCCATTTTCTTGACTGATTGAAAATATTATGATTGCTTTTGTTGCCGTGTCAAAGCAGCATATTATTATTTAAAAGAAAAATCAATTATATTTTTGCATACTGCTGCAATGCACTTCCTTGCTCAAATACAGCTCCGTTAAGGCCTGTTGTGCACAGGAAAGCCATAAAGCCAGTTATTTATCATGGCCACAATCTTCCAGAGTGGTACTAGAGGGGCTTATCATTCTGAACTTCATGTGTGTGGTGAGACAGCACTGGCTGTGTTTCACTGCATGTTTTATTTACACTTATCAGATAGCTTAGACAGAGGGAAAGGTGCTCGTACCTTAATGTCCTCTCTAGGTGTGGCCTTCATTACAAGCCGGAGCCCATGTCCTCCACAGCACAGTATAAAATGTCACCATTGCGTAATTGGATCCCCTGGGACCAGGGGTGTCAGAATCATTTCTAGCGAGCGCCAGATTTTCAGACATTGTGTTTCAAAAGGAAGCTATGGCCTCGCTCTTTCAGTAAGGGTCAGAAACAGAGGCGCCAGTCGCGAATATTGTTGAAAGAGTTTAAATTTTGCAGTATCATCAGGAAAACTGGGCAGAGAGAAGTTGTGCTTTAAATACAGCTTTTCAGCAAGATCTTTAATTAATCCCCATTTACCCTTCATTATCAATCTGGCTCAGCTGCTGGTAAGAGAGGTCAGTATATTAGCTTGAGTTAGTTTAGTTTTCGCTTACCTTACTGCTATAATAAGGAATTAAGTGTAACCACTGTAGGTCCTGCTTTCGTAAGCAATCGGTTTTTTTCAACTGAGTAATTCTATCCAGCTGTCCTCTAAGCAGGTTCATTTGGCATGGCTCAACAGTTGAACAACACAAACACTGAAGCAGATAAATTTGATTGCATGCAATTAATTTGCTTGACAATGGACTCCACCTGGATAAAAAAAAATGAAAAATGTTAATTTTTATGTTTATACAATTTATTTTACTTAATGTGATTTATCACCAGGGATGCATGCAAGTGGAGGATCCCCCATTCTGGTTTAGAGTATACGCTCAATAAGGAACACCTCACCCACATTGGCATGCATTGCCAGCTTGACCTTTTTGCCTCACCTCTGCTTTACTTTTCGCCTCACATCTTTAAACCGCTAACTACATTAAAGTGTGGCTGTCAGGGGACCAACTGATGTGGCGGTAATGCAAGCTAGGTGCATGTTCATTGCCAGACAAAACTGCCAGTTTGTACTGGTTTTAAAGGGAATGATTATGGCTAATCAGATTGACCTTAATGGAGCCAAACCCCCACCTCACCCATAGGAAATTAATTTGTCGACATCCAATCCTTTTAAAACATCGCCACAGTTGTGCCATCGCTTCCTGTGACAAAATTACCAGAATCGTGTTAGACACGCCTAGCTTTGATCCGTAATATCGTTAGCACTCACGTTTGCCGACTGCATTTAGGTCGTCATGTTAGGGCTCGTGATGCCAAAGCGCACGCCTATCTCATGGCCGACTAGAGCCTACTTTCAGTTTCAATTCTGCCTGCACTAAACCACTTCCATCCCCAAAACATCCTCCACAAGCCATCATTAAATTTCTATATTATGCTGCCAAACTCAAAATATGGTGATTGGCACCACTTGACATGTCAAATATTGTTTACTTATCTTTAGAAAAAGTGCAAAACATATTGCAGAACATGATTCAAGTTACCCACAAAAGAAAGTACACCAATGTCATTCTTAAAAAAATGGTTGATGAATTAGCAACATGCTGTTGCTAATTTGGACCTAGAGAGTGTCTGGGAGATATTTTTCTGTATGTGATAATTCCCTTCGCTGCCAGAGACAAAGCGCGTCTTTAACAACTGTCGATTGTTCCAGAGTTCATTCCCTGTCACAGGAAAGCAGATAATCTCATTTCAATTGACAATGGGAACGCCGAACTGCTCATTTTGCAAATTGGCGCTGAGGGCGTAGCAGTGTCTCTCGGAGGTGACAGCCGCAAGCAGATGGGCTTCTCCGGAGTGCGGTAAGCGAGCTCCGTGCGGTAACGGTGACGGCAGGATCTAGCGGGACGAACGGGGGGATGGGAGAGAATTCCAGGTGGCCACAGCCCCTCCCGGCCAGCTGGACGAACAGCAGCCATCTGACACTTGGAGGCACTTTCAACTGGTGCTTTGCATTTCAATGCAACCTCAAATGTTATCCAATTGTGGATCGGGTCAATTATGCTGTAGCCAGATTTTATTTGTTTTCGAAAAGGATATGCTAATAATTTTTAGTCTCATCATTTGCTGCTCACTGTTTCTTTCATAAATGATAGTGGTTGGTCTTTTGACGATGCATTTTTTGTAGGTAAATTGAAATGTTAAGCAAACAGTGGCTCCAAAATGCATGAGACTTAAGGGTAAAATGGAGCTGGAAAAATGGAGACAGAAGAGGAATTTAACCCTTAGAGAACTAAATACAAATAGTGTTGCTCCATGATGTAAGATATCAAATTCAAAGCTGTTGGAAACCTATCATGTGGCAACTAGTCCCACATGATAGGTTTTCAACGGCACAAGATAATGTAATTTATAATTTTTTGAAAATTTATTTCAGCGCTCTAAGGGTTGAAAAGTAAAACTTTTCTGGGAATCCAGTCGTCCACATAAAATATGCTTTCGCAATTACAATGCCGACAAATGTGGTAAATATAGATTGAACATCAAATGGTGGGCATCAGCCTCCATATCACACAAACTCTTCGCCAATTACATCTGACGCCGAGAAGTCCTGCTTCTTCTCAAAGGTGGGTTTTGAATAAATCCACCTAGAAACCATCTCCCTCCTCCGAGAGCCCTTGCGTCCCCATTACGGACTATCTGTTCATAGTGACATACTGGCCGCAGTCAACAGGAACAGGAAACCGCAGCTTCGGACCCCCCCCATACAAAAAGTATGGTCTTTGTGTTCTCGATGGATTGTGGGGACTTGCGTAATGTAGGCCACATACACCATTCAGTTGAGGTACTGCAAAACCGCAAACTTCAGATCATACTAGGTTGAAGAAGCTAAATAGATTTTTAGTAATAGAACAAGTGTGATTAATATGAGTACCTCTGTAGGGTAAGGAATATTCAATGGCAGGTCATTGCACAGGGAGAAAAATTTTTGAAAAATGTGCTTGATATGACTAGAATACTAACACCAACCATTTAACCAAGCAATTTGTTTTATTTAATAACAATAAATTACAGTGCAATAAAATCCAACAACGACACAACTTTGACACCGTGCATTATCATGCAGGCCACTGAGCATCGTTTTAACGAGCTAACCCAATGCCTACGCAGATGATCAATCAAAAGCATTCACAGCTCACTTTACACAGACAAGACTTGTCTGATTCTAATGACAGTAAATTATTGAAGTGCAGCTGGTACCATTTCTTGAGCACAAGGGATGCATGAGAATACTCAGATGTCTCTGAACAAAAAAGAAAAAAAAAGAAACTTCAGAAATCCAAGTGTAAGTAAATAATTCAATCGAAGGAAAATTATTTTTTAGATCGTCTTTTAGATAGTCTACTTCAGGGCTGCCCAATCCTGTTCCTGGAGAGCAGCGGTTCTATCCTGTAGGTTTTCACAAACATAATAATTTGGCTTGACTGCATCTACTCATTAGCAGCTCAACAACATCTCAAGCTGCTGAATGAGGTGTGCTTAGTTAGAGCTGTAGTGAACACCCTCAGGTTAGCAGATCTCAAAAAGCACAATTGGGAAGCCCTGAACTACACAATCGTTAAGTCTCGTAACCTGATAACACTAACACTCACAGACGAATACACTAACATTTTCAGTCAACCCATCCACTGGCAACGGTTGACTTGCGAGCTTATTAGAGCAAGGCTGGTCGGAAACAGTGACGTCCTTCGATAATGCTCGAGTTCATTTTGCTATCGGGTATTGCCGACGGACTTTCACTGGTTTATCAACGCCCTCTAGTGTTAACAAATCAGAAATCACAGCACTCACTCGTTTTTATGAGAACGTTGGAATTGGTGGAGGTGTTTCGGCATTCGCAAGAAGGAGGTGGAAAACACTGCGCATGTTCTACAATTTTGACTCCACACATGTAAGAGCTGCGTATTTATTCAAAAATGTTAGCAAACAATGACTTGGGAGAAGGCTATATTATTCTGATCATTTTGAAAGGAAACACTGCCCACAAATAACGGAGAGAGTACGGAAAAAAGATTAAATTGTGGAAAACTTCCCAAGCATGCACAGTAGGCCACCTCCTTCCTGTAAATGCCAAAAAAACTGCTACAATTGGAATTGAGGGTCCCATAGAAGGTCATGTCCCCCACCTACTTGCACCAAGTTATTATTCCGAAAAGGAAGTTTATATATTTTTTTGGCAAAAAAAAAAAAAATCCAAAATATCCATAATTTATTGGTCATTCGCTGCCGGTCCTTCTTTGGCCGCAGAGGAACAGGCTGGGGAGTGGCCATCCCCTCTATGATATGGAGCTTAGCTCTGATTGGCCAGCGAAAGGAGCTACCGCCCCCTTACTCCATTTGTCCCTGATTAACAACTTCTAAATCAAAATCCCCAGGCTAGACTAGCAACAGTCTTTAAATGCACAAGAGCTGATTTAGCATTGTACTACAATGGAGAATGGAAAGATGATGTGTGCAGACTTAGCAGCTTTGACGATGGTAGGTACATACACAACCAAACACCACATGCAATTGCTGTACAAGCTTAACCACACCTGGAATTCAGTTTAAATATTAACAGACATTGAAAGTACCCAGCTGGCTGCAGACTCCAGGTGCACAGTTTCTTCACAGACACAGAAAATAGAGCCATCCTTCAGTAATAACTTTTCAGTGAATCCAGCATTGTACCGCGACTTAATCAAAAAACAGTCCAGTGTAAAATGACAAGCACATGTAAGCAGTCATTGACAAAATTAAGCTGGAACATTGTTCACACACATAAATGAGACATTAGCGCTATGAAGGACTTGCAGTTAAATTTTCCAAGTCAGCCTTCTCCGGGCCATTCAGTGCTGATTACCTGGAAAAAATATTTCCCATAATATAGGTCCTTTAAAGAAGCGCTGCCCAGCCCTGCTCCAGTAGTTCTACCACCCTGTCAGTTTTCACTACAACCCAAACAAAGAAAGCACACCACATTCAAAAGCAAAAAGATCTTCTTGAGCTGATAATAAATATTATCAGAACAGCTGTGCTGTAATTAAAACTTTTGGGCAGTAGATCTCAAGGAAAATGGCAGGACAGCTCGCTGTGAAAGTAAATCACAAGGAAAATAACTATATCTGAAAATGGCTCCAGATTTTTAAGCAGAAATATCCATTTACAGTAAAATTAAATTTTGTTTTTCCAACACATTTCTAAATTTGAAGCGCATGGATTTCAACATATCGAACATTCTAATTCCATAAAGTCTCAGAACGAAACATATATAATTTATATATATATAAAAATGTAAATAGACCTAAGAAAGTAGACAATAACATCACAGGGCAAGCATAAGAAAGGTCTTCTTTTTTTTTCCACAATCTAAGTAGACTTTTCGTTGGAGCTGCAAATGTAAGTGTTCCAACAGTGGTGCTCCAACAAGGAATTAAACCTACGGACACCAGTACTCCCAGAGTTCAGTGCCCCAACCCCTGCATGCCAGCCCATGGTGTGTAGAGACCATGGAACATACCGGACATCACAAAGGGCATTTGGTGTTGCAGAAGTCCCCGGACTGGAATAAATGATACACATTGACCAGGGGGAACATGGTTAGCGCTCCAACCATGGACCCCATCTGCACAGCAGCTCCACACCAGACCAGCGCGCTGTGGCTCTCGTCTCGCAGAATCACCCCGACCATCACCTTCACGTAGGACAGCGTCCCAGTAAAGAAGATCCAGGCCAAGACCTAAGGGCCGAGGAGAACGGACATTTGAGGTTAAGACAAAGTCATATTACTTCATCCCCTCCACAAAAAAAATCTGCTCTGTAGTCTTTTTTTTCCCCCATTTGCTTTTTTTTTTTCCTGCTTGCTAATTCCCAGCCGTCAACAGCACGCAGTACTTGTTCATTACTTAAGGCGAATAATGCTCTTTACAGACTGTGCCTCGTCTGGTGTGTTGTGTTACTGAGTCAGTGACCTAATTCTACGGTCTTACTGCACGTCGCTTTGGATAAAAGTGTCTGCTAAATAAATGTAATGTAAATAACTCATCTAATTTGTATCATTAACTCATTTCCTTACTCTTGTAGTGAATTATTATTAGCCGGCATGGATAACAGGCAGTGAGCAGCAATAAGTTGTGTTCAGATTACAAATAATCACCATTACTACACCATTACTCCAAACCTTTTATGAATGTTGCAAAAATCCCATTCAAAAACACAAGGTACCAGTGCCCCGTCGCCGAAAAAAAATGGTCCAACTTATCATCTCCGATAAAGTTAGAATAAACCACAGCTAGCAGTGGGGAATGGTTTACTCATCAACACAATGGACCGTCACACATTGCTGTGTCTGTTCACGATTTTTCTGCTGTTCAGATCTTTCTGTGAAGCACGTCCCCAAGACTCTAACCCAGTGAAATGTTTTTCAGTTCCCAGAAATCCGAATGTTGAAAGTTAAAAGAAAGAAAGATAGGTCTAAGAATACCGCTTCTGGAAACTGCAGAAACAATGGAGAAGTGAGAATCAGCTGAGGGAGATGTGTTTCAAGGGAACTGCATCCAAGCCTTATACAAGCATATTTTTCAAGTAAAGTCTTCAGTCATTATGATCACACCTCGTGCAACATGAAAGATGTTTGTAACTTGTTTAAGACGTCCAGGTCACTCCAGGTCTTGCCAATGCTGAATGGCTCAACTTTTTCACTGGAGGTCAAACAAGGCTCTCATGCAAGGGGTGCTTAAGATTCCAACCACAGCTCTGAGATTGCCATCATGTGACTGCACCTCCTGCCCCGGCAGCCAAAAAAAGGCAATGGGCGGAGCAGCTTCATGCTGTCAATCTCAGGCTGAAAAAGCTCTTGGATTGGGAGGCGATAATCCGTGGAATTCAGTCATCTCTGGCGTGACCCATGTGGGGTTTGTGCAGAGGAAAGGGGTGGGGTTTGGGCAGAGGAGAGGGGTGGGGTTTGGGCAGAGGAGAGGGGCGGGGTTTGGGCAGAGGAGAGGGGCGGGGTTTGAGCAGAGGAGAGGGGCGGGGTTCACTCACAATGATTGCGCTACCGGCCGCAGTACCCTGGAGGAGAGGGCAGGGGCTCAGGGCTGCCATTGCCATGTTATAGGCTCCGAAACCTGTCCCCACCAGTGACAGCACACCTAGAAAAACCAGTGACCTGCAGCACAGAACAAAAGGCACGGTGACGCTCGTATTTCATGTGAGAGAGGCCTAAGCAGTGATGTACGGCTCAATGTTTTATCCTGCCAGTTAGCTAAACCTGTATTCTCATTTGCTCAATAATACTTAAAAACTCAAACAGCAAATAGGTTCCAACTGCCAAACTTAAAAAAATAGCAACATTTAAATCAATCACACTGATGTTACCACTCTCACTGAACACTCAGCTGTTAGGACGGTTAATGAAATTTTATTTTTCAGAGTGGCTCCGCTGTCCGAAACTTTTTTTTTTTTTGCCACACCTGACCGAGACATGGACTCTGTACTAAATGCCACAGAATGGACCATAAAATCATCAAAATGAGTGGGTTGTCTTTAACTTCTTGTCCACAATATACAAGAGGACAGATCACTTTAATTTGATCTGAAGAGGAAGTAAGCTTTTATTTAATAATTTACCAGAAAAGGCATCTTAAGTGGCCCCTAAGAATAGCACTAAATGTGGTAATTAAACCACTCAGTATCCAGTCTTGCATCCAGCATGGAATTAAACACTCTGAGGGTCTCTGCCAAACAAATTAGCATATCTCTATGTGCATTTAAAGTACTGAATTTGAAAAGACCGAAACGGCAAAATTCAAACAAAAAAACTTCCTTAATTTCACAAAAAGTTTTTACGCCAACGAGGTGATTTTCGCTTTGTTCAATAAAGGGATCATATGCTAAATGGGAGATGGAAAGAACTTCGATACATAAGTTCTGACGAAACTAAAATTTACCTGAGTGATCAGCTGTTTCTGGTTGTCAACCCCTTCTTCTACTCTGTTTATAACAGCCATGTGTAATATAGTCTACACTGCTAACCTCTGATGAAACTACGCTTTGCAGAGCCTAGTTTACTAGCTCCAAACCAGTTGATGAAAACATGCCTAATTCACGTTTTCTCTTTCGCGACATTTCAAAGGTTCACTTAAAATTTGCTTGACAACCGATGGAAACATGACTATTGAGATCAACCCCAATTCGGCACACGTGATTGAATTAGAGTGCAAGATAAACGTACGCATTATTAGAATTTTGTTTGAAAGACCTTCAGGAAATGGCTGGACCATTTAAGATACTGTAAATTTGTTTGCCCATGTCCCTTTTTATACAAATTGAACACATTCATTCATGGAGCATGTCAAGACTACAGCAGTTTACCTTCTGGGAAGAAACATTGCAATGAGGCAGGCTAAGGGGTTGGCCATAGACGACAGCGCCGCGGAGAGGTGATACGGCGCATTGCCATATGGCATACAGGAGTACGTCTGCACTGACGGCAGCAGTCCATTGGTCAGCCCGTTCACCCACACCACTAGGAAGTAGATGAAGGCCAGCTTGGAGATGGAGTAGCCAGGCTTCACCAACAGAGGTCTGGACTGGCCCTCCTCCTCACCTTTACCCGTCCTCCGGGCGCCCTCTGCTGCCGGGTTATCCAGACCAGAGGACACCGAGGCCACCGAGTCACCCACCAGGTTCTCCGAGGACATCTGGAACATTCGGTGGACTCTGTTGAGGAGGACGAAGGCCAGGAGACTGATGGCCATCATGCCAGTCAAAAAAAAGAAGAAGACCTCTGTGGAGAAGTTCGGTGGGAGATACTGGGTCTGTTTGGCGAAGGGGCTCGTGAGGGCCTCTGTGCCATTTTCAGCGGGATGCGTGACGTTAACGCACTTGGCGATGCCGACGCCTTGGCCGAGGGCCACCAGCCCAGGGATGAAGCCGCTAAGCCCTTCCCCGATGAAGTAGGTGGTTATGTACTCAGGAGGCAGCTGCATCATGAACGGTAAGAAGGTGACCGAGGACGTGCAGTCCACCAGAGACAGGAAGAAGGTAATGACCAGAAAGGCAGTGCTATGTGATGTGCCGGCCATGACCGTGGTCTCCTTCCAAAAGAAAGCCAGGAGGAAGCAAGCCAGGATGCCCACAGTCAGGATGGTGTAGATGACCGCCCGCTCATTGAGCTGGCCAGGCCGGAGCTTGTGCATGAGGGTGACCAGCAGAGGACCCAGGTTGGCCATTTGGATGATGACCGTCAGGTAGGAGGGCAGCTCCCAGCCCTCGGGCAGCTCGTTGACGATCAGAGGAAGCTCCACCCACAGGCCGTTGATGGCCACCCAAGAGCCAAGCCCAAAGGCACAGGCCAGCAAGTGAACAAGCAGTGCCATGGCGTGTCCACGAAGTTCCAGCGACTCGAGAGATGGAGGTATGAATAAGGAAGAGACTGCAGGGCAGTTCCTTGATACGGGAAGACACCGTGTAGCACCAGGAGCAGGGGAGAGCCACCAGGTCTGAAACAGACAAACAATTACATAAGAGCTTTATTTTTAGTAACACTTAGTGAAGTACATTACGAAATAGACAATGCCAAGTGCTTTGGATGAACACTGCCTCAATGACAACTAAAGCAACAGCAAACGAGATAGGAAGCATATTACAAGAGGCATGACAAGGAAGTGGGTCAGAGATATTCAGACGCGCGTTGCTTGTTCGAAAAAACTTTGATCTCAGTTGTCCCATTCTACCTTCAGGTCACCTCGAAACAAATGTCACATTCTATTCCGCTGGCTCAGTTAACCCTTTCCCACCAAAGAACCACTTCAGTGGGTCCAGAAAGTACATTTTTGTTGATTGACAGGACATTGTTACTATGGTCACAGACAAGTTAGAAAAGTGATATTTTGAACGCTAAAGTATCTCAATTATACATTCTTTCGCACACACTATTTTTGTCTTTAAAACATAAAGCCAAGAAGTTACTTACAGCTTACGGTCACCCAGATTTTTTAGCAACTAGGCAAAAAAACGCATAGTTTCTTGGAGACATGTGAACATCAGGAGGGAAAAGCGGGTTAAAGTTCATGAAGTTTTTGCTTTATTGAATGACAAATATCCAGAGAGCGGGAGTGACTTGGATCCAAACGTCACTGCATCAAGGGGGGGGAAACTTAGAATTTGGTGTTATTTTATTGTTATTTTGAATAACAATCTTTTTGTATTTGGTCTTCATCCACTATCAACACTTAAATCTTGCCCAAAAAAATCTGCCCACTGCAAAGTTCAGTTTTGGTCTTCATTTGCCCAAAAAAATCTGCCCACCAAGTTCAGTTCCTTTGGCGTTTCAGTGCATTGTTCTATACATTACATTTTGTATGCACCATGGTGGTCTCTCCTTTACCTGAACAGAACTGAAGTTCACAGCATATTGGTAATGGTACATTTTATTAGAATGTTCTTCACAAATTTGACTCCTCTGGTCAGTACCGTACAGAATACAGATGTGAACTATAAGCAAGACGAGGCTTCCTGGCTCAAAGCTCTAGGTTAGAAAACCCGATTCAAAAGTAAACATGTAGATCAGTTACTGATTAGCAAAGCAGGTTCAGAGGGGGCACACAAACTACATTACACAATACATGTGTAAAATGTAATCTTTCTCAATCCTCATACTGTAATACTTTTCAGTTTTAAATCTTCAGCCATAGTGCTGACCACTAACAGCATCAAAATGAATGGCAACCAACAACTTATGGTACACTTGTCCGCAAGACGCTTCAGTAAACCAGAGTGATTTGATAAGTAGGTCAATTGCAGGAGCACGTTTGGCACTTACGTGTATAGTGCTGGCTGTGCCGTGAGAATGGGGCAAAAGAGGTTAAACGGGTAGTTAACCCAAAAATGAAAATAAAGTAGGCCACTTTCCAGATCACTATCTTGCCTGTCATATAATTTTGCTGAGATCAGATTTCTGTATAGCTCTATGACCTATATTTTTGCAACACTCTTTGGGTCACATTTAACGATCACTACATCAATATTTGTGTCGTAAAATGCAAGCACGTCTCCACGACCTTAATTTACATAATTGCCGCGCCTAAGAAACACTATACAAGGGACTGTAGAACACCCACAAAGAAAATTCTTATGTGTAAAATAGTAACTAAAAGATACTATATGAGCTTCTATATGTTTTTTTTCCATTTTACTCAAGATAGAAGACAAGCCATGAAGTCTACGTATGCTTTACATGCGCTCTAAAGTTCTTGCAAATTTCTGTCGCACTTCCAAACAATTGTAGACAGAAAAGTTTGATAAATTCAAACTCTCGTGCATACACATTGATACGAAGGAAATATAACTAGACAGTCCAGTCTGTTCTGTTGCCTCGGCAACCAAAATCAATAGATGTCGTGATCTAACCATAACCTATGCCCACACCAAATATCAAAGGAAACGGTCAAAATGTGTAGACTGTGGAGCATCCGCAAGAAAATTCTTACAGACATGGTGGCGGTGGAGGCAACAACCTTGAATCCATAGTAACCGGCCAACTTCGTCCGGGAGCTACAAAAAAATTTGTCCGCATGTTCCTTGATAAATGAGGCCCAATGCGGGGAAATGCATTGAAGAGCTCAAACTTGAAGAACTCATCAACAATGCCTTTTTCAATACACCCTTTCCATGCCAAATAAGGCAAATAAAGGGATGGTCCCAGCTTGACCATCTCAGATTTCCTTCAAACGTTGCATACAAGTAAATCAACTACTGTATGGATACACTTGTACAAGTATTAAGGCCTCTTTCATCCTAGGTTTATGACTTATGGTCCATTGGGAAAGGGACATGATTTTCAAAAGTCACCTTTAATTGTATCTCCCCGACGACGATAGTCGGGAGATGCTATGGTTTAGTCCCGGGGCCACCACCGCCGCCGCCGCCGCAGATATTTTCTGTTCCGGGCTCTGGAAGCCACAATTATTACAGGAATTTCTCCAAATTTCACACAGGCGAAGATATTGATTGGACAATGCTCAAGACCAATTTTCGCGAATTTCAGACGTTCAATATGGCTGCCGGCGGCCATTTTGTCAGAAATTTGGGGATTGGAGAGATACACGACTCGGTCCCTGTGGCGACCAAGTTATCTAGTTTTGGGTCATTTTCAGGGCTCCACTACAGAATGATTAAAGCCACAAGGTAATATTATTTGTCTACATTGAGAGGGAAATTGTGAGTTAAGCATGCAGGGATCTGACCTTAGGAGCCCAGCAAAGTCCTTATATAGTCGAATAACAACTTTCACAAATGTAGAATTTAATTTTCAATGCCCCTCCTTACCCACTGATTGGCTTTCTAGAAGTTTACATATAGATGCACACTGAATGTATTTAGTATACTTGTATTTAGAATAATAAAAAAAATGTCATTTCAAATGTCAGGTGGGTTTGGATAGCTTTTTCCCTCAATAAATGAAATGATCATTTAAAAACTGCATTTTGTATTTACTCGGGTTATCTTTGTCTAATATTAAAATTTGCTTGATGATCTGAAACATTTAAGTGAGACAATACGCAAAAAATAAGAAATCAGGAAGGGGGCAAATTCTTTT
The DNA here is from genome assembly GCA_029692085.1 of Gymnothorax javanicus. NCBI lineage: Eukaryota > Metazoa > Chordata > Actinopteri > Anguilliformes > Muraenidae > Gymnothorax > Gymnothorax javanicus. The sequence continues at coordinate 80,395,437 of CM056203.1, read as the reverse complement.
TCACAGCACTGTATATCTGCTGATTGTTGCACTTCACTGAAGGTACATCAGACTGCAACGGACGTTGCAGCTCTCCAGGACATTTCAATTATTGTACACAATAAAATAATCAGCAATATTCAAAGCCCTAAAGTCCAAGTACATTCTGTTCTGTTATTTCCCACTGTATACCCCATGAACACATGCAAACCCAGGGACCCATCACTTTCCTGGACAGTTGTGATGAGAGGGGAGCAGGTGATTAACCTACTTGTCAAGAGGACACTTCTGACTTTACTTTGAAAATTCAAACATCCCATTTTCACCATATAATATCGAACAGTAATTAACCAGTATTATTATTGCAGAACCTCTGAACCATACGAAATTGAAGCATGTCGCTGGGATAAAAGCATACCGTGTATTTTAGATTAGAGCAAAGTTCAATGCTCAAGAAAACGTCACCACGGTCTGTCATCATTGCCATGGACATTGCTAGAATAATAGAGCCTATTTATTTAACGGTTTTTTTTTTTTAATCACTGTCTATGTTAGATGTTTAAATAGAAAATAATACTTTTTTTCGCAGTCGTCTTAATTTTTTCGGTACTTTTAAAAGAGTATAAGAATCTAATATGCAGATACTAGCAGGTATTCATTCATTCATTCATTCATTCATTCATTCTAATCCGGCATATTATAATGATCGGTGCGGTCAATATAATGTTACAGATGCTTCTCGTGAACTGCCAACTACAAGCTGTAGCCAAGTGAATAAGAATAAAAATGCAAGTAGCTAGTCCACGTTTATAACGTAAACTGGCAGCTGCAAAAAAAAAAAATGACAGGCATGAAGTCATCCAAACGTAATTCCCCAAAGTCAGATAAACTACAGCAAACAGATTAAACTTTAAACTTAGAAAACATTTGGCTGTCCGCTCGTACTCAGCCTAATCATGGTAACTTGGAAAGGATTTGTGACTACACCACGGGCAGAGTACTTACTAAGAAGAGATCGTGTCCAGAGACTTGAGTTCTTAAAAGACCTTAACGAAGAATGTGAGAGAGGAAGTTGCTCCAGTTTTTATCCAATTCAGTGCAGTGGGCTCACGTGTTCGACTTCCTTTTCGCTTCGGTCTGCGAACGTGGAGAAACCGGGACAGTGAAACTGCCACTTACTCGCTCACCGTCTGCCTCCCTGAATTTCGGCAGCGAAGCAATGCGGCACAACAATCGTAATCATCGCAGAGTCGCAGACGCTGTTAACTGTATGGCGTGATCATCAATAACCACTGAAGTTTAGAGGCAACAAACTTTGGCTCATTTACCTGAAAAGACTACGAAAGAGAGGGCGGATTCCTCTCCTCCCACCCCATTAGTTCATCCGTTATGGAACGTCACGGGTGATGAATCTTGCTCTCCAATTATGCAGTTGAAACATGCGTATCAGTGGTTGCAAAAGGACCTGTCGATATTATTACAAAACGTCTGTTTGTATGCGCGCGAAGCCATATGTGGAGGGGATGGGTCATTTAGGTAAGCCATAACAGTTATGGACTTTCACACGTCCTGTTGGTGGGCTATTATCTAAGAATACGCAACAGAAAAACAAGCCCGGTCGCATGACTTTCTTCAGGCACCCATGTCGTGCACCGATGATGTCCACTGATGAACCCTCCTGCTGCCAAAAAGAAATGGGCCAAGCTGGCTCCCGGTACCACCTTGATTATTTCCCAGAGCATCTTGCTCCCTCTACCAGCTTATCTACTTTCCCTTGTGCGTCCCAGTGCCATATCTTCTTAAAGTAAATGGTGCACATGTACCCGGCCGATACACATAATGCTGAGCAATCCTCACTCATCCTCACTTAAGGATCATTAAAAGTTTCAGTAACTTGTGCTACATTAGCCCCTCTATCGGTATGGATCTGATGGGATAGCCTTTGTGCATTGATGAGCCTTAGGTGCCTAACACCCTGTCGCCAGTTTGTAGTTTGTCCCTCCCTGGGCCACTGTCCGTAGGTCCTCACCACTGCTGACGGGGAGTCCCCGAGAAACCTTGCCACTCTGAAGATGCTATGACTCACGTCTTTGGCCATAATGGTTCGACCTTTAAAGTTGTTCAGATCTCTTTTCTCTCACATTGTACATGTTGAACACGATAACTGACTGTTCGCTGACTGTCTAAGGTGTGTCTGCTGAACTCGACATACTGTTTTCATGAGGTAATTGACATTATTTGCTTCTTCTGGTGGGTTTAATGTTTTGCCTCATTAGTGAACTTCTTTTTCAGAGCATAACAAGGAATATTCTCATGGTGGAATATTTTTCCCAGACATGACACAAAGATATGGTTTTTTAGAATGATTTATTTTGGCCTTCATTACATTCTCAGGTCTTAGTTAGCAAGTGCGCGTGTGAATTAGGCCATGACGGCCTACCTTGGAGCATTGGTTTATACCTCAGAGTTTGTGCTGTGAGGCATGAGGAAATGGAAATAAAATGCCAATCGTATGATCAAAGTGTCCCATCAAGTGATCTGTAAATCCTTGCGGCATACTCCCCACCCAGTCCTTGGGCACAAGTTTTCATCATGAGGACTACTATGGATTGCCGAATGGGTCATTTTTGCCTTGTTTCTTGTGCTCCAGGGACAGCACTGATGGGAATTTCTGCTGCACAGTCTGCCATGCTCCGCTGATGCTTGTTCTCGTCAGAAAACACGGAATTTCCATTCAATTATTTTCACCTGCGTTGAATTCTGCTCGTGACTAAAAAACTCTCTCCGACAACAATTGTTTAATATCAAAAACACCATCGCTGTTCATGAGCTTGAAGCCTTTAATGCTCAAAATCACAATGTTTGATGGCACGCTGATGCCACAGCGGTTAGCATGAACATTGAAAATTGCTCAGCTGCACTGCCACTCCCAACAGAAGATTAGCACCAGAGTCTATTGTTGACGATACCAACTTTAAACTGCTCACACTCACTATATCGACTGACCCAATCAAACCACGGCTGCACACTGCACATGCTTCCCAGTTCTGTCACCGCCCACACGTGCGGTCTGTCATTAACATCTGGAATCAGACGCCAGGACAACCATTTTGACATTGTCAGACACATCAACCATAAGGCGCTGAACGTCATGCATTGATGTCCAGCGTGTACACAGCTGTTGTTCTTAGGATTTCACCTGCTGTACTGATAAAGCACCATTATTTCCCCGCGCCAAGGGGTATTGTTATTGGTTCAGTTTGTTTCTGTGTTTGTTTGTTTGTTAACACTCTAGCGGCAAAACTAATGGACAGATTCACCCCAAATTCGGTATAGGGATTGCCACTGACCCAGAATAGACCCCTATTGAATTTCGTACAAGTAGGTGAAAGTATGTGCGAGGGGCGGGGTTTGTTGTGCCTGACACCACTTGTTTTTGATTTGTTTTTAGAAAGAATGGGAACTGTGAATTTACCCATCAAGATTCCTTTAAGATCTTGAGCGACATCTGTGTGCTTCTTTCTTTAAGACAGGATGTGACTCTGCAAATTTTATATCATGGTTGTCAAATGTGACCGAAGAAATACATCGTGATTCGCTGAAATATATGAAGGGATGGTGAAATTCACAATGGTGTTTAAAAAAAAAAAAATTCAAAAGCTGCATTTCAGACTGTCAATGGCTGATGACCTGAGTGAGAGAAGCGACACTGATGCCAAGTGCAACACTTACTTTAATGAAAACAATGAATTGGAAGATTCAGACCGAGATCATAAAGTAACTGCTGACATGCTGGCCAAGGCTCAATGGGTGAGAAACGTGTCTAAGGAAGAGTATTTCGGAAAGTTTTTCAGATTTCAAATGGCTGGAAAATGGGGAACTATCACCCATGCCATCAGAGTGAGTGTCAACTTGCAATGACTTGGAGGTAAAAATAATAATTGTATCAATTGATCATGATAGTGATGATCATGATAATAATCACAATGATAATAAGAAATTATGATGATGATCATGGATAAAAATAATGGCTAGAAAAATGCATTTTAACTGCATGGGCAAACTGAAAGCTGCTGAAAATGAGCTTATTGCCTCAAACTAACTTTTCATATAAGTTTTCCCTGAAGTGGATTAAAAGCTCACGTACATATTCTGTATCTGCTGGTTGCAATGCTTTACTGAAACAACATGACTCTTGAATTGTAAGGCCAGCCCTCCAGCCGCCCAGCTCACCGGTCTACTAAGAGCCGGACCGTACTTTCTCATTATTCAATTATCACTGGCATCTGTTGTTCGTTCCCACTGAGTGGTAGCAGTGGAACATAGAAGTCCGAGCTTCATTCAGTATCACTGTGAAGTCGTATTCCGGTGCCTGTTTGACGGCGTAGTCCTGTATAGGCGTATTGTTCGCATTTGCAAATTTATACTAAAACGTAGAAACCTGTGCTTTTTGTCATTTAACCAACACATTATTATTTTAAGAACCTCGCTTAAATTTTTCCTTCCAAATTGTAATACAGTGTTACTGTAGCCATAGCCCAGACTCTGTTTTAGTAATAGTGCTTATTTTTAGGAACTTCTGTTCCTTGTTGTTTTGCATTTCTGCAATACAATACAACAAAATGCAATACAACAAAACCCATCCTTGCGGGCAGCTGAGTCCAGTCCTCAACTTCCTGTTCTCCGCGCACCTGCACTGTGCTGGCAGCACGAAACGCTACAATTGTGAGGAACATTAAAACCCAGAGCGCAATTTTTAGATGGGCACAGCATTACATCAAATGGAAAATGTTAGATCTTGTATATCATTTTATACACATTTCTCTGTAATGTAGCAGGACATTGGGATCATTGGAAGCCTCGGGATCATCACTAGAATTTAAAATAGGCCTGAAGTTCCTCAGTTTGGAATACAGCGGCTCAGTTGGTTTTATAGGGTCAAAACTGCTGAAAATCACAATGAAGCAATCACAGCAGGAGTATTTTAATGCTTCAGTTGTGATGCTTAAAAAAATCTCAAAAGTTTAAAAGGTATGAAAATGCTGGAGTAAAACAACAAAAGTATCAGAAGGTTTTAAAGTAGTCCAGGTTTATGGTGCTATTATTTTGATAAGACACAAAATCCAAGCTTCACAATCATCTGTGGAAGCAGCAAGATGAGAAATTATTTAGTTTTTGGGGAAATGACGTTGTATGAATTATTAGACAGCCCTGGCCAGCCCTGCAGTTGAAAGGGTCTTGGAATAGACTAGTACATGTAGTTTAAATCTTCTGTTGAATAGCACTGTGAATAACATTAGATATACGGCCTGCAAATGTCTAAACTTATTTTAAACACAGAACTTGACTCAACCTGAAACAGCCCTTCCTGATGGTAATCTGCATTTACGCTTCCCCCAAAAGCACTTTTCACACCTGCGTTCCGTATCCCTAAGCTGACGGAAGACCAGGCCGTGCTGCCACACAAGACTGAGGCTAGCTTTGATTCACACTTGTGTTTATGGACCGAGTAAGACATTAAAAAAAATCAAAACACAGCGTTTATATCTTCACAACAATTGTAGCTCAGTTTTGATTGAACAAAAACATCATCTTCCTTTTCAAAAGTGTTCTATCTCTTCTGCTGTAACCTTGACTCCAAACTCGATTCCCTCTCAAGGCTTTAACCCAGACTTTCTTGGGACATTCCCCAAAATTCAGGGATAACCATGCTGTGGAGCAGAGTTCAGCTAGTCTTGGATCAAGGGTGGGGTCTGGCTTATCCCACATGCTAAGTTAAAAGTTGAAATGACTCATCGCTCAGATCGAATGAGGCTCTGAGCTCTCGGGGAAGTGAAGTATGAAAAGGACAGTTGGTGGCTGTCATTAAATTTTGATGCTGTCAGGGAAATAGACATTGTTTTCTATACCGATAGTGTAGAGACTCAGAGAGCTACAGCTTTCAAGACACCCAGCACAGGACTATGCTGCCTATAGTTTGGTAACAAACCATATTTTGGAGTCCTGTGCACTATACCACTGCAAGTCTCCATGACAATGAAGGCTGGACAATATTTTATTTTTATATAATATTGTGACATGAGACTACATTTTCAGAAACAGATACCTGTATTAATTTCAATAAAACATATTTTTCTGCTTAATATAGCAATCAGAGAATCAATGGTACAGTATTGCATAGGAACAATGCAACAAAATTTTAGATTTAGAAGGTATTTTATATGAAGCATTATATACAAGAACCAGTCTTTTCTCTCTTCCAGGAATGGCATTTATCTGTTTTTGCAAATAAACTCATCATATTTTTTGAGATAATGTCTGACTTCTTATCAAATTTTGTGTATCATAATACCATGTCCACTTTTGAGAACACATGGCACATGTTGAAACATAAAATGCACCAAAAAAGATCCCAAACTGTTGGACACCTGATGACATGTGTTGGGGTCACACTAAGGAGAACTTTCATATGTGAAGAAAAACAAAATGGAGCCCAGGATTTCCCATGACCACTTGCTGCCTGTAAGCCCCTCCCACCAGCAGGCCAGGCAGATAAAAGCAGTGGTCAACCAGTTTATCACTCTTTTGGCTCTTGGCTCTTTGAACTCTCTCTTTTGGCTCTGCTCTCCCCCCCTTGTCGAGGCTCCTGGACCCCTGGGGACTGCTCAGGTTGGGGTACTCCCCCCCACTTCTGGGCCTCTCACTCCCCCGGGGCCCAGCACAGAGGGGCCATGCTGAAGCATCAGCCATGCTACCAGGAGTAGAAGAAGCCTAGGAAGCAACAGCTTGCTTTTGAGGAGCAGCCAGCCGCTTTTCCACAACGAGGACACGGATCTTGTACAGCACCAGAACCGCTCTTTCCAGCCGGATCAGCATCGCCCACGATTGGATCCTCCACCAAGCAGCAACTACCAAACCTCTTTCCTCTAAGGACTGGTAACAACTGGGCATTCAAACCTTCTTTTATGACTTGGACGGACTGTATGTATTTGTTAAATGACAATTGCTGTGATTGTTTTTAGGATTGTGTTTTAGTAGGTCAGGATGGTATTCATGTGTAGCAGACAGGGTCTTGCATGCAATTAACCTCCTGTACACTAGCGTGGCACCTTTCCTCTGCAACACACAAACATATCTCTTCATTTTAACTTAAAACACTCAATGTTGTGTTTTTGTATGTATTAAGTCATTTAAGCTGACTTTAAACGCTCTTCCTTAAACTTTTCTTTGTTACAAAGACTTGGTCTTTGTTACTGTAGGGTAGCCTTCTCCCCACTTCCACATGGACAGCAATGAACCTCCATTCGCACCTTTGATCATCCTTTTGTTCCCTCTCACCCACACACACACTCACAGACACACACACCCCTCCCTCATTGTGTATATAGTGTTTAGCGTAGTCTAGATTGTGTGTTTTATTTCATTTAAATAAATATTTCTTAAAGACATATGCTGTGGTTATTAATGTTGTACAAGAGTGAATGAAATTGCCAACCTCTACTATGTAGAACTCCAAATCCTTCCACCCAACTATTGATAGGGTAATTTGGTTATAATTATTAATTTAATAATTAATCAATTTCCATGTTAATAGCTTAGTGAATATTGAGACTGAAGTATAATTAATTGGCTATCGTTCTCCCTTCACTGAGGAAGGGTGGTGCCCCAAGGTATGAATATTAATATTTAATATTAATATCACAATATATATATATATATATATATATATATATATATATATATTTTTTTTTTTTGATATTCAAATTAATAATACGATTAGGCAAATTGCCTCAAAACATGGTGTCCACTTGTGAGGTGTAACCCCAACAGCCGGCGCCCTTGTGTGACGTGCCATTGCACACACAACAACGTCGCCACTGCTTGGGCATTATCACCACAAAGGTGCCAGCATTCGAGGCATTTCCCCAACATTGGTGTTCTGTGCGAGGCATTACCCCAACAACATGTTTGCAGGAAGAGGGACAAAATTACACCTGAAACACTTAATCACTTGATGTCTTCAGTTTATCAACATTTATTAAGTGTTGTGAAAATTCGTGGCAACATTAAAAAGTGGTAAATATTTACTGTCCCAACTTTTTAAAGATGTGTTGCAAAAATCTAAACTGAAATAACCAATAACTGTTCATTTCAAAAATCAATAAAATTAACACGGTGAAACATCAGATAATGAGCTGTTGCATTGTTTTCAGTGTAAAATAGGTCAAAGATAATTTAAAAATCACTGCATTCGATTTTAATTTCAACATACTGTTCTAAATTTTTCTTACTAGGGCTGTATTTTCTGGTACAGTACATGGAAAATACTTTGTTTAAGCCAAACATAACACTTTTGTTGAAATCCCATAATGTGCAAATCATGGCCAATATTGCAGATTTGGTCTCGACTTCGATGCAATGACAAGACTCCAATCTTCCTAAAAAGCTTTCCACTAGATTCTGAATCATGGCTGTGGGTATTCACCTCTATTCCAGCCACAAGGACATTAGAGAAGTCAGGCATGGAGCTAGAGCGATAAGGCCAGGTTCCCTATCAGCGTTCTGATTAATTTGCGGAACTTGGAGGCACATGTGGTAAGACTTTGAAAATCAGCTCCTGAGCATTATTTGTCCTCCACAAAACTGTACTGTGGCACAGTGCATTAAGACAGGAAGCACTCTCCTGGGGGCATACACTCAATAACTCTCACCTTTGGGCTAGGAGCTCTAATAAGTAGTTCAAAACATTTACTACTCTTAGTTTGGATAAATTAGTGTAGGCTCCCCCCCATTTTTAATGAAAAAATGGAAATTTGAATTAGGCATTATACGGAAAGAAAAAAGAGACACATGGAATGGCATTTCCACACAAATGCCCCATTTTCCACTGCTATGATCCAGCGATAAGTGCGAGAAACGGTGGTATTCCTTACAGTCACTGAAAATGGCTGAGATTGTAGAATAGAAGAGGTGAATGCCAATCACCAGAAGGTGAAATTAATTACCTACCGTTGTGATGTGGGTTTGCTCCTATAAAGGCCAATCAAATTAGCTGCTGTTGTTCCCTTTCAAATCAGTGTGTTAATGCTTTCGTGAGCTGGCAATTTCATCAGAAGAACAAGCATCTAACTCACAGTACGGCAACCTCTCTTAGTCTTCTGAAAACTAGGCTCCAATGTGGTTATGCGTGTAGGTGTTTGGGGGAATGGAGGTCGATTCACCAGATAATGTATTTTGTATGAAAATATGTGGACAATTTAAATTGTATACAAAACAGCACTCGTGGTATTAAAACAAGGATGAGCCTGGGGGTAATTATTTGAAATTCTCTCACAAAGAAAATATTTACATATATAAAAATACCCCTTCACCCTCCCCCTCGCATTTGCATGCGTTGAAAGTAGGTTTGGATAAGCGAAAGCGTCAACGAGGTTCGCGACACAAAAATTTTGTAATGCCAACTTTATGCATTGACATGCCTCATTTCGTGCTCCCCAACCCCTTGAGTCTCAAATGTTTTTATTTTAGAGCAGGAAACTACCACCATTTGCGACGGACAAAATAGTGCATAACGTTGCCGAGGCATGTGTTTCTATTTTGCGAAGGCATGAAAATACAGCCTTAAGAGCTCAATATCTTTTTTTCATAAATTTTCATCCAACGAAAAGCAGGTCCTTGGTGGCACCAATACGGAGTTTTTCTGAGTAGCTCCTTGTAACTTGGGAGTCCTTTTGACTACTGACAGGCCCTGTCCACAGGTACTCATGTATTTTTGAAAACGGAGAACTTTAGGCCTATTTAGCATCCTAAACCCCCACGTCCCCCCGCCCAGCAGTAACGCCGGCATTATGGGATTTTACATGGCGTACTGTGAGCCTCTGCTTTCGAGCTGTTCCTGTTTAAGATTTCCCTGAAATGCACAGTGGAAATGGGTGCTGTGTTTGCTTTAACCCTCTGTTAACCAAGTACCCTTCCAACTGTGTCATTTCCTTAGGCAAATATGTTGATTATGGGCCAATATTTGGAAAAATAGTTAAAAAAAAAAAATTCGACCCTTTGGCCCACCTTTCCAAAATGTGGGTAATACTGCGAATGGAAAAATTACAGTGACGGACCATTCAAGTTATTCTCAAATGTTTATTTGGCAATAAGAAACAAAACCAGCAGGGTGTCCAGGCTGTTAACCCTTTCACTTTATGTAGCAGATATCCTATGGTGGTTAATAGAGGGTTAATGTACGTTTTACAAAAATATTCAAAGAATGTCACTCGAACAGCCACTGTTCAAATTAATTTTACTGCCATGTGGACGAGGACCCTGAGATGTACGAACAAATGCTCTCTCAAATGATAACAGTGGCTCCCTGAATTACTATCAAACACGCACCTGGTTTGTGTAAGTTCAGTGAACTAACAATGCTGATAAGGGCGAAGGCAGTTAATATTGGATATCAGCTCCATACACCCACTCCCTTTAACCAGGAGGATGAACTTGGACCTCAACCGTAAACTCATGATGACCATCAGCATACAAACAGTAAACCGTCCATCAATTCTGATTCAAACCTGACACAGCAGAGAGGGTAATCTCCACTCCAATAAACTGGCATTATCAAACTTAAAAGTATGAAGCATCATAGAAAATCAGCAGTATAAATGATCTGTATGACCGGATCTGCATTCCTGGGAAAAACACACAAAAGATTGTGAGGCTAATAAAATGAGGGGAATGTTCAGGCTTCTTGATCAACAGCCTCTTTTTTTGTGGCAATAAACGGCAAATAAATGGTACAACTGTCTAAAGTGACCTGTAACAAGCATCCTTCATTTTTCTGTTTTGATGAACTTGACATCTGTGGGAATCACATACAGCGTTGTGAGAGAATATGTGCTCCCTTCCCTTTTTCTTCTTCTGCCTGTTTGTCATACTTATATCTTTCAGATCATTTAAATAATTTCAATCTGAGACAGACACAACATAACTAAACACAAAACCGAGCTTTTAAATTATCATTTCATTTATCTATATCACTCGTGTGAAAAGATAATTGCCCCTGTAAACCTATTAACTGGTTGTGCAAGCGTTGGCACCAACAGCTGCAATCAAGCGTTTGCGATACGCTAACTGGCAAGGAGCATTTTCTGATGCAGAGGAGGTATTTTGACCTGATCTTTGCAGAATTGTTTTAGAGCGGCCACATTAGAGGGTTTTCAAGCTTGTCTAAACTGCCTGTTTAAGGTCGTGCCACAGCATCTCAATCAAATTCAAGTTCTTAAGAACTTAGGCTCGGCCATTCCAAAAACCTTCATTTGGCTTCTTTTTTACCTTTCCAAGGTGTACTTACTTGTTTGATTTGAATCACTGTCCTACTGCACAACCCAACTGTGCTTGAGCTTTAGGTCAAGAATCAAGAGCTGATGGCCAGACATCCTCCTTCAGGATTTTCTGATAAACATGGTTCCATCAATTACAGCAAATCAACAAGGTCCTGAAGCAGCAAAGCAGCCCCAGATCCTCACACAAATCACGTGTTTTCAGTGCTGCTATGATGCTCTAAATATAAAATGCTGCGTTTCCAAAAAAGTTCAAGTTCAAGAGTTGGGGGGGGTCCGCAGGATGTGCGTTTTTTTGTTTTAGCAAATTGGAGAAGAGCCATTGTGCTCTACGCCTTGCAGCTCTCCCTTGGATGCCATTTTGCCCAATCTTTGTCTTATGAAATTGTGAACAGTGGCCTTAACTGAGGCAAGTGAGGCCTGCTGTTCTTCTGATGCTAGTCTGGGTTTCATCTTATTCAGTTTCTCCCAGTTCAGACTTCAGGGGACCGTTTTTTGGACACAGGTCAGCCATTTTCAAAGGATAGCAGGCCCATACTTTTAGCAGCACATAAATTGTAAAGGTAAGATCATTTTCGAACTGATTTTTGCATGCTGGGAAAGGCATGTCCAAGACATATTTCCGAGAGTTGGGCGATGCTTGGCCATGATCACACTTGTCCTTTCAATGCCAATTTTAAGCGATTGGATGCACCAGATTAGAACTCCGTTGTGTTCACGTGTCCCCAATCTCAAAACTTCAATGCGACCTGCCTGTTTGGAAAATGATCAGATATATTCCCACACAATCTGTGCATCCTGAATGGCTCATGGTGCATAAAGGAGCCTTCTTTTCGTATTTTCTTTATTTTGTAATGGCGACTTGAGCATTGAAGAGCCAATCAAAATATAAACAGCAGTGAGAGAAAGTCTCTGTGATATTATTAAAAACGCTGCTATAGACATTTGGACATCCCAAGAAATGGAAATGTATTGACTGATTACAGAAGACCGGGAACATATCAATAATGTGCTTGAAACAGCTAAAATGACGATGTCACACCGCGGCAAATTTAGCACAGCAGCTTGGAGGGTTCGCCGATACTTTCCAGATACTGGAGTCCAAAAGAGTTGCTGAAGTTCATGACAACACAGCCAACATGATCGTCGGCTTCTAAATTGGTTACATACGTGCGTAAAAAAAAAAAAAAAAAACTTCAATGTTATTTTGCTTCATTACCTTTATTTGGAAAAAGTAAGTTTATCTATATGGGCTACAATAGGCTTTGCGTTATGCACTCATCCCTTTCATGTCACATCTGCGCCGCACCTCACCGTTTGAATTGAAAAGACTTTAAAAATATTGATATATTTTATTTCTTACTTACCATTTCTGATGTAGTATAATGTTGCCTATAGTAAGCCTATGAGGAGCGTGCATTATTAAAGTGCATTTGTTGCATCTCGTGTCCATGTGTGTAGTGGGGGGTGCTGATTCGAAGCTTCATTCAAATATCTAAGCATCGAATGTGGAAAAAATGACATTCAGTACAGCCCCAGTTTAGAAAGTAAAATGTTTACCCCACTTTAGCTTGACGCAATACTAAAGTTTCTCACGTTTGGTCTGCACAAACTCTCAAGACTACAAAACCATGCTAATGTTTCATGTGCTGAAATAAGCAAGTGCACATGCTATTGCACTGCAGAAATAAGCACCGATGCCCCTGACAAAGACTCAGTGGTTCCCAACGTCGATCCTGGGGGCCCCACAGCGTGCGCTGGTTTTTGTTCCAACCACAATTGTCACCCGAGGATTTTAAAAAGCTGTTAATTTTCTTAAATAGTGGGTGCCCCGGAACAATGTTGAGAACCAATGGTCCATATGGTAACCTGTACTGCTCTAAAATGCTCTTCAGTATGAATGGTGCCATCACAGATGTGCAAGTTACCAACACCATGGGCACTGCAACACCCCAGATCCCCACAGACACTGCGACTGAGATGGTCCTTGTGTTCTCTGCAATGAAGAAAAAAACTTTTATCATTACTATAAACAAGCTGAAAGTGTGACTGGTCCAACAAGTGCACATTTACGGTCACCGAAAGTGTGGAGGTGTTTGCGCACGTACCGTCACGCAATCTGGTGAGCCGCCCTTGCTCGTAATCGACCAAGCTCTTTGTTGGTAATTATTTCATAGCCAATCATGCCCGCATCACCAGTTGTCAATTAACCTGCTCTTTTGAACAAGTCGCCACATGATGCATCATAAGTTTTGATTTTGTCATTTTACATCATTGAGTAACAATAATTGAATTTAGCGCTTTAAAGGTTAACCTTGTATCCCGTGGAATGTTCCAAAACGGTATTTTTCAGCATTCCTCAACCTTCCCAACCTTCGCTCTTCCCTGACCCAATTTTTTAGCATGAACTGAAGGCACCAAACTTGGACTTGATGCATACTTGGTTACAATAAGGCTGATAAGAAAACCTTCAAAAAATTTTTTGTACCATTTTCAATCATACGAGAAATTCATTTACTGCCTTCTGTTTTTAACAACATATCGCACACAATCCCAATTTTTACTCCTGGATAAGCAAAGCTTAGGAAGGAGTGTTGTGATGAGACTCAAGCGTCACTCACTAATCAATCAATTAATCAATCAATTTGGCGTTAGCACGACCATGGGCAGCAAGATTCACGAACAGCTTATCCAGGAGTTAACGATAATGTCACTTTGATTTTTGTTGTTGTACATTACTGGCAGTGAGTTTTTCCCTAAAACTGTCCTCACTTGTTGAGAGCCAACAAATTGGACTTAAATGACCGGCACTAGACTGCATCACACAGTCTGTTACAGCCAATGGAAGGCCAGCAGCAGCCATGTGATGCTCCCAGGTTTAAATCGGTAGCGCCTGACTGTGCCGAAGTTCAGCAGCTACTGTTACATGATGGTGTTTGATAGAACATATTAAATTAAGTCCGTGGGCTGTGTGACATGCAGCACAAACAGTGCATTTTAAGGAGTGGGCTCGTGGCCACTGCGTTCAAGTAAACAAATCCTAATTCTCAGACTTACCCACTGAGAAAGAACACAGTGTCCACTGGAGAAAGGCCTCTCCCCTCCAGCCCCTCCATTACACAAAATCTATTTCACAATTCCTGCAGTTACAGGAAGCACTTAGAAATATGTAGAGGCCACAATCATTACTGCTGCGCCCCCAACTATAATTTCGCTACTAAAACAAAGATAACTCATTTAAATGTCTGACTTCTGTACTAAGTGCAACATTTGGAGATCACTTATATGTAACGACCATTTTGGCTGTCCTCTCTGTTCTTAGTCCAAATTGCTGCCATAGTGGGGGTTGCATGAGTAGTAAGTGTTGCTCAATGGCGCACACTTCCGTGAATGCTCCAAGGCATTTGTGAAGTTACACTGACGTCAGAGATTTAGTTTGTGCCCAAAGTGCAGACACGGCTAACGGCCCCAGTGTGCAGTTTACTGGCGGCTCAGCTGGCTTGTGTTCCAGACGAGATTGAAACTATATTCCGCCGTTTCCACGGAGATCAGACCCTCACAATTCGAACAGTCAGTGATAAAATCAACAGGGGATTATAAACCACAGTAAACGCACGCACTACACGGTGGCTGTTATTCCAAAGTGGCATTTATTAATGTCCTAATATTGAAGACTGTATTTTCCCAATACAAGTTCATCAACAAATTTTTTAAAGAACTATTTACTGTCTCTACAAACAAAAGCTCATTACACGCCAAAGACTTCACAGCCCACTTTTATGCTGACTGCACGTTCTGGTGAGACGGGAAAGGGACAGTCGATTCTTTCTGGAACATTCATCTGTCACCGTAACCGTCGCCACCTGCTGGCCGAGCGGGCAACGGCCTCACCAACAAACCCTCTTCACGACGGCCAAAGCCAGGAAATTAAAACCAAAATAAAAACACAAAAATGTATTGGGTGGGAAAAAAAAAAAAAAAAATCCCAAGTTTTTTTTTTTTTTCTTTTCCATGAATGAGCAACAGGGCCTTATGGCACGCAATTTCCAGAACAGACCTGATGAATGCAGCCGATCAACTGCAGTGCGTGAGACAAACAGAATAACCCCAGACCTAACCAATTTTGCCTAAAAGAACATTTCACGGAGCAACTAAAGAGTACTTCTCAACATTAACCTGCGACCCGTCCTCAATCGCATCAGCATAATTCACAAACCTGCCATTGAACAGCATAAAATTTGGGGTATCTTTGTCTACGTGCGATTTGTAATCAGTTACGCTAAGAGGCATCCAGCTTGAAATGCTCATTGGGGATCTCCACGACAAATGCACAGGCCGTGTGGGCCCTGAATTGTAGACCAGAGTGCAATTAAAAACTTAACTGACATTCATTGGTGGACAAGACCCACGTGTGTTACCATTCACTTCAGCAGTAGCCAGGAGTCCCTCTTCATTTTATTCTGTATAGCTACACAATTCACCTCCTCCCACAGAAGAACGCAACACAACCACTAATACACTCAGTAAGATTATTTATGTCCTTGTACAATATTCATTCATAATAGTAATAATAATTATAGGATATACAGTATTTGAATGGTCTAGTTCGGTATGGTGTGCTGCGATTTCTTGTCGGCCATCTTTTCTTTCCAGCGAGAGCTCCACAGATAGAGGGGGTAGAGCCGTGGCTGAAGGTGGGGTGGGGTGGGGGGGGGTTGTGGGGTGGTGGTTTGAAGTGCAGGGGTATGGACTTTCGGTGTCTTGCAGGTAAACACTGCAACGAGTGTGTGTGCGTGCGTGTATGTCTGTCTGTGTGCGCGCATTTGTGTGTGTGTGCGGTGTGTGTGTATTTGTGTGTGCGCGATGTGTGTGCGTGCGTGTTTGTGGTGTGTGAGCACATGCGTGGGTGTGCACGCGCATGAGATCGAGCGTGCTTGCATGTGTGCGAGCGTGTGTGCGTGTGTGTGTGTGCAGCCGAGTGGAGGGCAAGGGAGGAAGGATGAACAAATCAAAACAGGAGAAGAAGATGGAACAGGAGGAATGGGGGGGATCAGTTGCTGTAACTTTGTCCCTCCGGTGGCTGGGGTAGCTTCACGTTCTCCTTGTACGTCATCAGCCGTCGCAGCTCCTGGAGGACCACGCGGATGCTGTAGGAGTTCTGCCACTTGGCAAGCGTGGGAACGGCCCGCGTGTCCACCTGCAGGAGAAACGGGGCAGTCAGATCTGCGACACACTCTCGCACCACAAACACAGCCACCGTGCAGCTACGAACAAGCTCTTAACATCAAACAGGCCGCAACAGAACATAATAACTACACAGTCCAGTCGCCCGGGAAAATCCGCTTATCCAGCCTGTACAGCGTCCACAAGGAAATCTCTGATTCAGCACAAATTTGCGCATTATTTGGGCAATACTATCGCCATGGCAACCAAAATCGATAGGTGTCTATACCAAATATGAAAGTAATTAGTCAAAAATTACAGCCTGTACAGCGTCCACAAGGAAGTGTCGACGGACGCCGCGGCAGCGGAGACGACAAGCATGAATCTATAGTAGCCGCCCGACTTCGTCTGGGGGCTACAATAACATTAAGGAACTGCAAGGACCCAATTACACACACCATTTTTACAGACATGAGAACCCAATCTCTCACCAGAATTATAGGCCTTGTGAGAACCCAACCGCAGAATTTTTATAGGTGAAAATGGTACCCGATTATTTCACATTTGTAAGCAGCAAAAGAAGCCATTACAAAAATTGAAAGACCCAATCAGTCTGCTGGCTATAATTGTAAATTCTGCACACAAGTTAAAACAATAAGCAAACGGCTACTACGTCCCTGAATAAGGACTGTTTTCCAGTGCCATTTCCTTCATTCCCAAACCAAACTCCACTTATTTTGAGCATAATGTAGAGATGACCATTATACAATCCCATTTTGAAAAAGTTGACACAATATGTAAAAAGCAAATCATAAAACACTGATTTGTAAATCATACAGGATCTGTATCAAAATTCAAAATTACACTTCGTGTTTTTACTTCACTTTTTTTTTAAATATTAAAATGCTCATTTCAATTTTCATGCCTGCAACAAGTTCCAGGAAAGCAGGCACAGGGGAGTGTTTACCATTTTGTCACCTTTCCTTACTACAGCCTCCAAGTAATCATTTAGAGTACTGAGAGCAATTTTTCAGCAAGTGAGCAGAACACTTCTAGTTTAAGGCTGAAGCAGTCAAATGTAAATTTGAGATCCTAGATGATCTATACTTTGAAAGCTAGACTATTTGTCCACAACCTGACCATAACATTTATCCTTTAAAAAATTCACTATGTTGCATAAACCCAATGTAGAATTTTTGTTTGCCCCCAATATTTTTTCTTTGAAACTAATCCAAGGACATTGAATTTCAGAAATCTCTTTTAAAGAATGGTCCATTGACTATATTTACTTAAATACTCACATTTTCAGCCGAGTTACTGCACATCAACCAAGTGGGCTCAATTGTTTACCAAGACCACTTTGAGTTTTGGGTGTTCTCTGAACCCGCTGAAGTAGGTATCCAGATGGTTAAAGCACCATATATTTTTAAAGGGCAACAGGTCTGGAATGCAGGTAGGCCAGTCTAGCAGCCACACTTTTCAAGTGAGAAATCAAGCAGTACCAGCTCAGAATTGCGCTTGTCGTTATCTCGTTAAAATAAGCAGGGGCCTCGTTGAAAAGCTGCCCTCTAAAAGGACTCTTGCTCCAAAATGCTTACATGTCCTTGAATGGTACCAACATAGATGTTCCAGTTATCTGTGCACAAACTCCCACACCTTATGACAGATGCTTGCTTTTGAACCTTCGGTAATAACTGGGATGGAATTTTTCTTTTACAAGCCGAGAGAACATAAGCTCCATTATCATCATAACAACTGTGCATCAGGCCATTTCAGATGAGCTAAAGCCCAGGGAAAACGGCAGCGTTTCTGGACCTTTCAGACGTGCATTTCAGAATGAATGGTACACTCCACTTGCATTTGTGAATGCAATCACGAATGGTGTTTATCATCCCCAGCCTAAAAGTGGATGGGGATATAGGAGAGAGTGCCGTCCTCCCGCATGTCAGTCCTGCTTCCTTTCCACACCAGAACTCCTAAACCGTTCATTAATGGCATTTTCCCTCTGGATTTTAGTGACCACTGTCCTGTAGCTTGTGTCAGGAATGATAGTAATCAAAAATCAGAATCTAGGGTCATAGTAAAAAGGAATTTCAAACATTTCTCAGAACAAGCCTTTTTGCACGACTTGTATCTGAGTGACATGCATTACTCTGCTGCTATCCCTGACCCTCACATAGTGCTAAGCCATTTTATCAAGTCATTTAATGCTGTGGTGGATAAGCATGCCCCCTTTAAAAAGTTGAGAATTATGAACACAGTGAATCCCTGGTTTTCCCCTGATATTTCTGATCTGTAAAAGTCTTTGGATTTGACATGGAAAAAAGCGCATGTTTCTGGGTTGCGTTCTGACTGGCAGCATTTTCGTTTCCTTCGTAACAGAAGCCTTACAGCTATTCGAAAAGCCAAATTGACATATTATTTCTCTTATTTATCAGACTCCGGCAACAATCCTGTGAAATTTTCGAAGACTTTTAAATCCTTGTCTCAGTCCCCCTCCTCGGCTTTACCTAGTAGGATTACTAAGGATTCGGTTATTACTTCAGATAAGGGGAAGCTTTGCGATATTTTCAATGAGTACTTTGTCAAAGCAGGCTATCTCTTTGTAAATTTAGGGTTATTGCCAGCTGTTCCTCGCTGTGATAACACGCCTTCTGTGCCTGTACCTCCTAACTCCTGTAATTTTTCCTTCCGTCCTTTTACTGAAGGGGAAGTGCTTGAAGCACTTTGTAGCAGCGACCCTTAGCAATCCACTGGGGCAGATAAATTAAATCCAAGTCTTTAATTGCTGGCTTCACTCTTGATTGTTAATATTTTGACACATATTTTTCATTTAACCCTGTTGACAGGTTCGATACCTGCCTTGTGGGAAACTGCCTTTGTTCTTCCCTTGCATAAAAGTGGCTCTTCAGATGATCTGAATACCCATCTGCCAAACTGCCGCGCTGAGCTAAGGTCTTAGAGAGGCTGGTCAATAATCAATTTAAATCATTTCTATCTGACCATGCCATCCTGAATGTGTTTCAGTCAGGCTTAAGGCCGGATCATAGCACTGTGTCAGCTGCAGCTGGGGTGTTAAATGATATCGTTTCTGCCTTGGACAATAAGCAGGATTGAGGTGCCCTTTTTATCGACTAATCAAAGGCTTTTGACACAGTCGACCACTCTATACTCTGGCTTCAGAACACATCACTGTAGTCTTTATTTGAAGGTTGGTTGGTCTTTGCTGGCCATGAGAAGGAAGCAGCACTGTTGTCTTTTTATATACAAGGCGTTGTTAGGCAAGCTGCCTGGATATATCGCCAGTTTGCTTAATGTTAGAAGTGGGGAGTACCATCCTCGTGCTCTTGAGCATTTGGTTTTAGACATCCCAAGGGTTCATACTGAACTGGATAAAACTGCTTTTAGGTATTATGCCCCACAGATATGGAATAGGTTTCAACAATTGCTAAAATTGGAAAAACTTATTTCATTTGATTGTTAAGTGTCTGTTATTGGAGGCAATGAAGCTGGAATGTACAGGTGGACTGTAGTTCCTTTGTTTTTTTTTTTTTTTTTTTTTTTTATTGTTGTATGACATGTTTTACTATGGTTCACAACTGGGCTCTGTTGCAAAAGAGAGCTTGCTCTCAATTGGACTCCCAGTATATATACTGAAGGACTTTGAAAACGCATAGAGGATTTTTAAAAATATTATTGCAAAAATTATATCCAATGAAAATGAGGTGTCCAACGTTTGAATAGTTAATGAAAGACGAGTCTTTTTGACTTATTGTCCGAGTTCGAATCCATTCCATGTCCTTGAAAACAGACAGAGTTGCAAAAACGCAACTCTTGCTCATTACCATGAAAATGCAATGTGATTGTGAAAGATGTAATGCACGTGCTTTGCATGGGGTGTCATGCATTTAAGGCAAGGGATTCAATGGGAGAGCAGTCATTGACGACAATGCCACGGCTGAGTTTACAAGAAAGAGAACGGGCTCTGGACTCCTTGAAGCAGGGACTTCACAGACAGATGTCGCCAGGCGCTCCATGTTAACCAGTCCACCATCAGCCGCCTTTGTCAGCAGACATCAGCAGACAGGAAGCATTGCTGACCGACCAAGACCTGGTCAACTTCCGGTAACAACGCCAAGACAAGACCGACAAATGCGACTGGCCCACCTCAGAGACCGCTTCCGGACGGCAGCAACAACAGCAGCGAACACCATAGGCAGACATGGGAGGCAAATCCACCCCATTACAGTTCGACGACGCCTGAGACAAGCAGGGTTAAGGCCCCGACGCCCCTACCGTGGTCCCATCTACAGCCGCCACCGCCAGGCCCGACGTCAATTTGCTCACCGGTATGGGCGCGCCAACCACGCTTTTTCTTCAGGAGAATTGTGTTCTCTGATGAGTCGAGGTACTGTGTGTCCTTTGTTGATGGACGAGAACGTGTTTACCGGCGACATGGTGAACGTTACGCCAATGCATGTGTGCGACAGCGGATCGATTCGGTGGTGGTGGCAGCGTGATGGTTTGGGGGCAATAAACGACGTTTCAGGAGTGATCTTCATGTCATCCAGGGCAATCTCACAGCACAGCGCTATGTGGATGAAATTCTTAGGCCTGAAGTCGTTCTACTGCGCGCCGCCACCAACGAATTCCCGACGTCAGTTGATTTTCCAGCATGACAATGCACGCCCCCATGCTGCAAGAGTCACGCAAGCTTTCATCCAGCAAGCTGGGATCAATGTGATGGACTGGCCCGCATATTCACCCGATTTGAACCCCATCGAACACCTTTTGGGACGAACTGGGAAGGCGAGTTCACCGACGTCCGATACCGCCAGCTAACGCCGCAGATTTGACCTTGGCCTTGCAGCAAGAATGGAGAAACATTCCGATGGCGCTTATCACTGCCTCTGTGACTCTATGCCTCAGCGTATCCATGCTTGTGCCCGGCTGATGGAGGCCACACAAGATACTGACTGTTAATGTGAGGGTACCTTACTTTGAATGACGCCATGCTTGTCCTGTTGACACCACTGCATTGATTTCTTCTTTGTACTGAATGTTCATTCCATGGGCTTTTGAGAAATAATAACAATTGATTTCATCTCTGGTCTTATTCATTCTTTTTTTCACATCAAAGTTGGTTATGCGTTTCCAAAGTCTCTCAGTATATATATAAAAAATAAATAAAAATGATTTCCCAACGAAGTTTAATATATGTACATCTCAATGTCTACATCTGCCTTTTCATACTTATGCCCATCCTCCCGACTGTCTGTTCCTCCACCCTACTTTGTTTCCAGGTCAGATGTCAGCCATCCCGCGGTGGGAATCTTAGCATTTCCTGCTTGCTGAAAAAAAAATCTTAAGCATCACCAATCTCCAAGAAGGACAAAGTTATTCCACCCATCATCCCCTCAGACCAATCTGGCTGTATAAAACAAACACATTCATGGAACACCCAAATACTAACAAACCTACAGACTATTAATTTAATCCATTATACATCTCACATAAACTCACCAACAGCCATGATCTCATTCGATGCTGCAAAGGCATTTTATAAAGTAAATTGGGAATTTTGATTTTCAATACTAAAAAAAATTGGTTTTGGTCAATCATTATCCACTGGATGAGGGCTTTGTACGCATCTCCAGTGGACACAATCAACGCAAATAGACTGATAATACAACGCTTCACTTCACACAGGTTACTAGGCAAGAATGCCCACCCTCCCCATCTTTATTTGCCATCTTCACTGAACCCCTTTCAGCAGCCATCTGTGGAAAAAATAAACACAAAAAATATGCACAATAAGATCAGCCTTTATGCAGACGACACCATTTCACCAATAAAATCCTTCCTCTTCACGCAAAACCATCTGCCTCAAACACTTCCGCTAAAATTTCAGACTTGGCCATTAACTGGTCCAAATCAATCTGTCTCCTACTCAGCCTTAATAGCCAGGTGTCAGTGAAAACACCACCGAGTCTCTGCACACGAGTCATTTCACATATTTAGGAGTCAACGTTTCCCCTGAGCTGTCATTCGATCGCCACTTCAAGCTCGTCTCAAAACACAGGAGAACAACCTTCAGTGTTGGATTAATCTACAACTATCCCATCATAGGCAGAACTGGTACCATCCAAGTGACCACTCTACCTGTCATAAACAACCTGTTCTCAATGACTTCCATCTAGCACCCACTCTCCAGGTTTAAATTTCTTCGACTCCATCTCAAAATTCTATGAGAAAAATATAAAACCGAGAAAAATGTATGGTGGTCTGGAGGAACCAAAATTTCTCTATTAATTCATTGCCCACCAACACCAACACATTCACAAATGGACCAATCCTCCCAGCAACTTCTGGCCAGACCGAGAACAAACATTATGCAACGAAATCTGTATTTCAGACGAATTCATAAGTCACTCCTTCGCACAACATCCTCGTTTCAAAAACATGAGCTACAACTCTGACAGCCCAGTGAATATATGCATGAAATAACTAGCACCACAACCTCAACCAAAAACATAACCACCTGGAACAACCCTGACTTCCTTTTGCACAAAAAACCACTTAACTTTTCATCACAGCTAAAGGTGTCACGCTCCCCAAACATCTTTCATAAAAAAAAACACTCTGGTCTCATTTGCTTATATGGCTCAGATGTACAACATTAGGGGAAACACGTTTCTCAAGATCAAACCCTCCATTCAAACCAGAATCAACACCGAATCATCTAACTTGGATCTTCCCCAAACCGCAAACCTGATCAACATCATTACTCAAAAAAAACTAATATTCCCAAATTTACAAGATAATTTCAACATCTGACTCAACACTATCGAATCCCTCAAATAAAGGGGAACAAGCTGGGTCAGCCCCAGTCTCCACCTCCAGAACCACATCTGCAAAATGGCTACTAAACCCACCAACACAAACGTCAAGCTGATACAAGACTAACAGAGCACATTTCATCGGTAAAAGGATGATTAAAATGGGATGAGAAATTTGTCCGCATTGCTCATAAAGCACCACAGACGACTATATGCGCGCCACATGGGACTGCACACCAATTAAATGATTCTGGTGGAACTTCACTAACAACCACTTCTTTCGGGCTGCCACATCCCACAATCCCCTCCACTCAGCTTATCAGGAGACGCATCCAAGTATTAACTAGGGGTGGGACTTGTAAACGTGTACAAGTGTACACGGTTAGTCAACCATAAACGTTTCTAAAAAAAACACTAACCGTGTACACGCACTCATCGGCTGCGTCCGAATAGTTAAAAAATTATGTCCTATCGTCTAATTCCTAACCACTTTTCTTTAACCTGCGTAAAACATCATGAGGTAAAGGAAAGGTGTAAAGGGGTCTCTTTTACAGCTTAGGAAGAGAACCGTGTTAATAAGAGAATCCGAATGCACTTACACTAGGCACAGTGATCACCCACCTCCTGCCCGTCATGTAGGTTTGTTTTTTTTCGATTGGCCGGATGGACGGTCATCGAAATTGCGGGATAGCACTTCCTCCTTTCTTTTCAAAAAGGATGCTTCAGTGTACCCTATGCTAAAGGTGATAAATTAGGAAGCATTGTAGCGCCTTTCCTTTACATTTAAAGAACCCGAACACACTTATCATGGCTGCCATGTAAATACTTCTGGATCGTTTTCTAGGAGTTAGGAACTTTCCTAGGCAAAAAGATATTCGGATTCCTCTTTATGTTGCTTTAAAACACGATTGGTTAATAGCTCATTATTTTTATCTCACATGTTCACTGTGCGTTTTTTACATTTTTGCTGGACGTTCTGACGGCCGCCTATATTGGCATGCACAATGTCATCCTCGCGTCTGCCCGTTAAAAAAGCATATTCATTTTGTTATTTGAATGAGAACACGTAAAACGCAGTTTACATTTCTTTTTGTTTTAGCTTTGTGGATGTAAAAAGTGTTTCTCAATTTAGTTTTACTTTATCAGCTGCTTTTCCTCCTCAATTACAATTCACTTTAATGACGCTATGAAACGTGACGATAGTGAGACGCAGCTCCCGCTGTGAGTGAGGGATGCAGTTCGCCGTTTAAGTTTACAAATCAAACTGCACAAAAAACAAGGTACAATAAAAAGGACAATGACAAAAAAGCAGAGCTAAACTGTTAGAATTCATTCATTTCCATGTCTTGTTTGTCAAAATGATGATTTTCATTTATGGTTAATTCATTTACAATTGTGAAAGGGTCCAACATTATTCATTTAGCTGTGATTTTATGCCCATCTAATGTAGGCCGTAATTTTGTATAGGAGTAACCTACAAATTCACTGTTACAGTCTATTGATTTAATAAATGTATCTGGCTGATAACTGCGTTAATGGATGTGTGGACTGTGTTATTGGAATGGTGACAGTGCCCTCTAACGGTTGTATAGCGGTCAAAATCCACAAACTCTGAAGACACGTGTGCACGCAATTATACGGCGCGTGCACACGTTTAGAATTTTTTGTACATGTTCCCACCCCTAGTATTAACCTTAACAAGGCAACCAGTAGTCCTAATCACCACAAAGAAAACTATCCTTATGAACAGGAAATCAAAGAAGACAATCACTACAGAAAAATCAAATGCATATCGATGAAAAAAATCATCAACCTTCATTAAAAAAATAAAAAATTGCTGATCAACACATGCAGAAATTCATTAATCAATACACCAATTTCTTTCTTCCCTTACTAGTTTCACCCATTACCTCTTTCGGCATCGATTAAAAAAAAAAAAAAAAATTTTACTTTTTGTGCCATGAATGACCACAGATTTGTCAGCACATCCACACACAAGCACATACAAGCACTCTGACAGACAAAAATGCAATGCGTCAAGTCAGTCCTGGCCAGCATCATCTCGTCTCATGTCCTGTATGGTAAAGTCCCAAATCATCTAAAATTACATACTTCTTATTAGGGATGCAAGATATTTATCGGACCGATAAAATATTGGCCGATTTGGGGAGAAATGACGGCATTTTTTAATCGATCCGATAGGTATATTTTATCCGATAAAAAGGTCCGATAAATTATTGAAATTGGGGAAATTGTTTGCAGGCCGAGTAGCCCCAAAACAGACCATGACGCGCTGGTTACGTCATCTATCGCGCCTTACTAGCAGGACCCAGAGCAACAGGTAACTCAGAGTGGCGCCATTCATTCGTTGCTTGAATGGTCACGTGGTTCGTGGGGAAGCGCTATCATTCCAAACAAACGCCGCGCTGTCATGATTTCCTATGGGACAGACAGCAGCGTTTGTGTTACTGAACGGTAAATGTTAAATTAAACCGTACATAATTGCCGCAAACGTATTTCTCTTAATGAATTACATTATTTACATACGTTTTATAGAGGTCATGCTTTTACAGTGACGTGGTGACAACTTAAATAAGTGTAACTACTCAGATGAATGCTTTGTGTATTACGATCGGAACAACTTCATTCTGAAGTGTTCATAACTACTTGTTGTCTTCATTTAATCCGTCTTTGCCCTGACACAATGGATAACAGGATGATATTGCGTGTTTCCCCGAATGGGATCAATGTAGAAGTCTCAAAACTAAGGTATGTAAATGAAACCGCGCCAGTTTCAGTTTCCGCGAATACACTGTTAATAATAAACGAATGAACTGAAGCCATTTTTGCCAGGTAATTTAACTGGCACCTTTTTGCCAGTTATTTTACAAAAAGTTTGCCACAGAGTTCTGTGCATGTTAAGAGTAAAACACTGTTAAATGCGCGCAGGACTCCTCTTATAGTTAAATGACAAGGAGACAATGCGTTAATTTGACGGTTAAATTCAGTCAGTTTATAACCGTGTAGGAAAGCCGAACTTAATTTTGTTGCTCTGTTGCGACAGCGTGTGTGCATGGTGCAAACCAGCTTGACTGGTATACACGAGTGCTTTAGAATGGAAATGCATTGTGACGGGACTGGACATTTTGTCCGATGTAAGCGAAAATCCGTTATATTAAATCTGGTATATTCGATGTTTATTTCATGAAAAAACATTACAGAAAAAAAATCGGGACATCAGCCGTTGTCCGGTATGAGCGAGTTTCCGTTTCATACGAGGACGATTCAGGCGTGTTCTACTGTATTTTCCTATGAACGTCTGCCCTGATACACATACACAAGATGGTAGCCGAGTGCTGCCACAGAAACGAAGGCTGTGTCCGAAATCACTCACTCATTCACTATTCCCTACTGACTATATAGGGACTCACTATGTAGGTGACTGTATAGTGAGCTCATTGGCAGAGGAAAGAAACGCTTTCGGACACAACCTGGCTCGTTTTGTCGCAGCTGTTAATAGCGCCATTGCTGTCGCAAAATTAAATCGTACCTATTCAACTTCAGTTGAAGGATTTGGGCATATTTCTGTAATAACCGAACGGAGTATATTTCCCACTGTGTTTGTGTTTACCATTATCGTTTAAATAATAAAATTGGCCATAAATTTTGAATATTGTCATCTATTTTTTGTCCTCCAACTCATCATTATTCATTTTAATAGTACCTAAATGTCCGTTTATATCCTGTGTAAAAAAAAACGGATCTCCTGCGCTGCTTGGTTTCCAAAAAAAAAAAAAAAACACAACACATTTTCGCCCTGACGCTAATAAATGTCTCGTGTCTGCCAAACTCCATTGACTAAATGCAGCTCTTTCGGAGCTTTTCAGTTTGTGTGCAGTGCATGATGGGATATATAGCTGGGATAGTGACCATCGAATGTTCACTACATTTCGCGGTGGATTGTGGGATGTAATGAGTTCACTTTATAGGGGATAAAAATTCTTACAAACAATTCGGACAGCCCTACAAAATGGCGAACCCACTATATAGTGCACTATATAGTGAGTAGGGAGTGATTTCGGACACAGCCGAAGACTTTGTCCACTCTAGTGTTTTTTATATCTGTGGTCGCAACTCTGAGAATATCTATGGCTTTGGCAGGACCCAAGCCTGGCCCCGTCTCTGCCAGACTAATAATCAACATGGCTTCACCAATGTGGTCGTTATTCATTTCATATGGTAAATGTTTGGCCTATGAGTGTCTTTTGCTGCTGTTATTGTTATTTACAGCAAATGACCACAGATATTTGAGTGATACGACATGAAAAAAATAAATGAACATTTGAAGAGCCAAAACTTTTGTTTGCTGTTATAGATAGGCCAGAGCTGCTAAAACATCAGTTTTTCATCACTGTATCCTAGATTTGTTTTTCTCCTGGATGCACAAACTGCAGATTATATGAAGATTATAATAAATACAAAAATATGAACTTATCGGTTATCGGTATCGGCCATGAGAAGCAGGAAATTATCGGTTATCGGTTGAAATTTTTCAGAACGTGCATCACTACTTCTTATCCCTTTATTTTTCCCCCTCTTTCTTGTTCCCACTTCGTTTACATTAATCTGATGCTCTTGTTTGCTCACTTGTTCGTTTACTTACTTTGCTCTTTTGCATAGGGTCAGTGGTCCTCTTTCCCAATTACGCTCAAAACTATATTAATGAAGTTGGCCTACAAAGAGGGGCGGGGGATGGCAGGCCATTAATAAATAAATAAATTAATTAAATCTTTGATGTTTTAAGGATTAATTCAAGCAGATATTACGACGGCCTAATGACTCCTAGCCTAGAGGGGAAACTCACCACACCATTGGAGTTGTGTACTCCATTCAAGTTGATCTTCGTCACGAATCGGACGAAAGGGGGCGTCTCTGGGTATCTGGGCCCACACTCCACCATGAGGCTGTACATCCGATTCTCATAGCTCGTCTGCAAACGGGTATAAAAGCACAAGGTCAGGGCAACCACGGTCACAGAAATCTCATCTTAATCCGTTTCTGAACCCCCAAATTTTACATACGATCAACAATTCACGCATTGGAGTGCACATTCCCAAGCTGTCATTTATCAGAAATTTATGCGCCATTGTTTCCCCACAAATTCCAGTAGGGCTGAACAACTAATTGGTTTGCAATGTTTTGAAGAGTAGTAAGAATAATTGCTGCTATGGGGTGAACAGGCAAGCTTGCACTTTGTTTTTTCCGGAATTATACCCGATGCCATCAGTGACGTGCTAATCAAGCTGCATACCTTAGGGTAGGAAACTAATCTCCTTTTACTGAATGATAATTCAGCTTGTTCCCATTTAAATTGCTTAATTAGCAGTCAAACAACTGATTAGCTCAATCACAAAGACAAACTAGAGGGCACTCGGAGAGTGCATTTACCTCTGCAAATACTGCATTTCGTCCTGAGATGCACGTCAAAATTCAATGCTTCATTTGAAAGCAAAGGGCAGATAAGTCGTGCAGCTCCCGATTGTCAACAAGGAGAGCAAAGAATGATGCCGCCAGAAATATTCTTCCGGATCATGTGTCCAGAATATGTGACACATCTAAAGGAAAATTTAATCACTGCTTTGTTGGTACAATGTGTTCCGACACATCAAGTTTCGCCAAAATGCATGTTACTTTTTGAGCTTACCCGTTATCTAACAAACAAAAATGAAAAAGGTAAAAAAAAACAAAAAAAAACAAAAAAAACATTAAACTGGAAAATTTTACCCAATTCGCATTGGAACAGTTTGAGTTATTATTGAGCAATTTTGTGAAAGTGAAGTTTGTGGTGGTGCCACAGGAAAGCTCAGATTGTCACCAGAAAAAGAACATTGCTCTTCTATGCACCAAGACATTGTAAGTTAAGGATATCCGATACCTATTAGAACAGTTTAACTTATTGCATTTAGAAATGTAGTTTCACATAATTGTGGCGATAGAGTAAAGGGATCAAAACCAGGGCCTCCTCTATGCACCAGGAATGTAGACAGTGGATTTGACAAGATTCCCACTAAAATGGTTGAAATTATTGCAATTTTTAAAAATTATAAGTTTGACCCAGTGGTTTGGCCTGGAGACACAGCAAATATCATACGGTGACCAACATCAAAGCCTTCTCACTAGGGCTGGGCAAGAA
Organism: Gymnothorax javanicus; assembly: GCA_029692085.1. NCBI lineage: Eukaryota > Metazoa > Chordata > Actinopteri > Anguilliformes > Muraenidae > Gymnothorax > Gymnothorax javanicus. The sequence continues at coordinate 80,365,930 of CM056203.1, read as the reverse complement.
GGCCTAAAAATAAAATCTGTGATTTCCCCATACCACCAAACACACCGTTTACAATTTTAATCGATTTTCTGTCCTTAGAAACAAAATACAGAAAACAAAGGAATTATTCAAATAGGTTTTTCTTTATTTCCACAATCAAAATGATTAATAAAAGCAAAGATGACCTTCTTTATTGGGATTAATAAAGCGCAGACCTAACTGTAACTTTTCCTTCAGATAAATAAACGCTGTTTTTCAAAAAACATTTTGTATCCCAGCAGGAATAAAAAAGAAACAAGAAGCTCCTCAGAGCCTGTACTCGGTCCGGGTCTAGGCCTGGGCCAATCACTTAAAACTGCACAAGACATGAGCAGGACAATCGCGACCCCGAGAGGAAAAAAAAAAAAAAAAAGAAGAACGGAGCCGAAACTTAGACTTGTGGCCTACCGGCCCGAGTAATTTTATTTAAAAAAAAAAAAAAAACTGTTCGGTCGGTGGCGACCGCACGGGTGTAGCCCCCGAAAGCCAGTTTCTCCCCTTTTTTTTGCGCATTATTCGGCCAATACTGTCGCCATGACAACGAAATTCGATAGGTGTCCTAAGAAGTAGAACATGTCCATGCCAAATATGAAAGTAATCGGTCAAAAATTACAGCCTGTAGAGCATCCACAAGGAAGGGTCTACGGACGTGGAGGTGGCGGAGACGACGCGTGAATCCATAGTAGCCACCCGACTTCGCCCGGGGGTAACAATTAAACGCATTATTTGTACACAAAATAGAAACTGTAAGCACCTAATTTATGATTTTTTTAAATTTAATATGCAAACGTATCATTTTCTGCAGGGATAAAAAAAATTTCAAGAGGCAGTATTTACCAATTTACTAAAAAGTATGTTTAGTGAAAGTTAGATTTGCATTTTATTAATCCCAATAGGGAAATTTACCTTTGTTAGCATTTTTAAGACAAAACCAAGCGCTTGCATATGGACACAGCATGTGGACGAAAAAAGGCTTTTCAACTGGAATATCTTGGATCAACAGTAACTCATGAACCCATTTCAGCATAAATGACCAAATATCACATTGAGACAAAAATTCAGTCGTCAGAGCAGTAACTGTTTGTTGAGCTCCAACTACAGATAACTTTTATATGTCAACAAGCTGCTGACGTTGTCAAGCTATATCCCCCGCAACTGTTATTGCAATATTGAAGTGAGAATGTTTTAATGAAGTGTCTTTCTCAAAGACTGTATATTATATCAATATTATCTTCTTTTTTTTAATTGTGTTAATTCTTCTTTTTACACCCAAATTTTTATGTTGCAAAAAATTGAGAGGAACACAGATATATGAAATCAAATAAGATTTCTGGGATATTTTAAGAGAGATGAAAGGAATCACCCATGCTTTTGTTTGTAATAAAGAACAGTTTCAATGACATCATGGAAAATAGATTATGACTTCAAAACAATGGTGTCTTGTGATGAAGGACATAAAACTGACTACCAACTTTGTTGCAGTAAATTGATGGTTACGTCAGTAAATAAATTGTTGAATAAATTGAAAGTTTTTCAAGACACACCTTTATGTGTTTCTACACCTCCATGCCAAATTTGATGGAAATCGGATGATTAGGAAGAAAGTTACAGCCCGGACACGAAACGTTACAGAATTCTGTACAATTGTTACAATTGTGATCAAAATGGGATGATTAGGAAGAAAGTTACAGCCCGGACAGGTCACCTTACAGATTTCTTACGAATTGGACACTTTTTGCCTCAAAACGCAAAAAATTATAAAAATATTTTCAAAAATGTTTTTCATGACACACCTTTATGTGTTTCTACACCTCCATGCCAAATTTGATGGAAATCGGATGATTAGGAAGAAATTTACAGCCCGGACAGGACACATTACAGAATTCTTACGAATTGGACACTTTTTGCCTCGAAACGCAAAAAATTATAAAAATATTTTCAAAAATGTTTTTCATGACACACCTTTATGTGTTTCTACACCTCCGTGCCAAATTTGATGGAAATCGGATGATTAGGAAGAAAGTTACAGCCCGGACAGGACACATTACAGAATTCTTCTGAATTGACACTTTTTGCCTCGAAATGCAAAAAATTATAAAAATATTTTCAAAATTGTTTTTCATTACACACCTTTATGTGTTTCTACACCTCCGTGCCAAATTTGATGGAAATCGGATGATTAGGAAGAAAGTTACAGCCCGGACAGGACACATTACAGAATTCTTACGAATTGGACACTTTTTGCCTCGAAATGCAAAAAATTATAAAAATATTTTCAAAATTGTTTTTCATGACACACCTTTATGTGTTTCTACACCTCCATGCCAAATTTGATGGAAATCGGATGATTAGGAAGAAAGTTACAGCCCGGACACGAAACGTTACGGACGGACGGACGGACGGACCCCATTTTAATACCCCTCCGCAACAACGTTGTTGCGGGGGATAATAATAATAATAACAAAGGTAGACATTTCAATAATTTTAAAATTCATTCCCGCTACTCAGGAAGAACATTATGTATGAGTTAAATCATACGACTCAAAACATTTTAATTGCATTCTTAAAATGAATCCCCGTAGTTGAGTTGTACACCAAACCCTCTATTATAAATTGAAAGTGCTTCTATGGCTATTTTTAGCCAAATTCATTCATTTTCAATTTTTATTCATCTTTGACCCATTTACAGACTGTTGTCAAAATCCCTGGCTACTGGCAGGATCGCTATCCATTGACACACGGAGCTGGTGGTTCTGTTCGCAGGCCAATCAGAGCAGAGCTCATTTCAAAGAGGGGACGCCCACTCAGAAAAGCCCACTCTTCAGAAGGTTGGGAGTTAAAGAAATAAAAAGGCCTCGAAATCATGAAATTTATTTTTATTTCTTTATGTTTTTTGCCGAAAAATTTATCAACCTCCTTTTTGCGCATTCAGGAATATTAGAACTTGGGAGGAGAAGAGTAAGACAGGCCCCTTTAAGCATTAAAAAAAAAAAAAAAAAAAATGCGTTGGTTGTAGCTCCCTGATGGACTACATTTTTACAAAATTTCATGTGCATCCAAAGAACGTTGTACTAATAGTCCGCAACACTTTTTGCCAAGTCTGGATCTTTACATCATGAGACATTGGCTACAGAAGTCATTATGGGCCACACTTTTAAAAGTGATAGAAGCATACCTTTAAAAGGGATAAAATGGATCAAAATTCAGATAACTTTTTGACAGCATGGACTCTTGATGCAGCATAACAAATTTTGAGAGAATTGGACGAACAGCCTCCAACTAGTTCCCTTTAATTCCACTTTTGATTTTTTTAAAATTTCAGAGAAATTTGGCATGCGCAAATCAGTGGCAATGGGCAGGTTAGATTTGATAGCTTTAAAGGAATTATTGAAACCATTTTTTTCTGTATAACCCTTTTGGTTCCCAAGATATGACCAAAAATGTGAGAGTTTTTATAGGGCCACCAACAGGTGAAAATCGGTCATTTTACTGGTGCTGGATCATTTTCACCAATTCGGAATCTACGATCAACTTACAGTTTTTGCTGCCCATCGCGTTTTGCTGGAGAAAAAAAATGAGAAAAATCAGAACAAAAACAGGGCTTCGCTGCTTGAACCCCTAAATGTGCTTGTCCCCAAAACATGGAACTCACAACAGTTCTACAGGTTTTCATGAAAAACAAAATCCACTCAAAGTAAAACCATCAAAAGAGGGCAAGTTTCTGGAAGAACATGGTTACTGACTAAATTAGAGGCAGGAGAAATGGTCCCTGGAGGTTGCTGGTTCTAATCCCCTGCACTCACCCTGGGGGGACCAATGATCATTCCTCTCCAGCGAGTGAGGGTCATGTCCTCGTCATCCTCCAGGCCCCAGCTGACCGTCCCGTCTCCAACGCCTTTCTGCCCTTCCTCCAGCTCCTCCAGCAGCCGGAAGTTTCGCGGAACTTTTACGCCTAGATCGGCAGGAGAGACGCACCAATTAGAAGTGGATTTACTAAAGCAGAGTGTGATTACTCCCATTACAAGCCTTTTTTTTTTTTTTTAAATTAACTGGCCGTCTTTTGCCGATTCCGGCCAGGTTTTATCAAAATCTTCCTTCTGTGGCTTTGTACATCATCTATGACACTTCTCACAGTTTAAAGTACTAGTTGTCCATAAGGGCTGGACAGGAATGTATGATAAAATGTTGACAGAGATCCCAGTTCGGATAAACAAACACATTGGACTTGGCAATGAATTTATAATCTGCAAAAATAGCCGTTTTATCTGCTGGTTGTACTATTAGCATAAACATTAGTTATTGAGAAACTAGAATGCTCTTATAATAACAGCACTAATCACAAAACGGTCACCTTGTTATCCAAGCAATTGCCGCAATTGATGTTTTAACTATACACCAGGGTTCTGCCGATGTTAGTCGGCCCCGACCAGCACTCGGAATGCACCAACCACCACTCAGCTTTTCCCGACTGGCACCATTTTTTCAAAGTTCAGTTAAGATGAGCGCATCCAGCGTCCAATAAAACCGCTAGAATCAAAACATAAATGACCCCAAATATGCTCCCCCTTTCTATTATTGTCAGAATAGCGAATTTCGTTTTTGACCCACGCCCTGGGATCCTGGCCGCGTTCTGGCTAGTTCTCAATCATTTTCCTTTATTGACGCGTTTTCAAATTATCATAATAATCCATTGGCAATTGAAGACACGGCTTCACTCCAGATGGGTCATTCCATGTCAAATCATCAGATATACAAAACATTTGTCACCAGGTAGTCAGTCATAGATTGCTTCCATATGTTCACATAAGATATCTATGCATTAGTGATGAACAAATCCGAAATTTCAGCTCATTCGGACCAAAAATGAAGTTTTGGTGAATTATTTTCTAAGGGTACTGTCCGTCAGTTTTTCGGTCAATTTCCATTTTTCTTGTATTTAACATGGCATAACTTTTTTATTATTACATCTATAGCTTTGAAACTTTGCATTTAAGCTAATGTTATACTGCTTAATCAGAAAATGCAGTCCATTTTACTTTATCTTTCTTGGTTGTGGAGCTATGATGACACCAAAAGTAACTTTTGTTCAGGCAGTTCCATGTTTAGGTCCCCAAAGCTCCCAAATATAAACCCTAGCATAGGCTCTCTGGCATTTTTTCCCATTCATTTGTGTCTGTTGAATATAAATCAGGCTGAATTCACCATGAATTCATCACCAACTGCAGTCAGTAACTTGCCAAATGTGGGGGAAAAAAAAAAAAAAAAAGCTAAAATGCCACCTGTTCAAACCCCTGTATCTCCAGGGGCACACCTTGGATTTTCCTCTATTTTTTTTAACCGATTCCTCTATTATAGTAGAAAGACCACTCCAAAAATTGTTGATGTGCTTTGACCAATATAAATTTTGTAGGTGTCTGAACAGGGGTGGGTTAATCTCAAGAATCGCTTGGCATTTTCATCTTCTTATACAATGTTAATGATTATTGAATCACAATAACTTTAAGTTCAATTCATCAATGCATGACTTATTCACAGAAAGGTCAGTATATGCAGGTTGGTAGATCATGTTGGCAAGGAGAAACCTGAACCAGTTATTGATCAATTATCTCTGATTGCTATTGTTTTTCATGAAGCGAAACAAGAGGACACAAGCATTAACATGGACTTCTGAAAAATGCTGGGTGCCATTCAGTAACATTCTCCGAACTGTTCCAACTCCGGATGTCACTGGACACACAACCCGGCAGTATAAGTTGGACAAAACTGGGAAAGACAACACTGTTGTGCTCTTTGCTGCATTTAGGAAGCAATAACACTGATAAAACTTAGTATTCCATGCTATGTTAATTTGACAGTCAGTTTACAAGAATTAGTGTGAGTAAATTTTATTGATGCAAAGAAGAGTGATTTTCAAAAATTGCCTGACCCCTATTTAGACAGTTCTGAAATGTACACTACTGCTCAAAAGTTTGGGATCACTTGCAAATTTCTTTGTTTTCCAAAGAAAAATACATTTTCATGCATTTCAAACATTTTCTTCCCCATTTCAAAACATTTTTATCCATTTCACAAACGATTAAAATTAATCAGATGATTTTCAAAGAATGATCTACATTTTTGCATTGAGGCCTATTATCAGCAACTGTCAGTCCTCTGCATCAATCTCCTGGTATGGCAGCTAATGCAAGTTAAGCATTTTATAAGGCTAATTGATTATTAGAAAACCCTTCTGCAAATGTGTTGCACAGCTGAAAACCGTTGAACTAATAAGTTAGCGCAAAAGGGAGCATGGCATTCTTGACGTTGGTTTAGTACCTGAAGCATCAGCAGTTGTTTGTTTGTTTACAGGCTCAAAATGGCCAGAAAGAAAGAGCTTCCTTTAGAGACCCGTCAGTCTATTGTTGTGCTTAATAAAGAAGGCTATTCAATGCGAGAAATTGAAAACTTAAAATCTCTTACCATGCTGTCAACTGCTCCCTTCAGAGAGCAGCACAAACTGGCACTAACAAGGACAGAAAAAAAAAGAGTGGGAGGCCCCGATGCACAACTGTGCAAGAAGACAAATATCTGAGACTGTGTAGTTTAAGACAAAGATGCCTCACAGGTTGTCAACTAGCAGCTGCGCTAAATAGTTCCCGTCAAACACCAGTTTCAGCATCAACAGTGAAGGTGTTTTTTTTTTTTTGATGAAGGCAAAGTTTGAAGTACATATTCATCATTTTCCATTAAAGTCATTATTTCTAACTCAGACAATGTCAGCATGTTCTGTTCATTTGCTATATTTCCTATTCAGACTAATTTCATGTGTGTTTCCATGGAAAACAAGAAGATTTCCAAGTGATCTCAAACTTTTGAGCGGTAGTGTATGTCATTCAAGTCATATCAACAATTTTTGTTTTATGTCATGTCTACTATAATACAGGAATTAGTACAATTTAGTATGTGATTGCCTAACAATTGAAAACACTTAAAATGTTGCATAGTTAAATGGGTAAGAAGCTTAAAGTGCCACGCGATTCTCGAGATTACCCCACCCCTGTTCAGACAAAATTTATATTGGTCAAAACACATCAACAATTTTTGGAGTGGTCTTTTAAATATAATAGAGGAATCAGTTTTAAAAAAAAAAAATAGAAAATAAAAGGTGTGCCCCCGGAAATACGGGGGTTTGAACAGGTGGCATTTTAGCATTTTTTTCACATTTGGCAAGGTACTGACTGCAGTTGGTGATGAATTCATGGTGAATTCAGCCCGATTTATATTCAGCAGACACAAATGAATGGAAAAAATGCCAGAGAGCCTATGCTAGGGACCTAAACATGGAACTACCTGAACAAAAGGCACTTTTGGTGTCCTCATAGCTCCACAACCAAGAAAAATAAAGAAAAATGGACTGCATTTTCTGATTGAGCAGTATAACATTAGCTTAGATGCAAAGTTTCAAAGCTATAGGTGTAATAAGAAAAAAGTTATGCCATGTTAAATACAAGAAAAATGTCAATTGACAAAAAAAACTGACCAACAGTACCCTTAGAAAATAATTCATCAAAAATTCATTTTTGGTCCGAATGAGCTGAAACTTCAGATTTGTCAGTGATATATATTTATATAGCTGCATACAAAAAATTAGCAAAATTGAGAAGGTGGTGGTGAGACCCGTTTGATGATCTGACATGGATCATCAAAACCAATTTTTACAACTTTCTAGGCCAGCTTTTTGGTGGGAAACAGGCCTATATACTGGATTTTTGGGCCATAGCAGTGTAATTCAGGTCATTAGACACTGCTCAGGTGCAAAGTGGTGTCAGTGCAACTTTCCCCCGGGGGCAAGCCAGGCCCTTAAACTTGGGCTCTTTTCAGCTACGACCAACTTTGAAAGGGTTAATCTGAACAATTACTAAGTTCTCTTTCGATTTTTTGATAGAAATGGCAAGAATCTACCTGAAATAAAAAGTTGCTGGCATCAGTTGTTCAACCCCTCCAACTATTAGCAAGTAATCAGGATTGAAAAAGTGGAAAATATTTTTGTGAACCCCAACTTTGACCTCAATTTCCATGGCATTCACCATTGATACAAGCAACCTTTAAGATTGTCAGCCTAGAGCAGGGTTCATGTCAAGGATTAAGCCACCTCCCAGATCTATTTGTCATAGAATCAATAAGACATTTTCTACAGCATGTTTTGAAAAGCGCCCCCTATAGACCATTTTTTCAGAGGCCCATAAAATCCATACCGGTGGGCCGTTTGAAAAAATTGGGAGATACCCATCATTTGAGTTCAAATGAACAAATATACAAAGTTAGAGAAAAATATGAGACCATGATGGCCCAAAAAGTGCCTTAAGTGTTTCCACTTGACATGGAATGACCCGTGTTTCAACTATGGATATTGTTTCACAGCAAAAATTCTTCTCTGTTCACAATGTCTCAAAGGGGCAGTGATTCTCCCACTAGTAAAAATCCCATTCACAAAATCTTAAGTCAACAGAAATTTCTCTCAGGCTGTAATATCACAGGGCAGGAACACAGACTCCCCAACCCCCTTTTCCAATAGTTGGAAGTCCTGCAGTTCTTTAGATGTTAGCCTGGGCTCTTCTGTGACCTCCTAGATGACACCTCTGTCAGACCACCAAAAAAGTGAGGTAGCTACCTCACCTTTGAAGCCTCATCGAAATCCATCAATCGATAACATTCAAACAGAAACAGTCTTCTTACATTGTCCAATTTATCGCTCCTTTTCTGTAACTACATGTACTGTACACTAAAGAAAGAATAGCCCGTGATTCTTTCCCAACCAATCAGACACCTCAGTTTCAGCAAACGTTTACGACCATCTAGATGCAAACCGATCAGAAACAGAAATTGGAAAAAGCAAATTCCATGCATCTGGCCATATCCAGAAACAGATAGATGTTAGCCGACTTGCTACCGAATTTGCTCATCTCACAGCTAGCTGCAATAAGCTAGCTAGCCAACGTGGTGCACAGAAATCAATACAGAACAATGAATAAAGATTATTTCATGACTTCAGTCAGTAAGAACAAAGAGTTGTGATAATGTAGCCGAGTAGCAGGCTAGCTGGGGCAGTGATGCATTGGCAAGGTTGATTCATCAGCTAGCTAGATGACTGGCTTCCCACTATTAACACTGGTCAATACTTTCCAATGAATTGTAAGTTGCGCTAGTTTTACAACTTCATATCACGAACCCGAATAAATTCCTCCTTTTATTTGGGAACCAAGCAGATCATGAGACATGAAGTTTTCAGACAAAAAAAGGGTTTGCTTCTCAGCAAAAAAATAGCAAAAATGTTTATTATAGTTGACTACAGTCAGAATGTGGGGATATAATGCAAAATCTTGAGAGCAATGACAGCCCTAAAATATAATGGGATGCAATTCAAAAGTAAATTTTGAAAAATGTCCATGGGATTTTTTACTGCCAACACTGGAATGCGATGTCATCTCCTTAGTACTCTACATGTCAGGATAGGCAGGATTCTCACCCTCTCATTAAATATTACTCAACTTGAACCCACTTACTTTCTTGATTAGCAATCAAACAACTGAGATTGCCATTTGTTGCTTTCTAAACTTAAAATTCTCCCAAAACAGAACAGATTTGCATAAATTTGTTTGGTTGACTTCGTGTACATTTGCTCATTTTAAGCACAGATGAAATTAGTCCAGATATCACAACAATGGTTCAAATATAGTGAAATGGTTTTCCACCATATATTCATGTCTTTACAGGCTTAAAACTACACTGAGCGCCAACTTAAAATAAATTTAAATTTTAAGCAATCTTTCGTAATTTCATAAAATGCCATTATTAGGAGATGTAGAAAGCAGTAGAAGAATCTCACATAGTAGCCAGATTTATGCCTACCTACTTCTCATTTTTAAACATTTTAAAGTATACACCGGTTTTGAACAGAAGGCAAATAACTTGCTTGATCTATATATTCAGGCAAAGTGCAGGCGAGCAGGTTAAGAGTAATCATGCATTACAGGGTGAAAGAATTAAGCTGCACAACCTTGCTGGTGATTACCAAACAAAACGCAATTTTCCTTCCGGAAGCATTTTACTTCGCCTCTGGTGTTTGGTCGCGGTTCATTTCGAACCTTATCAGGTATGAGGGTTCAAGAAAAGGGGGGGAAATCACACATACGCGCCATAGTGGCAGGTCGTCTTAAGAATCGCGATTCAACATTGCAAGTTCAGCTGCTTTCACACCGGACGTGAAACGAATTTTCCGCAGGACAGATTACATTCAAAGTCAATGCAAAGACGCGAATACACGCGTAGATTAATAGATTGTAGATTAATCTGTCGTGCGAAAAATTCGTTTCGCGCCCAGTGTGAAAGCGGCTTTACACCCCGCGCTTAACGCCGCAGCTGCACAGACCAGCGTTAGCCGCAAAGAATAAGATGCGTGATGTTACCTACGCTCTGACAGCAGCGAGTGCCTTCAAACAGCCGTCACATAAGTGGCTTTAATTCAGGGGCGTTTAAAAATGCGACAAATCTTGTACATCTATCACTGAGGTGGCTAAACAAGGGCATATAAACTCAAGTTCACCACATACGCAATTCAACAATGTTCGAGCTAGCTGGAGAGCCATCTCGCCAGATGATTAACGGAGCTTAATATTGCCCGGGCACAGCTAATACTTCACAACAAGAGACAGTTCCTCGGTTAATACCAGCCCGGTAAAATCAGCGAATAAAAGTTAAAGGTTAACAGCGAGTCCAATGAATAATAATGCAACTGGCGGATGGTTTGGCTAGGCCACAAACAGAAGCCAAAATCAGACGATTTGCATATAACGGTAACGTTAGCCGTTCGCGGATCATACTGCACACAAGGCACCGGAATTTCAGCAATGCATCACGTAAATTTAACTGAAAATTCAGCGGACCATCAGTGACAAAGTGCCCGTTTGGAAATATCCAAAGACCGAAACTATGGCACGTTGCAGAAGATTAATGTGCACGAATCACAAGAATTGCAAACGATTGCTGTAGCTGGCTAGCTTGCGTGCTAACTGTTTGGATCGGTTTTGCTAGCTTGTTAGCCAACAATGCACCCCAATGACGCGGCAGTTGAGAGTAGTCAACCCGCTAGGAATTGGCCTTGCCTGCAAAATGCTTCGCCAAGGCACAAAAAAAGGGCGACTGACCAATTTAATCAGACTATGTACTTTCACACCAACCGGAGGTTTTGCTATGCAACGTTTCTTTATGCATTTACAAGGAGAGATGCAGAGCGGACAAAAGCACGCTCTGCCTCAGCTAAGCCAGCCTTGCTTAGCGGTAGCGGACTCTGCCTATAATAAGGCAGCGCCGCAAAATAAAACAAATGGCTATGGCTCGCTTCATAACCAAAACTGACCAGAAATGATTCAGAAGGCCTACAGCATAAAGCCGCTTTCACACTGGATGCGAAACGAATTTTTCGCACGACAGATTACATTCAAAGTCAATGCAAAGATGCGAATACACGCGTTTCGCGTGCATTCGCGTCCATGCATTGACTTTGAATGTAATCTGTCGTGCGAAAAATTCGTTTCGCGTCCAGTGTAAAAGCGGCTTAAATTGACTTGTGGAGTTTTTGTTAAAAAAAAAAAAGAATGATCGCCCGTCAGCGAACACCATGCGCAGAAATGGATAATCATAGATATTTATCCGATCGAGAAATTCATTTACCTGATCCGGCGGCGGCCGCCATCTTGTCGCTGCAGAGCGGGAACGCGCACGTAACCATTCCCTGGTGCAGCCGTGCATGATCTTAAGCGCGTCAGGGAAGCCAAGGTTGATAGAGAAAATTAATTGTTGCTGTTCGCGTTCGTATCTCCGAATTTCCATCAGACGTATTAGTATGATTATTTGTTCAATCGTAAAGAACGTAATAGAAAATGCCCGAGTCAATGTAAACCCCACACCACCCCATGTAATCATGAATTTCCTATTTCACATTAATTCATCAGTTAATAGTGACGATGCTGCAATTTCTCACACGTTGACCATGATGCAAACGACCCTCTTCGCTCGTTCTTACGCCATACATGCTCTTATGCTAATCGCAAAATATAAAAAATGTAATCATGTAACTGGCCTATGCTGAGCGATTTACGTGCTATTTTACATTTTAATCAGTTTAAATAATTAATAATCAGTGTCAGATCAATTATTTGTATTCTTTATTCAAAGAATAAACTGTGATTTCCTCCTAGAGTGCTGTGTTATATTTATTAAAGAGCTATTTATTTATTTATTTATTTATTTTATTGAACAATTCAAGACAATTCTGTGAAACAAGGTTTTGAAGCTTATGGGGGTGGGCTCATCTACGCTAGACCAAAAGCTAGTCTGGGGCCGTTCAGTGGCTGTTTTGGTAAGCAACCGGAACCAGGGCGAGAGAGACAGGATCCGGAGTATGATTCGATGGAATTCGATGGAAACTTGTACCCGACAAGTTTCTTGAAGAACCTCTTCTAAAACAGACTTTTGTACGTCCATGTTTAAATGAATAAAATGTTTCAAAACCGGAGACGGAAATTGATGGTGCACCAGAATTTAAAGTTTTATTTTGGTGAACTCTTTTACTTTGGTGAATTTGGTGAATTCCGGATCAGCTCTCTAGACCGGAACCAGAATCCAGACAAAATTCAGAGTGAACGCAAACTAGGCTCTTCTCCCCTGTATGAAGAGCGTGGTGACACGAGGCTAACCAAAAGCAGTTTAACTGTTCAAGAGGCGAGAACTAGCGGGCCTTGCAATCTTGAATACGCCCCAAGCAAGATGAAGGCTGCATCTCTCAGCTGCACTCAAAGGCGCCTTCATATTCAAACAAGGCTCCAATGACATAGCACCCTAGAAATGCAGCCTACAAAGGCTGCAGCCTACACTTTAAGAAACAGCCACTGGGTGCATCTCAGCTCTTTTAAATTGAAACTTCATCTCCCTCACTTGCATCTTTTCATTACGTCTCAGTCCCTCCTTCCAAGCATGCAAGGAGAGATGCAAGGAAACCGTACAAGGAGAGAAAATTGAGGAAATACACTGATCAGCCACAAAATTAAAACCACCCATTGTGCTGCCAGAACAGCTCCATCAAACTGATGTCACTTGAATTCCCAAACGTACAAATTCCAAAGGATTTCTCAGCAGAACGTTCCTGCAGTATCACTCTCCCTCTACCAGTTTGTCTTCTTCCTGCATTGCATCCTGGTGCCATTTCTTCCTAGGGTACATGGTGCAAAAAATACCTTGCCAATGCACCTGATGTATAATAAAATGGGACACACTGGACCAGGCGACCTTTTTCAACTCCTCAAAGGTCCAGTTCTGAAGCTCAGGAGTCCATTGGGAACATTTTTCGAGAAGAGCTGAGTCAGAGTGGGCACTTTGACTGGTCTACAAGCTAAAAAGTGCATTGTACAGCAGGATATGATGCATTGTGTGTTGTGACACATTCCTTATGCAAATATAATTGAAATTAGCAGCCAATTTTCCCACAGTCGCCCCTCAGTCAGTTTGTACCAGACGGGATAGCCTTCACAGCCCTTCTGCATTGAACGGTTTCGGCACCCAAAATCCTGTCGCCGGTCCATGGTTTGTTCCTCCCTGAACCTCTCTCAGTAAGTACTCACATCTGCTGACAGGGAGCACCCCAGAAGTCTTGCTACGTCAGAGATGCTTTAGCCCACTCATCAGGCCATAACAATTTGGCCCTTGTCAAAATCGTTCAGTTCCCATTTCGCCCACATCCAAGACATTGAATACAAGAACTGACTGTTTGCTTACTGTCTAAGATCTGTCTGCAGAGCTTGACTTGCGCCGTTTTTATGAGATAATCAACATTATTCACTGCATCTGTGGGTGGTGTTAATGTTTTGGCTCACCACTGAAATGTTTTTAGAGAAATGAGACGTTGTTTCCTCTGAAGCGTTACGAGGCCACATCCGTTTCTCATGACGGCACATAGCTCGATCTGGTGTAATGTGATCCATATGGATCGGCTTGCATGTAAACCACAAATGAATTGCAAAATTTAATCAGAATGGCGCGAAATACAGTTCAACTGCTGCTGTTGCTTTTTAACACCAGAAATGTCTTGGGGTAAATTCTACACGTCGTGGCTTTTTAAAGTTTTAGATTAATATGTTTCCACAAAATATTGAAGTCCTCCAGTCTTTGACTCCTCCCAAATTGTGTTGTGTTGCACTTAGTAAAGATAATTCATATTTAAAACACAGGCATGTAGGCTGCAGGCTGCCTATACCTTCATTTATTTCTGCACGGCATCCACAAATCTCCATCTCCTATCCATTGTAAACTGCTATAAATAACTTGCAGTTTTTCAGATCACAATGGAAACAAAATAAAACCTTCATCAAGTGCCTGAAGTGCAGAAAGCGGACCGTGAAAATGCTCATTCAAGGTGCAGAATGTTTGTTCAAAGTATGTCTGTGGGACATGTATAATCACGTATTTAAAATCTCAAATGTAGTCCTCTCACAAACTTTCATTGTGTGCAAAAAAGAATGAATTATCAATGAGCTAAAGATGTAGAGATCCTCATCATTTTGAAAAAAGATTTAAAAAGTCAAGGGACTGTTCAAGACTAAAAGGTCTCATGCTAGGTCTCGTGAGGGAAAGAGTGCTTAACGACTCGCGATTTCTTGCACGTTTTCCAACATGGCTGCCAACTGGAGTCGGCATCAAATTTTACTGAAAAATCTGTGCGAAAGTGAGGAAACCAATGTTGAAAATACTGGACGGTATCTTGAAACGCAAGGCGAGACTGTTTGCGCTTGCACTCGCATGTCTGTGCAAGACCAAACATAGTTAAATTGTTCGAGAGGCCAGAACTCGCGGGCTCTCTTTCAACCCCGTCACCCTGAACATGCCCCAAGTCAAGCTTTGCTTTCTTTCTGTTTTTACTTTTTTTTTTTTGGTGGACAAATACAATTTTTTTTATTCTACTCTGTTTAAGGGGAGATGGTATCATGCCGCATATTGCCCTTTAATTTTACATTTCAATATTGAATATTTCAAGATTTCATTTAAATACTGAACCTTTTGAATGTTGTTTTCATTTAAGACTACGGGCAAACATTTCTTGCTTTATTTGCTTTTCAAAGTAATGGAAAGTAAAATCATCCCCATCTTTATTAATTTTGCTGATTCGAAAAGCGATCCGATCTGTGAATCAGAAGTTCTACAAACCGAGCTGTGGGTTTTTGATCCTTTGCACCCTTGCCACTGGCATCTGTCGCTGGTAATTGACATCTTTGCTTCAGGCTGAAAGTGTTCCAGGAGGGCTGCTCTTGTGTAACCTTGCGCATCGCTCTTCAGACCTCCCCCTTTACTCTCTCCTCTCAGCAGAAATAACCGCTTTGAGACAGCCGGCAAGATGGCCGATCCATGACAACTTCCGCTTCGAGCCAGGATCAAGGACCAAGGAAATATCAAATAAGCTAATTTAAATGCGCCCACTGTTTCCCATGGACACGCAGTGAAATGAAGATACTGCTCTGATTAGCTGTCTGACTGCAGCACGGAATGAGCAATGACTGCCAAACTCATACATACATAAGACTCGCTTTACTCTGGATATATGGCACTGAGCAGAAGTCTTCGGCATCCGGCACGTGAGGATGCACCATGCTCAGATGAGACCAATATCTGCTCTCAAAACCATTATCCTGAACATGAGAAGCTTCTATCATTACTTTTACACGGATAATACTCCTAATGCCCCCTCCCCAACCAGCCCACAAAAATTCCACAATCAAGTCTAGAGATCAATGAATCTCATCAGACATTGCTACTCTGAACAGTCCGGTCCATAAAAATTGGACAAAGTTACAATCATTTTAGCTGTCTACCACAGCATATTGCAGTTGAAACGGATATGAGCGCAAACTATACTGGACAAAGAAAGTTAGGGATCACTCAGATTTTTAATATTGAAATATGACATGGAACATAATTTGAACTACCAAATATTTCAAATTCGAAAATTGGGGTGATCCCTAATTTTCTTTGTCCAGTACACATATTTTCAGCAGTAATTTCAGGGCATTTGCATCATAATCAGGTGAAAAGAAGTAGGAATTCCAATACTTTCTACACATCCCCCCTACCTTAGAAGAGACCAAAAGTAATTGGAAATTGGGTGCTCAGCTGTCCCATGGTCAGGCGTGTGTTATTTCCTCATTCTTTCATTTAAAAGTAAGCAAATATAAGGTCCGTTGTTGATTTCAAGTAATGCACTTGCATAAGGAGTTGTCTGCTGTTAGTTCTCCTATAAAGTCCTGCCAGTGAAGGAAGCACTCATTAAACTTCAGCAGGAGCAGTGACGGCCAGACAGAGCTCCAACAAGACTGTGCCCGAATAATCAAAAAATTATGCCCTATCCACAAATTCCTGACCACGTTTCTTTCGCCTTTGTGGAAAACGTCATAAGGTAAAGGACAGGTGTAAGACGGAATTCCTAACGGCTTAGATAACTGCGCTGCAAAGAGAATCTGAATGCACTTACAGAAGGCAACATGATCATAAGCCCCCTGCCCTTCATAAACGTTTCTTTTCACGATTGGCCGGATGAATGGTCGCCGCTTTAAATATTGCTGCCGTGTGGAATAGTGGGATAGCATTATCTCCTTTCATTTCAGAAAGGATGGTTCCGCGTACCCTATGCTAAAGGAGGTAAATTAGGAAGCACTGAGACACCTTTCCTTAACATTTAAAGAATTCAAATGCATTTATCGTGGTTGCTAAGTAATCATTTCCAGATCATTTTTTAGGAGTAAGGAACTTTCCTAGGCAAAAAAGACCATTCGGACGCAGCCCAAGAAAGAAACCTGAAGAATATGCTCAAGGGTTAAACAAACATCCGAACATTTTCATCAAGTAAGACAGAAATGAAGTCTAAACGCAGTCAGGTCCATGGATGCCAATATAGGGGACTATATTAAAATGATAATGTGAACTTGAAAATGACCAAAATTCCACAATAGCATTACAATTTTCCTCACATGTATGAGCTATAGGAGAAAAAAAATGTACTGAAAATTTAATACTCAAATTTGCATTTTCATTTTAACTCACTAATAGTGAGGCTCTATGCATTAGGGGTATTCTCAAATTATTCTGGATAAAACCATGACTCATTTACTACTAAATGCATCTATGGCCATTATGAGTCAAAAAATGAAACGGAAAAATTAAACTTTAAGAATTTTTGTTGTATAACGCACACACTGTCAGTTCAGCCATTGCCACACATCATATTCATGATATACTCTACATTCCAAAGCAGACGGGTTCCAGTAGGCACCCAATGGTGACCCTCCTTCATAGAATAACTGATGTCCTAACGACCTACTTCGACAAGAAGACTGACAGACTGCATTTTCACTTTCAAGAAGACACCAAAAGGGAGTAATGATATGCAAATGTAAAACCAATAGACTGAGGGTGCTGCTTTGCACACTGAATTTGAATATTGGCTATAGCACAAAAGGATCAGTCTTGAAAAATGAAATGGCGAAGGCAGTCATTATTTTCATATTGTTAAATAAGGGTGCTCAGAGAGCACAACATCCCCCGTTCATTCATATTTGATATGCGCACCCTCAATGTATATCGAACAATCAAACCAAGTTTCAAAACGTTTGGACTAAAACAGTGGGAGGAGTTAATTTAAAGACATGTACAGTACGATCTCATGAGGACTGCTGAATCAAGTGTAAGAAGTCAGGGGCTGTGGCTCTAGGGAAAATCTTCAGAGCAAACAAATCCTGGTTTTGAACCACATTCACGCGACCAGACCAGACTGATGCCCTGCTAGGCCTTCAGTGCGGCAGCTTCAAGTTCCTGCTTGTTCTTGGGGAATCTCACCTTCAGTGTCCGCTCAGAAAGCGAAATGCATGCTCAGTTGGAACAAAGTCAGGTGACTGACTTAGCCATTTGTCACTGAGGATGTGGGGAGGTTCCGCTTTGTTGCCTTATAAAGTCTTTGTTTGCTATCACAGTATGTTTTTGGTCACAGTCCATGTGTTACGAAGATCTACCACTGCAATGATGAGCCACTGACTGTAATTCAGTTGTTGTAGTCATATTATGAACACAAACAAAATATCACCACCTTTGGATTTTAAAGCCATGATAAACTTGAGATAATTTTATCAATGTTTAAAGCGTAATATGCAACAGCAGACCTGTGTTTCTATTGAAGTACTGTTGTCCTAAAAGATGAAAGGAAATAAAAATTAACATTTTCCTCAAGTGAAAACAAAATTCTGAATAGCCACATGTACGTGGAGTAGATAATTCATGAGAACAATCAAACTGTGAAAGCTGTATATTTTCACACCAAATCGCTTTCCAGGTCGTAAATTGAAACAAATATTATTTCTAATATGATAGTATCGTGTTCCATCAGTCATAAATCATATTTTGAATGTAACAATTATCTGCTCCCCAAAATCGATGCGCTTTCACGTTGTGTGTGTGTGTGTGTATGTGTGTGTGTGTGTGTGTGTGTGTGTGTGTGTGTGTGTGTGAGAGTATATACTTTAACCCACGCTTCACACAGCAGCTCTGCAAGAGAGAAAAATTTCACTTTTAGCCTGAAGTCCAACGTGTCTCTGTAGAGATACTGAAATCGAAAGGGGAACAAAGATTAAAATAACAAGAATTGGCTAAATATGCAAATGAAAATTCAAAGGGTGAAGAGGGTTGGTCTATGAATAAGTCAATCCAGTCCGCTCACTTCCAAAAGATAACCCAGATAGGGCAGTAAAGATCTTCTTGGTGGTGTAAAGAAAAGGTTTTCCATTAAATAAGGTGATGCTGACAGTACTGCATCTGATGGACATGAGGCTGCTGATTCATAGACTGTATGGGCTGTGCTCGATGAGGGCATTTCACTGCACAAAATACCCGGTGGCACCTGGTGGGTGGGTCCCCCTTACCGAAAGCTCATATTTTACCACATCATCACCCTGAAAAAAAAAAATAAATAAAAATCCTCAATTTAAATAAAGCGATTTCACAGATTAATGATTTTGTCTTTTTTCAATTTTTTTTAATTAAATCAACTTCCTTAAATGAACATAACTCATCAGTTTCCTCAACATAAATACATAAGGCAGGGCTCCCCAAACCCAGCCCTCGAATCCAATTCTGCCAATTCCAGAATTTCTCTCCTTCCAGGCAATTAGGTGAGAAATTATTCCCACTGATTAGCCAGACTGTCATCAAACCAGACTCCCCGGTAACGGGGAGGTGGAAAATCAGAAGTCATCAGCCCTCGAGGACCGCGATTTGGGAAGCTTTGACATAAGGCATAACATAATGAGGAAATATTAATTGCGCTCATAGGCTTATAGCAACATTATGCAATGACAAAATGGCAATAAAATAAATCAGAATATATAAAGTTCCGCAATAGACATAATGAATAATTTGTACAAATATTGTATGAAAGAACCATAAAGTCAATAGTCATGTATAGCATCTTTTACCATCATACTATTCTTTCCGAAGAATCTTTGGCTGAGTTATTTAGTCATCATTGCTATTTCAGCTAGACAGCCAATGTAATCTAACCAAACGTTAGCCAAGCAGAGAAATTTCAGAGAACTTACACTTTTCAAATAACTTGCCAAATTCGTAGCAGTATGATAGTAAATTCGTTTCACTTGGCGTAACTGGCCCTGCACTTAGAGGTTTTCAGCAATCTTAAAATGCTTCCGAACTGGCGATTTCTACAGTCGTTGTTGAAAGTTAAGCCATTTTGGTGGAACGTAGAATGCCAAAGCCTATGAAAATATGATCTTTTTTTTTTAAACTACTCAGGTAATTTAAGATGAACATTATAATAGCGTTGAGCCAAAATTTATTTTTTGTTATTGTGATTATGTAACTACAATTTATGGCATTGTTAGGCTGCCCTGTTAGCAAAGATGCGTTCCTCCCTTTGTGTATACCAAGCGAGAGAAAAAAAAAAAAGGTGTTTTGGCCACAGCCAAAATGTCGTTTTTGAAAGGTTAGATCTGACAATAATGAATTGAAGTTGAACATTTTGTGAAATTTAAACGTGAATTTCATAAATTATATCCATCGTTTTTCCAAAGAAATTAGACTTTTGGTCCACTTTGCCACACTCTAGAGTAAATGGAATTGTTTGAATCACGAGTCGGAAACAATCCTTTCCAGCCAGCACTGGAATCGAATTCTCCAAATAGTACAATCGGCCTAATAATGAAAATATTGGAGTAGCCTAGTCTTTATCTGCAGCTGTGCCGAAAAACCGGGTTCAAACAGATGCAAAAAAAAAAAAAAAATAATAAAAAAAAAATAAACCGTTTGGACTTCTCATTAACAATTCGAAAGTCAATGAAGCAAATGAAACTTTAAACTACTGAGTATACAGCCCTACAAGTAACAAGTAATTTCTGTAGATTTTTTCAGGACCCCACCCCCCCTCAATTTGCGGTTAAGGCTTTCAGAGGGGTCTCAAGTGTCATTTAAAGGGTCTCAGATGCCGCCCCCCCTCCGCCCCGCCCCCCCCACGTCTCGCTTCAGACAGACACAAAGAAGGACCTGAGCTCCAACCCTCCAAGTCCTCTGAATGGCTTGGTGAGGAAGATGCTGCTGGGCTGGAGGACTCTTCTCCTCAGAGTTCAGAGAACGAGGATAAACCCAATGCATCTAACACGTTATGATCTCGATGCTCAAGAACACAAAATAGCTAACATTACGCACAATAAACAACACTAATTTTTGTGGCAGTTTTCTCATTTCCCTCAAAAATTAAGGGTCTGGTTGAGAAGCCAGCTCGTTCAAGTATTTGTAAAAAAAAAAAAAAAAAAATCTCACCAATCAGGAGCCACCCAAAATCGACAGGCTTCTCTTTGATCGCTCGACACTGGCTTTGTACGAGGTGAGGATGGAAAGACCAGTCAGTGCTCTGTGCTTTACAGATGTGGGTCAAGCACTGTGCCCTTGTCATCCATGCAAACTACAGCCCACACCAACCCCTTCCCTATGCTGGGGTTTTCATGGGTTCATAAAGCCCCACCTGATAAATAGCTATAATGTAAATATTTGTCTGAACAAATAAAAACCCCGCACACCTAAAGCTATACCATCCCTAATGTGGCAGCGAAGCTAAATATACCGTCTCTGCCCATAGCTTTATTTATTACGGGCTATTAACCATGAGGTATAGCGTATGGCCGAGACGTTTATGGCGAGGCAGGGATGGCGCCTTCAGTGGGCTGGGTCACTTCTTTTGGGCCCATCTCATGTCATCGGCTCGGGGCTTCTCTCCCGTCACACTCTGGATGAGGTCTTCCAAGAAACGCCAGAAACCAAGCTTCTCTAGAGGGTAGTTTAGCCAGCCTGTAAAGAAGCGCAGAAGAAGACAGATTTTTTCCTGATTAGGAAAAGTCCAGAATCCAGAAGATTTTGTTCAATTGTGAGGCCCTTGCCACTGATAAACTCGCCAGGTTTTTCCAGATCACAGGCGATCCGTTTACAGGAACTGTGAGAACACCATTCAGAACATTTGGGAAGACATTTTTATACACGACGATCAAGATTCCTACAGCATCCTACAGCAACCAGAATTTCTGAAAGTTTGCATATTGTGAAAAATGCAAAATGAAATCAAAGAGGACTGATTTGGAAATTCCGTTCCCACCCTCATATATTAAAAACACTACAACATCACATCATCATTTGATGCTTTAACTCGAAAATTCAATTGTTCATTGAAAAAGTAAGAAAACAAATATCCTGCATTATGGATGCAATATGCTTTTCACTACTGTCCTGGCATATATTTCAGCCATGTATGGCTTTACACTGTTTCTTTGGGGTCAGACAAATTTATCAAGATCAAAATACATTATACTATATTTGCCAAAGGATGCTGCAGCGAGATACGCCAGGCCAGTTTGACTTCAGATTTAAATAGTGAGATCTAATTCATGCTGCTCTAGGCCACCATGTACAGGAAGAACTCAATCTTTTGAATCGTTCACCAGCTCTTAATGAATATTCAATATATAGTTTTACATTCAAGTTACGATAACATTCAGTTAATTAGCTGAACAGATCTTTGACACATGAGCCAACATTTGTGGCAAAGGGTTCACGAGATGCTTCAGATGTCTAAAAAAAAATTTACCCACTTGAACCAAATGATGTCAGAAATATGCAAGCTTCACATATTTAAATAAGCGATGATTAATACACTCTGCAATCACTCATTACTCAGTTAGATCTTTTCATGAGGACTGCATCTTCTAATGGATTACATCTCTATAAATGTAGACATCTGGTCACGGCCATCTCCAAATATCTTGAAAAAAAAAAAAAAGTCTTCCCTCCCTCCTACTATTCAGCCTTGCCGATTGGTTAAACGTCTGATGCGATTGGTAGAGTAAGGCAGCGGTGGGAGGAGCCAGACCTGTAGTGATGCAGAAGTAGGTCTCGTGTGGTGACACGTGGTGGATGCGGTGGTGTTTGCGTGGCAGGATGACGTGGCAGTCTTGCAGGAAGGTGACCCAGCCAGGAAGGCCGACGTACGTGTGAGACCACTTGTGAATCTGATTAGTGAGGGTGACGAAGATGGCCAGGGCGAAGAGGTAGCAGTTCAGCGGGTACCTGTGATACACTTCCGCTGCGGGTAGTGAAACACGTAAAATAAAAGATTTACGCACTTTTCCGTCATGAAGGCCTTGACCTCAATATGCAAATTCCAAATAATGCCAATCCTTGTCTGCTGTGCATCACCCTAGTTGAGGCTTTATCACTCAAGATTTAGGTCAGAGAGACTGGAAAAATTATTGCAGTGAAGCAAGACACTTTTCTCATTTGGAAATTCAATTACAAAATTATTCATTTTGAAGACACCGCGATTGGCGTCTGTTAAGCACACAGGAGTTAAAACTCCAACTGCAATACACTCGTCTTCACCCAAAAGTCAGAGTGCCGTGTAAAATTCATGCCACAATATTTTACAATGTTTTAATGAAAAAAAAAAAAAAACATGATACCTAATAGCATTTGACAAAACAAGCAATTATAAAAATAGAAATTTCACTGAAAAATGGAGATCGGTATAACATATTTACTTCTCACACCATCAAAGCAAATATTTGGTCCTCACCGGGGGACTGGTAGAGGAAGCCGTAAGCCATGTTCGCCAGAGGAAGCAGGGTCAGCATGCAGTTGTCCCCATTGGTCTCGATGAAGTCGTGGCGGGTGATAGCGGTGGGGTCGATGTGGTGCTCCCGGAAGGGTCGAATAAAAGCCTGGGCAGGGGAGCAGGGGAACGGTGCGTTTCAGGAGAGACAAAACTGGGACAAAGGAAAAACCAATGGGTCGCTGGGAAAAAAATGAGCAAGGGGGCATGGTTGCCAGGTAACCATACAGCCAATGTAGAGGCCATCGGTAAGAGAGACTCACAAGTTAAACTGCTAGGCTTCCTGAGATAAGCAATATTTTGGAAGAAACCCTAGGTCTGAGAGGATTCAATATAATACTCAGAATTTCTCCTCAAGATTTTCTGATTGAGAGCAGACTTCATGGTTGCATCAATTATGGAGTCACCCTGGTCCTGAAGCAGCAAAGCAGCCTCGGACCCTCACACTTAACTGCAGGTGCGACGTTCTTATTGTGGAATGCTGTGTTAGCTTTACGTCAGATGTAACGAGACCCATGTCTCCCAAAAAGTTCCAGTTTTGACTAATCAGTCTTCAAAAGACTATCCCAAAGGTCTTGGGAGTTTAATAAACCCTGACATACCTACCTTTCCAAAGACCGGGAGGTCCACAGACCCCCAGGTATCAGCTCCCCAGTGTACGAGCCCCGAGGCGAAATCTGCCGTCAGGATTCCTGCAGCTGAGATGGACACAGTCAGCCAGTTACAAACAGCGAGTCAAATAAGTGAGGAGGTCAGTACTACAGACGGCTATGCTTTAAATTTGTGCATTATGAAAAACCACCTAGCATTATGTTATGCAGCTCATTACTTTAGGTAAAAATGCAACCCAAGGGGAAAAAAATGTAAGCAGTTCTTTTTCAAGACGACAACTGCGAGTAATAAATCTGAATGCACAAGTGCTAATCTGTATGAACTCCATAGTAGTTGGGATAAAATGTTCTTGATATGACCCTGAATTTTAAAAGTGCAATCAAATCATTCGCTCTGTACAGGGGATGCGCATTTAGTCACATGCAGGCAAAGGATGCGCAACAAAGACCACAACTTAACTACTTAAATTTACACATTAGTGTGTCCCAAAAATAGTGATGACCAGATATAAGAAAATACTGCCCGTTCCAGAAGTATGCGGACAGTAACAATTTATCATTTTGGCTCTGTATGCACTACAAAAGATTTTAACAGAATAAATCAAGATATGCTTGAAGTGCAGATGTTCAACTTTTATTTAAGAGTTTTGCCAGACTGCCTTCCGAGAACAAAGACGGTCGTTTAAAAGTTGGATTGTTTAGAAAATGTAAATATTCTTTTTAAGTATTTCTTAGCCATCTTATATACAGTTACTGCAGTTTTGACATAGCGAAACCAAAGAGTAAAAATAACTCTTAAAGAAGCGGAGCATGCCCACTTTAATCACCACGAGATTCAAGTGACAAAGGCAGCAGTCTACCACCCAACATAATATCAGGCATTATTCTATGACGTAAGGATTCGCCCTCTCCCGATTGGTCAAGGCGAGCTCCGCCAGTCACTGTAAACAGTGATAGTCACCACACGAGAGGTGAATATAACAATCTGACGACCTGGAACTCAAAATAGATTGGGCTATTTCGTGTGGCTTCGTCCCTGTGAGGAGCTTTACGTTAGAGTTGTCGCCCTTCTCCTATTTTATATTTTCAAGTTGAGTCATGCAATAAAACAGTTATTGGCTTCAGTTATCAGTGAATCCAATGATTTATCAACCTTGGACAAGTGACATTCACCGAGGCACAGAGGCGCACCCTCGGTGAATATCACTTGTCCAAGGTGCATAAATCATCGTATTCACCTTTGCTGAAGTCAATAATCGTATAATATCAGGTGTGAGTTTGGCCTACTCGTGTTGCTACTGACCTCAGCACTGCAGTGCAGATGCCGACTCCTTTGTGGGGACTGAATTCTGTAAAACTAGCACTTGCAGCCACACTAAAAATATGTCATTCATTGTCAAATTAATGGAAATGATCGGTCACCACCAACCGACAACAACCAGCACAATCCCATTCAATTAGTCAACACAGGCATACATAATTTTGGTAAATTATTGAACATAGTAAAAACTGGACAGTCGGTCACCCGCTGGTCAACTTGCATCCCCAGACCCTCTGAAGCAATCGCTCCCAAAATCGATAGGCTTTGTGACCTAAGCACGCACAAGGCCCATGCCAAATATGAAACGAATTGGTTAAAATTTGTGGCCTGTAGAGCGTTGACAAGCAAATCTCTATGCAGGCGGTGGCAGACACGACAATTGCTGATCCTTAGCATCTCCGATTCGTCGTCCGGGGATACAACTATTTTGGAAAAGTTGGAAAAAAAAAAAAAAAAAAACGAGAACCAAAGCAGCTTTTTTTTCAGTTGGTGAGGTTGCCCATTATTCACCCTCACCTAGATTCGATTACACTTATCTGGCGCGGCTTTGATCCAGAGCAATATGGGTCAGATAACATGTTGCCCACTGCTATGCTCTGTCACAAGGCAGGCCGGCACAGAGTGTGCTGCGACTTTATCCGGGAATCAGGTTCTTTCCCGGGTCAGGCTCAATTCAACTCTTATTAGTTTGGGACTGGTTCAGTCTTGGACAAGGCTCATTTCGGTTCTGGTTAGAAAATTTTTTTTTTTTTTTTTTTGCATTTTCAGAGCTCTACAATGGTAAATAATTTTAGATTAAAGCATTATGTCGTCAAGTCCAACAGCTGTTAAGCATGCATGCGTGTGTGCATCGTTTTCCATTCAGACACCAGAGACTTGGTGTGTAGGAGTGCAGCATGGCATCCAGAGAAGGCCGAGGAAGAGATGGTGCCCTCGACTGAATGTAGCCTCCAGTGGGAGGCGTTCTCTTGCACGCACAGAGCCTCGCGGGAGTCTTGAATAAATATTTAATGAACAACAATGAACAACAATTATTCTTGATTTGCTAACAAAGTAGGCTAGAGGTCACTGTGAACCAATTCAGCATAGTGCAATGTAACCAATCAGTGCACTCCCTGCAATGCATTATCCTCGTGTGCCCAGAAAGACATTCTCTTTTGAGGTACGTCTGAAGTTCGATCGCTGTAATAAGGTGTGTGCTGCCCCAGCTTTGGTACAGACTGATCCAGCTTTAAGTGTTTATGTAGGTGCGGAATCCTTTCTGCAGATATTGACGCTGATTCTCTTGGGTACAACTTGTCGAACCTGATTCTTTGAAGAGAAAAATTTCTCGGCACAACAGCATATTATAAGAGAACTACTTCTAAATACACGCCCGGCACTCCGCTTGTCATTTTCTAGGAATCATCCCATATGACCTGCAGGCTTTAGACAAAAGGGGATATAAGTGGCGTGTCCGCGTGCTCGCACCTGTGCCTACCTACGCCAGTGAGAATGTACCACAGGTGGCTCAGGTGGAAGTTGGCGAGGAGGTGGCAGAAGTTGAAGGCCATGAGAGAGAAGCAGAGGATGACGCAGAGCCATTCCTGGAGCCGTTTCCCTGGGGAGAACAAAGGTGAGAATGACTTCAGCTTAATTTACAAAACACCCCATTAACTGCAGGTAATGAACGTAGGTCTTCATCATCAGCGGTTCAGATCTGGCTGACATTCCGCAGTACAATAATGTCACCGAGAGGTCAAAGCTCACAATTCTTGAACGACTACCATTTTCAAGTCAGTCTCTGATGAGAGGCCAGATATGATCCCCAGAGGGAACGCTGGCCCTAAGCACACCAGATATGAACTCACTCAAACGCGATTTTTCATAAAACAGCAACTCCAAATGAGTTGGCACATTATAGA
Organism: Gymnothorax javanicus; assembly: GCA_029692085.1. Taxonomy (NCBI): domain Eukaryota; kingdom Metazoa; phylum Chordata; class Actinopteri; order Anguilliformes; family Muraenidae; genus Gymnothorax; species Gymnothorax javanicus. The sequence continues at coordinate 80,338,843 of CM056203.1, read as the reverse complement.
AAATGCAAATAAAACCAGAAAGGACTGATCTGTAAAGTCCATTAACCCTCTACCACATGAAAACAGTACAACAACAAATTTGACGCAGTCATGTGAATTTTACTGCTTGTGATGACTGTAACAGAGTCCAAAAAAGTTGGCAGTCGATGATTCACCACTACGTAATATCACCATCCATTTAAATCACACTCATTGAGCATTTGAGCACTGAAGATGCCAGTTGGTAAAGAAATTTCCCCTCAGTCCTGCATTATTCAGGTCTTCATAAACGGAATCGTATGAGGCCTTCGCTGTTACCCATTTTGCTTCATAATATGCCGACTGGAGGAGGATCAGAACTGCAGGCAGCCTCACCGGGCACCGATACCATGCAATTGTGATCGGAGCAGAATGGCATTAGGAGTCATCTTGCCGGAAAATTCCGAGAAACCCCTGGAACAGACAATGTCTTGACAGCAGCGTGTTTGTCCTAAATTTGCCCATCGCATTAATATCGCCCTTGCAAATGTGCAGGTCACTGAAACATCCCCATACCCATGACAGACACTGGTTTTCGGACCCGACGCCGAGAACATCAGGGATAGTCCCTGTTGTCTTTAGTCCGGAGAAGAAGGAGGCCATTTTCTCCGCAAAATCACAAGATATGTTGACTCCCAAACCGAAACATGCTTCTCCTGTGCTACTGTCCATCTCAGATGGCACAGAGCCCAGAAAAGTTGGCATAGCTTTTAGACAGGGCTGATGTATAGCATGGATCATCTCGCGCCCTGAAAACTGCTGGTTTTCCACCCTGCTTTAACCTGGGAATCAGGTATGAAGACAGTCTGGCCAATCAGAAGCATTAATTGTTCAGTTAATTCATTAATTACCCAGGTGAAAAGAAATCCAGAGCTGGATTTGAACTTCAGATTTGGTGATCCCTGATGTATGGCTTCAGTTTCATAATGAAAAGTTTTAACCTGCATTTTTGGATGCAACAGCAGCAAATTGTATCGTCTGACCACAGCATTTCCAAGCCCATGCTGCGATTTGCATTATTGTCACATAAAGTTTGAGAGAGTCGGAGATCATGTGCTTTCGGAAGTGGCCTTTGGCTGTGCCCTTTATGCACGGCGATTCAGCCGGATTCGTTTAATCTTTTATTTGTATTACAAAATGGAGGGCGTAATGCCCCAAATCCAACCAATTTGTCTTTCAGAACATTGTTCTCAAAGCGATGGATTATAAGCTTGCCCCTCCATGGGCAAACTGGTGATCCTCGCCCCATCTTTGCTCTTGAGGGACTAGGCCTTTAGAGGCTTTTTTTTTTACACCATGACATGGTCAGCTAACCTGTTTAAAATGCCCCATTTCAAGTCACTTTATTAGTACAAGTTGTCACATCATTTTTAGTCCAGTATTGCACAAACCTTTATGCAGTCTGTTGCAAAAATTACATTTCCAAACACAGCCCTCACAGCAGGTCCAACTAACGGAGGCAAATTGCAACCATCAGCCGTCTAAGCCAAAGACCAAGGTCCCCTCTTCAGGAAACTAATCTTCCTCAGGGAAAATTAAACTGATGTTCATGTGCAACCCCGTCTCTCTGAACGCTGGCAAACATACTGCACTGCATACATAATTATGGTGACATTGATTTGTAATGATGTTTTTACTGAACAGCTGATTAGGCACATTTTAAAAAAGAAATTAAACAAAATAAGTTAAGGTATACAACAAAATTAATTTCCAGACAGCTTTCAAAAATGTGCCTCACATCCATGAGTGCAGGTTTGGCATCCTCATATGGGCCGAATCAGTTTCCAAAACAATGTGCAGCAGGAAATTGTGGCAAATAAACATGATTACTCAGCTCGGACCAGATGTTCCAAAACTGTGGCAAGAACCACCCTAAAGCCGCTTTCACACTGGACGCGAAACAAATTTTTTGCACGACAGATTACATTCAAAGTCAATGCAAAGACGCGAATACACGCGAAACAGGACTTTGAATGTAATCTGTTGTGCGAAGAATTCGTTTGCGTCCGATGTGAAAGCAGCTTAAGGAAAGCTTGAGTTTAGCTATGACGTGCACTCCTGGGGAAAAAAAAACAGGCCAAGCCCACTATTGCAAAATGTGAAGCTTTTGATGGCCTTGCCGATGAGAAATCAATGGACAGGAAATTAGCACAAATTTTAAAAAAAATACATAAAAAGTAACTTCAAATTAGATTGCTTTTCCCTTAAGCGTTTAACCCTTGAGGGACAACTTTATACAAAAGAAGAGTCAATGTTCTTCCTCTCAATGTTGAAGGCTTTATACATTTAATAAGTAGTTGCGTTTTGCGGTTAGTCTGACCAAATATTCTTTAAATATTGACGCTAACCAGGCCAAAACATGAGTCTGATGAACTTCGTCCATGGCAAATGGTGGCAGAGGTCTCAAGAGTACATTTCTTTAATTTTCTGACCACTTGTATGTTCTGAGGACAATTAAAAGATTGAAATTCTTTGATATTTTGGGCCTGGCCCTTTTCTTTTTTTGGGGAGTGCAAGTGAACAGTTTCATGAACCTTGGCCAACATCAGCATTTTCTCCTCAGCTGAGCAGTACTTCTCAATTTGGTGGGGACAATGGATCACTTCCTTTTCTTATGAAGCAACAAATGGGTGACAAATCATGGCACAAACATTAGTACTGCAGATGCTTCCTTAGAGGCGCATAAGTATACTGCATGACACAATGAACATCCCATCATGTCTTGCGGCACGTACGAAAATGTCGCAAAGGCACGGCTGACTTGGATCCTCTGATGAAGGAGTCAAGAGGAAAAGGTCACAGTGACTGTGACAAACAGCACAGATGGCAGGAGCTTCAGCCACAAAGACTGCACAGAGTTTTAATGAGAGAAGAGACTGAAATGGTATCTGCATTCAGGTCTGTTGGAAAGACATCAATAAATTGGGCTGGAAACGGTCAGTTAAAGCACATTCCAGGTTTGTGAAGCTTGTGTATTACGCAATGAGACACAAGTCACCTTGACCAGGTGACTGAAAATGTCAATGCAGGACTTGATTAGACTGTCAGTAAGAATGGCCTGACGACAACTACACTGTGATATTGCAGAGGGGCTGCAGAATTTATGCAAAACAGGCAATGGAGCGGTTCTGGCGGCCGAATGCTATATCAGTTCAGTCGATATTAGCACTTTCTTTCATTTGTCACCCATCTGTTTGTCTAGAATAATGTTCCAAAGCAGACAATTATTTGTGAATTACAACCTATGGCAAGGCTGATACTGTGGGGTGCTATAACAAGCCCTATGTGCCCTAGGAGAATGCATCTATGTGTGCATTTTCAGCTAATTTTCATAGAGGTCAGGCCAAAATTTTAGCTATACATAAATATTAACCAATATTACTGCTTTACTGCTAACTTAATGACTAGATTGATATCGACATTTCCCAATCTTCTGCATCCACAACAGTATCCCATGGAATTATAGTTCACCAAGTATGTCATGTGTAGATTTGACAGTAAGAATTTGCATTTAAACACATGGAGTGTGCCCAAAGCCTCCCGAGGTAAACATTCGCTGCAGATAAAATGCAAATTGCGACTTTTAAGAAAATCATTGACCCCGATTCATAGCGATGGTAACTTGAAATACACTTCTTCTCTTGACTAAGATAACTCAGATAACTCAACATAAACCTGAAGTCTACCATCATATTATCCATAGTTGCTCTCCCAAGCGAGCCACCCAATACATTTCAGATCGGATGTACACACAGCGACACAGATCTCGCCAGAAGCTATTCCTTAACGTTAAGTCAAAGGCAGTACGCTAATAAACAGAGACGAGTTTCGCAAGATTAGCTCCATAAAAATCACTGTAAGACAGTGTAAGGATTACCGAAGACGTAGGCTATACACTAAAACATGTCGTTGAGACCCCGAAGCTGCACATTTCGTTGTAACCCCGGGATTTGCACATATCAATAATAAAGCTGTCAAGTCATGGTCAAATGACGATACGAGGGGGGGAAGAACACGTCATTTTTAGAGGAAAAGAGGACAAAATTTGCCTGGTTACATCCTAATCATTACAAATAGGACGTTAAATACAAAAGCTAGTCCTTCTTACCCGGCGAATACAAATTTGCAAGTTCCCGAGCACCAGCGTGTTGGGGGCCACCCCGAACCGCACTCATACCGGGTTCCGGGGAAACAGGGTCCTTTTCGATGCCTTGACAACACCCGACATCGCTCCTGACTACCGCCATGTTCCGATTAAGAACCATACATCGCCCGCCCCTGGAGCCAACTGCGGTGTCGAACTCGGCCAAGTAACCACGCCTACGTCAGGGCATCCACTCATATTTATCGTACTGCCCTCGCAGCAAACTTGCTACTGAATTCAGCCAATGAGTGATCGCATGGGTGTGCTTTCTAGAAAGAGCAACCATTCTAGATCCGATGAGAATGAACCATGTCCAAACCCCACCTTTCAATGGCAGCACTCCCGGTTATCGCAGAATGCTCTTGAACGTTGTGATAGATAGCCTGCCATACCAATCCAGAAACGTTATACTGTAGTTTGAAGAGTAAACGCGAAATGAAGGTAGCAATGCGCTTACGTAGAAGGCTAAAGGCCGAAAGTGCATGAATTTCTGTTGCTTCAGCGGGTATAACACGTCGCTATTGTTGCAGCCTTATTTGATCAAGGTTTATGCAACATTCTTTGAGTTCCTTAATTTGGTAGGATATGAGTAGCCCACTGTCTACCGAAAACTGAAATGTGAGTTGTTAGAGGAGAAAACTCTGGCGATGACATGAAATTAAATTTAGACGCAGCAAATTAAATAGACCTGCTTATGGTTGCCATCTGGAATCAGTCAAACAGGCCGGCTCAGCCAGCGCAGTAGGTTGTTCGTTTATATGAGAGCTGACAGCAGGCCTGCAAATGGATCTGGCTAATACTCATTGAAATAAATGTATTCAATATAAAATAATTGAAATCCGTACTATAATGTGTCTCTCGCAAAGAGCATTGCAGTATACTACTAAAAAAAACCAGGGAACGTTTCTTCGTCATAGTGTAACACCAAGTCAGTAAAACTTCTGGGATATTAATCAGTCCATTCAGGAAGCACAAGTGATTGTGAATCAATTTTACCTCCTTTGCTGCAAATAAAATTGACAACAGATGCAATCGAGAGGCAAAAGCAAGACAACTCCCAAAAAAGGGAATGGCAGCGCATGTGGTGGCCACAAACAGTTGCTCTCTCCTTATCCCTCCGGACAGATCATTCTCTCGTTCTTTGTTCTGCTAGCGTCCTTCTCACAACTGGCAGCATGAGGCAGCACCTGCTGCCCAATCAGGATGCACAGGAAGTCCAGCTTCTCCAGGATGGCACATCCATACACACAGTTGCGAGAAGCTTTGCGGTGTCTCCCAGCATAGTTTCAAGAGCAAGGAGAAGGCTGTTACAGGAGGAGAGCAGGACAGGGCCGTAGAAGGGCATCAACCCAGCAGCAGGACAGCCATCTGCTCCGTTGTGCAAGATGGAATAGGAGGAGCACTGCTAGAGCCCCGCAAAATAACCTCCAGCAGGCTACTGAAGTGCATGTTTCTGACCAAACTGTTAGAAACCGACTCCATTAGGGGGGCATGAGGGCCCAACGTCCTCTGTCAGGATCTGTGCTCACAGCCCAGCACCATGCAGCTCGATTGGTATTCGCCAGAGAACACCAGAAATGGCACTGGCGTCCCGCTCTTCTCACAGATAAGAGCAACGGCGTGTTCAAGATCACGAGCACCAGCATTAGTGCCCATGCGCGGCTTTTAACATGATCTTGAACAAGAGCGGGTGCACTCGCAATCTTTCAAGATGGCGTCCTGCAACATACATGATTGAACTACCACTCATTTCCGCAATATCTTATAGCCGTGACTGTTCATATCTGGATGGTGATTCAAGCGCATGTTTAGCTCTTTGTAGACCTAGACGAAGGGGTTTGTTGCTTGGTAAACAATATTTACCTGTCTGGCAGGTCGATTGAAGTGTTTCGGACACACACAAAGTGTATTTTGCGGACAAACTGTTATTAGTCGCTGTCATAGCCATGAAAGTCAGGTTGTTGGACACCATCTTTGCTCGCTAAGAAAAATACCCCCGAATGGGTAATGCGTGAGCTCACGGGCACTCACGGGGCGTCCCGTTCAAGAGACATGCGCACGCCGGCTCATGCCAGCTCCTGCCATCTATAACACGCCTCAGGTTTACACTGAGCACACGTGACGGGCATGAAAGAGTCTGGAGACACCATGGTGAACGTTTTGCTGCCTGTAACATCATCCAGCATGACCGATTTGGCGATGGGTCAGTGATGGTCTGGGGAGGCACATAGGCACATCCTTGGAGGATCGCACAGCCCTCCTTCTCATAGCCAACGGTACCCAGACTGCTGTTAAGTACTGTGATTAAATCCTTAGGGCGATTGTCTCACCTTATGCTTGTGCAGTGGGTCCTGAGTTCCTCCTGGTGCAGGACAATGCCAGACCTCATGTGGCCAGAGTTTGTAGGTAGTTCCTAGATGAAGAAGACATTGATGCGGCCCTCTCGCTCCCCTTACCTAAATCCAACTGAGCACTATGGGAGATTATGTATCAGTGCATCCACTGCCGCCCAGAACCGCCACAAACTGTGCAGGAGCTCACTGATGTCCTGATCCAGGTCCGGGAGGAGATCCCCCAGGACACCATCCGCTGACTCATCAGGAGCATGCCCAGACGTTGTCGGGAGTGCATACAGGCGCGCGGGGGCCACACACACCACTGAGTGACATTATGAGTTGCTGTGATAAAATTTACACAGGTTATATAAGCCTGTGATTTCTATTTTTTACTTTCAGTTTTCGGACGATTTTGAATCCAGCCCTCAATGGGTTGATGATTTTGGTTTCCTGTGACTGTTATGTCATTTTGTTCTGAACAAATTATACAATGTACATCAGTATGGATTTTCTGCTTGAATAATTTGTTCAACAAGATCTGTTGTGATTTAAGTGTTCCCTTAATTTTTTTGAGCAGTTTATTTTAAAGACAGCCCACTGAAACACCAAATCTTCTTGGGACATTGAAGCGCCGAGGATACTGTTACTGCAAAGACCAGACAGGGAAACCGTGCAGAGAAAACTACTTAAGATGTTGAACCGCTCATTTAGATAACATTCAAGCGCACTACATACATAGTTTCTTTATTTAATTTAATAATAAATATTCCTCAATGTCGGACATAGGAAGCTCGCAAAATTCCACGTACAAGCGCGCATAAGAAAACTAACCAGTAGATGGCACTATAGTCCTCCCAACAGCAGAGCCGCAATCATGTTCGGCGGGCTCATAAAAAAACATGCAATATGCACCTTGGATACTTCTGCATTCCGGATAAGTGTATACATTCTGCTGTTTATTTATTTATGTATTTATTTATTATACACACAAGCAGTGAAACTTCACGTTAATCCACAATAATTAAAATTCAACGACAGAATGAAACCATTGGCTCAATATAATGTTATATCATCAGAGTATTTAATGCAGGTGCATTAAACAACCCCGACTTGAGAACAGTTGGGACGGTAAAGAAAATTAAATACTAAACGAAAATCAGTGATTTCTAAATTTGACTTGTATTTCAACGCAGGCAACACCTGGGGTGGATATGTAATGCTTTGTCCTGTTTGCTTCATTTTATTTGCAAATATTCATCCATTTCTGCCATTCGCGCCCATAATGTATTCCAAAAAAGTTTGGGCGGGGACAATTTAGGACTGTAATGAAGAAAAAAAATTGAATAATGATGTGATTTAAAAGTGGACAGCAGGTGACTAATCATGATTTGGTACAGAGGCAGCATCCAGGAATGGCTTAGTCCGACAGGAGCAAAGATGGGCCAAGGATTGCCAATTTGCCCAGAAATGCATGAGAAAATCATTAAAACGTTTTAAAACAATGTTCCTACAAGAAAAATAAGTCAGGATTTGAACATCTCACCCTTTACCGTGCTTAAAGGGCAACAGCGAAAGCCTTAGCTGAATACGCGCGATCTCTGATCACTCAGATGGCGCTGCATCAAGAGTCGTCATTTATGTAAAAGTGATATGACTGCATGCTCTCAGGATTACTTTTACGAACTTTTGTCAAGTACCACAATACCTATTTACATTGTACATCCACACATGCCAGTAACAACTTTAATGTGCAAAAAGGAAGCTTTATGTTAACAGTGTGTAGAAGCATTGTCGACTTCTCTGAACTCGATGACATCCACAACGAACCGTCACACAGTGAAAACGTGTATTGTGGTCAGACAAGTCAATATTTCAGGTCTTTCATTAAAGAAATGGACACCAGACCAAAAAAGGACCGTCCAGACTGTTAGTCCAAAAGCCATGCTCTGTCATGGTATGGGGTTGTGTCAGTGCCCTTGACAAGGGTAACTTGCACTTCTGTGAAAGCAACATTAATGCTATAAAGTACAGGGAGATTTTGAAGCAACATATGCTGCCATCAAGATTGCATCTTTTCCAGGAATGTCCATGCATAGTTCAACAAGGCAACACAAAATGGCATTCTGCACGCATTACAAAGCCATGGCTTCATAAGAGGTTTTGGGTGCAGGAGTGGCCAGCCTGCAGTCCTGTTTTATCCCCAAAAGAGAACGTGTTGCATTTTTGGACAGAAAAATGTGAGGACAAAGACCTTGTTCTTTTGCGTGCCATGAGACATTTCTTGAGGCCAAATGGGACAATACTATACCTGAAACAATTAATCACAATAGTTCTTCAGGCCCTGAATCTTTATCAAGTTTTGTGAGAAGGAATGGCAACATTACAAAGGGGAATTAGATTACAGTCCTAACTAGTTTGAATTATGTTCTTTGAATCTAAATTGAAATTAGAGTTTATTCTGAAAAATCAACAAAATGTGATGAAACATCAAATAATATGCTTGTGTATTATTTTAAATGAAAGTAATAACATTTCTAAGATAATTTACGAATCACTGCTTTCAGTTTCAATTTTAATTTAGCATACCGTCCCAATTTTGTTCTGATTTGGGGTTGAAAATAGGCACGTGCATTCTTCTGAAACATGTGGGTGTTATAATCTAAAAGTCCAGAGGTTTAGTAAACAAAAGCGTTTGACTAACGCTGGCTGCAATTTGCTGCAAGTCAATGCTATCGTTAAGTGCCTAATATGGATTGTTTACATATTGGCTTTTCATATGTCATCTAAAGGTCCAAGCTAGCCCATTTACGGGGTCATATAGCCCATGCGATGAAAAAAAAAGTCTCGTGAAATCTTAACAAAGGAAAAGACAAAGTGAAAATATGAATTGTTAACCATTCGCAGTTAGTTACCTTAATACCTTCGTGGCCGTTTCAGGGTAAAGATGCATTAAAACGCTGTAACCTATTTTAGAATCTCCAAATAAATGCAAATAGCCTACTAAGGACCACGAAGATCAGTTCCTCGTAGCAGGTCCAGGTAGGTTAGACTTATGTTGCCAAGAGGAACACGTCGAACACCGCAGCCCTGCCCAGGAAAAACCTCCCCCTTGCCGCGAGGTGCTGGACGCCTATATATAAACCGCACCGTCACTCAACTGTCAAACTCTCAGCAAGAGCCCAAACGCACTCAACCCGCTGCTATAAAGCAACAGAGCAATTATTTCTGAAGTTGGGGGTCACCTGCGTCATCGTCTGCTACCGACTGCAATCGCAATCTTTGATTCCAGTTTCAACAAGTGTTCTCTCCACTGTGCGTAGTTTCAGAATCCGATGATTCCACAATCCGGCGGGTGTTAAGATCCATGGAAGTGGCCGGGTTTTACGAGAAGGATTGCCTTGCTTTCCACAGTGGTAACAGTCACATCAGTAACGTCGCCGGCAAGCAGCCAGGCGGCGGCTCGATGACGGAGCTGCGCATCGCAGAGCACGAGAAGGCGATAGATTTCAGCATTTACCTGGATCCCTCTCAGCATTATCAACAGCACCTTGCTCAGAACGGAGTTTTGTACCAGCAACGCAGCGTGGATATCTTGACAGACTTCCTTGCTGAGGAAAGCAAAAGTAAACGTGGGATATCCTCACAGAATTACAGAAACAGCTTACCTCTCACCGAGCGAGACCCCCCACAGAACAGCAATAACTCGCGAAACGCTAGTATTCTGAGCTGTCCCGAACTGCTGGAGACCCGGGTGGACAACCTATTTGGTCCACAAGTTTTGGGCGGCTACTTTAAAGCCGGTGTCGGGCAAGAGACGAAAGAAGACGCGAGAATGGACAGCAGTGCCCTTTCATCTGGGTTCGAGATGAGATCCTATCTGCAGTACCAGTCAGCTCCGAGCGACAGTCTTGGGAACATTTCCACCGCGTCCTCTTCCTGCTCCAGTCCACCTGGAACACCCTCGGCCCCAGGTAGGGAAAGGTCGGCCGCAGAAAATGGAAAAGCAAATTCCGTCAGTAAAGGCAAGAAGCGTCTGGAAAAGGACAGCGAGGAGTACAAGCTGCGACGGGAGAGGAACAATCTGGCGGTGAGAAAAAGTAGAGACAAGGCAAAAATGCGCAACTTGGAAACACAGCACAAAGTCTTGGAGCTGGCCGCCGAAAACGAAAGATTGCAGAAACGCGTGGAGCAGCTATCAAGAGAACTGGCCACGCTACGAAATTTGCTCTCGGCGACAGGACAGTGCTAATCCCGTGGCCTTATGCGCCAAAACATGGAACTGGGACACCGAAACGCACTGCGAATGGAGCTGTTAGCGACAGCCAAATTGCTCTGGGATTCATGCACATATCTACCGTATACATAGGTGGGTAGTGGAAAGATTGGAGTGATAAAGTTTACAGAGAAATAAAGAACAAAAAGTACGAACGGTTTATAAACAGAATAAACTTTCAAAAAAAACATAGTGGCTGAATGAATTGCGCAACCATCAATGAGCGGTGACGTGCCGCTCGGATATGTTGAGTGTTTTTGTACAGTATTTTAACCATTTTCTCAGTGAATATGTCTAATATTGTGTTATTTAAAAATAATTGTTTCATCGCTTTTTCGAAAAAACTGCTGGTTGTCTGGGGACGAGCTGGATAGCATAGGCATGATGCAACTCTGTGTAACAGTACTGGCAAGCAATGAAGTCTCTTAAAATGTTAAAGATACCAATGTTTTTTAATGCAAAAAATTTTATTCAATTAAATGTTTTTACTTTGCTGAAAAATACTTGGACTGTTATTCATGTTGAAATTAAGGCAAATAACTGAGGCCTGTCGCTTATGCCTTTTGATTCTGCATATGACACACCCACTACACCACAATGCACCTTGCGCTTGATATTTCAGTTACTGTTACTGAAATTAAATAACACTGATATGGATCAGATCAGTTCGGCCCCATCAAAGCAGAAGGCTCTGCATTGGCCTAATGGCTTCGTTTGATTTATATGCAGTCTGTGATTCTGCTCCACAACTATTGCTGTAAGGATTATGAAATATTTATCCTCTTCACTTTATTTTCCTCAGTCTGTATTGCAGGTCATTTCAGGCACATATCTGAAAGTCAGCTGATTGAAATGCTTTATTTTCATGCAGAAAACAATCAATTTTCCATAACGAAATGTATTGACTAAGCTCAACTAAGGCAGCCTATTCTTGACCTGTGATCAGATGTTGCCAAGTGGATTTTGTGCGGAGGAGATTTGCTGGCTGGCCAGTGTTCAATGTGGTGGAAGGTCAGCTATGTAAATGGGTAATTAGTGATTTTATTTTATTTTGAGATTTTGTCTTTGGTATCCATAAAGGCTACCACAGATTTTTGGATGAAAACCATTTAAAGCAGTTTTACAAAAATTCAGTCAAATAATATGATTTTCCACGCTATATTTATTATGTTTTCTTTTTGGGTTCAAGGATTTCAAAGTTATTGACACTGAAAAGTAAAGAGGGCAATATAAAGATTCATGTTGGGGTTGTGTCAGCCAAATTGATACTGTAAATAGAGACACTATCTTGAATATACAACTAATGGCGTACGAGGTTCGTCGACCAACAGGACCTGGGGGAGGCTCAGGGTGTCAAGGCCACTAAAAGATTAGTCAGCCACAATCAATCCTTTAACCGAAAGCACAACCTCTTTCAAAAAGAAAACGGCTGTGCATGTGAGAGACATAACTTAAGAAAACAAATATTTAGAAAACCAACATTTAATATGAAAAACAAATGGTTCTGGAAACAAAATAATACAAATACAAACCAGTAATAAGTACATCGGCACAATTAAAACCAAACATCATTCCACCAGAAGACAAACAAGGGAGAGAGAGAGAGAGAGAGAGAGACACAAACCAACAAATGCGTGAATGGAGCAAACACGGAGAGTTTACAGGAACCTAAACTCCAAAGGTTGGCACAGAGGGTAATAAGAGCGCAAGTGAACTAACACGGAAGATATTGCAATCATACTCTAATACTCTTTGAGGGAGGATGTCAGCTTTATTTTGATATTTTCTTGAGCGAGTGCAACTTGAAAATCTCCCCCAGAACATTAATTTCATATGTCCTTCTATTGTGACAGCTATTCCATTTATCATGTAAGGATTCTTACTTCACAAATACACATCCTTCCGGTTAGGAAGCATCGAATAGCGATCATAACCCTTTAAACTCTGTATTTTCTCTTTAAGTTTTCCGTTAAGTAGCCGGACAAAGCATATTATTTCTATTTCGTAGCACAATGTCACATACATGCTCTGTATCTGCTGGTCGCAGTGCTTCACTGAAGCTACATCACACTCATATTGAGAGGAATATTCATACCTAGGACGCCATGTTTCTATGGCCACAGCATTACATCAAATGGAAAATATCTAGATCTTGCACATCATTGTATACACATTTCCCTGTAATTCAACAGGACATAGTTTAGATCAGTGTTTCCCAAACCTCTCCTGGCATACCCCTTGTCCTGCATGCTTTAGATCTCTCCCTGCTCCAGCACAGGTGATTCAAATGATCAGGTCATAATTAACCCCAGAAGCTGCTTGATAATAAGCAAATCATTTGAATCACATGGTCTGGAGCAGGGAGGGATCTAAGGCATGCAGGACAAGGGGTACGCCAGGAGAGGTTTGAGAAACGTTTTAGATCATTATAAATCTTGGAATCTCCACTAGAATTTAAAATAGGCCTAAAATGGCACTGGTTTGAATACAGCAGCTGCATATCTGAAGGTTTTGTCAGGTTGACTGAATTAAGAGATTTCTTTAGGTTGTTTTTATTTTTTTCGCAAAAAAAAAACAAATATAAAATACCTCTTGTACAGTTCTTAGCATGGGATTGTTTATAACTTTGTCACATACATGACAGCTAAACAGCTTCCTCGAGGATGCAATGGCTCAGGGGTCATTAAAATGTCATGGCTTATTCACCATAAAGACCAGCACTCAACTAAATAGTAATAGGTGGCGGAAAGAGATAAAGTGGGAAACTGGTCTGATGGTGGGGAATATTGTAGGACAAGCTAAACTGGAACTGGCATCACAATCAATGCAGCCAACAAATCCTGTCATTGTGGGCTTCATGTAAAACAGTGAGGGGTGGAGTGTGGCCCATCGAGGTCCTGAAAACAAACAGTAAAATACAGGCTCGAATGCGAGGGAGAGTCGCTGTTCCTTTTTATCAACTATTGGAGACCATTCAAAAAAAGGTCTGTGCTTTGAGTGAACACTATTTGTAAAGCTGCACAAGATTAAATGCAAATATGAACTGGTTTCACCTAGCCTACTTCTTTAGAGCTATGTCCTAACTTCCGTACATGTTTAAAATCATTCACACAAATTTATTAAGAACCAGGGGAAACTCATACAGACATTGAGTCTGAAGACCTGAGATTTTACATTAATCTTTTAAAACGAGGCACACTTAACCCCTTATTTAAATGATACGTCCAACAGGAAAACTGACGTCCAGCAGTGTGCTGATAAAAAAGGACTCTTTTTCCCCAAACAGGGGAGGCCGCTCCAATTGTCATTGCTGTCGGTTTCTTGTCCTCTTCATATTAGAAAGACATGCCCCATTAATGTACAAACACTGTGAATTTCATCACGTTTGGCCTGAGGCGGAGGACTGAAATATCAACAGGAAAAGGCACCCAATTGAGTTCTGGGAAAAGCAGGTTTCTGTTCAGTCTGCGGAGGATTTGAGGCGGCGCATTCCAGAGCGATTGGGCAAGTCACACCTGCCTGTAGGAGTAGATACTAACAGCCACAAGTAAGCAATCCTGTGCATAAACTCACCAGATGACCGAACCCCTTCTCTCCCCCAGTCACCAAGTGCAAACTGAGATGAAATTCACAGTGCTGGAACATTTACAGGGCACGCTGTTTAAACAATGCAAACTTCTACTCGAGCAATCAGTTTGAACATAACAACAATATAAGGTGGCACTTGTGATTTAAGGTGTTTACAGCATGAGAGGGCAGAAAATATGGCCCACTGATCTATAAGTGTGAATATTTTGCTACAGGTGCCAGTACCAAGTTCTTCACTGAGGTGCGTACAAATGACATATGGTGATCTACCCCATGAACAAGCCATTTCTCCAGACCTAATTTTCATGTTAAGAGAATCATATACAGTAGCCTATTTATTTTCCCCAGGAATACTAAACATGGGTAGAGTAGAAGAGTGACATGCGCCTCAGTTTCAGTGTGAAAAATACCCTGCTGCATTCCTATATCCTCCAGGTCTCTCCCAGTGTGAGCTTTCTCTTTTACAGAAAATCAAAAATTAGTTGAAAGGAAATAAATTAGATGATATTCAAATCTGAAAGACGGGTATAATCACACAACAGTTGAAGACTCACTTCCTGCTTTCAGAAATGGCCAGAGAGTTGGAACAAGCTTGCATCGGCTGGAACAGATTACTTTGAAGGGGACGGCGTATGATACCGGTGTGTGTGTCTTATTCTTCAGCATCAAAGTGGTCTCTGAACTACGCTGGTAGAACTCCAATTTTTTTAAAACTGCTGAACAAGTTTTATATGTATTCAATGCATCAGTCTTCAAAAAAGTTAATTTAGCATTAGAAAAGTTCTACAAATGAATGAAGGGTCGTTCCATCCCAAATCAACCAGAGGTCCCCAGGTCACTGTCTCAGAAAAGTCTGAACAAAATCACAATTGAAGTACTACCTAAGGAATGAATGTGTGCAAAAAAAATTTCAGGTCTGTAAGTGAGGTAGTTGCTGAGATATGGCCATTTATATTGTAAGGCTTTTTTTTTTTTTTTTTTTCTTTTTCTCGGTTTTTGCTAAATTTATTTTTGACCAAATTTGAATGCTTATTTACAGCAAAGTCATGATGCTGCAGGGTTGTAATCTAGCATACAGGGTTAATTTTTCCTAAATTTTTCATTTTTGGCTTCATAAAAGGTGTATCTTCAGTCTCTGATCATCTACTGACCCCCCATTTGCATATTCGCGTCTTTGCAGTGGCTGTGGATGTAATCTGTCGTGTGAAAAATTTGTTTCGCGTCCGGTGTGAAAGCGGCTTAACAAAAGTCTGTAACAAGCTTCCCATTAGGGAACATCAAAAAGAAAAAAATGAAAAAAATGTCCACTGGTCAGCGCATATGTGTGTGTGTGTATGTGTGTGTGCGGATGAGAGAGCTGGAGGAACTTAAGCAATAAACAGATTGCACTGAGACGAACATGGGGAGTTTTCCCACTTTTACTAATGCAGGGCAGTAGGATCACTCATAGCAGAACCGAACATCTGGCATCAAAGCCACTGAAGCAGAAGTAAGGAATGAAAGCATGAGTAATCATCCCATATTTGCTCACACAATCAAATCCATGTCAATTCCATAACTTCCCTGAACCTCTGATGCATAAAACCATGACTTACCTTTACTGGGGTGCGTTTCCCAAAATCACAGATGCTAACTTATATGGTTGGACCCATTGACTGTGAATGGACGAACTATGTATGTTTTTGGGAAACACACCCCTGAACGAATCCATCCGCAGATATCGGTATATATATTGCCTATTGAGATTCCGCCAAACGCTTCACACCTCATTCCTCATCGCTCCACAGAGCGGGCATTCAGAGTATCCGGTCAACAAATCGACCTTCAGCACTGGAACATTCCGGCATATAACCACATGTAGCATCACTGCGGGGCTCTGGTCAAAGAGGGAAACCCCCATAATCCTGTTTACCTGGAAGACTGCCCTGCAGAAAAGCGGTGGGCTACTTTCATTCAGTATAAGAGGAGTATAGCTGCAGCTTCGTCCCCTAAATTTGAAAATGTTAGCAGTGGGATGGGCCTTCAGTTGAGAGAGATGATTCAAAGGTGGGCAAAAATTGACTGTGACCAATTAAAAATGATGAAAAGATGTATAAAGTCTCTGAGAAGTCCATTTGCACAAAGTTTGAGAGAATTATATTCTTACAAAATGTACTTTTGCAAAATTTCCTGAGGAATTCAATGATCTTGCCTTGTGTGCTTCTTAATAGTTAGGCCAACAGTGAATCTACTGGCCTGCGATTACCTTCTCTCCAATTCTGAAACAAAAATAAACAAATCATAAATCACTTTATTTAGTATTGTAGCTCTGCATGCCAGGAGCATTTGGGTTGTAATAAATGGATATAGACATTAGAGTACAAGAGAAAATTTCCCAAATTTATTGAGATACAATTGAGAAATTAATCAACCTGGAATAGAATTAATTGCACTGCGAAAATAATTTGGAGAAATGAAACGCTATCATAAGAAATATAACCTCATTAAAACGGAAACAAAAATACTTACTGTCAGCTTTGAAATTTTTAAGATTGAAACCGTTTGAATTGTACTGGGCGTACCGCATTGTTGGAAAACCCACACAAGAAAAAGGGCTGGGGTGGTCATTTTAAAAATAGGCAATTTCACAACCTTTCCCATGCTAGTGCCCAGTAAAATTACTATGCATTACTCAACAAGAACAGAGTTCCTCTTTCCTCTGTCTTTTTAAACCGTTACTCATAAAAAACATGATTTTCAGAGATGAGATATACCTGACAAGCAATTTGTGCTCAGAAACCAAACTCAAATTCCAAAAAATTTGGTACATCATGGAAAATGCAAATGGAATCATAACGGACTTCTTTGAAAAGATTGTATGTTTTTCAATATAGTAGAGGGTATATTGAAAAACCATACAACAGCACATTATTAAATGATCTAATGTGAACTTAATTACTAATTGAAAGCGTATAATATGATGACTGCAAGTGGGTCCAAAAAAATGGCACAGCCATCTGCTCAACACTGTGTAACATCACCTTGTCTATGTCCTTTGTGACATCACAAGGGGGCAGGGTCACTGAGAATAATGAAGGAACTGAGTAACGGGTTGGCTGAAGTTGACTAATCGCTCTTTACCATTGGATGGTCACTTCACCACATGATGTCACAAAGAAACTGATTTTGAAATGGCTTCTAATGACTAACTGCCTGTGCACCAGGTGACATGATAGGAGACCTTTAACTAAAAACCCAACTTTACATCGTAAACTTTACAACTTTACACCAAATTATGTCGTATGGGATTAAGTCAGGACAGGAAGTGCTGGAGGTGCAGAGAGGCTCAGGGCTCTCTGCTTCATGCAATGTGGGATTGTCCTGCTGTACAGCCACTGTGGAGTCAGGCTTTACTATGTATGAAGGACACACTTGGGAAAGCAATACCAACAGTTCCAAGATTAGCTCTTTTATGTGACAGGAATCTGATAGAACGACTGAACAAAGTAGAATTTAAAATTGTATGTATGGGAATCATTTCAATGCATAGACTAGTCCTAAAACACTAGAAGAGCCCCAGGAGGCCCTCTTTTCAGGAGTACCTTGACTAATTAATAAAGACCTCATCATATGAAATAATGTTTGCAAAAAAAGACAGAATAAAAACAAAATATAATCAATAGGTGGGATCTTCTTATTTGACAACTTAAAATACAAAAATAATGAATTATGAATTTGTGGGTTTCTTGGGATGTGTCTCATTGTGCATTGAAGGATGTGATATACGGGCTAATGTACATTTTATTTTATTTCTATCTTTCCAATGTGCGCTGTATGTAAATAATATAAATATGAAATAATTCTTAATGTATGTATATTAAGGGGATTCTACACAACATCGGATATATATGTGACTTGTATTTTTTGTGTGTGTGTATGTGTGTTAAAATGTTTTGTTGTTATTGTGTAGCCTATTATTTAGAAAATAAAGAAGAAAAAAAAACCATGGCGAAATGCAAAAAAAAAGAAAGAAAAGAAATGCATTATGCTAAGCTCTGCATCTTAGAATTTTTTTGACTCATAGTTTTGGTTAAAAGCATAGGTTATTTTGTTGGGTTTAATTTTTACTGAGAATCTTTCTCTGTTAGGTATGAAACACATTTTTGACTTTTTTAGATGTGTTTGTAAACCACTGCTTACTGAAAAGAATTTTGTTTGTATACATTGTTTTCAGTGGCTGTGCCTAACAGACTAACTGGAAGACATTTTTATTATCAGTCATTAAACACTTTTAATATTGAAAAAACAAAAAAATAAAAAAAATAAAATAAAAACCCAACTGCCTCTGCCAGAAAACTTCAACTAGGCCATGGTTGTGTTTTCTAGCAGGACAACAAACCAAAGCAACACAAAAAAGGCTCATCAACCTCAGAATCCCGGTTTTGCGATGGCCAGCCAAAGTCCTGTGACCTTAACCCTTTGAGTGCCATAGGCAACTATACAGTGCCGTGAAAAAGTATTTGCCCCCTTCCTGATTTCTTATTTTTTTTGCATATTTGTCACACTTAAATGTTTCAGATCAGCAAATAAATTTTAATATTAGACAAAGACAACCCGAGTAAATATAAAATGCAGTTTTTAAATGATTATTTAACTTATTAAGGGGAAAAAGCTATCCAAACCTACCTGGCCTGGTGTGAAAAAGTAATTGCCCCCTAAACCTAATAACTGGTTTTGCCACCCTTTGCGACAACAACTGCAAGCAAGTGTCTGCGATAACTGGCAATGAGTCTTTCACATCACTGCAGAGGAATTTTGGCCCACTCTTCTTTGCAGAATTATTTTAATTCAGCCACATTGGAGGGTTTTTGAGCATGAACGGCCTGTTTAAGGTCATGCCACAGCATCTCAATCGGATTTAAGTCCGGACTTTGCTTAGGCCGCTCAAAACCTTCAGTTTGTTTTTTTTAAGCCATTCAGGGTGGACTTGCTAGTGTGTTTCGGATCATTGTCCTGCTGCATAACCCAAGTGCGCTTGAGCTTGAGGTCACTAACCAGAAAGTAAGGAAAAACTGCAATTAATGCACAGACTAATACACTACCTGTCAAAAAAAAATAAAAAAAAATTGCCTTTTAGATTCAAATCAACAAACACGATGATTGAATCATTATTGCAGCGATTAATGTGTTTCAGCTGGCAATAATTATTTTAACTCAAATTGATGAAGTGTGTAGCTTCTAATTTCCTAAATAAATAATGTCGGCGAGACGTATCCCTTGATGACAGTAAATATGTTACAGTGTTTCAGAAGCTGCAAATTATTGGGCAGCATCAAGCAAAGAAAAGCGGGAATGAGAAAAACAAGTGAGGAATATATTCGCATAAATTTGCCACCATAAAGTCATGGCATGAGCCGCACTGTTGTCCTGGAAAAAACTACCAAGTGATCCAACCATCCTGTCCTCAAGACAAGACCTCAGCAAAACATTAATGCAACTCTGATTAAAAATAAATGTTCTACTGTAATGTTGCATGCGGTCGCCAAAATAATGACTCAACGAATGTGTACTGAAATCAAAAATACTGGGATTCCAACTAAATATTTGATGGTGCACATTTATTTTTAGACAGGCAGTGTATGATGAATGCAGAAGCTGCATAGTACTGCTGTGCACTTAACAACCTATCGTGTTCTGTGGCATATAAAAATCCTTTGCATACTCATTTGACCACAAATTTGAATCAAGATGGGAAGAGGAAAAGATCTAAGTAACTTTGAAGACGGTTTATTCTTGGGGCCTAGATGGCAGGAGCCTCAGTTGGCAGGCAAGGCCAGTCAACTACTGTAGCTAGTTTCCATAGGAAAAGTGAGGAAAATTACACCTGCAATAAGATCTATGGGAAAGACATCAGTAAACAGGATTTAAAACTGTGGTCAAATGCATTTGATGACAGGGGTACTCGCCCATTTGTGTGATACGTAAACAAAAAAAAAACTACTCCTCCTCTGACTGAGAATGTTAATGTGAAACATAATCAGACTGTTTTAGAAAGAATGGTCCATTGGCAGTACCAAAAAAAAAAAAAAAAGAATGCATCTTACAGTATTCGTCGTAAAAACCATTGGTAATGGTCAACAAAGATGCGTCAAGAAGGTGATATGGTCAAATCAGTCGTCTTTCACCATATTCTTGATACGAGGGCAAGCGTATGCATGGAAAACATTAAGAGGGCCGACTGCCTGACCCCTGAACTGAGGAGGTCCACTGTCTCTTCTGTGCCATGGAGGACATTTTCCAAGCTTGGTTTGGGTCAACTTGTACCCTGAAAGGGCAGGGACATCAAAAACGCCTTCCAAATATGAGAGAGTTTGGACTCATTTGCACTCCAACACCACCACAACATAATTGAAGACATTATTACAGATTAGCAATGGTGCTACTCACGTTTTCTATTGCCATTTTGACCCGTTAGCCTTACTTCCTTCAGAACGGTCTCGCCTACACCATTTCATGAAGCTTCCTTGTTTCCCATGGCATCGATTCATGGTGTATTGGTGCAATGCTGGGTGGGTCAGTGCTCACACGCCTAGAGAACACAGATTTTCTCGAAAGTAACACAATCTGCCCTTTTCCCCTCTCAGACTTACCGTCAATGAGGAAGGATTTGCTCATAAATGTGGAGTTGCATCATACCGCAGGCGTATAATGTTATCCCATTAAAATAATTTATTTACAATAACACAATAGCTATCTGTAACTCTAAGTTAAGCTGCATTTCATTTTCTCTATGGCAAACCAACCAGTTAAAGCTTCCTATTTTAATCCTTTGAGGACACTTATTCCGCATGTAATTACCTTGCCGCTAATAGGTCTTACTAGATGAGAGCTTGAGAAATGCAAACCATCACTTACGCTTCCCCTATTCCTTTCTTTCATTCTGCTCTCTGACAGTATCACTTCCTGCAAAACCTCTCTCCATGAAATGCCATTTAGTCCACATACTATAATAGAAATGACTGAAGTCACTGCACTTACATGTTGCATGTAACAGGATAAAGCCAAACTCAGAATTACTGAATACGAAGAAGTTGGCCTTTTATGAGCAAAACTGCGGAAGAAAAGAGCTTTCAGAGGTGGTGAGTTATTTCTGTAGATTCATCTGTGGTCAGGTGAAAAGCAGATTGGAACTTGGGGATGAGGCAGGGCGGAGTTGAAGGGACTGGTCCTAGGTCAGTGACCGGTATAGCAAGCTGAATAAACCAGCGCACAGTTGGAAGGTGGTCACCTTCGAGCAGAGGCAAAGAAGGGACTCAGATGAAGCTGCTTGAAAAAGACCAAAGACTTAGGAGAGAATACTCCAAACACATAGATACAAGGTTTTAATCAGAGATATACTGATGGTGGAGGACTCAAGACTCAAAATAACAATCCAGCAAAGGGGAGATGGAGGCCAGGAACTTAGATACACAAGACAACAGTCAACAATGAAGGAAAACAGGTGTGACAGGAAGAGGAATTAGACCAGGAGGAAAGGGGGTGGGATGAGACAGTGATTAACTCATTCCCTACAGAATACTATAATATAAAATTGTCGTGTTTGTACGGAATACTTTTCCCAAAAATTACACAATATAAAAACACGTTTAGTTAAATGTCTATATTTTCAAAATAAAGGTTTTTAGCAGGTTCAAATGCAGATGTCAAACTAGCAGTGTCATATTGTGTATTTGTAACATCATTCCAATTGTCAGTTTGGTTGCCTGCTACGTGACGCTGAGCAGCTCCTCGACTAGGTGCTCGACCACGACCTGTCCTGGCTCGGCCACGGCCCCTGCCCTCCTGTGGTTGAAGTACAGGTGGCCCATCACCGCGATCGTCAACTGATTTCGTGTTTTCATCGGACTGTGAATGGTCAAGGTCACTATTACTGCTGTCAGATTGGTTAGATTGACGCGATACTCGTGTATGCTCATTATGCATGTTTTCAACGGAACTCCGAATGACGTCATCCACGCCGCTGGCACCGGCTTACCGTAGGGAATGGTAGAATTTGCCGCGCCGTTGGCAGCGGCTTGCCATAGGGAATGAGTTAAATAATGAGAATCAGTAAACGAAATGAAACCAAAACTGACACAGACAGCTAGATTGCAGGGAAAAACTATTAGGGAAACACTCAGGACATAACACTTCCAGTAATCACTCAATTTATGGTACTTACTGTATGATAATCATATATTTTACTGCCCTTCCAACACTCACATAATTGCTGCAGTTCCTGAGTTATTTTACAGATTTTTGGGAAGCTAACCTCCGTGAGCAAAGCAGTTGCAGTGTAATACTTGGTTTTCATGAAAAAGGAACCTGAAAGAGAAAAAATAGTTTGTAGAGCAACTCAAGCACAAGGCATCACCACAGACAACTTTATGAGTTTGAAACAGCAGGATCAGCCATAATGAAATGGAACCATGCGGAACACAAAACCTAGATATGGCTGTCTGTACCATGACCGGCAAAATATTTTCCGGATTCGGAAGTTATTTTGGTCATTCTATTATC
The DNA here is from genome assembly GCA_029692085.1 of Gymnothorax javanicus. Lineage (NCBI taxonomy): Eukaryota > Metazoa > Chordata > Actinopteri > Anguilliformes > Muraenidae > Gymnothorax > Gymnothorax javanicus. The sequence goes on along the minus strand of CM056203.1, from coordinate 80,315,946 downwards.
CTGTTTTCAAGATCGTCTTGAATTTCCTTTTTGATTGACCAGGTCTGCCATCACTGAGGTGATTCTAATCTGTTGAGGGATTTAGGCAACAGAAATTAACTATTTCCCAAAGAGATTTTGATCAGGGAAACCTGGACTGTAAATCAAAGAATTACTTGTTTGGAATGCATGATGTTTAAATGGTCGACTTGTGTATCCAGCCATCTGCTAGAAATCTGCATGCCTGTTACTGATGTCACATAAAATTGACGTTTGAAGAAGGTGAGAAATTCCAGTTTGCAAGTTCACATCTTACTCTCCTGGAAGGGAGGATGGATGGGAGGAAAGAAGGATGGAGGGAAGGAAGGAAGAAAAGAGGAAAGAGGGAAGGAAGGAAGGAAGACAAGAAGGAAGGAGAGAAGGAAGGAATGGATGAAAGAAGGAAGGAGGGAAGGAAAGAATGAATAAGAGGGGAGGAAGGAAGGAAGAGAGGAAGGAAGGAGAAAAGAAAAGAAGGGATGAAGGAAGGAGAGAAGGAAAGAATGAATAAGAGGGAAGGAAGGAGAAAAGGAAGGAAGGAAGGAGAGAGGAAAGGAAGGGAGGGAGAAAGGAAGGATATGGGAAATGATCGATTAAAATAAGCCAAGAGATACATTCAACTTGCAAGGAGTGACCTGCATATACGCAAATGAAGTGGGTGTGGCCAGGAGAGGTGCAGTGAACACGGCAGAGAACCGTTGTGTTCATATCACTTTCAAAGCTCCTAAACAATGGCTCCTGTGTGCAGGAGCCCAAGCCTGTTGGACACGTCTGTCTCAGCATGGATTATCCAGGGTGTAGCGACACACCTTCGCACAGCCCCCGGACATTCCAGCTCAACGTCACTCTGCTGCAGAGCCCTCAGTGAGGAGACGCGTATGGCATGTTCTGTTTGAGCATGACTATGGCCAAAGACAACTGAACAAGGGCACGTGGACATAATGCGCGCAATCCGCAGAGTTTCGTCTACCTAATCTAGCGCTGCGTGTATTGACTGGTTTGGGGGTGAAGGCAAGGGCACTATAGACAGATGCTGAAAGGATAATATACTGATCAGCACTGAAAATGCACCACCCTAATTTCAAGGCCAAAATACAAATTATGCATGTTTGTGATGTGTAATTGTTATCAAAGTGTACTATATCTCCTGACAAGATGGCAAAATGCAAAATTAGGCCTTTGCCGCATTTCAATGCCATTTCTTAAGGCCCAGTTGTTCACAAGCAACGAGTGGTCAAGGCTGACCACATTGCGTAAAACTGAGTGATTGAATAATCCAACAGATTAAAATAACAACATGTCTCAATGTTGTGTCACAATGATTTTAGGGATTTTACCTTCTACAGTGCACAGTGTTATTAAAAGATGCAAACAATCAGGAAGAAATTCAGCATGAGGGACAAGGTTGAAAATCAATCCAAGTGCCTGTAATCTTCAATACTTCAGATGACAATGCATTGAAAATCAATATTCTTAACCACATGGGCTGAGGCTACTTTGATAAACCTTTTATTAATAACCAATAAATGCCGGTGAGGATTGTGCAATGCACTGAGGGAGCCATTTGTCAAAAGAAAAAAAAAATTCTGAAATGCTGCAGTCTTCCCTGGTCTTGGACTCATTTGAAGTAAACTGTTGAATAGAGGAAATACACTGTTGTGGGATAAGTCAACCTTTCAAATTGTTCATGGTAATTATATGGTGTTATATGGTAATACTGTATTTTCTAAGTCAAAAAAGAAACAAAATATCCCAATTTTTTTTTGGAAATGGGATTGTACCTCAGAATATTGTCCAAAAAATTTGAAATTCTTAAGAAAACCATATTGGGCAAAATAAGTGGAATAACAAATTTCTACCATTTTCTGAGTTGAGAACTAAAATCAGGCTGCTTTGGGGATAATTGGACAACAAGGTCAAGGGGGGTGGTGTGGGGGGCAGGCATGACAGATGGGTGTGAACTATGTAGATCAAGTCAATGTTCTAAACAGCAGGATTTTAGATTTTCACGGAGGACTAAAATACTGAGAATCCCCCCTCCCTCCCCCAGAGAATAGGACTTTTAATAATTGCTATCAGAGGTTGTTATGAAGAAAGAAGACCCCAGGATAATGTTTGACAATCTCCAATTTACAGCATTGCAGAGACCTCCCTACAAATGCATTTTCCCATGTTTGCACATCACTCACAACAAATAATGTTAACTGAACAGGGTCACCAAGCGGAAATGTAGTTTTGAGGACCTGGCAATGTCACGTCCTGTAGATGCATGACCTTTCTGACCTGTCGGGAACCCAGGCCCTCGAAAAGTCCCGTAATCGGTTTTTGGCGGATCTGACTCGGGGCCAGAGAGGGATTTCAACACATCTCCACTTCTCCTTTTCTCTTTTTCACAGTGCCTCGGAGAGCTGGCCCACCGCAGCCCTGACTGATACACACGGGCTCTGCAGTGGCGGCTAAGAGCGCATCATGCGCCTGAGTTGCGAAAGCTGAGCCCTTTCCTGCTCTGACTCAATGATGCGCCGTTGTCGGCGCATGAAGTGCAGGGAGGACGTTGCAAATGCATATAAGCATCTAAAGTAGTGGCCACCAACCCTCTTCCTGAAGATCTATCATCATGAAGTTTTTAATTTCGACCTTAATTTGGCACACCTGATTCTACTAATGAGCATCTCAATGAGATCTCTGGCTTTTCACTGAGGTGGGCCTTGTTAGGCTTGGAATGAAAACCTACTGGATGGTAGATCTCCAGGAACATGGTTTGTGACCACTGATCTTAAGCCTCTCATCAAGACGTGTACGTCTCCCGCGAAGGAGAACTGTGTTTGGAAACACTGGAGAGTGGCTCCCATTTGTTTGTGAGATAATTGTACGCTATTGACTCATCTGATGATAAACTCCAGTAGTACATTGGTTCTGTGTTTTTAGCCATGGGGATTTCTGGTCTTTGAAAGGAGCTTCCATGGGTCCTAGGACAGTGCTAAACAACCAGTCATAAGCCCGGTCCTGCACCTCAATATGTTATTCTCAGAAGATGCAAACTGGAGAGCCCCAACTTTTATGGTAGGGAGATGGCACTTGAATCCAAAGGCACACTTGAGCGGATCCAAATTTAAAAAAAAAACTTTTTTTAAATTTAATTTTTGGTTTTTTGATTGAAAGGACACTATGCTATCGTGGTTCGGACAGATTGGCCAAGTGACCCACATTTTGAAAACATGAAAGCTTATCTTCCTGGGATCTCAAATGCATAGACTCCCAAAACTTATGCTACTAAGCAAACTAGAAGTGTTTTGCTCACTTTGAGAATATTTTAGATTAGCTATCTTGGAAAAACTTGGGGAGGAAAGGGGTAAATGGTCAAATTACGGATTGGTGCAATATGGGTTAAATGTGCACAGTTGATCTGCTGATACCATGAGGTTTTGTACTGTAATTGTAAAGTCATACAAACAAAGTCTTTAAGTCAGAGAGGAATGATATCTGTTGGATATTATGTGATTCAGATAACTGAACAACTAAGCTTGAATTCAGCCAGCCATTTTGACTCTAAATTTCCCACATACTAAACGCTACCATCTGGGTGCATCGGTAATACATGGTGTCTTCAAGCACTCCATCTCATGATCTGTGGAAATTCCAGAATAAATGCGAGAATAAGTTTGTTGAAATTTATGGACACTTACAAACATCATGCTCAAAAACAAACTAACCGCTCTGAATTAAAGCAGCTTTGAGCAGATAAGTAGCTAAAATTCCCTGAAAGCTGTAGGAAATACGGCTATGAAATTGTAAATGGTGTTGTCCTGGTTACAGCTGAAGAAGGAGCGCACAGTTATTAAGACCAAGTGGGTGATTAATTTACATATTGGTGTACGATCAGTTTTCATTAATGAATATAATTACAGAGTCCTCCAGAATTACTGGCACCCCTCAGTAAAAAATGATCTAAATGAGATTCGATAAATGTCTTTTTTTATTTTCATGATCAAAATATTCCAAATGTTCACAAAAATCTAACCTTTGATTGAAGTAATATAATTGCAAGAAACATTAAATTCTTGTCATGAAACAAATATGTTTCTCAAAAATATGCATGCAAAAATTATCGGCACCCCTTCATGTAATAGCCTCTCTTTACCAGGATAGCAGGTCAGAGTCTTCTACAGTAAAACATATGATGGGATTGGACTATTCTTCCATACGGAAACTGTATAAATCCTTCAGATTCTGTGATCGACAATTTTGGAGTTTAATCTTCAGATTTTCTGTGGCGTATCGGTCGGTCGTCTGTGAAGGCCATAGCAAAACCTTTATTCTGCAGTCGGTGAACCATTTTTGTGTACGTTATGAGGTGTGCCTCAGATCATTGTCCTGCTGGAAGGTCCAACTATTGCCCATTTTAAGCTCCCTGGGAGAGGCTGTGCTGTTTTCATTTAATATCTGCATGTAATTGCTGGAGTCCATGATGCCATGTATCCTAACACTGGCTCTAGGACTCTTCGTCCGCGGACTTTTCGTCCCTGAATTAATCGTCCCCGGACTTTTTGTCCTCAGACTTTTCGTCCCCTAGGAATGTTCATCTACATGAACTTTTCATCCCCAGACTCTTGGTCCCTGGATGTTTCATCCCCGATAATGCTTTGCCGTCTAATAACACTATCCCTGAACCCTAACCCTAACCTGAAGCTCTATAATAGTCCTCTGGGACGAAAAGTGCAGGGATGAAAAGTCCTTGGGGACAAAGAGTCCAGGGACGAAAAATTTGGGAACGAAAAGTCGAGGGACGAAAAATTCGGGGACAAAGAGTCCTGTAACCCTTAACACTATGTCCTGGGCCTTGGATGGAAAACAGCACCTTAACATCTAAGATCCACCTCCACACTTCACAGTGGGTATGAGCAGCCCTGCCTTAACCTCCCATAAGGCACTGGGACTGAAAGGCTTTTTAGGTCCCCCAAACCATAGTCCTCACGGTACGTGCGGTCAGTGTACGCACTGGTCCTCTTTCAGACTGATCCTTCACATTTTCTGTCGCTTTAAAGAACTCAATTATTGCCCTGACAGGGTAGATGGGTATTTTAAACTGTTTGGAGATATTATTTTGTTCATTTCCTGATTTGAGCAGCTCAACAACTTTTCGTCGCACATTGTCACTGTGTCCTCGGACCTTCCCCACTGCGATGAATGACTAATGGAATTTGGCTTGTGTCACCACATGTTTATTCCCCAGTGAAACAGGAAGTCATGTTTGATCTCTATTTTTTAGAGAAAAATATTTAATGTCAATGCTTTTTTTTTCTTTTAATAATTCAGCTTCAATGAAAAAGGTACATTTTTTGTCAACAACCAAGAGGATAAACGGCAAAGAATTTTTTTTGCGAAACCTGTTTTGCTCATATTCACTAAGGGTGCTAATAATTTTGGCGGGGACTGTATTCGAAAATTATTTTTTGTGTTTCCTTGGAGAGTATTATCTAATATTAAACTTTGCCCAAAGATATAAAACTAATCAGAGAAGCAAGTATGCTACAAGACAGGAAATCAAGAAGGGCATGATTACTTTATCACAGCACTCCTGATTTACATGGCAAGAACATGGCACTTTCAGGAAACTGAACAAATGAACAAATTACAACATTTTCCCTAACTTTACAGGAATATTCTGGGATATAAGCATTGATAGATAATCAGCCTTTGTGCGCATTCAACTATGATTATGAGTCATGACTGAATCGTAAGAGAAACAAATAGCTGTCTCCTTTGCCCATTAGTCACTGGCCAACTTAAGTCATTCTCTCCCCATTTCAATTCTACTTTATTTATTGAAAGCCCCTCAGTCTCTTTTGGTTTTTTGGAGAGTGGGACTTTGGGCCCATGCTCTTAAAGGCCTCATTGGCGAGCTCCAGGGGCCTTAATTGAACTGAAGAGTGGTATCGTTACACACCTACTGCCACGCGAGCCCAGTCTTCAAAGAGATGGCATCTCTCTCTTCCTGTGCAACAGACTGCATGTGAACGCTCGAGTAGCCACGCTTCTGACATTTACAACGGCACAGGTAGCATTTTCCACGAGACGTAGAGCATGTTTCTCATACTTTTCAAGGGCTGTTCAGCAGTGTGACTGCACACAAATAAAGACACTTTTCCGCTCACGGTTGTATCAAATGCATGCAGCATACGTTTACATAGGATGGAAAAGTCTTTCAAGATGGAGTCAGAAATAGACTTTTTATTTTGTGGGCCAGTGTTGCTTCACAGATACTATCAGCTACTTGTAGTGAAAACGAGTGAGATTTAACCCTTCGAGCATTGAAATAATTTTTTTGAAAATATAAATTTAATTATCTTGCGCTGCTGAAAACCTATCATATGGCAACTTGTTTAAAAGAGCTCCGTCTGGGAGCTCATACCTTCAGCCCATACCTATGATTTGTTCCAAAGTTATTGGCCCCCAAAATCCCCATAAATTAACGTTTGCGATTCATGAGGGCAAAAAGGGGGCGTGGCCCCAGATTTTTTGGGGGCCATATCTTGGAAACCGCTTGGAGTTGCAGCCTAAAATTCTGCATGTGGTCAATATGAATATAGAGGTACTCCCAAAATAAATTTGAGCCAAATCTGAGTTTGTGACCATGGAAGGTTCTTGTACTTTGGTTGAGTTTGACGAACAAAAATTCCTTTGCTAACAGTATTGACAGTATTGTCTGTAGATGGTGTATTCCAAAATTCTGTTAGAACTGGATGAATGGTCTCTGACTAGTTTGTTTTGCGGTTTTGATTTTTTTTTTTTTTGAAAACGCCGGGAAAATTTGCAGGAATGTGCCAGGGTATATTTTGGAGTTTTCAAGAAGCCTCAGGGAGTCACAGGAAAAAAAGATATTTTCCATCTCACTCATGCAGTTCCTGAGATATGAGTAAGAAAGTAAATGTGCCTCTTACAGTGCCCCCCAACGAGCACTAGCTACCAGTGCTACCAGTACATTTGATTTTTGCGAGTGGTTTTCCACCCTAGACTACCCAGACACAGTTTATAACCACTCTAAATTGTCCACTGGGACTACCTTAAGTGAGAAACTCAATAAAATTTGAGCAGGGCCAATGCACAGAATTCTGGATCCTGTTCTCAAGCAGTCTTTGAGTACCCCACCCCTCTTTATTCAAAATGCACACATTTTTTACAAATAAGCAACATTAATTGTACCATGAGAGTAGCCACTAATAATATGTTATGCAACATTCAGAGCAGTATGGACAACAGTCAACACTTAATCAGGCAAACTTCAAACGCATTGGAAATCACCCATCCCATCGAAATGGAAACGAAAAACCTTGCGTAATGCCCTTCACCATGCTAAACGCATTTCAACGGATTGGGAAATTGATAAACAATCGATCATCAACAACTTCAAGCACGATGGCTGTCCTTGGTATTTCATCAAGCAAACTATCAACAATTTTGAAAGTCCCAGTGAGCCTATCACAAGTATTCTCATCGCCTGGTTCCAAAAACAGACGAAAATAATTATTTTCCTTCCTTCTGTCACAACAACAAACAACAGAGCTGTGGATTTCTACGCGAATTAGAGCATGTGGCCTCTACAAATTTATCATCATCTGGGACACTAAGGATTCCTCTTTGTTCATAGTGAAAGACAAAAAAAACGCACATAACTCCCATGTAGTTTACTATGGCAATATTCTTCCTGTTCTGCTTCATACGATGGGGAAATTTTGTTTTATGCCGTGAAGAACATGAAACAGCGACTAGCCAATCAAAGCCTGCCAAAAATCTCAAAAATAACCTGACGCACAGCTTCAGTTGGCCCAACAGCAGGCCAGTGGGAAATCAGACATATGATGGATGCTTTATTCATTGGCAAATTTAAACCTTTTTCGAAGTGCAGGCATTCCATCTAAAATTGTTCCCAAGAGGAAAATAATAAGATAAATATTATAGTTGAGACCAAAACTTTCTCAGTGTCCCAATGATGATCAATAGATCGAAAATGTTTGTTTTCCTTTCACTATTTTAACACTTGTACATCGCATTTTTTTAAAAATCCTGTTTTAAGGTATGATGTTTCATCAATTTGCTGTCGTACGTGGTGCTTGAAATTCAGCCTCCTTGAAGCTACCCTACTGTCCTGCATTTGAGGTTTCACCGAACGTACATTCCTTGTATTAGTTTGCATATTCATAGTGATGGCATGCCTATAATGAAAATTTGTGGTCTTACAGGAATCTCTTGGACTTGCCAAGATACGCGTAAACTGATTATAGAATGATAGGGCAAAGAAAATATCACAAACGTCTAGAAACTCATGGCAAACAGGCCTAAGCTTTGCCTCCGAAATAGTTTAAATTTGTTTAAAGATACTGCCCGGCAGTTAATGAATTGTGCTGTGGGATATTGACACACTCTTTACAGAATCACTGTCTTTGACAGATGTGGAAGATGTAAATCTGTGGGTTCGCAATATCTCATAAAGGTTCATTTATTTTTAGGCCTGGGGATCTACAGGCCAAGGAAGGCATTTGACTTAAGCTTTTGCGTTCTTGGAACCATTATTTAATGAAGCTCCAGCGGAAGTTCAGTAAGGAAGACTCTCCTTTGCATGACCTTGCCAGTTTTTCATTCAATCTGCTTTCACTCCTCTGACGCATGCTCTCATTCTAGCTGTGATCATGCGGGGCTGTCAAATGAGTCATTAACTGATCGCATCCATCCAATAACACTGCGACACACCTACGTTGTTGGCTTATCGTCTTGGGGCTGTCTTTTTAAATATGACTCGCTCTGCTTCTAATACACGCAGGCTGCCATCGCACGCACCCTCCTCCTCCCCATCACCGCCCAGCCTCTGCAGGTTCATCCGCTTCATCTTCGTCAGCCAACACCACCACCAGTGTCTGGACTCCAAAGGGGGGATTTATCCAGCTGCGCCTCAGACCAGAGGCTCCACATATATGAAATCCGAGTCCAGAGAATGCTTGTCTGCTGCAGATATGTGCATAAATTAACGATTCTCGCTCCCAGAAATTCATTTGCTGTGGACACGTGGAGTGTTACTATAGGCTGAAGCGTCAGCGGGTACTACAGACGAGGTTTAGACAGTGTGTTTGTTTTGGTTTCCAAATTGGGTCAGGTTATGCTACGGAGTCTACGTGCATGGTTTGTGAATGAAGCTAACTTGCAACTACCATTTCTGATAGTGATTCATTGATTCTTATGAGCCATGTTAGGTTAAGCAGCTATTGAGGTAAGCCCCTATAATGCGACTGACAATTTCACATTACTGAAGATTTCGTTTTCATTTTGTTCCTTCCTTAATGTTAGATAAAAATGTCCATTTTTGGAAAATCTACACTTTGTTTGTACACTTCTATTTGGCCCATGCAGCTGCATTAAGAGGTTTAAGCTTTTATTGGAGTATAGGATCAGGATGCTTCTCAAAATCTCAGCATGTTTAGTGTAAGAGGTAAACTAAGTTTAAACTTGTTATGCATCAAGCATGGGCCCTGTACCACAGAACGAATCCATCTTGGAGTAACATGCCCATCACAGCAAAGAAGTTCCTTGCGAAAAATGCGGTGGACGTCCAATCTTTTCATTCTTCCAGTTGCCCCAGCCTAGGATTGAGCTGCGTTGGCCGCAAAAAAACTTGCCTTGATTTCCTAGGTGAGCTTTCAGCCACTCACCTGGAAATTTTAAAACATGGTCACTGCGACTTCCTGCAGCAGAAGGTTCCACACGTGGATTGGCCTGCATATTCACCCAACTGGCACCCATTGAGCATGCGTGGGATGAATTAGGCCAGCGAGGTCAATCACATCACGTCTCTGCCATCGACCTCCGGCCACTGGTTCAGCAATTAGTCGCGGAAGCGCAAGCGATCCCTCAAGGTCATTTCCAACGCCTGGTGAATAGCATGCGCCAGCATTGTTAAGAAGTTGTGAACGATGGTGGTGGCTACACCAGTTACTGACACTTCTGCGTGTTGTGTGAACATTATTTTGGGAGGTGCATGACTTTTTTCCGTGGGGGAAATAAACTGGTGTCTTATCAAATGTTTTTGTGTTTACTGTTCTTCAGCCGCCAGCAAAGAATTATTTTGTCAATATTTCAACTATTTTAGCTTGTTAGCTTATATTTATATGCACAAATATTTTTGACCCTTAACTCCTGTTGAGTCATATCTAGGTCATTTTCGTGACTGTAATACGCTTGCAAGGGTTTCTGGGACTCATATGTCCCAACAGGATATTTGGAAATATTGTGGCATATGTGTCCCGTTAGTATTGAAAGAGTTAAGCTCTTACCATTTTCTTTGAGCAGTGCATATGCTGTGATAGTTGGACACTGTTCTTCGCTGCCGCCTTAAATAATTTTGCTGTTTTGCCACCGATGCACTGGCGAATATACACGAACTGTTTCGCCCCTATGGAGCTCCTTTCGTATTCTTACCTTGATTTGGATGCTTACCTTGCAAAATGATGCTGATATGACCTCTTTTTAGCTGATACATTATCACGTTTAGCATTCAAATTTGTAGGAATCATCAGTGCAGGTGCTCTTGTAATTGCAATTAACTATGTCAAAGTCACAGCCATGTTTGAGGGATGTTATATACCCATTTTAAAAGGCATTATTAAATCATATTAATTGGAGCAATTAAGAATGAAAATGCTATGAACGGTTCATTCTAAGCCGTGAATTGACGAGCTCCTCTACACCTTTTCTCAGAATGAAACAAGATATAACCAGAGACGCTACTTTCTGCTAACCACAGAGTGGATGTGACAATGGTTTTGAAAAGTTGGCAGTTGAGCAACAATATCAGCCAATCACACTGTGCCTCCCTGAGCATTTCCTCTTAACCGTATGACAGAGGGGGTCACAGGTGAACAGTGGAAGTTTCCACACTGCTAACCCCTTCCCCAAGAGTAATATTTGAGATCAAGATCGTGCTCTTGCCAACCAATCCACCGTTCTGACAGAACTCTTCTCATTTTAAACAGACGTAAGCCAAACCACGTCTCACACCAAACTTCCTGTTTTTGATGTAAGCATTGTGTGTGCCTCCTCAAGATGAATATGCAGTTTATTTTTGCGTGACCACGGTGAAAGACAACAATCGGAAGAAAGACGGAGGACTGGCAAGATTTGCAAGATAAGCGTGGCCTAGAAAGGGTAAACATGATTGCAATGCTGCACCTTAAAGTGAAAGACATCTTATGCACAAAACCAAATAAAATCAAACTCATATGGAGTCCAGATTTTACAACTTGGATTTTTTTGTGATTTTTTTGTGTAGTTCTACAATATTTCAAATAACAAGAATACAACCAAACAATAAAAAAAAAAAAAAAAAAAAACTGAAGGTCACCATCTTTCCATCCCTTAAAAAGGTTTGTCCAATGAGAGGCCAAGGAATGCTTTGGCAATCACATGACAGCGAAGGCCGTTTTATACTTGTTAGACTCGGTAGATGTCTAAAGAAAAGTGCTGGACGATACTGATTCTTCTACGCTTGAACAAAGTGTTGGACAATATCTGCGGCACAAACGTTTCCATGGTAATTAGAGTTTTTTCTTTATAACCATAACCAGCCAATCTTTCTGCAAAAGCTAATGTATCAAATTTCTATCGCCGTGGCAACCACCAAACTCTCAGTCCATCCAGACAATGAATTTGTAAGACAGCCGACAAGAGTGTCAGTGACGTTAAAAGTAATCAAAAGGCACAAGACATCGTCAGACCACATTTTTTCTGTCCCTCTGACATAATTTTGGCCATCAGATACTGTTGACGGACATGTCTTAACGGCCTTGACATCGAGTGACCATAGCCTACAAAATTACTAAATTCTGTATAAACTTAACTCTTTTTGTACCGAATTCCCTCCAGTTTTGAGCTGTTTTGTCAACTTAACTCATTTCCTATGGTAAGCCGGTGCCAGCGGCATGGATGACCATTCGCAGTCCGATTGAAACACAAAATCAGTTGACGATCACGGTCATGGGCCACCTGTACTTCAATACCTTATGTTGTGTAATTTAGGGAAAAGTATTCCGTATAAACGCGACAATTTTATATAAAATATTCCGTAGGGAATGAGTTAAATTGGGTTGTGCTCCCCCTCCTTTTCTGTGTTGGCTATCTAGCAATGATAGCTTTCCTTTCTCTCCATGCTAGTTTCTTTTCTTCAAAGTATGCATGAGCAAAAATGTAAGCGGATAATGACATTAGTGTATTACCATCACTAGATATATGTCACTTCTTTTATAGTTCTGGGATGTGGGAAGCTCACCGCAGATTTGATCGTTACGCGCTGCCAGCATGCAAAACTAATTTATGTTTTAGTTTATTAGGTTAGCCTAGCAGGCAGCATTGTTAGATTACTATGCATGCACAATAGGTTGCTTAACAATACAATCGTGTTTGTTTGGTAATATCGCAGAGCATTTGTTTTATTGGTAGATATGATTATAACTGATCATTAAATTTACGGTGTGTTTGGCTGTTGGGGGAGAACACTCATGGGAAAGCAGACACTCTGGGCGTTCAGTGAGAGCTTTTTTTAACCTCTTGTCGTAAAAGAGCGATCGGACATTTGACGTCGCTTTTTAAGGTCCCCTATTATGCCACCAGGTGCACAGCTAATTAGCCATTATGAGCCAGTTCAAAGTCTCCCCTTCCTGACATCACAAAGGGGAGTGACCACCCAGACTAATGAAATCTGATTGACTGCTTGGCTGAAGGTGATCAGTTCCTCTTGCCTCTGGTTGGTTACTTCCCCATGTGATGTCAAGGGGGAAAAGATTTTGAAATGGCTTGTAATAACTAATTAGCTGTGCACCTGGTGACATAATAGGGGACCTTTAAACATAAAATGGCAGATTCTGCAAGTGTTTCAATCCAGATTTCTAAGTGTTTAGTATTCGGTTCAGATTTGTCTTAAAATTACTGGTTTTTTGTTTGCAGGTCACTTCAGCCAAAGGTTGTCTTTCACTTGAACATTACACAACTTCATGTTTCTGAGAGAGCACCGAGAATCACGGGTAATAAAAGAGCTTTAAAATTTAGAATGCTGAAAAAGCCACAGGTTGCCTGTGAAAAATCTGTGTTACTTGCAGCATATCCTTAAGTTATTTTTACCCCCGCCCCCCCAAAAATTTGATCGGGGTATGAATAATTTTGGGCACAACTGTAATCTGGCCGTGAAAATGATTTGTTTTGTGTTTGGTGGAAACACAGCATTAGAGCGCTAAATGCAACTATTGTTGCTCAATGATCAAGCTCTTTTAAACAAGCCGCCACATGATAGGTTTTCAACAGCACAAGATAATTAGATTTATATATTTTTTACATTTATTTCAGCGCTCCAAGGGTTAATATGACAATGCCCTCATACATAAACTAAGGTCCACACACTGTCTGAATCCATGTAGAAGACAACGATTGGCCTGCACGCACAGATCACTGACCTCAACACTATTAAAAACACCATTGGGTTCAACTCAAAAGCAGATTTTGATCTAGCCAGGTCCATCTGCCAACATCACTGGCACGGCCCGACCCAACTAATGCTTCCATCTTCAGGTCAAGACGAGGAAACTTCTGTCAACACGAGAGGTCACCAACAGCAGATCAACATTTCCGACAACCAACGGTGAGACGACGAGAGGCAGCCTTGGCTTCAAAGGTAAACAAACAAGTAAGCGAACGGCTGAGGTTCCAGATACATTCACAACTGCATTTGCAGATAACCTGCAGACTCGAGTACTGGGGGGAAAGTCCCAGCAGCACATCCACCGTGACGTGAAGATGAGCACGGCTTTCGGCTGCGCGCACAAAGCACTAATGTCTGTTGCGCAAGTGCTGCGCAGAGATACCTGGCGATAAGGAGCTGCACGCATTTGATTTGGGGCCTTGGTGAAGGTGACGCGAGACCGCAAACATGGCGATGCTCCAGGTCCAACTCTCAGATGCTAAAGTGGCACACCAAACACGCAAGCTCTTAAGATGCAGAAATATTTCCACCTCTGAATTGAGTGAGAAAAAATAAATATAGCAGCAGATTGATTCCTGCTACTATAAACCGTAAGATGCAGATGACGACCCAGAAATGATTTGTTGAGAGTCCTTATTCTTGGAATTCAGAACCGTGCAAAATCTGACTGAGAATGGTGTTCAGAGACAAGGATTAAGAAAAAATAAAATAAAAACATTTTTTAAAAAGCCCCTCAGTACCTGCCACGGATCAGCAAATTGTGCTTGTTGTACCAATTCATGCCTGAAAACAGGATGTAATATTCATTGTGTGGCCTACTTTTTCAGCTGTCAAACTCGAACGAAAGGAAGTCTTTTTTGGTTCTCGAGTTCAGAGCGGGTGCGTGAACGACCATTTGTACAGGACAGTCCAGACGTCAGAGGGGATGTGTTTACATTGCAGCGTCGACGTCAGGAGCGCGCAGAGCGAGGCTGACGCGGAAGGAAGAGGAAACCTCGGTCGGTGAGGAGAGCAGCAGGGGAACCACCGACACACGGGCTGAGCAGCGACCATGTTTACGTGCTGCAGGCCCAACCCTGATCCTCATCGCTGCTTACACTTGCTGTGTAACCTCATTTTTGCTTACGTCCTCGCGAACGCAGCGCTGACGGACGGTCCACTGTGCTCCCGCGAGAGAAAGCGGAACAAACAGGAACACAAGAGCGGGCGTTATGGCAACCAGCACCATGTTAATCCGACCCCAGCACAGGAAGTAAAGCCATAAACAGAAAGATCACGCTGGTCAATCAGTAACTGCGTCAAACAACTTAAGATCCTTTTTTTTTTTTTCCCAACTTCATAAATAATTTTACCCACAGTGGGTAAAATGCATCTAAAGTATAGCCTCATCCTTCAACTGCATCTTTGCAAACAATTTGTTTGAAATGATTCAAGTTACCCAGCACTTACCAAGTCCGTCTTGGACAATGTCGCTGTACAACTAGCACTTGAAAACCAAATGTCAGTGAAGTAATTATATTCAGGGTGAATGAGAATAAAAGCAGACAGTTAACTTATGAAATTTTGCTAGCATTTTATATAATTTTACAGAGATAATCTGGCCAGTTCTTGTACATTTGCATGTCTCCAACTCGGTCAGTGAAGAAAAATGGCTATCCAGAAAGAAAGTGCAGCCATTATGAATCACAGAACATTAATGGATGCTGCAGTTGATTTCTGTTCCTGGAACTCAATAAAAATCGAGTTACTTTTAGGGTTGGGTTTATATTTCTAAACATTTCAATCCGATTATTTTTGCACATTTCAAACTTTGATCTAGAAAGTCTATATTTCTCCTAATTGCATGGTTGAACGAATTTATATCATGCCAATATCAATCCTGCATTTTGGTGAAAGTACTTTTTTCAGTAAGTGGTAGAAAACTCCAGTGAGACCTTGTGCCCCCTAATGGTCAGGCAAAGTATCCCGTCCAGTTGGAGCACAGCATGCAGAGATAATCCAACCGTAGCTTCTTAGAGAACTGCTCACCCCCACTGTGTGTGTGTGTATGCACGCGTGTGTGTGTGTGTGTGTGCGCGCGCTGATGACTCAGCGTCACACAGGCGTTTAGATTCTTTTCGATGGCCGGCCCCTGGTTTCAGATTCCCGGAGTTTCCAATATTACTGGCCACCAGGAATTCATCCCCAAAAAAGTGATTCAAGAACAAGCCCCACCCTCCGTGACTACACCTTTGCCCCTTGGGCTAGTGGCCGGGAACTTCCAAGTTAATGACTTACTACAGGAAACACACTAGTACAAGCTGCGTGGAGGGAGTCACCAATTCAAGTCCCAACAGACTGCTAAACCCAGTCACTGAGGGCCAGAAACTTTTGGGACAGGTAATAAATCTTCATAGAAATTTAGAAAACAAATAGATGAGTTTAATTATCAATAAAGGAAACATAAGGCTCTATCTATGGAATGATTAGGTCCCATCCAGACGTCAGCAGTCTCATGCATGTGTGCACCAGGGATTGACTGCCTCTTCCCTTCTCAAAGCATGACCAGCACTCAATCATTACATGAAACAACACAGCAAAAATCAATGCACTGGCACATAAAAATTAGGGCCCTTAATTTCCCCAAAACAAACTGCATGCTTCACCAATCCTGACCAATGGAATTCAGCAGAGCAAAGGCATGCATTTCTTCGACCCCCCCCCAACACTACCCCCAGCCTCCTCTGTCATTAATCCCCTCCTAGTCTTCTTTCCTTATCCCCTTGTCTCCTTGAGTACTAGATGATAGTGATTGTGCAGCACGACAGACTATACTCAAAATGTTCATCCATTTCGACTGAGGCCTTCTGGAATACTGAATGGTAAGTGTTCAAGAACTCTGTGTCTTTTGCTTCCGCGTGGTGATTGTTTGATCAGCAATAAAATATTTGGCTACATTTTAGTCATGTCCAAGCACACCTGTGAAAGATCCCGCTGATCTCAATGACAAAATAAACAAAGGAAGCAAATTTGATGACTACTACTCATAATGGCATGAATATCGATTTACAAAGCATGTCCTCAAGTAAGCAAATACTCCTCAATGTGAGCGAAAAGTACCCAATTTAGCAAACTATAATGCAGAACATTCACTCTTGCATCACTTAGATAAAAAAAGACAAAAAAAAAACAAATAAACCACTGGTTCTTGGGAACAAGATTTAGAAGCCCGTGGCAAAATGCAGGGAGTAGGTAAGATTATTTGGATGCGAGCAGCTACATTACATCAGCAGTTTCTTTTATTTCTCCTGAGAGGAATGCCGGATAGCCTGGGTGTATCGCAGGAACACTGCGCTACTCTAATACAGGTGTAAGCCTGGGCATGTTTCCGGCGATAGCAAGTGTACTGGAGCCCAGGGCAAGCATGACAGCCACAACAACGAGCCATCCTCTGAAAAATTAATTGGAATTAATAATGCACTCAATAATAAGTCACATAACAACGGCGCTTGGAATGAGTGTAGATTCGTGCTGCGATTGATTTTTGCACTGAAGGCACTTTGAGGAAAAACAATGGGCTACATGCGCTCACCCTCAAATCTATACACACACCAGCAAACAAACAAACTAGGTCAATCCCTCCAGACCGGCTGTAAAGGTTCTATTCGTTAAGATTAGCAAAGAGCTTTTTCGTGCAATCGCAATGGACTTCACAAAACCTCAGACTACATACAACGGGAGAGGGAGAGAGGGAGGTTGTAAAGAGGAGAAAAAGAGGAATAGGGGAAGAGCAGAGAGAGGGGAAAGGAATCGAGGGGGGAAAGGGGCACAAAAGGAGAAGTATACATGGAAAGGAAGCCCTTTCCCTTAAAAGGAAGTTCCTGTCCGTGGCCCCGCCCTGAGATGTACTTTCCCCCAAAGGCGATGTGCTGTTCCCGCTGCATCCTGCGGGCTACGTCACCAGCCAGTACGGTCAGCAGATTCATTACTCACACCTTCGCTGCCGCATTCCTGAACATCAGTCTGCGCCTCCACGTCTCCCACACCGCAATTCCTCCCAACACTTCCTCAACGGGCAGAAGGGACTCCGCCCCTCCCACGAAGACCCAAAATCTCACCAACAACCTTCTCCAGTGGCCCACACGGAGTAAAACAGAGTTGGCGCACAGCACCAGATATATACCGTACGACCCGCTCTATTGGTCAACAAAGGAGCACCTCTCACATGTGTCAGTCTGAAGCTTCCAGGCTGTGTGTTCATCAGTGACATCATGGAAATAAATAATAAACACACCAGCCGGAGTGAGGGAGGCCTGCGTGCAGCACGGCCACTGGTGCAATGGCCAGCAAACAGAGGAAAACGCAACTCAGGAGAGGTAGGCATTAGAGTAAGAAGAAGGGCTGAATTATCAGCATTTTCCAATCTTTGAAGAGTCAGGAATCCCAAAATGCATTGGTTACGGCAGCCGCGTTCACTTCTGAGAGAAACAATGCATTCAGGAATGAGGTCACTTCACTATCAGTCAGATCAACTTCACCCCGTGTTCCCTAATGCTGACCAGAGGGAGAGAGAATCAGCCGATGTAATTGTTTTTTTTTTTTTTTTGCTATATTCCATTTGTCTCTCATCTCCTCTGCTCCTAGTCAGTTATTTTTGTGAATTAACAGACAGTGAACCAGAGGGCAGAAGCGAAACAGTGGAAAAACAACAACTCAACCAGTGACACTTCGGTCCGCTCGGGGGGCCTGACCCAAATTCTTTTCCCTGTTGTCATACACACTTTTTCTGCAACTCTCAGTTCTGGAAAGCAGACACTTTACATGTCAGCCCTATGAGTAACCAAAATTTCTAATTTTATTATGAAAGTATCGCAACTATATAATTATTGTTATTACTGGTTGATCTCTTTCAGGAATGATGTTTTAAAGCTCAAAAGACGCTAAATTCCAAGCAAGCCTTGTCCCCACTAGCACAGTAGATGAATATTCTTAATCTTAATATGTCATTCATTTTATGAAAGCTGTTCACCTTTTGCTGGGCTGAGACAATAAATAAATTATTTTGAACAGTTAGTTGCCTGTTTTCATTCTATATCAACTGTGGATCTGTTCTTCCTCCCACCACTGCCTGCCAAACGTGACGTGTGCCCTGTCAGTCGAAGGAGTTCTCTGAGACGTTTCAAACGTGATGAGCCACTTCCTGTCCAGGGGCCAGTCCTGACCTGCAGTTGCCTCAGGGAACACACCTCATCCTTTATCTCGGCCCATGATCCTCTCTGACGCAAGGCCTGTCAATCCGGGCCTCACACTCACAAAAACACCTGAGGCACAGGGAACACTCCCCTGTCCCGGGCCAGCCTTCCGGCCCACATGACAGGGAGTCTTTCCATGACTACTGCACCAATCAGGGCACGCCACCAAACAAGGCCCTCCCCCGCGAAAATATCTCAGATCCTGACAATCGCAAGGTAAGTGTATGACAGGAGATGGGGGCTGGAGGTTGTCAGAGTCTAAAGGGCAGAAAGCACGGACCTTCACATTCAACCAGAGCAGTGCGCCATCAACACTATAGAGTGTTTTTCCACACAAGTATTTGGACATTGGAATAACCATTTTGACCCTGTATGCCACCATAATGTGTTTGAAATGAATCAATCAGAATGTGCTTGAAGGTAAGAATTCCAATTGAAGGCTTCAAAATACTGCATGAACAGAATAGGAATTACATTTTGTGACACAGTCCCCCGCAATTTTTAGAGCCCAAAAGCACTGGGATGAATTAATCATGGATTAAACTGTAATTTCAAAACCTTTGCAGTCAATGACTGTCTAAAGTCTGGGACCAGGATATCGACATAAGTCACTTGGCTTCATTCCTGATGAAACTCTGCGAAGTCTTCACTGAAGCAATCCTCGGTTTCTGTTTGTTCTTGAGGCATTTTGTCCTCAGCAAATGAAATGGATGCTCCGTTGTATCTCGGGCAGTTGACTGACATGGCCATAGAAGAACATTCCACCTCTTTGTCTGAAATTCTTGGGGTTGTCTTCTCGGCATGCTGAGAGCCCTTGCCCATTTGCAGTCAATTACAGTCCAATGAGTTTTGCAGCATTTGGCTGAATCAGAGTGAATAGTCTCATCCAGTTCAGAATTCATCCCGCTACTTTAGTCAGCGATCGCATCAATAAAGGTAACTGGTTCCATCAGCTGCATTACGTGCCCACACATGACCACGCTCTTCAGATGAGGTCATGTGCCTCAAATCATCTTCCACTCCATTTCTGGCACAAGCTGTTCTGCGTCTCATCTGCCCATAGGACATTGTTCCAGAGTTGTGGAGGCCTTTTAAGTCTTGGCAAATTTCCAGATTTTGAGATTTACCATCATTCTACATCTAGAATCAAACCCTCTGTTATTTACGCAAGGGAAGTCTTCTTTTGACTGTTGACATCGATACAGATTTGCCTGCCTCCTGAATGCTCTTGGGTTCGCCAACTGCTGTGACTGTGATTGCCTTCATCAGGGAGAGAATTGTTCTGCCATCCACCACAGTTATCATCGGCGGTCGTCCGGGCTTTTTGGCGAACCCAAGTTCACAGGAGTGTTCTTCACGTTTAACCCTTAAAAGCGCCAAAGGCAGCATTTGCCGCTCACTAATACAATGAAATAAAATCAAAGCTTTTGAAAACCAACCATATGGCGACTTGTTAAGTCGCCACATGATAGGTTTTCAAAAGCTCAAGATACTAAAATTTTTTTAAGCGTTTGAAAATTGATTTCGGCGCCCTAAGGGTTAAGAGTGCACCAAATATTTGATTTTCCCACATGTAAAATTTTTGCTATTTTCCTGAACATTGACGTTTTGATATTTGAGCATAATGATCGGTCGCTTCACTGGCAGTGACAACTTGTTGGACAACATAGAGTGAAGGGCTATAGATTACAAACTTACACTTCACTTTTAAATCAGCTTTCTAGCACGTCAGCTTACTTGTACATTCAATAATGAGGGAATAAACACCTGGCCATTGAACAAAGCAGCCAACTGTCCAAATACTTTTGGTCATTAAGAAAACCGTTCGACCACATCTAAAAAGGGCTGCTATTGCTACCTGGAGATAGACGTCCTCATACTGAAGTTGAAAGTCCAGAAATTGAGCTCATATTCATCATTTATAATTTGATCTCTAATATTGTGTGGTTAACCACCAAAACTGAAGAACACCATAAATGTCTCAATATTTATGAACCTGACATTAAATTAGAATGAGAGTATTTGGGTAAGAACGTTCAAAACACGTTTTTGAGCTGAAACCTTGACCCAGAGAAGAATAGTTCATTCACCAAGTCAGTGTTCTAGAAAGCTGCTGGGACTAATTAATTGACATTTCTCATTACACCACTAGTACACTCCCATTTTGGAATAATACACATGTACAAGTTACACAGCAGTGCTTCAGCACTGGCGCGGCAGAACAATGACACTGGAGGAGCGATGGAGGCAGAAATTTTCTTTCAAACAAGATCGACCATCTTATTCCCTTACTGATTTCTTCTTCGTAGCAACTGTCAAACCCATGTCCATCACTGGATATGACTAACAGAAAATGATATTGCACACTGCTTACGAAACAGACCCGCACTATACCGAGATGGAGACGATAAAGTACATCAAATCAGCATCAAGAAGCAGTGGACAATTTTAAAGAATACACTGCATGTTTAGTGAAAAAATATTCACCAAGAAATGAGCAAAGCATGCATTCTACCACAAACAAGCCTGAGATGATTAAATGCACATCGTAGTGAATTAGCAAGGGCATTACTTCAACAAGCACTGCATGCAGAGGTGTAAAATTCTCTCAGCAGAGGTGCTCCATTTACTTGTCAAATGTAGTGGGAGGGTCACTCCACCACAATGTCTTTTCTCACCGGTCCAGGGCAGACATGCTACTTAACACTTTCCTGGTACAACAGCTAAAACTTGCTCAACTTCAGCGTTTAATATCACAGCAAATACCCGTGCTAAATTCCTACCTTTCGCCCCCTTTTGAAAAACCTGTTCCCCATATTTGTTTTATTTTCTAGTGCACTGTATGGGATGATTCAACAGACAAAGAACACTGAATAACAGTCACACGATTTAAAACCATGTGAATGTCAACTCCTGCACCATATCACAGAACATGTGGGAGAAAAATATTGGCTTACCCACAGGGATAAATGATGCAACTTAACCCACATACCTACATGAAAATGTCCAGTCAAGGACAGTCTATAAACATGCACCACTACCGCCCCCTTGTGGTTATGCGAATTACAGCCAGAGCCAGCTCAATTACAGCAAAGTTCGTCGCATCACGGTTTATGAGGGCCGAGGACTGCTGGATTTCCACCCTCCCCGCACCTGAGAGTCGGGTCTGAAGCCAGTCTGGCCAATCAGCATTCGTAATTGTTTAGGAAACTTCTTGGTAGGACAGGCAATCAGGACAAATTTGAATTCGAGATCCAGATTTTAGAATCCCTGCATAAGGACATGAAATCATTTTGGTGCAAAGCATTTGTAAGTGCAACACTGGGAACTATAGAACATTCATATACACTTTAGAATCACTTAGAAGGTATTCTTATGCAGATAGACCGAGACTGCAGAAAAGCATCTCTTGATAAATATAAGCAACCCCACAGTTATTCTTAGAGCAGGCTACATCCACAAGTGGCTGCAGAAGAAACACGTAAAAGTACCAATACTATAATAAACAGTACTGCGAAAAAGTTTGAGGCACTTTTGATTTTTTAAATTTAGTTTCAAATGTTTCGTTTTGTTTATCACAATATCACTGCTAAAGAAGCCATTTGAGATGACAAATGCCAATGTAAAAAAAAATGTACAAATAAGAATTTAAATTTCATTAAAAGCAGTTGATATGGATGATACAGTACTGACAGAGCCCTGATCTTACCATCATTACGGGTGTCTGTGATTACCAGGAAAGAGAGAAGCACCGGTAGTCTACAGAAGAACTGCAGCAAGTTCTCCAGTATGCCTGGAACAAGTGAAAAAGCAATAAACCAATATAACACTCTAGGATGACAGGGCAGTGTGCTTAATTTTTAGGCAAGGGATAACACCTAATCTTGACTTCTTCTTCTTCAAAAAAAAATTATAAAGGTCTGTTTGGTATACTTTTCTGCATAACCAAACATCTATTTAATGGATTTTGGAAGCATCTTTGCCTAAACCATTGGCTGTGTATAAATATGGACAAACAACCCTTCAAAAGTGAGGCCACATCATCCTGATCACCAGCTAGTGGCTGCCTGTAGTACAGATTATAACTCCACCCCCTCCTTATTAGTGGATGGGACATGAGCCACACTAAATTATTGAAGTATGTGTCAAATCTGAAGGTGGTTTCTGGCTTTTTAAGTAGTTCTTACCATGTTGACGTGTGTTCAAGTGTTCATTTTTTTTTTTTAACAATGTAGCTACTGCTACGGACGAGGAAAGCAGAAAACGTATTTAGCCTCATATACCTGCACTTGGAAAACTAGCTCACCTTTTCACAGGCTTTCAGTCATGGAAGAACGGTGCAATAAATAGCCTAATATTTAGTTACCTAGACAAAATTATCCCGTCTCTTGTCTAGCAATGACATTGGCCGCTGGGCAGCATAAAAAGTCCAGGGATGTGCTAGCGACTGAGTGGGGCGGGTGTATGAGCCAGACCTCACGACCGCGACGCAACCCTCCAATCACTACTGCACAGACTCTGGCTCCAAAGGCGCAAGATGGCAGCGTCCGTATGAGGGATATTTTGGCTCCACTTTTGTACAGTGCCAGGAAGTAGAAAGACATAGTCCATCCTTATGTACAGTCGATGGCCTAAACTTTTGCAGAGTACTGTAAATTAGTACAAGGTGTCCCCACGTGCTACACGATTGGAGCTGGAGGGGAACAGGAAGCAGACTTAAGGGGGGGTCCTCAGCCTGCATTGTTTACAGAATCCTGACCCCACAGATGACTTACAGTATCTCACAAAAGTGAGTACACCCCTCACATTTCGACAATTAATTTATTATATCTTTTCAAGGGACAACGTTACAGAAATAAAACCTGAATATATTCTAGAGTAGTCATTGTACAATATGTGTAGCAGTGTAGATTTACTCCACTGTCCAAATAACTGAACAGTCACTATGTCCAAAATGGGCGGCAACAAAAGTGAGTACACACCCCAATTGGTAATGGCCAACCAAGCAATGAAATGTGTCTTATTCATCATGTTCATGCTTTTGTCTGTTCGACTGGGCCATATGAGGTTGTGTAACATGTTGAAGGTTTAAATTGTGGTGTTTTGGGTGCAATGCCCTCATTCGGGTCACTGGAT
The DNA here is from genome assembly GCA_029692085.1 of Gymnothorax javanicus. Lineage (NCBI taxonomy): Eukaryota > Metazoa > Chordata > Actinopteri > Anguilliformes > Muraenidae > Gymnothorax > Gymnothorax javanicus. Next base: position 80,292,045 of record CM056203.1, on the reverse strand, counting down.
GGTCAACATGGCACCTCATGGGAAAGAACTCTCTGAGGATCTGAAAAAGAGAAGTGTTGCCCTCCACACAGATGGTCTAAGCCACAAGAAGATGAAAGTGAGCTGCAGCACTGTGGCCAAGGTTATCCAGCGGTTTTCCAAGACGGGTTCTACAACCCCAATTCCGAAATAGTTCGGGCAAAGTGTAAATTGTGAATAAAATCAAAACGCAATGGCTTTCAAATCACACCAGCCAGTATTTTATTCACAATAGAACAGAGATAAAATAGCAAATGTTGAAACTGAGAAATTTGACAATTTTATCCACAAAATGAGCTCATTTCAAATTTGATGGCTGTACAGGTGTCAAAAAAGTTGGGACAGGGGCCTGTTGACCATGGTGTAGCATCCCCTCTTCTTTTTAACACAGTGAAGGCATCTGGGCATTGAGGAGACAAGTTTCTTGAGTTTAGCCATTGGAATTTGATGCCACTCTTGCTTAACACAGGCTTCCAGTTGCTGAAGAGTTTTGGGTCTCCTTTGACGGACTTTTCGTGTAATTATGCGCCAAATGTTCTCAATCGGTGAAAGATCAGGACTGCAGGCAAGCCAGTTTAGCACACAGACTCTTCTACTATGAAGCCATGCTGTTGTAATAGCTGCAGTATGTGGTTTTGCATTGTCTTGTTGAAATACACAAGGCCTTCCCTGGAATAGATGTCGTCTGGAGGGGAGCATATGTTGCTCTAAAACCTTTATATACCTTTCAGCATTCATGGTGCTTTTTAAAACATGCAAGTGTCCCACAACATATGCACTAATGCATCCCCATACCATCAGAGATGCTGGGTTTTGAACTGAACGCTTATAACAGGAGGGGTGGTCTTTCTCCTCTTTAGCCCGGAGGACACGACGCCCATGATTTCCAACAAGAATGTCAAATTTGGACTCGTCTGACCACAAGACACTTTGCCACTTTGCTACAGTCCATTTTAAATGAGCCTTGGTCCACAGAACACGGCGGCACTTCTGGATCATGCTCAACAATGGCTTCCTTTTTGCATGATAGTTTTAGGTGGCATCTGTGGATGGCACGGCAGACTGTGTTTACAGACAGTGGTTTCTTGAAGTATTCCTGGGCCCATTTAGTAATGTCAATGACAGAATCATGCCGGTGAGTGATGCAGTGGCGTCTGAGGGCCCAAAGATCACGGGCATCCAGTAAAGGTCTTCGGCCTTATCCCTTACGCAGAGAGATTTTTCCAGTTTCTCAAAATCTTTGGATGATGTTATGCACTGTCGATGATGAGACCTTCAAAGCCTTTGCAATTTGACGTTGAGGAATATTGTTTTTAAAGTATTCCACAATTTTTTTACGCAAGCCTTCACAGGTTGGCGAGCCTCTGGCCATCTTTACTTCTGAGAGACTCAGCCTCTCTAAGACATCCCTTTTATAGCCAATCATGTTACACACCTGATGCCAGTTAACTTAATTACTTGCTAACTGTTCTTTCAGCTGATTCTTATATATTGCTTTTTCAGCCCTTTTTTGCCTGTGTCCCAACTTTTTTGAGACCTGTTGCAGCTAGAAAATTTGAAATAAGTTCATTTTGTGGATAAAAATGTAAAATGTCCCAGTTTCGACATTTGAAATGTTATCTATGTTCTATTGTAAATAACATATTGGCTCATGTGATCTGAAAGTCATTGCATTTTGATTTTATGCACAATTTACACTTCGTCCCAACTATTTCGGAATTGGGGTTGTACTAGGAACAGGCTTCCTCAGGGTCGACCGAAGAGGTTGAGTCCTCGTGCTCTGCATCAGGTGCACAAGCTGGCTTATGAAAACAGAAGCAGGAGTGCTGGCAGCATTGCTAATGAGGTTGCAGCAGTGGGAGAACAGCCTGTCAGTGCTCAGACCATATGCTGTGCACTGCACCAAGTCGGTCTGCATGGCCGTCGGCGAAGACGGAAGCCTCTTCTGAAGCTAGCCCACAAGAAAGCCCAAAAACAGTTTGCTGAAGACAACCAATGCAAGAACATGAACTACTAGAACCATGTTCTGTTGTCTGACGAGACCAAGATAAACTTGTTCGACCCAGATGGTGTCCAGCATGTGTGGCGGCGCCCTAATGAGGAAAACCAAGACAAGTGTGTACTGCCTACAGTCAAACATGGTGATGGCAGCATCATGGTCTGGGGCTGCATGAGTGCTTCTGGTCCTGGGGAGCTGCGCTTCATTAATGGAATAATGGATTCCAACACGTAATGTGACATTCTGAAGCAGAACACGATGCCCTCCCTTTGGAAACTGAGCCGCACGGCTGCTTTCCAACATGATAATGACCTCCAAGATGACAACTGCCTTCCTGAAGAAGCTGAAGGTGAAGGTGATGGTGTGGCCAAGTATGTCTCCAGACCTGAATCCCATTGAGCACCTGTGGGGCATCCTCAAGAGGAAGGTGGAGGAGCAGCAGGTGTCCAACATCCACCAGCTCCATGATGTTGTCATGGAGGAGTGGAGGAGGATCCCAGCAACAACCTGTGCAGCTCTGGTGAATTCCATGCCTAGGAGAATCAAGGCAGTGCTGGACAACAATGGTGGTCACACTAAATATTGACACTATGGACTCAATTTGGCATGTTGACGGTGAGGTGTGCTCACTTGTGTTGCCATCCATTTTGGAAATAATGACTGTTTGTTCAGTTATTTGGACAGTGCAGTAAATCTACACTACTACACATATAGTCCAAAGACTACTCTAGAATATATTCAGGTTTCAATTCTGTAACGTTGTCCCTTGAAAAGATAAATTGTCGAAATGTGAGGGGTGTACTCACTTTTGTGAGATACTGTACACGTTCAGAGATGATGCCAATGACTGCTCCCCAAAACCTCACAGCACCCCCCTGCAGAGACTACAGTCAGAGTCTCCTTCCCTGCAGGAGATTAAGAGGAAAGAAACCACAACACATGCTTTCTGAGACATGATTTTATTACACACCTTATGCTCAGAGTTTGTTCTGAAAATAAAATCTGGAACATGTATCAGATCAAAAAAAAAAAAAAAAAAAATAATACGAACAAAGCAGTAGTTTTTTATTTTTTTAAAAAAGGAATACAATGTTGATGATGAATAATGAAAATAAAAAAAAAAGAAAAAATGTTTGTGAATACATGTACAGAAAACAGAAAACTCACAAGCCCGGGCGACATGGAGGCCCAGGTTTCCTGTATCAATGCTCCCAATTCAGGAGCGCAGAACCTGAACTTTAATGAACTGTGGGAGAGTGTAACTCTACATTCACTCATTCTAGAGAAACTTGCAGCCAGTCACTTCACTCAGGAGGTCTGTTTGTTTCACTGTTTTTTTTTTTTGTTTTTTTTTAACTCAGTGATGAATGACGACTGTACTGAAGGACCTCTCTTCTTAGTTTAAATCGTAAAAAGTCTGATGCGACCGCAGGTTTTCTTGTAAAAAATATTTGCGCTAGCCCAGCCAATTGCAACCCGCAGTGCGAGACAGTCAGTCCCGCGTTTCACCCGAACGCTGGTGTAGGTTTTGAGTCGGTTTTGTTCTCGTTTATTATTTGGTGGGTCTCTCTCAGACTCCTGCCGATAACGGCAGCGGAAGGGCAAGCTCTGCAGAGAGAGTAAAAAACGCAAAGCTGTGATCCTATTGCTGGCAAAGCCGGGGGAAAAGCCCCGCCCACCCCCAGCCCCCGCACCGCCGATGGTCGTCTGAGCTGAGCGGAGCTGGCATAGTTGTGCGTTAGCGCGGCTGTCCCCTATTCCGGGTCTTTCGCCCGTCTCTAAACAACATTCATCCAGGGTATCGTCCATTCTTTCCATTCAAAACTTTGTTTCAAAGCGAGAGAAGCATATGTTTTGAGAAACCTCTCCTCAGATACAGCATCGATAAGAAGACTCCATCTCCGACGTTTTTTCCCCTCCCTCTTTCACAATGCATTTGAGAATCTGAGTTTAAAAAAAAAAAAAAAAAAAAATGTAGCTGGTGCTCGGAAACTAAAGATCGCTTGGAAACAAAAGGATGGCAAGCCATGGCATTTGGATAAATGAAACTTTGGAACTAAAATACAATCATTCAAGTTTAAAATATTTTAGTCATATAATGGAACTGCTAAAAAAAAAACGAAGTGCAAGTGCAATATCGCCTGGCTGGAACAAACAGCGAGGGTCCCTACAAAAGCGCAGGAATATTGTCGAGATTCCCCTCCCCCGACACAGAACGTCCTTCGCTGGACGGTTTCGCTTGCACATAAAACCTCTGGGAGGGAGGGGGCAATGGAAAAGATGATCAGAAAAGCAAAAAGCAAAAGCAAAGCACTCAGGGAGATGGTGCCGCTCCCTAACCCCACCCCTCCCCACCCTAATCTACCCCCCCCCCCCCAGCTTATTCCCTGGTAGGTTTCAGCCTCCGCTTCAGGAAATGTGCGGATATAAAAACAACAAAATTTGGTTTTCGTCGTCTTGCAGGCTCACTGACAGTTCAGCTGTACACCCCCGCCCGACCCTGTTAAAAATGGGGGTTACAGAGGGGTGGGGGTTGGCGGGAAATAGGGGGAACAACATTAACAAACAAGATTGAGTGCAGAGAAGAAAATATTTGGAAATTCTGACATCAAAGTATGGAAGAATGTTTTTCAGCAATAGTGGCAGGAGGACACGCTGCATGTCACTGACAATTATGAAATGGCGAAATTATGAACAAGTGCGCACACGCACGCATGCAATGAATTCACTACCACAGGAAAAGTGTGAAATCACGTAAAAATTCCTGATAGGTTTTTGAATGAAATTGGTTATTTCATGAACCAAGATTGCGATATATTGACCAAAATACAGCCAAGACCTTGGTCATGTTGCATTTCAGGTTATCGCTGGGAATAACAGTTTAAATTTAATCTTTGCAAATAATTGCAAAGCCCCACTCTCAGCTGCCATTTTCGTTGAGTAATCATGCACATGTGCAACCTGGTGCTGGACAGGTCACCCCCATACGATTCAGTGATCTGTCTAAGGGCTGTTCACACGGGAGACGAATCCGTTTTTTCAGCTCATCGTATCATTTACTAATGGTAACGTGCGCTAGACGTGCGTCTTTTTACCTCGAGCCTCCTAAAATAAGGCGCGCTCGCATTTTTAAGACAGAATGCTCTCATAGCAATATTCCAACGGTTTTCCTTTGCTCCCTGCCTCTGAAAGACAAGCACGTTCTGTCGCGTCTAGCGTTTTTCAGATGTTAGCGCGTCTCCAGCGTGCACGACCCCCTAACGGTGTCCTTAAGGAGGACGGCAAAATGGATCCGAGAACCAGAAGAGATGGGCAAGGCCAGGCGCAGGACGACACACGAAAACAAAGCCTCATAAGTCCTCAACTGGCAGCATCATTGATCAGAACCCCCCCATCATCACCTGCAACAGTGAGGAGGGTGGGGGGGGAAAAAGCCTTTATAAAAATTGATCAGTGATTCCAAACTTTTGAATGGTATTGTATGCAGATGTATATACAAAACACACACACTACACACATGTATATGCAAGTATATGCTATTCAATACACATAGCATATATTATACACATATACTACATGTATGCAGCTATATATGCATTTACATGGCCACATGTACAAAAGCATGCATATTATGTGCACCTGCATACACACATGAACACACATGCATGCACAGGCGTGCACACGCTATCGAGTTCCCGTGAGGCGACGAAGGAAATGATCCGAATGAATGCCTGTCGTTTTATTGTTGGGTTGTGACATCGGATATTGAGACCCTGAGCTGATGGGAAAGTTCCGGGGTTTTTTTTTTTGGGCGAATGCCAGTCAGGAACTCCACTCTCCACAGTTTGCATTTTTCATATAGAGGACTGGAGTTGAGCACCAGACAGCGTCCCCTCTCTCGCTTTCAGCTGCTGCGTGTGGGGAGGGGGGCCAGCTCTGACGTGCTCCCTCGCCGGGCCCCCCCCCCCCGAGGTTACGTGTAGGTACGGAATAAGAGCGAGAGAGAGAGAGGCGGAATGAGAAGGAGAGAGAGAGCGGAGAGAGGGAGAGCGGTTGATCAGTGGAAATAGGCTCGGTAACAGACGTAAGCGCTCAGCGCCAGAGCTGTGCACAGGCACACGTTGGCCAGCAGGGGCGTCCACGAGCCCGCACTCGGGATCTCCTCTTCCTCCGCCGCCGACTCCGCACCCCCCTCAGCGCTCCCGTCCACTCGTCTGTCAGCCGACCCCGTGGGAGAGGCCACGCCATCAGGTCCTGCCCTCCGGCGCAGTCCAGGCTCCGGTGGGAAACTGCGGGCACACCGGAAAACAAATCTGACCAATCAGATTCTACATTTCATCAAATTTGGTATTATTATGCAGAACAAGACTGATGTAATTATTTGGATGGGGAAATGCAATGGAAATCAAGAAACATTGATGGAAAATGATGAAAAAAAACACTTCCCTTTCATAACCCTGAACACTGAACGACACTCGCAGTTCTGCCGATTCTGCGTGATGTCACAGCTTGAACAAAGCTCTGGTCAAACATGCGGAGGCATCAAAACGCTCTGCTAAGCTTCCACGGACGATTCACATTACCCACCTCTGTTTTCACTGTGAATCACTGAAAACCATTATTAGGTACCATGATTTTTTTTGCTGCAAAACCTCAATGGCTGAAAATAACATAGATTTGAGCTTTGAAATTGATGATGAGGAGGTAGATCCACCACAAGTAAAGGCTGCACTCATATCCACTCAGAACAGCTCCTGTCGTGGTTATCGAGCCGCTGTAGTTGACTGCAGTTTCTAAACAGCAGTTTTTGTGTTTTTTTGCGGTGGCGGAGCCGGGTGCACAGGTCTGTACTGGGCCATTTCTGACCAGCTAGCTAAAAAGACACCCACAGACATCTTGCCTCAGAGATGACGTGGTTTCAACACCGTAACGCTACTGGCTGAACAGTGATTCTGCTCTTACGGACCAAAACCAACGGGCTAATTTCGGACAAAATTTAGAAAAATCTTTAAAATCCTAATAAATACATTTTTTGCGTGAAAATAAATACTTCTATTCCACACCTTTCAGGAGGCCCCACTGTGGTATATTTTCCTTTGATTATTCACTGCAAAAAAAACTAGAGGCACTCGTAGAGCGCAAACCTCCGCCAAGGCAGCGCAATCCAAATGTGCATGAGTGGGAGCAGAGCTGAGTTATCGCGTGTGATAGGATTTCAAGATGGCTGCCGTGGCGGCCATATTGTTTCACTGATCGCGGTCAAAATCAATAGGGTTCATCCTTGATGCAATAGCAATCTACCCACAAAATGTCAGTCAAATCCGTGCATTACTTTTTGAGTTATGTTGTTCACAAAAAGACGAACAAACAAACAGGGGCGAAAACATAACCTCCGCCCCAACTTCGTTGGCGGAGGTAAAAATGTAAACATCACCTTTAAACAGGAATGTTGGCGCAATGTTAACAAAATGATGCAATAAAGAGTGAAGAGAAAAATAACTCAGGAGGATGAGTGGATTCATACAGGTCTGCACATTTCTTGCAGAGGTACACTGAGTAACACCAACGAGAGGCTGCATAGGCAGTTGTGCATAGCGAGGCACTAGTGCATCTTATCGACCCTGGAGTGCGAGTTTGTAGGCTCCTGTACATGTAACGTGCTTTACCTGTGAGTACGAATGTCGTTGTGTGAACTCTGAATGACGTCCACCATGCTTTCTCCCGCTGCAAAAAATGACGTGGGTTTCTCTGTCCCGTTGTGGGGGTCTCTGACGGGAGGTGGGGGAGGGGGCGTGAACTCTGGGGGCACGTCTTCCTCGTTTGAGAGCTCCTTCCACGACTCCTTCAAGCAAACGGAGAGTAATAGTTTTGGACAGAACACAGAAAATCATCTCTGATTGACTGGAACAAGCCAGTAACTGAAAGGGTCACAGTAAATTAATTGAATGAAGAGTCGCTACCGTGGTGCCAGCTTTAGATCCTCAATCCCTGCACCACATATAAATCACCCTCTGCCAATACCCAATTTACACTATCACAATACTCAATTTACACTATCACAATACCCAATTTACACCATTACAATACCCAATTTACACTATTACAATACACAATTTTCACCAAAAAAAAAAAAAATTCCAATTTTGATCCATTTATTCATTCATATTGCTACTTGTCATTTTTGCTTCATATTGCAAAAAAAAAAATTTTTACTGACAGTTCAACCAAAGTAAAATATTTAGCCATATCAAAGTAAATGTATTGATTTTCTTTTTTAAAGTATCAACGGTTTTAGCTTACACCATATTTTCGCGTCCAAGTACATAGTTATAACTGCCCACAAATAAAGGCAAATAAAGTTAAAAAAAAAAAAAAACACTGAAGTTACAATCTGTGGACACTATACTGGAGAAAGGATACCGAATTGAGGCAATGAAACAATGTTTACGGCACAATTCATTGACCCCTCAGCACAAATGTATAGCAAACCTCAGTGAACGGGGTTCTAGCCAAATCCAATGTAAATTGTTTTAAATTGGGATATTAATTGTAATGCCGAAACGCACTCTCAGTCAGCAGTACAAATTGTGCAATTATCTTACCGTACTTGGACAGGCTAAGGTATTGAAGTAAATCTTCCTCTACAAAATTGGCTGATCTCCGATTCAGGTCATTCAGCCCAACTAGCTGGGTCATAGCGCCAACGGCTCAAAGATTATACAGTGCTACCTAAAGGCTTAAAAATACTTTATGTTCAGATTAGCATGTTGATGCTGACAAACAAAATATGTCTGGCAATGACAATGCATTGTGTTGGGCTGGGAAAAGACCAGTATGGTACCAAGCTTAAGAGACAACCGCAATACTAAAAGACTAATAAACAATAACCTTTGAAACATTTTGAAAACATTTGGGGGAACAACTCAATAATCACCACTCTTAAAACATTCCCTTTTCAGCGAGGCAAAAGGAATGAAACACACCGAATGCGAACCAGCCTCACCTGCACGGACGAGTCTCCCATAATGCACTTGGCCCCTTCGATGACAGCGAGGTAGGAGAAACGGAGCTGGTCGGCGGTCTGAATGAGGCCCATGCGATACCGCCGCATTTCCAGAAGCACATCCTGGATCTTCACGGACAGTGGGTCCTTTCTGAGGGACATCTGCGGAGAACAACAAAAACCCCGAACCACTGAAATCCACGCGCCACCGTCTGATACCTAATATTTTCTGCACGTTTCTTCTCACACACACTTGCTTCGCATCAAACGAAACTGACAAATAAAACTGGCATAAATACAAAATGGTTTCCTAATGATCATTTAATTAATGTGGTAAAACTGTTCTTGTAACTGACTGGCCATGTGTAGGTAAGTTCTTGTTCTCTCACTCAATCAGCAAACAGACCAAATTTAATTGATAACTGGATTAAATTAAACAATACACAACCAGGCTTAATTACTGCCAGCACTGTTGCATCCAAATATCACTTAAACAGGACCGTGTTTAGTGTGAAGGTCAAACAATGCCGAAGAGATGAGAGAGAAAGTAACGGGTCAGACAGAAAAAGTTACAAAGCCATTTTTAAGGCACTCTATTCCACGTTTTCTCTAGTTGGAGGTATTTGAGTCAAAGATGAATCTTCCCACAGTGGAGACTCATCGGGGAAGTCAAAAAATAACCCAGATGAACATTTAAGAAACTGCAGGCCTCGCTCTCCCCAGATAAGGTCAGAAATCTTATTTCCGCAATCATGAAAAGACTGGGCCAAAATGATGCCCATGTCCTAATGATACCAACAATAAGCAGATTTCTGCAATAATCAATTAATGACTTAATCTCTCTGAAAAGGATTCGACAGCCACAACAGACAGGAAATTAAAGCATCAGTTACCAGAGAATCATGGCACTGAATAAATATCTCAAACTTCCATATTCATCCTTTCCAGTTTGAACTCCTCTGCTTTACGACCTACCCGTGATGTACCACTCATTACAGAGACAAGTCATTCACCTGATCTGAAGTGCCCCATATTATAAACTAGAGCTCAAGTCAACCTGAAACTCAACTCGTCAGCCACCCTGCCACACCCATTTGACAGTGGGGTACATAAATACCATTCTAGCTTATGTCCTAGAGATGCTGCCTGCAAAATTTTGACAAATTTGATCAGCATTTGTAACCGCTGCAGGTTACGGGTTATTCAAATATGCGTCTATGGGCAAAGTCGTGCCAAAGGTCACAAAACGGCCACTCTTCAGAAATATTCAAAACCCCCAATTCATATGTTGAGACGTGCTGTAAACTATTCAAATGCCATGTTTCCACTCCTCATCTGTATTGGAAAGGTCTATGAACAACTTCAGTTTTTCCACTTTGACCATCCTGTCACGCCCACTTTTGGGAATGCAGGGCTGAAATCCAATCACTAAATAGTGTATGCGCCGATAATGTAGCATACCAACTTCCCTCAATTCAATCAATTATTTAAAATTCTATACATTTCCATAGAACCTGATGAACCACTACAGATTGTACAAGTGCAGGCGTGTACTGCAGACACCGAGGCCTGGATGCTCTCTAATTTCATGCAACTAAATTCAGACTAGACTGAAATGTTGCACTTAGGCCTAGCAAATACAGGAGAAATCAGCCCACAAGAAGGCTTTGCTCTCAAGAAGCAGACCATCTGGTAATTCCAAGCCAGGAATTTAACAAGTGGTAGAGCCTTCTCATACAGAGCCCAATTTCTGTAGAATGGCCCACCAAAATTTACACTGAACAAAAATATAAACGCCCCATGTCAAATTACTGGTCATGTGACAATGCAAGATGTCAACAAAAGCAAGTGATTTGTTTGTAAACACTGGACATTCAACGTCCCGTCTGAGAATCGCCTTTAGATGCCCTTTAAGCCAACAGTCCTCTTCAAGCAGAACTACCTTCATAACGGCTGTAAGTCACAGTAAATGCCTGTCCTTCTGTTCCTTTCACAGGGCAGAGCTCCGCCTCAGAAATATCACTGCAACCAGATTTTTTAGCGCTTGCTGCACCAGAGCACCCGACTCGCTCGTATCCAGCACATGTATTCAGCTGCAGAGACTTAAGATTGAAGGAAAACAACCTGTGCAATCAGCTTTGAATAATCACAGCAGCCAGAGGAAGCGAACGAGGGTGCAATATTTAAACATGTCCGGCACGGAGCGAGGCTTCACACTCACCAGCAGGAGACAGGAGTCGACGAGGCAGAAGGTTCCGGAGCGGCCGATGCCCGCGCTGCAATGCACCACTACGGGACCGTGGTCAGAGTTCAGGCAACCAGACTCCCGCACCTTAAACAGGAAGTTGAGGAAGGAGGCAGGAGACTCTGGCACACCGAAGTCAGGCCAGGTGGTGTAGTGGAAATGGAGAATCTCTCGTGTTTCCTGAGTCTGCGAAACAGACAGAGACGGGGGGGGAGGAGAGCAGGGGAAAGTGGGGTTATGAGTCTCTGAGCGCACGACCTTCCACTCCAGTCACAGCTGAACACTCCCCACCACCATTTTATCTCAATTACCGTGAGTAAATAGAGGATAAACACCTGCCACGTAACTGTAGCACAAATAAAGGAGTGTGATTTTCATCCTTTCCCTGTAGGTAAGTGCTAAGATCTGGGACACCAGGTCAGTGGAATCTGGCCAATTGGGTGACAACAATCAATGAGTTAAAGCAAATTAAGAAATAGACGGCTGCTAATCCTGTTGAGTCATGGTGATTCAGTTAGCTGGGATGAGTTAAAAGCTCACGTTTAAACCCTGATACCGCCACAGTCTTCCAGTCAAGCGCAGAAAGTTTTCAAACCAGCCACTGACCAAAAAAAAAAAAAAAAAAAAAAGTTCATTTTCAATGCCTCATCAGATATCAGAAATTTTGATTTCTTTCAGACATGCCAAATTCAGAATTATTACCAAGCAAACCTCACATTTACGAGTTGCAGATGCCGGTAAGTTGCATTAATGTCCCAAAACAGAAATAAAATCTCCCAGATCCATGACTTGCCTTCAAATTTGTCACCGTTTTCAGTTACAGAAAACAGGTTTCCAGAATTACACAGATGCCTGAAGGAAGCAGAACATACTGTACGCAAGACCACAAAGTAATTCTTTCAACACGACAAATAATGGTGAAAATGGACTAGTTCAGACTTTTTAGAGCTTTACGACAGAACTACATCCCCCAGCAAGCACCTGGAAATCCGAGCCCAGAGCAGTCTCTTACCGAAAGATTCTCCAGCTCCAGCTGACGCACAGTGTAGTAAGATTTGACGTCTTCAGAGACCAAAGTCAGTTTGAAGCTGGTGTCCTTGAAGACTTCCTCCCGTTCCTCACTGGGAGGCCAGTACTGAGCGCACTTCACCTGCGAATGACGGCACACAGTCAGAAAACTACCACTGTTAAAATAATCAAGGCACAACACCTCAACAAAAGGGGCCAGTTTCTTCTTTTTGTTTTTTTTTCCAAATTTGGCATCTCCAATCCCACCCGAATCTGGAATGCCCAATTGGTGAACTATGTACAAGGCTTGTTCGTATGCGACCCCTTGCTGCCAATTCAGGAGAGTGTAGACAGTACGCGGCTCTCCTCCGAAGCATGCGCCTGTCAACCACCGCTTCTTATACACTCATTGGTTGAATCTTCGCAAGTTCAGAACGAGGGCGGAGGATACCCGGACATGAACAGGCTTAGAATCTTCCTGACGAGCGCCCGTCTGGCCAACAGGAGGCGCTTGAGCAACGAACAAGGCAACTATTGTAATCCCTACCCGGCAGTCCCTTCCCAATTTGCAACCCTGTAGCGCTATAGCCAATTGTGCGCTACTCTGAAAAAGCTGCCGACCACTGCCGGCTGGTACGAAGCGGGGCTCGAACCCGCGATGTGATAGTCACTTCTGCTTCGCAACGCGATGCTTTACCGAGTGAGCTATCCGGCAGCTCAGGCCAGTTTCTTTTGATGAATAGTGTATAATTTTCCAAACAGATTGGAACAATTGCTGGACAATATGGCCAAAATCAAACATCTCAATATTTTTGACTGAATACCTCAATATCAAAACCCCAGAGAATCGTTAAACAGCAAAAGGCACCAGTTTAGTAGCCAATCAATGTACTACAAAATTTTGTCAAGAAATATTGAACGATTTCTGAGTTATTATGCAGAAAAACTCTGAGAACGCCTTTTTGTTTTGAACAAGGCAAGAACAAAACTAAAATGCCCGAACAGACCTTATCCCTAAAAAGAGATTCATCTTTCCAGAGTTTTCCCACTGACCCATTTAACAGAGATGGCCGAATTCTTGTACTGTCTAGATTAATAGTTAAGGAAAGTGCCCACACCTTAAATAAATTCTCAAGTCTGGTTCAAAATCAAAGAGAGACTGAACATCAAGACCAGGGGCCTCATTTATAAACGGTGTGAAAGCACAAAAAAGATACGTTCGTCACTTTCTTTGCAGATTTCTGATTTATAAAAACAAACTTGACATTAAAAACAAAGGGAAATTATTAAGATTATGCACAATGTCAATAAATTCCAAGTCCATCCCGATACATGAAAATTCCATGCAGTTTATTTTACCCATGGGTTTATGAATTAGGTTATTTTCCACAAAATGTCATTTTTTTTTTTTTTGATTGTACGTATTATTTAGGTACGAAATCCAAGCAAATTTTTATAAATGAGGCCCCTGGGGCCTCATTTATAAGATACGTACGTCACTTTCTTTGCAGATTTCTGATTTATGAAAACAAACTTGACATTAAAAAAGGGAAATTATTAAGATTATGCACAATCTGTCAATAAATTCCAAATCCATCCTGATTAAACAAGTGGTGCCAGGCACAACAAACCCTGCCCCTCGCACATGTTGAACTCTGACCTACTTTTCCTAAATTTAATAGGCATCTATTCTGGGTCAGTGGCAGTCCCTAAACCCAATTTGGGGTGAATCTGGCCATTAGTTTTGCTGCTAAAGTGTTAACAAACAAACAAACTGAACCAAAAACAATACCCTCGTCCGCCCTCTTCAGGGGGGCGGGGTAATAAATGAAAATTCCATGCAGTTTATTTTACCCATAGGTTTATAAATTAGGTTATTTTCCACAAAATGTAATTTTTATGTTTTTGTGCGTACGTATCATTTAAGTATGAATTCCATGCAAATTTTTATAAATAAGGCCCCAGATGATTAAAAAAAAAAAAAAAATCCCAGGAGTAAAGAATCTGCACCAAAAGACAGATTTAAAGTAAGAATTTCTCTCTTAGTCAGCATAGAACTAGCACGAGAACTGCCTAGCAGAGTTCTGACCTCGGGAATGACTGAATGCGCAGAACAAGCAAGCTCCTAACATTGATTACGAAGCTGAGCTTGGGTACTTACAGAGCCCTTCTCGATGACACGGTTCAGCATGACTACCCCACGAGACTTCTGTTCCCAAACCATCTCCCAAAAGTGACCACAAGTGTTTGGCAGTGGACCCTGCAAGGGGGGGAGAGGAGTCGACCCATTCAGAGTTCAGTTGGCACCAGATTTCATAATATTTCAGGAGAGTAGATGCATCTGCAAGCCTAGTTCTGGAGACCAGCAGGTTCCATTGTTTTTTAATTACACAGTAATTACGAGATTTATGAAAGCTGATGATTGCACAGCTCAGTCATCACACCCAGCGTCTGGAGCATCTCAGTTATGAAATCCAACACACTCAGCACCGACACCACAATCCTAAGGGGGGTCAGTGGTTGCACGGAAAAAGAACTACAGCCCAGTTTTAGAGTAAGGGCACTGCACTGATTTGGGAACCTCTTTCACACGTCCTTCAGCATAATGTTCATTACATTTTTTCCCCATTTGTACAAGGAGGGCCAGTGTAGTGGATAGCAATGCTGGACAACTTACCCCACACTCACAAATACGACTATAAAAACAAATATTTACAGAGTGCTTCAAAAACCTCAACAGCCTTTCTACAACACCGATTACACAAGCAGCTTTCAAAGGAATCCAAGTACGCAATACACCCAGCCCAAGTTGATTCAAGGTATTTGGCTCCTTAAGACAATCTTTCAGCAACGACTCGATTTCTTCCAAACAGCAGGTCCAGACGGGCTCTTGGTCTGATCTGGGACAGAGAGATTGGTGAGCAGTTGCCAAGGTGTGTGGGGGGAAAAGGCTAAGAGTGCTGACGTTCAGATTCCTCAGCACCAGTGCATGCTGGGAGACGCCCGAAAATGAACTTGGTTGCAGCCTTGCGCAAAACCAAACAAGCAAGCAGCAGCGCAGAGACAGGCGCTTTGAGGCTGTAGACGAAGCCCTTAGTTCTCTCACATCCCGCTAAAAGGTTTGCTTGCGAGTCAGTTTCCTCCAGCGATAAGGAAGAATTCAGAATAACACGCAGGCTTGTCTGTGAATAAGTAAGAAGGCAAGATTCCTTTTTCTGACCAAAATGCTTCTTTCAACAACAAAAAAAAAAAAATGTGTCAAAGCAATACAGCAAATGCCCCTCCCCCTCCACTGGCCAAACGTGATCTCTCCATTACGCCAAGCTCCAGCAATACAGAAGCTCAGGCCAATAATGATTTCAAGGTGAAGATGACCCACCTGAGTGAGGATGTAGCTCCTTTGTGCCTCTTCCACTGAAATCAGGCTGGCATTGATGTAGTCGTTTGTTCCCAACTGCAGCTGGATTCTGCTATGGTCAACTGAAGGGACAGAAATTAGCATGATAACCTCGACCGCACACAGAGCGACCGAAGGGCACGAAGCCACAACAACCCCATGTGTGGCCACTATCGCATGTCAGCAGACCTCTGAGAGTTCTTTTTTTTTTTTTTTTTACAAGAACGCAGATACAGCCAATGCAACGAACCACCAACCGATGCCATGTGGACAGCGAGCACAGAAAGGGGCAATCAATCGTCTTGTTTTTTCCTACAAGGAGTCCACAACCATACAGCTTTCAGGTTATCTTGATATGAGAGACACAAAAAATGAAAAGAAAAAAAACTACAGTGTGTTTTTACTCATGAAAACCTACGCCTCCCACCCCCCCACCCCCCACCCCCCACCCCGGCTGCGCTTCCCTGCCTAACCCACCGGATGGACGGACAGACGGACAGACAGACAGGCACATACCGAAAGGCACCACTTCAGGACCTGAGTAGTAAGTATGCAAAGTTTTGTGAAGATCATGCAGACGGTTTTGGAGTTACGCTCCGGAAACGAAGTGGGAACGCCGACGCAAACGCGAACCGAGCTTAAAACAATACGTCGGCAAGGACATAATAACAACACAGAAGAAAATCTCCTCCATTATATCGAAGCTGTTCAAATGACGTTCCCAGCCTCATTGTAAAAATATGATTAAGGCTAGAGTAGGGCTGCACAATTAATCGAATTTTAATTTTTTTTCTTTCGCATAACATGTATAATTGCCGCTTTGGGGCGAACAGGGGAGGAATCATACCTGATACGGACGAAAACTAACAGCAAACAAACATCAGAGGCCATATGATTTATTCTGGAGGAATGAAAAATAATTGTTGAGTCAGCTAATAACCAGCCTCCATCACTTTTTAATGAACAATATGCCTACCCTCAATCTGACCCTGTGTAGTTTGCCAGAATAACCATCAAGCAATGCATTTAGTGACTAATCAAAAGCAGTATGTTGCCTTTAATAATCAAGAAGTGATAACGAGAAGCAGATAGACCTAACTAGGCTATCATGCTAGATTGTCAGAAAGGCAAAACTGCGAATAATTTGAAATAAATCTTCCCCTGAATGCCATCTACCATTGCCACATTAATCAAATTATTAAATATTCATTAAAAATATTGAAATTCATTTCCAGATGGCCACGGATTTCAAGCAACTAAATATTTACTACCTTTCGTATGTTTTTAGTTAAACTAATCAAACATTTACTAGAGCTACAAATCATTTTCAATTTCACATGAAATGGCCAAAGGTACAAACACCTAGCAAACACATTCACACAAATCTGTGCAGTTTCAGGAGCATTTTAACTACGAAATTCTACGAACAAAATTTCTATTCAATAAATTAGTCGGTCAACAAATTTAAAATAGTGGTCCAAATTAACAGTTTGATTGTTAATCAAGAGGAGGGGGTAAGGGTTAGAGCAGTGTTTCCCAACCCTGTTCCTGCAGTACCCCTGCCCTGCATACTTCAGATGTCTCCTTGATTTAACACACCCAGATCAGGTCATTAAGTACTCCACTAATGAGCTGATCAGCTGAATCAGGTGTGTTAAATTAGGGAGACATCTGAAATATGCAGGGCAGGGGTACTCCAGGAACAAGGTTGGGAAACACTGGGTTAGAGTAATTGCTGGTTAAAAGGTGATTCCATAGGCCTTAAAATAGCTCCGATCAGCATGCTGCTAATCAGTGATTCATCACCCGAAAGAAGTATTTCACATGGCCTCTGACGTTTGGTTGCTATTTACGAAAGAACACATCAGGTATGATTCATAAAATACAGAAGGAGCAAGACTGACTATTCTCGTCACAGCAGGAGTTATTCTCATTCATGTTTGAAGGGGACATCCGAATAAAATCTCTTTTCAGTGCTTGTGCACAAACATCTCTGTACATGGTGTGCCCACCAACCCGCAAATGTGAAATAAGTCTGTTTTTTGTGGGCTGCCTTTTTCATAAAACATGCCATTCAGATTTGGCTCCCCTTCCTATCATCACATGTGAACTTGTGAGAATTACTCCACCCCTCACACAAATATCTCCACCCACGGCTTATCATTTCAATGGCAATATCCAAGCTTCAGTCGGCAAAAGCCTGCGTTTGTGCTTCCCACTTTTCCTCTGACTGCTTTATACTACTAACATGGGTCAGTACAGCAGGACTGGCAACTAAATGTATATCAAAGGGGATCCATTTTGCTTTTCGGAACACACAATGAAGCAGTGGCTTTGATTTACTTTCAAGGAGAATCTGTAGCAAGCTAGCTAGCTAATGGTTTCCAATTTCTGTTAATATTTACCCTGAAATCCAAGTGTTCTGTTCGCCAAATTTGCATGGCTTGGATGTCAATGTATCTAGCTAGCCAAGTGCCACTCTCAAAACTACTTAGCACAAGCATATGGGTCATTCCGTGAAACAGAGAGCCAGAGACCCTGCATTTTTTACAGGATTATATGATTTACAAAATTGGATGCCACCTATAGAAAATGCCATGCATGAAGGCCAGAGTATATAAAAAAAAAAGCTAACACAGGCAATATAATTGGTCTTCTGAAAAAGATAAAAAAAAAAAAAAAAAAAACTGCATGTCTTTGAAAAACTTGTGGATAAAAAGTGTCCAAATTTGTAACATTCATTGCCTTCAGACTTTGAATGTAAAATTCTACGAATTTTTAAATGAAAGTCTGGCTGAAATGGCATTTGTTCTTAACATCAATTCCAAGTGATTAACCCACAACGGCAATCAACTGGGAAATCCAGATGTATAACACTGCAATTAGCGCTTAAAATATTGTTGCGAACGTAACTCATGGTGTCCTGAAAAGTTACGTTGAAACAGTGCTGAGAAAACCCAGGAAACATAACACATTATCTAGATTTTTGTACCAACGTGTAGATATTAATCTGTTGCACACCCGTCCAAAATATTATCTCAGAAAACATACGGGTTTTTATAAAATTCTTCTTTTTTGTGGAGCAAAATTTTTTTTAGGTCATATTTTTCCAAGTTCAACACGAGCCGGGCTCGCTGCCCGATCTGCTGTATCCCCTTGGGGTCTCACAGTGGTCATAGATATGGATTTCCTTTCGAACCTCCTACTTCTCATCTGGGAACCAGTCTATCGTCTTCATGAAGGAAGCTGAGCAGGTTAGTACTTTTGTGTCCCAGAAAGTTACGTTCAAATGGAGTGACGTTCAATCACTAAAATCTTTTGGTGAATCACCGATTTTCAACACAGGTATGTTTTCTATAGGGATTCATAATTTGGCCTGCCGTTTCACGTGTTTGAAGGAGTGGTGCATCGTTTTTGGTTGTGGAAGTTAATTTGGATTAATTAATTACAGGAAAAATAATGCACTAAAAAAATAACGCATTTAATCGCACCTTTCTCAGTTCCCTCGTTTCTGGCACACCGGTAACACTGATGCACACACTTTAGCCCGGTAGGTGGCGTTAATGCACCTTAAGTCTTAAAATGTTGAGTAAAAAGGCTATAATTGCACTTGGGAGTTTGCACTAATCAGTGAATGTAGTACTCAGATGAAAAATGCACTGATAAATATAGATGAAAAATAAACATTTTTGTTGTTTAAGATCACATATGTCTATTCATTGATTCAGTCGTCAACCAAATTTATTTGAATTGAAAAACTTTGCTTATTGTGTCAAAAATTGGTATTTGATAAAAATGTGATTAATCAAGATTAATTAATTAAAAAGCCTTTAATTAATTAGATTGATTTTTTTAATCGCGTCCCACCACTATTGTTTACATGTCTACCGGCACCTCTCATCCATATATTTTCTCAATGAAAGCGCCACTTGACAGTTAGGTGTATTTTGTGGGGGTTGTGGCAAACCCAACTGGGACATGGCCAGTCACTGCTGTTATTGTGTCCATGTTGCGTTCAACTCACTTTGGCGAAAGACAGGATAAATTTTTCAAAATAAAAAAGAAAAAGAATTTTGATGGAAGTTGTTAGGCTAAGTTGCCTGTTTCACATTCACTATTTTTTTTTTAACGTTGCAGAGCAAAAGTAGGGTTGCTTTTTGTGAAGTTCCTGTATTTCAGCCCAGAATTGTGTTGAATGTTTAACTGCATGCTCCTGCTGAGGAATTGAAATCAACAAATTCATCCTGTTGACCATTAGTTGTACCATTGTAAATTGAATAATTAGTGGTTTACAATATCAAAAAGGGCGTAGGGTGAAGACAGGTGATGCATTTGCTAAGTCGAGCATTTTTCGTGTCCATGTTACATTCGCAACATTTGTCATGTGGTACAATCCAGATGACAAATTTTGCATTTAGCAACTAGTCTACTATAAAATATTTTCAGAGCTGATGTGTACTTACATGGGCTGCCTTCTCATTTATATTTTGTCCAGAATATTGCATTTGTTCCGTCCTCAGATGAACATGACCAATGAGCGACTTATCAAAGCCCTGCCAAACATGTTCAGACCTTATTAGAGCACAACTGGGCATTGCCAAACTGCTGCTTTGTTTTAAGTTTGTTCTCTGTTATACTAATTGACCAAGTTGAGACTTTGTTATATTTTGAAATAAAATTTTTATTGCATACTTTTGTGTTAGTTTCGTGTCCTTGTTACATCGGCAATGCTGAACGTTCAACACCTTGCCTCTTGCATCCCACAGTAGATCTTGCCATTTAACTTGCGTCACATTTTGACTCAAGGGAATGCCAACAAAAGTGAACCAGTACTTCGTGCAAAATCTGTGTTTCAAATTTGAACAGTCATGTCACACTTTGGCTCTCTTTTTCATGGAATGACCCATATTACCTTTTCATAATCATTGTGTTGTTTATTAGTTAGCCCGCTAGCTATTGAATTGACTGAATTTAGAGTCCGTTTGTAGTTTAACCTGAGGCAATACAGGAGACATGGCGATAGGAACAAATAGAACGAGTGACAGTTTTGATGGAATTTGGTCCGTTTTTGTTTGGACCACAACAGCCCAAGCTACAAACGGGAATGTACATGACGCCATGGGCGTAGGTTTAATGTGAGAATTGGTAGGGACACGTACGTGATGCGAGTGCGCATAGCGCGCGAGCTGGAAAATTTTTGTAAATCTGAGTGCAGATACTGCCTTTACTGTATGCAGAGATTATCCGAATGAGTGTTTCTCCGTTTTTTTTTAATTATGCTACGCAAGGTGCCTTCAAAATTTTCATAAAAGATGCCCCATACATAAACTTGCCACAACCTTAAATGGCAGCTGCAAGCCATCTCAGAGCACTCATGAAACCCGCTCAGATCTAGTAACCTGGACATTGATACCAAGTGAGTGGATATACAACTATGTTAGCAAGCCAGCTCGCAATCTTCTCCATTAAGCATCTTAATATGCGGTAACGCAACTGCAGCCGCGATAAACACTTAAAAATGGACCACCTACTATGAATTGGACAAGCCGCAAACCGAGCGTTAATCGGCCTGGATCATATTAAGATTTATGATTACATGTTTCTTTCATTTCCCCAATGAGCCAAAGTTGGTTGGGACATTTTGACTTTCAAAGGCTATATTTGCTGAACATCATCAGACTAACTTTAATGCTTTCCCTATAATTCCACAGTATAAGTCATAATTATGACCTCACCTGAAGCCCTGATACACCTGTATCCTCAACAGCTTGCTGCTGTGGTTCCTGCATATAAAATAATTAATAATGGCACCTGCGCAGGATTTCTGCACTGAAATTCACCTCATAATTTGACATATCCACCTGGCTTATATTTACTACTGCTAGCAACCTGATTACTAACCAACATGTGACAGAAACCAGGCTTAGTTCGCTAGTTGAAACTAAAGAACATGTTTAACCCTAGAACGCTATCGCCGGGTGATTTTCACCCGAACAAACGTGTTTACGTGATTTTCTTTATGTTGCGTTTGTCTGAGCGTCATGGGTCTCTGGGTAGCTTCAGCATCGTCTTTGACATCTTTGAAGGCATGAGTGTTCTGTTTACCTCATGGTGCTTTTTTCATTTTGTTAGACATGGCACAGTTGAAAATAAAAGAACACTACTCTAATTTGTCATGTATTGTCATATTTTCATATATTTTGATGACAAGTACTTTTTATTGGGTATATTATACCAGGTAAAAATCACCCGGCGTTAGTGATGGTGTTACTAATTTTAGCGATAGTGTTCTAGGGTTAATTAACATTCGTTGACATTATTTTCCGGTAAAAACTAACTTAAGGTAGCTAGCAAGTTTTCATTTTAACTAACTATCTGTTTCTGACTAGTTAGATCACTTATTCAACCAACATTACACTTGGCATTCAGTTTGGCGAAATATTTGCAGCATGACTTAGCGAACATGGAGCAATATTTTTTTCCCCCCCTCGCACTCTCAGACAATGAAATTTCCACAAAAGTGATACGTACCTAAGGTAATATCAATGTATGTCATGAGTTGGGCCATGGGAAAAGTGCTATAGTTATGTGACGAAGAAAAATCCGGAACAAACGCCAAATTACGATTCTCTTCTAAGGGTAAGCCATTGCAAACACATGTAATCAAAGCTGGCAATCCAGTTGCGCGTCTCAAGCCCCGCTTTGGACAAAAATGAATATTCATGACCTGAATAGCGTGGTCAGTTTACTCTTGACTTTTAGCCTTCAGATAGCCCCGCCCTTTCAACCAATCAAGTGCTAGAATGCATAAATAGGTTGTCTTTGAGACGTAGCCTCCATAATTGGGTCTTATATGGCTTGTGTGGAAAGATAAGAACGCATTCGCTGAAATATTGGTAGGGACAATCTGGCTTCCCAAAATATTGGTTGGGACATGTCCCGACCTTCCATATACAAACCTACGCCCTTGCATGACACACTGATGGACTGAGTAGCTGAGTGATGGAGTTATCTTAATGGGCCATTCTTTGAGAAGTGAACCAAAATGTCACACACATGACCAGATGTCATCAAATAAAGAAATACTTTGAAAATTAATGAAAGGTATCAAATTCATTCCTTGCTATTCTCCATACCCCAAAACTATGAAAATTCTAGATTTTTCAACTTCAGAGTTTTTGAAGTCAAATAGAGTTATGAAAAACCTGTTTCCGTGTGAAGTCACACACGTGACCAGTCGTATTTGACCTCTGACCTTAAGTAGTTAAAGTTAATGTAACAAATAACATTTTTACTTGATAGACTTGGATAAGTAGTACTCTTATACAAGGTCCACAATCATGAACCTCCAATGCTTTTGTAATTGGAGGAGATTTTTTCTACTATTTGTTACATTTTTGGTCACACACGTGACTGAGAATGGCCCTAATGCAGACTCATAATTACCATCATCATTAAGGTGCCAACGGAAATGAGCATTGCGATCACAAAAATATTAACAGTACAGCCATATTCTAGGTTCTGACCTACCCTTGTTAATGGAATAGTGCAGCCACTCATAATAAATGAAACCCAATAGTTAGCCAACAGTTACCACAATACAGATGCTAGCCAGACATAAGTCTTAATGTTAGAGACTGAAATGGAGGTGTAGTTACACTTTTGTGACTGCATGCCGTATTTCTTTGTGAATGTAACGACCATCCTTGATTAGCCAGCATGCATTAATTTTCCACACGCATTGCGTAGTTTAATAGCTAGCTAGCTACCTACTTAAGTCATCTTTGTTCAAAGATTTTTTTATTGTTGTACTTGTTCAATAGCCATTCACTCAGTGTTTAATCTAAGTTCAAACTTAGTTTTTGTTTGCGGACTGATGGCGCACTCACATGGGCTGACGTCTCTGTAACGGTTTCTCGTCTTGTTTTCAGGTAATTTGGCATATTTGCAGGGCAGCTCACTTGACTGCTGACGGATTTCCTGGAAGGGGAGAGAAGAAAGAGATGCCATAGGATAAGATATGGGAATTGACATTAACTTATTGCATGACTTGACAACTTGATAGACTTCAAAGATACTGCAGATAACTTAAGAGAACACTTCGTGCCATAGGCAGAGGAGTAAACTTGTCCCATCAAGGTATAGCAGTACTGCTCCAAGGTCCATTTG
This sequence comes from Gymnothorax javanicus, assembly GCA_029692085.1. NCBI lineage: Eukaryota > Metazoa > Chordata > Actinopteri > Anguilliformes > Muraenidae > Gymnothorax > Gymnothorax javanicus. Next base: position 80,268,206 of record CM056203.1, on the reverse strand, counting down.
AATCTGAAACTTTAGGTAGCAAAGAAATGGTGCCCCACTGCTGCCTTGAACCCCCAGTGATCATGAACATAACTCCAGCAGAGTACAGAATCTCAAGAGTACCTCAAACATCAAGAGAGGACTGGTAACACTCACAAAAGCCAACTGAACCATGTTTGGTTTGAAACTACAAAATCTCAAACTTTCTCCCCGGAGAGTCAGTTTGACTGAGTTTCCAGTGTTCCTTTTCCATTGGCTGGGAAAAAACTGATCTAGAATAAAGGGCAAGTGGACTCCTTATCCAGTTATTTAAATTAAGCATTTCAGCACTATGAAAGATGCGTAAATCACAAGACACTACATCCCTAATGGCTGGAGTCAAACCTGAAAGTCTGGCGCCCACCAAGAATACAGACTAGAGATCTTTGGCTGATACAGCCCATGAGAATGAATAGATTTTGGAAAAAAAAAAAAAACAAAATAGAAAATTAGTGTCCGCAGGACACCAATGCCCTGGCATCTGGGAAACTTGATAAAATTTTCTTATGTTCGCAAACACCTGAAAAATTGAAAAATCAAATTTTTGAAAATTCAGAAACAAAGTATGAGACACTCACCTTTTGAGTCCCTAAAAAGCATGTTCAAGATTAATGATTTCTTTTGGGCAGTTTTTAAGAAGTGGACAGACCCCCGATCATAGCAAAAAGAGAGGGAAAATGGGCAAAATGTATACCCAAGTTCAAACGCCTGAAAACTCATCAAAATATAAAAAATTTAGAAACAAGGTATGAGATGCATGCCTTTAGTGTCCCTACAAAGCACTTTTATAAGTCTGATGAATTCTGTTGACCGGCTTTTGAGAATAAGTGGATAAACAATCAACCCCATTTAGAGGCACGAATGGATGGATAAGGGAAAGCCTATGGGTGCACCTCAAAGCATAGGCTGCATCCTTCGAAGGCTGCATTTTTAGGGGCCGTCACTTATTTCCATCTGTCAAACTGACTTTTAGGGGTAGGGATAAGGTTAAATTTAGGGTTGGGGTTAAGTTTGGGGCTAGGCGTAGGGTTAGGGGTTAGAGTTAGGGAAGCCAGAGATTTCTCGCTTAAACCAAAGCTGTTTAACAAAGATTAAATGATGTCATGTCAGTTTGGCGGATGGAATTAAGTGATGACCCCTAAAAATGCAGCCTTCAAAGACTGCAGCCTACGCTTTGAGATGCACCCTGTATGTCTCTAACCGTATAAGGCGGGGGCATAAAAACAGAACTATGAACTACACTGACTTTTATATTGGACAGGTCACCAACAGAATACAATCATTGGTTATCTAAAAGCAATGCTGGCTGCTCAGCACATCGCCCCCTATGGTTGGTGGGTAGAAGGCCAAGTATAGGGACTATGCCCAGAGAGATTTATTCATGGTAAAGTTAAAGCATAGCAGATGCTTTGGGCTGGTGGGCAGCAGTATAGTTCTTCAGCCCTGATATTTGGGAAACAAGGGAAGCTCTCTATGCTCCTTTGACTTTTCCGACATTCCTCCACAGGGCTGTGAGGCATCATAAGAAATGCTGATTTGAGTGACTACTTTCTGTTTCAAGGAGGTCTGTGCAATCTCTGGCCAAAAGCTCCCCAGCTGTTTGAGTTCTACATCTGCGCAAAAGACAAATGGACTAAAAATCATAATTTTATCAGGCAAAGGCACTTCAATGTACTAAAATATAATAGCAGAATTCTTTCTGCTGTAATTTCATAAACAAAAACTTCACAAAACATACTGAGGGTAATGCCCCTCTCCAATGTCCACAACTTAACGGTTTCATGGGGGCAGATCTGCCGAATGGGTGAGTGTTAGTACGGCTATACTGCCGTATGGGCAGGGAAAACAGAATTCCATCCAGTTTTACATCAGATATGACTAGCGGACGTTACTTTGGCTGAACAGCAGAATATTCACCTCTTGGGATAAAACTGCAGTCTCGTACAGATCCCCAAAAATGACGGCTACACAGGGGCTCGTGCAGGCACTCCATTCTGAGAACACTTGCGACAAACGCTGTTGATGGTTCACTGCCACCAGGTAATCCCTTACCCCCTCCCAAGCCAGTTGTGCACAAGAACAGCACATCATAAATGTCTTTATGTGTCTGACATCTCAAACTCAATCTTAACAAAACAAAACAGAATAAGCAAATTAATGCCTAACAGGCCTGACATGTACAGGACAGCTAATCGCCACCAAATAGCTGCAGTAGTCATTTGTATGAGTGCCACCTTCATAAGCGAGACAATGTGAGGGACAGTGAGTAGGAGGTAAAGAAAAAAGTTCAGACACCTGGGTGTATTATGGGAGTGATTGAACGAGTGAAATAAACACTAAAACAGCACGTGGTGAGTATATCAGAGACCTGAAGAATCCAAACTGCATCAGACCCAGAACCAAACCTGGCCAGATCTCCGTTTGGGCTTTGGGTATCTGGGTTGTGGTGGACTTGAGAACACTTCAATGCGTACTGCCGCTAGACATAGTCATCTTTTCTCCTGCTAGTGAGTGGCTTTCCCGGTTGCCTCAAACTGGCACAAAGCAACAACCTCTCTCCTCTAACAGCCCTCCTTTCTCCTGACTTCCCTTCACAACCCAGGCCACAGAATACTCCCAGGAGAACAGCCCCTATGGTTCTTCTCCAAAAATGGTATCCAAGACAAAACTATCAGTAGCACTGACCATACGGTTTGTAAATTTTTGAAGCAAAATCAAAACATGCTCAATGGCAGGTTAAGCATTGATGCAGAGTTGAACTTTGACACCACAAGTGAAGAATGCAGGTCAAGACAGAAGAGGTTCACCCCTTCTACTTTGTTTCAAAGACCTAGTTTTGTCAGTGACAGTCTTCAGCCTGGAAGTAAAACTAAAAATAAATCAGCTGGCTAAGTTATTGGGTGAAAGAGGGCAAGGCTTACATCAACATCTGTCTCCCTTCTAAGGTCAAATTCTGAATTTAGGCAAAAAAAAAAAAAAAATCTGTCCCTCTCCTTACTGACAAACAAAACCAACCAATGAGCATTTTACGGGCACATAGACCCTCTTGATTCAATACAACCACCAGATGAATCCCCTGTAACACCCAAGATCAAATGCATCCCTAAAACTATCATTATCCTCTACCCAGTGCCAGCATGCCTTTTCACAAGAAAGCCCTGACTGACGACTACTGCTAGCTGCATTGACTGTTCACCTAAGTTTAACAATTTTCTTACCATATTTTATCCCAAAGTACAGATGAATAGCACAGTAACTTCAAATTCAACACAATCCTTTTTCAAAGAACCATTTTCTGTGAGAAGAGTTATGTTCTGACCGAGGGTTCATAACACGAGTGTGGAGGCTCCCACAGATGCTGTGCACTTCTGGGTTTCACCTTAATTATTCTGCCAAATTTGTTCCGAATAACTTGATTTTACTCCCCCATTAAGAGTGTGAAGAAATTAGTTTACCTGACCATTTTCCTCAAGTATGATTTTTTTTTTTTAAATGGCCTCTAAATGGCGGGCAGCTATCCTGTGAAAAAAAAATCCTTTTTGACTCCTGACTACCATGACTTCCCATGTGCCATTGGAGGTTACGTACAAAAGTTAAAATTTGGCAGTATTTCACTAAACATGCGAGCTAAAGTGCATACTACTGCCCGTTCAATAAAAATGTATATTTTATTCTCCACTTAAGGCCAAATTCACGCCAATTCCACGGTCCTGTTTAAGATTAACAAACATTCGCCAGTCAAACTGTCCTTTCGCAGCTGTCAAAAGTAACCAAGCCTTGACCACATCGATAACATTAATCAATCTCAATACATTGCTTCACCTCGACTTTTGGTCAAATTATTGCTTGTCTCCCAGTTAAACTCAGCGAAGTTTCACGTGGCATTTTACATAATGACACCCAATATTCACCCAATATTCCCTCCAATTAGTAAGTTGTCAAAAGCCAGTCAGCTGTATGTACAAGGGAGAAGCAGGGCCAGTTGAGGTCAGACTATCGTTAATATAGCTAATCATTTACACTGAGGATTGAGGAAATATACCTTAGCTAGCTAGCTAGCTAACAAACTGTCTACGAAAACAGTAAAATCTTGCCTAAAGATAGCTAATGTTAGATAGTCCGTTACAATAATCCCAACTGAAGTTGAAGTTAGCGGATTAAATAAGTCTAGACAGCCAAAGAGAAAATTATGATGCCGTGATTTCAAACTAATTTACAGTTCCCATCAATTCTGTTGATGAGATGAAACGTCTTAAAATGAACTGATCCATATCTTTACCAAGACCTAGCTAGCTAGATGTTAACTTGGCTAAAGTTGACCAGTTATGCAATCTTAAAGGAGCTGTGTCATGATTACTGGGCATACTCATGATGTACAACCCAAGAAAGTGAATCTGCTTAACAGCAAGTCATAATCTGATTCCATCCTTGCCAATCCGTCTTCGTTTTCCATTGTATTAATACATTTTAGTTACTCCCATATCATGCTTTTTATACTAAGGAGCTTTCTAAGGAAATTCAAGGATTCAAAGCGGTATTTTAAGCTGTAGCCAAGGGATACGAAGAATATAAGCTTTTTTTACATGCCAATAATCATAGAAGAAGAAAATACCTTCGAGATTTTGACCTGCAGCTGAGCGGATTTACTTCGTTCAAAGTTGTGAGCATGCGCAGTAGTCGTGACACAGTTTCTCTAAGTTTGCCAACGACGAAAGGTTGAACAGTCAGCCAGCTTAACTTTATAATCACAAACGATGGCGAGTCCTCTCCAGCAAGATGCCCGAGACGCCAACTTCCTAGATGCAAGCAAGCTAGCTCGCTACCCAACAAAGCTCGAGTCTGGTCGATATGCAAGCGATCACTGAATTTCCTATTCCAGTGCGCAGAAGTGATAGCGAGACCATCTACCCGTGTCTTTTCACGTCAACGTCATTGTGTCACCATGTCCCTACTTCAGGTAACGTCAGTGAGCAGTTGCCAGCACCTCATGCAAAGTTAATTCTTGATACAGTTAGCGAGCTATTAGCCAGCTACCACCTTAGCATGGAATGGGGATTTATTATACTCTCTACCTAGCTATCTGCCATAGCTTGGCTAGTTGAACAGATTAGTTAACTGGCCAGAATCGAAGCCAGGGAATTATCAAGGCACTGACGGCCGTTTGGGGGGAAAAATCAAGTGGCTGGAAAACAAACCCCCAGAAAGATGAGCAACAATCGATACAAACGTTTAGCCAAGATTGAACGTGCCCACACTCATCCAACAGCACTAACGTTATAGTAACTAGCCTCGTAGCAAGCTAGCTGGCTCGTTACCTTATTTTTGCCCAACACCTACCTGGTAAACGGCGTTCCATCTCCCGAGTTCATCGATCTCCCGAAACTCGGCCTCCATTGCCGTGTTTGTGCAGCCCCGCGTTCCGACCCCGACTGAAATCTGAATTAAGCGAGATTAATTTCAAAGAGTGAGCTCGTAGAGATATTCCACGACAGCGCTATATGTACCAGCATATAATTTTAACGTTACAGTTGTTCTCCGGCCTGTTCTTACCGGAAACACGCCGCTTGCTCCTCCCGCACCACTCCGCACCTGAAGCACCCGCCCAATTTTGTGCACTCCGGCCAATGATGGTCATGAAAGTATACGGGGGACAGCAAAGAAACCAATCACAACGCGTAATAGAAAAGGGATGTAGATCTCAGCCAAACAGAATGCGAAGCGTTCACTTCTGGAGCCCACGGCTCTTGTAGTTTCATCTAACAAGGTACTTACGGCTTTTCACGGCGAAGTGATATGTATCGGGGAAATTAAATGAAATATCTTCAAATGTGTGTCACAAATGCCGAAAAATAACATTTCTAGAATCGATCTTCTGACTTTAAAACCTTTATATTCCATATTTATGCCGTGAAAGCACGGATTAAAATACCAAAGCAAGTACTTTTCATATAAAAAATAAAAAAAATAAATCATTCAAAGCCTTTCAGTTCAACCAGACCACGTACACTCACTAATTTAGAGAAGAAATTAGTTGCCCACGAACTTCAGAATTTAAACCGTGAGCAACTATTTTGAATTAAACGTACAGTAAGGTCTTTGCGAAAAATTCTGACACCCTGAAAGAATATTGCTCTAGGGTCACCCTTTCAAGTAAAACGTGGGCCCTCTCTCTGTGGCCCGTTAGAATTGACGTCACCTTTCACACGTTATGTCGAGGCCACTGCTGTGTTATAACCGACCGATAGTGGGACAATGCATCTTGGTCTCTCGGTTTCAGTGCAATGTAGTTGTAAGTTATTTTGCTTCAGATATTAGTGGGAAACGGCATTTGTACAGCATGTAGCCACAGGGAAGGGGGTTGAGACCAGTGTAAATTTGCCCCAGGCCCAAATGGACAGGTGATAATTCAATAATTAATTCAATTATCATTCATTGGGCTTTTTAAATACATGTTGCTCTTTTTTAATTTCATGTGTAGTTCGACCGCATTTCTTTAATGGCTTCAGTAATCTGTGAGCCCACATAGTTAAGCTCTCTGGCTGCAGTGAATGCAGCACACACTTCAAGGTACATGTTTTTTACTACTTATATTTTGCTTTACCAGCAGAAAACCATAGAAAAAATATTATTGTGAAAGCCAAACTGAAAAAATAAATTCTAATTAAATTTAGAGTCAACACTGAGCAGGCTGGGGGGCTGAATACTCTCAGAATGACCAATAAAATATTCTTAAAATATTCTTTAATATCTAAAAAAGACAGCAGCACAAACACAAATTTTAATGGCACAAATGACAGAGACGATCTTCCTGGAGTTTTGCGTTTGATGAGGCGTAAACTTAATGCAGATGGGGTTGAGAGAAGGGGTGTGGCCAATATTGCTTGAATGTGCCACAATTCAAGTTAATTTGAATTTGTGTTAAATTGAAATTTATGAATTCTGAATGAAAAATAATTTTATTACTGCAAAATTCTCATACAGTACTCATTCTTCAAATTCCACATTTGGGCATCATTTCTGGATCTATTGTGTTTGCACAAACAGTTGAATGAAATATAGCCATTAATATTCATTAAATGGGAATGTTGCATGACAGAATCAATGCAAATGGTGTGTGATCGTTATTTTTTTTCATTAACCAGTAATTACTGGAATGTGAAAACATATTTAACACTTATATCAGGGTAGAATTCTTACACAAGCCCTCCCTCAATTCATATCAATTTACTTGTAGAATTATATTTCGATGACTTGAACTTGCTTAACTTTTCAAAACATTACAGGTAATAAGAACAATGTTAAGTGACTTAAGTAAATAATGTTTTACCAAGATTTTTCAAACCAACTCTTATCAGTTTTTTTTATCTGAAAGTAATACAGTCCCATTACCCCTGAAAATTGCTTCACCAGTCCATGAATTTGCTTGAATAATTGTTAGAGGAGGAACCCAGTGAAATATTTGTGACTCATCTTATAATACTGAACATCACAGCTGTCTTTGCATTTGAGGCCACTCCCAAAGTTAGATTTTTTTTCTAAAGATTGCTAAACAACTAGTCCACATCAGCAGACGAGCACAAGGAGAATCAAAAGAGGGAAGTGACATGCTGTGTCTGAGGTCATAGGTGACCTTACACTTTTAGAGGGGAGTCATTCTGAACTGACATTACTCATCCGCAAAAGAAACAATGGGGTTGAGTTAACCCTTAGAGCGCTGAGACAAAATTTAATTATCTAGTGCTGTTGAAAACCCATCATGTGGCGACTTGTTGAAAAAAGCTCCCCTGTGGGAGCTCTTTTCAACAAGTCGCCACATGATGGGTTTTCAACAGCTTTGATTTTGATGTCTTACATCAAGTAACAATAGTTGCATTCCGTGCTCTAAGGGTTAATCAGCTCTCAATATGCAATTTAAATTTCGCTATAACTACGCCATTACCGAATAACTAACGAAGGGAGAGGAAAGCTTGAGAAACTTAATTTATTGCACATTTAAAAATTTGAACGTGAATTGGCAGATAATGCCTATAAAGATGAAAAATTTCTCACTCATTCAACTTCTAAATATGAAACAGAATTTTTCACTGTATTTGCAGAAAAACAAGAATTCTTCTGAGAGCCATTTTAAATGTCTGTAAAACAGCATAAAAATATGTTTATACAGGAGTGATTCATCATATACTGTAAAGTTTCCAGAAAGTAGAGATGGAAATTTGTCATTGGCATTCATCTAAAGAGATGTGGACACGTTTTGGAGATAGGAAACAAAAATTAGTACTGCCTGTGTTTCATCAAATCTCATCTTAATGGACAATCAATCAGCAACATCTCATAACTCCTAAATTGAGACATATCCCAGGATTTAAGTATAATTATGTTTACAATAAGAGTACAACATTTCATTAAATAAAATAAAATACAAACCTTAACCAAATAACTTTTTCCACAATGTTATGACTCACAACCATGATGTACCGGAAGCCCACTTCTAAGCAGAAAAAGCACAAATAAAACAGCGAGGTTTCAGTGAAACAAGCCAATGTTTGCAGGCGTACCCATCCGCACGTTAAGCAACAGAGGGAGTGCGGTGACGTGGTCCAAAAATAGAAGTCCGACTGAGCTGTGCAAAACCGCTCACTAACTTTATCTCTGCTTCTCCTGTTTCAAAAGCATTATATGTAACTGGCATCTTCAGGTACAGAGGAACACAAAATAAGCCATAATAAAAGAATAGATAAATCTATTAAGGTCAGACAAAGGAAAACTATACATTTTTAAACATAATGCCTCAAACAAAAAAAAAAAAAAAAAAGGACATGCATCTTGACCTCAAAGGTGTTGAGTGTGTTCAGATAGGGCGCTTTTCAGTGACAGGGCATTCAAAACTATCGATCATGAACAGGGTTTCTCTGGTGAGCAATCAGATTATGAACAAGGTATTCAGTATACAGTGTGTACAAGAGTGATCTGAACTGAGTGACAAGTCATCCCCAATTCCAACAATCTATATATTAATTTTCAGTTTGCCCGGCCTTTGTGACGCATCTCCTCTTAAACCGCCCAACGGATCCCCGCGTCTTCTGGCATGTGTGTTCCAGACAAGCCTGCCTCAGTCTTCCGCCATGTGGGATCGAACCAACTCGCCCCATTACTGAAATTTGGGCCATTTTATCCGTTATTTTATCCGTTTTGGCCTTTCGTGACCATAAGGATGGGTGACGTCACTATTCGTTAGGTTTATTGGTCAAAATCAACCCCCTGTGGAGCACGGGTAAGGCTAGTTTAAGTCAATGTCCACCTTTCATCATATCCCAGAGATCGGGGGGAAAAAAAAAAAAAAAATCAGTTTACATGTTGGCATAGGATTGGCCATGGAAAACATTCAGGATCAGGAACTCCATGCTCATTTCATATATTTTTAACAGAAAACATAATTCCAGAAAGCTCCAACCAGTATAAAGCATATGAAGCCAACAAGATTTAAAAAACTGAATATCAAATTAGACCTAGAGTGTGCCTGGATCAAAGAGCACAAGACTCCCCCCCCCACCATCCCCCACACCTCCTCCACAGAAAACCAGGATGCTTTCTCATGTAATGTGCAGCAGAACAAAACCATGTCATGAGCTCTAAGGCAACAACTGAAGCAGTACATAATACTGAAGCATAATACTCAGGAGGATATTTGAATTTTTCTATTTAAATGTTCCAGGCAAGTACATGAAAACAGACAACTTGCCAAAGTATCAGTGTGAAAGGCTTCATGCCTCAATAACAAGGAATACATGGGGGAAATGAATAAAAGCACAGACAATGGGGCTTCACCTTCCAGAATAATTTTAAGGCACAGATTTTCCTCCTTAGATGCTTTTCTCACTCATTTACTTCAACTTGGAACAAAAGCAAAATGTTTTAAATAAATTATTTCAAAATTACAAGTTTGTTCCCAAGCACTACCAGCAACAACCTGTTTGTAAGCTACTTTAATTCTACACAAAAGGCCAGTCCTGATAAACCTCTGAGAGTAGACTTTTAGATTCTTAAGACTTTTTTCTGCCATAGTGGTTTTCTGCATAGGAACTCTGACGTCAACTTAAATGTATTTAACGATGTTTAAGCAATTATTTTCCTCCTAAAAACAGGAAATCGAAATTAAACCAAATAGTAAGCGATTAAACAGTGCGACAAAATGCCAATAAAAGCCCCAAAAGACTGCATCACTATGTGCTCAAGATGGATACTTTCAGCAGAGAAAGTCTATAGATTAATCACTAAATTTGAAAAATGAGGCAGCTATTTCAAGGAAGAAAAAAATCTAAAGCGAAATAAAGCAAAGAAAGTATAAGCACCCAACACCACTTAGCTATATAAACAGTTAAACTGTCTTACTGTCTTAAACTCTTACTCCTCTCTACAATCCCCAGAATGCACTGCTCTCATATCATAAACCAGCGGTATAAGTTCATGGCATAACAACTCAATACAAATGTTTTCCTGCACGTAATTCATGAATTATCTCTCAAAAAATCCACAGAAAAGTACCATGTTCTCTCTCTCAAGTCCATAAAAGGTTTTCTTACAAGAGAATAAATACAAAATAGAAAAAAAATCCATCTCTTATACAAATTTCCCATCAAGCCTATACGAAAAACCATTTCAACAGTTACATGATGACTGACTGGATATTTCAACTGGGTCAATACCGTTTCCACCACTGCCATTACAGATTTGGAACAGAGAGGAGGTCATCTCCGATAGGTGGCCGTAGACACTTTCAGAGGTTGTTCATGAGTCATGCACCCAGCATATTGCAGAACTGTGGCCTTCCAGCCCTGTCTCATATCCTCCCAAAAGCCTCCCAAAGAGCCACTTCTGTAAAAGAGAACCGCAGTGCATCTTGCTCAACTCTGTCTCCATACCCATCCCCCCATAAAACCGAAGACCTGAAACTCAAAAACAGAAGCAAACTTTTCAAAAGTGCGACTGTGTAGAATAGGCAAGTAAACAGACCCAACATCATTTCTTTGTAACAGCTTTGTGCTTTTTTGCATTGCAAAATGAAAGGATACATTACACAACAAACTGCCATCCTTTTGCACAAGTGACATTTTATGCAAGCATTACTTAATGCTTGCATAAAGCAAGTCACTGTAGGGCCAAGTGGCAGCATCCCCAACAAGTTCCTATCCGCAGTCTTCACTGCGGAAAACAGAACTCGAACAGGTGCCTGTACAAAGGTTTGAACATTTTCCAAAAAAAAAAAAAAAAAAGAGAATTACTTTAATGATTTGCCATCTGTGATCAGAATACAAAAGCACAGGTTCATAAAAATATATTTTACACATGGAAGACGGTACAATAATTGTTTCTGGTGGCGCAAAATATCCACAGCAGGATTCTTGGCCCAGCACAAATGAATAGATAGATCAGTAGTTTTACTTTTTTGCTTTCTTTTCGTTGAAAGTCCTCCACACAGGTTTTAGTAAAAGTGTGCACATGTCTGTTATTTTTGAGCAGCTTGTGGTGTCATCAGTAACTGAGTTCTGGTCACTTGGAAGCTCTTCTTCTGAACAGACCCCCCTCACCTACAACCTCAACCTTTACTGACACTGTTGCGCTTGGACACAGCGTCTCAAAACCATACAGTTTCTGACACATTTGGTCACAATTCCAGTTAACCCAGCCAAAAAAAAGAAGAAAAAAAAACAGAAGTAGAGAAGTACACACTCCCCAGAATGAAACCTCCAATGTCTTGCGGCTGGCCAAGAGTCGGTGGCGAGTTGGTGCAGCGGTCAGAGGTGCTTGAGGAGAAAAGTTTACGCACGTTTTGGGGTTGACCTCTGACTTTCACCAAAATTAAAAAGAGTCCTCGCTAAAGAGGCCGGCCGGCACCGGTAACAAGGTCAATTCTCATGGATGTTCAAGTTACCTTTGTCTCTGGAGAGCCACTACCCCCCCCCCAGTTTAGTGTTTGCTCTCACTGGGTGACCTAAACAAGTCTAAACACGTGGAAAAAAAAACGAGAAAAAAAGAATAGACTCTCCCTCTCTTTCTCTCTCTCACACATACGGACAAACACACATGATCTGAGGTTATTCTAAACACCAGCATCAATCTATTGCTTCACTCCCTCAGACTAAGCGACAGGAGGAGGGGTCTGCCTGGTGTGCGGAGGAAAAGCGGTGTGGTCAGGGCAAAGGTCGCTTTGGTGAAGGTCGCTGGGGAAGAAGCACTGGTGAGGCAAAGCTGCAGAGGGCGGCGGGGAGGTCGTTAGCCATTAGCGCCGAGCTAACCGCATCACCACCAACACCCCATCCCCGCCCCCCAAGCCTACAGCCCCCCTCTGCTATAGGTTTTCCCCTGGCTGGTACTGGGGCTCAGTAGATGTAAAGTAATCCTCCAGGAAGCCCTGAAGGTACTCAAAGGTGGGCCTCTCTTCCGCCTCTTTGCGCCAGCAGGTGAGCATGAGCTCATGAAGCGATTCGGGACACTCTGACGGACAGGGCATTCGGTAGCCCCGCTCCACCTGGTCCAGAACTTCCCGGTTCACCATCCCTAAAGGAGGCAACAAGTGGTTTTCAAAGGAACCATCTTACGAACTCAAAAAAAGGTATCACACGTTAGGTCAGAGCACAGTACATGATTTACAATGCACCTAACTAAAACCTATGATTACATACCATTACATTATTATAAATGAACAGTGTGTTGAGTTAAATTTGAGATAATGAGTCCAAATTAAGAATAGGAACAGAAAGTGTAGTACAAAATTGCAGGTACAACATTAAATGGCTTCCTGATCTGTTCAAAGTTTGAAGAGGGCCCGGTTAGTCCTGGCTGATTATAGCCAGCCTCTGTCTAAGTTCAAGTTGCGTCGATCTAGTCATAGATTCCTTCATCAAGGAGCAAAACAAACAGACTAAAAAACTAACCTGTTTCTGTTGCCATTGGCCTTTTAAATAACTTAATGTGATTCTTGTATTCAATTGTTGTTTATAAAGGTTGCTAGTGATGCTTATTTGGTTACTGCTGCCAGTATATCAAATTGCCCCTTGGGGACATTAAAGGTCACATTACTCTTAACCTTGATAAAGACAATAAAGGTAACAATTAAAAAACATGTTCGTTGGATGCACTTCCCCATCAGTATCGGTGTGTAGGGCATACTTTTTGCTCAGGCCGGCGTGAAGGGCTACAAATCCTCTCCAGCCTTGTGCATGATGGGTGCAAAACTGACGTTTGGGGTAGTTTGTTGTTCAAGCTGTTATGTGTTGGGCAGAATTGCTGTGCGGGGGGGGGTATTATCAGATTCGGGGGGAATCGAGAGGTCTCACCTGGGTAGGGAACTCTGCCTTTGGTGGCCAGTTCGGTCAGCAGGACTCCGAAGGACCAGACATCAGACTTAATGGTGAAGCGGCCGTAAAGCGCTGCCTCAGGGGCCGTCCACTTAATGGGGAACTTGGCTCCTGAGGGCCAATCAGAAAACTGCGTAAGACTGGTGTTCAGAAGAGCAAAACCTTTAAAATCCACTTCCTTCTTTCAGCCATCTAAAGCATAGGTGTTTTGGCAGGTTCCTTTTTTTTTTGTAATAAAATAAACAAAAAAAAAAAATTTAAAGCATGAGATCTACAACCCCAAATCAGAAAAAGTTGGGACTGTATGTTAAATTAAAAAAAAAAAAAAAAGTGGCAAAGCCACTGCGCCTGCTTGGCCGAACATGGCCAAAATGGAACGCCCCCTATTGGCCAAAGTATCAGTCCAATTCGACTGAAAATCGAACTTGGTCTAGACCTTATGACCATATATACAGATATGAAATATGAAAAAGATCAGTCAGAAACTGAAGACGCTAGAGCACAGACAAGCCAAAAGTTTATGCACGCACGCACGACAGACCACCACTAAAGACCCCGAGCACAGCATAAGCCCCTTGGGCCTTTCGGCCAAGTGGGCTAATAAAACTGGAAACACAGATTCATAAGTTATTTTTGACGAGTATCGGAAAGAACACAACAGCACGTTATTTGATGTCTTACTGCATGAATTTTATTGATTTGTGCACACGTGCACGTGTCCTCTTGTGCACACGTCAATGTGCATACTTCCTCTTCATGGCTGATTCTTAGCATCTCTCGTCACTTAAAATTTCTTAATTATTGCCCTGATAGGGGGAATGGATATTTTCAACTTTTACAGATATTCTTCAATCCATTTCCTGATTTGCAGAGCTCAACAACTTTTTGTTATACATCACTGTGTTCTCGGGTCTCTCCCATAGTGATGGATGACTAAAGGAATTTGGCCTGTGTCACCTCATATTTACACCCCAGTGAAACAGGAAGTCATGATTGACCACTTAAGAGTTCCTAATCAGGCAGATGAACGAATAAATGTAAAATATAATGGGAAATAAACTTCAGTTAGACTTCAATCATAGGATTTTCTTGGGGTGCCGATGATTGTGGCACATACGTTGGAGAAAAAATATTAATTTAATATCAACTTTTTGAATATTTTTAGTGAAAGACTGAAAGGATAGACAATGAAGACATTATTTCACAGCCTGTTTGCTCACATTCTCTAAGAATGCCAATAATTCGAGGGCCAAAGACATTCACTCTAAATATACAAATTACCTTTCCAAAAAGACCTAAAATTAACTGCATTCATCTCGACAAACAAGATGGCACACCTTATGCACCTTACTCCATGAAACGGTCTCAAACGCAGTCGGGCACGGACAGAAAACGTTATGCGCTCACATGCTACAACACATTACAGACACACAGCGATAATTTAAGACATTCCAGGACCTCGAGTGAAAGAACATTGGGTGTGAGGTTTTGCTGTGGGGTATGTGTGTGAGGAGGAGCGATAAAGGCATGGGGAGGGGGTGGAGAGACGACACACACGCCCATAACATGACTCTGACTGAGTGTGCCCTGTGCTGTCCTCACCCTGTCTTGCTGTGTACTCATTATCCTCGATGAGTCGCGCCAGGCCGAAGTCGGCCAGTTTGCACACCAGGTTGTCTCCTACGAGGATGTTGGCGGCCCTGAGATCCCGGTGAACGTAATTCATCCGCTCTACGTAGGCCATACCTGCAGCAATCTGCGGAGACAAGGCCACAGGTTAAATTAACCAAACAATCAACACCTAAACCAATACACTAACCATTCAACAAACCAATAACATCTAAATTAGCGATTCAGCTTTCGCTATCTAGTTAAATGAGAGAAAGTGACTTTTTGGCCAGGTAATAACAATTAAGTATCCACACTGACTACATAAACACATTTTTTTCACATTTACCTGTCACAAAGCAAGGTGCAGTGTTAGCAAACAAGGAAAAACTGACATGCGTTCCCAAATATAATTTAAGGTTTGTAACAAGGATAAGAAATTGTGACACTAATTGAAAAAAAATAAATAAATAAATAAATAAAAATCAGATTTACACATATCAGTTAAGACTCATTAATGTGGGGCAATACTTTTCAGTTCAGTTCAACATAAATAAAGGCAAATTTAGGAGGTTAAATGAAGACACACAAGCGGGACACAGAGCGAGGCCATCCCCTTAGGTTTTTGCATTTTAGATCAAGGACTTATTTGGATGGTCATTAGGGTTCCAAGTTGATGAGAGAACAATGGCCATGTTTCCACCGAACACTTTCGATACAGGATCCCTTGAACCAGTGCGTGACTGGTGCCTAAACCATTGATCTGGTCTGTGCTTCCTCCACAGGCAGTACTCATAAATGAAGGTGCGGTTAAAAGAAAAGATCTTACGCAGGTCTGAACAGTAATGGTAACCAGCAGCAGCTGGTGAGCTGAAAACTGACACAGGACATCTCTTGAGGCAAATGATTGGTTTTCACCAGTTTTCAATTATTTCTTTGTATTAACATTATTTGAACCCCAAAAACACTCAGCGTCATCAGGTGTGGCCAGTTTCCCACGATAAGGTAACAAGAAATAAAAGGCGTTATTTTGAAACACTATTGCATTTCAATTAGTATTATTCAGTTGCGGATACTTGTTGCTAATCTTTGTTTTCTTTAACGCAGGGGTGTCCAATCTTATCCAGAAAGGGCCGGTGTGGGTGCTGGTTTTTGTTAGAGCCCAACACTAACACACCTGATTCTACCCACCAAGGTCCTGATGAAACCCCTGATTAGTTAATTAGTGGAATAAGGTGCAGTAGCACTGCTGGCTAGGACAAAAACCTGCACCCACACCGGCCCTTTACGGATAAGATTGGACACCCCTGCTTTAACGTAATTATACAATCAGGAAGCGAAGGCAAGATGGTGCAGGACGTGCTGAAAGCAGACGCGGAACTGTACATGGTAGTTCATCTTTCTTTTGAAGAGTGAGGAGGCAAAAAGATTTTTCAGAATTGAATTTTCAACTTAATCCCAGCAACACTGCATTAAGAAGGAAGTTGTGTGTTTTACTGCTGATGGCTTAGTCTTGTCATTGGGGCTTGTTAATCAAGGAAAATGATTGAAATCAGATGTGCGATCGAACCTATGGTCAGCGATGACCGGAGTAACAAGCTGGAATGCTTATTCATTTCTCACTGCTCTTGCTTCCTTCTTGACTGACCACCGGATTGCAGCGTTTCTAGCATCACCTAGATCAGTGATCAGTGTGCAAGGTATCCATACAAAAATGTATTAAAAAACAGGATGAATTGGAGTGGTTCTTTCTGGTACCATCCACAACTTTTGACAATAGAAACACAAAAAATAACCACTCTAATGAGCGACAAAGTGAACTGACCTGGACTGCTCGGTAGAATAAAGGCTAATGCTAGCTCTCAGTGCGCAACGCTAGCTTAGACCATCTCGGAATACTGCAAAAGAACGCTTGCCCTCTGCAGTCAGCACTGTAAACTCTTGTCTTCATAGAGTGAAAGTTCCAGGTTAAATTGGGGTTAAATGTTTCACAAGAAAGCTTGAAAATACAGCTCAAAGTGTAACTTCAGGTCTGCCTTTGACAAGCCAGGTTTTACGGTCCAAAAAATGTTGACTTCCTTGAGGTTACGGCATTCGCCGAGGAGTTCTGAGCGCTCACCTGTGCTGCCATGTCTACCAGCTGGGGCAGCCTCAGTATTTTCCCCATCTCTCCTTTCAGGAAATCCAGAAGGCTGCCTGTTGGGACAGGTTCATCAATGCGCTGCCAGCTCACTGCAGCAAGAGTTAGCTTAATCACTCTGTTCACTTACGGTTTGCAACCATCACCACACAACACCGGGAGAAACTGTGCTTTAATCGAATTCAGGGCCCTGCATCAGAAAGCGGAGTGATTACATTAGCTGGACAACTGCATTGTGTCACTCCCGGAACAGCCACTTTTACTTACAGCCATATTACAGATTTGAGACAGCTCCAGGTTCAATGCAATGCAGTTGTCCAGCTAATTTAGTCACTCTGCTTTGTGATGCAGGGCTAAAGGGTTAAAATGCTGGGAAATGTCAATCACATATGCCAGGTAGACCAAATGTTCCATGCAGTTACTTAAATAACTGTCGCAGAATGCATTGTGTTGACCAACTTGGTGCAACCACCTTAACTTTATCCTGCCAGTTTAGTTTGAAATGGCATCGCCCTCCTTGATGGGACATTATAGCAGGGACATGCGGTCAGGGTAGGCAGTGACTTGTCTTTTTTTTATCGCAAGATTTTGTCAACCTGTTTCCACGTAGGCCTCCTATGCCTGATTGTCAATCAATCAATTTGACCTTTTTTTCTGGTCAATTAAGCCTGCAATGATTAAGAGGTGATAGTGACAAAAAGATTAATTTACCTTTATGCTTTGATTCGAGACTGCAAGGAAGTAAATCTTAATAATTAATTAGGAAAAAATCTCAACTCTCTCGGTAATTCCGTGTATTGTTTTGATCTTTTGTTTATTGGATTATGAAAGAAGACTGAAAATAAACTCCCTATTTTTTAAAAATGGCATTAAAAGTACGTGTTTAAGGGGGAAAATATTATCGTAAACATATTGACCACACATTGAACGCCGCACAAGAAAGGTTTTAATACTTGTTAATGGCATTGCGTTAGCTTCCTCTAAGCAAATATGAACAAACTTGCTGTCTCGTGAGCATTTTAAGTTCGATGCACTGAGCAATAATGTCGTGGGTGGAACTGGCACGCCATTCTGCCGTTTAGTCTTGTAAATTAGTTAATCAATCCTCATATTGCTAATCAAACAAAGTAATGGAGCTATCGTTTGTTTAACGGTGAGGATTCTGCCTCCCCTAACTGACCTCCGACGGCACGTCACTGCATTATAGAGAGGCTCACCTTGGCTCATGTACTCAGTGACGATGTAAATGGGCTCCTCGGACACCACTGCGTACAGCTGCACCAGCTTCTCGTGCCTCAATTTCTTCATCACCTGCGCCTCCTGCAGAAAGGCTTCCGGCGACATGGTGCCCGGCTTCAGCGTCTTGATGGCCACGCGCGTCGTGCCGTTCCACGTTCCTGCACGAGGGGTAACAGAATATCTCCGATAAATTCCATTCCCGTAACCCCGCTGACGCTGCTTGCTAATAGAAACAACACAACGTCTTCATCAGAATTAACAAAACAAAACAAACTGACAAATTAAAACTAATTTAAATTCAGCTTACCTTTGATAAATAGAAATAAAAATGAAATGAAAATTACATTAACCCTTACAGTGCTATGCACGACTAAGGTCGCTCTACGAAATAAGATATCAAAAAAAAAAAAAAAAAATCAAACCTGTTGAAAACCTATCATGCGGCAACTTGTTTAAAAGAGCTCCCCTGCGGGAGCTCTTTTAAACAAGTTGCTGCATGATAGGTTTTTTTTTACAGCTCAAAATATTTCAATTTACAAATCTTTTGAATTTAAATCAGCGCTTTAAGGGTTAAGGGCACGTAATGCAAAAGGATTACTTATCAGTCACTTCTAATATGCTCACAAAATTTTCAAAGTTGAACAAATCTTACGCCTGGAACAAAAATGTCAGTCACACTCTTCACGACTGTGTCCCTTCCTCCTCAAGGGGAGCAGGCTCACTTTCATTCCCATTTTACTCTATCAGCACACAAGGGCGTAGTGTACTGATGCAGTGTCAGGATACAGCATAATTCAGATGGACTTATGAATTTAGCCTGCAGGTTCTCTCACACCACCCTTGCAGAAATCCGACCACCCCCCTGGTGACCAGGAGCCGGACTCACCCATCCAGACCTCGCCGAAGCAGCCCTGCCCCAGTTTGAGGTCCAGCCTGAGGGACTCTCGCGGGATCTCCCAGGCGTCCCGGGACAGACCCTGCGTCGGAGGCTTCATCACGGGGCACACCTCGGTCAGGCAGTGGCACAGGCCATCCGCATGCTCTGAAGGGGAGAGGGCGGGGCAGGAACAGAGGGGCAGAGCAGGAGGGAGGGGTTTGGGTTAGCATCGCCACTTCACTGCAAGAAGGTCGTGGGTTCGAATCCGGCCTGGGGCCTTTCTGTGTGGAGTTTGCATGTTCTCCCCGTGTTTGCGTGGGTTTCTCCCACAGTCCAAAGACATGCATATCAGGCTAATTGGAGACACCAAATTGCCCATAGGTATGAGTGAGAGAGCGAATGGTGTGTGAATGGTGTGTGCGCCTCTCGATGGATTGGCGAGCTGTCCAGGGTGTGTCCCTGCCTTTCGCCCATACTCAGCTGGGATGGACTCCAACTCCCCCCGCGAATCTAGTGAGGAATAAGCGGGTCTAGAGAATGGATGGATGGATACGTTCAACCCCTTAAACTCTAATTTAGGTTTCCCCTTAAAAGAAAAGTTCACCCAAAAATGAAAATTCACTCATCATCTACTCACCCCAAGGCTAATCGAAGGGTCCCTGAATTTCTTTCGTACTCAAAACACTTTTGGAGTTAGAAGGAAAAACAGCATTGAGGACAAATCCAAATCAACGGAAGTCAATGGAGGCCACTCTTTCAAGCGTGAAAACAAAAAACATTTAAAAACCACAAAATGCCTCCGTACTGCTCGTGCAGCGTAATCCAAGAGTCCGTGAGCCCCGACATTAATATTTGACTCATAAAGACGTCTTTTCACTATGTTTTTAGCCTAAATGTCCAATGTAGCCACTTAGCTAGAAGCCCTGTTTATCTTCATGAAAGTTGTTCAAGATTCAAGACCTCTAGCTACGGTGGCCAACAAGGGCAAAAATGCTGCCCTAAACATCTCCAATTGGAGAAATGCGCTGCAGCTTCGAATGTTAGTATTCACCGACTGAACAGTGAATAGTGAAAAAACAGCATTTTTATGGTCGGCCAATGTGACTAGGTCAACGTCTTCTGCGCGAAAATACACAGGGCTCCTAGCTAAGTGGCTACACTGGACATCTGGGCTGAAAACATGGTGAAAACATCTTTACGAGTCAAATTTTCATGTCGGGGCTTACGGACACTTACGCTGCACGAGCAGTATGGAGGGATTTTGTGGTTTTTAAATGTTTTTTATGCTTGTGAGAGTGGTCTCCATAGACTTCAGTTGATTTGGATTAGTCTTCAATGCTGTTTTTCTTTGTAACTCCAAAAGTGTTTTGAGGATAAAAGAAATTCACGGACCCTTTGATTAGCCTTGGGGTGAGTAGCTGATGAGTGAATTTTCATTTTTGGGTGAACTTTCCCTTTAAGTAGGTTCAAACTCAGAAAAGACTTTTTCATATTTTAGGAAATTATCACACACTATCATGTCTGCTGGTTGCAGCTCTTCACTGAAGCTACATCACACTTACATTGAGTGAAATATTCAAACCCAGGACACCATGTTTTTATGGCCACAGCGTTACATCAAATACAAAATATCTAGATCTTGTTCATCATTTTAGACACATTTTCCTGTAATTTCCAGTATTTGGAATGAATGGGAACCCTGACATCTCCATTAGAATTTAAAACAGGCCTGAAGTTCCACAGGTTTGATTACATCAGCTGCATTTGACAGACCCATATATAGGTCCATAGATTTCATGGGATTTTTGATGTTATGTTTACATATGAATCATACTATATATGAGCAGTGCTCGAGAAGCATGTTTTTTTTTTTTTTTAAACTTAGAAAGACTCATCGGTCAGTAAAACAGCCACTTTGAAAAACCAAAAATCAGAATCTACACAGAGACCATGTTGCGATATTCACTGTTTATAAACAATGAAGTCATAGTGACTCTGTGACCTTGTGTTTGTAAAGTGCTTTGTGTGTTTTATGTTTGCAACTTTGTTAATTATGCTGCGGCCTGTCTTGGCCTGGACTCTCCTGCAAATGAGATTGCTAATCTCAATGAGGTCTTCCTGGTTAAATAAAGTTTCAATAAAAAATAAAATAAAACAGTTGTGCATGCGCAGTTTGGCGGTCGGCAGAAAGCGTGATCATAACACAAAGAAACATGGCAAGTAGCCTCTTTGGTTCTTCGCTCCGAATCCTCAAAAACGTGATTCCTGAACCCCTAGCGAACCTGTTGGTGCAACCTATAGCACGACAACTGACTGGCATCGCTATTTTAGATCTTTTATTAATTTCATATAAAGACGAAGATCTACTAGTAAACTTTGAGTTAGATGAGACTTTTTGCCAACTGCGTGACAACTTGTGACGTCATCGTATATATCGCTACGAGAATCTCCTCTCGCTGCCATATTACAGCCCTGGAGCTCCACTTGAGAATCTGGCGGCGGACAGTCTCTGGGTTCACAAGCACAATACTTCTTATATTTTAATTGAAAAGCTCTGGATTTACAGTGTGGCGAGTGAGTATTCAAAAGATAGAAATAATCTGAAGGGCTGTAATTCCAACACAATATTCTATATGAAGTAAATACCCTCAAATTTAACCTGACTGTACAAACAGTGGGTGTTTGAATCCATATGGAGAAAGAAAAACTAAGAAATTCCAGCCCTTTAACCCTTAGAGCATTAAATGCAGCTATTGTTACTCAATGATGTAAGATTTCAAAATCAAAGCTGCTGAAAACCTATCATGTGGCAACTAGTTTAAAAGAGCTCCCGCAGGGGAACTACATCCAACCGTTGAGCGACATCTTTCGGTGAAGCTTTTTGGTGCCATTTGAATGGTGTCTTAGATTTACCGGGGGAATATGAGAAACCTTCCCCCTGTACCACCAACGGTTGGGGGAAAAGCCACATTGTTCCTGAAATGGCACAAGCCAGGGAAATAGTAGAGAAACATCAATTTTGCATCTTATACTCAGTTTCATGATACTTTTCACAAAGCAACCAAGGCAATGTTAAATGTTTTGTTTGTCTATCAGTGTTTGCATTTGCAGTTGACAAGAGACTCACTCTGGTAGTGCCCCACCAGCTGCTGCAGGTTGTTAAACTGTGCACGCGATGTAATGTAGAAGCCTCCACTGTCCAGTTTTCGGATCTTGTAATGCTTCACGTTGAGCCCTTTGGCGCTGTCGTAGTCCAGGACCGAGAGGCAGTAGGCCCCTGGACAGGAAGAAAGGCAGCGGGTCAAACGTATGTCGAGAGAGGAACAAACACTAACAAACATAAATAACTCCATGTTACCTTCCTCATAGGTAAAACAAACCAATACACAGGCACCCAATATCTGTGTAATATGAATCAGAGCAGACATTTTTATCCGTTTGTAGAGTTAATCATGACCCTCAGGAATGTACAGCGCTACACAGCGCTCAGTACAGCTGCACATCCGCCAGTCACCACTAGAGGGCACCATACAAGCAGAAAAGCTGCCTCAGGTGACTCCTCCCTCTTTTTTTCCCCAGCCTTCCCTGATGTTCTTGCAAGAGTGAAGAAATGCTCCAGGGTAATTCAACCAGGCAATAAAACAATCCAATTCTGTCTTGCCTTCACCAATTACCACCCAAAACCCCTTCCCAGCTCCTAGGGCAGATCCTGGGAGAACCTCTCCAATCTCCCCACCCCGGCCCAAGTTCTCCCTCTGGAGGAATATGGCACAGTCTAGGCGAGGATGTGGCAGCACTGAACCTGCTGGGTAACAGTCAAGTACTTGCAGCTTAGGGCCAGGTCTGTCTGCCACAGCTCCACCATGTGACACGTGACCATTTCGCATCTCGTTCCTACCACTTCCTCCTGGCTGCTGCCATCCCAAATCTCCTTCCTCTTACGCGACAGTGAACGTGATGACAGCGAACAGAAAGATGAAGTACACCCAGAACTGAAAGTCATTAGGCACGGCTACTCAAGAAACCGATAGTGAAACAGATTTACCAGCATGCCCTAAGAAGTAGCTCAGAATTCACAAAATCATCCAACCACTGGATAAATGGTGGCCATTAACT
This sequence comes from Gymnothorax javanicus, assembly GCA_029692085.1. NCBI lineage: Eukaryota > Metazoa > Chordata > Actinopteri > Anguilliformes > Muraenidae > Gymnothorax > Gymnothorax javanicus. The sequence continues at coordinate 80,244,853 of CM056203.1, read as the reverse complement.
GAATTTTTTACATTTAATTTTGTTAATTTGATTAAAATGGTTGCTTCAAAAATCCTCTGCTAGGGCCATATCCAAAACAGTTTATTGTGAATGTGAACGGACAAACAGAGAATCGAACCAAACTTGCAAAATCTAAAAATGCCTAAACCACAAACGCATTTCCATAGTTTTCCTGCGTGTATGCCCGTGTCCTGTGTGTATGCCTGAGATGAATGTAGCACAGGTGTATTGCAAGGTGACTTGGGAATAAAAAGCACTTCCAAAATCTTTCCAACTGTGATAGAACACGAAGATGGCCAAGCAATTTCATCTGAGCACTGTTCACTTAAAGTGTTTGCCTGCACACACCAGCCAAACCATGGAACTTTGTACATAATCTGGAAAATACCACAAAAAATTTTGCACCCTCAACATTTTTCTCATTCAATGGCTCAACTTGCCATTGCAAGAGACAGTCTGTATTTGGGTGGGCAGTAGATAACTGGTTGCATGTGTCGACAGTACATACTGAGGACACAGCATTCAGGAGGCCTTTCTGGGCAAAGCTCTTGTCTCCTTTATAATCATTCAACCGATGGTTTTCAGGACGAGATTGGAGCCGATACATCTAAATGTAATGCGGACCAATTCTAAAGTGCGGGCACATCTGGAAACCCGTATATCTAACCCAGGAACTAGCCATAAGCAAAGCATTTCACATTTAAAAAGCTTTGTTTGAAGTCTGCAACATCCCATTTGTTCATAATGGTCATTAGATCACACAGGTGAAGTTTAGAGATGCCACAGCTCTCCGACTTCATCTGGTAACAACTGACAACAACCAGGCAAAGCTTTGATCATAAACTCTTGGCCCAAGTTATTTATATTCCTCTTTCTGCAAAAGGTCAGAGGTTTGTGTGTGTTTCGACTCAATAAAACAGTCATGTGGAAAGCGTTAAATGCAATGGTAGGCATTTTCTCTCCCGTGCGGTCTTCCCGCTGAGCAGATAAAACCAGACTGGAACCGCTAACAGAGGAGCATGAGGCTCCTGAGATGCAGATAGGGATGCTCACCCTTGGTGGTCTCACTCTCCCGCACCAGGAACGTTCCTCTCCGGTTCTCCAGGTTGAGGAGCAGCCTTTCAGAGTCTCGCCGCGTGATCTTCCCAAAGAACCATCTACAAGGAGGGGGGACCAAGAATTTGTGAGTTTAACTCCGAGGGAAGTCTGCATGCACTAGAGTGTGGGTGAGGAACAGGACTTGCAAATAGCTGTGATTTTATGGCTGTCAATTATTGTTAGCTGCGATGCTAGAGTGCCTGGAGGACTTCCATAGACGACAGAAATATATTTGCATGCGCATTTTACTTGCGTTTTTCTTCTTCCATTTGTGTTTTCTGCCCTCCATTTTGAAAAAGACCACTAACTAGGTACTTGTTACATTTATTTGACTGGCCTCCACTCTCCATCCCTCGGCATCATCAATAAACTAAACCTCTTATTTAGCCCAACACCGAGGCTACTTACAACTAACAAGATATGAGTGAAGTGGAGGAGGTAAGTCCTGTAAGACTAAATTTAAGCAGCCATAATAAAGAGTGAAAAGAGGAAGGAGAGAAGAGGGGAATTTACTCTTCTGCTTGGACGGAGTCCGATGGGGCGACGTAATTGCTCGGAATGTAGCCGCTCTCTCCAGTTGCCAGGGAGCGAGCCAGCCACCAGTCGCCTTCCCTGTGAAGAAATTTAAATAACAGGGTCATGACATGTGCCTCGACAGAGCGCTAACACTCATTATCCACCAAGGCGTCCAGCTTTTCTGACACTTTTCATTGGTGGAGGTCACATCTGCCTTTTACTGCCTAAGCCTTCAGATGAAATGCATGTTATGATTAAGTCTGCACTGCCTGGCCTGGTGCTCTCAAGTTCCATAAAATCATTGGTCGCCACAGGCAAAACAATATCTTACTATTGACCCCACAGAGAAGGTAACCAGCCGGTTATTTTAAAAACACTCACAGTGCTGAAAGTTACCTTCAAGTTCAGCAAAATTGGCCAGTCAAGCACTTTTCTGGAACGAAGCTATAAACTTTGTGTGTTTCTAACGGGACCGGAGAGGCTGGAACCAAAGGCGATAGGTGTTACTGCGAGATGGTTTCCATCCTCAGAGACCACTATCACAGTTCACAACACCTCAAAGGCCCTGTAATATTTCTAAAGAGAGTTTCAGGCCAACGTCACTCGCCATAGTGACTGACGGACTTAAATTGCTTAATCAGTCATCTAAAACAAGTGCCTTACATTTGACTCTGAACTTCAGTCAATTATTTCGTTTTTGTTTTGAGAAGGTCTACAATGAGAACTCCTGATTACTCGGGACATTCACAACCACTCTCATACATACAAATCCGCACCCAAAATTCAACGAACTGGAACAGCTGAATACAGCAATATATGAATGGCTTTACTGACCTGCAGTTCAACTTTCTCCTAAACGCAATTGAGAAGCATGCAGTGGGGAAAAAACAGAAGAGAGAGAAGGTTGGGGACAGGACAGGGGAAGTGAAGAGAGACAGTTCAGAAAAAATATCAAGCCAGCATTAGAGCACATAACAGGTATTTGAAGAGAACAGGAAGGAGAGAAATGCTTCTCCTTATTCGCTGATGCAAAGTCTACAACGATGCCGGCAACTATCATGAATAATATTACGATAGCTAAGATGTACAAAACACAACTCCCTTTTAAAATGTTTTTATTCTCCAATCTATGTCAGGACTAAATGCATTTAACCAGTCTGAGTTCCTAGTTGCAAGAGATGGATGCGAGAAATAGGGTGTATTGCCTTTTAGGGTGCTTTCACATCAGGGACCTGGGCCTGGATCCTAGTACATTCGACCCCAAAGTCCAATTCATTTGATAAGTGTGAACGCAACTGTACTATACTTGGGCACGGTACACGAGTCCGCTCAAGAAACGGGGTCTCGAGCGCGGTTCATGCAGTCTCGAACCAGATGTGAAAGTAACCGTATCTAAACACAGAAGTGGACCGCTATGGGAAGTCTTAACTATTCAACTGTCCCATTCAAGCATGGTCACGAAAGGATCTCTCAGGTCAAAGAAAGAAATTTAATGCCTTTTTGCACCTTACAGAAGAATGCCAGCGGCAGCTTCAAAATACTAGAAGCAGACATAATATGAAGATTAACTCCATTGTCGACTTCGGCATTGGGTTCCTGCTGACACAAGCGTTCGCTGCTTCTTCTTTGCGTATATCGGCAAATGGCAAACCAACTAGGTGCATACCACCATCTACTGAATCGGAATTTTTACATCCACAAGTGTACTCAGGTACTGAGTGACATTACTAATGTGACCAGCGGGAGCAGAGGGGAGGGGAGGCCACAGTACGAAACAATCGTACCTAATGTGAAAGCACCCTTAGTGACCTTACAAGCCAAGATCAAGGTACTGCAGTCAAATAAAGAAACTACTAGAATGTGATCCACCCTGTAAGGCAAGGCAAGGCAAGGCAAATTTGTTAATATAGTACAATTCAGGCATAAAGCAACTCAAAGTCCTTTACAAGAGCATAAAATACATAAAAAGATGACAATAAAAATACAAAGACAATAAAATATGAAAATATATAAGAACATAAAATATGATGCAAGATGCTATGAAGAAGTTGGGGTTTACTTATTGGAAAGCTGCAGCGAACAGTAATGTTTTAAGTCCTGATTTGAATGATTTGACAGATTTAGCAATTTTCAGGAAACCCGGGAAGCTTATTCCTCAGATGAGGAGCACAAAAACTAAACAAAGCTTCCCCACATTTGGTGCTGATCTGAGGAACACAGAGCAGACCTATCCCAGATGACCTAAGGGGTCTAGATGGTTCATAACCTACAAGTAGATCTGAGATACACTTTGGCCCAAAAACGTTTAGTGCTTTGTAGACCATTAACAGTATTTTGAAGTACATTCTTTGACGAATAGCCAGCCAGTGCAGGGATTTGAGGATTGGTGTAATATGATCAATTTTCTTGGTTTTCGTTATGACTATAGCAGCTGCGTTTTGAATGAGTTGTAGCTGTCTGATTGATTTGTGGCTAAGACCTATGAAAATACCACTACAATTACCTGCTGAAAATAAATGCATGGAATAGTTTTTCTGTATCTTCTTTTGACAAGAATCCTTCAATTCTGGCAATGTTTTTAAGGTGGTAGTAGGTAGTCGGAAGATTTTGTGATGGTTTTTATATGGCTGTTCAAATTTAGTTCTGAGTCCAGAACTGCTCCATGATTCCTGGCCTGATTCACTGGTTAAAGTCGGGTGGAATTGAAAAGAATGCTGATCTTCTGTTTTTTCTTCTTTGGGGCCAAAAATAGTTATTTCTGTTTTGTCTGAGTTGAGCTGCAAGAGGTAGTAACACATCCACTCTTGAATCTGTTTAATGCATTTTTTCAGCTGTTGTAAAGGACTGTGGGGAAACCGTTAGGTAGAGTTGTGTGTCGTCTGCGTAGGTATGGAAGGAGATGTTATGTTGTTCAATAGTCTGAGCGAAAGGCAGCATGTAGATGTTAAACAAGAGAGGTCCGAGAATAGACCCCTGAAGGACTCCACATCATTTTTTTTTTTTTTTGGTTCCGATTCAAAGCCCCTCATTGATACAAAGTATTCTCTGTCTTCAAGATAAGATTTAAACAAACCTTACACAATGCCAGAAAGTCCTACCCATCTCTCTAGTCTATCCTGCAGTGTGTTATGATCAACTGTATCAAACGCTGCATTAAGGTTAAGAAATACCAGAACAGTAACTTTAGATGGGTCACTACCCAGATAGATGTCACTCATGACCTTAAGAGCTGTTTCAGTGCCTCAGCGATCCACTTGAAAGCTGGCAAAACTGACCTCAATGCTATTAAACAAAAGTATATATCCCACTTCACAGAAAAACCTAGTTGTCACTAATCCCCATCGCCAAAAGAATTATCATCCAGTCAACATGTAGAAAACCTAAGCAATTAGAGATACCATTTGTGGCACAATCCTGCTTAAAGTTTTTTCCTGATGCACGGTCATGCTGATAAGGTAACAGCTGTCATTTGTGGGCGCCATATTTCCGCATTTTTGGTTATTCTGGTTTGGAAGATAGAGTCAAGCACAGATCAGAATCCTACTGAACTTGCGTTTAACAGGTTGAAGAAGAGACTGAAGGTAAAATTATATAAGGGCAATAATAAATTATATATACTCTAACATAAGTTTAGCAACAACTGATATAAATGCACAATAAACAAGTTAACAACAGTATGTCGTGACCATTACAGGGAACAATTAGACATCCATGAATGCGTGAATCCACAGTTGCGACTCAAATCGGTGAGATGAATAAACCTCACTCAGAATGCATGGGGGTGGGCTGATCAGTTTCCTACAAGACTGTTCCTATCCCTCAGTAGTGAATGTGACACCCATCGGCCTGTTGAACCGCAAGTCATTCGGTTACGTCACAATGACGTCATGATGTCGGTCTTTGACGGGCCCAGTCCGCACCATACGTGTCTTGAAGACATGAAATGGTGCTGTGGTGGACATTAAAGTGCTGCCCAACTTATTGCGAGCTCATTCCTGCCCTTAACATACCAACGGCCTCATGTCTGGCATTTTCAGACATTCCTCCAGCACACCCCATAATTTGGATTTTGCGCTTTTCAGTGTTTGTCGCTCAACAAAGAGCATCCCTAACGTGTCAACCAGGTTTGAAAGGGATTCAAGTGACAGGATTCACCTGCGCCACAAATCATACAAAATCATGTGCAAAGCGCATGTAAATGAACATGTGACCAGGATTCAGCGTAACTTGGTGTGTTGGTGCGTAGTTCTGTTTAGGAAGACTACATAGTTCGCCATTTGATTATATTTTTTTTCAGGAATGCTTAAATTTTGGGTGTTGCTAAATTTTTGTTACGGAGTACAGTCTGTCGATGTTTTTATGAAACCAGTCCTGGGGAAAAATGCACGTGGTAAAGTTCATCTCAAGCAGAGCTCTGTGGCGGATAAAAGAGATTAAATCTCGTTTTTGACAGGGGCTTATTCTGTCGTTAATGTTAAAAAAGGAAAAAAAAATACTAATAGGTCAAATACATGAAAAGCTATTATAGAGAGCTCCACCCAAAAGACTAATCAGGCGCCACGCATTTACGAATAAACCAAATATGCATTACTTTTCTTTTTTGAGAGATACATCCAAAGATGTCATTTACTGTCAAACTTTCTCCCACAAATAACCTCATCTTCAACCCAGCAATTCTGCTTTCGTACCTGACAAAGCACCAAAAACACTGGGAAAGACCCGTCAGTCATAGAAAAAGCTAATACTTTTAGAGGAGCCCCGTTTCCATGGATACAGCCTTCCCGAGGATGGGAGAGATGCATTGAGTGGGTTGAGCTTCCAGTCACCTGGGAGTTTGGGGGGTTTGCATCGTTTGTCCGAGTGTCAGTATGGGCGTGGCCTGACAACGGCACCACAAGCCAAACGCAGCAGGATCTTTTGTGCGAGGGCGGTTTGGGCAGAGGGCACGTGCTTACGTATTGTTGACGATCTGCAGTCTCTCGCCCTTCTTGAAAGACAGATCGGAGGCCGTTCGGGACTCGTAATCGTAAAGCGCCACAAACGTTGTGACGCCTCCTGTGGAACAGAGAGCACAAACGGCCAGGAGCATGGAATGTCAGAAAAATATTCAAAGGTTGCTCGCCTCCAGCAATCGTCACAAAAAGACATCTTTTTCCCCTTTGTATAGTACAGCGGGACTCCTATCATTTCAGCTCACATACATGAGTCAACGCAAGTGTCATTATATAATTATGTATCATTTTGGAATTCTGATTCTATGTCAATCTGTCCGAGACCGAAGTGCTTTACGATTGTGTGACCGGCCTGGCGTGTTAAAGGGGCAGTACACATAAAAATTCTAAAGAGTTTCTACTAACTCGCAGTATTGAGTGTCCACACAGATATTTGCTGCAAAATTTTCATGCATGTTTGATTTAAGACCGCTCATCCGCATGAAACAGACAACACAGGTCTATCCTCCCATAACATCTGTCTTATAGATGAGCTGCAGTAAATATATACAAAATTGAAACTGGATTCACTGGATTAGTAAATTTCACTCCGGGCAAGTTGAACACACGTATATCTTAGCAATTGTCTGAAATATCCAGTTAATCATGGACAGCACCAGAAATAGTGTGGTCACCTGACAGGGGTCCAGCTTTAAGTGTCGAGGTGACTCCACCCATGGGGTCCGTCCCTCCGAACAGTGAATCCGCAGGATTGATAGCGATAAGCTGGGCGCCGTGGCGACCGCGGTCCATGGCGGGGCTGCGGTTGGGTGTGAGAGTACGGTGGGCGGGGCCGAGGTGCTGGGTGCCGGTGGAGCAGAGTCCATCGTCCAGGCTCCGAGAGCGCTGCCCCGAGTCCTTGGCTTTACTCTTGGTCCCTCCCATCGCTACACCTGTGGGACAAGAGTGCGTGTTAGTTCCAGTGCTACGAGAGTGTGTGTGAGCGCGAGTGCCACAAGTGTGTGTGTTAGTTTGAGTGCCACAAGAGTGTGTGTTAGTGCGAGTGCCACAAGTGTGTGTGTTAGTTTGAGTGCCACAAGAGTGTATTATAACATGACCTGAGCGGCAAGAACAGACCCTTCAGCCCAACAAGGCTCGCCATTTTCCCATCACTAAAGTGAACCTCACACTTCAGATACTCGATGACTGAATGGTATCCAGCACTGTGTCAAGCTTGGACTCGAAAAATCCCAGATTTTCTGCCTTAACGATAAGGCCAAGCAAGCTATTCCACACCACGATCTCTCTGCGTAAAAAAATATTTCCTAATATTAATGATAAATGTACCCTCGGCTAACATCCATCTGTGACCCCAAGTTCTGCTAAGAGAACCTGGCCCATTTAATCCTGCATAGTTAGCTTTGTTAATCTCTTTAATATATTTAAGACCTCAATTACTTCATCTCAAAGTCTCCTTTTTACTTAGACTGAAGAAATTAAGGATCTCTTGTGTGAGTGCCTAAGAGAGTGTACCCCATAAACTCGCCCTTTACCTCTCCCGCAGGAGAGAACTAGAACAATAAAAAAAACAATAAAACAGCAGTCAGCATTACTTTGCTGCAAAGAAAAAAAATATATATTTTAGCTCAGAGGTGTCCAAATCTTATTGGAGGAGTAAGAATGCATGCAGGGCTTTATTCTAACCCAGCATTATAACACGATTCAATTATTCCAACAATAGCCAGTGATGAGTGGCGGATTATCATAGAAACCGACACCCACACCGGTCCCTCTCGAGTAAGACAGAACACTCCCACACCGAAATAACAAGTAAATGAGTACATCTGTAAAATACGATAAACTCATGATGTAGCAGGTGGAACGGAGCAGAAATCCATAAAAAAGAAAAGAAGTAACCTCCCATCACCAGGTCCATAAATATTTGTACATTGACAAAGTTATTTTACCAGTCGACAACAGCATATGCGATGAAATAAAGTTATGAATCGTAGTACAAAAGTGCAGATTTTCCACTTTAGTTTGATGGCATTTGCATCCAAATCAGTTGAAAAATGTAAGAATGACAACATTTTATATATATGACAGATAAGCGCAATTTCCTCATTATATCATTCACAAGTAAGCAGATAAAAGGCCGAGAGTTGACTTCAAGTGTGGCATTTGTTTCAGGAATCCGATGCAAAATAGACAGTACAAAGGGCTGCCACAGGCAGTAAAGGGCTGTCAAGCCATTATTAGGCTTGAAAATAAAAACAAACCCATCACAGACATGGCAAACAGAAAGTATGGCCAGATTAAGAACACCCTCAGGGAGATGGGCATGTCTGGGAGACTCTCAGTCAGAATTGAAGAGACTTCAGTAGAATTGAAACCACTGATCTATATAGATCAAGGCTTAAAACAGGTTTTAAACACATTGTAAGCCATTTGCTCGCCTCAAAAACAGGAAAACCACATTAGTGTTTGTGGGAACGGACAATGGCGGATTTACAAGGTTGATGCTCCACTTATAGCTCTGTAAACTCTTACAAAGAGGACTACAGGGGAGCTCCACACAGCAGAGATGATGCAACAGAAATAAAAACAGGCAAAAGCAATCAAACATAATTGAGACTCTGAAATCAAATTTGCACTTAAAAGCTACCCAATACCAACACACCACAAATTTAGTGCAAATTTGAGACCACTTCCCCATGACCGCCATTGGCATCCATTCACTACATATTTTCCTGAAACATCACTAAGATACTGAAAAATATTTTCGATATTCAGTGAAAAAATCCAGCGCCTGTCATACCTACAGCCAAACAGCCAATGAGAAACAGTAAAGTTCCCCTCAGTGCCGTAAGTGTTGAAGTGAAACAGCAAATCACCACACGCACAAACAATGTGGGGAAACCTCTCTTCACACCAGCCACATCAACCATGGCATTAACCCATTAGTGTGCACACACGGGCCCCACTGACTGCTGCGTGATGTACTTCCCACAACAGGCAAGATTAATGAGCAAAGCCAAGTGCAGTGAACAACAAAAAACTTCAGAAATAAAATTATTTCTATTTTACACAGTATTTTTCCAAGAAGTAGCCCCAATTTAATTCCATAAGATTTAATACAGGAATAATAATCACCTTCATTATGTGACGTCATTTTCAATAATAGTATAATGGTAACATTAAAGTACACAGCAAGCTAGGAAGTGAATGGTAACCAGGTAGAATTTGTAGTTCTAAACCACAACCTCAAGCCAAAACATGGAGTAACGAGGATACTTCTACACAGAGATTTACAGAACTGAAGCATGTGGAAAAGAGGATCGAAAAGCTCCCGGGAGGGGTTATGTACAGTCAGAAGACCAACATTTTTAAAACTCCCTCGGTCCTGATGAATCCCCAATGGCTGGCACAACCTCTCATACCTTCTGGACAGGCATATTCTGCCCAGCACAAAGCCAGGGGCTTCGACCCAGCACAAAACCAGCAGCTTCGACCCAGCACAAAACCAGCAGCTTCGACCCAGCACAAAACCAGGGGCATGCACTCCAGCTTTACTATGGTTACACTGGTTTTCAAGTATTCCGTTTGCCAGACCCTGGTTTTCCAAAGGAGAAAAACCCCTCATTTCTGCACAGAGATGAACCAGCAAGCATCTAAGACGTGGGCTGAGCGTTCCTCAGAGGTAGTTTCAGGAGCTGCACGAGCATTAAGGGCTCATAACACCTGCTGTTTTACTGTTACTTAAAACACTGCAGACCCATTCTTAGTACCGATTCCCTCGCCACATCAGGCAATTACTCAACCTGTCTCCTTTATTGTGAATCACGAAACAGTTTTAACCATATATATTAGATTCATAACAATATATATCTGATTGGAGCATCTAATTTGGGAAATGGATGGGATTTAAAGACAGAAACCAGAATGGCTCATTGTTGACGGCTGCATACTGGAAGTGACCTGTATTTATCTTCATCAGAGATTCAAAATGTCAGCTAGAAACTTCATAACACTATCGTTTCTGAATCTGAGAAGAAAGGTTTCTACAAGCTACATTTTATGATTATTCATGTAACCATAGATACAGACTATACATACACCATGCAATGAATATTCTGTCCTTGAGCACCCCGCTAATGACTATTCAAAGGGTTTCGTGCCGCTGCAAAACCCTTCTACCATTAGACACCTCATGTAGTTTAAGGAGTGGAGGTCATGGGCTGAACTTCCAGACAGTCGGTCGGCTGCTAGTCGTCAAGTATCCCCGGGCCCCCTGAAGCAATCATTCCCAAAATCGATAGGCTTCGTGACCTTACCACAAACGAGGCTCACGCCAAATATGAAACAAATCGGTTGAAATTTGTGTTCTGCACAGCACTTACGTGCACCTCACTACTGACGTGGCATGACAATCATTGATCCATACACTGCTAGCACCTACAAACCGAGAAAGTGCACGTTTTTCCGAGAAATTCCTACAAAAACTTAGAATACACTGAGGTTTACTAAAGATTTGAGGCCAACTCTGTAAACCTTGGAAAAATTTTACCGAGGTATCCCGAAGTCTGTCCGGTTTACTTAAGTTTGGACAACGCCTCGATGTTCACTTTCCCTCAAGGCGCCCTCTTTTAAAAATTACATTGTGTATCTAATTTGTTTGTAAATTGGTGCTTTTGCAGATTGAATATATTCTGAATACTGAACGTGTTTTTGTTGTTCTTAATATAATGGTGGTGGTCTGCCCTTTGCCAGGTCCTGTATGCAGCACAGACACAGCAGGCTGAACTACAGTACTGACCATTCCAAAGTTCCCACGAAATTTGGCAAATATTCATGTTTATTCATACATCTGAAAATTTTTCGGTCTACCTCGGTAAAATTTTTCCGAGGTTAACCGAGTTGGCCTCAAATCTTCAGTAAACCTTGGCGTATTCTAAGTTTTTGTAAGAATTTGTTTATCGGTTTTTAGGCGCTACTAGTGATAGTGTCCTCGACTCGTCGTCTGGGGATACAATCATCTATTGTAAGGAAGAGGCTTGAAGGAACACAAGAGCTGACCATCTGGCATCATGGTGAAAGTACCCATCAAGAAAGGTCATACTGAATAATAGGAGAGGGGGGAAAAGCACAGAAGAAGAATATCCAAAACAGAAGATACTCATGATGATTCTAGAGGATAAAAATAGCAGTAGCAGAGGAGCTGCAGGACAGTAACAGCAGATGTTTGGGCGAGTAGATCCATAGCCACGAACCAGCGCACAGATTATAAAGCCAATCATCATCAGTCATGAGCAAGGTCCCTGTCCGTCAGAAAACTCTGATAGAACGCTGTGACAGTCAGTGGTACCAGATACCAGAAAGTGATGAGGTATTAACCATTTTGCGCAACGTAGATGCCAGCATCAACACAATCCCGTAACTGAATTTCCAAATAAGACCAGAGTCCTGCTTCATTGAAATAATTTTTCCAGTCTCAGACAAAAAATCCTGCGTGAAAATGGCTTAAATAGGAGTCGAGCACAACATGCAAGATCGGTGAGGTTTGGCATCAGCAGAGAGTTTAAACAGCGAAACCCAGCAGAATGCTCTTTGCCCCCGATTTGGCTGAGACCCCTTCGCAAATAAACCAGAAAACAAAGCAAAGCCCCCTGGGAGGTGATGTTCTCTGCAGGGGAGTGGTCAGACAGGCGGAGTCAGGAGTGGAGCCGATTGATCGGTCAGTGGAGCTTCCCACTCAATAGACCTTCTCACGGTAGCAGCAGGACAGTCACATGGGTTCCGTGTTTCTGCCGTAGAATGGAAAAGGATTGATTCAACACTTAAAAGGTCTAAGTGGCGCTGCCCACACCATTCACAAAAAACCTTCGACAATCTTCTCCGCTTTCAACTGCTCTCTCGTCTGCACCAGACAGTTAAGTAGCAGTGGAAATCACAGGCGCCAAAACTCATCAATCCCTGTTCGTCTCACAGCCAGCATGTGGGAGAGGGGAGGGCTTTAATGAAGACTGTAGACCTAGTAATGTTTCTCAAAATAAATGAACGTGTGAAATCAGCTCGCGGGTAATTTGACGCGTGCGTCCCAAACAAGCGCCTTTGTCAGCTCACAAAAAGCCTTGTAATTCAGCAGTGCCAGCCGGCTGCCAGCTGTGCGTCAGTGATGGCGCTTCCCACTCCGACACGCTGGCAGGAAGTGTACCGCGGAGGACGGGAATCGACAAGAAGCCAACAAAGAAACTAAAACCACTTTCCCATCCCTCCCTCCTATCTCTGCTGCCAGCGGCTGTGGCCTCCATACTCTCGCCAGGCGTACCCAGCCTGACCCAGGGGGCCGATGAGGGCAGGGGGAGGGGCTGAGGATTCACAGATAATCTGCATGAAGAGACCTTCGGGATCCAGAGGAGACTTTGGGGTCCAGCGGAGAGAGAATCTATGCATTTATTCTGTTGCAGTCAATGACCATGTTTCTTTAAAGGGTGTTAGGCATGATAAAAAGATAATAATAATTAAAATTCAAAATAACTTTAAAACACAGACCATCTGATCCCAAAGATGACTACTTTCAGGAGTATGGGCTATTTTTGGGATCAAAATGACAAGGCCATGTAGAAATTATATTCCTACAAAAAATTGTTTTGTGGTGTTTTTTTTCTCTCACCCCCAAAATCAATAAATAAATAAATAAAAACTAATTTCTTATGACTGAAACATAATTATATGTAATAGAACATGCCACTCCTGCTCTCTTAATTGCGTGGAGCAGTGACGAGTGAAAAGCGCAGGATGGAGAGAAGGTGAAAATGTTTGAGCACAATTTCACATCACGTCCCTGAGATGAGACAGTGTGCCTGACCCCACACAAGCCCCAGTCTCATCTCCACACGCGTCACCTCTCAGCCAGCCGGCCTCACCGCTCGCCCACACTCTTCCCTCTGCACTCTCCAGAGTTACTGAGCAGTGTCGGGCCTGGGCTTGCACAAGGCCCCACCCTTCTCAGGCATCATCTCTAAATTTCCTGTTGCCTCGAGCCACAGTTATAGTGATGGCACCTCAATTCCTCCTGTAAGGCAGCTAGCCACCCCAAAGTAGTGTGTGTGTGTGTGTGTGTGTGTGTGTGTGTGTGTGCGCGCGCGCACATGTGCGTGTATGTGAGTGCTTGGGTGTGTGTCTGTGTGGGTTTGTATGTGTGTGCGAGTGTGTGTGTGTCTGAGTGTATTTGCATGAGTGTGTGTGCATGTGCGTGTGTGCACGCGTGTGCATGTGTGTGTGTGTGTGTATATATGTGTGCGAGTGGGGGGATGGGAGCAACTGTAATTGATATTTAGGGTCCGGAAAATAAAGCAGAAATTCCCTGCATTCATGTCTGGTTTACTAAATATCAGATGGAAACAGGAACAGGAACACCATGTTATAAATAAACTCCACACCAATTATCCAAAAATAAATCAACAAGAATCTTATGGAATCTTTGCTGATAGTTTGAAGCAACAGAATTCCAGGCAGGATACCTCTGTTATTCCAGATCTATTGGATTTTGAATAAATAAGCAGACGGCAGGCGTCACTACCTGGATAGTGATCTTGTTTTAAAAGAATTCGCACATGTATGCGCTTTACACTGACTATAGGACAGAGACAGAGACAGAGACAGAGAGAGAGAGAGAGAGAGAGAGAGAGAGCGCTGTACATCATGTTGAGAGAGAAGGGGCAGGGAGAGGAGAGGATGTCATAGCTGTTCTATTTTTCAACAACTTTTTCTGAAATTTCAGCCATCTCATGTCACCTGCTGCACTCTTCTAAATGTATTGGAAATCAATGGAATCACCCATTCATTCATACCACTAGGCAATTTAGAGTCTCCAGTTAGCCCAGCATGCAAGTCTGTGGACTGTGGAAGAAAACTGTAGTACCCAGAGACCCACACGAGCACGAGGAGGATATACACGCGCCACGCAGAGAGGCCCCAGGCTGCGGCGGACAGGAAGCAGCTATGTAACTGCAGGGCTGAACCTGAGCAGTCGGGGTGGGGAGAGAAGGACGTCCCCCCGAGGTCTTCAGGTTTCGCAGGATTGCACAACTCGTACCGGTTTCACACAGCGTTCCGCAGCAGCCAACTTCAGAAATACCGCCATACAGACCCGCACAAGCTGGCTCAGCAGGAGAGATGAACTGAAGCTCAAGTTTGACAGTACAGGGGACTGGTGCTCACTGTTTGAGGCGACTTAAAGGATCACAACACCCACAGTCTCGTCTCGGCTCCAACAGCCAATCAGCAACTCAAGTTTTGTTTAAACCAACAAGATCAGAGAAGTGGGAGTAGAATGTTCTGATGCAACAATTACAACAGGCAACTGAGAGCAATTAAGACATAAATCACCAAATTTTGCAAGAAGATACAAATAATTCAAAGGGATGATACAGATCAAGTCCGCTGCAGCAATGCGTGCATGGAAACTGACATCTCAAAAACTAACAGAAGCACAAGAGGGCAAATCTAGAGCATACTTCTGTTTTTCAAAATATATATATTTTTTTTTTTGCATAAGTACTTAGGCAAAATGCAAGACAATGCCATTAGTCAGGGAGAACTAATCGGCGACCTAATCTGCAGGATTACCGAGGTCAAGCCTTTGTAATCTTCTGCAGCACCAGAGATCATATTCCATCTGCGCACGCTTCACATGCCCGGTGCGGATCGGATAGAGGGGATTCGGACAGTCTCAACCAAGAGAAGTGCTTCATATGCCCAACTGCTTTCACCTGAAACTCTGAAAAATGCATCCCTTTGCAGTTTATAGTCGCAGAGCAGCCATCACTGTGAAGTACACTATGAGAACAGCTGCAACAGACAAACAAATATATTATTTCTGTGATTATTACTATGCATTAATAGTCATTCACTTTTATTTTTGCCAGTGCAGAGTCCTCGAAAATTAGAGGAGGAAAATATAAAGTTTATTTTAAAGCTTTGTTCTGATAAAGTTTTGAAATGATCAAGTCATAAGTACTATCAACTAGATAACTCGGTCGCCACAGGGAGCGAGTCGTGTATCTCCACGATCCCCAAATTTCAGACAAAATGGCCGCCGGCAGCCATATTGGATGTCCAAAATTGCCGCAAATCGGTCTTGAGCATTGTCAAATAAATATCTCCGCCTGTGCAAAATTAGAAAAAATTCCTGCAATAATTGTCGCTTCCAGAGCTCGGAACAGAAAACCTCTGCGGGCGCGGCGGCCGCCCCGGAACTAAACCATAGTATCTCCCTACTATCGTCGTCAGGGAGATACAATTATTCTCCACACATTTGATTAAATGTCACAGAACATGCTTAGCTCCTAACATGACCTCGCCCCCACCCCTGACACATGTACCTCCCTTCCCAAAAAGCACAGCTCCAGGTTAGCCTCTCCTATAGGTCCACAAACCCCCCTCCCGGATGGGTGAGCAGGTCCTGTAAAGCGTTATAGAGGTCAAAACAACCTCTTAAATGATTCTCAATCTGCTCGTAATCACAGAAAGCACAAGAGGGAAAATTGCTCAACCGAACGTTTGCAAGTGCTTTCCCAATGAGCACCGCGATCACTGCCCCAGCCAGGACACCACAGCATAAGCGCTTTACATTGAGCAATTCACCGGCAATGAATCATTATCCTGTGACTGAAAAAACTAGCACAGCCACTTGCACTAAAGGCAGGGCCCATTCAGTGTAAGCATCTGTAAGATTTTAAGGTATGCTGCTGAGCAGGCAGCCCACACGCGCAGGGATCAGCAGGCATGTCGACCCCTCAGTGTTCGGTTCATGATGCAAGCCGACCCAATTAACTTGAACAAACAGCACAGTGGGTGTGTTCAGTTTTCCTATGAGGTCGAGATCATGCAAATGTGTGCGTACTCATATTGCAATGACAAACTATTTGGGAAAATACAATTAAAATGTTTAGTCTTCAATTACAGTGAAATACAATGATGTGACAGCAATAAAGGACTTCCAGCATTTGGGAAGAACTACTCAGGGTCCTCAGCTGTTTGTTATGTCAGCCTGGCGATTCTAGGTCCATAATCAATCAAGAAAATCTGGTCGGACATGCAAGGCTAAAACCTGCCATCATGGACTCTAACCAATGCTTCAAATTTAAAATATTTTTGACAAGAGTTTCACCGCTTGACAAGAGTTGTGACCGTTGGACAAGCTCCACCATTTCACCTTAATTTTATATCGAATGACAGTTTCACAGTAAATTATAGACTAAATTTTGGAAAGAGAGAGCAAATATAGAGATGACTGAACTATCAACTCCTGACCCACAGCTTTCCAGGATTCTGAAGTGATACACTTGCAGAGTCTGTGGTCACATGACCAGGCAGCACATAGCCCATGCCTGTAGGCTGGTCCTGCGATCTGGGAGAGAAGTGCTCAAGCGGGGAGCCAATACAGTAAATATTTACTGCCACTGTGAAAAGAACAGGCTAAGTGTTACCATGGCAGTGATCCCTCAAACGCTCCTGTAACAGGAGGGAGAGGAAAATCTGCATTAAAGCCTGTGTGGAGAAAAACCCATCACCAAATGAACAAAGAGCAATGCATCGTTTTCCTTAGTCAAGGACATCAAGCAGGTTACACAACTCTGAAAAAGCTGCTCTCAGCTGTAGTCAAAGAGCTGTTCACTGGGTAACTTGTGGAGGGGAGAAAGCCATTCCAATCTGATGCCTTCCACCAACAGTGCATGATGATACATCTCTGGAATGCCACGTAATGGTTGAACACCAAAGCACACTTTAACCCAGCGCCTCTCTCTCCCCCACTCCGCCCGTCGCTGGGCATGATTCCCGATAAGAGCACTGGCCCTGACCTCATTCTCATTTGAAGGCTTCAGAGGTTAAAAGCCGAGCGTTCAGGATCGCCACGGCGATAAAGCGCAACAGCATTCCACTGCTGATACCACCATCTGGTGCCGACTACGGGGCCGCAGCCCGACAAATTCAACCTACTTACAGTACGATATAGTTACCTCATCACCATACACTACATACACAACGACCTAAAACCACATTACATGTACGAGCAAAAACATTTTCCTGGCGAGACAAGCATAATGGAAGTTCAGCCTGCATTTCAATGGCAATTCCTGAGCTGACAATTTGTGAAACACAACAGCATCTCTCTGCTTAATGTTGGAGCAGCCTGCCCCCGAAAACAAGAGGGGAAAATGAAATACAACCTCTGAAGATCAGCTCTGAATCGCAGTGCGGCGCGAGCCATTGCGCAATCATTCAGGATAACTGTTTTCAGACCAAATTAGGATCATTTCATTATTACATTTACGAACTAGATGTATGACGATGGTGCGCCATCGCAAATCTCCGCACTCCGCAACAAATGTTATGGGAGTAGTAGTAATGTGTCAGAGGGCAATTCACTGAACTGGCATTCTGGTGTACAAATGTAATCTGCTTGTTGCAGTGACAAAGCACTAATACTGATCAGAGTTATAGCAATGTGATATAGTTGGTTAGTTGGATAGAGTACTTTTTGAGTGTCTGTTGAGGGCATAAATTACTCTTCGTTTTGAAATGAGAGTATTATGAAAGGAAAGGGACGTACGGTACAGCGATTGGCACACCTGACCCCATTTGACCTAGAAAACGGTCAAAATTAGATCAAATCAAAAACCCGCCTGATATGTGATGAAGGGCCATCCCATGCACCTCCCATAAAAGTTTGAGCGTCCTAGCTCAATGCATAAGGTAGATATGGCCATTTATCTTTTTTTACAAAAATCCCTAGTGGCCAAAATATGAATCACAGGATGGCAATTTTGGCATGCAGGTTGCCATCACCAAGAATCATATCCATACAAATTTACAGCCTTCTACGTTCAGTAATAACAAAACGTGCCATCCGCCATTTGACCTAAAAAAACAGTCAAAATGAGGTCAAATCAAAAACCCGTCTGATATGTGATGAAGGGTCATCCCGTGCACCTCCCATAAAAATCTGAGCGTCCTAGCTCAATGCATAAGGAACTTATGGCCATTTTTCTATTTTCACAAAAAGGCCCCTGGTGGCCAGAAGAGGAAATGAATTTCAATTCTAAACGTGTTGTGAACCCCTCTGGGTCACTGCCTTACACACACCAAAGTTTCAGGTTGATTGGTCTAACGGCCTAGGAGGAGTTACTGTTTCGGATGGACAGACAGACAGATGGACGGACGGACAGACGCCAAACTGTATTACAAGATCTCGCTTTTTTGGAAGCGCAGAGATAATAATAATCTATCTATCCATCCATTGTTTATACTCGCCTCTTCCTCGCCAGGGACGTGGGGGAGCTGGAGTCTATCCCAGCTGACTCTGGGCGAAAGGCAGGATCGCACACCTTACACCTTGCCAATCCATCGCAGGCTGCGCACACACGCACACTCACTCACACCCGAGGGCAATTCTAGAGTCTCCAATTAGCCTGACGTGCATGTCTTTGGACTGTGGGAGGAAACCGGAGTACCCAGAGGAAACCCACGTGTACACGGGGAGAACATGCAAACTCCACACAGAAAAGCCCCAGGCCGGATTCAAACTCACAACCTTCTAAAAGCAATAATATTGAATTAAAAAAAGAAAAAAAAAACTGTGAGTCCAGACAGGATGTCAGCCAGGTCACCTGCACAATACAGGGGGTCGTACAACGCCTCCTGCAGGAATGGAGCCCAAATTCTCCAAAATTTTGGAGAGAGGGTCAGATGGTGGCAGAGGGGTCCGCACTCACAGGCCCGAGCAGGCTGTAAATCCCCCGGGGGGATTCATTAATGCGATTCATCAACTCAATCTCCTCCACCGCCTCACTGCCTGACACAAGGGTCACAGAAAAAAAAAAAAAAAAAAAGATTATTCAAATCCAGCGGCGGGCTGTAATGGAGTACTGATATTAATAATGCCCTGTGATCACAGGTCAGCCAGCAAGGGTTCCTCGCAGGGGTGACTCTACAGATTTCCACGCCCACGTGGCCGGTTTGTTTACAGACTGAGGCTCCAGCTCAGCATTACTGGCGAGAAGGAAAATGACACATCTGCGAGACCAAAGCAGCAGCAGATACTGTATTTACTCCAGGCAAACTAAACTCTCGGTAAACGGGCTTTGAGCGCTAAACTCGGCAACACTTGCAACCGTCTAACACGTTCCAGTTCTCAACATCCAGACACAATTAAGCGACTGACCTCTGTAAAGTACTGAGAAACAGAACTGAAAAATATTGCAGCGTACACTGCCTGATTACGCCTTTGAAAACGAGAGACCCAAAGACTAAGGGTTCATGTTCATGAAAACCTTTTTTGTACGGTCTTTTGTTTGTGAACAAATGACCACTGTGCTCTCCAACGGGTTTCCTGTTACGCTAGTTAATATTTGATTCACAAACAAGGAGAGACAAGACGATTGCGTCGCTCAATCCATTTCAAATGTCGTCAGCTCAGGCAAATCTCAGATCTTGGGATACGGTTCCCTTTGTTACAGAGGAGATTGCAGTACCTCTCAGCACAAACACAGAAAAAGGCAGAGACTGAACGCCACAGTAACAAGCAGGAGGTAGGTGTCATCACCTGTAATGAAAATGGAAGAGAACATTTTTGAAGGAGGAGGGGAAAATTCTATGGTTAAGAGAAAATCAGAGCTTAAGGTTGATTAAACTGATGATAAGAGCTTGCAGTTTTCTGGACGGGTTCACCCCGTACTGCACAGTTCAATAATCACAAGGAAGTCTTTGTTGCAATATAATCCAGAAAACGCAAGGGGAATGCTCGACGAAAGAAAACAGACCGGTTCTTGCCATTTGTAGCAAGGAAGCTGAAAAAGGTGTTCCATTACAAGTGAAAGGAGGCCAGGAAAATTAATCACATTTTGACAGTTATTAAAAGGGGTTTGATAAAAACGAGTCCTGCGTTCTACTGAGTACTTCTCAGCCTGTTTGTCCAGCACTGGCCACACAGCCGCAGAAAACCAGCTGAAACAGTCAAGGTTCACACAAAATCCATAGCCCTCTTGTTTTTATTCCTGGCCAGTAAGACAGCATTCAGTAGCAACCATTCCTTCCCCATAACCAAATATGGTCATGGTGAGCTTAGGTTGAGGTCACGTGACGTGCTCTGCTCAGAGAGGGAGGGAAAGAGAAAGGTCTAATCATCAAGAGTTTAGCCCTCTCTCATTGTCCCGTATAGCTATTCGTGACAGGAGATACACAAAGAGAGGCAGAGAAGGGGAGACTACAGAATTAGTAAGAGTCTAAACATTTCCTTAATACAACATAAGCAGGTCCACGAGCACACAGAGGCGCTGCATCCTTGCTCCAGCCCCCAGCCTCACCCCACTGCTAAAGAACCCCAGGAAAGTGCACGTGACACTCTGTGAGCACGTTTACATGGACAGCAATAATCCGATATTAATCCGATTAAGACAATACTCCGAATGTGACACTGGCATGTAAACATGCATGTTCTGATAACCTTAATCAGAATAAGACCACCGTCGGAGTGAGCAATCATTGAATTAAAACATGGGGAATTCTCATTTCACTCGCATAAATAAAGTGCATTTTTGACATGTATACACCTGATCGCATTATAACTTCCCACTGGGAGTTTTCACAGCATTTTGCAACACGAACGGCAGTCAAATTTTAACCATAGCCCTAGCTTCGAGTTTGTTTACATTATGACTACTGCTGTTAAAATGAGGTCCCAACATTTTTGGAGTGAGGCTGAAAATATCTGTATGCTACATGTTTTTAAGGACATGAATATTCTGAAGTTTTTGGATGAGCACAAACATCATGTGGATATTTTTAAAAAGGATGCAGACTGAATGAAGAAATGGGGTGACGTGTGTTTGTAACATGCAAACGGGAATACGAATTAAATATTCTCGAAGGAGCTCATGTAAACACCTTAATTGAAATATTGACTTATTCAGAATAAGACCAGTACTCAATTACTGTGGTCCAGGTAAACATAGTCAATGTGTTAGGTGATCATTTCGCGAGATGCCCACGCCTCTGAACATTTCAGAGGGGTTAGGCAACAAAACAATGGAGCTTACAATTCTTCTTTCAAAAAATTACAAGACAGTCTGGTCAGCTGCGAACGCCTGAGTGTAGCCCCCAAAAGCCTGCTTCTCCCCTCATTTGCTCATTATTCGACCAATACTGTCGCTGTCGCGGCGGAGACGACACGTGTGAATCCACAGTAGCCGTCTGACTTCGTCCGGGGCTACAATGAGTAGGGAAGTGATAGAAAGGCAGCTGATTAACTGAGCTGAGATCTCCTAACCAGTCGCCTAAAAAAACGTCTATTCCATGGGTGTGGCCTGTTTCACAAACAAGAGAACCATAATATCCTGTTAATGAATGGGTTTTATCTGAGCGCAGAGTGCTTTACGTCTCATGCTACCCTGACAGATGCTAATCTCTCACACAGTGGAAGGAGGTCTTCAAATGAACAAGCAAACAACGGTATCCATTCGTGCCATGATGTTACTTTGCAATAAAAAAAAAAAAAACAATAGGCTAATAATAACAAATAAAGTAACATGGGGCAACCTTTTTTCCTTGAAGTGCCATAAAAAGCATTTGCAGCCTGGACACCCATCTAGTGTTGCAGGCTTATTTTGTAATACTGTTCTGAAAATGTAAAAAAAAAAGCTTAGTAATGAAGTCATCTGACCGAAGGCGCTTGTTGCTCTCTGGGTGCGTAAGAATAATAAAAGAACCAAACCCAATTGCTGAAATAAGGGAACAGTGACCCAAAATGGATTGCACTTCACAATTTAGCAAAACTGTTGCTACTTTTTTGGTCAAACACTAGTGAGCTCCCTGTCCCATTCATATGCAATCATTGAAACATATTTTTTCTGGAACCAATAACACTAAAATATTTTGTTTTACCATCATACAGATATAGTTTGCAGTCCAGCTGTGAGTTTAGGTTTTCCATCACTCAGGGTAAACAATCATAGGCACTCCTGCGTCTCAGCCACTCAAACCATAGCTGTGCTATGACTGTACAAGTCTTAAAATTAAGTCCTTATTTTTGATCAGAAAATACCAGACTCTCACACATATGCTGATGGATCAGAGAGCATTTTCAGAGTGAACTTACCAACATTTATGACTCACAGTCCATGACCTAAAACCAAACACTACACAGCCATTCCATGCAAATGGATACATCATAATAAAAATATAAAGTTTGCAACTGTGCAGTTTATTGTTAGTTTTTGGGAAGAGGGGTATCTAAATGACATAAAGGTAAAATACCGCTAAGTTACCTTTACTAGTTAGCCCAGGGTACACATTGAACAATTCATGATTTTTGGTTTCCCTGAAAGACAAGAGGGCATTTTGAGACAATGGAAAGTTCCACTGCAGGTATTCCATCATCCATTCTCTCTGCAAAGTTATTAAATATCTCATACCTCAAGCGTGACAGGAGTAAACAGAATGTGCCTCTCATCTCTATCGAAATTTTAGATTTCAACAGTAGAAAAGTACCTTAGCAAGTGTCACGCAAGTCACAAAAGTAAGTATCAATGTTAATGTCTACACTTAATAACCAACTTTCATTAAAAGCAGGCTGTAGTATGTTGGTAACCTCACAGTATAAAAGCTCAAAAGTACTGAAGAGCTCATGCAAGTTATTAGCCTGGCTGGGAAAAACTACCTCTTAAATGTCACGCGAGTCACACCATTTACCCATGTCACGCGAGTCACGTTATTTCATGAGTCATTTCGACATTTCTTTATTTCATTATTTGTGTGATGTTTTCATGTGAAATGAAAATGATCTTCATCTAAATGCTGAAATTTGTCCAGTCACACTTTCCTGTGTATCGATGAAGTGCCATGCAGACAGAGGCCTATACAGGGTGGGCCAAAAAAGTGTCCCTGCCTCTTTGCCGGGGACCAGGTTGTATGACGTACAAGTCTATCACATCAGGAATGGCAGCAGAGGAGAAGAAAAACCATAATATGCACATTTTTCTGGGAAGTGGCACGCTTACAAGATTTGCATTAAATGGTTGGGTAATAACCATAGATTCAGGATCGAGTGGCTGTGGCCATGATCGACCGGCTGTGGTCCCAGGGAGAGTCGTCTTTGTGAATTGGACATACCAGCCTTGATATTCACTAATCAGTTGCACTATATAACCTGGTTCCCTTTGGCTTTGAACATGTTGAAGGCCTTTCAGGGACACTTTTATGGCCCACCTGCAGAATGGAAAACTTCATCCGAGCTTGTGAAGATGAATCAAGGCTTTTTTGGAGGGAGACGTCCATTTTTTATTCTCAGTTTTTCGATGTAATTCTTGTTAGTCGTGATTCAGTACTTATTCAAATAATGCCAAATATATTTCAAGACCGTTACAGTGAAGGGATTGTGACACAAAGGACTTATACAAGCAGCCATTCCATTTCAAGCAGTGTTCTGGACAGGCTTGAGATGTGTGCAGGCCGCTACAGGCATGACGTGTACCACCCTGCAGGCCCTTGTTTCAACAAAGTCTTTCTTTTTGTTATGGTTTACCTCACTAGTGTAAAAGTTTCATTAGTTTGTGTTTTAAGTAAGCAAACTGCAGACAATAAATAACCACTGAATAGGAATCTCAGTTGTAGTTTGATGTTTTGGGTGTGCAATTCAACCGTATCAAGTTTTTTTTTTTTTTACTTGAAACTAAAGAAGTTATTTCTACAGCGTCACGCGAGTCACGTTTGCCTGTCACGCGAGTCACGTATATTCACACCCCTGACTGTGACACTATGACCAATTCAGTTGGAATAAGCTCATCATATGATACAAGTGTCTATTAGGCTCCAACATCAAAAGGAACAGTTGAGATATAGGAAGTGACTTTCTACGAAACTGGGGCAGGGCAATACTGAGCAGGAATGGTAATACTTGAAAAGAAGCCCGTCATGAGAGTCACTTTTTCAAGTGATTATTTCTCACCAACAACAGAGCAACTTTCTTCACATGAAATATTAGAGGACTTATGACAAAATAAATATTCCATGTTCATCAACTCTTGTCACCATCTCATAAAAATTCACAAGCGGTTTTATCTGAAAATCTTGTAAAAATGTCACGCGAATCACAATGGAATGGCTGTACAGAGATTTGACACATAGCCTAATATTTGATATGCATTCATGCATTCATACACATAACGCGCCAATCTTTAACATCATCTCCCTGTGTTGTTGATAGGAGCGAGGGTGTGTGAGCATAGCTAGGCTTAAGGGAAACTCCATCAGTACAGAGTAGCGACACGAGGCAGTGATACAGACAGAACATCAGGCTACACGAGCAGAGGCCACAGATAAACTCACTGATTACTTAATTAGGGTGCCTATATCAAAGCATAATTTATTAACCCAACTGACAGCTCCATAACATCAACCAGACAAAACATAATTTACTGCCAGACAGGAGTTATTTTATCTAATCCCATTCCTGCAGCACATTTAGCTTCCATTTTAGCAGGTCAAACGTCTTATGAGGAGAAATAACAGTTCTTACTTGACCTGTTAGGATCAATACCGGTAAATTAGCAATGAATGAACAATATAAAAATGGAACAAACATTCGAGGTGATTACAAATCACCTACCTAATACTGAGCATTCCCATTATGTGGCATACAAATGAATTCATTGACTCTGTCAGTATACACATGCCAGCAGAATTTTCTGACCTTTATGACCTCTGACCTCCATACTGCCAAGAACCACTGCTTTCCACTAGCTTCATTCTAACCTAAATATAGACCATAGATAACCAAATACAAGCTACCACACCATCTCCAGACCATGAGGTAATGTACAAAAAAAAAAAAAGCCCCTCCCGTTCTCAAAAAACAAAGCCCAGTTGGAAAATAAAAGCCCCAGAAAAATGTAAAAAGACAACATGGTCATCAGTATCCCCCGTCACGATTAAGAGCCATAACGTAAATAAACAGGCTATCTACTTTCGAACTAAACCTAGATCAAGACCAGCTTACTAAGCATACAAAATTTGACCCATGTAACTGTCAGTTTTCGAGATAACTTGTCTCCATCGAAAGTGAGATGGACAGATGGACATAAGGAACAATGGACAGACGGAATGCCATCCTATATCCTCCGCACCACTTCGTGGCAGGAGATACTATCGCAAGCCCACATGGTAGAGATTTGTGGCACGAACCACTGATTTTACGGTAATTTTACAAACGTACAAATCTATGAATTTACAACACCCACTTACAGCAACTACATGCCAAGTTTTGCAAGGATTAGACAAATTAACTGATTAACGTCCCAATTTGTGTTAGGCCCTAGATTAGCAAACACTTCTGAAGAAAAATAATACTAATGATAATTACAAACCAGCACAAAAACAACAGGGTTTCCACCTTTCAGGCTTGGACCCCCCAAAAAATTTACTCTTCAGATAGATGAGCCTGCTGCCACTATTCACTGAAGAGCTTTGCAATGACACATCACTAACGGACAATAAATGACATATTCGAGAAACACGAGCGAGGCCCACGCCAGGGTCTGTCTGAGTAAAAGGAAGCAGTGAATGGGGCGGAGCCAGAATCGGCACAGCACACCCACTCCACTGGAATGCAGCGAACAAGTCCTGGCACTTCATCCACACCCTTTACAAGGGAATTCGCCACAAGCAGGTAACAGGTGCTCCACACCCATGGAGCTGCAGCGTTAATGCTCCCGCAAGCCATGGATTTTGACATCACCGTATCCCCCACCCCAAGAAAAAAAGCAAACTCTACACACTGCCTCAGATGGGACAAACCACTATGCTGCTCTCCCTGCAGGATTCCTGAAGTCTCAGCTCGCATGTCTCATCAACCAGGCAGACCAGATGCAAAAATGCGTGATCTCCAAAGAAGTGAACCAGAGCATTTTTCCAGTTAGCTAGATTCGATTGGTCAAAAGGCCCGCACGATGCAAAATATGTGTTTTCAGACATGCCACATGTGAGAGCACCCATTATTTTTTGGGCTGGGAATTATATTCAAGTAAATTTCAATACGATCCAAAGATCTCAGCCAGGAGACTTTATTTAGGTGTGGCATATACAGGAACACATGGGGAGCAGTCTTATGTTTGAATGCTCATCGAAAGATGGTCATCATGTGAGAATGAGCAGCGGCTCCAGAGCAGAGGGAGGACCTTCGAGGAAAATATAGAAGCGACAAGAACCCTCGTTTGCGCTCATTACGGTTATGCATTTTCAGATTTTCAGGATTAAGAGATAACCGTTGTGCCCTAGAGAGCCTCACAAGTTGCCAAGGTAAACAGGGTAATTACAATAGTAAAAGCTTTCTATGACTAAGACCTGCCGAGAGCTGTCATTGAGAAAAATTGAATAATGGACCCTTGAGGCTTGTAAATGGTAGGTTGATTTCCTCTCCAAAGCCATACAGTGTTCTTTTTATATGATTTCACGAAGCGTACATGACAAATTATGGAAGAGTCATGGTATGCTCTGACATCTGAGACGATGCCTCTCCACCTCTGAGAAATAAAGGCAGACCAAAATGCTAACCCCATGGTAAAAAGATAGGACCATGGCCACTGTGGTACAATGACCAAAGATGGAGAATTTAGAAAAGCTCTGTTAGTAAAGATTTTTGAAATTTTTCAGCAAGTGACCTTGGATTTGACTTCAGTAAGTGACCTTGATTTTTGAATTTGAAACGTTTCAAAGGAAACAAAGGAGTCCCGCACACTGTCTAACTTGCAAATAGCCAAAGTTTTATTGTGACGTTTCAGTACTTAAACCTTCATCAGACAAATACAAGCAAGTATTTGTCTGATGAAGGTTTAAGTACCGAAACGTCACAATAAAACTTTTGCTATTTGCAAGTTAGACAGTGTGCGGGACTTCTTTGTTTCCTTTGAACTGTTTATCCTAGTCCGACGCATCTGTCGTTAGAAATAGATGTGCGAAGTGTCTCCTCGTTTGTGAATTCAAAATGTAAAAAAAAAAATTCATAAAATTCAATATTCTCAAATTCCTTGAACAAAGTTGGTAGACCTAGTCACGCAGATAACAAATATGAAGTAATTCTGGCTGAAAGTTTCGGAGAAGAAAATTCTTGAAAAATTGCTAATGATGACGAAGGACGGACGGCCGCATCATGCCAACAGACTATCGGGGCCGTTGCACTAAAAATGAAGTTTGGAATTGGACAGAGTGCTGCATGAAGATCACCTTTCAGTCCATTAAGCCATTTCAATGGGATCCAAGCAACATGTATAGGCATAGCGTGTACCTCTGATGGACTCCAGACATATTTTAATTAATGACTGGTAGTGTTAGGTCAATTTGGTGGAGCAGGTTGGAAAGTGAAAACCTGGAAGACAACAGTAAGTAATGCTACACAAGTCAAACGATACCCGAGTACTGATCTCTCACACTCTAGGCTGGGACTAGGACAGCGTGCTGTTACTCAGACAGGCCTAAGAGATGAATTTACAATCAGCTGAGAGTCAGTGCTCACTGGTTCCCTTTTCCATTAGAAGGTAGTCATTCCCACCCGTCTCTCCTCTTTCTGCAAAAAGAGGAGTGACTTTCCTCAGTGAGAGAGGGAACATTGAGCAAAAGGCAGAACAGAAAAGACTTCAAAGCTCACATTATATAATAATAAAAACTAAAGAGGGAAGCATTGAATCCTACACACAAAACTGAACTTAAAAAGGAGAAAACTGCCCTCATTCACAAAGGGAATGGTAGGCCATTAGCCCACTCAATGTGCAAACAATTATGAGATTTTTACAGTTTAAGGCAAAGAGAAAAAAGAAATTTCTAGAAATAAAAAGTGTGACTCTGTTTCAATTTTACTACTTAAACCACGCCAGAAGATTACCATAATCAAACTCATTTATACGCCATTTTAGTTACCAAGAAAATTAAATATCCCAGCGCAATCATAAGCACTCAAAAACAAATAAGCATAGAATTGAGGCAGTAGTCCAACTGGAGGAAAGAGGACTGTCAACTTGACAAAATACCCCACGGTTTTTCTAAAACTTCCCACCAGATTTCCACAGCTGAGTACACAGAATTTCCATCATGTCCCATGAGCATTTGAAACAGGAAGTACATGTGCTGTGCTTGTTATCAACCAAATCCATTTGAGAAGAGACATGGGGATTCACTCAACCGGATATAAAGCATTTTAGCAGTTCAGTTTCTGTGTTAGCCATGAAAACAGACAAGTAGGTCCACATGCAAACATGCAATTAACCCTTAGAGTGCTGAATAAATTTTCAAAGAATTAAAAATCTAATTATCCTGAGCTGTTGAAAATCTATCTCGTGGCAACTTGTTTAAAAGAACTCACCTGCGGAAGCTATTTTAAACAAGTTGCCACGAGATAGATTTTCAATAGCATCTGAATTTGATATCTTACATCATTGGGCAACCATAGTTGCCAGTAGCGCTCTGAGGGTTAACTTCTATCGGCACTGGTTCTAGGGCAGGTCTCCATGCAGAATTGTATTTTTATGCAGCTAATTATTGTACAGTGTAAGAAAGCCACACATCATTCTGAAGTGCAAAAACTCAATATTTTACCTGTGTAAAGCTGCTTTCACACTGGACGCAGAACGAATTTTTCGCACGACAGATTACATTCAAAGCCAATGCAAAGACGCAAATACACGCGTCATTGCATTGACTTTGAAAGTATTCTGTCGTGCGAAAAATTCGTTCCGCGTCCGGTGTGAAAGCAGCTTAAGCCATTTTATGATAAGAATGTGAAACGTTTATAGTTAAATTTTGAATAATTCATCACCGCTCCTCTTTACCCTGCTCCTCTGTCTTTACTCTCTTTGCAAAGAAAGACATCATTTTGACCGTCCTCTCCCAACTTAAATTAATGCAGCTTTAGCACCAGGTCATCAGCAAAGTGCCTATATTCAAGTACTCTAATAAAGTGCCCTAAAATGCCATTCGATAAAATTTTATGGTTGACGACAGAGGGAAAAGCAAATAGACTTTGTTTCCTAAGATGATAGCAATCTTTACACAGAACACAGACCATGGACCGATTAGCTTACAACATGTTAAGCTAAAACTGAAGTCTCGCCACCAAGCTCCAACGGGCAACTATGAGTGACAGTGGACAGCTGAAGGGCTTTGAGGCTGGGTTATCTACAACCCCAATTCCGAAATAGTTGGGACGAAGTGTAAATTGTGAATAAAATCAAAATGCATTGACTTTCAGATCACATGAGCCAATATGTTATTTACAATAGAACATAGATAACATTTCAAATGTTGAAACTGAGACATTTTATATTTTATCCACAAAATGAGCTTATTTCAATTTTTCTGACTGCAACAGGTCTCAAAAAAGTTGGGACACAGGCAAAAAAGGGCTGAAAAAGCAATTAATATATAAGAATCAGCTGAAAGAACATTTAACAAGTAATTAAGTTAACTGGCATCAGGTGTGTAACATGATTGGCTATAAAACGGATGTCTTAGAGAGGCTGAGTCTCTCAGAAGTAAACATGGTCAGAGGCTCTCCAACCTGTGAAGGCTTGCGTAAAAAAAATTTTGGAAAACTTTAAAAACAATGTTCCTCAATGTCAAATTGCAAAGGCTTTGAAGGTCTCATCATGGACAGTGCATAACATCATCAAAAGATTCAGAGAAACTGGAAAAATCTCTGTGCGTAAGGGACAAGGCCGAAGACCTTTACTGGATGCCCGTGATCTTCAGGTCCTCAGACGCCACTGCATCACTCACCGGCATGATTCTGTCATTGACATTACTAAATGGGCCCAGGAATACTTCAAGAAACCACTGTCAGTAAACACAGTCTGCCGTGCCATCCACAGATGCCACCTAAAACTCTATCATGCAAAAAGGAAGCCATTGTTCAGCATGATCCCGAAGCTCCGCCGTGTTCTGTGGGCCAAGGCTCATTTAAAATGGGCTTTAGCAAAGTGTCCTGTGGTCAGACAAGTCCAAATTTTACATTCTTGTTGGAAATCATGAGCGTCGTGTCCTCCGGGCTAAAGAGGAGAAAGACCACCCCTCCTGTTATCAGCGTTCAATTCAAAAGCCAGCATCTCTGATGGTATGGGGACGCATTAGTGCATATGGTGTGGGACACTTGCATGTTTTAAAAAGCACCATGAATGCTGAAAAGTATATAAAGGTTTTAGAGCAACATATGCTCCCCTCCAGACGACATCTATTCCAGGGAAGGCCTTGTGTATTTCAGCAGGACAATGCAAAACCACATACTGCAGCCATTACAACAGCATGGCTTCGTAGAAAAAGAGTCCGTGTGCTGAACTGGCCTGCCTGCAGTCCTGATCTTTCACCGATTGAGAACATTTGGCGCACAATTAAACGAAACGTCTGTCAAAGGAGACTCAAAACTCTCCAGCAGCTGGAAGCCTGCATTAAACGAGAGTGGGATCAAATTCCAATGGCTAAACTCAAGAAACTTGTCTCCCCAATGCCCAGACGCCTCCACTCTGTGTTAAAAAGAAGAGGGGATGCTACACCATGGTAAACAGGCCCCTGTCCCAATTTTTTTGAGACCTGTGGCAGCCATCAAATTTGAAATGAGCTCATTTTATGGACAAAATTGTAACATTTCTCAGTTTCAACATTTTCTATGTTATCTCTGTTTTATTGGGAATAAAATACTGGCTGGTGTGATTTGAAAGTCATTGCGTTTTGATCTTATTCACAATTTACACTTTGTCCCAACTATTTCGGAATTGGAGTTGTAGCTTTCTAGCAGGAAAAATGAACGTTAGGCTCAACCAATGTTACGATGCAGTCATACATCATATTTTTCTTTACTCAGCAGCCAGCTCATGTTTGACCCACAAAGAAGGTGTTCAGAGACCCCAAAAGTCACCCACTAAAGATCAGATGCACGCACACATGGAAGAACGACAGGAAGGACACAGCTTAAATCAATAGTGCCCAAACCAACTCATCAGGTGGCAGGGGCCTAAAAAGCAATTTCGATGCAAGTAATATTGGAGACATTCCCTGGAGACGGAACAGAGGATAAGGTCACAAGTCAAAGGTCACATTAAATGTCCAGTGGAGGCTTTGGGTCACTTTTAATACTTGCAGTGGTTTCCTTTCATACTGATGAGCCTGTAATGCATGATGGGATATTTATAATGGTACTGAGCTGTTCTGTGTATGAGAAAAATCCAGTTTTCCAACATTAAATGACCATCATCAGCTTCATTTATATGAATTCAGCCATTCCACTTACTCCAGAATCAGGGTGGTACGTAATGTTGTTCCTGTACTGTGTATCAATGAGAACAATCCTCTACTTGTATGCAGGACAAGGGCCCAGACTGCAACATGTCTGCAATTTCAAGCGAGTCAATCGTAAGGTTTTTCATGACACCTGTCAATAGTGGCTGCAGACTCTGTTTTCACTACCTCTAATTGTACTGATCAGTCCAAAGCTCATAATGTCTCAGATCCTCTCATCTCCATGGTGACGTTAACATTAATAAGGGAACAGAGAAAAGGTAAATAAACTTAGATCTTATTGGGCACACTGCTGCCACTGTTTTTGAGGGCACTATTCATTATTCAAACCGAAACGGAGGCAAAGGTTGAGAGCCCCCACGCACATGCACACACAAACAGCCAAAGGCATCGAAAAGGATTAAAATAAAATTTTAGAGGCTACACCTCACCAGTCTGGATGAAAAAATCCATTTTGGATAATTCCTTGATCTCTCAATTTTTCATCACAGACATAGATGTTCAGATTTTTTGGTAATACTGACAAGGACGATCAGAAGCAATTTATAAATTGGCATCATTTCTTTCCCTCGTAGATTGGCCATCTCAATGCTGTGCAATTACATGAGTATTATCCCTACATTACCAAGAGCTAAAAATCGCACCCCCTCAAAAACAACCTTCACTGAAACCAATGGAAACCACTGAAAGAGAATATCACTGCTGTGTTTTTAGAGATTCACCTCCACTTTTTCAGTCCCAATACAGATGAGCACCAATCAGATACCAGCGTGTCGGTCAATTAATAAGCTGTATGCCTTGTTGTGTGGAGGACACTAGGATCATTCTTTCATGTCCAAGGCAACATTGGGATTGACATCACCATCACTTTCCCAACTTTGTAAAACAAAATGTAACAAAATAATACATAGATATAAATGAACTGAATTACTATTTTATAATAATGGTATCCAATACCAGATAGGCCCATTAATAATGATAACCAATCCAGTTGTTTGCGTCAGTATTGAACCAATTTTCGATATCAGCATCGGCATCGTTGCGTCTCCAACTTCTTGATGCCAGGCAGCGCAACGCTGGAAGCATATCGAGTTCACATTAGGGCAGCTCCACACCGTAGTCGATAAATAGGAACTTATTGTGCCACACAGCTGTACATGAATAAGTATATGGGAGACGCCTCTCCAAACGTACACAGGCCAATTATGTCTTTGAAAGGCAAGCCACAGAGCCGATAATGAAAAGGGGGGAACAAGAAGAGGCACTTTTTAAAAGACGAGCCTTGCCATCAACAGAAGGGGAATTGAGAGAACGGAAAAGGGGGCTCTGTTGCATTATTCCCAAGATGAGCTGGCAGGGAGCTCCAGTGAAATCTGTGTGAGGACTGGGGATGGTGGGACACACAGTTGGCCCCCTGTTCCATTCAGCAAATCAGAGCATTTCTGCCCCTCAGGGGAGAAAAAAAATTAAAATTCTGATCAATGCGTCATTTTTATCTCCCAAAACAGGCTTGGAAAGAGGATTTTAACCCATCCCCCACAACTGGCCCACTGAACATGGGTCACATGTGAACAAACTCCAATAGCATCAAGCAGACAATGGTCAGGGAGTGCTACAACCGGCAAGGAAAGAAACCTGGACATTCTAAAGCCAGCAATGCAGTTGCAGGGCAAGGGGAGGGGATTATAAACAGGTGGAAACTCCCACTGACTTTAGTTTGAAAGTCACGTGGAACTCAATAAAAACAAAACTGGGCCAGTGTGAAGCAAGTGAGGCGATGCAACAAACGTACTAGCCTGCAACATGAAAAATTAGTAAATTCAGCGTAAGGGGGTTGAAAATTGGTATAGTCATAGGGTTACAAGCTCATCACTTCTTTTCCTTCGCTTGCATGAAAAACAATGAATAAAACGCACTGAGCAGGAATAATGTGAAGCACACAACATTTGATAACAGATTCGTCCAGAAAAAAGAGTGTTCTGCTATTGTAGTTGCAGACTTTCATCAAGCTGTTAAAGACATGAGAGTGAAGTGCAACAGCTTCACTGTACAGGCCACTGTATGACCCATCAGAGCAGAACTCGCTAGTTTTTGTTTAGATAATCATCATATAAGCAGTATTACGTCCAGACAGGCGAAGCTATCCTGCTCATGGTATGGTTCAGCTCTTCACAGCAAATAAAAATAAAATATTTTACTAAATTAATATCGATCACATCCAAGATGATACAACATAAAGCACACAACAGATATGATCCCCTACTAACCATTCCATTTCACTCTCATACTGATGCCAAATTCGTGCCCACAGCCAAGTTCCACCAATAACCATTCTCAAGAATACCGTTGGTCAAGAAGTTGCACATGCATTGCTTAGCATGAGGATAACCATTGCAGTCTGTATAGGGGCACTGGGAGATAGTCATAACTGCCCTTCACCCCCATGGCTCTTTGGCCTGCCACAACAGGATGCACAGAAGAGATTTTAAGGGAAAAGGGATTTTTTTCCCCCAAAGCCAGTTCTCAGGCTATTGGCTCAAACACAACAGGCCCTTTCATTCCATGGTGTATAACAGGGAATGAGAGACAAGAGACACACACATGCAGTGTGAGCAGAAACAAAGGCCACAGTGGACGGCCTTGTTAGCAATTAACCAGACTTTCAGCCGCTGAGCCGGTTTTTACTGATCTCATTAGCTGCCCACACACTTTCACCAGGGCATTTGGGATTCCAAAGGGTATTAAAATACATTCATGAGTGCCTTCCCATAGCCAAGGGCTCTGCACAGAATATGACCAAAAAGTTCAGGCCATCTGTGGATATTTATTTCACAACAAATTCAACAACATAGGCCTATGCAAAGAA
This sequence comes from Gymnothorax javanicus, assembly GCA_029692085.1. Lineage (NCBI taxonomy): Eukaryota > Metazoa > Chordata > Actinopteri > Anguilliformes > Muraenidae > Gymnothorax > Gymnothorax javanicus. The sequence goes on along the minus strand of CM056203.1, from coordinate 80,210,107 downwards.
AATACTAATATCAAAACAAAATGTCCAATGAAAAAAAGCTTGATCTTACCATTTCAGGGGCAGAGTCCCTGTCAATTTCAGTCAAATAGAAAAGGGTCACTGAGATTTTGCTGCAACTGATGTGACTAAGATATGATCTCTTATTAATTAAAATTAATCATCTTAACCCTGATGTTGTCTTAGAGTCAAATTTCACCCATTTTCAAGTTAAATATGCAAAAAGTACCATTTAGTTTTTTTTTATTATTATTATTGGGACAAGATCTCATGATATCCTCAGACAAATCTGTTTTAACACAACAAAATAAATTGTCATCATTTTAGTCAATTTTGAATGTTGTTAACGAAAGAAGTGACATCTGTGGTATTTCGGATCAAAAATGACCCGGCAGAGAGTACTGGCAGTTGCACATATCATTTAAATATTGTGGGTTACTCTGTGGGTCAAATTTGGCTCAATTTGGCACACACACGAACACATACTCGCGCACACATGCACACGTGTAGACGCGCATACATACACACATGTACACAAACATACACGCTCGCACGCACGCACACACACCCATACAGATACACAGAAGTTTGTGCAGCTATCCTTACTAGGACATTACATTGACTTCTATTCATTATGGACAGCCTAGCCCCAACTCTACCTTTAATGCTAGGTTGATTATGTACCCGGCGGCCACGGCAATCACCTTTCAGGCCACAGTGGACAAAACGGGATGGACATGAGACAATGCGAGGGGCAAACGTGACAGGCTGTGATTGCTGTGGATGCCGGGCTAGATTTTTAAACTGTCAAAAAATTTGCCACGGCAGTCACGGTGCAGAGAAACCTAGTAGGCTGTAGTAATATGGGGTGAATGCAACAAAATGTGACAGTATGTAATAGGCCGTAACAAAACTTGGAGGCGGTCCGTAGTGGGACGGGAAACGTGCATTTCCCGGCATCTCACAATCCTTTCAAGTTTTGTCATGTTCTGCCGCGTTTACTGCGTGTTTTGTCACGGTTGCTTCACGGTTGCTGCACGTTTTGTCCCGTTTTGCCACGGTTCTCACGGCAAGCTAGGGTGTATGGTAGCCGTTTCGTCGCGTTCAATCACGGCGCGTCCCGGCGTGTCACGGTTTGCTGGCCGGCGTGCTATGGCGCATTGCGTTCTACTACGGTCTGACATGGCGCGCGCGATCTGGGAGGGAGTATATAGAAGCCAGGCCCGGCAGGGGAGCTTCATTCAAGTCTGAGCATTCGTCACACAGCATCCTTGATAGATTACTGCAGATTACTGTATATACTGTATTACTGCAGGTTACTGTATATTACTGTATTATATTACTGCGCTCTGGCCTTCCCTCTCTGCAACTGCAGCTGGCCTTCTTCTTGCTGACGCAGAAACTGGATGTACGCACCCAGCAAACACGCAAACACAAAAACTTCTTCATCTTGGGCATTCATGATGTTGTCATGTCGAAGTCTCAGGATACAATGATTGCAGAGGTGTATAAAGTACTGGGAAAAAATAACTAAGTAAAAGTAGAAGTAGCACCATAATTGAAAGTTACTTTGGTAAAAGTTGAAGTCACCCATAAGAAAATTACTTAAGTAAAAGTCTTAAAGTAGCTCACATGAAATGTACTTAAGTACCAAAAGCATCTTGTGAAAAAATATACTTAAGTATCAAAAGTGCAAGTATAAGTACAAAGTATTTTTCATAGTACGCACAGAGAGAAGCAAAGCAACCACGCATTGTTCTCTCCTCATGCTCTTTAATCAATTTTCAGGTAAATGAAAGATACAGTATTCAAAAACAAACAGGCAGTCTCTCTATCCTATACTACTACTTCTTCTTCGAGTTTACTGGCAGTTAAAAAAAACCACTATAATTGACTATAATTGATAGAAGAATTACATAGTATCAATACCATGTCGAATTTTTGCTTCAGAAAACTGATTTTTCTTAACTACTAATTGGGATACCATTAGCTTACTGGAGGGCCATTCCATCTCAAATGGACCAGTGGCCTGGGCATTTGGAACCACCATCTCTCCATCAGATTGTCCTGATTTTTCCACCAGCAGTTGCTATATGTACGTGGACAAAAATCCCAAAATTTTGGCTGCCAACTCCAACTGGTAACAAAATAGCAGCCATTTTAAAAATTGCCTTTTACGTGAGTCGCGACGTGCCCTCCCACTTTTTTCAAACCCTTTTTTTTTCGCAATAAATCAAAAACTATAGCACCTATTGGCACCAAAATTGGCACTCTTATGTAATTTTTCATGCTGATTCTGAATATCCAGTCAAATAAATGATAGCTCCTATGATTCGGAAACTATTGGATGAAAACCCTTTTTGGGGGTACCAAACTTTGGCCCCCCTTCTCTCAATGCTGCCACCTGATATCAAAATGGAACTTGCTTTATGCTCATCATCATCACTTCAACTTTATAATATCAAAAGATTAAAGAGGTGTTCTGCTTTGTTTTGATGTAATCCTCCAAAACGTAAATAGATACTTTGTGAAAACAATATCGCCATGTAGGCCCCTACACTCACATGCACATTATACAAATGTATAGAGACTCATACCAAGAATACTAGCTTTTTCATGGAAAACTTGTCCTGTGTACATATCTGCAGTTATGCACTTCAAAGTCAAATGTGATCACACTTTTGGCACTTCTGGCCAAGGATCCCTCCCAGTGAGCAATCATTGCATACTTCTGCCATGATTGTCTTTACTTAATGCAGTGGTCTTCAACGTTGTTCCTGGGGACCCACAGTGTATGCTGGTTTTTGTTCCAACCACAATTGTAATCGCAGGATTTTAACAAGCTGTTAATTCTCAATTAGGTGTTTTTCATGTTTAGAGTTGTTAATGTTACTCTCTTTAGCCAAATGTTACATAGAAACATCCATACATGCCATGAAGAATAAAATACCCTAGAAGATAGTGTGATTATATCTATACTGCAAGAAATTTCAAGTAATATAACATTTCAAACAGATCAAATTAGACACTGAGGAAATCCATAAACCCCAAATTAGGCTGCTGGACACAACTGTTTTGTGATTTCCAAAAACTTCAGGTGAACTTAATTAGATGAACCCTTAAATGCCCCCTGTCACAAATTTGTCACACGATTTTGGGGGTTGTCAAAACCACTGACCCCACATAAATTTTGCAACCTAATGCCCATAGTGACATATTTAGACCATCAGTGCTGCCATCTGATGCATAAAAGCGGAACTGACACTACACTGGCTGCACCAGCTAACCTTTCCAATATGGCCGCCCCCATGGTGGAATCCACACGATAGATCAGCACCCATTCATCACTGGATAAAGTAGACAAACAGGTAAGCTAATAAAAAATAAGCTATGCCTAATACTTCAGCTATATGTCAACTGTTTTATCATTCAAGTCATTTTAGCAACAAGGTCCCCGAAATGCCCACTGTGACATATATGTCACAAAACTAAAATGAGGTCAAAAGGTCACCAAAAATTAAACATTGCTATTGGGTTGTTATTAGCCCCTCCCCAGGACATATTAACAGAATATATAGATTTTTCTTTCAACTTTTACTATAGTTGGGCATTTAAGGGTTAACATAACACAAAACTGGTTTGACTTTTTATCAGTTGCTTGTCGAATAAATTGGTCATGATGTGCCAATCAGTTTTGAAAAATTAGGAGCCAACTACATCTATAATTTGATTAATTACATTGTTTTCTCTCGTTTTATGCTGTTATTTCCAATACATTGCAATGTGAATATGGTATTTTTTTTATTCTTGATGGTCAAGCATAGATATTTCTGTTAATTTGTGAGTTAAGAGGGCACGTAACTGCTTGAAACATTAAATGCACTTAGACAAATTAACAGCTCGTTAAAAATCTGCAATTACAATTGTGGTTGGAACAAAAACCAGCATACACAGTGGGTCCCCAGGAATGACGTTGAAGACCACTGGCTTAATGAATGAGAGCCCACTTCAACTGATGCTATGTTTTTGATTCAAGGCAGTAAACAAGTGCTATTTATGTGACCTCTTACAGAGTCAGCAAGGTACCTGGGTACAGACTGCGCAGATCAAATCCATGCTAGATTACTAGGCTACAAACTGCTGACCTTTTGCCATAATTTTGCAATATCCCTATAGATATTACTATATACTCTGTACATGTGTGTGTACATGGCAATATTGTTTTCACAAAATATCTATTTTAGGTTTTGGAGGATTACATCAAAAGAAAGCAGAATACCTCTCTAATTTTTTGATATTATAGAGTTGAAGTGATGGTGATGAGCATAAAACAAGTTCCATTTTGATATCAGATGGCAGCATTGAGATAAGGCAGGCCAAAGTTCGGTACCCCCAAAAAGGGTTTTCAACGAATAGTTTCCAAACCATAAGAACTATCACTTATTTGACTGCATATTCAGAATCAGCATGAAAAATTACATAAGAGTGCCACTTTTGGTGCCAATAGGTGCTATAGTTTTTGATTTATTGCGAAAAAAAAAGGGTTTGAAAAAAAGTGGGAGGGCATGTCGCGACGTGCGTAAAAGGCGATTTTTAAAATGGCTGCCATTTTGTAACCAGTTGGAGTTGGCAGCCAAAATTTTGGGATTTTTGTCCATGTACATAAAGCAACTACTGGAGCAAAAATCAACTAAATCTGTGACGGGGTGGTGTCACCCCCTGGTCCATTTGAGATGGAACGGCTCTGTAGCTGAAGTGGTTGCTACAGAGGACAACGATTTTTTTCTGTAGCAAGAGACAATTTTTCTTGAACTGCTGGATAGATACTATGGGCAAATATATTGAGCAGTTTGCACATCAGGCTTAGCTGAGGAGTTTAATTCAGGCAACTCCTGAAAAACAGGGATTGGAGTGAACTCGTCCATATTCTATACCGTGTCTGAGCTCGGCTTGCTTGTGAATATTCAATAACTGATCCAGGTGTGCCATCTAGTGATAGAATATTGTAACTGCGTGCATAAATTTGCAGATCCATGTCCGCTGGCGGACACATCTGCACAAAGCACTTACCCTGCCGAGCACCATTGTTCTCGAACACGCCACATCCAGATAATCCTTAAATGATAAATTACATTCATATTTTAATTTGTAACGAGTAACAAAGAGGCCAGTGTCAAAGTAACAAAGTAAAAGTATACTTTTTATCTTTTAAATTGTAGTAGAGTAGAAGTCCTGGTTTTACCACGTTTCATCCGTAGAAAGCCTTGACAGAACATGAGAAACATCTCAGACCTTGATCAGAATGTGAGAAACATGAGGAATCCCATCAGAACGTAACAGGCCGGGAGGGAACGCACTGGCATCTGTGGTAGACCGCGGGCTGAACCGTAGTATGCCTTGGAGCCTCCAGGACTCAGCAGCCCCTTTCCCCCCACGACCCATCACGGACACCGTGATGGACCGTGAGAAAACTTGCCAAGACTTGAATACAGAGAAAAAATGGCCAAAATCCCACGGCGCACTACGTTTCCAGCAAACGGGGCTGCCGTGGCCGCCGGGAACATAATGTCAACCTAGCATAACCCAAACCATGACCAAATCATGCCAAACCCTAACCACACCTGACCCATAACCTCAACCGTGACCTCAGAAATGACGTTTTGCCATATTAGGACCAGGCTTTGGTCCCCATACGGACAACTGGTCCCGACAAGGTCAGCGCTTATAGAAAACGTCCCTGATTGGTAACAAAATTGCAGCTACGCGCACACATGCTTATGCACGCACGCGCGCGCACACACACACACACACACACACACACACACACACACGACCCCTGGGAACAATTATTTTCTCGCACTCTCAATACCTCTGACACCCCTTCCCCCACAGAAACATAATCTTTCTCAGAGTATTGATACATTTTCACAAAAAATGACCTTGAATGTTAACACATACACACACACACACACGCGCACACTATTTTTTTTTTCTCGCAAGTAAGTATCATCCTTTATGGGTGCGGCATGAACATGATTCACAGAACTCTGAGCACTGGTATCTATAAATAAAGGTTTCTACGAGTTGTGATCAGTTTCACTCTGCAGCAGTGCCAGTCTATTTCAACATGAGCAATAAGTTCACTGCCTATAAGGCTACTGATCATATTTGGTCATGAGAGTTATACAGAGGACAGAAAGCAATCAGAAATTGAGGACAGCGTGTCGGAGTATAATACTCATCAGACACACACACACACACACACACACACACACAGAGACACACACAAACCATCTTGTCAATGTTCAATGTAAATGTGTCATTTTCAACATGCACAGACAGCCAGGAAGCAAAGGAGACACTTGCTCTTGTTCATGTTAATGTGCAATTTGCATCTGTTATTTTGAGCAAAATAAAGTTTAATCTTATGAAAAAGCATTGTAAAAGACGTTTTTACCTTTTTCCTAACATAAACCTTCACGGGCAAATTTTGACCCAAAACACCACAGATGTCATTATAGGTAATAATATAATGTTCCAAAAAACTCTCAAGCAATCTATTTTAGAGAGTGTGTTCTAAAATGAGTATATTATGGTCAGATAACATAACTATGCATTGTCTTCACTATAGGAAATATAATGAGTGAATTTAAACGTTTTTCTAAAAATTGAAAACGAGTGGTATATTGTAAGATGAAAGGTACTCAAGGTCATAAAAATACAATTTAAAACAGCGATTGGATGGATATGAAAGCTTAGTTATGAGGAAAAAAACAATATTGGATGATACAGATTGTTTTTTGAGTATTTTGGGTTGAGTTAAATCATGGGTCAAATTGGACCCACGAGCACAAAAGATGTGGGCAACTTTCTAACACATTATGAGAGTTAAACTGCATGCATTCACATAGTCCAAGTGTAGCTGTACTAAAAGTTCAAAAATACAGGCCAATATTCTGGTTTAAAATCCACCATAAAATGTTCCAAATAAACTATTAATATTATTATTATTATTATTATTATGCATTATTGTGATTATTATGTTTATTATTCTCTGAGTAGGCCATCCCCAGATTAAGCGAATGGATAGAAAAGTCCCCCTTGCCCCCTACACTATGATTTCAGAGTAGCTGGCAAGAGAACATTAGGGGTTGAAAACATTTTCAATTACGTAATTTAACTTTTGACATGCCTGCTGTTGACTGACAAATTTTTCACATTCCTATGCTGAGTTCTCTCCCAAAATTGAAGGAATGCATAACATCATTGAGCAGGGCTTGCAAGAAGAGAATAGTATTTCAAACTGGGAGGCAAGTTCCTTTGGTTCTTTAAAGCAGTAGAAGGTCAGTTCCAAGGTACTTGGATCAGTGTTTTCCACCCAAATTTCAGAAACGCAGGCAGTCATAATTCCAAATGTAAATCACCCAAGCCCCAATGCAATTAGCCAGGTCTGCTTCCCTGTTCCAGGTCAAAATGCTGTTATCTGGAAAATACTTTTCTTGCCAGGGTAGGGAGACAAAGAGAGAAGACATTATCTCACACGTGCAACATCTAATCTGAAATGGAGCAAATCAGTCAGACACAAATCTCCTGCCATCTACACCAGACATGAGTCATAGTCATCTGAGAGGAGGAGTGTTCAGGAGAAGGCCAGAAAGCCCTTGCTGCCACTGAGAAGCAGAGCTCAACACCATTTCACAGTGACTCATTTTGAGTGGGAGCACCGTAATCTATGGAAAATGACACACTAAGAGTCTGCGAGATGACTGTGGAACGCAGGACAAAAAAAAAAAAAAAAAACAGATGCTATTGGAGCTGTGTTGCAAGTGGATGCAGCACCTTCCCATGCAACACCACACGGGCAACTCTGAGACCACTTGTATCTGTTGAAATTACCAAAGGTCTGCCTACATATTTCAGCACACCACCACAACAATGTTACATTGCTTACATTTGTGAATTGTTCATGAGATAGAATTTGTAGGCCAAACCCATTCACTTCATTCCTGGAAGCTATGGAGGGGAACTAAGTTTTTGCCCGTTCCCGATTAGAATAAAAGACACATAAAACATCAACCGATAAGAAATTCAAACTATTTTGACTCATGTCGGCTGAACAGGAGTCTTGAAACAAGTTCTCTTACATTACTTTTTCTCACAGTTATATAACTTACGACTCAAAGTTATGAATTGTGCTGCGTTCAAAATCCAAAGAAAAACAGCACTACAGTGAAAAGACACGATATTTAGACATTTATATGACATGTTACAGTAAACACACTCACACCTTAGTCTAATAAGAGATCAAACGTGAGGCAACAGTAAATCAGCGATCACAGCTGTCAAATTTGAGCTTGGCATCTTCCCAGAGGTTAATTCTCAGGAAGTGACCGTGTCTTTTTGCAGGAAAAAATGCGCGCGTGTGTGTGTACGTGTGTATGTATGTATGCATGCATGTGTATGCATTTTTCTAGATGCAGCTGCGGTGCCATGCGTGAGCTGATAAAATTAAACTTAATGGGCTTAACAAAACATTTATTGATGAAGGTCCATTATGCTAGAATACGGTCTACAAATACAGACGCCACACTTATGGACCAAAAACCATAATCAGGTCAAATGTTATGCAGGCTTGATTGTTTAACCAATAAAATGTCGAGTTACTTCGTAGAATCCTCAACTTTTTTTCCATCAGTCCCTGAGGAAATGAATGGAAGCTTCACGAGACTTCCGCATATTTTATATAGCAGGTAGTGTGATTTTTGGACGTTCCATCACAGAAAATCCACGCTTTGGATATTAAGTCATGACTTGCTTTCCACTTGAATGCAAACAAAAAATAAATAAATAAGTCGGAGTAATTGTCAATTTGGCCATCGTTGAAATATGGGCGACCTTGGTTCGCTATACTTGTCAATACCATAGGTCAATACATGGTATACTCAGATCACTTTACTCAATGTTGTTCCTGAAGCATTAAGCCCAATTCGTACTTCATCAAACTGGTATCGACTGTGCATATCGCTGACGAGTTTCTCCCCCTTTCAGCACATACAGTATACTGAACGCGACAGGCGGTCCAGTAGCAGATATCAGCGTTCCCGAAAAAAGGGAACATAGACTCGAAAATACACAAACGTTAACTAGGTTTGGGGGGGAAAGCAGCACAAGCTTGATTACCACCATTCTGCTACCGCAATTCAGCCTCAACGTGACACGTTACCAGAATACGAGAAAAACTAGCATTTCTACTGAGTCCAGGCTAGAGAAGCCACATCGCCTTGTTTTAGAAAATGGCCATGATTACCCTAATTTTGCATATTCGGGTTCGCAGCCACTCTGATCTCATAAGTTGGTTGTAAAAAAAGGTGACCCGATAAAAGGACACTACAAGAAAACATAAAATTCCCTTAAATTTGCATGCGAGCGCACCAGGTTACTTTGAACATATAAACAGAGAGCAGCTTTCAAATCAGAAGCCGGAATTTTATCCCGAATAGTAGCCAATTTGACACCGAACAATGAAGTCAGAATGTCGATGGTAGCGAACGATTATACACAAAACCGAAGAGAAACGCGGTTCCAGCTACATATGCCATGAGTACTTAACAAGCAATTGACTATCATAACATGTATCCTGCCTTTGTTTCTTGGCAATTCGGAGATGGCTGGCTACATATGGTAGACAACGGATCTTCACGAATCGGTCTCAAAGGCAGACACAGCAAGTTCACAAACCTTTTGGAGGGCCAACGTCTTGAAGCTGGTTGTTTGACTAATAAACTAGTTGTTCAGCGTCTCCCACAGCTCAGCCGAAGGAAAATGTTCACTCAGCCCGTCATCAAAGAAGACCTAAATAATCGCGATTTTCCCCCCAGTTCGCAGTAGACAGGGCAACGCTCCGACTGCTGTAACATCCCATTCAGTACATTGGAAGTGTACTGAGGTCATGACAGGGATTGCCCGAAATGAGACAGCAACATCCCACTGGAATGAAACAATAAACTTTCCTGATTAGAAGGAATTCAAAGAGCTCTTGCGTAATCTATGTTTGAGTAGGCTAGGTATTACGAATAAACTCCACAGTGTATTAAGCCTTTAAACGAACAGAACCATACTGAAGGCTTAAGCGCGAAGTGGTTTGTAGTGAAACCGAGCGAGAACGCATAACCACTACAGCTGAGGGCAGGAAAGGTGATACTACGTTTTACGTAGCCAATAACGGACCCGAGAATGGACTTTTTCACGTCCTGCGCAAATCATTGAAGAAAACTGAGCACACACAATCCAAGACCCTGGTGGTGGCTTTTCAGAAAAAAAAGAAATGCATCCCGCGAAGTCATTCGGTTTTTGTCTCGGGGATTGCTGGGTCTGTACTGTGGGGCGGAAATAAATCAAGTGTCTGGAGTAACATACTCACAGACATGCATCCAAAAATATATTACAGGATATAATTTTGGTGTCAGCTGCTAACCCATCGTGGCCAATTTTTTTTTTTTTTTTTTTTTTTTTTTTTTTTTTTTGAGGGGGGGAGGGGGAGTTAACTTCCTGTTCAGGCTGTATGCCTATTAAAAGTTGACATTTTTATGTACCATTTCATCAATCAGTGCCTGAGCTGATTCGCCTTAATGGCATTGGGAATTGCGCGTTCACAGGTATAGCAGCATGTACTTTGCAAGCCCACTTTTCTCCCTTGCGCGGTTTCCACCAGAAGCTCGCAGGTTGTAGCAATGCACTTCGTTATTACTAACCGACAAAACTTGGGTGAGTGTGTGTGTGTGTGTGTGTGTGTGTGTGTGTGTGTGTGTGTGTGTGTGTCACCCTTAATACACACCTTCCCAGCTCTTCCAAGCATATGTTCGCTCTTCATCGCCCCTCATGGAAGATTCCATTTAATTCGACGTTTGGCTTAAAGTGTAGATTGAACTAGAGTGTCGTGAACAAATTAAAGTATCAGGACACTACTGGAATCTGACCTACAAACTTTGAAAACAGTCTATTCCAAATTGTAAATATCGGACATTTTAATTGAATTTACATTGAATTTGTCAGTAAGAAGTCATAGGACAGCATTCATTATACAGTATTTTCATACAAATCTGCTCCATCATTTGGAAATTTCATTCGTTGCCTTTGCCTAATGTTTCCGTGAAGTTATTCTACATAAATCCAATACAAAATTTGTTGCATTTGATTTGCCGAGGGATGAGGCAATTTAGTGGATGAACCTGCCTCAATACTCATCAGCCTAGGCCAAAATTCATTTGGGGTGGGGGAGAGGGGCGAACGATGCCTCGTAATATCGTGATATTTTGCGTGGCAATATTGTTTTGATTCAGACGCGTAGTAATGCGATTACATAAATTTTTAATAAATGTTGCGAATACAAGCTCAACTTTTGGGTACCAGAATGATGAAAATCAGTCCAGATGAGTGCTGAGATGGTGCTAAGTGCTCATTGTCTAGTCAGGTCAGCTCAGCAAAGGTACGACTCTCACAAGATGTAGCAGGATGGTGCCCAGTAGAAAGATAAGAGGATGGAGTTATGCAACCGGAGAAACATACCGCAATATTGAAACAACATCGTACCGTGGCTCAAGTATCGCAATAACATCGTATCATGGGGCCTCTGATGATTCCCCCGCCCAAAATTCATGGAGGCTGATTGGGACATGCAGAATCAACTTACCCATCGCAATACAAACATTATCGATTTTCGACCAAAAAGGGCAACTGATCCCAGATCAGCACTCCTATACAAAGATGTTTAGTGAGCATAAATTCTGCAAACTGGAGGGCAAGCAGTCCACCAGAGCAGATGAGCAGCATCCACGTGCAGAAGTTCAGCTACCCACCTGGCTGCAGACTACTTAGCATGAAAGGTATGAATAAGCAAAAACTGAGATCCCACAGAAAAGTGTCTTTGTTATGAAGTTGCTTTACATGACGTGCAGTTGTTGGATGTAAAAATCCAACAGCTGCAACCTCAATTAGCCTCTATTTGTGAAGGGTGAAAATGTGTATTCTCACATGATCTTCATTCCTACTCAGGGCAAACAAGGATGACTATTTGAATTGGGAGGGCAGATATTTTAATCCTTGGAGCTAAAGGGTAATTCACTCTCCTAATGCCCCATTTGACTTTTTGACACCGACTGATACACATTCAAAAACATCCATTCTAGTTCTGTAAATGCCAAAACAAGGTAAGGTACATCACACAATCAACGAGTAATCAATGTTGCAAAATCTTGCAGCAGTTTGAATCCAAAAACTCAGGGACACAACAGAACATTCAGTCTCTAAGAGAATTACTTCCAATCTGAAGGGAGGACCAATGCAAAGTCTGGTTTTCAGGTGGTGGGATGTTCCAGAAGTCGCCGTAGTTAAGCCAGTACCTTGGTGTGGAGCAGCACCACCTTCTGGCAAACCTTATTTATTCTAACCTCCACGAGGGAGAGATACAAGACCTTATATCAAACGTAGCATTCCTATCAGAAGTCACCGTTACAAGTGTATCCGCGGACTTCATGAATCAGCCTAAGGTGGTTTCTTGTAAAAATAAACATTGGTACAACAAACATGAAATAAATGCATGATTTGCTTAGATAGGCAAGAATATTTTCATTGGAAAAAACAAAATTTGTTTCTGTAGACATACCAGTATCCAATCTAACCCTTAGAAGGTAGCAGAAGAGTACTTTCAAGTTCATTCCAACGTACCAAAGGACCCAAGTTTGATTCACTCAGTGCAAGTTTACCAATCATTATGCTAAACTCCAAATGAAAGAGACTTGAGTTTTGAGTATCTATTCTCAAGCTGATCTGCTGAGAAAGAAAAAATCACAATGGATCAAATATTTCACCCTACACTTTGGGAAAATTATGAACACCACCAAAATTCTCTTTGGGCTCGAGTAATTACTAGGTCATTTCTTCTTTAGTGTGTTATTACATAACTCCATGCAACTGAAAAAAATACTTTGATAAAAGAAATACTATATATAAACTGTAGAACTGCAGATTCATTGAGTCAATGTCACAGGTACACCAATTTGACTAAACGTCATCAGCCCATCCTCTCCCTTATTAGTGAGCACACAAGTGTGCCGAAATCATCTGGACCTTCTACGCAGAGTGAAACCCACAAAATTTCTTTGTGGTGCAACATGGGAAATTAAGTTCAAGGGACATAGTCTAGATTAATGCTGAGTTTATGAGAAACTAAATACTACATTTACATACAAGCCGTGCATTAATTCAGGGCTAAAACACATTGCTGCTTAAAAAAAGGCAAGAGTGCAAAATACAATTTTGACGACTAAGTCTTGCAGGAGACTTGAAGTCATACATAGTAAATTAACCATGTTACACTGAAACTTAAAACCTTCAGAAATGTTTCTGTCAGTTGAACATCACAATTTTCATTGTTCCTCTGACCACACACTTCCACTGCTTCTCAAACCGCAGGCTCCCATTCTTCTGCATCTAGACTTGCTGGCCACCCAAAGCAGAGGCCCAGGTGTTACACTGACCACTCTCAATATCCAGGTCATGAATACTCATTTTTGTCCAAAACAAGGCTTGAGATGCATAACTGAAGCGCCGGCTTTGTCTACATAGTGTTTGTAATGGATTCGCCCGTGGAGGAAAACTGCGATTTGGCGTTTGTTCCAGATTTTTCTGTCACATTACAGTAGTACTCTTCCCATAGCCCAACTCATGACGTGAAAGTGATCAATACAAAACTGTTGCAAGTTCAAACGCAAAAGCGATAACTTGACCGCACTGTACGTAAGCAGAGTGATGGTGTTAGCTCAGTGCTAATATATACAGTATAGGGAAGAACTATTCAGGTGCTCATGGAAATGACATTTGTTTTCTCTTAAATTGTGCAATTCAGTTATGAGATAAACAGCAAATTATACTCTGTTATGACCTGATCAGGCCAACGCAAATGCCTCAATAAATGGCTAAAACTAGAGGAAACATGTATTGCGATCACAAAACTCCTGTAGTTCCGGCCCTTCGTCTCTCCAAATCTGATTCAACCATTTGCTTCTTCAGACATAATCTTTTGTAAAATGATGAAAAATATGATCAGCGTGCAATCTAGTATCCCCATTATATTCCGGGACACAACAGTGAAACGCGGATCTGGACACAGCCATTTTATTTGTTTTGCTAGTCAAGTCTCGTTTTCGCATTGGGATGCCTGGTATGCATAGAATTGAAGAGTGGTCATTTTCAGAGGAAACCTTTATGAAATTGGTATAGTTGAACAACGGACTGGCAACAATTGCCAGCCAGAAGGTATTCTGCAGAAGTATTGATTTTCATCAAGTCTGCACTCCATAACAGCTGCATACAGTCCCACATGCTGTTCTTGTTCCAGTTATCGCTTCTTCTTGCTCTCCTTCTTAACTTTCTGTCGAATCTGTGGGAGAGGTCCTTTTGGTTTCTTAGCCTGGTCATTGGCTCGTGCATCCTGCGGTTCTGCCTCCTAGAAACCCAGACACTCCTTAACTTTTGAAAAACATCAGAAAGCACCAATGATGCAATTGCATTTAATTACTGTAAGCTAATATCTAGTGATGGGACAGGCCACTTATTATGTGCAGAGGGTCTTCCATCCTTAAAACAAGAATAGCAACTGCACAGAATACCATTTACCATTCACTTTTCAAAATAAAGGCAAATCCTTTTTCTCATTTAAAAACTCATCCTAAAAGAAGTACTTTCCATGCAAATTAAATATGCATTCTTGAAAGCAGTTATCCCTCATTATTTTGATGACGGCGCCACCACTCCAGTGCTCGAGGTGATGTTAGATCAGTGGTCTCAAACTGGTCCATGAAGGGCCAAGGGGCTGCAGGTTTTCAATCCAACCGAGCAGAAGCACACCTGATACAACTAATTTAATCAACTGACAGCAGTCTACACAGCTGATTAGTTGTCAGTCGTGCTTCTGCTCGGCTGGAATGAAAACCTGCAGCCCCCTGACCCTTTTCCGGATCAGTTGAGACCCCGGTGTTAGTTGAAGAGCCTGTGGTGACAGTTAGTGTCCTTACCTGCTCGTGATGACTCTTGGATGAAGGTATTAACACCGCAAGGATGCAAATGAGTTGAAACACAGCGCCCATAAAGAGACCATATCGCAGGAGACTCTCCAGGAAAGTTGGTTCGGGCACCTCCGGAGGTGAGAGATCCAGGTCGACGGGCATGTCGCTTCGGCAGAGCTGAAAGTCTCCGAGTCTTTGCAACTGTCCTGTTAGCAAACGTTAACGTAAGCTAAAAAGTCAAACAGTCAAAAACCAATACAACTCATTATTTTGCCTTAGCACAAAGATTAAAACCAGTTAGTAGATTTGTAACATGACTACCTGCTAGCCGAGTGAGCCAAAAAGCACCGAGTGCTGCCATGGAAAAGGTACCCTAGTCTGAAAGTCCAAATAGTAACATCTTGCATACGGATACCTCACTTTACTGGTACTAACTAACAAGTAACCTTAACCAATAAACTACCTGAATATTATCCGTCGAAGAATGTTCTGTTAAGAGACTAACGTTAGCAAACAGCCATGCTAGCTATAGCATTTCAGTCTAGCTCGCTACAACCTTTCGTTGTTAGCTTCTCTCCGTTTGCAAACAAGACTAACGTTAAGCACAATAGCTTCAATATTAAAGTTAACTTGCTGACTGAACACTGATAATGTCAGTTAATTTCGATTAAATGCTCCACAACAACTAGCAAGCTAAAAAGCTAACGAAATGTTCCAGTTGCCTAGCGAGCGTTAGCAAGCCAGGTAACGTTAGGTAATTAACTTACTTCACCACATAACTATGAGCGTCATGCGGTATGAACAACCATCCGAGTTAGTTCACTTAAAAACCATTAAATATCTCATCTACATTAAAATCTGCGCATTTACAAACAAATATGTAGTGATTACCTCGGTCAGCGTCAGCCTTAGTCTACGAAAGTTGGCCGAGTTCGCTAAATACAATACAGCTACTTTTGCTTTTACCCTTCTTGTTCTTCTTCTTCTTTGTTGAGTTTTATTTCTAGTTATACAGTTACTAAGTGCATTACCGCCACCAACTGATATGGAGTGTGGATCAAGAGGTCGAGTATTTATCATTCGTCAAAAAAAAAAAACAAAAAAAAAAAAAAATATCTTGTCAATTAGGTTCGTCATTATAAAATACTGAACCATTATTTTATGACACTTACTTCTCGAATCCTCTGGTGGGATGTCTATTAAATTGAAACGCATTTTTTCCTTTCTTACGTTTTCAGTCATAAGCCTTCTCTCAGCTTCGTATTTCTCACAGTACTTCACCACATGTTCTATTGTCTCTTCCTGCCCACAGTGGTCACACCTACCTGTATTGCGTTTACCCATTTTGAATAATTTACTATTAAGTCCAGTGTGTCCAAATCTTAGTCTTGACATTAGTGTCTCATCTCTTCTATTCCCTCCTGCACTCCTCATTTCTCCCACTTTCCTTTGAATTCTATAAAACCATCTTCCTGTCCTTTCTTCCTCCCACTGCTTTTGCCATCGTTCCCCCAATCTCTGCTTAATAATGCTCTTTATTTCAGACTTGCTTCTGTTAACCGCCAACTCACTGTAACTATTTCTTGTGACCTCCTTCGCAACCTTGTCTGCCATTTAATTCCCCTTGACACCAATGTGTGCCGGTACCCATAACAATATCACTGTTAGACCCATCATTTGAATTCGGTATAAGGTTTGTTGTATTTCTATCAGAATGTCTGATCTGCATTCTGAATTACTGTACTGTAAACTAGTTAATGATGCACTTGAATCTGAACAAATGATTGCCCTCAACGGTCTTGTTTCGTCTGCTTTTACCATTCCTGCCAACAAGCAGATATTACGTCATCGTTCTTCTTCTTCTATTCGGTTCCGTTTGTTATGCGCAAAAAAAGTGCAGTGCTGTCCTCCACAGGCGAGCTTTTTTGTATATAGGTAGAGTGAATACTTCAACACTGCTCTCCCCACAGGTTGAAAATTCTGCTCTGGTCCAAAAATAGAATTTAGAGAAAAAAAACCAACAAGCCCAGTTCTGAAAACTCCTAGTAAAATTTCTGCCTGTCACTTCTGTATTTACTGCATGTAGCCATGACATGTTGCACAGTCCCCAGATTACCACACTCACACAGACCACCCGGTTGCTTTCCAACAACTTAAAGTGCCCGCAGGGCCTCAATGTCTCAGTCTCAGTCTGGTTAAAATAACATGATACTCCTGTCCAGATTTTACCCTCCACCTCTTGCTTTTAATCGAGGGCTTCAGAGAGAAATAATGTCGACGCCTCCGCTCTTCTGTCCACTCTTTCTGCCACTGATGCTCTAGTTTTATCTTACGAATGCTAAAGCATAAAGTGGAGCATTCAAATCGATGTTTTCATTTAAAAGAGATTCTTTCGCCAGTTTGTCCGCTATCACATTATCTTCTACCCCAGTCCTATTCTCTTCTTCTTCTTCTTTTTTTAGTTGTACATGGTTGGAATCCAAAATGTTGCCCATGCACCCTTTTTGTTCATGGTTTTAAACCTGTCTTTGCAGTCCAGTCCTCCTATAAAAAAAAGAAACACCAACCATTTCCTCCATTAAACACTGTCCCCTGTCCTAAGAATACTTTTGACACATTCCTCTTCCCGCCCTATTTTCCATTGCTGTGTGTCCTGCACTATCAGAATATGGTCCACAGTCTCAGCCTCATTACATAAACTGCAAAGCCCTGTTGCATGTTTTCCAGTCATGAAAAGTGAACTGATCAAGTTGTTGTCCTCAGTTCTCAGCCTGCTTATTACTACTTGCTCTCGTCTCACCCTGGGGTGCGTTTCCCAGATGCATAGTAGCCAACTGTGGTACAGTTTGTCCAGTCAGTGGTTCCAACTGTGTAAGTTAGCATCTGTGCTTTCAGGAAACGCACCCCCCGTCTTGCAAAACAGCTAGTCGTGTTGTTAGATTTTAATGACAACATTGCCCTGTTGTTCTGACTTTTTTTACCCCACAGAATATCAAATTGGTGACATGGCTGACAGGCCCGATGTCATCATGGAAAAATGTGATCCTGAAGACACTAATTATGGCAACAACTACCGCAGAAGTGGTTTCCAGTACATTGCCAGGGGTAAATTTACAAGCATGTAGTTCAGATCAAAACAAAGGCTGAGTTTGAAGGTGGGTGCGGTGGCTAGAAGAAGGAGGCTTAGAAAAAGTTGTCCTGTGCACTGAATCATTATCTGCCCTGATGTCATAGGGTACAGAGCTAGACAAATCATAGTTGGGGAGATCTGCCTTTATGTCATAGGGTACAGAGCTAGACCAATCATAGTTGGGGAGATCTGCCTAAATGTCATAGGGTACAGAGCTAGACCAATCATAGTTGGGGAGATCTGCCTAAATGTCATAGGGTACAGAGCTAGACCAATCATAGTTGGGGAGATCTGCCTAAATGTCATAGGGTACAGAGCTAGACCAATCATAGTTGGGGAGATCTGCCTTAATATCATAGGGTATAGAGCTAGACCAATCATAGTTGGGGAGATCTTAAGGATGGTTTTTAAACTGGAGAAGTGGGGATTTGGTGAAGGTTTTCTTTGGGCATCAGCCTCTGTTGGGGTTGAAGGCAGTGAGGTGTGCGGAGAGGGTTGCTGAGAAAACTGAGTAAGGGACAGTGCAGATGTGCTGCAGGTGGTGTTTGGCAGGACAGAGTGCCCCAGTATTACCTCTGAGGGATTGAACCATCAGTTTCAGTGAGAGAGAGAGAGATGCTGGCAGCTGAGGGAGGAAACAATGTAAAATTCATTGTCTTTTAAAACCAGCAACACAGTGAACATGCCTCGGCAAGATGAGTGTAAATTGAAAATTCAAAGCCCGGAGACATTGTGCTGTGGCAGGTGGTTTGGTGCCGGTGGGGAGGCACAGAGATGGTGATTGTGTAATGGCCGGTAGTATACGGAGGCCAAGCGCAACGACAGAGAGAAAGAGAGTAGCACGAACACAGTACAAACACAGAGAATAATATAGACCAAACGAAGTACTCGCGCTTCCAAAGGACGAATAATAGTCCGAACCACGGAAGCAAAGCGAGATAGAAAAAGGGAGAAGAAACTCCAACAATAAGAAGATAGAAAGTTATACAAAACCTGACTACAGACATCTTCGGCTATAGTGCGAAGCTAAACACAGACACTCTAGCGAAGGAGGCGTGCCGGACATCCTGCTTATATAGATTCTGGGGGAAGCGCTGCCCCAGCTCAATCAGCCAGCTGGGTAAAGAATTTGATGGCCCAGAAATTCGCTATCGTCCCGGGACGAGAGCCGCAAAGAAAGGTCCAAACAACACGCACACCTCACAAACCATGACAGATTGTGAAAACCGTGGGGTCCTGGAGTCAGTACAACCTGTCTCACTGCACTGTCCACTCTGTGCTGGGGAAAAGAGCACCCCCCCCCGCCCAACAACACTGCAGGTCAATGGGATGCCTATAAAAAAGAGTGAGAGAAGTAGCACGCTCCCTCAAAACCACAAATCTGTATTGCAAGATACAGGTTTCAGAGGGCCAAAGTAGCAATGACATTCCTACATCAGTAGAAGGCAGCAATGCACTGGACAATGCCTCGTCTGCCGCTAAAATGAAGAAAAGGAGGGTGTTGTCTGAGCCAGGGCACCAGAAGTCGAGGGGTAGGAAGAGTGGCCAGTGTTGTTCCATCGCAAGATGATCTCTAATTCAGGTATCTTTTATAATGTGTTAAAGCAATATAATCTAATAAAAATAAACAGCACTTTGTTCAAGCGTTCTGATTGGACATGAGCCTTTCTAGGAGTGGTGATATTCAGTATCTGGCTGCATGCGCCTGGCCTTAGACATGCAGTGCACATGGTTTGGGTCACTCCATTACACTTAAAATAATTCTGCACTTATACTGGCTTTAGAAATAAATACACCTTTCAGTTTGCTCACTTGTTACCTCTTTACCGCCCCCCTGAAATTCTCATACTCCCACGTGCTCTTATCTCTCATATACCCAATGGAAATAGCAAGTGCAGCCAAATTATATGCATTAAATTTCACTATAATTCAGTGCTACATACACCAATCTTCTTTATCACTAAATCAATCAAAAATGGAAACATATGAAGGCATATTTCACCCGAAGGGAAAGTTAACAGATGCCCTAATTGTGACTGGTGATGATAAATTTTCTTCACTTCTTTTTTTTATGTTCAAATGAATAAATGGAATTTCTGGAACAGAGACAGATCTCTCTCTCTCTCTCTCTCTCTCTCTCCATTATGGAGATTTAAAGGTTGTTTCTCATTTACAGTACACTCATGCTGTAGGAAGACATATCTTGCGGTGTGAACTAGTTGGACAAGAACGTCAAAAATGTAAATGTAAAAAATTGTAAATGCAATTCAAAAACTGTGATTAGTGTTGCTTTGGCTCGAAGCTTTAAATGTGCATAGAAGGTCCATTTATTTATTTATGTAATTATTTACTTGTTTACTTATTTACCAACTAATTTCTTTCACATAGAGGACGTAGTACATAGACACTATATTGATGTAGGAAAACATGTTTGATCAGAATTAATTAAGCATACAGGGAAAGTTTTTAAAATTGGTTTTCTAGGGTCATTTTGCAAACTTTGTATTTTTTCTCAACATTTAATAAAAACCTTTCCATATGCGCGTGCTAAATTGGCGGGTTATGATGTGCGGCGATCTGTCAGAAGAGGTCGGATCAGATCAGTACCATACTGCTACTTAGTGTCGGGGCTCTGATGTACCTACAAAAGGTGAACACATAACCTAGATGACTTTGCTTACTTTCGATAAGGTGCACGCCATTATTCTGTGGACATTAATAAAACATTTTATACAATACATTATCTATTACATAAAAGAAACTTATTTAGTGCATTTTCAGAGTGTAAAAAATTTTAAATGCACGCAGGGTGTTCACAAAGGGAACAACTGCCAAGTTAAAAATGGTTCGCTTGTTTACTCCGTAATGCACCAATATTAACTGGATGCCGCGTATATTAGCCAGTGTTTGACATTAATTCTGTCTTTTACTACTCGGTCACATGACCACTAAGTCATCACAGTTACCTGGCTGTCAGTGGGACATTATTGTTGATGTTACAGTGTAAAAATAACACGTTTCATTCACTGAATTATTAACATAAATTCTTTCTTTTATTATTCATTGTCACAGTTGTGAACAGATATGCTCATCGGGTCTGTAGAAGGACGAAAAAAGCATCTGTTACCATCATCCCAACAACGACTCCTTACAGTTAAATCTGAATTGCTTCTATACTGGAAAACATTGATATGGCAAATTTCAAAATGTCTTAACCCTTAGAGCGCTGCAATAAATTAAAAAATATATAGTTATCTTGTGCTGTTGCAAACCCATCAGGTTGCGACTTGTTTAAAAGAGCTCCTGTGCATGACAGGTTTTCAACAGCTTTGATTTTGATATCTTACATCGTGGAGCAACAATAGCTGCATTTAGTGCTGTACGGGTTAAGGGCCGCTGACAGGTTTGCCTGGACCCAGGATACGGCAACCCCAGAGGGCGCCCTTCGCCACGCCTCACCTTGCCCCAACTGGTCAGAGGGCCAAGTTCTGGGCCCCCCCTGACCTAGGGCCTGGGACAACTGCCCCCCCCCGTCAGCAGCCCTGGAGTACTATTTATTCTGTCAAATGGCCATGAATACGATACATAAAACAATAAACACAACTTTTCATTCAGAAAAAAAGAATAAATAATAATTAAAGCTTTAGTGAATTTACTTGCCGTGATGCGAAACAGCTGTTTGGATAAAACTGCATGAAAAAAATGATGTATCCATAAAATGTTTTGTGGTTCTGATAAATGTTGCATGCTGCATGTGCTGACGAAGTTTGGCAAATCAGACTTGCATGGGCATGGAGAAAATTGCAGTGTTACTTTTTTTTTCCGTGTAACTTTTGTACTGATTTTCCCCTATGTGACGTCCCCCTGAAACTTGCTTCCAAAGCGCATTTCTGGAATTTCCAAAAAAAAAAACAAAGGAAAAATTTTTTGTGATGATAGAATGTACTGAAAATAGGCATATACCTCTAAGGCAGGGGGATTGTAGTTTTGATTGGAAAGGGGAGGGTATATGGATCGCTTAGATGACAGATGTCCATGAGCTTCTGTGAAACATGTCTCCGGCGCTCCCCCTCAGTACAGTTTGGATCACTGACTGAAAATGTCTGTACCTCCGAGCAACTATGCAGCCAATATGCACTCTGTCAATCAACGCAAATGTAAGCTACAGTACACATTTTGCACACCAAAAACGACTGTTCCAAACTTGGTGGGTAGAACAAATAAAATCAAGTAAAAATAATTTTTAAGTGCCACGTGACACAACTGATGTTGTTCTGAATGTTATTCAACCATCTCCTAATATAAACCTGCAGTGGGGTGATGCTGGCTGTGAGAAATAGCACACAGGCTCCACAGTTAAGTTACACTATTATTAATGCCAGATATGGCCTCCTTGCAAGTACAACAGAATACAAATTGATGGTGCAATTAAACACAATGCAATCATGATATATTATTTATATAATTTCCTTTAAATACAGTCAGATTATTCTGTTTGTTGGCACCTTCTGGTGAAATTACAAATATGACGTGCTTCAGTTCAGACATGGTTCAGGCAAATTGTACGCAGTCTGCTTTATGTGCCAGAAAGATACCCCAAATCGCTGTGCGTGACCATTCAATAACACTACCACTGGCGACATCTAATTTAGATAGAACACAACCTGTTCAATGTAACTACACCCTCAGTAGTCACTTCTCCACCCAGATACATGTAGTGCCCAAAGCAAAACAGCAGTCAGTCAATGCGGCTGGAGGAAATTAGAGATACACGTAGCGATCAGACTGAGAGCATATTGTCAGATGTAGTGCAAAAAGAAGGACCCTTCATGTTCTCATTCTTACATGTTTTTTTTTTTACAACCCCAATTCCGAAATAGTTGGGACGAAGAGTAAATTGTGAATAAAATCAAAATGCAATGACTTTCAGATCACATGAGCCAATATGTTATTTACAATAGAACACAGATATCATTTCAAATGTTGAAACTGAGACATTTTTCATTTTATCCACAAAATGAGCTTATTTCAAATTTTCTGACTGCAACAGTTCTCAAAAAAGTTGGGACACAGGCAAAAAAGGGGCTGAAAAAGCAATTAATATATAAGAGAATCAGCTGAAAGAACATTTAGTAAGTAATTAAGTTAACTGGCATCAGGTGTGTAACATGATTGGCTATAAAAGGGATGTCTTAGAGAGGCTGAGTCTCTCAGAAGTAAAGATGGCCAGAGGCTCTCCAACCTGTGAAGGCTTGCATAAAAAAATTGTGGAATACTTTAAAAACAATGTTCCTCAACGTCAAATTGCAAAGGCTTTGAAGGTCTCATCATCAACAGTGCATAACATCATCAAAAGATTCAGAGAAACTGGAAAAATCTCTGTGCATAAGGGACAAGGCCGAAGACCTTTACTGGATGCCTGTGATCTTCGGGCCCTCAGACGCCACTGCATCACTCACCAGCATGATTCTGTCATTGACATTACAAAATGGGCCCAGGAATACTTCAAGAAACCACTGTCTGTAAACACAGTCCGCCGTGCCATCCAATGATGCCACCTGAAACTCTATCATGCAAAAAGGAAGCCATTGTTGAGTACGATCCAGAAGCGCCGCCATGTTCTGTGGGCCAAGGCTCATTTAAAATGGACTGTAGCAAAGTGGCAAAGTTTCCTGTGGTCAGACGAGTCCAAATTTGACATTCTTGTTGGAAATCATGGGCGTCGTGTCCTCCGGGCTAAAGAGGAGAAAGACCACCCCTCCTGTTATCAGCGTTCAATTCAAAAGCCTGCATCTCTGATGGTATGGAGATGCATTAGTGCATATGGTGTGGGACACTTGCATGTTTTAAAAAGCACCATGAATGCTGAAAGGTATATAAAGGTTTTAGAGCAACATATGCTCCCCTCCAGACGACATCTATTCCAGGGAAGACCTTGTGTATTTCAGCAGGACAATGCAAAACCACATACTGCAGCTATTGCAACAGCATGGCTTCGTAGTAGAAGAGTCCGTGTGCTGAACTGGCCTGCCTGGAGTCCTGATCTTTCACTAATTGAGAACATTTGGTGCATAATTAAACGAAAAGTCCATCAAAGGAGACCCAAAACTCTCCAGCAGCTGGAAGCCTGTATTAAACAAGCGTGGGATCAAATTTTAATGGCTAAATTCAAGAAACTTGTCTCCTCAATGCCCAGACGCCTCCACTCTGTGTTAAAAAGAAGAGGGGATGCTACACCATGGTAAACAGGCCCCTGTCCCAACTTTTTTGAGACCTGTAGTAGCCATCAAATTTGACATGAGCTCATTTTGTGTATAAAATTGTAAAATTTCTCAGTTTCAACATTTGCTATGTTATCTCTGTTCTATTGTGAATAAAATACTGGCGGTGTGATTTGAAAGTCATTGCGTTTTGATTTCATTCACAATTTACACTTTGTCCCAACTATTTCAGAATTGGGGTTGTGCTTAGTTTAACATATTCCATTAGTAAAAGGAAAATATTCCTGAAAAAAACTGTTTTTTGTGTATTTAAGGACAATTGTAGATTGCGTGCACAACGATAAAATGAAAACCAAAGGTATAACTCACAGGAAAGTGACCTTTATTGAAATATCCCAGAGAATATTACCAAGACAAAGATTACAAAGACATCAAATTGCACAAATGCACTCATAAAATGAGATTTTTATTTGTCACACTTACTTACAGAATCTTACAGAACATCCATTTGGCCAAAAAATACACATTTGCATACTATTTATGGAACTGTAAGATATGAACTGTATTAGTGTGACTTATGGCAATGTTGACCGATTTTACATTTTATAAGGAAGAGTGAAAAGTACATTCATTTTGACACAAGGACAGAGCTGAATGTGAGTTGTATTTTACGGCAGCATGGGAGAAGATTTTACCATTTCAACATCGTGTGGTAAATTTGTTGCACAAAGAACTCACCTGCAATGCTGCTCTGGTCCTGTTTTGGAAGCGGATTATAAGGTCAGGTGATGCTGACATGCTTTGACAGTGGGAGGAGTTTCAGACACTCCAAAGCCTGCAATCAACACCTAACCTTCTCCTTCAGCCCCACCCTTACCACTCCTCTCCAATCCCTGGCTTCAAAGCCAAAGCATTATAATTTCTCGTCACTGGCTATACTCCCATTTTCCCAATAGCACTGCTCCTGTTGTTCCATTCGTCCGGACACCCCATAAACCCCTTGCCCCATCAGCGATACCCTGTTAGCCCCCAGCCTCTCACGCACAGGCTGCTCATTGTCAATCCAGAGGCCTTACCCCTGCCTGCAGCTCTCCACTGGCCGTACCCCAAAACACAATAGGCCCCACTGACCTCGCCCCTCGCCCCTATGGGCCTCCATTCCCTGTCAGTGCTCCACATCACCGGCCTCGGAGGAAGAGATGCTGTCGAAGAGCACGTCGCTCTCCAGCGACAGGCCGCTGAGCCCCGCCACCCTGTTCCGCAGCAGGAAGTGAGTCCGTCTCTGCAGGAGCCGCTGCTGCTCCTGCTTCAGCTCCAGGTATGAGCGCGAGAAGGTGTGGAAGATGGAGGTGACGGGGAAGGCCATGAGCAGGATCCCGCTCAGGATGCTGCTGAGCGCCACCACCTGGCCGGGCACGCTCCGCGGCACCATGTCCCCGTACCCCACCGTCGTCATGGTGATGACAGCCCACCAGTAGGTGACGGGGACGCTGCTGAAGTCACGCGAGCCGCTGGCCGCCTCGCTCTCGATGAGGTAGAGCAGCGGGGAGTAGAGGGCGATGGCCACGCACAGGAAGAGGAGAAGCAGACCGAACTCTCGGGTGCAGCGGCGTGCCGTCAGGCCCAGAGTCTGCAGCCCCAGCGAGTGCCGCGCCAGCCGCATCACGTACAGGATGCGCAGGGCACGTAAGACCCGGAGCACCAGCCCCACCTTGTCCAAGTAGTTGCCGCCGGAGCCGAGCCGCTTCTCGCCCGAGCCCGACGTGCTGTCCACCAGCAGAGTGATGTAGTAGGGCAGTATGGCCAGCACGTCGATCAGGTTGAGCGGCTGCCTCAGGAAGGACAGCTTGCTGCGGTCCTGGATGAAGCGCAGCGTGAACTCCAGGGAGAACCAGGCCACACACACCGTCTCCACCATGAAGATGTTGTAGCACATCCTGGAACACTTTCCCTGGAGCAGGACAGGAAGTCACACAAAAAAAGCCAAAAAGAAAAAAAAACACAAGATGATGTAGGACAGTAACCAGATAAACTGGCCAGACAACCATTTCTGCTTGCAGTGAGATTCTTAATGACATTGAATGGAAGAACGCATCAATCGATGAAAATCCCCCGTCAGAGGAATTTTAACAGCTGGCAGTATACACCTAAGATACATTTTTAAATAACTTAAAATTAGCACTGATACCAGCAATTATACAGTATATGGAACAATATCTTATTTTAACCATTTATTTCGGACTCACTAGGATATAAGATACACACAATACCAATTCAGAAACACATCAGCTAAAATAGGAAGAAAGACAAGTCATCGGTTCCGCTTAATAAGACTTGTGTTGTTTATCCAATCAAAACTAGGTTCTCAAATAAGCTTTCTCTTGTGTTTCTGTGATCTAGATTTGTACCAAGAACTGCTCTTCACTGGGTTGGTCAGAAGCTTGATTCATCGACCTGCATTTAACTATAGTATGGGAACTCCCTATACTACCATCAGAATAAAAATCCTTTGTCTTTTAGCTTCATGGACAACAACTTGCCAGTACAAAAATGAAAATCAGAAGTCACAGTGTCTATTTAACAACCACTGAGGTTTCATCTTTCTGTAGACCAACTTGCAAATAAGTTACCACAAAGACTTCAATCAAACAATCATAAGAACTTCAACATTAATGTCATGAGCAGTCATACGTTGGGAGACAATAGTGGCTGTAGTTCTGATATGGCATCTTGGTAGTGTCATAATTTACACATATCAGCTTATATTTTGTTTATGTATTGAGAGGTGTCATGTAACTCATAGAAAACATCATACTGTGTTAAGCTAATGTTCAGCTCTTTATTTTTGACAAAAAACAAAATTCCTAAAGAGAAAAAACTTTCAATATCTGGCGAGGGTGGCTCTGCATGCCAAACGAATTCCACGTTTTGACGGTAGCACCCAAAAGAGGTGCTAGTACAGTGTGAATGTACAAACGTAGAAGGCTACACATTGAGGGGCATATCTGTAAGGAACCAGTAACATCAATTTTCAATCAAACAAGCAGAACCAGTGCTGTGGAAAAAGTATTTGCCCCCATCCAGATTTCTTCTAGTTTTGCTTCGTTGTCATATTTAAATGTTTCAGATCATCCCGCTAATTTTAATACAAGATAAAGGCAACATGAGTAAACACAAAATGCAGCTTTTAAGAGATCATTCCATTTACTGAAGGTAAAGAGTTACTCAAAACTTATTTTAGCCATGTGAAAAAATAATTACCCCCTCAACGTAATAGCTGGTTGTGCCATCCTTGGCAGCATCAACTGCAATCAAACATTTGCAATAGCTGGCATCACTATGGAGGAATTCTGGCCCTCCTTTCCTTGCAGAATTGTTTTAACTCAGCCACATTGGAAGGTTTTGGAGGATGAATTGCATATTAATGGTCCTGCCACGGCATCTCAACCAAATTCAAGTCAGTACTTTGACTAGCCACTCCAAAACCTTAATTTTGTTTATTTCAGTTCTTTAAACTTGTCTAATTGATTGAGTAACTGAGGAGCTAATTACTTTTTCACATAGGGGCAGGTAGGGTTGGATGGCTTTTTCCTTCAATAAATGAAATCATCATTTAAAAACTGCATTTTATGTTTTCTCAGGTATCTCTTTGTTTAATATTAAAATTAGTTTGATGATCTGAAACATTTTAAAGTGATAAATATGTATAAAAAAATAAATTGGGTCTGGAGCAACCACATTTTCACAGCACTGGTTCTGCGTTCTGTAACCCTCATTCGTTCCTGAGTCCCTCCTCATTAGTTCTTTAGTACCTACCTGCAAATTTATGTACAGTATTGTAAAGTGTTGCCCCAGTTTTTATTATTATTACCTTTTTTTTTTTAATGGACAGACTTTATGTCTTTGTGTGGCCAAGTAATGGCGAGGAGGATTTTGCGATACTTCATATCTAACACTCGGAAAAACTAGAGTGACAATCAATCATTTTGTTAAATGTGTTTCCCATTCTAGTTTAATAAATAACATCAAACGCAGAAGTAACAGTGTGCCATTTGGTAGATTAATGCCCGTGACCTTTTCCTATAAGTGAATGGGTGTTTTGAAACGCAGAGGGCATATTAATTCAGCGCAACTGCTCCAGTGCATCCATGTGATTGCATGTTTCACGACTCTGATTGCACGATTATGCTCATGGGTAAGACAAGCAAGGAACCAGCCTTTATAATGAGACCTGTGGTTTACTTCAGTCTGTTCAGCCCCAAAGGAGTGTTTGTAAGAAAATAAAACTGGAAAAAGGGAAGAAGATACAGGAAATAAATCTCGTAAGTAATGTATATAAGCATTCTGGATTGTGAAATAACATGTATGTACATACAACTTCAAAGCTGCAGAGCTTCAAGGAAGTTATGTAATGTCCCAATGAGAAAGTACTAAAAAAGAAATAAACCACTATACAAAAAAAAAAAAAAAAACAAAAAAGGTGACTGAGCGCAAATAAGTAGAAATCAATATTGATGAATAACTTCCATAAGATGAGAAGGAGAACAGTATTGAAAATTGAAGATATCACATCAACCACAGAGAAACCTTACCAACGACAAGTTTACTTCAAACTCATTTTTTAAAAGCCAATACTTAACAGGATAGATGTTGAACAACCCAAAAAGACAGCCACAGAAATGAACACAGAATCAGATCAATCTCTCCGCGACCGAATCTCAATAAGAAATCGAAAACTGTGAGCTCACACAACAAGGTAAGTTCAGCAGGGCTGTTATCTGGAAGCCACTTTTTATCTGAGCAAAATGTCCTGACACACAGCCTGGTATAAGGAACACAAAATCTCGATTGACAGTGCAAACGAAGAAAAAGAGCGACGTAATCATCTTTGAGATACGTATATCTTAAATTTCAAGAGGCCAAAGGAAGTCAACAGTTAAGCAGTGAAGCTATCTAACTGGAGTAAAGAAAAAAATAAGTCAGCAGTTGTCCAGCATGGTTGTAGAATAAGGTGACCAGTGAAAACCAGGGATTTTTCTGGTTCAATGGTCATTATGACATTAAAATTCCCAAAATTATTTTCTTTGAGTAAACAATAGGTAAAATTCAATTTTTGCGCATTTTGAGCCTGGAACATGTAGTGCTGGGGTGTGTATCGCGAAAGCACAGATGCTAACTCATAAAGTTGGAACCACTGACGGTATATGGACAAACTTTGTAAGTTGCAAACTAACTGGGAAACGCACCCCTCAGCGGAACTGCAGGGTGACAAATTGATAATGTTGTACACTTAACATTACTAGTAACATATTAAACAGTGCAAGAAAACCAGTGTTTACAGCACTGCAGCAGGGGGAGACATAGAATGTTTGTCTATATATGTGACCCCTGATAGCAAAATAAATCTTAAGCTGCACCTATGCATTTCCAGTAAATGCCAAATTTGCACCCGAAGGCATACATTTTAAAAAAATAAATACATTTTTTGTCCGTTTTCAGCCATTTTATAATGTTAAAATTCCACCTGGCTGCTCTTTCCTGGTGAGAAAACATTGATAAAGGGTAGATAATGGGCTATTTGTTGAGAGCAGTTGACTTCATGATAGAAAAATTACCTGATCAAAGCTGTAAAAACCCAATTTCATTGATTAATTTGTCCACGTTTTTGCTGGGGAATCCTCATCATCAATAAACCGAAATAATGTGCAGAATGCCCGCTTTCCCTCTATTGTATTCATTATAATATTACGCATCATAAGCAGCCAATGGCAGGCACTGAAAGTTCTAAACAAATTGGCCTTGGGACTTCCCAACTTCAAAATGGGAATATTTTTGGGAACAGCTCCAGCCAGGGCCAGACAAACAAAATGTGGACTGTCTCTCGAAAACAAGGCCATCTGGCCACCCTATTTTGGAAAAGCCATCGATTATGAAGCCATTTTAAAAGGCCAGATGTGCCCTATGATTGAAATTCTGTTCTAGGGACAGCATGAGAATATCACTGAGTCATATATGAATACAACTGAATTTGCAGGAAGTTCTCAGGCCCAGAGCTTTCACACACTCATAGTTATTGGCAATTTCGAGAATATAATTAGGCCATCATGCATGTCTTCAGACTGCGGAAGGAAACCCACGCAAACAGAAGAAAAGCATGTAAACTCCAAAGAAGCCTCAGGCCAGATTAAATCCTGAAACCTTCTTCCTGTGACGCAACTGTGCTGCCCACTGTGCACTGCCTCCTCCTTCTTGAAGAATGGCCAATAGGACGCGTCGGTCTTATCAGGCTCTGCGGAGGGCATATACTTCAGCATTTACTGGGGACTATCCGTGCATGTGCAGTCTAAGCCCCACCCCCCTCCAATCTGGTTGCAGCCAGTTTCTAACATAGAATAAGAGACAGTAAGTCTGTTCCGAGCCTAGAGGCCCATGAGGCTGGTGTTTAACCCTGGAGAACTCCCACACTGCCTCACTCCAGCCAGGTGTATAAATAAGTACCAGCAAATTGTCTGGGAAACCGGACTAAGACCTGGGGAGTAACCTGTGATGGACTGGCATCCCATCTAGGGGGAGTAGCAATACTCCTAGTCGCTTCATGCCACTGAAACCAGAGTTTCTTGCATAACAATGTGTCCATGTACTTTTTAATGTCAGTACATGTCCATGTCCATGTGTAATTTCTCACATGCAAATGGATCAAGCAGCTGAGTTCTCCAACATGCAATTAGCTAAGTGAAGACCACAAAGGAAAAACAATACAAATTTTGCATTTTTGTACATTTTATATATCATATATTATTATAGTATTTACATTGTACAATAATATATCATAATATTACATATTATTATAATATTTTTATATTTTTTTGCATATTTTTGCAGTGCTTTGTTTCTGAGATCATTTTGAATTTTTAATTCATCATTTCTCCACAACGTGAAAATGTGACACTGATCATTTTTCCATAGTGGTCTTCAAATACATGCAATGTGTGAGGAAGGTGGTTAAATTATCATCCAAAGCAACGTCAAACTCGATCATGAGCAAACGAGTTCAATTAGCCGTGGCGTTTGATGGTACTGAGAGAGAGTGGACCTTTGACAAAGCGTCACACAAATTAGATGAGCTCCATAGAATATGTTAAACTCAACTTACCATTACTGTCAAATCAAAGCCCCCACACTAGCACATTCTCAGCTCAGTTAATTAGGACAGAGCATACATTGTGGCCACTGCAATTGTGTGATAAGTGCTATCCCTTGGAACCTGCATAAAACCTGCTTAATATTTTATACTAACTTTTATTGGAAATGTCAAGACAAAGGTAGAGTAATTGAAGACCTGTGTGCAAGAAGTACCTAAGTCACAAAATAATACTTTTGAGATTTTGGGGGTCAAAGTTTTTAAAGTGTGTTGCAGATCATGACAATGGACAATGGAAATACCTTTTGTAAACCAGTACACAAGACCTGAGTGCTTCTTTGCAGAAATCTTTGGTATCAGATGATGCTCTGGCCATTGTGGCTTTCAATACCGGTGTCAGCTCATTTTTTGCAAAATGTAACTTAAGTACTTTTTGCAAACAGGTCTTCAATTTAAGTAAGTTTAATGTGTTAATGTGCTAAGCAGGTAGCGCTGTTCCCTTACAGAAAGAAGGTCGTGGGTTCTAATCCAGCCTGTGGCCTTTTTTTGTGGAGTTAGCATGTCTCCTCCCACAGTCCAAAGGCATATATATATATATAGTTCCTCACTAGAGTCACGAGGTAGCTGGAGCTCATCCCAACTGACTCTGGGTGAAAGGCAGGGACACACCCTAGGCAGCTCGCTAATTGGATTCAGGTCATATGATTTACTTGGTTATAATGAAACATTTCACTTCTTTTCCTCAGATAATCCCGAGTTTTTTTTTGTTTTTTTTTGTAGTATGCTGCCAAGTCACCTTCCATCTGTACTGTAAAGCATTTTCCAATTAGTTCTGATGCATTTGGCTGAATCTAAGCATATAATACAACCCTTCAGAATTCAGAATTAGTCCTCCAACTTTTGTCAGCAGTCTCATCACCAGTAGATTCAAGAGAACCAGCTCAAATAGCAGCCGTACATGCCTGTACATAATCACTCTTCACAGATGAGGTGGTATGCCTCAGATCACGAGCAGTTCTTATCCTCTCTATATCCTTCTTTTATTATCGTTCTGCTTGGTTTAGCTTTGTCTTCTTTGTTTATAGGATGTTGTTCCAAAACAATACGAGCATTTTTTTGGCAAGTTTCCTGTTTTTGAGCCTTACAAATAGTTTGCTTGTTAAAATCAATCCTCGGATTTCTGACTTTGGCACTGGTATGCCTATCTCAGGGAGAATGTTCTTGATCTAGCCGGCTATAGTGAAAGGGTTTTTCTGAACCAGGAAAAGAATTCTTCAGTCATCCATCACAGTTGTTATCTGTGGTCTTTCTGGCATTTTTGTATTCCTGAACTCACCAGAGCTTTCTTTCGTTCTTTTTAAGAATATAGCAAAACGTTCAGTTCGCTGCGCCCAATAATCTCTCTTTTTCTCTGATGGGTTTGTCTTTTCAGCCTAATAATGACTTGCTTTATTGACACCAACTACTCTGGATTTCATATCGAGAGTTAATAGCAACAGATTCTAAATGAAAATGTAAGTCTTGAATTATGTGTTTTATGAGTTCACTTTTAAATGAAATTATCAGGGAATAAAACACACCGAGTCACAGTACATGGTACTATAGTAGAAATACTTTTGGGCCCTGAAAAAGGGAAGACCTCTTAAAATTGCTGAATTTCAACATCATCCACCCGATTTCTGATGTGTTAACACTGAAACTGAAGCAGAATGTCCGCACTTTGAACTCATATTAATTACTTAATTTCACCTCCAATGTTCTATGGTGGACAGCTAAAATAATGATATAATAATAACAACATTGTCAATATATTTATGTACTTCTCTGACTGTGGCAGGCCAAAGGAGGGCCCAGGAGAGGGATTGAACCCCAGACTCCCGGGTAAGAGTCATACATGATGATCACATCGCCAAAGAGCCAGGTTCATAGGCAAGATAGCCGGGGCGCATACTTATTAGGAGGCATTTCTTCTGCAGCGATAGGACCCATCAACTGTCACACGGACATGCATTTTATATATATATATATATATATATATATATATATATATATATACAGTATATCTGTATATATATCAAACTGAAAGTTCACCAAAGACTGTAAAGGTTGATGTAATAGTGCAATTGACAGCAAATTTACAAAAAGAAAAAAACCTTGCTCAAAATCTCGAAAAATCTCAAAATCAAAATCTCAAATGAAAAGCTAAAAATGCATTTAAGGTGTGATTACAAATACATACATTTCATAATTAGAAACCAAGCGGCTAAAGACCAATGTCTCATTATTGAAACAATGTGACCCAATATGAATCCATGATTTTGGAATGAAAATCAGGTATATGAGGCAGATTCAGCATTTCTGTCTTGTTTGACTAACAGTAAATGGAACATGTGAATTTCATGAACTGCATTGTACGTTGTTCTATGGTTAAGCTGCTATAGCAACATACACAATGAACTCTACATTTCTCGCTATTGCTTCTTCCTGCTTGTGTGTGGGTGCCTGAGTGTGTTTGCCTGATAGCTCTTCTTGAAAAAGGGGGGCAACAGACTCAAGGTCGATAAAACATTAATGCATTAAGAAGTGTAGCTAAAGTCATCATTCTGTTTGACAATTCACTTTTTTTTTAATTGATACTCCACATAATACAGGTAACGCGTGGGCGAAGAGATAAAGCCTGACACTGTGGCTTTAATTAAAAAAGGATCACGTGATCTTAGAATCACAGGGCACTTTTGCCACTTTGTAATGTTGACAAGGTATCAGTCAAATATACAAAAAAAAAAAAACTAATTTCAAGTGTTATATTACAAAAAAAATGTGTTTCCGTACTAATAACACATTTCTGACAAAACTGTCTGATTGAACCCGATTATGCTGTGATTACAGAAGGAAAGAATACTTTTACAGTCGCTCAGACAATAACTTCATTTCAGTTTGGAACAGGCACAGCATGCAGAATTATAAAGGGTGCTGCATATTGTTTTCCCCAATTGGTGTCTTCTTCTTCTAAGATTTTGGTAGGTTGTATATCATACGGCGTACTGCTGCCCTCCACAGTTCATTACAAGACACTATTCAAATCTTCTCACCATTCGCTCTCACACTCATACCTATGGGCAAATTAGTGTCTCCAATTAACCTGACATGCATGTCTTTGGACTGTGGGAGGAAACCGGAGTACCCGGGAAAACCCACGTGAACACAGGGAGAACATGCAAACTCCACACAGAAAGGCCCCAGGCCGGAATCAAACCCATGACCTTCTTGCTGCGAGACAGCAGTGCTAACCACTATGCCAAACAGTGCTGCGCAGATGTTGTTGGCACATTTTACTCAACTCCGTGAGGTGAAGATGCTTCCAAAAATCGTTAAATTAAAGGTATGCAAATATAGAAAAACATACCACTGTATAAAGTGCTGTGAAGTGCGAAAACTAACTCAAATCAATATGCAGTGTCACTACCCCTTGGCTAAACATTTGGGGCACTGTCCGGCAGTTTTATAGTTTTATAAGATGATTGGCTGTTTGGTGGTTCTAAGCTCACTGGAGAATATGCCACAGCTCCTCTGCAGGCTCTCAGTCTCACTCATGTCTGTCTCCCCAAGTCTTCCCACACAGCCATGATCATGTTGAGATCAGGGCTCTGTCATGGCATATTATTTGCATCGACTGTATTTGGTGAAATACAAAATTCTTGTTTGAGATCTTTTTTTTTTAGTTAACATTCGATCCTTCAAATTAGTTTTTTATCGACAGCGCCGCTAATATAAAAACAAAATAAACATCCAACATCAAATTTAAAAAAAATCTAGGGCACCTAAGACGTTTGCGCAGCGCTGTAATTGATTAATTAGTCTACCTCTTCCTCCTCCTCCCTCATGGCCGGCATGGTGCTGATGGACAGGTTGACGGCGGTGACGGTGACGAACAGCACGGACAGGCAGGCGAAGATCTTCCCGGGGAGGCCGGAGTGCGGCCTCTCCACCATGTCCCTGAGCCAGGTCATGCAGACCCCGGCCTTAGAATGGGCCCCCTCGGGGGTCTCCGGGGTCCCCCCGTCCCCGTCAGCCAGCAGCTCGTCCTCCAGGTCCTCGGCCTGGTCGATCTCCTCGAACTCCTCCACGCGCTGGAGCATTCTCCTGCGGCAGCACCACTCCAGGCTCTCCTCGGGGACCCCCCAGTACAGCAGCTCGTCCCGGAAGGAGAGGGCACAGGTCTCCCTCAGCATGCGCAGTTTCCCCGCCCGCAGGAAGGTCAGAATGGTGCGGAAGGCGCAGGGGTTGCGGTCGAAGAAGAACTCGTTGCGCGCCACGTCGTAGTCGTCGCACACGTGCATGATCTCGTCGAAGCTGGCGCACGGGCGGAGCCGGCCCAGCCGCGTCAGAGGGAAGCTCTCCAGGGTTGTCCAGGGCAGCTGGTACCGCAGGCCGCCCACGTTGATGATCGCGTGCAGCCGGCGGGAGGATGGCGGAGCAGGGGCGGGGTCTCCGCTGAGGCCCACGCCCCCCTCGTCCGGGGGGAGGAGCCGGGCTCTCTTGTAGAAGACTCCCTTCAGGGCCTCGCGCTCCTGGAGCGGAGGAGGTGGGTTTAGGGAGGTGTCGGAGGCGCAGCTGAGGGCGCTGTAGTCATAGTCCGAGCCGTCTCCCGCCAGCAGCGTCATGGTAACCGGCCTCTGGCGCTGTCACATCCCGATGGCCATGCGTACCCCCTCCCGACGCGCTCAGTCACACCTCCACCTACTTGAGAGAGAAACGAAAGAAAACTGAAATAATTTATACTTCGCACCTCCGATGGAGAGAAACTCTCACATTTGTTGTGCTCGGGAAGGTTATCACAAAGACAAAGTGTTAAT
This sequence comes from Gymnothorax javanicus, assembly GCA_029692085.1. NCBI lineage: Eukaryota > Metazoa > Chordata > Actinopteri > Anguilliformes > Muraenidae > Gymnothorax > Gymnothorax javanicus. The sequence goes on along the minus strand of CM056203.1, from coordinate 80,173,700 downwards.
GAAAAGGAAAGACAGGAAGCAACAATTTGGCAGATGTAACGATTATGAGTATCACAGGCCTGAGAGGAACAAGTGCTGCAAAACAAAATATCAGCTCTCAAGAAATAAACTGCATCTGAGCTCAACTGACTCATGATGTAAACTGATAATGTCACAAACACTAATATGTAGATATAATCCGTGGCAGAGTATAACAGTGATTTTGGTTACTTTTGATGAAATACAAGATGATATACAAAAAATAATATAAATATACAAAATAATCACACATTATGGATCAACCCTTATGAAAATATCCTATGGTTATTTTTTAGAAATACTATAGTATAATGGCATAACTACAGTTTTACTATAGTTTGCATAGTATAGCTAGAGTAGTACTATAGCCATCACATTATAACTATAGTATTACCACAGTCAACAGTACCATGATATTACTAAAGTCCACACAGCTGTATTGCTGTAGTTTGAATAACTATAGTATCACTATAGTAATACTCCACTATGGTGGCAAAAATAACATCCATTTACTTTAGGATAACTAGCATGGAACTATAGTAATTTTTCATAACGGAAGATATACACTCACTGAATGTTGTACTTTGAAAATCATGCTAACGCATTGTTAGGCCTCCAACTGCTCTCAGAACAGCCACAATTGTTCATGGGAGGGATTCAACAAGATGTTGGAAACATTCCTTTGAGATTCTCACTCATGCTGACATGATTTTATTGCATAATTTACGCAAATTTGTCAGCGGCTCATTCCTGCTGTGAATCTGCTCTACCCAGATCTGGTGAACTGGGAGGCCACTGAAGTCCACGTAACACATTGTCTTGTTCATGAAACCGGCATGAGATAACTGCAGCTTTGTTACATGGTGCGGTATCATGCCAAGAGTAGCAATTTTGAGATTTGTAAATTGGGAACAGTATTAAGCTATGGCATTCAAATGACACAGAGCGGGTTGCTTCCGTGGATTCGTGCCGTTGACGCCAAATTCTGGCACTAAAATCTGTGTGTTGCAATAGTTATCGAGATTCTCAAAGCCAGGCTACATCACTCCAATTTTTATCTGTCCGGTTTTGGTGAACCTGTGTCCGCAGCGGCCTCTGATTTCTGCTCTTGGCTGACAGGAGTAGAACCTGAAATCTTTGGCAGCTGTAGCCCATTAACCTCAAGGTTTGACAGGTTGTGTACTCTGAGCTGGTTTTCTTCTCAGTATCTCAGTTACTGCAGCCTTCCTGTCAGTGTGACCATATCTGGCCGATCTCATCAAACCAGATGATTCTCATTCTCAAGGCGATTCTATCAGCAGAACTGCGTCTCACTGCATGTATTTGCTTTTTTCACCATTCTGTGTCAACTCAACGACTGCTTTGCGGTCTGCATTTCAGAAATACTCTAACCAGCCCGTCTGGCACCAACAACCATACTGCGGTCAAAGTAATTGAAATCAGATTTTTTCCCATTTTCTTGCTGGATGTGAACATTAACTAAGGCTGTCCCTGGTTTCCACGCCAAGCTCTGGCCTTTAATTTGTTAATTACCTTAATTAGCTAAAGCATTTACGAAAAATGACGTTTCTGCTACTTCTCTTTAAATTCTCACGATTGACCAACAAACAATGCACTTGTCTCCCAAAATGAAACATTATTCTTTGATCTACAGTATGAGCAAATCCATGTTTCTGTGTAAAACATATTAGCTCAACTAGTCAGTGTAACTGGAAGAAATAAAAACCTGCGAACACACTAGCCCTCCAGGGCCGGAATTGGCCACCCCTGCCCTAGACCTTTATCTGCATGTATCTGACGGATGCAACAGGATAGCATGATTGCATAATAGCATGAATAAGCAGACGCACAGCTGTTAAAACATGAAGTGCTCCGTGAGTGAATGGAATATCGTAAAAGAGTAAATTTGTAAAACTATCCTCTACTGTAAATTATAAAAATTTCTTTGATAGTCAATATCTGAATCAAAGCTCACAAATATCAATTTTCAGCTGAAATGTGAAAACATCCACAACGATTTTCTCCAAGGATGCCTCACACGGACGGCCCTTCATGGAACTGCTGCCACTCCAACCTACTTGAAGAAAATTCTAATGAAGACAAAGTGCAAATGTGCACATTATCAGTTACGAGCTGAGAGTTTTCAGGCTTGAGTGAAATTAATATCATCTCCACAATGGAGAGAGAGCCTCTCAGCGGAGAGAGATGGGAGATGGTGAATGCCATTGAGCCTAGAAAGATCAATATTTAACCAATACAAATGCAGCTGGAGCTTAAACTTCAGTAAAATCCATGGAGATCCCAGTGATATTTAACATAAGAATGCCTTTATTACCGAGATTAGTGAAGCATGTTGGAATGTGCACTTTAGAAAAGATGGAGGTTTGGATTCTGAGGGGGCCTAACATTTTCCCGCAGAATCCATTTTGGAAACCTTTCATCAGGGGATCATTTGGCTGCATGTGCTCTTACAGATTCACAGCCCTTCTCCACCCCAGTTCCGAGGTCATATAATATAATTTGATAGGGATCATAGGAATTTTTTTGTGAAATGACATGCAAATTTGATAACTGCCACTGATGAACAATATATTGGATAAACGACACGCAGTCAGACACAAAACACATTTGCACTTGCATTTCATGACATTAAATGAGCATGCAGCCTCACATTTTGGCTTTGACTAACACTTCACCATTTCAACTCAGACATGTGTGTTGCTTGTTGGTGAAAATTTGGAAGTTCCCAAATTTTTTGCATTACATTTAGCAATAACAATGTCTCCTCAACGTCTTAGACGTCGATTGACTTCAGAGCAATTGGGAAGATGCATCGAATGCTTGACTCTGGCTTCTCAAACGTCACGTTGCTAATGCACTTAACGTCAGCCAAAGCGTTGTGAACAGAGCGTGGAACCGGCATCAAACGTTTGGTACAGCAGCACACCGTCATGGGGGTGGTCGTCAGAGATCGCCTACACAACGACAAGACCACTTTCTCACACTTCAGGCACGACGTCATCCTTTCTGGACAGCCACCACCCTACGAAATGACCTTCATAACGCCTCGGGGGTCAGGGTATCCACTCAGACGATACGGAATCGTCTTCATACTGCCGGCCTCAACTCAAGAAGGCCATGTGCTCGAATCCCACTGACCGTGCGTCATAAGCGTGACCGTTTGGATTGGGCTCACGATCATGTCACATGGACACACAAAGATTGGGCTCCAGTTCTCTTTACTGATGAGTCCCGATATTGCTTGGACTTTACTGACAGGAGGCAACGGGTGTGGCGAAGACAACGTGTGTGATTTAATGATGCCTACATCTACGAACACGACCGTTATGGTGGCGGATCAATTATGGTCTGGGGAGGAATAAGCAGGAACGGCAGAACGGACCTGCATGTCATGGGGACATGACAGGGTGCGGTACAGGGATGAGATCCTCAATGTGTACGTAAGACCATACGCTGGTGCTGTTGGCCCTGATTTCATCTTGATGGATGATAACGCCCGTCCCTATCGTGCTAGGGTGGTGAATCAATTCCTAGAGCAGGAGACAACTGTCCGCATGGACTGGCCCGCGCGTTCGCCGGACCTAAACCCTATCGAGCATGTGTGGAACATGCTGCAGGTCGCTATTTCCGGTCGTAGGGCACAACCCACAACTCTAGAAGAGCTCGGAAATGCCCTTGTTGAAGAATGGAACAACATTCCAATTGCAAGCATCCGGGTTCTGATTGACAGTATGACCCGGCGTTGTCAAGCTGTCATTCAAGCTAGGGAGGCCATACCCGTTATTGACATTAACTGTGGTAATGAAACATCAAACGAACACTGTCTGTTTTCACTTTACATGTCAGAGGTGAAACCATGAAGTGTTCGTGAAAGCCAAAAGTGTGAGGCTGCACGCTCATTTAATGTCATTAAATGCACTTGCAAATGTGTTTTGTGTCTGACTGCATGTCATTTATCCAATATATTGTTCATCAGTGGCAGTTACCAAATTTGCATGTCATTTCACAAAAAAAATTCCTATGATCCCGATCAAATTTTGAGTAGTATATATATTCATTCTACACAGTGAAGTGGAAAAAAAATATATGATCAAATGAAGGGGTTAGACACAAGCAACAGTCTAAAAATCATCTCGCTTTTCACCGTCAGACTGACATGATCGACCTGAAAATGCATTTAGTGATTCGCTGTCACACATACCCAGGTCAGGGGTCAGATTCACAAAATAATGATCCAATAATTGGAAGAACACAGAGCGAAAAACCGAAAACAGGGATTCAGAATTTTTTTAAATCATCATTTCAGCCTTCAAAAACCACTTTTCCACCACTTAAAACAGAAATCACTTTACGATCATCTGAGGAAACCATTTCAAAATGGACTCTAAAAGGATGGGCACACTTAAGGCTCACAGGAGGAGCGGATAAAATTTTTCAAGGGCCAAATTCTTCACTTCCAAGCACTTTTGCCAGCCTCTGCTCAGAAACGCCATGGAAACTGAACAGCATAGATGAAAAAAAAAAAATAAAAGGCAATAATAAATAAATAAAACGATTAAAGAACCACATTTATATCTCTGATGCTCCCTTTGTCTTCAGAGACCTTCAGGCTTGTTTCCAAACTAATTAAAGCAATTATAGTGATTAAGGAGCACCAGGTTACAAATTAGTGTCTGTACCCTTTTACAGTCTGCCACCAATCACAGCGTCAGGAATCGCTCTCCCGATCTAAATCAGGCGCGTGTCTGCATCGGAGGATGATTAAGCACCTCCGGAGTCCAGCCTTGAACATGAGGGATTTTGCACTTGGCCTTTTGTTTCAGCCAAATTAGCGCAAACTCATCAGCACTCCGTTCAAAGGCATCGTCGTCTCCCTGGTGGATGTTCTTCTGCCAGCCATCCACTCAAACTGCTGCCTGTCCTTAGTAAGAGGCGAGGCCCCTGCTTGTGTTCTCCTGGACAGTGCCAAGGGGCCCCATGGGGTCCCGTGTTTATTAGTGATAATTAGCACTCAGCGCTGCTGCTCCCTCACTGCCTGCTGCACAGAATGGTAGTTACTCTCGATCCAACTTTCCGTCAATGTAAAGAACAAGATTTGTAAAATGACTAATGGGTGCTTCAATCGTAAGTCACGCTCAGGCTGTTGGTTAACCTACAGCGGAGATATCAACAACTTGGTAAGATGGCAAGATGAATTTGAATGAGATTAAACCAAAGCATGGCCATTTAAGTAGTTCTTGTTATTTTATTCAATAAGTATTGGAATAATAGCTTATTACTAGTGGTGGGACGCGATTAAAAAAATTCATCTAATTAATTAGAGGCTTTGTAATTAATTAATCTCGATTAATCGCATTTTTATCAAATAGCAATATTTGACACTTTAAGCAAAGGTTTTCAATTCAAATAGATTCTGGTTGATGACTGAATCAATGAATAGACATATACGTGAACTTAAACAACAAAAAAGTTTATTTTTCATCTACAATCCCAATTCTGAAATAGTTGGGACAAAGTGTAAATTGTGAATAAAATCAAAACGCAATGACTTTCAAATCACACCGGCCAATATTTTATTCACAGTAGAACAGAAATAACGTAGCAAATGTTGAAACTAAGAAATTTTACAATTCTATCCACAAAATGAGCTCATGTCAAATTTGATGGCAGCTACAAGTCTCATAAAAGTTGGGACAGGGACCTGTTTAGCATGGTGTAGCATCCCCTCTTCTTTTTAACACAGAGTGGAGGCGTCTGGGCATTGAGGAGACAAGCTTCTCGAGTTTAGCCGTTGGAATTTGATCCTGCTCTTGTTTAATACAGGCTTCCAGCTGCTGGAGAGTTTTGGGTCTCCTTTGACAGACTTTTTGTTTAATTATGTGCCAAATGTTCTCAGTTGGTGAAAGATCAGGACTGCAGGCAGGCCAGTCCAGCACACGGACACTTCTACTACGAAGCCATGCTGTTGTAATAGCTGCAGTATGTGGTTTTGCATTGTCCTGCTGAAATACACAAGGCCTTCTCTGGAATAACTGTTGTCTGGAGGGGAGCATATGTTGCTCTAAAACCTTTATATACCTTTCAGGATTCATGGTGCTTTTTAAAACATGCAAGTGTCCCACACCATATGCACTAATGCATCACCATACCATCAGAGATGCTGGCTTTTGAACTGAATACTGATAACAGGAGGGGTGGTCTTTCTCCTCTTTAGTCCGGAGGACACGACGCCCATGATTTCCAACAAGAATGTCAAATTTGGACTCGTCTGACCATAGGATACTTTGCCACTTTGCTACAGTCCATTTTAAATGAGCCTTGGCCCACAGAACACGGCGGTGCTTCTGGATCATACTCAACAATGGCTTACTTTTTGCATGATAGAGTTTTAGGCGGCACCTGTGGATGGCACGGCGGACTGTGTTTACAGACAGTGGTTTCTTGAAGTATTCCTGGGCCCATTTAGTAATGTTACTGAAAGAATCATGCTGGTGAGTGATGCAGTGGCGTCTGAGGGCCCGAAGATCACGGGCATCCAGTAAAGGTCTTCGGCCTTGTCCATTACGCACAGAGATTTTTCCAGTTTCTCTGAATCTTTTGATGATGTTATGCACTGTCAATGATGAGACCTTCAAAGCCTTTGCAATTTGATGTTGAGGAACATTGTTTTTAAAGTATTCCACAATTTTTTTATGCAAGCCTTCACAGGTTGGAGAGCCTCTGGCCATCTTTACTTCTGAGAGACTCAGCCTCTCTTAAGGCGCTACTCCACTAGACAGTTTTTACTGTTAGAAGTTGTTGTCGGAGAGACAACCTCTAGTGGATAACAAAACGACAGTTACTTCCGAGAGTGCAGAAAAACTTTCGGAAGTTTGTCGCGGAAGTTATTGGTGTCAAGTGGAAGGACTATTGAAAGAATGTCATGACTCGCGACAGCGCTCTCAGAGAATAGAACCGGTTCTATTTTGGGGAGGCTACTTTCGGAAAGCGCAATAGTCCGTGAATGCTGTGGTGTATAAAAGGGGCGTGTTGTGTGGATTTCTTCCTATTTGACACTGCCGCGACGCTAGAACTAGGCATTGGGGGGCGCAGACGCGGCCTTTATGACCAGAATTAGTCCTGGCGAGTTCTTAATCATTTTCCTTTGTTGACGCGTTTATTGATCGTAATTGGCAACTGAAGACACGGTTTCTCTCCATATGCGATCAAACAGCAATGAAATCATGGGCTAAATTCAGTACAGACAAATAATTTACTTATTAATAGGCCACTGCTTTGAGATGATTGAACTGGTCGGCATTCCAATGAAACGCGGACTTTCACTCTCGGTATTGCGTGGGTTGATTAAAAAAAAGGGGGGGGGGCACTCGGCAGTTATATAGGCTATAAAAAGCATGCGGCTCAAGCTATTTGCGCAGGTATGCAATTTTGAATAACGTTGATTTAAATTCAGCAAATACATGTCCAGATGAATGATTGTCGTCTTACCTAATCGGGGAGAACAAGCAGCACCTGTTAAGTGTAGTGTGCTCTCGGAGTGAACCTTCTATTGATCATGAAAATGACTGAGAACAGGTCAGGACTAATAATTGTTTTAAACGGATGTTTTGTGCAACCCAATTATCAGTTCTGGTTCCGCCACTGTACTGAATTTAGCACATGATTTCATCGCTGTTAGATCGCATATGGAGAGAAACCGTGTCTTCAGATGCCAATTACAATAATTGGAAAACGTGTCAATTAAGGAAAATGATTGAGAACTCGACAGGACTAATTCTTGTCATAAAGGGACGTGTGTGTGCCCACCCAATTCCTAGTTCTAGCGCCGCGGCAGATTTGACAAAATGGCAAGCACTAGTGGCCAAGAATGGACGAAATCGGAGACATTTCAGCTGATAAACAGCTACCAAAACCAACCCAGTTTATGGGATGTTAGCTCATCAGAATATAAGGACAGGATGAAAAAAATGGCTGCTTGGGCTGATCTTACAAAAGCATGTTCCAGGGACGTCGCCTGAGGTACAGCGGAAGATGCATAATTTACGGAACCAGTTCAATGGCGAGCTATGTAAAATTAAAACCAAATCAGGACAGGGTGCAGAGGTTTCCTCCTTTTTTTATAATAATGAAGGCGGCAACAACTGCCGCGACCTGCTGTCTCCTTGCCGGCAACATGGTAAATGAGGTCGAGTAGAGCAAGTAGAGACCCTCGTGTCACATGATATGGTCATCGATCGATATTGTCAAACTGTAATGATCTCTCAAGTGGAACGTCATGAGAAATTTTATGTCGACAGTTGCTTCCAGAAACATAGTTGACAGTCGATCGGAGCTTCAGTCAGAGACTTTTTAATCTGAGGTGGATAGACGTTTGGTATTTCTGTCGAGAGTTGGCTGACAGAAAGTGTCGACATAATCTGTCTAGTGGAGTAGCGCCATAAGGCATCCCTTTTATAGCCAATCATGTTACACACCTGATGCCAGTTAACGTAATTACTTGCTAAATGTTCTTTCAGCTGATTCTCTTAAATATTAATTGCTTTTTCAGCCCTTTTTTTTGCCTGTGTCCCAACTTTTTTGAGACCTGTTGCAGCCAGAAAATTTGAAATAAGCTCATTTTGTGGATAAAAATGTAAAATGTCTCAGTTTCAACGTTTGAAATGTTATCCATGTTCTATTGTGAATAACATATTGGCTCATGTGATCTAAAAGTCATTGCATTTTGATTATATTCACAATTTACACTTCGTCCCAACTATTTCGGAATTGGGGTTGTATATTTATATGTGCATTTTTCATCTGTCTACTCGCAGATTAGTGCAAACTCAAAGTGCGATTATAGCCATTACATTCAACATTTTAAGACTTTAGGTGCATTACCTCCACCTACCGGGCATCAGTGCGACCGGTGTGCCAGTAATTAGAGAACTGAGAAAGGTGCGATTAAATGCGTTATTTATTTTCTTTTTTACGCGAAATTTTTTCTGTAATTAAATAATCGAAATTAACGCGTTAAAGTCCCAGCCCTACTTATTACATGAAATAAGTACTAAATGTGTTTTAAAATGTGTTTTCGGATGATTTATTCAGTAATTCAAGCATTTGGAATACAAAAATGATACAAGGTTTTAATAATGATAAATGACACAGTTCTGTAATTTAAACGCAGTTCGCTCATAAAACTATCCACCGTGAAACTTGACCACAATTCGGAACATTTTTGGAATTCAAAATATTGCTATTACAGCCCCAATTCTGAAAAAGTTGGCACATTTAGAAAAATGATAATAAATTCAAAAAGGACTTATTTTGAAAGCCGTTCACTCACTTCAAAATTGAAAACGATACAACAATATACAATGCAATGATTGCAACAGTTCTGCTATAGTGGACTGTTCACCACTGTGAAATAACAACATGTCTTTTGATCACACTAATTAAGCATTTGGGCTAAAATTTCTCCTATTCCTTCATTATGCAGGTCTTCAGCAGTGCAATTGTAGGGGGCCATCATGGCCACATATTTTGTATTAACCACCCTACACTCTCCATTGGCAACAGATTAGGACTGAGTCAGAATTGTAATCTGTGCAGAATGTGGGTTGGCATTGACTTGCAGGAAAATGCATGGATGTCCCCAGAGCAGATAATGTCGATATGGCAGCAAATGATACTTTACAAATTCATACATGTCTTTCTGCAGTGATGGTGTCCGAAAAAATGTGCAAGTCACCCATGCCATGTGCACTGACATGCCCTACCACGACTGATACTGGCTTTTGGACCTGACGCTGATAGGAATTTGGGATGTCCTAGTCGTCTTTGGTCCAGAGAACACAATGGCTGCTTTTTACAAAAACATTGTGAAATGTTAGCTTGTCAGACCACAAAACACTTCTGCAGTGCTGCTGTCCATCTCAGATAACAGCGAGCCCAGAGAAGTCGGCAGAACTTTTGAACAGTGTTTATTTTTATTTATCCTTTATTTAACCTGGTAAAAGACTCATTGAGATTTAAAAAATCTCTTTTCCAAGAGTGACCTAGCCAAGAAGGAAGATTGAAACAGTTACAACAATAAAACCAACATTACAATTAGACAAATATAACTATACACTGTATAAATGGGCAAAAATGGGTATCTATTAAAAGTCAAAACCACTGGTGTCGTCAGAAATTAGGATTAGGCACTATCCCATTTACCAAGACTGTCAGATTCCCGCTCCTTTAACATTGATTTGAATCTCCCCTACAGTAACCAGCTCTGACAATTTCAGTTCCCTCTGCAAGTTATTCCAGGTGGAGGGGGCAGTGTATCGAAGAGTCTTTTTTCTTAGCTCTGTTTGAATCTTGGGGACCAACATCCGTACAATACTTTGTGACCGCAGGCTATATTGATTATTGGTCCTGCACATAATGAACATAAATACGAAGGAAGTAGCCCAAGCATAGATTTATATATGAAAACCAACCAATAGGAAGCTCTGCGGATATATGGAGAGGGCAATTTAGCAGCAGCATACAGAGCACAATGATGTATAAGACTTCCATAGCCCGTGAGGAAGCGTAAAGCACAATGATATTCAATATCAAGCTTCTTTAGGCACAGAACTGGAGCATTCATGAAAAGCAGGTTGCCATAATCCAATAAAGGTAAAAATGTTGCAGATGAGTGGCTTGGCTTTGAATAGTCACACGATGGCTTTATGTAAGCTATAGAACAAACCCAAAAGAACAAGTCAAGCATCACTGAACACATCAAAAACAACTCAATGTTCGTTATTACTGAAGTGCTCAGCGCGTCCATGTGGCATGCGACAGGTTTTTTGTATGCAGCTTTTTTTCCCCCAAGGGACACAATGAACCTGACCTTGCCCGCATACAATAGTCGATTTGTGAATAGTTACATTTGCCAGCGTAACCTGTGGAATAGTTGCCAGTCCAAAAACCAAGGTCGATGTTTGTTATTTAGATTTTTAAGAAACTACTGTATTTTCTTGAGATATTACCAAAGGCAGAAATTAAATTGTGACAAAACTGTAACTTTTTCAGGATGTATTTGCGCATCTGTATGCTTGCTTGTCCAGTTCTGAAATGACATGTTCTGCGGATGTGCAGTGTGGGTGGAGACACTATGCAGCTGCGTTGTGCCATAATCTACACCCTGTTTACTTCCTGTATATATTTACCTCCCTCCAATCACAAGCCTGCCTCTGCAGTGGGCTCACAAGCAATGCAATAACATCTGTGTGCAGCGGTGGTGTAGCCAGAGCTTAATGTGTACACACAGAACATCCCTTTGCAGCAATTATTAGTCATGACTTGTTCTCAATCGTTTTTCTTAATTAACGATACATTCACGCTGAAAGTACTCCACACTGTCCGGTAGGTAATTCTCCACATTGGGCAAGATGATAACCATTCATTTGGATGCGCAATTGATGCATTTCAATCACCCTTATTCAAAATTGTATGAAGGTGTTTCAAATCGTTGCGTTTGGTTTAATTTAAACCATTTAAACAATCATAAAACGCAGGGTAGATCGCCTGAGGTACCAAAAAGCGCGGAGGTTCCAGAGCAGTTCACCGTTCGTAAAGCAAATACCAACTTATGAGTAAATTATTTTTCCAAACCAAATTTAGCTCACTATTAAATCGCATCAAGAAGGAAGCTGTCTTTAATTGCCAATGGATTATTCTCATAATTGGAAAACGTGTTAATAAAGGAAAATGATTTAGAGCAAGTCAGGACTAATAATTGTTGTATGAGATGTTCCGTGCGACACATTTTGAAGTTCTGGTTACGCCACTGGTGTGCAGAAATGTGTCCGTACAGCTCAGCAGGCGGCTCCAGTGGATCTATAGAGGGAGCACAGAGTTGCATAGTATGGCTGTAGAATGCATGATGTTACCCAGATACCCCAGCAGTGTCTATACTCATCTTCCTTTACTTTAAATAATCCAGATGCATTGCATTTACTAATGATTTTAAAGCAATATTTTCATGACTTTGAATATTGGGCTCAATATGCAGTTATCCAGTTCATCCATGAACAATACATTATGCATTTGATATACCGAGATTGCATGCTACTGTGACGGAGAGGAGGTATTTGAAATTTACCCATGTGCAGGTATTGCTTTAACATAATAACAAAACCTCAAATTAACCCTTAAAGTGCCAATGGCAGCATTTGCCGCTCGCTGATACAATGAAATGGAAGGTCATTCGAAGAATGATGACTTGCCGAGATCGTGCACAGATCGTTTTGCCTGACGTTGACCTTGACCTTGAAGTTATTCCCACCAAAATCAATAGGCTTCTGTCGAGGACATGTGAAATTCAAATGATGATGAAAGAAATGTAATTAATTTGAGAGTTTAAGAAATAATCGCGTTTGTGACACACAGAGAGACAAATTAACAAACAAACAGATAAACGCAACCGATCAATACACTTGCCGATTTCGGCAAGTAACAAACGCAACCGACCAATATACTTGCCGATTTCGAGCAAGTAATAAAATCAAAGCTTTTGAAAACCTATCATGTGGCGACTTAAGTCGCCAAATGATAGGTTTTCAAAAGCTCAAGATATTTAAACTTTTTAAGTGTTTGAAAATTGATTTCAGCGCCCTAAGGGTTAAGTGGCAGAATAAAACAGTGAACCACATCCCCTCAGGTAGTAGCTCTACTGGCCATTTATGAATGTTTTGACAATGGACATTATTGGTGCTAATCTGATGACTTCCTGCCATCGGGACGCAACAGATGAGTCGACGCAGAGCGACAGGGAGAATTCCCAGCATCCTGCTCCAAGGTCTATTCTGCTTCCCAGTGCCAGCGCTGCCGCAGGGCGTGTGCTTCAGATTGCCTGCGAGTCATTCACTTTCAAAGTGCGCGATTGGTGGTGCTGAAATTACATCACCAGAAGAAGTTTCCGCTAAGTTCCAAACCGCAAAAAGTTTTGAAGTGATGGTGCGTGATGCTCTGGAACAAAAACACTCCTCTGTCAGCATCCTACAGACGATTTAATACGCATAGGAAAGGAACTGTTTATTTCTTGTAATGCTAGCCTTCCTTTCGTGCGGCTAAATTGAATACTCATCCAATCATTTCTTCTGATTTTTTACTTTTCAGGTATATCCACTGAATGTTCACTTCCCAGGTGCTCATCGAAGCAAAATATTAAGTAGGCCTACTGTCATTTATCAAAAGCAGCTTGTCAATATCTTATAACATTGTTTACATATCCAAAGCCACCTTTTATGAGCTAATAAGAAAAATAGGCTAAACAGAAAACAGCCATCTTTCTTCCCAAGTATTCACATGAAGTCATCAATGAAAGTTTGCATCATAATTTTGTTGCTATTTGGCAATACGCATGTACCAGTGGTTCTCAGTGTTGTTCCTGGGGAACCATAGTATATTATTTTCTGGTTTTTGTTCCAGTCATGAATGCAATACCAGAATTTTAATAATGAGTTATTGTAATTTTTTATGCATGCCCTGAAAATTCTATATTCATATTATGTACAATGTACTACATTGCATATGGTTTTTATTTCATGAATTGTAGGAAATTGTAAATGATTAAATAACAGGATCAACTGACTGCTGATTTCTAAATAGTGGACACATGGTCACAATAATTGCCAGTTAGTAGTTCAGAACTAATGAAATGACAAAGAAATTGATAACAAGCCAGACCTACACCGAGGAAAGAAGTCATATTTTCAGCAACATGATCAGAAAATTTTTGATTCATCATCAGATTAATTCAGTGATTCATGTACTCTCCTTTTACAAATGTTTCCAATAAAGCACAATTTTTACCTCGCCCGGGACAGGTGTTGTTTTTGGCGCTGTTTCTTTGTGTCCTTGTTTGTTTGTTCGAAACATTACGGCAAAATGGCTGGACCAGTCTTCATGAAACTTTCAGGTTAGGGGGGCATTAGTTCGGAATAGACCCCAATAAATTCTGGAGGTCATCGGGCAAAGATCAAGATCAACGTCACCGGACAGGTCAAAATCTTGATAAGATCGAATCAGAAGCTAAAGCACTAAAATAAGGGCGACCGTGTTTGTTTTGTTTTGTTTTGTTTCTTTCGAACTTCCCTGGTTAAATGAAAGCAAAAAATGGGCTATTTCATAAGATATTTAATTTAATAATCAGACCGCAGTACTCCCATAAAGTGAGATACCCCAATCATTTCTCCACAGTGAGGCTACATCAACTGAACATCAAAATCACCGCATAAAACTAAGCTAATTGAATTTGCCAATTTGAGACAATCCTACCTTAGTGTTTCATTGTATTTGTGAGGGGTGAGTGGTCATCGTACAAATACAATATCACGGTCATTCATATAATGAATGGACAAACACAGATAGTGGATAAATTTATTGATGCTTAAGTTTATGAACAATGTCAACAGAACAAATATTTTGGTAGTCAAACATTCACGTTAGCCCAAATGGCAATGAGCATCATCAGATGTTGGCAGAAAGAAAAAACCACATCAGCCAGCTTCGATATGAGGTCATATATAATTATAGCCCAGCCAGAGGTTTCCTGAGTGAAAGAACTAATTAATCATTTAATTCATTTGTCAGCCGACATCCCTTGCAGCAGAGTTTCCCAACCCTGTTCCTGGAACACCTCTGCCCTGCAGTTTAGGTGTCTCCCTGATTTAACACGTTTAATCAGCTGATCACAACAGGGAGACACTTGAAATGTGCAGAGCAGGGGCACTTCAGGAACAGGCTTAGGGAACACGACCTCACAGGGTTACAAAACCTACAGGCCCATCTGAAATGGGATGCAGCCAATTTATTCTCCTGAACAGCCTGCATAAAAAATAGTTCTGTTTTGAGGGTTGTACGAGATGTTTGGCATGTGCTACGGCTAAAAACCACGTCCGTGTAGGTATCGTGTCAGTCAGTGTGCCGTCCCGGTCCGGGACGGCACACTGACTGACACGACACCTACACGGACGTGTTTGCTAGCCGTAGCACATGCCAAACATCTCCCGGTGCGTAGCATACTAATGAAGGACAGCTACATGGTGAGGCTTTAATCTCTTCCGCAGAGACCATTCACACTTATGGCCAAATTAGAGTCTCCAATTAGCCTGAAATGCTTGTCTTTGGACTGAGGGAGCAAAGCAGAGTACCCGGAGGAAACCCACACAAACACGGGGAGAATGTGCAAACGCCACACAGAAAGGCCCCAGGCCGGATTCGAATCCACGACCCTCTTGCTGTGAGGCAGCAGCGCTACCCACTGCGTCACCATACCCCACAAAACCAACAATTTCAAATGGCAAATACGGAGTGATTGAATTTGACCATAGCCTTGCAGATTTGATGAAACTGGCATGCTTTATAAATAAATAATAATAATAAATATGTTTGCCAAAAATCTAATTACATGCCGGGCGAGACCTGTCCAACAAGAGCGCGAGAAAAAATGCTCGGCCCGGTCTCGACTGCACACAAAACACAAATCATGCGCACAACTCAGTCTACGCAGAATTATGAAACAGTCCGGATAATAAAAGAGTTCAGCGTTGTTAGTGCCGAGGCTTGGAGCATAGAATGATAACTATCTTAGCCTTGCTCTATCAGTTTCCAATATTGTACAGTCACAGACAATTACTTCCCTACATCTTATACCCTCAGTCCTTGGTCTCGCTGTGACTTGCGCTTGTGCAGAACCATCGCTCACCGTCCCCTCGCTCTGTTTGGTGCACATGATTTTGTTGGAACAAAACACATTTGAGTCTAATCCAGAATTATCAGTCATTCCTTGTAACTGACAGACAAGCAGGAAAATAAGGGTAAACACTAAGGCACATGCTCGGGAAACAGAGCGAGGAAGGGCTCTGCATAGCAAGCACATCCAAAAATTCAATTTCTAAAGGTCCAGATTGAGAGAAAACACATTTTCACTATCTGCAAAGATAAAGGACATATCCGTAATAATGTGGTATTACAAAATAAGAGATAGCAATCAAGAGACAGAGGCAACCCGGTGTGCTGAGCAGGACTGGAGAGAATAAAACGCATTTATCGAGTTTTGTGTGTATGGTAGAGAATTTTCAGATATAATGCATTTACCAGAGGATATTTTCTTATCTTAATCACATGCAGTTAGGCTTCCTATCGAGTCAGAAACAGCCTCCCTTTGGACATCGTACAATTTCAGCATGGCCAGTGATCCACATCAAGAAAAAAACCTTGCGGACATGTAGAATGTTTCACATTTTGTATGAAAATGTTTAAGCAAACACTGCGCTGAGTCACAGAGAAATGTTTGTTTTAAGTCCGATGACTGGTTTCCCAGGCAAGAACATCACTTGGCAGTGGGCAGGAAATCTTAAAAAAGTAAAAAAACAGATCACCAGATAATGTGTCATCTTGTTTCAGGCCAGGAAAATTACGATCTCCTCGATAAACATGATTTAGATTCCATTGTAAGGGGCGAATTCCAATGCAACGGACAATGCGTGACATTTCAGAAATTTGCCATTCCCTTAAGTACATTTTATCTCTGACTCACAATCCATCATTTTTTCTTTCAATCTTTCCTCCACTGAATGTGGATTTTGGCCTCCTCCACCAACAAAGATTTAACAGTGAATGTGCTCCGAGTTGAAAGAGTTCAGTAGATCTAAAGGGAGTGGGAACCAAGGCGGACATGAGATATCTACCAACCGTTATTAGATTATATCTGCAGCCAGAACAGCAAACAAACTGCGAAGAACATCGGCTGATGGAACAGATTAAACAGCCAAAGCTCCACAGAGAACATGGAAAACTGAGCAGAGCCAGAGATCTGGTCAACATTCGAAACAGGACAAAAATAATTAAACCATAATCAATCACGCTTGGGCCTGTCTTCAGTCTAAATTTATTCAGAATTAACAAGAAGTTAAACACTAGCTGGGTATTATTTTGGTCATTCTCACTAGATAACCCTTTCACCATGCTCAGAAACTCTAATTCACGAGGCATCAGGTTTGGTAACCAAGCTATCTTGACTCCCAAGGAGCTGACAAAATGTTGCAAAATCTGAAATGGCACATAAACACAGATTTTTTGCAAAATTCAGCTTTGGTGACTGACTGCATGCTATTGAGATAAATTTCAAGGAATGTGTTTTGATATCCAAAGATAGCCATTGGTCAGTAATTTGCAATTAGACATAATAGCTCATTAGGTCCAATTTCATGAATTACCTCAGCAGTAGGATACAGACCATATTGTATGCATTGTAAGAAACATCTGGCAACTCCTTTTAATCCAATTCATTCACACTTTTCAACTGAAAATTAAAGAGTAACTCAAAATTTGCTAAGTTATCACCCTAGGTCAGGGGTCCTCAATCTTACCCAGAAGGGGCCGGTGTGGGTGCAGGCTTTCATTTCAACCAAGTAGTTACACACCATAAAACACCATTTTAGTAATACTATAAAACAAAAAACAAACAAAAAAAAAGACAATAAAGCTGTTTATTTAGCAGCAGTAAATACAAGCTAAATGTATGTGCAACTAATTCAAATTAATAAATAAATAAGTAAACCGATCTTATTTTCACCAAATTGCAGCTCTTTGAAATGTTTTCCAGCAGTATCAACAGGCAGGAATTTCTTTAGATTTGCCAAATAAATTTTTGTGGATAAAATACCAAGATATTATGAAATATGAAAATGAAACCACATGAATATTTCGGTGTTGGTACATGGCTGACATACAAATACGCTTGATGTATCTGAAAAGACTCAACAGCAATCCTTAGGTAAGGAAAGTAAGCTTCAGATTCCCTTAGTCCGTTCCTCCCTTCCCACAGCCAGTCATTACCATCTGCTCAAACAGGAATTCAGCCGAACGGATACTCTGAGTAGGTGGGTTGTGGGTGTGTGCGTTGTGCGTGTGTGTGTGTGTGTGTGTGTGTGTGTGTGTGTGTGTGTGTGTGTGTGTGTGTGTGTGCGTGTGTGTGCGTGCGCGTGCGTGCGGTGAAGGGGGGGGGGCATTTGGGCAGGGTACTTCACAGATGTGGATGTCATCATCAGTGCTGCTTTCAAATTTCCCCATTAAACACACAGTTTACACTGTGACCAAAGACTGAACACATGGAACTCTATTGTTTGCCTCGTATGACTCATGCCATCCATTAGACTGAGCGTGTGCAGTGCGGTATGCGGTAGTTTCAGTGTTAGCATGTATTTCTGGTAAACCATTTCCCAGTGGAAATGTGCAGAGACTATACTCAGATATACTCAACTGCCACCCAATTTCTGATGAAAGACTTTGCCTGAAGGAGAACTGATGCAATAATGCATAAAGCACAAGCATAGTACATACAATCCAACAAAAGAAAAAACTTGTCTCACAGAGTACATCTCAAACACGAGGAGCTCCTCAAACGAGGTAACCACAGAACGTAGTCTGTCGGACAAAGAGACTAATCCCCTTTCTTATTGCTGGGCAGAAACCTATTACACTGTGACAGACTGAAATGCAAGGTAAAAACACTGACTGCCTATTGGGTGTCAGACAGATACAAGCTCATATCCGACACATTCTTTTTGTGTGAAAAGTCTGCACATTGGCGGCAAATATACATTAATCCAGGGACTTTGAAAGTTGGCTGAAATATGTCTCTCTGATGCCAGTAACATTTTGAATAGACAGAGAAAGTAACACGTTCAACACTGCTTAGTGCCTTAATCAACTTTTGGTTGTACTGAGGTAGAAGATATTCAGTCAAAATGTAAAAAAAAAAAAAAGAAAAAGATTGAAACAGTACACAGTATCAAAAAATTCTTGAAGATTTTTCATCTCCGTCTGATGGATAGTAAGTGCATCCTCATTTTTACTTCCCAAAAAACAGGCCTAAATATCCAAACCCTTCGTTAGCAACACGAGGGCTACACTCGGGAGATCCCATTTCCTCTCAGAACAGCCTCAGTTCCTCGTGTTACAGATTCCACTGGATGTTAGAAACATTCCTTTTTTTGGTCCATGTTGACATCACATCATTACTCCATGGAATGGAATTGCATTCACTCTGTGAACCTCCTGTACAATTACACCCCAGAGGTGCTCTATTCGCTTCAGATATCGACCGTCAGGAGATCATTGAAGTACACAGAACAAATTGCCGTGTTCATGAATCCAGTTTGAGTTGACTTTTGCCTCGTCACATGTTGCATTATCATGCAGGAGGAAGCCGTTATAGGATGGTAGCTTGTGGCCAAACAGTGAAGAATACTCAGATAAGCTGTAGCATTGAAACGATGATTCACTCAAAAAAATGAGATGTTAGATTTACTTAATAATGTTATGTCAACTGGTTCCACGCAATTGCTTTGCGTAACCTTTATTTGACTTCTGACATTTTTGGCCAGTTTAATTAATTGCATTGAGTGGTATGTACTTAACTCAGTTTTGTGGAACCAGTTGACATAACGTTATTAAGTAAATCTAACATTTCTAACATTTAATTTTTTTGAGTGTTGATTGGTATTAAGGGCCACAAAGTTGGCCAAAGAAACAATCCACACCTTTCCACCAATAACAGCAGGAAGCTTGGCTGAGCAAACGCTGGTTAGGTTCATGGATTCATGCCAAATTCAGATTTTACCATCTTTGTATTGACAAATCGAGAATACATGTACACTGAACAAAAATATAAACGCCCCATGTCAAATATTGATGCCACATGGAGTTAACAACTCTAAGTGAGCATATGCTGACTTTTACTTGTACAATAGGGATATTTCTCTTGATTTGTGTACCATTTTTTAATCCATCTCTCTGTCAGTGAGCATTTGCTCAGTGATGCAGTGATTTCACTCAGTACATGGGTGTGGCATTTCCAGACGGTGATCAGACAGAATGAGCAGTACCCAGACACTCCTTATACTGGGGACAATAAAAGGCCACCCCAAAATGTCAAATTTTGTCAAAAGTCATCATGCCTCAGATGTCTCAGGTCATGCGGGAACGTGCCATTGGCATGCTGGATGCAGGAATGTCCACCAGAGCGGTCGCTGTGCAGCTGAATGTTCACTATCGGACGATAGACCGTTTGAGAGTTCGTTTCCGACAGACAGGCAGTACTGCAAATCGACCTCATCCACGTCGGCCACATGTGACCACACCAGCACAAGATCGCTACACCCGGCTCGTCCACCTGCGGGCTTGGCTCAGATCAGCGACACGCACAGCGGATGAGACCGTTGGTCTGCACAACAGACGCATCACACCACAGACAGTCCGTAACCGCCTGCGAGAAGCCAACTTGCACGCTCGGCGTCCTCACCGTGGTCTGGATCTCACTGCTGTCCGGCGTCGGAACCGACTCACACGGGCAAACGCACACGTTCGATGGCCCTTGGCACGCTGGAGAAGAGTGCTATTCACAAACAAATCCCGGTTCCGGTTTTTTGTTAATAAAAACTCAAAAATTTGACATGGGGCGTTTATATGTTTGTTCAGTGTACATATATATGTTTCATACACTACATGTGTATGTGCAAAATTTCAGAAGCACCCTAAAGATGGCTTCCATTTTGAAGTCTCCAAATCATGATTACAAATTTCCTGAATTTTTCCAATTAAAAGAGGTCTGAAGATCAGCGTTTTGCCGAGTTTATCTCAAAATGAAGATGAGGATAGTGACAGTTCTAAAGGAGTCAAATAGTTGGTGCTTGAATTGCTGGTACACTGGTCACAAAAACAACAGAATTAGCTCAATGGCTATAGGAACAGTGTGGAAAAATTATGAAGATATATGCCAAACATCAAAAGAAAAAAAAAACTGGTCACAAGTCAAAGCTCTCTGACAGGGACAGACAGACAGACACTTGAAAGGATAGTCCCTAATAACCACAGAGCTACAACTCTTAAAATCACCACAAAACTGAACCAATCAATACGTAAACCAGCCTCAACAAAGCTGTTGAGTACGGCAGTGTCTCTGATGATTCCCGCATATACAGTATTTTATTGCCTTTTCCACCCATCAGTGCACCTAGAGTATTAAATGACCAGATACAATGGGATATGAACAAAACAAATGCATATGGCACAGCAGAAAACAAAACTTGTTCCAGCATTATGCATTCTAATGGGGACTTCTGAGTATGTCCTCTTCCTTCCTTATTTATTTATTCATTTACTCATTTATCTATTTCAATAAATACATAGATATTGCTCCACTTCAACAAAGTTACTGCTTCTTTTAAAATGTAGCAATGCGACATCGGAAAATGATGCAAGTCCTCAAAATGCATCATCACGCCTTCTGGCTTTTAATGACATTACACAAGTGGGCAGCATTTATTTGTCAATTTTTATGCATCATTGAAATGAGTGCCACCAATAGCCTGACTGCTGAATAAGACATGAGCAGTAATTTGTTCAACAGCAAATGATCCGTTCTGGACACGTCCCAGGGCAGAACGTCTCGTCACTGATTTGATGGATGAGAATATACAAGTGCCCTATTATCTAAGCAAGGCGCTCAGCCAATTTGGAATTAGTAATTTTACCTACTACCAGATATAATATTTTCCTTCCAGCAGAGAAAAACATGCTAAAAACTGAAGCAATTTAGTTTACCGAAGTATTCCTTAAATTGAGTCCAGGAAGCCAAGATCATCCTCTTCTCGTCAAAACAATTTTTTTTTTTTTTTTGAAATTTTCAAATATATACATAAAATAAAAATGCACAAAGGCATCACAATGACAGTAGAACGCACACACAAAAAAAAAAATCTACAAAATTGTATACAAAACAATTATTCCCATCCAGCTGTGAGTTTTTGTAATGAAAGTCAGGCTGCCTTGGCATTGGTAGGGAATTTGTGAGTTCTTAAGCTGTAAATACACCTGGATGTGACTAGGGTGAATTAATTTGCACAGCACTGCATATTCCTGTTATTTGTCTGAAATTAATGGCAATACAGTTTAAGAAAATTTTGACTCTCCATTATATTAAAGAAAAGTTGAAACAGAAAGCCAGTAATTTTAATTACCTATTTGAAATTCAGAGATTTTATTTTTCTTACAAATCAAAATCAACTCGAAGACACGTGTCCTTAAACAAGGCATTCAGCAGTTTAGTTGTGCAATTATGTCTCTCAAATTGTATAAAGCAAATGTAATGTATCTTTTCAAAGAACATAAAACTGATTTAGCAATGCATTTGTCATACAAACTGCATGAGAATTGGGACAGTATGTAAAATGTGAATAAAACCAGGATTAAATGATTTGTAAATTCTCTTTTATTGACATTTAGTTGGTAACAGTCCAAAGAAAAAATAATCAATGTTTCACTGTATTGACTGTATCAACAGTAGTAATTTTTGTTTATGTTCGTAAACTCCAAATTTGATGCCTGCAACACATTCCAAAAAAATTGAGGAAAATGGAAAGACTGGAAATTTTACGATCCATTAACAAGTAACAAGTGATTCTATTATGATTAGCTTCGAAATGAGCTATTACAAAAGGCACAGCTGTTAACCAATAAAAAAGGTTTGAGGTTTGCCACTTTGCCAAAAGATGTGTGAGCAAATAGTCAAACAGTTTATGATAAATGTGTCTCCCAGTGCTCAAAGTGATTGCGCGAAATTTAGAAATCTCACCTTTGACAGTCCATCATATAGTAAAAAGGTTCAGAGAATTTAGAGACACCAGAGCAATCTCTTTGTGCAACAAATGAGATTGGAAACCAATATTGGATAGATGTGACTTTTGAGCCCTCAGAAGGCACTGCATTAGAAACCGAGATGTTTCTGTAATGATATAAACATGAGCTCATAAATATTTCATCAGACCTGTGTCAGAGAACAGTTTGTCGTGGCATCATCAGATGCAAGCTGAGACTAGCATAGAGTTAGCCAAATATCAACACCGTCCAGAAGCAGTGCCAACTTCTCTGAGCTCAAGCTTATCTGAAATGGACTGACAGGGAGGTGTACAGGAACGCTGTGGTCTGATGAGTCCATCCTCCAAATTGGTTTTTGAACATTGTCCTCTCAGGGCCAAAGAGGAGAAAGACCATCACCACTGATATCAGTTACATGTTCAAAAGCCAGCGTCTGTCATGATCTGGGGCTGTATTATTGCATTCAGCACGGGCAACTTGTGCATCACAACTTGAAGGCAAAATTGAAGCAGAAGGGTACACACGTTTTGGAAGCGCATGTGCACATTCCAAATGTCATCCTTTTCAGGAATGCCCCTGCTTGTTCCCGCATGGTAATGCTTGCCACACTCTGCACGTGTTAAAACAGTGTGGCTTTGTAGCCACAGGATGCAGGTCTTGCCTGCAGCCCAGACTTGTCTCCTATTGAAAACATGAGGCAGACAATGCAGTGCAAAATCTGACAATAGAGGCCCCAGACTGTTGACCAGCTGAGGTCTTACATCGGGCAAGAATGGGAACAAACTCTGCTTTCAAAACTCAGACAATTCGTCTCCTCAGTTCCAAAATCACTACGGATTGTTACTGAAAGGAAAAGTGATTTTGCACAGTGGAAATGTACCTATCCCAACGTCAGTGGAACACGTTTTAGACATCACATTTCAGCATCGCTATAATTTAAAAATTAATTAATTAATTAAAAGGATACAAAAATAAACATTGATGTGTTAAAGCATAACTCATTTTGTGTCTGGATTTTTTTTCCGAGGAAAACAGGTTGAAAGAGATTTGCAAATTACTGCTTGCTATGTTTATTGACATTTTATACATTCCAGATCTTCTGGATA
The DNA here is from genome assembly GCA_029692085.1 of Gymnothorax javanicus. Lineage (NCBI taxonomy): Eukaryota > Metazoa > Chordata > Actinopteri > Anguilliformes > Muraenidae > Gymnothorax > Gymnothorax javanicus. Next base: position 80,149,872 of record CM056203.1, on the reverse strand, counting down.
TGAGGTCGTATATTTGCTCCTTTAGCTAAATTTTGAGAGAAAAATACCAAGCAGCCATATCAGATATACATTTGGACCTCCTGGGTCTAAGAAACAAGCAATAAAACTATTGTGGTTCAGAGAAGGTTTGAGGGACGAGGAAGTGTATTCAGTCTTTGTTCAACCTTCTCCGTGTGAAGCCAATCAAGCCATCACTTTGTCATGAAATGCCATTTAACATTGTTTGGAGGAGCAGAGCATCACCAAGGAACAAACCCAGCATCTGGTGATGTTTGTGGGTTCCAGGCCTCAGGCAGTCATTGACTGCAAAGGATTGGCAACCAAATATTAAAAATGATATGACAAATATTAAAAAATGACAGTTTAATTTGTAACTATGATAGTGTGTCCAATTACTTTTGAGCCTCTAAAATTGTGTGTGTGAGATGGGGGGGGGACAAGTAGAAAGTCTACACTTGATGAAGATCTTGATTGTTCTGTTACAAAGCCAGTACAGTGGCACACAAAACCGAAATGATTGAAACTGTGTCACTGTCAAAATATTCTCAACAAAAGAAATGCAAATTTATGGAAAGGCGGTATTTTATGAACTTGTGTGCACTCTGGATGGGATGACAGCAAAAAATTTGAAGCATTTATGAGTCAGAAAAGTGTCTATCAGGTAGTTTGTGAAAATCATTTGAAGTACTTCTAGCTGTGGAACCAAAGATGCAGGGGGCGGAGCTGGATTTGATCCAGCTCCACCCACTGCACCAATCTATTGGCTAAAGGGGCGCAGTTAGGTCAGAATGAGGTTCAATAATTCCTGCCTCAAGCAACTGCTAACCAATCAGTCGTACAGTTTCAGATCTGCCCACTAGATGCAGCGAGACGTACCTCAATAATTCTGCAAATCACTGCAGGTATGTTCCTTACACTTCCTTAAATGTTAAAACAGGCATTTCCTTTGCGTAGGCCAGTAAATAGCAGTCAGATCAGAACCTTCCGTGTAAGCAGTATCATACATTCAGCACAACTGAAGGCAGTACTCATATGCCCTCTGACAGCACTCATTCATTCAAAAGAGGGATGCCAAGACTAAGCGCTATGGACCATGACCGAAAACTTGGGCAACTGCTGAGGCATACACTCCAAGGGGGGTTACAAATGCATTGAGGGAGGCTGTTTCAACAATAAGTTGTTTATTGACTCGATTTGATGTCAACGGCAGTACTCGGTATGGAGCCAGAAGTGGATAGACTGCACAAGAAGACATATAATAATAATAATAATAATAATAATAATGATAATAATTATAATAATTACATATCTAACTTATAGCTGAGCGTTCAAGCCAGCCATTTCCTCCTGCAGTGGAAACAGACAGAAACATTTTTGGACGGCCAGGTGTAGCCATGACCAGACAAATGATGTGACACCAGCTTGTATTGCAATATTGTCCCTGCTCATGTCCGGCAAGGCGACCAGAGCTGACAGCCAGACATAAGAGCAAACAAATGCACTGGACCTCAATATTTAAATTAAATTTTCAATTTGCATCTTTTCTGTTCTGTAATCTTCTGGACCTGACTGTGTGAATGGGTGTTTCTTTACGTTACGATGAGACAGGAGACATGCACCTCCCACTATTCTGTGTAGAATGTCCCAAGCAGTTCAGTGCGCAGCTATCCAGGCTAGAAAAGGGTTCTCAGGCCTTTATCAACAATTGGATTCATCTGAAAAATGAATTTTTTCACATCAACATCTTCACCTAGATCCTATCTACACTGCAGTAGGAGTCATTTTTGTTTTATAAACTGGATCTTTTTTCACATTTAGACCTATAGCAAGGTCTTCACTGTGGCATAAACATTTTGGTTTTACACGCAGGTAATTTTTATTATTAGTAGGATGAAATTTTGGTATAAGAGAACCATGGAGCCCATGGGACTGCTGCAGTCTGAGATGTTTTGAATGTTTAGCAGTTTAAGAGTAGTGAAGGAGGATATATATTTAAATTAACATCATATCCTATCACAATGTATACGAGTACATGCGAGCCATAAGTCAGTTTCACGATCACTAGTTGCCCAGAAAAGAAGATGGCCGCACCTGTAGTTGCAGTCAATAGAGTTTTTCTCCACCATGTAATTACGGAGGGTGAAGCTCATTTTAAAAATCACGTTGAAGCAAACCAACGTTATTTTCTGTAGTTTGGTTATCGTATAGCATTTAATGTGTTATATGTTGAAAAACAAGCCGTGAAAATATGACTTCTGAAATACATTGCCGAAATGGGTTTGACCTTATTTTATGGGCACTCATCCATGGTTTGTTGGCTAATACAGTCATCATGGGAAAGGAGGAAAGGGCTTGTTCTTTCAGCAATTATTGCCACAGGTAAAAATAAATCAACATTTCTAATGAAAAATCCATAATTCGGGAGATTTTTTTAATGTGCCAGGAGATGTTAGGAGACATTTCCCTGAGGTGTCCCGGAAAATCAGGGCGAGTCGGCAGCTTTGGGAATAGTACAGCTTTTTGTGTTAGAAATTAAAATCAATAATTTACTTGCAGTAAAGACAACAAATACAAAAATAAGTTAACCAAATAAATATTCTTTTTTGGTGCTGGAGACTAGAAAAATATCAGTCTCTTGGGAAATAATGTTCATAAGGTTTTTGAATTATTTGAGACAATATTATTACTGTCCTGTGGTTTATGACATCGTATTAAAGTCGTGGGGCAGTGCTTCAGTAGGGCTACCCAGCAGTGTTTTAGTCATGGGAGAAATACAAAGATGTACAAAAATCTTACCTTGTTTCAGCACACACTTTGATTTAATATGACTTAAATATAACCAACTTTGCCCAGCAAAAACAGATATGTGCATGAATAAGTTAAAAATCAGCAAATTATGCAGCAAAAACTTTGTTACTCATTTCCCTACCAGATCAACATATTCTCATCCCGGTTCGTGATATAGTGACGCTATCTGACGCAGCGTCGATATACGATGAGAAAGGACGCTTTGGCGTCTTTATTCCGTGTTTAGGGTTAGGGTTCGGCTTCAGGTTAAGGGTTAGGTATGGGGGTAGGGTTCGTCTTAACCTTTTAGGGCGCTGAAATCAATTTTCAAATGCTGAAAAACTTTAAATATCTTGAGCTTTTGAAAACCTATCATATGGCGACTTGTTGAAAAGAGCTCCCTTTGGCGCTGCCTTTGGCGCTTTAAGGGTTAAACTGGGCTCACCAAATATAACAATAGGCGTGTTTCCACTGGGTACTTTTTAGAAAGCGGCTGAGTGTTTTGGCTACGCCCTCTTTTTAGTTCCTCTCGGCCCTCCGTTCCCATTAGGTACTAGCGGCTCACCGACGGAGTTGGAGTGTGACGTTAATACGCCCCCAGCAGACGAGCAAGGCCTGGACCTCGCAGTCAACCCACTTGTCAGCGGTCTCTCTTTTAACTTTTTCCATTATTGTTTTTCTATTCTTGAATTCGATTCTCTCAAATGTTGCTCTGCTTATTTCTTGGCGATGTTTATGTTGTGGTTTGTGTCGAGTTCTACTCACGTCATATCCCGTCTCAACGGTATCCAAACAGCATCGACGAGTGAGTAGCGGCTCAGAAAGCGGCTGAGAAAGTACCTACACAAGGTAGGTACTTTCTGAGCCGCTTCGTGAGCCGCTTATCGGTGAATGTGGGCGGATCTTGGGTGGATCCTCTATCCCAAGCCACACCCATAGCGGCTCACGAGGGCAAAAAGTACCTAGTGGAAACGCACCTAATGGTGAAGACATGATCCCAGCAAGCAGACCACAAAGATATGATGGCTCCATAATCTCTAAATCAGCTGTCCTCGTGGGATTTTCACATGCTACAGTCCAGTTTTTGCAGAGAATTGTGTGATATATGAGAAAATTTTGATAAGTATCCATTTTGTTTGTGAAAACAGCTTCTTAGGGAGAGACAGGAGTGGATAACAGACTTATTCACGCCAAGAGAAAGGCCATAGATACTTAAATAACCAGCCTCAACTACAGAGGTATGCAGAAAGGCATCACAAAACATGTGACAAATGGCACTTCTACACTGCATGGTACCGGATTGACAAAGACTCTGCTCGCCTTTATTTGGTTTTCCATCAGGCAAAAGTTGTGGACAGGACCTGGTACTCGGTACTTTTTTCGGTATTAGCTCCGTTGAGGTTCCAAGTGAGCTGAGGCAATAACATGACGTGACGTGTAAACACTGGACTGCAGATGGGTCAGAGAGAATCTCTGATGGAGGATGGGAAGTTTCTTAACGTTAACTTTGTACTCTGCTAGAAAGCTTTGTTTCCTTTTGTAAGCTGGCTATTAGAAAGCTCAATTCTGACAAACAAGTTTATTTTAGTCTTTTAAACTCTTGCCATTTCATACTGCGAATCAAGAAATGATTCATTCGATATCCTCCATTATTCCTGCAGCCTGTGTGAGGTTTCATGTGGCGTCGCCATGAAAACCAGATGCATTGAGGCGGTACTATCTGCGGTGGGAAACGAAACACACGGAACCAAAAGCGAGTGGAGTCGAGGCGAATTACGCCAGTACCATGCAGTGGGTAAACACCAAACCATTGACACTGATAGGCTACAGCAGCAGACGACCATGTCGAGTTCCCCAACTATGAGATAAGCATGGAAAGCTGTGTTTACAGCGAGCACATGATCACCAAAACAGGACAAATAAACAGCAAATACAGCATATGCTGTACATTATGGACCCATGTAGTTAAGGAAATACTCCACCAGGGAAGGTATAAGCACAGCTGCTCTCAGACTAGAGCCTTATTTATGCACAATCGGAATCCGTAAATTTTTGAATTAGGAAGTACCCGCAAGCTCGTTTCTGTAGAGTGGCGTTCCTCCGTGTCTTAAACTTCACATTCCAAACAATGGACGAGCTTCTCGCGATCTCAGAAAGTGCCACACTCTTTCTGTCTCCAGGAGCAATAAACAAGAGTTGCACAGTGACTAAGATACATGCTTTTTTTCTTTTATTTGACGGAAAACAACCCTTAATATAATCTAGGATACAATTCAATATTATCAGTTATATTTTGCAGGTTATAAATTGTGTTTAATGTCTTGTAGTTATTTATTCCAAGGCAATGGAAAATGTTTACACTTTTATTATATTTAGCATTAAATGAGATACTTATGACAATGGGAACCAAAACCCAATTAGCCCTTCCATATTGCCGTCTCAGGTTGCACAGCACGGGTATGGTATCAGTTTGAAATGATAACATTTAATGAAGCCTCATATTTATGCCAGAGTGACAGAAGATAAAAGAGTCGCAGCATCAAAGTGTGTCGAGGCCAGTATTACCGAACCGAAAACTCACCCTGTCAGTGGGTCTCATTAGATACATTTGCTTCAAACTCTCCTGCCGTTAGTCAAAGAATGTTCCGTCCAACGGCCTTCCGTGCCCAAAATGTGTCATTACTGAGATGCAAACACAAGCTCCGATATCAAACAGAGCCTTTGATGTCACCACAAAAGACCACAGTTAAGTAATTAAAACCAAATGGATACATTTTAAACTAAATCGGGCCGAACTTCAATGCAAAATATAATCAGATATGGCAAGTTGATGTATGTTACTCTCAGAGCCTGGGCATTTCAAGTGCTATTGCACTGAAGACAGTTCAGGTCCCGTCTATGCCGAGAAACACATGGAGGAACCTAGGTTTGTAAGAGCCACACTCCATCTTTATTTGACATCATACAATATTGACACATCATCAATAAAGATAGAAATTGGAACTGAATTCAGTGAGCTTTTGCTAGCTTTGCTATGAAACCCCCCAAAGTACACAGCAATATAACCAGTGGATCTGGTAAGATCAGAAAATCCATGGTGAACCTGAAGCCATATGCATTTCCATGTCAGTGTGGGGGCAATTAGAGTCCAGCAGGAAAGTGGCAGTATTACTGTTTCAATCAGAGAATGCATAAGCACTTGCCAAGGGCGGCCACAGACCCCGTCATCATGTGCACACAGACAGAAAAACAGGAGAAAACATCCCAGAAAGACACGGAACACATTCCGTGGCCTCTATCATGCCTTTCAACTTCTGTTCACTACACATTCCCTCTTCTCCCCAACAAAAGCATCCAGACACCACTGAAAGGCATCTACAGAGGGCTCAACCCCTGTCCCATGAACTGTAGATGTTAACCAAAACAGAACAAACAGGGCAGGCATCTTCTGCACATTGTCCAAATCTTTCAGCGCATTTAACTCAAAGCGAAGAGCAGAAATAATCTCAGGCTGCGAGCAAAAGACTGTACTCACCTCAGAACAGACGCAGCCCGCCAATCTGGCTCAGACGGCTTCTTTTTCTCTTCTTTTCTCTTTGGTTTCTGGCAGGAGAAGAGCCGAGGACTTGCCCAGAGAGAAGCAAAGACACTGCGAGTGCGCTTAGCGATCCTCTCTCTCTCTCTCTCTTTCTCTCTCTCCCAGCCTTGTTCCAGCGCTGTGCGAGCAGGAAGCAAAGGATGTGGAGCGGCAGCGAGTTATTTGATGATCACGAGCAACAGGCTACAGCGGCTCAGCTCTGAGCGCTGACATCAGCGGAGGGAAGAGCTATTATTCTGAGAGCTTCTCCCAGGATTCCATAGCAACCAGCGGCCGGCGAGGAGAGGATTCCCTCCTGAAAGCAGGAATAATCGCCTCTCCGCTGACCGCTGACTCACTCCGTTTATATTTGTCTTAAACTTTGTTCTCTGGGAAGAGGGTGGCACATTCCCCCCACCTCAGACACACACACACACACACATACCCACACCCACAAACACACACACACTCACACACACATACACATACACCCTACCAGGGAGCTGTTATGCATCCAAAACTTGTACCATCAGGACCAAGAAGTCAGGTCCCATGAAGTGTGACAGTATGTAGCCAACAGAAGCTTCAGTGTAAGGGTGTGTGTGTTCGATGCACTCACAGCTGCACAGTGAAAGCGCTGTCGTACACAGAAAGAGCCCCAGTGAATGACACAGATCAGCGGACAGACAAAACCATCTTTTGAAAGAGTTGCTTTTCTCGGTAGAATCAGGTCCTGGGGTCGTCTCGGAGGACCGATCGCATAGAAAGCGAAATAAAGGAAGAAGAAAAGCCTGCTCGCTCCGCTCATGACTGGGGTTTCCGATCGAACTCGTCGCAAGGTTAATTTCAGTTCCTGAATGGCGCTTTTGTGACAGCGAATGAGATGCAGTGCGCGTGTGTGGTGTGTACGTGTCGCAGTACCTCTCATCAGTGTGGTTCATGACCTTCTCTGCTTGTGCACAATGCAGGTCATTGGCTGCGGTGCAGCATCTGTCAAAGTGAGGCTAATCTAACACTCATGCCACCAATAGAAAACAATCATAGTGCACAAATGCAATGCGCAGGGGGACAAAATATTTACACAGTCCTTCAGTGAATGAAACCCTGTGGTAATGAAAACTCCTGGTTCTGGCCCAGTACTGGACTGGGCCCATATATCAGCACCCAGACTGGAGTAATGACAGCCATTGCGACTTTCCGAGGGGTCGTCAGCAAGCACCTCCACGCTGGCCTTTATAACACTCCCTCAGCTGAAGTGACAAATCTTCAGAAAAAAACACACCGTAAAATTCAGGCTTACATTCACAGTCGTAGCACAAATAACATTTACTGTGGTGCAATTATTTTGCAACACTGTTTACTAAGATGTGTTCTTCTGAAATACGAATTTCTCAATTTTTCAGAAAACTTTCAAATTTGTGTACGAATGTGCTTCTCATGAGAACTGGAAACACATCCAGACTACACACAGTGCACTACAGCATATAATAAATAAAACACTGAGGGAGAAGGCTTAAATATGGAGTGATTAATATCACTGGCAAAATGAAGTACCTGTATTTAGATATGATAAAATACACATTAGATGATGTGAAGGAAAGATGGCATGATGTTTAGAGGCATAATAATGAAAAAACTTTGCAAAGACAAAAGGAGAGAAAATCACCACCCAGGGAACAGGCATAGATCCCCTTCAATCTGATCGATCTGTGGGGGTGTGAGGAATGGACGTGGATCACATCTGATCTTTCACACAGTCTTTAGTTGAAGGTAAAAAATGAATTTGCAGTTCATTATGGTGCCTGACAACCTGAAAAGTAATTGTGTGTTCTTACAAGGATAATCTCAGACCACCAAATTAAAAGTTAGAAATTATTTGTAGACATAAATTTTTAAGTGGCTAAATCAATTTATCTGTAAGACAGGCTTGTATCATGAGAGTCAATGGCTCACTGCTGAGTTTGCGCACTCCCTGTGTACACTGGTCGTCATTCCAACTTCCACTGCAATCACTATTTTAAACAGCCATTCATTTTTCTTAATTAGTTCCCTTTTATGTTTAAAGGGATTATTTACCCTCTGGCCACACTGGCTGAAATAGCTACAGCTATATGCCATGGAGGATGGAAATTATGCTAAACAGCCAACCTTTGTGGAAAGGGTACACATTTTTAACTGCTGAAATTAAAGACTCTGGTGAATAAAAATGGGGTCCTAATTACCTGCACGTGACATTTGCCCTTTAACACAATGCTGGTTTGACTCATTATCATTTGTTTCGGCTTTATATTTGACATTTTATCGTAAATGGCTTTTTTTTTTTTTTGTGGCCTATATCCACATGAACAACAATGAGTAGCCTGCTGATTTGTCAAATGTAATCAGTGAAATATTTGTTTCCTCTTTTAATAAAAGTCTTTCCAATGTACCACAATGTGAGCTTTTTCCCCGTTTCAGAAATAATGAGGCTTAAGAGGGTAAATAATCCTTCTTTTGCATTAAACACATCTAATTAACAAAAATGAACACGATGCTGAAGTTCTGGGATTGAAAAAGTCGTTTGAATGAAAAGCAGCTCTAACAGGGGGTCCCCAGGATTGACCCCAAGAACCACTGGTGTAAGCAATTAGTGAAAACTGGCCCCCCGAAAAAAGGAGTCATCATAAATGCGTTCGTAAATCATACAGATTATTTAATATATTGGATTTGCATATTCTCAGCCCTGTTGTGTGAAAGCATGAGTGACATCATTTGCGCCCATAAGAACCATTTAACCGCACATCTGAATGCAAGTTGTGGCGTGACAACTCTGACCCATTGTGACCAATTAATCAAACATGCATACGTAGATATTGAGACCTTGCTGATAGGGGAGACTGGGGTCCGATGAGCCATGGGGACCAATGAGCCATATCACTATTTTGCGATCAATCGATGACAGAGCTGCTTAAAATAGGCAAAATATTTGACCACTGACTGATGAGTCATGGGGATAAATGAGCCATTTCACTATTTTGCCTATTTTAAACCCCTTTGGCATCGATTGATCGCAAAATAGTGATATGGCTCATTGGTCCCCAAGGCTCATTGGACCCCAGTCTCCCCTACTGATACTGAAGCCTGCTTTGGCTCAGGAAATCTGTTCCACAGTCTGTTCCATCTCCTTGAGTTAAAATTTCTCTCCCAGTGATTTTACACTGATGACTTTGCTGTGTTGACCTTCACTTAACGTACAGCAGTGATCCCCAACAGTGCATCTCACCATAATTCCACTGTATGAGGCAATAATTGCTCGGCTCCAGTCTTTACCCGAGTTTACGTCCGCAATTTTAATGTTGAAAAGAATTTGAGCTGCACTGCAGCCATCATGCGCTGTAAACATTCACTTCTTCAGGCCTGTGTTTGGTGAAAATATAATTTTGCCAGGAAATAGCAACAGTGTGTGTTCTGCAGGCCACTGCCATTACAAAGACATTTATTACCTCGGCTTCTACACTGCAGCCAACACTCCTCCTGTATGGTAATCACTGCAATTTTGAAACAAAGCATTATGGGTAAACCAAAAGTAATGCCAGGATTTGTGTGCATGCTACATTTGTCATAGGCATGCTTTGTTTGAATAATTTCCTACTAATTAAGTTTCTGTTTTTTATGTGATTATGTATGCATAAATACATCTGGCATATGTTGAAGATATTGATGCGTTGGAAACATATTGAAGCGTGAAAATATTTGCCTTATACTTGATCTCATCCTCTCATTGGAAATGCCACATCAGGAGGCAGAGCCAGAACTCAGGTGCAGAGGATAACTCCATTCACAAAATTTATTAGAGCTCGCGGTCAAGCAGTCCCCGTCAGTAACAGGCAGTGATAAATCAGTACACGGGTAAATCCTGACTCATAAACAGTACACAGTCCAATAGCCAAAAACCAGGAAGGATGCACGCCAGAGCCAAAACAAGAGGCAGAAAAGTAATCAAAAAGCCAAACTGGAAATCAAACATGGGTAATCAATCGGACATGAGGGACGAGGCAGAACCGGGAATCAAGAAAACAAAATAAACTGTAACCACTGAATCGCAGGAATCAAGAAAAGCTTGTATAAGAAAAACTGGCCAACAAACTCACAACTGGAAGGGTTTGTATAAGGAAGTAAGGAGAGTAATTGCGATGAGCTGCAGGTGAGAAGTGCTGGAAAGGTGCAGGGAGGTGTGGCTATTGGAAACAATCAAACAAATAACAAGGAGCAGTGCACATGAGGGAATGAAAACAGAAAGCACTTGGCAAGTGACAGATGAATGGGATTGCCGCACTAATGCAGAGATCTGCTAAAATAAACAATGAACATTCAGGTAAACCAACAGAATGCCAACACTTGACATTAAATCAAAGCAGACTGACTTAATTTGGTCCCACCCGCTACCAACAACCAATTTTACAGTAGTTTTTTTTTTAAAAATCTGACATTGTAAAAACATAGACAACTGGAGCTGGACTCGCAAGAGCCCATACCTCCGCCAGCATGGCTGGATTTGAACTTCGGCCTATATCTCAGCTGTACTTTGGCCTAGATATGCCAATCACTTGTTCCTCTTGTGCTACTCTAACATCCTGCAAAGTTTGGTTAACATCTATGCAGCCATTTTTGAGATATCCTGCTTACAGACAGACAAAGAACTAAATAAACAAACAAACGGAAGCAAAAACATAACCGCCTGGCAGAGGTAATTAAGCTTGTCCCCACCTACCTACAGTACTCAAATTCAAACAGTTCAGGCCCTAGTGCTATATTCCCCAGAATGCAACAGCTTCTTTTTGACTTACGTATCTCCCTGCCAACTGCTCCAACTCCCCCACAAACCCGACCCCACCCAGCTGGCGTTCTACGCCTCCGTCCATCCCTAGGCCCTCCTCTGGCGTCTTTCTGTTCTCGCCACACATTTCAGTTTGAAAAACCCAAAACTGAACTCACGACGGGAGTCCTACCTGCTTATTCCCCCTGCCCATGCACCGCAGGAGGACCCGTAGTACACAAGCTGTCTGTCTGCCTCTCTTCTTTCATCTGCGCCCCAGGCATGAAGACACAGCAGGGCTCCGTCAATGTCTCCAGAGACCCTATCTGCATTCGAGACCACCGGCTTTATCTGCGGTTCAGCTAAGACCTGTTATGCTCCCAACAACTTTTTACGTCAACAAATATTTAGGGGAGGTGCGTCAGTGAGGGTGGGTCTGTACTGCCATTTTCGTGTCAAGATAACAAAAATGACGAGCATTCCCATTGGCTGATCTAGGCTTGCAATTTACCAACAAACTACAGAGCGTCCAACCCTGCGTCAAGCCTGAACCTATGCCACCAGAGGGCATTAACCTCGATTACATCATAGGGTAGTACTACCACCTCACAACAAGAGGGTTGAGGGTTCGAATCTGCCCTGGGGTCTTTCTGCATGGAGTTTGTATGTTCTCCCTGCGTTTGTGTGGGTGTCCTCCAGGGTACTCCAGCTTCCTCCCTCAAAAACACGCATGTCAAACTAAGCGGAAATTCTAATTGTGAATGGTGTGCGAATGTTGTTATCGGAAGAGATTAACCCTTTGAGCGCCGAATACATTTTCAAGAAATTAAAAAATGTAGTTATCCTGAGCTGTTGAAAACCTATCATGTGGCAACTTGTTTAAAAGTGCTCCCCTGCGGGAGCACTTTTAAAAAAGTCGCCACATGGTAGGTTTTCAACAGCATCTGACTTTGATATCTTACATCATTGGGCAACTATAGTTGCCCACGGCACTGAGAGGGTTAAAACCACCACATATCTTTCCTTCAATAGAATTCAATGCACTTAGGTTTGCATCCACCAACCCCAGACCTGCGATGGCACACTGACTGACATCACTTGGCAAAGCAATTTTATGCGAATCGGCAACTTCCCTTTCCTGCATAATTCACCTGCACTTGCCAAAGTCCTTCTCTAATTTTGAATGAACCATTTTTGAACAGCTTAGGAGGTGATCCTAAATGACAAAGCCTGCTTCCTGCTTGACTTTTTTGAGCAAGAGATTTCAATTTTATGTAAAAAAAACCTCCCAGCCTTGGACACACCTTTAGCAATCAGCACCTTGGCCGCCCATCCATCTGGAAAAGTAGGGACAAGTTTTTTCAGAAACTAATTTACCTAGATGAATAAAATTTTGCATATGTTGTATGTGTTACTACTTACCAGTCATGTCCATGATTGGGTTTGAAAATGGGACGCCATGGTGCTGAGGGATATTGATGACGATGTCTTCTTGCTTTTTTGGCAAGATGTCATAGGATTTCTTAGCAGCAAACTATCCACTAGCATGGGGCAGGAAGTCAGGGATTTGAAGACAAGGGTCATGTGAGGAAGTCTGTGATTTGGAGGTGACGATAACGTGCGGAATTCTGGGATTTGGAGGCGAGGGTGTTGTGAGGAAGTCTGGGATTTGGAGGCGAGGATGATACTAGGTGCAAACTGCTGCACTGTAGCGGAGGCAAGGCCACACATTCAGCCCAGTGGATGTTGTGAATGTCACCTTTACAGAATACATACAAAACTGCAAAAGGCTATAAAATGAACAATGAGCTGGCTCAGCTTTTTTATAAATGCAAATAATATAGGCCATTAATTCAAGTAAGATCGTGAAACAAGCATTTAAGTTGAAGACCAGAACAGATATATTTTATGCCAAATGATTTATAATGACTTTCTCAAAAGCCTTGAGCAAACTAACAGAATTTGTTGAGCTTTATACCAGACAGCAAAATGCCCTAATACTCAATTCCTAGCATCTGGATGGGCTTGTTGTTTCTCAGAAATAGGAAGTTGAAGCACAAGAGCTTGCTCAAGGATTCTGGAGGATAATAAATCACTACAACATGGTAAATGCATCCGCTTAGCAAAAAAAAAAAATTATTTGTTGCTATTAGGGAAGGCAAACAGCATCATTCTGTAGTTCTGGACATGCACAGATATTGGCTAGAGGGCTTTATCTCGCCAAAGCAACACTGTCAATGCTCAGGGCTGTCCTGTCCTATTGATTTACCTTCTTGTAGAGAATTTCGACTGCCGCCGTCTCTTAATTCAACTTTAGAGGAAGTCAATCTCAGTCAATTAGCTTTGCTCCATTGCCTAACTAATCACTTAACGAGCAGCACAGAGCGAGCAGCCAAATTTAATTTGAGCATTTCCCTTTTTTCCATTGGCACTGCACTGCATGTAAAGCAGTTCAAGGGGTAAACAGGGAGCTTCAGTGCTCAGGCCTCTTTTGAGCGACGACACGGGATCCTCTTCACGTTCATGAGCAGCAGCTGCAGCATCTCGCCGCCCGCAGTAACTGGTTTTCCGAACACAGAAATACATACGTGGCTTTAAGTATTTTCAAGTTTGCTGGCCTTATTCCTCTGCCCTGATTTTGCTGTGTGAGTAATACCTCCTTATTTATCCTGGATGGGGATATCGGAGTGAAGGTCGTCCATCTGCGTGTTTGTCTGTCCATCATGCTTCTTTACTGGGCCAGAACTCCAGAGACATACAACATTTCTAAACAAAATGTAATACATGGATCCATCTTGAACTGTAGATGAGCATTTTCATTCTTCTGTCCGTCCTCCACTGTCCGTCTGTCCGTCCCTCCACAACTTTTTGTTTCCAGGACAGATATGAGCCATTCATCGGTGGGGGATCCGAGAATTTCATGCTTGTTTTCTCTTGATTAGGGCTGGTAGGTCTATGTTTTGCTTGTGACATGCAGCTGCACTTTGTGTTGTTGGTATCAGTTTAAGGCCGATGTGCTCAGTTGCGCATTTTGTCTGCCGGTCATGCTGATTTTTAATAAAGAACACACAAAATTGTTTGTTTATTTGTATGCATGTGTGTGTGAGTATGTGTGTGTGCACATGTGGGTTTGTGTGCACGCATGTGTGTGTGTATGCGTGTGTGCGCGCGTGTGTGTGTGTGTGTTTGGACAGTGGAGATGCAGCCGACAGAAAAATGACCGCACTACTGGCAGGAACAGATTATTTTTATCTGAATAAAAGTTAATTTTCTGATTTTCAGATAACTTGAATTCCGAATACAGAGTACATACGGACACTGCAGGAATTCTAATACTGAGTCATGCACATCAAAGTGTGATGAAAGTCACTGAGATTCAGTTCTGGAGAGGCATTCAGAAGGTTTAACTCATTATTTTAAGACATGCATGCTGTACTACTCTCAGGTAAAGTAAGCTCATTCATTTGTGACCAGTAGTGTAATATAACATACAAATAAATGAGACCTGATCTGTGTGAATTCCAATGGGTAAGACCATCCGTGGTGTAAATACATATATAATGCAGTCATGCACTTGAGTTCCATCCACTGTTGCAGTAGACTGATAATATAATGATTAATATTGATTTCAGCTCTGATAATATTCCAGGCAATGGGAGGGAGGTCCTGCAGTATCCTTAATACCGCGCTATCGGCCTGAACATTCCCTGCTGAGTCTTCGTGAAAAAGGTTAATGAAGTCAGAGGCAGTTAGGGGTTATCGATATCGAAACCCACCGCAACCTTGGGCGATGAAACCCCTCCAGGATCCGCTCATCCTCTCCCTGATAAATCTCTTATCGGCTCCCGAAAGCGAACAGATGCAGCTTCCATCTGTAAAGCCCTGCTTCTTAATAAATGGCCGCAGGCTTGTTGAAAAAGTACTCGGACTCACACCACCCCCTCCTCCTGGGCTGTTCAACGGCCAGGGCAGCGAGAGGCACATCAGCGCACAGTGTGTTTCATTACCAGATATACCTGCACAATCTGGTCGAAGATGAAAGTGTAATGGATATATATGTTATTGTTCAGTAAAGGAAAAATACTTCCACATGTATCCTGAGAAGTACAATACTGTGTAGATTCTATTTATTCGCTGTTGCAAACAAGAAGGTTAAAACTAATTATTAAACCCTGGGCTAGGGCAACACCATTGAGCACCTCAAGGGCACCACACTATTTACAAACATGATAACTTTTTAAGCACATTTTCATCTTTTTTCTGAGAGTGTACACTGGAGACACATGTATGTCTTCCAGAGCTCTCTTCTTAGTCGACCTTCTGAATGCAGTCCATTTACATGTTATTGGTTTATACAGCTGGATACTGAGCAACTGTTAAGCCCAAGGCTGTTTCTGCTGCATCTGATCATGGTTGAAATCATCCCCCAAAATCATTAGGACATCAAATTCTCGGACTGAAAGAGATTGTTTAGAATTCTACATGGCACTAATTTTGCAAACATACTCATCCAGACCAAATTATTTTGTAGTTCAGGATAACGTATGTACGTTTCATCTGATTTAATGACACCAACCTACAGCTGAATCGGCAAACAGCATAACCAGACTGGAGATTACAGATGCAAGATCACAAGTTCTCAGGGCAAGTCACGCAAACGTAGATTCAAAGTTCAAATTCTGAATATCTGCAGACTAAGTCCATAACAAACTCTAAATGCAGGATTATAAAACCATAATCTGTAATCATGCTGATACTGAACCAAAAGAAGTGCCAGTGTGGAGAGCAGGATGCATTCTGATGAGTCTTAAGTCGGTGTTACAGGATGGTCAACAATTCTGCAGTCTACAGACGTTCAAACCACCACACGGCAGCTCCAGTTCGAACCCTGGCAGATAATGCTGCAGTAGCCTGATTCCCCAATCATATGACAAAATCTAAGATTATGTATATGATATTCTTTATGGCTTCAGTCCATTTTAATAACAGCCCAAGTATAAATCATCAGCTTGGGTTATAGTCTCCTATTCTGTGCTTTCATTACTGTTTCATTACTGCCATACATTAGAAAAACTGAGCGGAGTGAACTGTCCAGCTCCTACAGGAAGTGAGACTGCTCTGTGATTCTGATTATGTTCCTGCCAGCCCATTGTGATAAACATGCAAGACTCTGTACCGGAGATAAAAATCTTTTTGCCACCTCCTCCCTACCTCCCGGTCCCTGTTATCTGAGCTCTACAAAGCTCTGTGCACATGACAGATTAAACGGCTGTATGATTGTGCCCAAAAGATAAGCTCTCGAATCTTTATCCTCCGAAAATCCTTCACACTCTGTAAACGTTAATACGGCTGTAATCGACTATATTTGCTCTCTGCAGAGTTGGGTATGGATTTTAGAATGACAAAACTTAGACTTGTAATGTCTCACCTGTGGACCTGCATCTCATCACACGATGCGAACATATGCGCTAATAATGCGACATTATGAGGCTATGAGCCCTACAGCAGGTCGTGCACAAGCAGGCTGAACATCATCCTCGCGTATGCCTGCTTACGAGTGCAATAAGCACAAAAAGTACAATCTATATGTCCGCATTGAAATATTGACCCATCCACAAAATGTCTACTAAGAGCCAAAAATGTTTTGGTTACTCTCAGTGGGCACTTTATTTGATAAATTTATATGCTAGTTCCCTTTTTGCAAAAAGATTTTAAAAAAAAAAAGGTCATTAATCAGATAGATATTGTTCAATTAAACTCTACCAATCAATTAAACTCAAGCTAATTTCACACAAATAGGCTTGATCACAGAAAATAAATTGAAGACCCTAGTGCTAAAAGTACTTAAGTCAAATTTATAACACAGCGTGAGGTAAGGATGGGAAACCATCTTTTATAGTTACTTAAGTCCACTGTTTCAATTTCCTCAAAATTGACATTATGAGTTCTTTTTGCGCTAAGGTCCTCAGTTCATCGTTATCAAATCACGATGATGCCTGCGGGACGGAGTTTGAAAAATTCTGGCGCTATAGTGTGTGATATACCATAGCTTGAAAATCTCACCGTGATACCTCAAATATATTTTCGGTGGTTGAGCAACAAAACTTTGTTCTCCAATCACTCAGTACATAACAGAATAACCATCCACATTTACTGTACTTTCGTTTTGCCTATCTGCTTACAAGGTTTTATTGAAACCGCATGATACAAACAAATCATGTACAATATGTCTGTCATTCTTCAAAGTCAGTGTTTCCTTTACAAATCAGGGGTTGACCCATTCAAGCATGAAGCTGTCCTACTTGGAGTTTGCAGGAACTGATTCAACACAAATGGGTATTAATGTACGGTTGAAATAAACACGCTCACCATGACTGCATGTGTAATGTATTGAATTGAATGACATTCCAGGAAAAAGTCTGGATGGATTGTAGGATACTGCCTAAGAAGGGAAATATATACTATTCAAAAAAAGTAGGGGATATTTTATTTTGAGATCAAAATTTTCACATATACAAAGGGATACGAAACCATGTTGTATAGTTCCTTACTGAGGAAGCATTTCCAAAGAAATTCATCACCCAAACACATCAATGACACTCTCACGATCTGCACGGGATGCTATTGATGATCAAGGGGGTTGTGCCACAAATTTGCATGACTCTGAATTGGAAGGTTAGAGCCACTGTAAAGGAAGATTTTGAAGAGAAAGCATCAGATTATCAGTGGTTGAAGTCGTTAATTAAACAGAGACCATGCGCCGTCTAACACAGGAGGAGAGGGTTACGTGCCCTTGGCATGCTACAGGTTGGCACAAGACAGGTCGTTGTGGCAAGGGCAATGAATGTTTCCCAGTCTGTCATCAGCAGATTATGGTCCAGACATCGTGCTACAGGGTCTGTTCAGGATAGACCACGATCCGGTCGACCAAGGGCAACAACTCAGGCTCAGGACAGATTCATCCGCACTATTGTCTTGAGAAATCGTATGGTAACAGCAAATCAGATAAGGTCTCAACTTCAAAGGGATACTGGCTTGGTAGTGAGTGGCCAGACCATCAGGAATCGTCTGCACAGATTTCACTTACACGCCCGGCGTCCTCGTGTCATTCCCTGTTTGAGGGATCGTCACATTAGGGCCAGACTCAATGGTGTCGTCATCATCAACGCTGGGATAATCGCCGATGGAACAACGTAATGTTCTCAGATGAGTCGAGGTTCACTGTGGACTTCCTTGACAGACGCGCAGGAGGGTTTGGCGCCGACGTAACGAACGTTTCCATGACGTTAACGCCATTAGACATGATCCGTATGGGGTGGATCTGTAATGGTGTGGGGAGGCATCACTGCTGCCGGCAGAACAGACTTGCATGTTGTTGCTGGACGTGTCACAGGGCAGTACTACCGGGACAACATCTTGGCACCCCATGTTGTGCCGTTTGCACGTCGTTATGGCCGCCGTTTCATTTTCCAAGATGACAATGCCAGATGTCATAGGGCCAGGATCGTTACAGATTACCTCCAGCAGCAGAATATCACCACATTACCATGGCCAGCACTCAGTCCGGACCTTTCCCCCATCGAGCATGTCTGGGACATGCTTGGACAGCGGCTACGCCAACGTCAACAACCTCCTGCCAATGTCCAAGAACTTGCTGCAGCATTGCAACAGGAATGGAATAACGTTCCCCAAAATGACCTGGGACGTCTCGTTAGGAGTATGCCACGCCGAATTCGAGCTTGTCTAGCCAACCGAGGGGGTTTTACCCGCAACTGACTCTGTTTCACAATGGTGGTAAATTTGCTGCGTGACCCTGTGTTTGTGTCGACCCTTATTCTGGAGAATCTGTCCTTTACTGACTATACACAGGGTTTCGAATAAATTGACAAATGTTTCCTTAATGTTTTTATGTCATTTGTTTCCTTCCTGACCTCATGATCTGCATTTCATGGTACTTGTAAATCCAATATCCCCTACTTTTTTTGAATAGTATTATTTGCAAATTACAGTTACACGTTGCACTGTTATACTTTTATCTTTTCAATTGCAGGTGATGTAAATTGAATCTGGCAACCAAACAGTGAGCAGTTTATTCAGCAATACTGGGCCGTGGTGAAGTACAGAGGCATCCCATAATCCATCCCACCACTCTGAAGTATATCTGGGTTTGTTAATATGGTGGTTTAATTGGGGCTTTACTTGGCATGTACTGATGTTGAAAAGGCACTAATCCCCGCCACAACTACAATCCAGCTATGAGTTCCTTTTGAAAAATCAAGAAACCCAAGACATGTCGACTTCAATTCTCCCGAGAGCTTTCACAGCTCAAATCCAGCTATGAGTTAAGCCTACTATACACTAGAGGACTTTGATAAAACTTTAAGAAGACTTTTAAAAGACTAACATCTGGCACCCTGTCACATCTAAAGACAATGTGTCAGCAAATCAATGAGAGTGGGGATCTTGCAGGATCACTATTCTCAAGACTACAACTAGATTCCTTTTGAGATTATTTCTCATCTTGCTCCTGGTGCATCCTGCTCGGTGCTGGGAAGAGCGCACCTATTGGTTGTTGATAACGGTCATGTCATTGAACAACAGAATTTGCATAAGACAAGAAGACCAGCGATACTATTAAACATTTTTGATATTGTTGTAATGCCAAGATGGGAAAAAGACTGCCTTAAAACAGCTCGGATCGAGTTTTATGACCACCTTACATCTAACGGCCAGATCATGGGAGCGCACTGCAACTCTGGCAAAACTCTGGCGATTTTATTCCGACTTTGGAAATTTGTCTGCGACTTTGAAATTGCCTGAAAAGTCATTTGTTGTCAGCTCAGACATTATGAAGGAAAAAAATGACAGTTCTTTGGAGTGTGATTGACAGCCCCAGGCTAAGTGTACAGCTGTGCGGAAGATATTCAGACAGGTAAAAATATATGGCTGCTGTGGATGTGAAAACCAAACTCAGGTGATGGAAGACAGCAAGTATTTATTCCTGTCACAGCATTCAGTGGGCAGGGTCAAACTGTAGCACAAACAGCATGAACCCATGGATTCATTCTGCCTCGCGTTAGCAGTGGAGCAGCGCTGTGGTGTAATGCAGAGGACCATGTACAGTATTTTAGGATCACATTGGACCCCTTTAACCCCTAATACCAAATGAGCTGAGTCAGCTGAATGCTTCAGGACATTGATGACCATGTGCCTCTGTTCAGGATCACAGTCCGTCATTTTTAAAGTGGATAATGCTGTGTCCAAGACCAAACTGGACTGGTCATCTTAAACTGGACCAATGACCATAGTGACTTTAGCTGAGTTAAGTGGAGTGTAATGTCCTCTTATCTCAATCCAGTAACACCCCTGGGATGAGTTAGTAAAGGAATTTCAGAGCATGAATGTGTTTCTGATAAATATGCAAAAAAGGCACGATACAAATGAGTCATCATGGAGCAAAATCATAAAGACGATCTTCAGCAACCTGTTGAATCCACGCCAAAGATAATTCAGGCTGTTCGGCAGGCTGAGTGAGAAGCAGCATGGCATTAGACAGGTGTGCTGAATGAAGTATTTGGGGAGTATAATGTGTGGTTATACTCTCTTGTACTTTCTCTATTTATATATATTCTGAATTTTGTGCATAATGTATTGACAATTCTCATACTTATAGTACCATAACTAATTTTTGCAGTTCTGTTTCAATGCCAGTTGCATTCCACTGTCTTTGCCAGTGTACTCATCCCAGAAACAATAAAATTGAATTTGATTTATAATCATCTAACCACCTTCAATCAGTGTCCCCAACTTACTGATGCAGGAGTGGTGTGTATTCAGATGGGCTGTCAGTAATTGGCAGTATTTCAGCAGATAGTAGACATTTCGAGGGCACAGCGGTTAGGAAGCATTTTCAAACAGTCCTACACCATCCAGATTCCTTCTCCCTCACCACAATTTACAAATGACCTGACTGATGAAACTGGAGGACTTAAGTGATTACCTGCTCCTGTTTTAACCTCAGATTCTTTTAATGCGTTTTCTCTGACCAGTCAACCATTTGTTTATATAATTCAACCTCAGCATTTAAATAAGAAAATTGGATACAGCTGGGACCAAACGTTCTTACTGGGTGAAATAACTTATTTTCCTTCCATCGGTTTTCTCATTTGGTGCAGTACTCCATTAAAGGTTAATTCAATTTTTGTATGGTGACACGTACTACAATTTTGAACAACCGCAAAAAATCAATTTGCCAAGAGGAGATGTGGCATCAGTAATAAGGGTGGTATCAGACCACCGATCCTCCCTGCTTTTCACAGTCTGCACACCACATCCCATCAGTGTCATTGGGCGGGATACAAAGGGCAAGGCTGCCAGTCACAGAACTAAGCAAAGAGACTACACAGTGTTTCACAGTGGAGGAGTATTGAGCACACGAATGCAATGTGCCTTTCAATGGGGCAAAATAAAACTGATGCGTTCTTGATGCTACTGCACCTTGCTAAGAGTCTTTTGAATAAGACATAGTTCAGAGTATCCAGCCAATTAAAAATTCAATTAAAAAATGTTTTAAAATGGCCCTTATTTATTGGGTTTAGCCATCAAAAAAGTCATCAAAAAACAGAATATACAATAGTCTACACAAAAGCAATAGATAACAGTGTGGACAAAATTAAAATACCAAAGAAAGCAAAAGTAATGACATTTTTTCCCCATTTTATTAAATGGCAATTACAGAAAATGCAATGCATGCAGGTCCTCAATGGGATGCCAGAGTTTGCCCATTTTGATAATTGTGGCGACCAGGGCAACGAACACGTCCACATCACACCACCCAAAACCAGCAATTCACCTCCCTTTGCATCTCCCCCTTTCAGCACCTCCGACAGCAGCAGTCGGCCGGGAATCTGTTCAGCACCCCTGGCTGCCACTGTGCAAGGGACAGCTCCCGCCAGTTACAGCCAGGTGTGCGAGAGAGGCTCTCCCAGCTCATTCCGCACGAGGCCACGCACCTGATCCTCGTCTGCGTTTAACAAGTGGGCAAATGGCACTGCGGCAGACGGGGACAGGTCAGCTGAGAGTGCGTTTCGCGAGTGTGTTACTAACCGCCGTTCTCTCTCTATTTTTCTGTCAGAGTCCGAAGGCAAAGGGACGGGGGAATCCCAAATTTATCCCCTTCCAGAAAGCCTCACTCTGGCACAACTCTACCACGTGACAGCGGCTAATTCCCCTAAGGATATGAAGGCACACAAAGTCTACTGTCTTTTGGTTTTTTTCGTAAATAAAATTACCGCCCTGTGGGCTGGATTGTCTTCAACCTGCTGCCTTGTCCATGCCTGATTTACTAGTGGTTTGCCAACACCAAAGCAAAACTAATGTCACAGTCTGTATTTCAAGGGGACATGCCAATTTCATCAATGATCCCAAAAAGGAGACTACTTCCATTTGAAATAAGCGGCAAAGTCCTTCATCTGAGAGCTCAAAGCTGAATCATTAATACAGTGGAGCCTGCTTTTATATCTAAACAAATTTAGCAAATGCAAGTATCGATGGCATCGCAGATCAAAACTGGGCATATTTAACTGCATTCCAGTAATTTTGTGTAATTTTGTGACTCCAACCCACCTGCAGCGCACAGCCTGATTCGGGGTACTGTAATGCCCCTCCCCTTCGGAATTCCAGAATGTGGGCTACCTGCCCTTATTCAATCATTCAATTAAGCCACTGCACTGCCCTACAAAGGCTAAGTGCAGTAACTACACAATAATTTGAACAGTAAAAAATGGCTTCAGAGTTTGTTTGCTGTCCCAACAAATAAATAGTCAGCACTCCTATGATAGATTATGATTAACCGACTCACCATGGTATAATTTCTGTCCAAATAAATCCTGACCTCAATATACTTTCTGGCCCAAAACTGTGTAACTCACATTTTACCCAATATGTAATTACTGCACTTAGGCTTTGTAGGGCAGTGCACCCTTAGTTAATTATTTCACCTGTTTCTTCTCTGTTAATTATCATTCCCTTTTCTAATTTAAAGCTTAGTGTCGCCCTTCATCGGCAGGTACAGTAACCATAGTCAGTTCCCCTCCTTGTTTATTGCACTCTCTTTTCAGCTCTCCTGGAAGTTTTGTATTTGTTCTTGTTATATAAACCTTTATTATTTAATAAATTCCACATCCCTGCACTTGGGTCCTCCTCTGTAATCCTTGCCCTGGCGCCCTGTTAACATCTCTGGGTGCCAGATCTTATTACTGATTCATGATCATGGCCATTAAGTTTCCATATGGTGACACTCGGTATGGCTCAACTGTGTTGTACAAAAGCATCACATCTCAAGAAAATCAAATTCCCACGACAGAAAAAAAAATGTACATATGAAGCTGGAAAAGAGTATAGCTGCTTTCACACCGGACGCAAAACGAATTTTTCGCACGACATATTACATTCAAAGTCAATGCAAAGACGCGCGTCTTTGCATTGACTTTGAATGTATGAATGCAATCTGTCGTGCAAAAAATTCGTTTCGCGTCCGGTGTAAAAGCTGCTTATATCAGTGGGAGTACTTGCAATCAATGAAACAACAAAAATGATTTAATGGTTGCGTTCATTTACAGTGAATAGTATTTAATTCTAAAATACCCGAGTCCTCAATGGTTTTACAGTCTGTAAGCCAAGAAGTGGAAGTATCAGTGTGGGTAGTTCCAGGAATTGCTGATAAATCAGTGCATAAATGTCACAATTCATATCATAGATTCTGACCGCAGATCCACCTGTGTGAGACGAACAAATCAGCCATCTGTATGAACTAATGCTTACAAACGTGCATCTTTTTTTTTTCTGTGTCCATTCATGGGCAGGTCTTAGGGGCACTGATATGGTTAAATCTTATATTCTGGCCTGTGCCCATACTCAAACTGCTTATTGGCAATATGCTGTGCGGTTTGTCGACGGTACTTAACCGCGCTTAGCCAAATCACATTACACGATATTGCATTTCCTGCCACAGATTAGCTTTAGCATAATTTCCTTTCGGTTCCACTGCTAACAGTCTCTCTGTGTTGTCATTTCCTTCACAGATGCAAGATAATTTGTTCTAATTTTACTTTTTGTTTCAGCTGAGGCACAAATATTTTAAAAAAAAATACATTCACACCGGAATTTTTCAGTTATGCAGCAGCAGTATATATTTGAGGAGTATTTGCACAGGTTCTGGAAAATTCTCTCATCTATGTTCTAATATGACGTATGACTATGACCTTCAAAATCAACCTACCTCATACACTCTGTAGAATCCCATTGCCAATCGACCCCATGTTATCCAGATTTTTTTTTTTTGTTTGTTTGTTTGTTTGTTTGTTTGTTTTTTTCAGTGTGACAGTATCATTTTATGAATGCTGATAATGGCTTATATACCTGTTAGAATGTCATGGGAACAAATGTGTGTCACAGCACCATATTGTGAGAGCATATCGATAACATTCAAATCACTGCATTTCAGATTTTCATATTTCTTCCACATTCATTAACAAAATACAGAAATATAGTAGCCTGCATCACTATATTCTGTTTTCAATGCCATGCATTCGAAGTCACAAATAGCAAATTCTGATTCAAATACACTAATGCTGTTTCAAGACAGAAATATGGCAGCAATCTGTTCCAACTTGAGATTCGAAAAGACGGCTCAAATTCAGTAAGTGTTTTAACAGTGAACCTCTTTTTGTTGCTCAGTACTCCAGCTCAGTGGCACGTCCAGACCATTTTTACTGGGCACACGGACTCCCATAAGGGTGCCACTGAGCAAACTTCATAACCCCCACCAGCCTTGTAAAAAGAGCACCAAAGTCAATGAATAATTGTGTCGCACTGATGTACAATTTCTATCTCCTACTTTGCCAGCTTTTTGGATTTCATACACCCAGGCTTCTGATGGCTGCAGTTCCTCTACTCCTCTGTATCAATAGCACCGCTGTCTGCATCCTATTCAGCAACCATCAATAAAAAAAAAAAAAAAACTGCTTCATACTGTAATGTAGATGGTATCATTTTGCTAACGCTGAGGCCACGTATACCAGCCCTTCAATTGCAAGGTTTATTTTACGGGAACACTGTTGGGTAGATAATGAATTGTGGGTTTAGGTTGAAGAGGTAGTAGTTAGCCATTTTGTGGCTTTTCAGATCCACCATGAGATAGAGGTCACGCTAAAGGCCAGTATACATACATGATTTATGTCTCAATCACTCGCAATGAATTCTTGTCGGGAAATCGTTCAAAATCCAAGCAGTTTATATCAAAAGCAGGGAGCTGCAACTCGGACCTCTGTTTCCATAACACCACGACAGAAGACTTTCCATCAGCCGTTGAAGTTTCTGTTCCTGTGACAAAGTGATATTAATAGTCGGCTAAGATCAGTCCAATGAAGTGAAATGAGTGACACTGGTAGTTTAACACTGGCAGACAATCTTTTCCTTAAAAGGCAGCGGTGAAATAAACTTCAGAGGCCGAGAAGTTTGTGTTTTCCTGTGGTTAGTTTTGAAAATCAGCGCTTAACACCTCCCCATGCAGAATTCTTAGACACGAAATCAGCCAGCTTAAAGCTCCCCTAAGACACATCGTGGCTCACAAGGAAGAAAAGCTTGAGTTAAATCAGTTTAGTTTAAGGTGTGGAAAAGGTAAGGGGTAAGGAAAGTTTTATAATGTGCGCTCAGGTTCTGGGGTATACCAACATGACATATGCTACCGGGGCTGAATAAAACCCAGTTTTTGCCCCGAGTACCTGGGTCACTTTTCATGTAGACGCTTGGCCGAATTTTCCTTTTAATTTGGATCATAGAGACTTTGCCAGTCCTCTGTAAATACCATGGGCAAAAGCATGGAGGATCGCATCCATCCTTCCTATTTTAACACTGTGATATTACACTGATTGCTTAAAGAGTAAGGAGCGAATGGAGCGTATCTAAACACTTCAGCAACTTCACCATTTATGAAGACCTCATGAAAAAACAACACCAAATCTCCAAATGGCATCAATCGAGCGCCAAACTCACGATGCTGCGCATGGCAGAACCCCTTCTGGAGATCAGAAGGACCAAATGGTCTCTGGTAATGGAGACTGTGCACTGTTGTAATCCTGGACCAGACGATAGCCAGACTGCCATTATGTCACAGTATAAGAGCTGTGTGCACAGCAGAGCACTTTTCCTTTCCTGAGAGATGGGAAGACCATACCGTCATCCTTCCTACACGGACCAGAACATGAGTGTGACCCTGGATCAGACGATGGCTGCACCACTATTGTGTGACAATAACTAAGGACTAGGTGCACATCAGGGATTTTTTAAAAATATCCATTTATGGGATAACTTGGTAATTCAGTGCATTCAGGTAGCCAACCAACTTCATCTCATTGCTGCATAATGTTTCTGAGCCTAGAACTGACCAATTGAAGGAACCCAAGATCATAACACTGCCTCTCGAGACTTGTTAAGTAGGCACTGTTAAAGATGGATGCATCGCTTCATTGGGTTCATTTCTTTATCCTGACGTGCCCATCACTCTGGAATTGGGTAAATCTGAACTAATCAGACCATATGACCTTTTTTCCATTGCTCAACGGTCCAATCTTTTTGGTTTCTTGAAAACTGAAGGCGTTTTTCCAGATTAGCTTCACTGACAAGTGACTTTCTTGTGGCCACACAGCTGTTTAGTCCCAGTATGTTCTGCATGTTCTTGTTGCGTTGTGCGTGTGGAAATGCTCTTACTTTCACAGTTAAACACAGCAGTGAGTTCTATGATAAAATTTTTAAGACAAGACTTCACAAAGCATTTTTATGATCACTGATCATGATAATTTGTGAGTTTTTTTTTTATCCATTTCTTCTGCGAAGTTGACGGTTTGCCAGTTTCCTTCCAGACTTTAATAATGCATTGGACAGTTCTTATAGCAATTCCTTTGATTCCAGCAGTCTCCTTTGTTTTTTTTTTTTTTTTTACTTGATGCAGGGTAATAATTTGCCCCTCTTGAAACACAGTTAAAAAACTTTTCTACAACTAAGGGACACATCTTTCGATATGGTTGTTTGAGAAATGAGAGGCAACACACTGCATCATTCAGGGTCAAAAGGACTGTTGCAAGATAAAATATACAGTATTACTCACTGCAATAATGATTCAGTCATTGGATCTTAAGTATCTGCTTATTTGCATCCAAACGGTGACTCTTTTTGGCCAGTTAATGTATTCACCTTAGCTTTTTGGGTGTTCTTGCTCAGGCTATTGAGAAGGAGATGAACTAAAGGGTTACTAAACAAACCACTTACAGAGGAGTCTCAGCTACGGAGATGGAATTGAATGCTCGCAATAACACCATTAAAGGAGGAGAGCTGAATTTTACAGGACTGAAAACAGCGGATTATGATGGCGTTTACGATGGTATTATTTACTGGCGGTGGTGGAGCAGACAGGGAAGCTCTTAAATGAGAAAAATAAGGCTGAGCAGAGGTTTAAGGGTTCAGTGTTTATTTGGAAATTCTCAACCTCGTGAAATGAACTGCAGCTGACATATAGTTGGACAGAAAGTTCAATGAAGGATCGTCTGGCTGAGGGTTTGGCTAGAGGGCACAGAGCTTGAAATTTCTGAGATTTAAAATTTGAAAAAGCATCAGTTATATGATCTTTATGACCACAGTCTGTACATGGCCATTAAGATTAAATTATTTACTTTGCATGTCCAGGTTAAAAATTAAATTTAATCTTCAGTGAATTACACAGTATGCACCCTTTTTATGAGACTGAAGGCTCCTTCTTTGTCACAAAAACAGCGATCAGCTTCCTCCTCCAGTGAGAAACCCATGAAATAGAGGCAGCGACGATCAGGGTGAATTTTCAGAAGGGCCTTGGATTTCTGGCAGTAATGTTGTGTTTTCGTTTGATCTCTCCCTTTCAAACTGCAGATTTTAAAAAGCTTACAGCGGCCCCAGCAGGAGTTGCATCAGTATGGAATTCCAATGATTAATGATCATTTTGTTACTTCAGCATTGATTTGCCATTCAAAATCAAAACAAAATTCAACAGTGATCCAGTGTTGACCATAACGTTGAGTCACTCGTGAAGAAACGTTAAGGGGTGATCTGGGGTTAAATGAAAAATGACACCAGGAAACAACTCAGAATTAATCTAAAGAGGTATATGTAATAACCACCAAAAAGATACAAGTTGGCATTTTTCTGTTTATGCGGTTGCCATGGTAACCGAGCAAGCTCATTAAATATGCAGAAAACTTCTGGGACCAATTCCTCTTTAACTGTAGGATAGAATTCAGTTTTTCTTTCATCATTTAAAAGCCATTGCTTATCCAAATGCAATGACATAGCCATTCTTTGCCCAAGTTATCAGTTTTTTGATTCTGGGGCATTTTACTCAAATTTTGAAATTATTTTGCGCAGAATCAGAAGAATACTCAAAATATTCAAAGTATGTAACAGATAGGCAAAATTTCCCAATGTCATTGCATTTCTAATGAAGTAAAGTACCTGCAGCCCAAATTTCATTGATTTTCAATGATAAATAAAAAAGTTATGGCTGCCACAAACATGAGAAACGTGGAAAAAGTAATACCTTAGGAAATCAATGGAAAATGCATTAGACCGCATTGAAAGTTGAGTTCAGTCTTAGTCTGTGGCTTACACCCATTTTTCAGACTTTATTATCTGATTATTCAAATGTTTATCACTTTCCTGGAGTGCAAAGCATAAATTTCATCATCACAGTTGCCTTTTAAATCATGATTTTATGGCAAAATTCAGTTTTTAATCCTTGTAGCAATTAGTGATTATTAAAGGTGGGTTATTATAGAATATTTTTATTCAAAAAAATTTTTTTGGAAAAATAATCAAATTTTGCCCATTTAACCCCAGATCACCCCTTAAAATGCCAGCTGGGAGGAACAAGCAAAGGAGACACACAGTGTGATGCAGCAAAGAGGCAGTTTGACTGGCAGTTTGCAAAAGAGCGCTCTGATGCAGATGCAATGTGTGCGGATGAGATCGGTTAAATGGAAGGACACTTTGGTTGCTAAAGCTGACCAGGTGGCCGCAGCAAGAGCTACTGAACCTGGTTATATAACAGCTGCGGAAGAGATGAATGGCATTCCTGTCGGAGTTGCAGAATTTTTTCACAGAAGACCACAGTTGAGGATGATGAAAGAATGGTCCCTTTCAGCAGTTGAACAGGTAAAGAACAATCTTCAGGATAAAACCACAAATGTAGGAAAGACTGTTATAACTGACTACCCCAGCATCAGCTCAGATGGTTAATCAACAAAATAATAATATCAAGCCTCAAGAACAAAACGGCCAGAGTTGCAGTGGTGCTGCCACTGCAGAGTTGAAAATATCATCAAACATTTTCCTATTCTTACAGATACATGAGATAAGTGTTTGTACAGTTTGATTAAAACATACAAAGTTATGTCACATTTCAAGACCAGCATATTTTCAGGTACAGAAGCATGGGAAAAGCAGAGTACTGATGTTTCATAGAAAAGCACTGATATAAACAGAGAATTTTCAGTAATCATCAACACGATAAATATGGCAAGTTTTATGGAAAGTTCAGATTTGTTCAGATTAGACCAGTGTTTTTCATTTTGCCTTTAGAGCTAAAACAATAATTCAAATTCATGACTCAGCAACATTAAATGAAAGGCTCTTCACTGCTCTGTGATTGTACGTTAAATAAATAAAATAAACACTGTGGATTAATCTCTAAGGCCAGAGACATGCAGAACTGCGGTGGGTGAGTCAGCCATTGCTCCTAATGCCTCATTGGCTCTCGAGTCGGCTGCCCTTTAATAAAGCATCTCTGTTTCCTGTTCCTTTCTGTTCTTATGTATGCAACGTTAGTCTTTGATTAAATGGGAAAGTCAATGTTGTTTCAGGCTGACTTGCCAATCATCAGCTTGTTTGAAAAACACTTTAAAAGCCCTCTGGGGCAATGCTCCTTAGAATAGTAATGGGGTGTATGGAACTCGTGAAATTGCGTGTCAGCCTTCAGCTGATCTATCCCAAGCTGAGAAGTTAGCTGTACCATCACAGAGAGGAGGAAAGCATCCGCGAATTACACATGCTGCTCTGGGGACAATTTAGAGACCATATCAAAATTTTTATTTCTGCTTTCATCAAATCTTGACCGCATTTGATTTTAATTCCAAGCTAAAATATTGTTAACCAAAGAACGGGGGAAAAAAATTCCAACTAATTTTTTTTTTTTTTTTTTTTTGTACCCTCAATAAGAAAGTAATGAATTACAGACCACACCTAAAATAGTAGTTAACGATATTTTTAGAATGGGATTGAAATGGGAATTTGTGCTGATGTAGGACGGAATGGAGTTGAGCCGATGAAGAACAATGCAGGACAAAGGGGGACCCCAGGTGACGAGATTCGGGGGTGGCGGCAACGGCTCTTCATGGCGTCATAAAGGCTCCTTCGAGTCCCCTGGGGTTCCTATAGAGCGACAGAGTGAGAGATGAGTAGAAGGTAATGGGAGGAAGGGACATCGAATGAGACAGATGAGGATTGTAGAATGACGGCGGTATAAATACGCTGGTTGGTTCAGGACGTTGATGAATGGAGTGACGTTCTAGGTGCGGTCTGGTTCACAAACCTGTTAACTCCATAATAACAATGTCTGGTTTTAGGAGGGTTCAACAATTGGGCGAGTAACCCCATTTCTTCAAAAAAAATATGGGATGTTCTCTTAGTCCTCCCCCATGCCGGTCTTTCACGTCGACAAGCATTCAAAAATGATTTGATTATCAATTCCAAGCACTTGTACGGGGCGAGAGCAAGAATTTTTTAATTTTTCATGCTTTTTGATTTTCTTCCGTGTCGAAAGCACTGCTGTGTGGTCGCTGCCTGTATTCTTAAGCTGTTCAGCATCTGAAGCTCATTGAAGCTGCTGCCTCTGACCAATCAAAATAGCATCCATCTGCGGCAAAAACCGCTGTACAGTGGGTCAACGGGTCGTCCTCATTATTTTTTTTACTGCTCCTTGTAATGATCATATGAATATTACATGAATATCTATAAGACTAACAAAATGAGCGCCCACTTTACTGCTTGAAAAATTGAATGAAACGTTCCCTGTCGGTTAAGAGGGGCTAACGCATGCAGGAAGTCATGTGGTGCTTGAAACAAACCTCTTTTTAGCAAAATGAGTGCTATGGCTACATTTTTTAGTTTATAAATATTTATATTATAAAGCTTTTACATGCAATGAATGCATTATCATAATTTTTAACGTTTTACAGATAATTGTAATTTTGCTCATATGTACATATCAATTTCTAAGCAGGAATGACAAACAAAGGTATAGAATGGAAAGTTTTTACTGTAATCAAGGTATTTTGGTGCTGTCATGAGGCATTTTATGGTCATTTATTTCAATATCTATATCTGCTCAAAATGAGCTTTTCCAGAAATATGTATGATCAGAAATATATTTTTGATATTAATTATTGGCCAAACATTTTCTCCATGCCATTAATAATACAAAACCAGAGAAATGTATTGTAGAATATGAACTGCCATAACACTGTTGATTATTTCATGCTTTCATGGACCCTTGAACCCTTGAGCATCACTGGGCAGTAACAATCTTCAATGTGTCTGTAAAATTCTGATTTGTTCAAGGGTTACGTGTACATACAGAATATTGAGCCCCCATTTTACCGCCAAGCCAGTAGCTGATTTCATGCACACCATTACAGTGCAGCTTTGTTTAACGCATAATGGACCCGGTCTTTTTTAGCTGCTTAAAAAGAACTATACGCAGAGCAGAAAATTGAAAAAAGCCAGTTCATCCAACTTGGCAGAGCCTTATTTCATCACATCAATCTCAGAGCGCTCTGTGCGAACACGGATATCAGATCAACATCTACTCAGTATTCCTCCCAGGAAAATCTGGCGTCCGGACCTCGCTACGCTGAGCCGGATGGACAGACTCCTCTCAGTGGCCTTGATGTTTGTTATGAGAGGAGAGGTAATCTTTAATGGGTCTTCATCTGAACCACTCCTCCCCACATAGCGAGCACCTCCACCCCGGATCAGCGCCGGCTCTGCACCAACTCCAGCTGATCCGGCGAGACTCTGGCCCAGAGTCGCCTGCTATCTGGGTCCATATTCTGCATTCCAGTGGAGTCTCAGTTGGTGCAGAAATGATGAGCTGAAAAAAACCTAAATGCTTGCTCTTGAGGGTAACAGTAGCAGTCCTCATGAAGCCCTACATGAGACCGTACTGGGCTTGAGGCGAGAGGCTTCTCTAAATCATTTCTCTGGCTTGCAGTGTTTGTGCAGGGGTCCAACAACCTGTCTTTATTTGCACAGCAGCTATGGAAATTCAGAAGGAGCGGAGTACCTTTAAGCCCCTCCCATCTGGTCATTCTCCTGCATCCTGATCAGGCTTTCAAGCGCTGGGGAAATGATGCTGCTCTGACCCTTCAGCATAAATGAATTACCACTCAGCTCTCACCATTCAAAAAAACCACTTGATTTTACTGAATGCATGTGAGGATATAACCATCTGCATGATGTACGGTATGATCAATTTATCTCCCGATGCATCGCATAATGGCTGAAACTGCTAAAATTATTGTGACAAAATAATGGCAAACCTGAACCTGATTAATGAATGCAATTTTTTGTGTGCCTGTCCATGTCTCATTCTACAATCACCATGATTTATTGAGTGCACTGCACGAAATATAAATTTAGTGTGCAATTTTCAATTACAGGAAAGAGACATGTAGACCAGCGATATGTCAAACACAACATACGAGAGAGGAAGTGGGTACTGCAGAGAGAAAGATGCGAGAGCCCTCAGTGGAGGCCAGAGGCTACTCTATAAATAGGGAACACATTCTACTGAAGTTCAAATGTTCAGGATGTGCTAGTTTTTACACATTTTCACAGTAATGATTTTCAAAAATGATATCTGTTGGTTTGAGTTTCTCCTCCGCATTTTAAAGATGGTGTTTTGTGCAGCCAGGTTTGATAGTCAGTGTGTTTTGAATATCATTTCCGAACCAGCTGCTCAGCGGGAATTGCAGAGCCAAAGATTAGACAGATCTGATGGAGTTCAGCCACATACCATCATAACTCCTGCCAAACAAAGCCTTTAATACCCGCAAGATGTATTAATATTCAGTAGTTAAAACCTCTTCAATAGATGCCAAGACAGTTTTCAAGACCCTTTATGATAATTATGTATTCATGATTATGTTCACTGTGATGTGCCAAGAATCATATATCATTCTAAAACTCATTTAACCTTTACCATAACCCATATTACTGATAACTCATTTTATGATTTGTGCTATAGAACTATCTCACTATCTTAAGACAAGGAGCTCAAATTACGGAGAAAATGGGAAAGAACTGGCATTTATGCAAAATGTAAATCAAGAAAAATATTGCTAGACTTAGGAGTACTCCATCTTAGATACTGTAATATTGTTAAATGTACATGCATAATGCATGCCTTTTAGTCAACACCAGACTCTAATAAAAGCTAAAGCAGTGATGTTAGAAGCCACGGGAAATCATCAGTTATAGTACGATTTGACAGGCTGTGAAACTGAGGCTTCATTATATTGGCTACTTAAGTCTGTTCAGATGTAACCATTTGAATGTCTGTTTCAGGAAGAAAATTTTTGAAACTCCTCTGTAGGCCGGTGGAACACAGTCATGATCTATTCTGCATTCCCTTTCCCCAAATTCAGTTCTTCTGAAAGCACCACCATCCCGTTCCTTACATGCTGGGAGATTCGTTCGTGGTTGTCTCGCACGTGGAGACAATGCAGGCTAATGACTGCATCGAGTGGTTTCAGCAGAACCGACTCTTTTAGTGTTGCAAGCTTCCTCTTTATCCGTGAGGTCACTGAGCCTGCACAGTCGTCCATGATTACAATATTCTCTTTTTGAGTCACAAATAATTACTGTTTTATCGTTTTATCCCAAAATGGCAAACCATGCGTCTTATCTATAGACCATCCCATTGCTCCCTGATGTTCTCAATTGTGATGTCCGTGTGTTGTGTTGTCAATCTACGGGAATTACCCAACGATAATCCCGGCTTTGAATTTGCCTGTGGGAGATATTGCACCTGACAATATCGGCAGCCTACATGAGGCATAACCAGTGAGGAACCTCACCTCTATTTGTGTAGATCTGAAAAATGGAAATATTCTTGATTACCATTAAATGACTAAAACTGGTTGAGACCTTCTTTTTCATAGAATCTCTGAAGAGTACAATTCGGTCCTTTTCACGATAACTCACACTGACGAATTTTGCCAGTTGCCATCGCTCAGCCTGCATTTAGTTATAAGTAAATAACATATTTTTCGATTCTGCATCTATTTCATCAATTTTGTTGATACTGCACACCGTTGTGCACGCTCCACCTCAAGCTTTAACTTCACAGCTACACATTTACTCAAGTGTTTTCCATAAAGGGATATGCAACGTTTATAGTACTTCTATTCAAGTCAGAAAGCTGTTCATAGAACGCAGACCTGTGACTCAGGACAAATTCTTTGTGATTTTTATCACTGCATACGAAACATTAACTATAAAAAGGTACTTTATGCACTGTACATCCATGAGCAAATATGACCAGACCATTTCTGTCAGTATAAAACACATTTACAATAGTGAGAATTCATGAAATTCAGAATCTGAAAAAACCTGTTATTTGTTAAGTGGGGGAGCTGTTACTCAGCCATCTGTAAAAAGGGAGCAGGCTGTTGAAATTCCTCCTTTTAACTAGACTTGATGGAGAGACGGCACAGTAAAACACCCATGCAGAGGGTAAGCAAGCTGTGGCTACCTCACACTGAGGAAGCCCTGTGTTCTTGCATTTCAACAAGCAAGGAATACACATACACACACACACACACACACACACACACACACACACATACACACAAGCTGGCTAATTTAGCTCTGGAAAACAGGCTGTCTGGTGGCTCCATGGATGTAACAACGTTAAGCGACACCGAGGCGTCGTCAGATCAACATTAGGACGTACTGTGTCCTGCTGAGTTTCAAAGACAGGCCTGGTCTTTGATGTGATTCCTTGTCAGGATCTAGAATGTGGCTGTGGACAAGGATAACAGATCTATTCTTAGAGTTGAGAAATGAGTCTTCTCAAAAAAACGTAGCGAATGTAGATAAATGCTTGAAGACACAAAGATTACAGACCTGCCGAACACATGGGGTTTTAACATCCTGGGGTAGCTGCGACCATGATTAGGTTCATAGGTTAGGATGTATTGTACAGTTCCTACATACAGCAAAAGCAATTATAAATATAGCTGCAAGCAACAACTCCAGGGTTCAGGCCAATGTTGACTGTTTGTTATTAACACAATAATCACAGGAATATAAAATTTAAAAAATAAGAAAAAGAAGCATAAATTTTAAAAGTAATTTACCGTCTATTCCGTACAGGAATAGTTTAAAAAGCCTACATCTGATTTGCTGAAAACATGTCATTTCAGTTTAAATTCAGAGTCAAATGCAGGAAGTGACAACGAAAGTAAGGTTCTGTGGGAGAAAAATATCCTCAGTCCGGGCCAGTGAACTAAGTGTTCCCCTCACACCTGTAAATCTATTCTCAAAGACTGGACACATTCTCCAGAGTCTGATGTTATTGGGTTTATTGTAAGTAGCTCAAAATGAAAAACAAAAACCCAGGCTGGTCTGCACAAGCCAAGTAGCATTCATTTCCCATCAATCACCTGACACCAACTGACCACTGATCGTCAGGTTTCCCTTTTATTGGTCCTTAAGCCCCACCCTGGGCCTGGATAAATTGGACACTTTCTACCTTATCAGACATCATTAGTTCCTGATTGGCACATTGTCTTAATTGCAATTTTGCACCCTGAGTTTCAAGTTTGCCGGAACTGCCCAAATTTATGAGTTTTAGCTTTTTCGCAGTTCTGTCAGTTTTTGGTTTTTTTTTCAGTGATTAAGAAGGCCATAGGAACCTGCCTCAGTTTTCTCTTTGGAACTGTGATTATGGTTATGCTTTGATTTTAGAATATTTTACCACCACAGTTCTAGCTACTTTTTGGTGTGTAACTGTAATATTATGACTGGAATTTAAATAGTTATTGGTTAAGCTATTTGTTGATGTAAAAAGTAATAATATTATTGTTATGCATTACCAGGCAACACTGGTCTCTATATTATTCATTGAGACAAAATGAGCATCTCGACTTTGAGTGGAATTTATCAGCAATCATAAACATGAAAGGCAAGTGACAATATACTGTATCTATTTTCAAAGATTAGGTTGTGACAGAAACAGCAAATTTACACTTTCACAAGATCCATCCAGTGACACTGTTTCCAGTACGATTGGGTAAATCTACTATGCAGTAATGTTACGCACATGAGTTAACATAATGCCTTACATAAACTTACTGTTGAAATTTTGCATCTTGCATAAGCTTACAGCAAACCAATTTATCAGGTTTTATGGAATGCTGCGCCAACTGTGAAAAATAGCAGCAAATTGTGGGTCTTGCATGAACTTGCAGTGAAACTGGGCTTGCAGAAAATTTTCTAGCATCTTTATCTTAGAATACGTAACATACAGTAATCTGCGGCCAATACGTCAGAATATCTATGAGACACATATCAATATTTAAAAAAAAAAACAGATTTTCCTCAAACTAAATAATTCAACGTTATAGACAAGTTTTCTTGCTAGTCGGAAAAAAAAGTCCTCTATAGTGGAATGTGTTGGTTCTCAAATGTTCACATGACCATAGCTCCACTGCCACGTGTTCTGAGGACTGAAAACTTGAAAGTGGAACTTTTTAGCAGACATGGGATCACAGTTGTGTCTGGCGTAAAGCTAACACAGCATTCAACACTTAGAAGATCATATCAACAGTCAAACATTGTGATTTTATTGTGATAGTGCAGGGATGCTTTGCTTCCTCAGGGCGTGGGCAGCTTGTTAAAGTGATGAAAATGTGGATTCTTTTTTTTTTTTAATTTCGATGGACAAATAGATGGTCTGAAAGCAACATGGGCAATTTCAGTCCACAGACTTACATGCACAATGCTTCAGTCAGTTCAATCCATGGGTGGTGTAACACTATGGCTGAAATTGTATAAGGAACATAATACTGGCAGATGTGCACAGAGCTTATTATAAAAGTCTAAACAATTACTGAGTGGGGAGAAATAACTGCTGGATATTTGCATATTCTACACATGCTGAATTGTGAGAGGACCTTTGTGAAATAGAATGTGAGGGAAAGGTAATCAAAAGATAAAAACTGCTATGCCATTTCCATTATTCAAATGCATTTCCCAACAAAAGACCATTAGACAAGGAGATGTATGCACATTCCTGTCATCTTAAAGACTTTAAGGCTCTTTCTTCGCTTACCGCCACTCTTTCTTTCATCTTCAAGATAAATTGCATGCACAAAACTGCATTCAGAAATGGAATAGTCTTGAAGCATAATAATGAAGTATATAGCTATGTTTTACTCTGAGAAGTTACCCGCTCCCATTATTGGATCAATTTGATTACCTGCCTCAGCCAAAGGCCTATGGGAACCAAATACCTTGCAAATAATGCACATGAGTTTCTGGCATTGGATGGCACAATAAGTAAGCTTTGAATCCTGAGGTCCATAAATTGAATATGAAAGACAGCCATGTCCTTTGGTGTTTCAAGCCCTGCTGCATAATGAATTCTAGTTTTTGAAAAGCTTGCTTGATATTCTGATGGGCCAGTCCAAGTACAGCAATGAATGTAAATAAATTAGTGTCATGAAACTAACGAAGCCACAGAGCGGAGAGCAGAAATGAATAACAGCAGAGCTTGATTGTCATTTTCTCGAAGCAAAACATTTGAGTTTGGCATGAATAACACCGAATGAAACAAAAGATCAGTTGTCATAAAAACATCCCCAAAATCTTTTCTAAAATTTTTTTGTCTTGCCTTGCATTTGTCCCAGCTTTGATTCTCACATTGACAAAGCTCAATACAAATTTCAAACCAAAGCCTGGACTCGAGACCAGATGCTAAATTGTCTCCACTACAGAGTATTGAAATTTGTCCATTTTTCACCAGAGCCCCATTAACCAGAAACTCATTAAAAAAATGATTATTTTACTTTCAAAATGTTTACCCTGCAAGGAAATGATTTACTGTACCACCTCCTACGATGTGAACACGGGGTTGGACTTCAGAGGATAACAAAAGAGTGAAAACTGATTACAAGGAACACCAGGCAGCGCACTCAGTCCCGCGGCGCCCCGCTCCTCTGTAGATCCTGCCAATCAGTAAAACAGATGCCATCTGTCACAAGGCAGAGAGGGACATCACACGTATGGTGCTTGTGCATCGTCTTGTTCAGCGTCTTCCTGCTGAGGCAAAGCACGCAATACCTCCTTCCCTCGGGGGCATTTGAAGAGTTGGAATGCAAAATCCACGAAGTCCACTCAACCTCTTTTGTTTTAAATTTAGTTTTTTTTACACAGCATATAATGCTGAGTAAAAAAAAAAAAAAAAATCAATTTAAAACAAACAAGGTTGAGTGGACTTTGTGGGTTTTGCATTCCAACTCTGCATTTTCATGTATAATTCATGGACCTCACACCCATCACTCCACCCCATTTAGCTGACCTGGGATGCGTTTACCAAAATCACAGATGCTAACTAACATAGTTGGGCCCATTGACTGTGAATGGATGAACTATGTAAGTTGCTAACTTAGTTAGCAACTATGCTTTTGGGAAACACACCCCTGCTAGTATTCAGCTAGCACACATGCAGACAGCAAACCTATATAAACACTTTCCACACTCTATGAGGAGCAAGTATAACTCACTCCCGCAATAATATCCAAAATATATCTTATGTATGCAAAAAAAAATACATTCCACCATCAGGAAAATGCTCTCAGGCATTTGCAGGAAAATATTTGTCACCCCTTTTGGGTAGACAGGGAAAATAATGTGAACAAAACATGAAATAAACTGAAAAACAGGAAATTTAAATTGGCTAATTCATAATCATGAATCCATATTTAGGGCCTCCAGCACTGGTGTCACTTTGAGTTATTGGCATAGTTTCCATCCTGAGGAAATACTGCCAGGCTGAAATGCATTTTCGCAGCATAGGAACATACAGTCCTTTCATAAAGAACATTCTTCTGCGCAAGAAGTGCTGAGGAACACTCAGAGAACTTAACAGAATATTCTCTGACCATGATCACCGTTGAGCCATACTCGCCTGATGTGTTGTTTTGCCCTCATCATCCAGGTAAACACAAGCAGTCAGTAGAGTCCATTATGACACTGAACAACTTTC
The DNA here is from genome assembly GCA_029692085.1 of Gymnothorax javanicus. Taxonomy (NCBI): domain Eukaryota; kingdom Metazoa; phylum Chordata; class Actinopteri; order Anguilliformes; family Muraenidae; genus Gymnothorax; species Gymnothorax javanicus. Next base: position 80,110,299 of record CM056203.1, on the reverse strand, counting down.
CAATAAGAAACTCGTTTATACATTTAACATTCTACTTCAGCCTGCTAATTGTATGCGGTCATTCCGTATGCCAACTGGTTTCTTTAAGACCACAATTCCATGGGTTAACTCTGGCTTGATAAATCACCCGTCAGCGAAACGATGTCCTGTACAGTATCAGACTTGACTTTTGACTGGACATTGCTGATGTTCACTGCCTTTCAGTTTTCTTCAGCCTTCAGCTCCGAAGACTGACTAACACAAGGAGGTCCTAATTTTGAATCCTGTAATCAATAGTCTTAATGTTCCAAAGTTAATGGTGATCTTATCAAGTTTACAAGTTAATATGATAACACTGCGGTGCACTTGCTGGCAGCTGTGACCCCGCAAACACTGGAATACGAGCACCATTTGCTGTCTTAATTTCCTCAACACACAAGCCCTGAGCTGAATCAATATTTGTCTTAAATCGTGGCTCACAAACCTTCCTATGCCTCGGTAATGCGAAAACTAATTTAATGTCGTTCTGTCAGGATCAGATCTCATGCCGTTAGGTACATCAACCACATAAGCAGCCCCACAACAACCCTGAAGGTAAAGTCGGACACCTGAGCACACACAGGGCATGTTTCTCCCTGAAGGAAGTAATCAGACTCACTTCCTGAGACTGGGGTTATGCGGCAGTAGCAGCTTGATTATTGCCCAGTCTAGAGGGCGATGGTGCGGCCACAAGGCTTGTATTTCGAGCCACCATCTCCACAAAACAGAACCGGATTGTACTATTGGAACAGCACTGAGTGACCCTGGTGGATGGGAAAACACCGTAAAGTGCGTTCCCTTGATGAAGGACCGCCGTTTATCGTTCACAGGGAGAGAATGTCAGGGGCTGACAATCGCGTGGATGTTATCTGCCGTTCCCAGAGCCATCTGCTGTACAATGCAAACAATGATACAGACTTTATACTATGTACCGCCAAAAGTGTGCGGACCCTTAGCTGAACCTGCATTGACTTACATAGAAAATCGATATTCATAAATTCTAAATATCTGTCATTTTAGTTGAATTTAGAATGAATTGGTCAGTGTGCACAGACAGGATGGACTCTAAGCTTTCATTTGTTTGTATTTCCATACAATTCTATTCCCTAATTTGGAAATGATTGCCCTTTATGTACAAGCTTTACTCTACCCCTTCACACATCCAATTAGTTTCAACAGGGTCTTCAATAAGGGATAGGGTGAAGGTGTATACTTAGTGCTACAAAATGCTGATGGTGAAACAGATTTAAGTAGCAATACCCTCAAATAGAAACTGACTGTCCATCCTATTGAGCCCTACTGACCTATTAATTCCAAATTCAATCGAAATGCCAGATATTCAGAATGTAACTGTCTGTTATAAATTAAAGTTTGTTTTCTGGTATGTATATCAATGAGGTTTCAGTAATGTGTCCACACACATCTTTGGCTGTGTAGTGTATATAAGTCGATAGTAGACCGACAGTCATTAAAAAAAACTGAAAGGTAATTACAGCCAATATTACTCTCCGAAGCTTGCAGTGAGTATTTCATTTGAATGATCACAGAAATGAGACCTAACGTTAGAGAAACATATCATCATTCCACATTCCAGAAAATGTTATGATCCAGATAAAGAACCAATAGCAATAGAAGAGGGAAGGGCCGCGGCCCAGAACAGTGGAGGGGCACGGGGTCCAGTTCGGTTGGCAGTGACTGGAGAGGGTAGGTGTCTGTCAGAGTCCAGGCTAGTGCCCGTCCCAGAGGCAGAAGTTAGGTAGTGACTCCCCCTCATGGAAGCAGGACTGCTTGACAGTAAAACCCCAGGAACCGCAGGGTTTAGCAGGAAGGAAGTCCCAATCCTGGAGACCGATGAAGGTTTGGGAGGTGTTCCTCATAGACTGACTCAGAGGAACAGGCAGGAGCAATGAATTAACAAGAAGGTGGTCCCAATCCAGGGGACCGATGGAAAGGCTTGCAAACTAGTTCCTCTTAATAAGACTCCAAAGAGTAAATATGCTTTTTTTATCATTAATTTCCAAAAACACACTGAAGAAGCGTTCAGAACTAGAGGACACAATGTGGTTGGAAGGTTTAATGGGTTGTGAACCATGACAATCCAGCAACCACACAAACATTGTAATGTACTGATATAGACGGGACATTCAAAAAAGGGGCAAGGCATACAAATGATAACACCTGGGAACAAGGGAGAAGACAAGACAATAAATCAATAAAATCAATCAAACCACAAAAACGCACAGAATGCTGAGACAAGGGAAGAATCAATGATGACACCTGAAGGTTTTGACAGAAAAGGTGAATTAAAAGTACACCAATGGTTCCTGAAGTGTAAGCCATCATAGAAACAAACATTATGCTGTTTTTGGGTTAATACATGTCAAAATTTGTAACAGTCATATTTTTAATATCTTTGAGAGGTCAGATATTCTTGTAAAAGCATTCAGGAGCAGGCAATGTGATCTGTGTGATGCATTTATGACCAAAATTAATTCTGTTACACGTGTGCATGTAGAAAGATGATGATTAAAATGATGATGCTTGTTTAGAGTATCCTGTCAAAAGCCCAGATAAGAAATCATACCTTTCAATAGGACAATGATATAAAAAATTCCCTGTATAATTGTTAATTCACTTGGGACGACAGTAATAATTTTCCCATGTTCATACTGAGTCAAGTACTTCCGAGATTCTTTTCAAAGTTCCCCACATGCTGCTCGATGTTCCTTAGAAAAAAAAAAATGACCAAAACAATCCAAACGAATAAAACAATTACAATTCAAATGTCATCTCATCAATAGTGTCCATTTGGTTTGAGGGAAGACAGTTTTTTTTCGAGCAGCAGTATCGTTCAGGTGTAGCTTTAGCTTAATCAAGCATCTGGTTATTGTAGAATGAGAAAAAAAGCACTGACATAATGAAATCACTGGAGAGCAGGAGCAGACCTTGGACTTCACTGCAGAGTGATGACTTAAGGGCAGAGAACTATGATGTGAGGTCCATTTTGCCTTTTAAATTAGAAACCCTTCCTGAATGACACAATTGGACAAAGTCTGAACCAGAGCTCTGGGCAAAAACACAAAATGCGTCATTCAATAAGACAGATTTTCACACCTTATTAATATACAGCATGGTTAACATGCGCAGAATTTATGTGTTTCTCGACAGGACATTTGGCAATTCTCAACCATTACTTGACTTGGATGTAAAATGTGGATGGATGGTGCATAAATTCCTCATATACAGAAAATGAAGTTTAATGCAACATTTAAAATGCAGGGACTCCTTCAAAAAGAGAAAAACTATTCTGACTTCCCACAGTCGATTCTTTTCTCCATGTCCCCTTCTCATGTCACCTGCTGAACGGTACATCTTAACCTTTTCCATAGAAGAGACTAAAACTGACACAACAGGAAATTAATTCAACAGAAAGGATAAAGTGGACATTGAATATTCCAGTCATGCCTACACTAAAGCCAGCAATGATAACAGGAAATGGGGATAAACGGATTACACTGCTGAGCGGCTTTGTGATATTTAGATAACCTGCAGATTCAAGCGTTCAAAAATAACTGCGCAGACTTCTCTGCTGTACTGTGATGAGGGGTTAAATTATGGAGGGGTACAGCCACCTACACCGATGGCCCCTCGTACACTCTCTGAGTCACTCAACAGCTACCTGCTCAAACACAGCCAACTGTCTTTTTACTCCTCAGAATCTATTCAATAAAAGCACAGAGAATAGCCATTTCCAACTGATTTCAATGGTACACTTTTTATTTTTGGATAGGCTACTGACCTCGCTCTGTGAAAGTGCTTCATGCAAGGACCTGATTTTCAGGAAAATTGCGGACTCTTATTGGTGTACTAAACTAGCAGTGCTATTTACCAGATAACACGGGGAACCCAGCAGTTTGCTATCAGCAAGATGTCAGGTTTATGTGTCTCTGTTCCTGATTTTTATGGCACTTTGTGTGTTGAGTCCGTTTACATCAATGCGGGTGACTTTAGTGACACAACAAAATAATCTCCATTGAAAATTAACTGAAATTATTTGTGTCCATACTGCTTGAACACTTAGGTTCCTGCAAGAGCTCTTTTCAACAAGTCGCCACATGATAGGTTTTCAAAAGCTCTGATTTTATTTCATTACATTAGCAAGCAGCAAATGCTGCGTTTAGCGCTATAAGGATGAATACTGTAGGTTATGTCATGCCAGTCTACCTAATCTCATGAAAGCAATTCGGAGTGACACACAATCCACTCACGCCCATGGGCAACGCAGAGCCTTCAGTTAGCCTGCCCTGCAATGACTATCCTTGCACTGACGGAGGAAACCAAAGTAGCCTATGCTGAGGAAACCATAAGAATGTTAATTGTTTCTTCTGAGCCATTCAAAGGATGATGCTCATGCTTTGGATCAAGTTGCATGACCCAATAGCACTTCAGCTTCAGGTCACAAACTGGTGACCAAACATACTTCATCAGGATAATCCGGCTGACAGCAAAATTCGTGATTCTGCCAATTTTGGCGCGTAGCACAGGCCCGGAGCAGCAGAGCATTCCCACGCTATTGCACTACTACAAACCTGTTCATCAGCACTCAGGTTTTCCCAAACAGGTCCACTTTCAGCTCCTCAGCCCACGGAACATTATCCCAGAAGGCAATATGTTCTGGAAGAGGGCAAATAGTTTTTTATAGCACTGCAGCTAGTAGAGGGAGTTGGGGAGGTTGCATACTTGAGTCCGAGGGTGGCGTAGATGAAGTAAGCAGCAGTGCTCTAGATGGCATAAGGAGGCCAGTCAACCGTAACTACAAGCCAGCGCTCTGACAAAATCTGTGGAGACTTATACCCCAATGGAAGGCTGCCATTTGAAAAAAAACTGGGTTTTGTCTGGCCGTGAATGCACACTCCAGGCACTACTTTCATGCTTGATCACTCTGACATTTCCTGGTGATTTGTTTATGGTTCGTTGCTAGAGTTTTTCTCGCTATGTTTTTCTGTCAATATTAACATTCAGGTAATTGCTGTATGTTTACTAGTACATGTCCAAACATGCATAATTTAAGTGGAACTATTATAAACAAAATTGCACAAATATTGGAACTATTCTCAGGATCGCTTGGCTTGTCTGTACATCTGTAGTGCACGATTTGATCGGTAGGGGAATATTCTTCTCATGGCGTTCTACCTTTGAGGTCCAGGTTGATGTTGAGCCTTACAGAAACGCGTGAGGACATTCAGATTGGGAGGCCAGAAAGGAGGTAGTCCAGTCAGAAATCACAAGCACACTGCCATACTCTTCTGAAATAGAAGCTGTGAACAGTGTTAGATTCCAAACCGATGAAGAGGTAGATGCTGTATTGCTGAGTGTAAAATCAAGCAAAGGGGAGGATTCACCGAAGGACAAAAAATATGTGAGTTTAGCGAAGGTGGTGGAGGGGGGATTAAAAAATGTGCTTCACCAGCAATGATGAAACTTGAAACATGCGAGAGCAAACCCAGGAGCCTCTGTACTCAGAGCAGAGAGAGGACAATGGGCATTAGAGGACACTTGTTACGAAGGTATGAGGTCTCAAATAATTCTCTTATATGAATGGATGAGGTAGAAGCCACCTTTGCATCTCAGATGAGTCATTAGCCCTGAACCCTGACTGCCGTTCAATAAAAACTTAACTTCAGTGATACATTGAGCACCAAAGCTGGTTTAAAGCAGCTTAGTTAGGAGTTTTGGAAAGATGGGACAGTAGTTGAGATAGTAGTTGAATAACAGCAATCGATCAAATACCATAAATGAAAGTGGCTCAATTCTGAACTGAAGTTCAGACGTAAGATCAGATTTCTGTGTCCATCAAGCTCTGGAAACATCAGGTGAGTGTCACATTAAGGCAAAAAAATTCAGACTTGAGTCACCTCAGCCTGGTAATGTGAACGTAGTGAAACATTTTGCTTTCGCTTTTGTGGCAATTCCCATAAAAAATCTGTAATAATTGAAGAGACACTGAACTAAAAACAGGAAATTCCATCTTTGTATCTGGAGCACTGTGGTCATGGCAAGCAATCAAAGGCAATAGAGACAGCCGCTAATGGGTGCATTTGACCGCTGGACATTCAAGCCTGCGCCCAGATCTTTACATAAAAGAAAGCAATGACTAACGACATTCAGTACTCCTTAATTACAGTACAATGGCCAATTAATGTCAGCTGGAGTCAGTGAATGAGGCAGTGCCTTTGCTTAAAACCTGATGGCCAGCTAATTCGGCGAGGCTAACCACCAAAAACCTAATGATTGCTTTACACCTGGACAAGTAGGTGAGGACAAGCACCTCAATTAAAGCCATTTAATTAGTGGACAAGGCTGAGCTAAATTCAACTGCCTGCCTGCAATACAGAGCTATAAATAAGTTAGATTCAATTTTTAAACCTGTTACTATGGACACAGCTTTGCTGCCATGTGAAGCAGCGGAGGGGACTCTGGGGTGGAGCTGCTACATCTGACATTGATGAGCAGTACAAGCTGTAACAAACAGCTGCGGAAGTTTGACTCCTCTAACCCTGATCCTAAAGCCTGTTAAATTGCTCAGAAAACAGTGGCTAACAAGGATAACTAGCCACTATTTCGTTTTTTAAATATAATATGGTAGATAATGCCTATAGCCCTATGTAGCAAATAAAACTCATCAAAACAAGTGTTACCTGTAAGGTCTGTGCTGTGGGAAATATGTTTTAACAGCTGCATGAAGTGAGGATTTTGATGCTCTATTCAATATATTTCATGTTCTTTCTATCTTTTTTATCTTTGCAAAGACGGTATATTTTCCTGTCAACTGTGAGCCCAACAATTTCCCTCTGCTGAAGAAGAGAGAGATAGGGGGAAAAAACAGACTTCATATTCCCGGTGAATAACTCCGGCTGAAAAACTGTCTACCAATCAATATAGGCCCAGTGCTAAGGACTGGGTCAATTGATTAAACATTCAAATGTCCATTGATGTGGATACTTTTGCTTTGAACTTATCCTATAATTAACACCAGTGATTCAGAGGGTTATTGATGCCATAAACCTTGGTTTTTTCCCAGCAATCAGTCATTAGAGTTGAAATTAAGGGCACAGTTCTTCTACACTGAACAAAAATATAAACGCCCCTTGTCAAATATTGATGCCATATGGAGTTAACAACTCTAAGTGAGCATATGCTGACTTTTACTTGTACAATAGGGATATTTCTCTTGATTTGTGTACCATTTTTTAATCCATCTCTCTGTCAGCGAGCATTTGCTCAGTGATGCAGTGATTTCATTCAGTACATGGGTGTGGCATTTCCAGACGGTGATCAGACAGAATGAGCAGTACCCAGACACTCCTTATACTGGGGACAATAAAAGGCCACCCCAAAATGTCAAATTTTGTCAAAAGTCATCATGCCTCAGATGTCTCAGGTCATGCGGGAACGTGCCATTGGCATGCTGGATGCAGGGATGTCCACCAGAGCGGTCGCTGTGCAGCTGAATGTTAACTATCGGACGATAGGCCGTTTGAGAGTTCGTTTCCGACAGATGGGCAGTACTGCAAATCGACCTCATCCATGTCGGCCACGTGTGACCATACCAGCACAAGATTGCTACATCTGGCTTGTCCACCTGCGGGATCGGCTCAGATCAGCGAAACCCACAGCGGATGAGACCATTGGTCTGCACAACAGACGCATCACACCACAGACAGTCCATAACCGCCTGCGAGAAGCCAACTTGCATGCTCGGCGTCCTCACTGTGGTCTGGATCTCACCGCTGTCCAGCGTCAGAACCGACTCGCATGGGCAAACGCACACGTTCGATGGCCCTTGGCACGCTGTAGAAGAGTGCTATTCACAGACGAATCCCGGTTCCAGTTTTTTGTTAATAAAAACTCAAAAATTTGACATGGGGCGTTTATATTTTTGTTCAGTGTACATACAGAACAGAGAACTTTACTTTTTCAAGACGTCTTCAATGTATACTTTTTATTAATTTTTGGATTGATCCATTGGTCATCTGTCATGTATTGGATATTTCTGTTTTTAAACTTTTATATTTTGTTTCTCTACACTTCAATGTCTATATAGACTTATGATGTCTATTGCAAATATTCAGCGAATGGGACAGCCCCTAGATAAGGCTTTTTGAAGCATATTGATTTTCGAATTTGATATTCCCAGGTCAAATTTGACCTGGAAGCAAATATTTCTCTACCTTTGCAGAGGAATATGGAGCTCTGAAACTGCCAAAATAAAAAAGAAATAATGAAACGAAAAATTGTCTTTATTTATCAAAATCGGTCAAGTGTATCAGAAGTTACGTCAGTTTTGATGCAGCAAGGTCAGCCTCTCAACTATGAGGGACTGAGTGACATTTTTTTGCATTCTTTCTTTTCCTTATTCTTTTTTTCTCTTTGCTTAAAATGCATCTCAAGTCGATTCCCATTGTTTTTCTTTATCGGCGAATCAGTGAGCTGCATCTGCGCAAACGAACCGAAATAGAAGGATCATCTACGCGTGTACACAAAACACTGGTTGATGAATGAAATTGGTCATGTGACAATGCAAGATGTCAACAAAAGCAAGTGATTTGTTTGTAAACACTGGACGTTCAACGTCCCGTCTGAGAATCGACTTTAGATGCCCTTTGATTTGCAATAACAATTATTATTTATAGTTCATTTCCTTCATTTGGACCATGAAGACGCGCTGCTCAGTTGTACACTGTTGGCCAACCATCTTGAATATGCAAACACGTGGACAAAATGCTGTCAAAGAAGTTCCCCACCTCAATAAATAGGCCTACATGGACACATAAATTATGCAATTAGGTTGAAATTGACTTTCGCCAGTGACTGCCAATCAGATATACTGTGTGAAAAAGGGTGTGACTTACCTGAAAAAACAAATGACAACTTTTGATTGGCTTGACCGATTTTGATGAAATAAAGACTAGTTTTTTAAGTAAGAAGATTTCCTTTCAGGGGAAATATAAATTCACAGGTTGCCTGGTTTGGCCTGGACATTTAGGGACACCCGTATTTATTTGTGAAATTATTCTCTTTTTTTAAATTAATTTATTCTTACATTTATTTTTTATAAATTTAGCTTCAGATTAATTATCCAATGTATTCTTTTCTGATACATTTATCTCTGTTTTCATTAATTTTCTCATTTATTCATTTCCCTATTTGTTTATCGTTTTGCTTAGCCATATGTTAATATAATGCCCAGACACAGACATCATTATAGGAAAAATATGACCCAGTAATATTTTTGAAGTATTGAAGGGTAGTATTCAGATCCACTGTTCATCATTAGGTTTTGTGACGGCAAAATATACATTGCTGAACAGAACTTCTAATTCCAGGAGTATCATATCTGATACAGCCAAAAATCAGCAACCCTCCAGAACTCAACACTCGAAATTTCAAATTATTTATATGCTCTCTACTATCTATAGCTATCCCTTAACATGTATAAGAATAAGTTTTTATGTAATATTTACCTTGGAATGCCAAACTTCACTGCCAAAGTCCAAGGAAATTCATGAATTCCCATTCACATGGGAGCTACTACCTTGAAGTGAGTGACTAGGGGAGAGACTACTCCTCTAATCTCACTTCTTCCTTCCAGGTGGCAGCACTGTGTATCAGATATGATACAGTGAGCAGTGGTGGTTGTGTTGCATCTTACCAGGTGGGCATGGTCCTTCAAATTTGGTGTATCATAAATGATACAGGGGGCATTATAGGGTTAAAGACAAGGTGTGTCTTCACTAATCAGGCATGAGCAATCAACCCCGCACACGACCGCAGGATCTAGGTCAAAATTATGACCATTGAGAAGTCTGAGAATGCTATATCATTGCCAAAGCCAGCTGCTGATTTGACCAATGATAAGCCGGCAGTGGAAAATAAGAAGCCGACTATTCATTTGATCAAGACGGTAACTCATGTATCGAACACAGCAAACTGCTGGATCAGCCACTGGCCTAGCTGGTAACTGGCACGTTGAGGCTAGAAACACAGGATTGGCTACTGGCTTCACTGATAACTAGCACATCTAGCTCTGCAGCCCACTGGATTGGTTGCACGGATAAACACGGAGCGCGATGTTGGCTAATGGTGGGGTAGTAGATGAAGTTAATATGTTACATTATGTAACGACACTGGCACACAAACTGCCGTTTACTTCTCCCATGTAGAGCCGTCGAAAGTGCCTTGGTGGGACCTGGGAGGTTTAAAAAGGAAACTTCTCAGTTCCAAGGACATCTCTGAAGCAGCATTCATTTTCATGGCCATTTACCGTTTATGGCTGCGCTTTGGCTAGCTACGAACTCTCATACAGATTAAATAATGACTGTTAAATGACACCATTCGAGTAAACCTCCTCATTAACATGTGGATGAGGAAATTTTGGCAGTTTTGGTCCTCCACAGAGAAATTTTACCAGTGCCTTAGAATTCGTTTTTATATCTCTCAAGTTTTTCTGCATAAAAGAAAAGGAAAGCGTGGCACAAAAATATCCCAGAGGGACATTTGAACAGCCATGCACAACTGGAGAATTTTAATGAAAAAAGACTATATTTGAATAACTGGACTCTGTACACTTAAAACAGAAAATTGACCAGCATTTATACAATGGGAAATGCTAATATGGTAGATAAAATTCTTGGAAAATAATGTCTTCATTTTCTGACTGATAATTATATCATTCCAATTTACCTATTTGAATGACAAAAATGACATGGTAATTACTGGAACATGTCTATATCTGAGATTTTCCATACCATTTAGAAGACAATTAGCTTCTGTAATGGGTTGAAATTGATATTCCATTTCCTATGCATTTAAATTAAGAAACAGAACACTTGACATTTCTGAAAACCGAGTGCTCGGACGAGCTACACAGAAAATTAACAATTGACAATTGAAATAGCAGCTGGAATACGCTTTATTTGAGCAGATTAATACCTCGAAATTATGTTCACTACTAACGAATAACTTATTACAAATTATTTGCCACCAAATTCAAGGACAATTCCTTTTTATGATAAAACATATCAATACCAATATAATTAAGCAGCAAATGAAGGCCCTTTTTTCAGCCAGTCAATAAAATGTTGTGAAGGGGGAAAAAAATCCTCTCCAATGTACATTATTCTTGACTGAACCCCCAGCAGGGGACTGAAGATTAAACTTCACAATTTTTTTTTTTTTTTTTACTTTTTTGTAGAACAGAATGTACTTACTGACCAAGTCACTGTGCAGCACCCTGTTTTATTCGCTGTGTATCCATCGATAAATCCACTGAATTAAGTACTCAGGGTTGCAAAGGGTGTGGGGTGGGGATGGTTGTCTCTAACCCATGCCAGAAACAGGTCCTGGACAGACCACCAATTTAACATGGTCTATCTGGTTTTTAATGGGGAAAATATGCCACATTCTGCTATTATCTGCCTGTTTGCTGTGAAAGCTGGACAATTACGACAATTGGTGATTTTCATTGATTAACATCCCCATAGCATGCTAGCGAGTGGTCGGCACCGATTCAAACCAGCCTCACAGGAGAGATGCTTCTGCTTCTGTGTGAAGCACAATTTATGGCCCGGGTACAGGTTCAAGAAAAAAAATTGACAAAGGAGGCCACAAAGTGCTGAGCCGCAGAAATGCGGATGAGACTAAAGCCTTATATCCTAGCTATGAAATTAACCAACAAAATATCACAGTGCACCCATTTCTCAGATCAGAGTAGGTTGCTGATTTTACCGTGAAAAACCTTCATATCTAGCTGCTGTTCTGAAGAAAGACAAAACATAACTGAGCAATTTCCACAGAGACATGGGCATCTCTCGAAAGCAGTTACCAACATCATCTGACAGACTTTTTTTTTTTTTTTTTTTTTTTAATGGTGCTTCTACATGTTTTGAATGGTTTTGTCCAGGCAGGTTAAGCGAAAGATCCTAACAAATACTAATGGATGCAAAATAAATAAATAAATAAATAAAAACAGAATTTCTGAAGAAAGGGATGAGGAAACCACTAATGGTCGGGGTGGAGCACAGCCATTACCCAACATTAGTATGCAAAACAGCACACTGCCCTTCAAAGCGATCTGCACACGCAGGCCCGGGCTGCCCAAGACGAGACACAGGGAGTATTTTGTTTCATAAGGTCATCAGAATGCTAAATTCTCCATGTCATCGAGGCTAATGCCCACCAGTTCATCCACAAATAATGATTCTAATCATGAAGGTGATCTCCGAGTCTGCAAAAAAACTTCGACGAGCATTCAGCTGCTGAGTTATGAAACTCTTGACAAAAATGAAGAGCAAAGGCCGCATAACACTGTAAGACTGCAGGTTCTAATCCACACAGATATATTAGGGGATTTAAAAAGATCCATATTCTGCAATGGTCCTTGCAGTCTCCATACTTCAGACTCATTGAAAATGTGCACTCAACTGTAACTAAGAGTCAGGCATTCCGATGGGGTGGGGGGTGGGGGATGGCATATCATACACAAAGCATCGCTTTACCTGGACAACCTGTAGCTATATGTCTCCGAGCACCAATACTCCGTAAATGTACTCACGTGTTCACCCAGTCACAGTGACTGCGAACCAAAAAAAGGTTGAAGAAGCCAGAGTAAATGCGCATGTGCCAATTACTCATAAGATTTGTATTTTAGTTGCGCATATGCTTAGTTGCCAGTTGGTCTTGTAAGTACTTGCATTTCTTTTGTTGCTCAGAATAGTTTGGGAACAACGCTTGGCCAAATCATTGTCTGATCCCTAAAGGGGACCTATTTTGCTTTATTTCTAGTTATGATATTCTTGATGTCCACATGGGAGTTTTAAAAGCTTCTAACCAAAAAATAAAATTAACAAAAATCAATGATTACTGTGCAATTTCATTCCTGTCTTTCCTTACCCTCAGAAAAACAGGCTGTGCTCAGTGGGCGTCCCCTCTATGAAACGAGCTTTGTTTTGATTGGCCAGTAAACTGAGCAGTCGGCCCTGTGTGTCAACTGAGTGCCATGATGTCAAAATCCCGTGGCCACTAACAAATGCAAGTGTTAGGTCACAGTTTAATCAAAAATATTTTGATTATCTTTCTGAAACTGAATTCTTGTACTAATTTTGTAGGAAAAACCAATAATGTGTGCTTTGAATTGACGAGGGCAGTTAATTATGACAAACCCAGGGATATCATTGATCAGGGTAAGTCAGCTGGATGTATTCTCTTACCTTGTAACAAATTATGGGTAAAGTCTCACAGCAGTTTACAGGGGTGGTTGTTCCATGTCGTAAAACAGGTGAACCAATCATTTTTATTGGGCAATCAAACCATTAAAAAAAAGAGATTTTATTACATATGACAATATACTTATTCACAACAAGCAAATACATTGAAATAAAATACAGTGTAGTTTTCCCTTTTTACTTCATTTTATAAAGGGTGATAATAATTCTGCACCTCACTGACTGTAATTCTGGTCTAGAGACAGTAAACATTTACAAATATTTAAATGGATATTGTAGTTCTTTGGTTCGAAGTTCATATTTTTTCAGATAATTTGCTGTCTTCGGCTATTTCTCTGTCTTAGACAAGCTGTTGACATGCAAACAACATCCAGGTATTTTGTCGCATTACCATGAAATAAGCTTTTGCTTCCGGCGGAGGCAGCAGACAGCCATTTCTGCATCAATGCTTAAGACCAGCAGCCATTTTGGCTGTCATGCAACACTGCAGAAATAGTAGCATGCAGTTTTTAAAACGTCTTTGGCTGATCTGAATGAATCTGGACACGTGTTTTTGGTTGACGAGCAAAAACAGTCCATTTCATTGCCATTAAATATCAGCTGTGATCTTGTTAGTTTTTTTTTTTTTGTTTTCTTAAAATCTCACAGTCTGAAGCTCAACATAATCACACTTAATAATACAGTGTCTCCTCAGGAATTAAAGACCAGCACATGTCCATGGCAGGTCCCGCAACAGAAAAGCCATTATTACCACCCAGTATCTCATCATGTGTGCAGTTACTCACCATGCGTGTCCAGCATGACCAAGTGCTCCTCACCGTGTGAAGGTCCTCATGATGCGTGTGGTTCTCCTCACAATGCCATCATGTTGGCCTGCTGAGAAACATTCTTAAGGGTGCAGGAGAATTTATTAGACCAAATGTTTGTCAATACCGCAGAAACAGTGGGTCCCTGCCTGAAGGGTGACTGGGCAGCTGCATGGTAATATGATTGCAGTTTTCATGAAGAGACAGGATTGTGGAAATTGTTTTTTGATCAAAAACTGGCATTAATGATTTTTGAAACACACCTAAGGGTCAAAGCCCCAGAATGAGACATAACAAGACCAATGAGCTACAAAATAATGCATAATTATGCAGATTTATATCACAAGGATTGCGTACAAAACCTTTTCATGAGGTGCACATACTCACCAGCATGCAAAGACCTGGCTCCTTTGATAGCTAATATTTTCCTACGACTGAGGTGGTTTAATTGTTTGCCTTTTTTTTCCACAAAAAAAAGATAAAAATTTGTTTGAGTGCCGGTGCCAGACATGGTTCCCAAGGGTTTTAACCTGTTGGCGTTTTGTGTTTCAATTTAGTGCTGACACGTTCTAAAATTTCCGACAAGTTTGAATTTTATTCAATCAAAAATCACTGGAAAATGTGTGACATATTCGTAGAGGCCCATCAACACACAGGGAGCTAATGTTGCAAGTCTCTAGTGCATGAGCCACGGAACAGCCGCCAAGGTTCGCATCAATAAAAATGCATGTTTTTTTTTTTTTTAGTTTTAGTGAGATTGTTTGATTTAGATGAAAATGCGCACAGCGCTGATGACTCAGCCAGTCAGAGAAGCAACTGTGGCACAGTGGGGGTTCGAGGGCAGTGCATTAATTTAACAGCGTGAATACAAGGCTGTGTAGGTTCTGCCAAGACTGAAAAATAAATTAATAAAGCCAACAACAATCACAGATCACTGCTCATTACGCAGTCTGAACAAACACTCCAAAACCAGGGAAAACATTTCCCATCTTAGCCTTGCTCTAGCCGTCTGAGTATTTACCGCTGCATTATTACTAACCTATAATCTGCAAATATTTATTTAGTATTGAAAGTTCCTTTAAAGGGATACTAAGTAGGATTTTTTGGTTGCAGTTTGTAAACACAACATTCAAAGTTGGCCCCTCCTCCCCAGCTGAAAAACATCAGAAGGCCTATGCTGCAGCTCAGCACAATGTCCCGCCCTCAAACCCTGCACGCTGTGATTGGCTGGGAGCTATCCACCCACTGCCAATGGCTGACACCCAGAAACATTGCGTAGAAAGAAAAATATGAAAATACAGGCAGACGGCAGGGTCTCCGTACATACAGACATGGCCACACACCTCTAGTCAGTCTTCAGTGATGGTTGAGAGGAATCATTTTTGTCTATTTATAGTTTTTTTTGGAAAAATTCTGCTCGGTATACCTTTAAATTAATCAAAAGTTTTAAAAAAAGGCCAAATATTCTAGATATAGCTGCAGGTTTTACATATGCAAAAAGAACGCACCCAATTTATTCACCTTCACTCAGAGGGTACACTTTTATGGCACTACAGTTAGTAGGCCAGATTTACAGATTATTCCTAATGTAGGAAGCGTTTAAAGGACAGTTTGTCCATTTTCAACCTTACCTCCATCTATCAGTGTTTGGGATATAATGTGCATGCAGTTTTTGCCACTTTTGTCCACGTCTGGAAATTAGCCACAAAATCAGTTTTACTTCCCCCTCCAACATCATCATTTGACACGAACAGTGAAGAATACTGAGAGGCATTAAAAACGCAAAGTGGTTTTTATCGTTTAATTTGAAAACTGATAGTTTTTCCTTTTGCTGATTGACATGATGACCATCAGGAATGGTAAGCATTGCAAAATGTCAAGTGTCTGGGATCGAATCCTATCTTGGTTTAACACCTTATCATGATTATCTAAATGCAGCACAGTTCCCTGGATCATGGTCGTGAATCACATTGGGAGAAATCACTTTGCACATGAAAAGTTGAAGATCAGGGCCAATAAAAACACACAAAAACAAAGTCACATCATTCCCACTTCAAATGCCACAAACAAATGAATCCCAGAAGACTCAAACATTTTGAATGTTGAATGATGGCCAGTCTCAAAGAAAAGTTTCTGGACGCATTAATGTCATTAAATGACTGCATCCAGACTGCAGGGATGACACAGAACGACCAGATGTGTCAGCTGTCATCCCCGACAAAGTGCGTCATCTGTGGCGCCACAAAAACACATTCCATAAAACGTCTTCTGCCATGTCAGATAATGCATAAGAACTGCTGAATTGACTGCCAATGTAACGGTAACAGTGAGGGCAAATCTCACTACCAAAAGAATAGTTTCCCGAGACCGTGTTTTGCAACTATGAAAGAAACCATTTACCAATACTTAAAACAGTATATTTTATTATGCGTTTTTAATGCCTCTCAGTATAGTTGAAGGTAAGGAAGCACTACAAGCTTTGTCAACTTGGATTTGTAGTTTTTGACTCTGGGCAGCCAGGGTTCATTGCCTAGATGCTGCTCAAAAACAAAACCTCCTGTTGACTCAGCTTGTATTGCAAACTAGCAACAAGATAAATGGCACCCCAAAATATGAGCGCAGTGGATATTAAAGACAAGGATTCATTTTACAGAAAGGTAGCCAGATAACATGTCTTTTACATAATGTTACTTTTCGTTCAGCTGGCAAAGATTTTTTTAGTTTGTGGTTTTCTCCCTACATGGAGTTTTTTTTGCCTCGTGCTATTTTGGGGATTAGGCCGGGCACTGCCCTTTTTTGCTCTGTAAAGCATCTTTGTGACAGTCTGTCAGTGAAGAGCGCTACACAAATAAAACTGAATGTGTAGTGTTTGCAATGGCTCATTGCTATTCTATTGCCCGTAATGTATTAGCAGGTAAAGATTGGAAAAATTGCGCCTCCAGCTTTGGCATTTTTGAAGCTCATGTACTTAGGCACTGAACGAACCATCGTAACGACCAGCCCTCAGCAGGAACGTGAGTGCTGCTTCAGTGAAATGCACTCAATGACAGCTGTATGTTAGATTCACACAGGGGTGTTGGAGTGACTAGAGTTGTGAGCCAGTGCAATGCATTATGGTAGTAGTTTTCTTTACAAAATGCGAATATGTTCAGCTGCCGTGCGGAAAATGTGCATACTGTAGTTTGTGTGCGACTTATTTATTTACCCAGCCTACTTTTTGAAATTATGGATGTTTTAATTATCGGACTATGAGAAAGCAATCCCCTAGACACAGATTTACAGTCGAGCACTCGCCCCTCACCACCAAAACACACTCAGAGTCTCCCACAGACCCAGATCTACATGCTTCTGAATGAAGGACAATCTGCTTTATAATTATGACTGCGTGACATCACTAATAGCTAATGTCATCATGGCGCTAATGACTACGTGCCGATGGTTTCTGGGAGCTCTCTGATCATTACTGTGATAATAAACACATCGGGCTTCCGCCACTCTCCCCCACCCCCACCCCCCACCCCCCCTCCCACTCCCCTCAGCTGCTGACATGGCCACGCAGGTGGCTGGGAACTGAAGGGGATGTACTGCGATGCCAGTGCTCCTAATTTCCTGTTTGGAGTCAACTATGTGGACAAAGGCCCATAATCCTGCGGAACAGGAGGCGTTACATCAGAGCTCAATGCTCACATATCATTGACAGAATGATTTGGTGCCCATTCGGAATCTGTAGCAGTGGCCAGCAGGCCAGCATTCTTGATCTGAAAATTTCCACATTTTTATCTGCGAAGAGTCAAAGCCTTGGCCGTTATAAATTGCATTATTTCTGGTATCATTTAATATTTTAACAAGTTAGAATTTTCTTGCGTTTGTGGTAACCTCAGGCTTACATGTCCTCAGTCTTATTGGACGATGAGCGATGGGGCTTGGCTCTCACTCTGAGATTTAGTTGAAAATTTCTTTCACCACTCCATGCACAGAATTTTCAATTGTACCCCAGATAAATTCATCCAGGTCACTGGTTTGCGAGGGAGACACGCAAGTCCTCTCTGTCTCAAAATGATCCCAGGTGTGAGGAAGGGGTTGGCAGTGAAGGAGTGATGTCTTGCAGCAATTTGTGTTTTCTGAGGTACAGATTTACCTGTGCTAATTGAGTAGCTATTGAGTCCCATAGCCTGACAAAGGAGGACTCCCTGGTTCATATGTCACTTGGCTAGGCTTTTAAATGTGGGAAATTCTAGTCACGGAGGCAGGCTAGATGTCACTGCAGTCAGGAAAAAGGTCACAATTCCATGAAAAGGCAATGCCATTTGATTAAGTACTACCCAAACCTCTACCATGAATACTGAAATTGATTAGTCCATATGTCTTGTCCATAAGGTCATACACCTGACTGATTTAAAACATTAACCTCTTAAAATCTAATTGTTCATTTAGGTTTTCCCTTACGTTGGTTCAAAGTCAGAATAAGCATTTTTTTCACATTGTAGGACAATGTCGCATGCATATTCTGTATCTGCTGATTGCAGCACTTCACTGAAACTACATCACACTTGTGTTGAGAAAAATACTCAAATCCACGACACCATATTTTTATGGCCACCGCGTCACATCAAATGGAAAATATCTACATCTTGTAAAACATTTTGTTCACATTTCCTTGTAATTCAACAGGGCATATTGGAGATCTTTGAAAACCTCTCGACCACTAGAATTTAAAATAGGCCTGAAGTTCCGCAGATTTGAATACAGTCCCTGCATTTGACGGACACATGTATGGGTTGGTCGGTTTTAATAAAAATAATAATAAATTTTATTTAAAGGCGCCTTTCTCGACACTCAAGGACACCGTACAGACATATACATGTACAGAAAATACACATTAAAAGAAACAATATGATAAAAATGCCAGTGGTAATAATAAAAGTGACAGAGCAATTGGCGTCAGATGGAATAGGCAGTTTTAAACAGATGTGTTTTGAGTTGTGATTTGAAATGGGGGAATGAATCGATGTTTCTGAGTTGGGGTGGAAATGAATTCCAGAGACGGGGAGCAGAGCGGCTGAATGCTCTGCTCCCCATGGCGGTGAGACGGGCGGAGGGGACAGACAGATGTAAGGAGGAAGAGGATCTGAGGGAGCGGGAGGGAGTGGAAACATGGAGCAGATCGGACAGATGTGGGGGGGCGAGGTTGTGGATGGCCTTGAATGTTAATAGGAGGAATATAAATTGAATACGGAACTGAACCGGGAGCCAGTGGAGCTGTTGGAGGACAGGAGTGATGTGGTGGATGGAGGGGGTTCAAGTAATGAAACGGGCAGCTGAATTCTGGACCAGTTGAAGTTTATGGAGGGATTTGTGAGGGAGGCCGAAGAGGAGAGAGTTACAATAGTGCAGACGGGAAGTGACGAGGCTGTGAACAAGGATGGCAGCAGTGTGGGGGGTGAGGGAGGGGAGGAGACGATTAATGTTTCGTAGGTGGAAGTAGGCAGACCGGGTAATGTTGTTGATGTGGGATTGAAAGGACAGTGGACTGTCAAGGATGACACCCAGACTCTTAACTTGGGGGGAGGGTGAAACGGAAGAGTTATCAATGGTGAGGGAATGGTTGGTTTTGGATAGAGTGGATTTGGTACCAATGAGGAGAACCTCAGTTTTGTTACTGTTTAATTTAAGGAAGTTTAGGGTGAACCAGGTTTTTATTTCAGAAATACAATCAGTGAGGGAGGTGGGTGGGAGAGTGGACAAGGGTTTAGTGGTGAGGTAGAGCTGAGTGTCATCCGCGTAACAGTGGAAATGAATGTTGAATTTGCAGAAGATATTGCCGAGGGGAAGGAGGTAGATGATGAAGAGGAGGGGCCCCAGGACGGAGCCCTGGGGCACACCAGTGGTGATGGGGGAAGGGATGGATTTAAAGGATTTGAGTTGAATGAACTGAGTCCAGCCAGAGAGGTAAGACGTGAACCAGTCCAACGGAGTATGGGTGATGCCAATGGAAGATAGCCTGTTGAGGAGGGTGGTATGACAAATGGTATCAAAGGCTGCACTCAGGTCGAGGAGGATGAGGATGGTGAGGAGTCCAGAATCAGCTGCCATAAGGAGGTCGTTGGTGATTCTGATGAGTGCTGTTTCAGTGCTACGGAGTGGGCAGAAACCGGACTGGAACTGTTCATACAGGTTATTGTGGGATAGGTGAGAATGGAGTTGGGAGGCAACTGTTTTTTCGAGGATTTTGGAGATGAAGGGTAGATTGGCGATAGGACGAATGTTGTTGAAGTTGGAGGGGTCGGCGCCAAGTTTTTACAAAATTGGGGTAATGGCAGCAGTTTTGAAGGATGTAGGGACAGTTCCAGTGGTGAGAGAGGAGTGGATGATGGCAGAAATGAGGGGGGCCAGAGAGGGGAGGCAGGCTTTAACAAGTTGTGTGGGGAGGGGGTCCAGTTGACAGGTGGATGGCTTGGATTTCTGAATGAGTTCTGTGATTTCTGAGATAGTGGGAAGCTGGAAGAAGGAGAATGAGTGTGTGGATGGGTGAAAGTCAGCTGAGATGCTGTGGTGAGGGTTTGAGCTAAGGTGCTGGTGGATATCCTTGATCTTAGCAGTGAAAAAGGACATAATGGAGTTGCAGAAGGAGGTTGTGTACAAATGAGGGGGGAGAGAATCCTCGGGTTGGGTGATATTGTTAAGTAGGGAGAACAGTGACTTGGAGTTTCCTTTACTTGCAGTGATTATACTGGAGTAGTAGTGGGTTTTGGTGCTGGCAATGGAGTCCTTATTACGTAAGATGTGGTTATTGTACATTTCTTTATGAATAGTGAGACCAGTTTTTCTATGAAGTCGTTCTAGTTGCCGACCTTCGGCTTTCATGAGACGAAGATCAGGGGTGAACCAAGGGGCAGAGACGGAGATCAGAACAGATCTGGTTTTTAACGGAGCAAGAGAATTGAGAATATTATAGAGTCCAGTGTTGTAATGAGAAACCATATGATCAGGGGTGGATAAATTGTGGATGTCAAGGAGGCAGGAAGAGTTGATACTTGAAGTGAGAGTGGCGGGGTTAATGTTCTTTATATTCCGGATGAAATGAGACGTGGTGTTTTAGAGATGGAGTGAGTGAGTTTCACTGTAAATGAGAGGAGAAAGTGGTCAGTTATAGGGGTTCATCAGCTGTGATGTCCAAAGAGGTGACACCAGAGCAGCAGATTAAGTCCAGGATGTGTCCTTTGGAGTGTGTGGGAATGGTGGTATGCTGCCGACATCCAGAACTCTCTAAACAGGACGTGAAGTCTTTGGTGAGAGGTAGATTGATATTGTCCATATGGATATTGAAATCGCCCAGCGGTATTATGTTTGGTGAGAGAGAGGATAGATAGGCGAGGAAAGCAGCATTTAAAGTCATTTAAAAAGTCACTATTTGGTTTAGGAGGGCGGTAAACAGTAGCAATGATGGTTGGAGTGGGACAAGACAACTTGCAGACAGTGGATTCAAACGAGCTGGAGACGGGCACAGACACCGGCGAGACTTTCCACTTCTCGCGGCAAATTATCACGAGACCTCCTCCCCGACTGGAGCCACAGGGTTGACACATGTAAACAAACCCAGGAGGAGCAGATTCATTCAGCTGAGAAAAGTTGTTGGGCTATTGCCATGTCTCTGTCAAACAAAGAAAGTCTAACTTACGGTCGGTGAGGAGGTTTGGGATGAGATGTCCCTTACTTGTCAGTGAGCGGATGTTGAGCAGAGCGAAGTTGAGTGAGGTGTTGTCGCAACTAGGCGGGCTAACACACTGTGGTCAACAACCCGGGTGGTGGAGCGTGGAGGGCGTTGAGAGCTGGACCAGATGGACTTTATTGCTGTTGAGCTGTTATGATGGAAATTCCGGCGGGACCCTCGGTGAATGTATCTCTGGCGGGGCTGGAAGGTGATGTCCGGGTGGAGGTGGAGTGTCGCTGGCGCAGGTCCAGGCAGGTGACAGCACAGCCGGAGCAGGTCAGTAGCCGAGTACTGAAGCAAACCCGTCACTGGCAGGTGAACAGGCAGTAGAAAGAGCCAGACACATACGAACCCGATGTATGTCCTACCGGTCCACATTGTGGACGAGGACTTAGGCAGCGTCGACAACCAGATAAAAACACCATGTGAGGCTCAAGCCGGGACAGGACAGGTGAGCTAATGCTAGTAAAAACTCACTCAGACGGTAGTGCCGGCAAATCGTAGAAGTATTCCAAATGTAGTATTCCAAATGAAGACAATTGCAGGGTCATAAAATTCGTAAAATAAATAAGCCTAGAAAGTTAAAAAGTTACCAGCAAGCAGCGGCAGAAAGTTGCGCCAGCGTTCACTCGTCTGTATGGGTTAAAGGGCTGTTTAATTTTAAAATGACATCATGGCATCATCATTTTGCTCCACCATGCCCTGTGTTTACCAAAAGCCAGCAATTTAACCACAACTTTCTGATTCAGGATATCCTCATTCACCACTATAAGTTGACCTCAACTATGAATTGTGACACAACATCTACACAAATGTTCATCAGTGTGTGCTGACCTTGTCAAATTAACTGATAAATTAACCCACTGAATATAATCAAGGCATTCATGTGTGTTCTTTGAATAGGAATTCTCATTCATACTCTCCTCAACTGGATCACATAGACAGCATCCCAGTGTTAATGGGCAATTGCATGGTAACTCAAGTTGCATTTTATGGCTAATATCAATTTTCAGTCAGCTGTCATGTCATTGTCAGTCACCTGTGACAAGTGTTTTTCTGTACATAGGTAGATCCCACCCATATACATACAGCAGTGGGACAGAGAAGTGATGTCCCTTGAAATGTGGGAATTGGAGGCACCAACAGCTCGGTAACTCATGTTACGCAAAAAGGACACACAAAAACATCACTTCATTTCAATTCAGAATTTCTTAAAAGATAGAGCTGATACAAAACTGAAAATCATATGATCGATAACCAACACTCTGAAGGTTCTATTGCAAGTAATAGAATTACATTGACATAACTATCCATGGACTGAGGCTTAAGAAAGTCCAGGAAGGTGGGTAACTCACGTTACGGTAACTCATGTTACCGTATGGTCAGCTCTTAATAACACCTAAATAATAGGGCCAGTGCTGCTCAGACACCCTTTGTTTTTAGGTTCCTACATAAAGGTCACACCCACAGCAGAGGAAGATTTAACTCTCAGAGATGTGGGCTGGAGATTAAAAATACCTTGTTTTTGGTAACTCATGTTACATTCAATGTTGCTAAGTTTGTGGCCCATTATGCCCAAAATGATGAAGGATCAATGAAAATGGACTTCATGTCTTGAAAGGGCTTGCCTTGAACTATCTAAATGTGTTGTGTGTGGAGATATATCACAATTAATGAAGGACAAGGCTCTCTCCCAATTACAGTAAATTTTGTGCCTCCAAGATGCTGAAAATATGGAGGTAAAAACATTTGGCACTTGGAACATACAAATGAAACCAAGAAAGCAGCATCAGTTTCTGAGCCTCTGATATCCTAGTTTTGCCTCGAACAAATCAAAAATGCAGTAAAATCAATTTGAATTTTCTTGTCCTGTGTCCACATTTGCATGGAATTGCCCTAATGCATCATGTCTTTCTCATATCTGTGAGCCTCTGTATTTAGCAAGTGGTTCTAACAAGGGAAACTCACGTCGCCAAGCAACAGCAATGTGATAATTAGTTGAGTGTCAGAAGGCAATCTCAGCCATAGTAGCTATATACACAGACCTTCATCAATACAGGGACCATATATTACAGCTTTCCTGTGTTATTCAGGTATATTGCTGCAGAAAAATATTACCACAATTGTCCAACACCACTTCACAATTTAAGAATAATTGACATTATTGAGAATTGTCTAATTGTCCAATATTGAGAAAAATTGAATCCACCTGAGGTTTTGGGAGGACTAATGTCATTTTCAGAGGAAAGCCCCTGTTGTGGAATGTTTAGGCGCAAAAATGTACTGAAAGGAACAGAGAGTGATTGGTGATGACTAAATCATAGTTTCCCAGCTGTTCAGCAAGATCTAGCACACCTACTGTTTAACTTCTGTATTACTCCAGTTGATCATAAATTTTAGCCTAAATAGTATCAGAATGAGGTACAGAACAGCTAGGAGTATAATTAGGACAAATGTCACCTGAATACAGTTCAATAAACTCTATTCCCCTCACTTATCCAGAAAAGACTCATACAGGTCACATTTTTGCATATTGCCAGTTTATACATTTATTCCATATCCCCCAGGATATTTGTTTGACTCAGATCATCATCTTCTTTATAGCTGCAGTGTCCTCATGTAAACAGTCAGCATCTGTATCAATTGGGAAATTCCTCTGATGTAACACGACATTGCTGCCCAGCTCAACAAAAGAATTGAACAATTCAACTCTACCTAAATGCCTCGTATTGTGATGCTTGAGTAAAGCCTGGTAGAAAATTGCTTGATTACTCATTCAAAATTAATGGTGAAATGGGAATGCATTTCTTTTTCATTGTAAAAGCAGATTTTCTTCTACAAACAGTACTTGATTCCTTGATATTGTGATATTTTCACAGTAAAACTGACCTATTGCATTAACTTATATTAGCATTGTTATGAAATGTAATAATAAATAGAAACTCTCAAAACACTATATTTGTCCAAAACATCTCAGTTTTAAACTTAGCATCCTGTAAACCTCTGAATTCTGATGGAATCTAAGAGGCGTACGTCCTTATACCCAGAATTTAAAAAATTTCTGTTTGTATAACAAGTGGGAATTCCTGAAATGGCAGGACCCTGTGTAACGCAGACACTTTTACATAAAATGACCAGGGGCCTCATTTATAAATGGTACGTAGGCACAAAGAAGATACGTACGTCACTTTCTTTGCAGATTTCTGATTTATAAAAACAAACTTGACATTAAAAAAGGGAAATTATTAAGATTATGCACAATAAACTCCAAGTCCATCCTGATTAAATAAATTAAAATTCCATGCAGTTTATTTTACCCATAGGTTTAAAAATTAGGTTATTTTCCACAAAATCTCATTTTTATTTTTTTGTGCATACGTATTATTTAGGTATGAAATCCACACAAATTTTTATAAATAAGGCCCCTGGAGTGAAAGAGTCTGTTTCTGAATCGCGTAATTCTATAAATATTGAACCTAATTTCTGTTAGCGCCTCACTGGTTATTCCCATTATATTTTAGCATTGAGCTAACTCCATCACACTGCTAGTCAGTCAGTCAACAAGTCACAGACATTTGCATCTGATCGAGCGAAGTTTTCCAAATTCACAGTCACCTGCGTAGCTAGCTAACAATAGCTTGCTGCTAAAAAACTAATGTTACATTATGGTTATGGAAAGGTACCGCCTGCACGCTAGCTAGCTAGCTAATTAACCTTTACTTAGTTATGAGAGTGACACTTAGCTAGCTCACTACAGCACTAAGCCACAGGGATTCAACCAACGCTACACTTGACATTCAGTTTGGCTAAATATTAACAGCATGATGTAACGCAGAGTGATTTTTTCCCCCATGCTCTCAGCCAATGATTTTTTTGCAAAAGTGATATGTACCTAGGGTAATATCAAAAATATGTCATTAGATGGGATGTGGCAAAAGTACTACAGTTATGTGATAAATCCTGTCTCTGAAGGGAATAGGATTGATTCCCTTCCTGTAGGTCATCTGTTCCTTGGTT
Source organism: Gymnothorax javanicus (assembly GCA_029692085.1). NCBI lineage: Eukaryota > Metazoa > Chordata > Actinopteri > Anguilliformes > Muraenidae > Gymnothorax > Gymnothorax javanicus. The sequence goes on along the minus strand of CM056203.1, from coordinate 80,084,464 downwards.
TCACGTATTCCCTGCCACTCGCAATCAATTCCAGGACTGTCATGGATATCTTTGCCCTATGTCTTATTCACTAAAAGAATGGAAGGCATTTATTTAGTTTTACCTTTTCTCTGGTGTGTATCTAAGCAACTCTGCCTGACTGCATCTAACCACCAAAGAACAGATGTTAGACCTCAGTCCCTCGCTTCCTCTGTGACCATTCAGTGCATCACTAAGCCCTGTGGAGCAGATCCAACGGCTTTAAAGCAGTGGGAATCTTCTCCCTACGTGTCTTCCCAGGAAAGAGAACGCGTGGAGCCTCCCACACTTCCCTTAATCTGTATTCTGTTTGCCTGCACAGCGAGACTTCTCATGTTCTGCTGCTCTATTGTCATTCATGGCCACAACCAAGCTCCTCTGAATTTTGTAAATTATGAACCGCCGAAATGTAAACTCTTAATTGGTATTTCCATAAGCTCCAATGAACCTAATGGATTAGTAAGAGCCAACTACTGAAACACGTAATTGCCTCCGCTTTGGCCGGCAGTTTCATTTGTAATCACTAATTGAAAAATTTAATTAATTTGCACTTGTCTGCATATTAACCCTTGCCAATCATTTAGAGGGTCTATACTTAAAGGAGCCATACAAAAAATAAATCATGTTTAACCCTTGGAGCGCTGAATAAATTTTCAAGGAATTAAAAATGTAATTATCCTTAGCTGTTGAAAACCTATCATGAGGCAACTTGTTTAAAAGAACTCCCTCAGGATTGATTTTGATATCTTTCATCATTGGGCAACTATAGTTGCCTGTAGCGCCCCTGAGTTGATTGTGTGCTGAATTAATATGATCACTGGACGGCGGGGAGCTGATTGCAATTCATGAAGGTTATCTCACTATGGCAACTTTGTGACTGTAGCGCTGCAAGCTCTAAAAACAAAGCAGAACATCTAATTGTTTTGCCTTTAGGTAATGGCAACAGAAAAACAAATTGAGTGCAGTGTTAGCCAGAAATGCATGAAATCCCCAATATGAATTTTCCCTTCTGCTATTGGTAGGGCAAGGCTTATGTTGTAGACAAATAGAAGAGCCCTTGACTCCTGAGTGTGAATGAATTCCAACTGCAGTCACTGGATAATTGAACCTATTCAATATCTTGCCTATCCTGAAAGCCATTGGCCCAGCTGAAAAAGCAGATCTAAAGCATGGAACTGTCATCAGTATGCCTCATGCAAGATATGGTGGTCTGTGGGTGATCAACGGAATTATCTTCACGCCAGGTATTATGCATTCCAAATAATTTTTACATTTAAATTGGATAGCCTTCTAATGTAAAAACAATGATTTTTGAACTTCAGTATCTACACCGTTTTTGAACTTAACAGCATTTTACAGCCATTGCCAAGTAGAGCTAGGATAAACCATCAAGTTGCCAAAAACTGTAGAAACATTTTGCATAGATTTTTGCTCAAAAATGACTCAGAGAAGTAGCATTACATCCAACCAGTGGCATAACAATAGGGGGTGCAGGGAGTGCAACGGCACTGGGGCCCGGTGGCAGGCGGGGGCCCGTTGATGGGCACCCCTGGGCCCCTAAAAACGTTAGCTTAGGTCTCTTTCACTGCTCAAACTCTCATACTAACCAAAACCTCCAAGCAATAGTGCAAGACTGGATATTTAATACCACTGCAACTGCATTCATTTCTCAGTCATGGTGCTGGCAAGTCGATGTCATCATGGTACATTATTCATCATTTTAACTGAACAAAAGTCGTTATAACATGAAATAATTTAGATATCTTTTTGGAAAATGCTTAATAAAACAAACAATGATAAGTTTATTCTGCTGTTGATATCATCATTGAGACAGCAAGTGTTTCTGGGTAATGTACAACATTCTATAGACCACCCACGTGACGATGTCACGGTCCGATCGTTTAATCCAAGGACAGTCTATGGTTTAATCTTGCAAGCAAGATAGGCTACAAATGAAGTATTTATGCAGGAAGCGGCAAGAGCGTAAGGAGCAGGAGGAAAGGTTGGCCAAGGTGCCGAAATTAAGCACATTTGGTTTCATAGCGGAAAGAGTCTTAAAAGCCGCTCTCCCCTTTTCTGCATGAGCGTGAGCATAGATCAACTGTTTTTACAATGTCCACTCGCTCGCTGATTATTGTTCCCACAATTCCTTGCTGTTCACAAAATTTCAGATCATCCCAACAAAGTTATGTTAATGTGTCGTTCATTTGCTCATTATGCCTTATTGTTCTTGATGATGACCATTATTAAGATAATAATTTTAAGATAATAATGTTAAGAAATAAATAGGAAACTTTATATTATAGAATGAAATAGTGTAGTAATCCTTAGTGTGTGTTGTACATAGGCCCTATAAAACTTAGAGGAGCACGCAAAAGTGCAATACTACGACATTAAACGCCTTCATCCATGTAGAAAAAACACACATGTGCAGCTGCACATAATTGGGGGGGCCCATGTCGTCAGGTCTGCACTCGGGCCCACGCGGATCATGTTACGTCACTGCATCCAACAATGCCTGTCTTCCATGTGTCTTTGTTTTGTTCCTGCTTCCTGCCGCCCTCGTCATTCCAGGCAATCATTGCTGGTGATTTCCTTGTTTGTAGCCATGCCCTCGTTAGCTCTGTTTGTTCTCACCTGTGATATTTTTCCGAATTCATTCCCTGTCTGGAAGTAGCTCTCATTTTAGTTCCTGGCAAGTCTGTCTCAGTGGTTTTTTTTTAGTTTCTTACGAGCCTTGTATCTCCAGCGTCAGATTTCCGGTTTTGATTCTTTTTGTTTTACGGTGTTACGACTTTGGATTTCCCTGAGAGTGCGATTGGTTTTGGTCACAAATTCTTGCTTGTTATATGACTTATGGTCTTGTTCACTCCCTTGCACTGCATTCTGCCTGCCTAGTTATTGAACAGCTGATGCAAAGTCATACCAAACATTTTAATCTTGTATTTGGATTTAAACGCTTATTTCTATGACCTTTTGTCTTAATAAAAAAAAAAGAAGAAGAAGGAATTCTGCCACCACTTTGAAGTGATTTTCGACTCATTTCTTGATTTGTCCATGGGGTAAGATAATTTCACTTGATAGCAACCTTAGTCCTTGACCTTTGATCTGTGTAAGCCGAGGGTGCGGATGATAGGCAGGCCTGCTAGCAGTCCCAACTTGAGAATGTGTGCCACATTTTCAAATTCAAAATGCAACTCTGAAAACCCTGTATTGTTGCACACCTTAAGAAAGGAGGAATTGACCGAGCCCAAGCCCCGCCTCCCATTGTTACTGTTGCTAGGTCGGACAACTAACCAGGAAACTTCAGCCTTGCCAGAGTGCAAAACAACGAGCATAGCGGCGCCAGTTCCGTTCACTGATGTCTTGCGTGCGAATCGGTGTTATTTTGGCATCGACATTTTGTCACCCTAAATATGTGCTTTTTGGAGGATGAAAAGCGGCACACTTAGTAATGGGAGGATCGAAATGTTACTCGGTGTCTCAACGTTTAAGTGCGAGCAGAAAAGTTAACGTGACCGAGGCGTTTAATGACCCTCTGATAAGATCATTGCTTGGAAGTTTTCTCCGTTATAAGAAACGTCGATGAATGTCCGTATACGTAATCAAATTACTCTCTGGTTTCCTCACTTCATTGTACCCTGGTTGAGTATATTTGCCGTCAACTGAATTGTTTATATTGAATCATATGGCTTATGCCAACGTTGTTAAAAGGAAGCGCTAGTTAACTCTGGCTACTCCTTTACTAAGCTTCATCTTTGCCCCTGTCCCGTTGAAATACTGCTCTCAAAAATGATCACTGCACTGCACGGATTGAGGGGACAGAGAAAACTTATTTCTCCTGATTTCTAGCTAACAGCCAAGCCTTTCTCCCATTCTTGTCTTTTTGAACTCTGTATAAACAGACAAAGCGACTTGTCCACTGTTTTAAATATTATGCAGGTAAGAAGTATTGTTGTTGAATGTCAGTTACAAGTAGCTAGCTTGTTAGCCACCTTGTTAATTTTATTAATTGCCCAGTTAATGAAGTCCCCGCGACGGTAAGGGTACCAAGGTAGCTCGCTGGTGACCGTTATCAATCGCTAGCGTTTGTTGTTAGTCAGCGGTCTATTCAAGTCAGTGGGACGGCTAATTAGCTAGCTAGCATAAAACATTTTATTACAGCCCTTCAAATGAGTATTGCTGCAAAAGGCATGAGAATACAACTGCGTAGGTTTGTTTGATAAAAATGCCTTCTGTAATATTCTTGTGTCGTAAATTGTAATTATCTTGTGAGATTTATCACCAATGAAAAAGACACTAATTTCACAACTGTTACAGATCTTTTTTTAATTAGTTTAAGAATACATTAAAAAGCTTATTATGGTTTTGGAAATGGAATGAATAACACGTCTTTAACACGGTTGGCATATCGAGTGTCACTGTTACATGTCCCCCGCACACATCGTTTTACCATCGTCAGAAACCCAAAGTGCCTGGTTCAAATTTTTTTGTGACTCGGCTGCCTGAGGTGAAAGTTGTCCGAGGTTCGGTCAGACCCCCGCTTGCCCCATTGTGACGTAGCCAAAAATGGGCGGGGCTTGGGATCGGTCAATTGCAGAGAATGGGACCAAATTACGCCTGAAACATTTAACTACTAGGTGTTTTCAGTCCTTAAAAGTTTAAGTGCTGAGAAAAGGAAAGGCATCTTTCCTTACTTTCCTTAAGTGGCAAATACCTTACTGACCCAACTTTTTTAAAAAGTTGCAATAATGTTGCAATAATCAAAATTGAATGAAGTGTTCATTTTGAAAAACCAATACAATTCATGTGGTGAAATATCAAACAATGAAACATCAAAGAATTTACAAATCACTGTTTTCCATTTTAATTTCAATTTAACATACCATCCCAACTTTTCTGATTCGGGGTTGTAATGATAAATTACTGTTTCATGATCCTCAAGCCCTCACACATGGAAAAAGCCCCAGCATTGTGCCACCGCATATGTGACGCACCCTTTTTCACAGGAGGTTACTGTAAAATGCTGGTTTAGACCCGGTATCAGGTCTGTTGGAAGCAACAGTGACAAAGAGTATCTTCACATTTTGTTCTACAACAATAATGAGACAGAATTCTTGTAAATCATACTATATTATTACTGTTGCTGCTCGGTGAAAGATAAACGTTCGAAAAAGTAGAACTGAGTAGGATACGGCTCTCTCTCGTATGCCTGCTTCAAAAAAAAAAAAAAAAAAATGCACTTTAGCTTTTGACGGATTGGAATATCTGTCTGAGAGTAGCAAAAGGTCACTGCCTGTAATGCCTAACCGCATTATTATTCAAACAGTGCGCGAGAAGAATGCATTATGCAAAATGAGGAATGCGCACAGCAAAGCGCTGCAAGGTGGGCGCTGGAACATTTCAAGTGGGAGTTTCACTCTTGAAAGTGAGTGAAGCACATAAGAGAGTAGGAGCTGCTCTATGACCTCACAGGAAATGGAACTTCATTCGACTGTCATCGCTATGGAAAAGGTCCAAGTTTAAGCAGATTCAGCATCACTTACTCACAGGAAGAGCTGATGGTTCTGAGCACTCGCTGGATGCAGTAACTGATGGACATAAAAGCTTCATTTAACATAAACTTACTAAAAGCATGAAGTCAACATAAGCTTGAGAATATTGATGAGTTCAATATATACAGTTGCACTCACTTATGTTTTTAATTTTTGTCATTATGTATTATCTTAAATTATTATTATATTGCACGAGTAAAATAATGAGTAACAGTGCAAGTGAAAGACACCAGTGCTAACAATATTTCAGTCACAAATTTTCCCTTTACAGAAACTCAAGGCAGTGGACTTAGGTAACTGTAAAAGATGTTTTCCCATCCTAACCTCACGGTGTGTGTAAATGTGACCTAAGTTCTTTTAGCTGTGTTTGGGTAACTATAAAATATGAGTAAGTACTAAAAAGTAATTACGTTCTTTTATCTATGCAAAAAGTTCTTAAATCACATTATCACACACTGTGAGGTAAGAATGGGAAAACATATTTTATTTTTTTTTAATTAATCCTTTATTTAAGCAGGGAAGTCCCGTTGAGATTGAAATCTCTTTTTCAAGGGAGCCCTGGGGGTTGAGGTGGGGAGGGAGAGGGCAATTTGCACAGCCAATTAGATCAGGGGATGATTAGGTGGCAGGTTGGAAGAGCTACTTGGGACTTTAGCCATGACACCTGGGAACCCCCTACTCTTATCGAAGAGTGTCATAGGATCTTTAATGACCACAGTGGGTCAGGACCTCGGTTTAACGTCTCATCCGAAAGATGGCGTCTCCATCAGCACAGTGTCCCTATCACTGCACTGGGGCATTGGGGACATTCATATTTACCCAAGTGGATTTTCTCAGTTTTTTTAAAATGAAAATTTTGTGACTTAAGTACTTTTAGCACCAGGGACTTTGATTGCAGTTTTGACCGCAGGCACATAAACTTCATCAGTGGTTCTCAATCTCAGTCCAGTATGCCCCTGGGTTCCAACAACAATAGCAACTATGTGATTTTATCAAGCTGTGAATTTTCATTCATTAGCGCATTTATGTTCAGGGCAGTTATTTATCCTTTTAACAACATTTTGACAGAAAGGTATAGATTCTATGAAGAATAAAAAATCCACAACATGATCTATAGGGAACAACTGCATAAAATTAGAGGGACAATTAGCCAGTCAAAGTAAACAATCAATTGGTCCCGAACTGGTGAAACTGTGGGCAGACAGTCATGAAAACTAACAATTTATTAGGTACGCAAATGACACAGTCAGACCTATATTGAGTCATGTTGATGTTATTAAGTTCAAGCAAATTATTTTGAAAGAGCTCTGAGCACCTGTGTTCAGCAACCCTGTAAGCTTACAGATTTTTTCATTGAATGATTTGATCTGAAAATGATGTTGCCTAAAATTGCTAACATTGTAAAAAAATAATAATAATAATAATAATAAAATAAACACAATGGGCCCAATTTTTCCTACAATATGTAATATACCCAAGGATCATCGCAACCTCATCCGCTATCTGTCAATGGGAGTGGTTCTTCTGAGTGTATTTAAGCACATGCCCTCGCTATGCCAAAGACCCACGAGTAGGCGTGATATAGAGAGAAGTGGTCCATCAGAAGAGGCCGGCTCAAATCAATACCGATATGGGAACCCTGCGTCGGAAAAAGGATGGTCCACATATTGACTTCGCTGAATTTCGTTAAAGCATTGATCATTATTTTGCAGAAAATGAGAACGCATTTTATGAATAGCATAATCTATAATATTTTGGAAACTTCTCAAACTTTGCTCAAAAAATACCAAATGCTTGCAGGGTGTTTGCTAAGGCTATAAAGGCCATGCTCAAAATTGTATACTTGTATACATGCAGCACCGGTATATACTGTTACCGCATTCTGCTCTGTATATCAGTAGTGATACAGTGTATTTGGCAGCATATGACAATAACTACTGTATGTCCTGCTCCTCATCCACGTGACCAACAAGTCATTTTGCTTAATTGGATATCAGTGGGACCTGATACAGTGGCGTGCCGTCAGATGTTCGAAAGGTCTTCAGTAACCGCACCCTACAATGCATGATTGCTCTCAAGCTGTTCCCGTGTCAGTTTGCCTGTAAACAAACAATTTCTTGACTGAACGACCAAGACTAATGCATGATCTGTAAAGATGAAGAAATGATAATGGTAAAGTGCTATCGGTAGCTGTTCTGTCCTCGATGTACGCGATGCATGTGTGACAGGCAGCTAAACGGTTTACTCCAATCAAGACTCTGAATGTAGTTTGTCAGGTTTATTGGTGAAGCAAAGTGTGAAACTAAAGAGAAAATAAACAAAACAATCACCAAATCGTGAATGGTGAATGTCCATAAATATATGAAACATCAAACAAACAATTCCACGTGAGAATCCCCCAAACACGCATAGATTGAACACGCCTCCAAATCCACGCCGAATGCAAGAGACTTGGTTGCTATGAATTAGCATGGATGCACTATGTTAACTGAAAACAGCATAACTAATGACAACAGTATGCTAGCAAGAAATGCTGATGACATGAGCTACTAAAGAGTATACAGCATAAATTTTACCACTTAAACATAGCACATGAAAGTAAAGGTAAACATATCAATAATACATACCGACGATGCAACCTCAAAAACAAGATGTATGCCGGAGCGGCTGATTAACACCATGAGCTGCCAAAACATCTTGACAACGTGTCTTAGTTCTCACTTCCTCAATAAAGTTTTTAATTCAAGATTAACAAAACATAGACTGATTAACTAAAATCGACCAGTAGATGGTGGGATTGCGCTTTTAACTTTCTCCTCTATATAAAGCACAATGAAATAAATGAAATTAGATACATGAAATGATTTTTAAAATTAAACATTGAATATTTTGAACTAAAACAGCACAGTAGCATTTACCTAATTAATGTGACATTATAAAGATGGCAATATAAATCCAAAACTTCTGCTGACTTTTTTTTTTTTTTTTTTTCCATTTTCTCTGGCAATAACCATCCTTTCAATGTCACTCTGCTGTGTCTCATGCCTAACAACGCCCTTAAATACGGTCAGATTATTCTGTTTATTTGCAACTTCTTGTGATATACAGTGGGGTGCAAAAATTTGGGCACCCCTGGTTAAAATGTCTGTTACAATTAATCTCCAAGTGATTGAAAGAAAACCTGAACATTAAATGCTACAAAATTAAACATGACACATTTTGTTGCATTTTAAAGCAAAAATCATTTTTATTTTTAACTTTTTACAGTTTCAAAATAATTAAACAAGGAAAAAGGCCTCGTGCAAAAGTTTGGGAACCCCGTCAGCTAGTATTTTGTAACTCCTCCTCAGGCAGCTGTAACAGCTTGCAAACGCTTCCTGTAGCCAGCTAAGAGTCTTTCAATTCTTGTCTTTGGAATTTTCCCCTATTCTTCCTGACAGAACACCTCTAGCTCAGAAATATTCTTCGGCCTTCTTGCATGCACGGCATGTTTGAGGTCTCTGCTCAGATTTTCAAGCATATTCAAGTCTGGGGACTGTGATGACCATTCCAAAACCTTCATCCGTCTTTCCTGGAGGTACTTCATGGTGGATTTTGAGGTATGCTTCGGGTCATTGTCTTGCTGGAATACCAAACGTCTCTTCAACTTCAATTTCTGGACTGAGCTTTGAACATTAGCCTCTAGAATGACTTGATGTTTGGTGGAATCCATTATTCCTTCCACCCACACAATATTGCCTGTGCCCCCAGCTGCTACGCAACCCCAAAGCATAATGAATCCACCTCCATGCTTAACAGTTGGCAACGTGTTCTTCTCTACAAATGCTTCACCCTTTTTTCTCCAAACATACCTTCTTTGGTTGTGGCCAAAAAGTTAAATTTTGGTTTCGTCAGTCCAAAGCACATTGTTCCAATAGGCTTGAGGTTTCTCAAGGTTTTCTTTTGCATACTTCAGATGCTTAATTTTGTGTTGAGGTTGTAGGAAAGGCTTCTTTCTTGCAACTCTGCTATGTAGGTCTTTGTTGTTTAAGGTACACTGTATTGTTGTCCTGTGAACAACTATACTCTTTTTTGCAGCTCTTTTGCAGTGATGTGTGGGTTCTACTGAGCATTTCTCACCAGATCTCGGGCCATTCTATCTGACATTTTTCTTGGTCTTCCAGATCTTGCCATGACTTCAATTGTTCTATTCATTTTCCATTTTCTTACGATGTTTCTGACAGTAGAAATGGGTAGTTTGAAATGTTGCGAGAGTTTTTTGTAGCCCTCTCCTTGTTGGTGGAAGTGAATTATCTTGATTTTGACATCCTTGGACAACTGTTTAGAGGAACACATGGTTTTTAACACCAAACACAACAGTCACCACAGTCGGATACTTTAGAAGGCATGGAGTTACTTCAGAATATATAGTTCAACCCTGGAATTATATTCACCTGACTCACTGAAGCCCTAACGAGTAAATCACCAGGGTCTGGGCCTTAGTAATCATCTTCTTAAAAGGTAACAAAGAATAATTCAAAAGGGTTCCTAAACTCTTACACAGGGCCCTTTTTCCTTTCTTATCATTTAAAAAATCAGAAAAATCCAAATAAAAAGAAACCTTGCTTTTAAATTTGCAGAAAGGTGTCATGTTTAACTTTGTAGCATTTAGTGTTGAGGTTTGCTTTCAATCACCAGATTAATTGTAACAGACATTTAAACCAGGGGTGCCCCAAGTTTTGCACCCTACTGTAATGAATAGGTCATGCTTCTGTTTTGGTGCAGTCCTGAAAAGCCATATGCAGTCTGCTTTAAATATCAAAAAGATTCCACAAATCGCCTTGCGCAACCTCTATTAAATAACACTCCCACTGGTGCCATCTACTTTACTCAGACATTCCTTCAATATTCCTCTTCAGCCAGTAGCGTGCAGTGCTAGAGAAGAAAACACCAGTCAGTCCTTGCGAGTGGAGGAAAATAGGAGTAAGAGTAGGGATCGGTTTGTATGCGTATCATCAGATTTAGTGCATACAGAAATGTTGGGTCCAATCTATTTAAGAGTCTTTCATTCTTCATGGCATTCGTCGATATTTCTGTCAAAATGTGTCTTAAGACAGTAAACAACTGTTTTAAAAATAAAATGCACATAAGTAGGACAAATTATCATCTTATTAAAATCTTACAACTGCAAATGAGGTTGGAACAAAAACTAGCATACGCAGGGATACTCAAGGACTAAGTTTGGGAACCACTGACCTGCATGACGATACTCTGGCCCAATACATTAGTACTGCTCATGGACCTCAACTCCATTCATATAAATGACTATGCCAACATCTCCCTCTAGTGGAGATTTATGGTTTTTAAGTTTAAAGTTGCTTTTAATGTGCGCATTGGCATTCCAATGAAAACCCTTTGGCCAGAACTGAGCTTTTTCCATTTAAAAAAAGAAAAAAAAAATTGTTTAAAGCTCATTTCTATCTGCATTAGACTGTTAGACTGCAGTAATGTGATTCACATGTATGCAACTCTATGTTGCTCACTCATAGCTCTCGTCTTTTATCCTATCATACAGGCACTATAGGATAAGACCTTCTAACTGGATTCCTTTAAATGTCCCCAGGGTGCACTCAGAGCTTGTTAAAACTCCTTTCTCCTTTGATGTGCCCTAGGCATTGAATGAGCTGCGTGATATCAATACCTTAGAAGAACTCCCCGCTGAGAATGAAGCTTAGCGAAAGTTCAGTCAGGAAGACTCTCTCGCACACTTCAACTCCGTTTATTTTCTTTTCATTCACTCACATGCTCACTCATAAATCCCTGCAGCCAATCTCCGTGGCCGTCAATTGAGCAGTCAGCTGGTGTAGCAGCTGATCTCTTCTATCCAACCGTGGCACACCACAGTCGCATCGCTAGCCTATCGTTATGTCGCTATCTTTTTAAAAAATGTCATTTTTCTCTGCCCTTGTTCGTTCATGCTGCCGTTCGCTGACCCTCCTCCTCCCCAACGCCACGCAACTCTCGTCAGACCTTCTGTCCTGCCGCTTCAGCTTCGTCAGCCTTTGGCCACCACCGCCGCCAGTGTCTGGACTCTTCGGGGGATTATCCAGCTGCTGCTCTGAGCCGTGCTCCTGCTCTACGAGTCTTCCCGAAGAGTCCAAGCGCCAAAGACTTGTCTTGTTTTACAAACTGCCCAGAAGGAAACATGGTGCTGTTTTTTTTTTTTTATAATCCTATACTTGAGGTGGAATGTGTTATAGGAATTGCTGATATGGTCTGCATGCCTCTCTTCTTTTACAAATCTCCCTAGAGTTGCTCTTATGAGAAATTGTTGTTTTTTACGTCAAACTGTGCTGCCATCTTGACCAGGCCTCCCTTGAAGCAGAGATCATGTGACCAAATTAGACCTTTCCAGGTTAAATAAAGGATGAATTAAATAAAAGATATTTTGAGCTGGCTCTTCATTCAGTGGTCAAAAGCAAATGAATAAATGAATAATTGACTATGAATAAAATGGCATATGCCTGACAACTAGTCATAACAGGACAGTGGCTTATTTAAAGCTTATTTACGTTGAGAAATTATGGCTGTTGATTTTGTTTTTTGTTTTTTCCATTAAAAAAAAACTGAACAAAAAATAAGCACAAATGCTCATACATCCAACAGAGTTGTATCACACAGTCGCGGCATTTTATATTATTCCCGTAATTTCAGCAACCACCTACTATCACAGATGGTTAAATCAGCTCAGCAGACAATCTTGGTAAGATTTAGAGCTGTAGCCTCATGCCCTCGCAAACAGAACCGCATGTGGCGGTAACGTTACTGACAATTTCATCTGTCGCAAATGGCATATTTATTGCCTTAGCCCAGTTTGGTAGTTTCCTGTCAATGGAAACAGCTGGAGCTGATTCAAGCTTCCTGTTACAGACATTGTTTGGCTTTTGATTCACCCAGACAGACCACCTTTTAATGCAAACGCCGTCACATATGGTCATGTCTTGGGAATAAATCACAGCCAGTGGAGCTGTTCGCAAATAAACGCATGTTGTTCATATTTTTTCCTTTCTTTTCTTAATTTTCACTTTGTTATTCTCCCAATAAATAATGGCAACAAAATGGAAATAAAGTATAATGGGAAGGGGAGGGTGAAGAGTTATTTTATTCATGTGAATATTTTTTTTTTTTGTGTGTGTGGGATACAAAAAAAAATTTAACTTCAGTCTCAACGCTGTCATAATACCACAAGAGCCATTTTATACACAATTTGAATCACCCACATCTTTTCATTCAAAACACATTACCAGGTGAACTGACCATTATCCCCCTAAGCAAGTAGATCTTTTCATTCTCGACGGAAGGGTTCCTCGTGGAGTCTGTCCATGTTACATACTTGTTTTTTTTACCTGGGACAAGTTCAATCTGAAAGTGGTGCGCAACATTTTGCTACGACTTTCAGGTTGAACTATGTTTCCTCGAAACAGTGCGCAGTGATGTGCAATGGGCTTTGAGATTCCCTCGTTTGGTAGTTGTATCAGCAGTGTAACCCAATTAGCAGCAGCATGTATATAAACCCCGCTGTATTGAAAAGGCAGTGCTGCACAATGGCTGCATTCCAAATGTGTATCCTTTCCTCAGTACCTCTCCTTCCTAGCTCCTCTCCCTTCCTACCTGGAGGTATGAGTGGAGGAGAGGAAGGGAGGAGACATCAAGGAGGACACAAGGGAATTGAGAAATGGGACAGATATGTTAACTTCACCATCATCAACATTTGACATCCCCTCATGGTACTTTGGTATTGACTGATTGCTGCCTATTTTCTGCTTTAACTGGTCATGCGCACTGTGAATGATGAGTAAGATTAATCCCATCTTTCCAAGAAAATCTTTCCAAGCTGGCTTCATCAGCTAAGAAGTTCCATTTCATTTGTCTGTAACACCCAGATAACCATAGTTAATATCATTTGAGAGTTATAAAGATAATGCTCAAAATAGGGTCTTTCATGGCATTTTTTTTTTCAGTTTATGCTCTTAGTAAGTCCAAACAAATGATCATTACTTTGTCAGTAGAAAAATATGTAGCATTTTTCCCACCAAAGGCTTTTTTTCACAGAGAGTGATGTAATTCCAATCAGCAATCAAAGTTGCACACAGTCAGCTTTGTTCTTTGACTTCGGTGGGAAGCCACTGTGCCTCATACTGTTTGATTTTATAACCCTCCATGGACTAAAGGCCACGTGACTCACTGCATTTCTGTGCCGTGAGAGAGAGAAATGTTCAAATGACCAGCTTTTTCTCTCTTTTTTTTTTCATAAACAGTGATGCCATAGCAGAAGACTTCCTGAACACAAGGCTCATTCATGAAGTGTTCCTGCAGCCAGTAGTTAGGCTCTAAACAAGCCATCTCCTAGCAACCGAGACTCATGACAGGCTCGTTGTTGTTATTTGTTTGAGGGAAGGGGAGGGGCCTGCAGGCAGCACTAAAAGTGTCCAGAGAAGAAAAAACTGATGAAATTTGTCAACGAATCCAGTAAAAATGGACTTTTCATGGCACTCTGACTTTTCTGACTTTTTGCTATGGTGTGTTATATGTACCTATAAAGCATTTTGTGTCAAAAAATTACAGTGATTCACCTATTTGTTTCAATGGAATCATTGGAATCATGTAAGAAGTAAATCACAATGGCAGGTCAAGTAAAAAGTGCCCAACTTTAACAGCCTTTATTTCAAAATGACTAAGTGTCACAAAATGTCAATTTTTACTTGATGCATTCACATTTGCCTTCTATCATTTTTTTTTCCATTTTCAAAAACATGAATAATGCAAAATGTTGAGGGCATTGTCTCTTGTCTTTTTATCTGAAAACTCGCCCCCAACCAGGGCACTGGGGAGAGAAATGACTCACTGATTGCTGACGTATGCCACAGTTTGTATTCCTAAACAAAAAAGCTGTACACAGTCCAAAGAGTGATCGTATTCGAGGAATATGCCACATGCCAGTGCAGGTCAATGCAAAAAGTCAAAACCCGTAAGTCTCACCATTACACAATGTGGTTGGCATGGAAACATGGCACATATTACATGCTTAACAGTGTATTAGTCATGCAGGCTAATTGCCGCGTTGTTTCTGAAGGAGAGGGGTCTCGGAGGATTCAAGCCATTCATATCAGAAATTCATTTCAAACACTTATTTTCTCTGTCATCATCTGTGATTGACAGGCTAGAAACAGATGATCGACTGAACAAGATTGTTCCATTTGCCAAACATTCACTTCCTCGATGCAGATATCAGTTCAAAGTGGTGTCAGTCACAAGCTTGGCGGATGAAGAGAGGCCTTCTGGTTAAACCTTTCGTGAAAAAATTCATCAATTTTTATTTATTTTTTGTTTACTGAGAAATATATAAGCGTGCTCCACTAATATTGGCACCCTTGGTAAATATGAACAGAGGTCATGATAAAAGAAGTGCTCAGATTTTCTTGTTTAGGAAACTTCAGATTCCCATTTCCTCATTTATTGAGTGGATTGGAATCTCATTGATGATAGTGAACCTCAATCAATTTCCATTTTGGACGTAAGGAAATTACGGATGGATAGGAGAACTGGAATGAGGTGTGGAGTCCATCCCAGTCTATGTAGAGCATCCCAATCCATGTAGATAATCCTAATCACTTATTTTTCATTCCGTTATGTTCTTCCTGGCAGCTAACCGAGAACTCGATCAAGTTCTGCCACCATGAACTAAATTTCTGGGAAGGATATCCGTTAGGAACTAGAACGAGAGGTTTTCCCCAAGTGACTTCAGTCGTGACCTTAGCGGAAGTATTTTATTTTTTATTTCCTGTTTACGGCATGATGTAGGACATAATATCTTAATTGTCCACCAGGGTGGAAATTTGTTTTTCATTGTCAATCATTGAATCAAAGATTGACCAGTGAATCTATAGTACCTCTCCCCATAAAATCTGAGACCCTCATCAATTCTTTCCCTTCTTTATTGTCTCCCTGATGGGTGTTGATTTAATGGGTGTGAAAAATTAGCGATTAGAATGGGCCCCTGGAAAGCCAAGGAATCCTCTGACTTTTGCTGTAAATCGGCCAATTAAAGCAGCCAACACAACCAACTCAACGTTGCCAGCATATGACTATTTTTAAGCCGCTTTCACACCCGATGCGGAACAAATTTTTCGCACTACAGATTACATTCAAAGTCAATTCGCGTCTTTGCATTGACTTTGAATGGAATCTGCCGTGCGAAAAATTCGTTTTGCATCCGGTGTGAAGGCAGCTTTAAGAGGAAATCGGAACCCCAAACTACACACCTCTACAAGACCTAGATCTTTCATGCTCTTGGGTTTGCATTTACCAACTGCCCTCCTCAACTCAACCCACAGGTTTTCAAATGGATTGAGGTCTGGTGACTGAAAAGACCATTTCAGAACATTGATGTTGTTTTTCAAGCAATCATTTCTGTGTGGATCTTGAGGTATGCTTTGGGTCTTGTTGGAAAGTCCACTTACGGCCAAGTCCCAGCCTTCTGGCAGAGGCCACCAGATTGTCAGCCAGAATATCCTGATACTTGATGGAATTCATTATGCCATTAATCTTAATCAGTGCCCCTGTATCTCTTGAATTAAATCAGCCCCAAAACATGACTGACCCACCATCATATTTCACCATGGGTATGAGGAGCTTCTCCCTGTAAGCATCTCTGTTTCAACGTCAAACATGGGGATGCTGTATCTGACTGAGACCTGCAATTTTGGTCTCATCTGTCCAAAGCACCTTGTTCCAGTCATAAATTTAAATGATGTGTGGCAAACTCCAAGCGCTTGCTTCTTTGTCTTTTGGCCAGAAAAGGCTATCTTCTGGCAACCCTTCCAAAGAGCCTATGGTTGTGGAGGTGGCGCCTGATGGTGCTTTTTGAAACCTGGTGACCCCAAGATGCCACTAAGGCCTGCAATTCCTTCAGAATGATTCTTGGGGATTTTGTTGCTTCTCTCACCATCCTCCTCAGTATCCTGGGGGGCAAAATGCAGTTACGTCCTCTACCCTCAAGGTTTTCAACAGTTCCATATCTTTGTAATTTTTTTTTTTATAATTGCCCTGACAGTGCTTAGTGGCATATTCAATCATTTGTGAATCACTTGTAGCCATTACTAGATTTATGAAGTTCTATGACCATCTGCCTCCTTTAAACTGAGTTTTTTGATTTTTCATGGTGTTGGATGACAAAGGGATTATGCATGTGTGTTACCTCATTTTAATATCCTAGTGAAACAGAACGGCTCAATATAGTTCCATAACACTCAGATGAAACTCAAATAAGTGGAATTAATACCTGGTATAATTTTAGTTGATGTTTTTTTACAATAATCTTTAAGGGTGGCATTAACTGAGAAATCTTGATTTGGAGGAAATTGATTTTTCAAGTAAATCAAGTAAATGATTTTGATTGGTTACATTAGAACATTAATATTGTACAGTATTTATCATGTTATTTAGTTTCTTTATAATTATGTTTTTTAGAATTTTATTGTTTGTGCTTTGCCAGTCAAGGGTGCCAGTAATTTTTGAACCCACTATATCTATGTATAACATTCTGTTGAGAAAAATTCAACGGTTTAGGAGTTTTTGCCTGGAAAATAAGTGTGATGGACAGACATACAGACAGACACACAGAAGGAAAACAATCATTCCTATATCCCCATCCACATCACAATGGGGTATAATATGCAGTGGCTGGAGAGACACAAATGAGAGGCAGAATAAAGCTGCTTTCACACCGGACGCGAAACGAATTTTTTGCGCGACAGATTACATTCAAAGTCAACGCAAAGATGCGAATACACGCGTGTATTCGCATCTTTGCGTTGACTTTGAATGTAATCTGTCGCGCGAAAAATTCGTTTCGCGTCCGGTGTTAAAGCAGCTTAATTCCTAAAAGCCAGCATGTGACGTTGGAAGGAGAGCCAAATCTCTGCAGAACGCTGAATGCCAAGTTTTTATGAAAAAGGAAGCCTATGAAAAACTGACTGGGTTCTCTTATTTCTCAGTCTGTGGGTTCATAGGCACTCAGAAGTGTTTGTCACAGTTTGTCCCCTCTACAACATTTTTTGCTGATGCGTCCAAAGGGCTGTTTTTGGGACCATTTCCTTGAAAATATAACAAAAAGAAATCAATACTCCATATTTTTGATATTACAATTTTATTGCTAAAATTTATAGATACAAGCTTTGTTTCTGGAGAAGGCAACATAGCGATACATAAAATATAGTAAGAATTTCATAGTGTAAAAAGCAGTACATCAACTTTGAAGGCAATAATGTGTTAAAATCCTTATTACAGAGTTACTGTTCATACTGGAAAAACTGAAACTTAAGATATGATCCCTTTCATTTTACTAATGCATCTCTTATATTTTCATCACATATTTATTCCATTATATATTAATATTATGATAGTAGAGTACAATGTTTCTACATATTTATAACTCTAGCTTTTTAATATATTAGTATGGCCTTGGTTTATCAAGAAGATACCAGGTAACTGATGCAGTTGATAAAAAAATCTCTACTGTTCAACAAAGGGACAGAAATGTAAAATTAATTTTCTTTACAAGATTAGGCAGATGAGTACTTACAATAACGAGAACATTTTTGAACCCATTTACATTCAGCGTGGGAAACATAAAAATTAACGTATATATTACGGGAACAACTTCATAGAGAAAGGAGCCTTTTCAGTAAATGCTCATTTTAAAAAAAAAACTGCCAATTTACAAAGTGCTTCCAGAAACATTTAAAAGAATTGATTAATGCGGAATATGGTGAAACTGTAATTCATGACTTCAATATCATGATAAAGGTGAGAGCTTGATAAAAAAAAAAATACACAGAAACAAAGGTTCAACCACATACGGGAGAAAATGACTATCGGATAACATGAACGATAATGTAATATACTTTATAAAGTACACCTTAGAATGGATTGAAATAACTGCTTCAAACATTTGCAGCAGATGCAAGAACACAATTAAAACGTCTTTGTGTTCTACCAGCCAAAAGCCTCTGTCCTCATAACAAAAGACTACACTAACATAAAGACATAGTTTAAATTGTAACTGCACATTAAAATTAACAAACAGTGCAGAGGACATCATAACCTGCAAATGGTGCTTTATAACATTTAACTAACTTGCATTGCAAATTGAGAAAGACCTATAGCACACATGCATTTACTCCACACAGACAAGACTGTACATGTTTCACCAATGCAACAGAATTAAAATTAAAAAAAGGAAAATAGGCTCCCAGTTCTTATAATTCCAGTTACGATTGTCTTCAGGTTAGAATATGAATGTTTTTATAGAAAACTACAAGTCTTACTCATGGGTCATATTTTTGGTGCAACGCTCAATGGTAACTACATTTCTTCCCCGTAAACTTTCAGCTGAACTGGTCCAAGCGGATCTCAATGGCTTGTCTTATCGCCAGGTACAGCGACAAATATACTGACCATCAGAGAAGCCCACATGGTTTCGGTGGCCCTTCAAGAAGGTTTTTATGGTTCCAATGTGCTCCAACATGGATCATCAAATTAAAATTTTACAAAATAAAAAAATAAATAAAATGTGGGATATTTGAGACCCTAAACAACTGCATTGAGTGTTGAAACCATTGGTTGGCATTGCAAACTGTAGTCTTGATAGAGCTGATGTAGGATTCACTCCTAGTGGAATAAAGACAGCAAACAATCCAGCTAGTGAGCACCACAGAGAAAAGAGAATTAGATATTTTCCAGCGCAAAAAAGGCCAACACCCATGGTATTTAAAAAAAAAAAAATAAATTTGAATTTGGATTAAAATCTGAGAACAAACTATCAGAATTTCTTTCTGTAATCGAGTAATACAAGCTAATGACACTATAAAGTGTGTGAACACTGATAGTAGGCGAGCCCAGCTGCACAGCACAGACCAAGAGTATTGTGGTACAAAATTAATTACATGGAGGCAGAATAGCCGTGCATAGACATAAGACATTACTTAAGAGCAACATCTGAAACAATAATAAAAATAAATTAAGAATTTTTATAAAAACATTATTACAATCTTTGGTAGTCCTCTTTCTTCAGTCTTGAACAGCTCATCATAAATGCTCTTGGAAAAAAAAAATCAAAAGTTATGCATTCAATGCATGAAAACGAAAGAGAGCAAACATGGTAAATATTCAGGTAAAGCGGCTAAAAAAAATATGGCTTTATATATTACAGCACTATCCAAACGAAGTTACATTTTTGGTATTCATTTAGCAATGTTAAAAATTATACTTAATTTGGTATATAAAATGAACACCAGGTAGCAGGATTGTAACACAACATATTCTCAGCATGAGTCTGCTGCTAGAAACAGGAATGTTGAGTGTTATTAAGAAATGAGTTACCTTGCATTAAAAACTTTGTTTATGTAATTCCTTAGAAAGGTTTGTGTCACTCCAGCTAATGTGGACAGAGCCAGAAAAAGTATTTGCCCCCCTCCTGACATCCTCTATTTTTGCATATTAGTCACTTTAAATGTTGTCTCATCCCTTTTCACATTAAACATTAGACAGGGTCGCCTTGCTGCCTCACCAACTGGTGCTTGAGTTCGAGGAAAGCAGAGAGGGGAAAATACTTTTTCACAGCAGAGTACTGTAAGTCCCAAAACAAAAGGATCTGTCGAGCCAGCCATGAGCTTCTGCAGATCATAGATATTCCCTGCCAATTCCTCATTCTCTCCCAGCGCAAGACACAAGAGTAAAGCAAAATACTGGTACAAAACCCAGCAGTATTGCAACAATGACAAATTAATATTACTCTCCAGCTGGGGAGAGCGACTACAATCAGAATGTCGAGAATGTCAAAGCTAAGGCAGCGGAGATGACCCAAGGACACGGGACATTTAATTTCTCCATGATCCGTCTGAGCCTAAAACAATCTGCGGGCCATGGAGCGCTGAAAGAGTGCATTTTTCTTAAAAGATATCTCCTGAAACAGGTCCTGTGCACTACTTATAAACTGGAATTACTGCAGTTCAGTCGAACAAAGCCAAGCGCTCTCTCTCTCACACGGTCGAACATTCAATTCGCTATACATGATGCCAAACTGTAAACAAAAATGGCTGAAGGTCGACTCCTGCCATATTTCCAGACATTGCTGGAGAACAGCTTAAAGACTTCCTTTTACTTTGGAACTGCTGGTTGGAGCGCACTATGACATCACAAAGGGGAAACACAGCTTTGCATTTTTTTGCAATCGTGTATATTGTTGAGCATTTCACACGCACACATAGAACAAACAAATACTGAAACCGAACAAAATGCAAAGCCAGAGCAGAAAATTAACTCAGAGAAAAAATAATCTTTCCCTATAGGACATTCAGTTCACTTTGTAATGTGCAGAGTGGAAAATGACCGTGTCGCACTTCCCCCGGTAATGGGTCTAGCCTGCATTTCCGAGTTAGTAACCACTGCTCTGTGAGGGACAATTATCTACTTAGCGCTTCTTTCTGTGGTCCATTAAAAAAAAGTGTTTATCAGCAAGTCAGATTCTTGAAACTCCATCTCACAAAGGTTACAGCCGGCCAAAATTCAATGTTTATTTTTTTTATCATATCATCAGGTTTCATCATGTTAGTAGTTAGCACAAATGGACCATGGTTTCCAGAGGACCATCAGCTAGTGGGGAGAATGATAATTTCCCCCACTCACTGATGTACTCAGGTCATTCATTATGAACTTTTTTTTTAATCATTAAATATTCATAAAAGTGGACTAGAATATTGCTAATTAGGTCACGTGAGAGACAGACAGTGTGAGCAAAAATTATTATAATCAGATAATCATATGTCACGTTTTAAATTTGACAGTTGGTGATTTAAATAAACACTGAATTCCGCTTGGCCAGCCATTGTTGTATGCATTAATGTTTTCCCCACATAGAATCGTGTAACAGCACAGATGGTCATAAATAAAAAGATATTCCCTCGAGCTATTTCCTTCACCGATGCAGCACACTGTAGAACGCAGCACTCCAACTTACAAATTAATTTCATTTGTGTCTGGCCCACAAGTCTATATAAAAGGCACCCTTGTGTTTATACTGACAACTGCATAAAGATTTTTGTCCACAAGGCATTGGAGGCAAGGGTTACAATGAGGCAGTCGTTGAGAGGTTAGCAGATCTTTGGTGCTAGCGGCGAAAGCTTTAGCCAAGCGGAACATGGGCGCTGTCGAAGAAGAGGAGGGTGGCAGGTGTCGTGAGTCACAGGCTTCTCCTCTATGTCTGACTCCGAGCTTGAACAGCAGTCAAATCTTGCCGTATGATCTCGTTAACTGTAAACCACAGAGAAAATACTGGTATAAAAACAATACAATGGCACACTCACCAGGAAGCAAAACTGTTGAAGCTCACCTCATAACTGACAAGCATTCACCCAGCCGCGGCTCTTGTTTGCAAAACAAACGATCCAGAATGATTTATGCTCTCATCTTTCACCTCGCTCTCAAATTTCTCCAGGGCATGCGCTCTATTTACAGATTACCAGTTCTCACACACATTTCAGCACAACATTATTTTCATCGCACACATTATCATCACGTTTCGCAGGTCAGACAGTCTAATTTATGAACCTGAAATAATATTGCTCAAGATGATGATCTTATTCCATAACTAATGCGAAAATAAGAAATTATTAACTTTTTCAGTATTGACGCTGAGCTATTATATGAAATGTTGAACCTTTATTGACAATGCTGCTCAGTTTCCTTGATTTCTGGTCGATAAGAAGCTGCATAATTGAATGGCGACTGAGCTCCTTTTGATTGCACACTGTGCTGATGCTCACCATCCACTAGGTGGCAGAGCACTGTCACACTGTTCATCTTTGTGACAGGGTTACTCAATGGCACTTCCTGCTCTGTGCTTAGGAGGGACGGACAGGTATAAACAGAAACTTTTGCGGCCACATCATTCTTTAAATAGACACAAGAGTCGAAGAGGGGGCACTTAGATTAAAAGGATCTTATTTTGCCGACGTACACACAAAATTGGTTGGATGAATCAACTTTAAGTGAAAACCTGAACCCCAGACTACTTAGGAGAGAAAAAACAGCACCAAATCGACTCGCAGCACGACCCAAGGTTTAATATTAACAAGTTCATGAATGTTTTTTTTTTTTTTTTTGATGTTTTTACGATTTACTTCAACACATGACCTGATATTCCCTTGTTTGGCACATCAAGCGACAAGTGTTTCCCTGTGCAGGTCTGCTAGGGAATCAAAATGTCAACAATAAAGCCAGGATTTCTTGCATCATGTATTCTATGACCTGATAGTAAAAATCATGATTTTGTCTATTAAAATGGTACTTCTGTCTAAATTTTTTTTATGGAGGCAGCCCATTTATGGTTGACTATGAAGATGGTCATACTACAGCGCACGTATATAGAGACGCAAAACTCCATGATAGATTTTAATAGCCGCGTTTCAAATTGAATTCTGCTCCATGACACTGCTGGGTGAATAGGCAAGCATTTTTAACTGACCCGTTATTAAAATACTGAGCCTTCAGAGACACTGGACTCTGGATTCATAAACAGAATCCTACCCAGCATGTGGTCATAATAACACAAAAACAGTTGTACATCAATTAAGCTAACTCTTATGATTGTTTGAATGCACTACTTTGTAAGCCATTCCTGATAAATGCTTTGCCCCTGAAGCATTTGATTCAATATGCAATGCACTGTTAGTCATAGTCCTCCCATATTCCCATAATTCAATGTAAACAGTTCCTGTGTTCTTGTATGAACCATGATGATGGTGAAAGATTGGAGTATTTGCCCAAATCAATCAGTGATGGTTCCTTTCAGAAGCCTGTTTCTTTAAATGAAACAGAAGGGCATCCAAACCATAGGAACCCCCGAATTGGCTGGTTTTGAACAGAAAGTGTTTTCTAAATACTGATGCTGTTAACTGGCAACCTTGATTTTTCTCAAAAGTTCCCCAACATGGGTTGGCATGGCTCTTACACTTAACAATTAAGCTAAAAACACTTGAATGCACTACTTTGTAAGCCATTCCTGATAAATGCTTTGCTCCTGAAGCATTTGATTCAGTGACGACTGTTCATTAGTCCACATATTCACTCACAGTTCCTGTGTTCTTGTATGAACCACATCATAAACTTGGGAGTATGCAAATACCAGTGTCTGTTTACTGCCTGTTTCTTTCACCAATAGACCATAGTGGCCCCGATTTACAAAAAGAGTTTTCAAATGTGGCTGTGCCCACTGGGGTAAGTGGCAGTTCCTCCACTGATGCCATCCTGTTCTGGGTACGGATCTACCGGTCGGCACTGCTATGACCACAGGGTTTGTCCTCACACCAGTGGCTTTGTCCAGAATGTTTCTGGGCCGTCCATGTCAGCGGAATGTCCAGAATGTTTACCATGTCGCAGGCCCAGATACTGGCCCCACCCCCCACTTCTTGTGGGAAATGCCAGTTTGTCAGTATATGCTGGCCCTGCCACCAGAGCATGGGCCCTCAGGCGCCGTTCATTCACTGTGCCCAGGGCCATCGCAGGCTGACGGAGTGACAGAGCCCCTAATCCACAGAGGGTGTTAGCACTGGGAGAATGGGGATTGCCAGGACACGAGGATCAGCAAGCCCAGTGCAAACGCCAATTTCATGTGCTCCATGCTCAGACAGGAAGTTCATCAATATGAACTCAAGGGGGAACTACTATACCTCAACTTCCTGCCAGAGTATGTGCGATAGTAGCACATGGTGACTCTGTGCCTTCAGAGATAAAGCAGCAGGGGGAAACAGGAGCCATTACAGTTCAGGTGTTTGTAGTGGCCGAAGGACAGTGCTGGCAACTGTGAAGCTGCAGAAATGACTTAACACACGGGACATAGCTGTGACACTCCAGCACAAGACACTGAACCTGAATAGCACCAGTTCTGTGCCCAGCTTTATGAGGTATACTGTGTGTAACAGTGCAGAGAAGAGCACTGGGCTGTTTTGACAACATACGATCTTAAGATGTACTACACCAAAGAAACGATGAGTGCACAGTTCTTTGTATTCAATTCTGTCTTTTATCCTCCCTCAACTGTTACAAGTCAATAGTTTAACTGACAGTATTATTAGTGCTAACCGGAGGCCTTGAAAAGCCCCTTTTGAGGTTTCCTATTGAAGATGCATATTTTCACTCATAAGTTTACCCACTACATAATAAAGCGTAATAACTATAATAACTGACTTTGGCAGCACAGGGGTTGTGACAGAACTTAGCTGACATCAGTTACATTCAACAATCAGTTACGCTCAACAAATGATGGAATTAAACAAACAAGGACCAGGCTTTTTCAAATTTGTGTTTCATAAATTGTCAGTTTAGCTGCTCCCTTTTAATGATTTTGCAGTGAATGAACCATCAATTTTCAGCTACCATTGGACTGGAATATTATCAATGTGACCTTGATATTATAAAGATATAATTTAACTCAATAAAGAAAAACTTACTCATTAGTCTTTCAAATCAGGTGGACCAGTAAGACATCAGCTTTCAAACAACTTTCCAAGAAAGGCCTGATTATACAGACACAACAAGCCTGAGTTGTAAAGGACACTGAGACCAGGATCCCCTTTGACCCAGCACATATGGGTGAGATAAATTAACCCAGCTCTACTCATCTCCACACAAGGAAAAAATGAAATAAATTTAAAGGAATTCCAATGGCATGAAAATATTTCAAAGTCTCTGGAGTGCACACAACACAATTCAGGAAGAGCCTTCACTGTGAGTGCTGTGTGTTTTTGGGTTAAAACACTCAGTTTCTTGAGCTGAGCGCATTTCCCAAACTACTCCGCTGACACCATGAACCCCCTCATAAATCAGATGCATATTAAAGGTGTGAGACAGACAGTGAGCCAATGCTACACAAGCTGTGAAGTCTCCCTTATTCCATTCTTTATAGGCAAGACGGTAATGCGTATTAGAGCTTCTCATTCCCCAGAATTTCCGTCTACAGTTACACACAAAATGCAGCGCGTGTACATCCATGACAGTGAAACTCTGTTCTATCTGACCAAGATGGCAGTCAGTTTTGTATGAAGAAATGGTCGTCTGATGCTTCTTCATTCGGTTGGAAGAGCCGCTGACCAAAACCATATGTCAAACCATAAGAATCGCGGGTGGCAAGAAGCAAATCTCACAAACTGAGAATAAAGGTACGACAGACGTTGTACCCAGTTGGACCTGCTACTTCAGCGACATGTAAAAACGTGCCCTTAAATATGTGAAGCAGGATTTAGTGGTCGAGTCGAGGCCTTATTGGCTGTGGAACCATCGGTCTGACTGAGGCATCTGACTCGCTCCTGCAGTGCCAGGCTGCTGAAGGGTTGGCAAGCGACTCAGCCCAGGAAATGGGCCACACAATAGGCATGTGTCTCGCATTCCTGTCCCCATACCCGCGGGTTTGTTGCTAGGTTACCGCTATGGCAGTGGCTGCCTGTCCCCTGGAAGACTGCTCCCAGCTGACTGCCAAAAACGAATTAAAATAAACCCCAAAGGAGAATGGCTGGATCACACAGGAAGTGGACTGCACCGCTAGCTGGACGGGTTCCTAGCGGACCCCTCAGCAAATATACTAATGAGGAATGCTGATAGGAGTTTAAATGCCATCTTGCAGTTTCTCTCGTCTTGTCTGCGAGTGGAGTTTTGGCCTAGATATCAGAGGCTGAGAAAATGATTAATCTGATTGGAGACGGAGACGTAGCCTCGCCTTGCGCTGCCACAAAATAAATACAGCTACCGTTGTTGGATGCTTTGCTATTCCTGTTTTGCAATTTGCTAGGCAAACATAACAAAGCACAAGTGAGCCAGGACTAATGTAAGCGCTAATGCAGTTTCCCTGTAGCTCCGTGCCTTATCTGATCTGATCTCACACTGGCCTATTGGAATAATCTCACTTACTGCCTAGCCTCCAGGTTTAGCTCGAGTTTCACCAGAGCACGAACCAGCGAGCACATTCTGGAGTGCGGAGGCACCTGCGTTTCACTTTGAGTCTCACTGTGACCCATTTTTTACGTTAAGATCAACTGAGTTTGCTGGAAAATGAATCGCTTTCACTGCGGTAAAACGGTTTGCATCAAAATCGAGACTTGCAAAGTGAAACCGCTAATACCCCTTTGTTGCCTGACTCCTCTCATCTGTGCCTAATCTGGGGTGGTGGGTGGGTTTGGTTACTTCAGTAACCGCTATGCAACAAAGGGTTAAAATAAGCAGGCCTCGGATTCATCAGAAGAAATTTTTTTCCCCCACAAGTCCTCTTCAGAATTCTGCTTTTATGCATGAGGAGGGAGGAACAGTCACTCTGCAAAAGGAAATAAACAGACTATGGAATTTTCAAAAATGTATTCCTACATTTGAGTCGAAGGTTTTGAAGCCGATAGCCCTTGCCAGCCTGTGGGAGAAGCAAGTCAGCCAAATCTGTTAGAAACCCCAAAGCAGACATTCACAGATTGAAAAAAAAAAATGTTCACACACCCCTCCAATCACGGCCTTCTTTGGTCGGATTAACTGAAACATCCCTCCAATCACGGCCTTCTTTGGTTGGATTAACTGAAAAACCCCTCCAATCACAGCCTTCTTTGGTTGGATTAACTGAAAAACCCTCCAGTCACGGCCTTCTTTGGTCGGATTAACTGAAACACCCCTCCAATCACGGCCTTCTTTGGTCGGATTAACTGAAACACCCCTCCAATCACGGCCTTCTTTGGTCGGATTAACTGCAACACCCCTCCAATCACGGCCTTCTTTGGTCGGATTAACTGAGACACCCCTCCAATCACGGCCTTCTTTGGTCAGATTAACTGAACTAAACTATGCAATGTCAGCACAAACAGTCAGCTTTTGATTCACTGAAAGCTTATGCTAATCATTGTGTCAGAACAAATTCATTAAAAATTTTGAGAAGGCTCTCTCCCGTTTCAAAACCTTCAGCGACACAACATGTGACCTCAAAATGCACAGGCGTGTGCACACAAGACCGTCTCCAAATGAAAATCTCACAGAGTATTTGGCAGTGTTAGTCTGAACCCTGGAGAAGGTAAGAAAAACAATGCGAGCGCTAACAAAAACACTGTCAAAACATGAAGCTTACAGCATATCATCACGTCTAAAAATAGTCTTCGTGGTTAGAGTGCTTATCTCTTTTGTTGGTGCAGTTTACAAACTCCGCCAAAACTCGTAGGCTGATGGTAACTGTGGCACCATATTTCTGACTTGCAGATGGACTGGGCTCGCAGTATTTATGCAGAACCACGCGAAAGAGCCGCAGTATCCAAAAATGTTCTGCATTACTGCGGCTTTCATTCTGTAAACCAACTGCGCGCACGATTTTCTCGAGGGAAGGCGTTCCAAGTTTCTATTACTGAGCCTAAACTGACGAAGAGAGGGAACCTCAAATTAAGACATAAAATCAAATCTTCCTCAGATCACCAGAAGCAAACACTAATGTGGTACTAAGAAGCGCATCAATCAAGCACAGGCGAAACCGCAGAGGCCCCCGAGGAGGCCGAAGCGTCAGGTGTTTTAGAGAGGGGGAAAAGGGCCCCACGCATCGCGGTTCCCTCGGTAACTGGATGCCAGTTAAACTCAAGCAGTGCTGTTGCTGTTTATGGAGGGAAACCCCGTTAGGCAATCTGAGAGAAACTCACATCTCAGCCCTGTTTCTATGACTCGCATTCACTTTTTCCACTGGCTGCCCCCCCCTTCCTGCAGCCCCACTGTACCCCCCCTTCCTGAACACACCCCCGACTATCGACAGGAGATCAGACGCGCTTTTGGACGAGAACAGCTGCATGCAGAAAAACCTTCTGCAGCCAGCTTGGCAGAATCCCTGGTAGGGAAAAACAAACTCCCTCTCGCAGGTTCCCCCCGCAAAATCTCGGGGCGCAAGGCCAGAGGGAGACCCCTGGGCCAACAATAACAAACAGAAGGCTTTCCCCGACCGTCCCGGGCAGCCTGTTCCACTCTCTGACAATGGTTGCCATAGAACTTGTTTTGAGACCATAACAGTGTAAACATATCCAGGCCGAGAACAGAGCAGACAAGGAGGTCTCGTTTCCTGCCTCCTCACCCGGCCAAGCCACACTCGCCTGACCCCACGCCCTTCCTCCCTCCTTCCGTCCGCGTGCACCAATGAGAGGGCCCCAAATCTCGGCCCCCGAGAGATTTCTCTCATTCTCGGAGGGCTAAGGTTTCGAGACGCCCAGCCCTTGTCTGGACACACTCCAGTAGTTTCACGGTCTAGGTGCTGCTGAACGACGCCACCTGAAAAGCACATTATCTCAGAGCAACTAAGCCCTCTTCAGCTGCTCCACCGTAAGGGAGTGAGGAAAACCGTAACGACAATCGTGCATTTAGCCTGGACCGTCATCCACACCAGAAACCCCGGAGCAGCCGCTCTAAGAGTAAACGGTTCAGCGCTGACTGATATCCTGCCATGTTTGCCTTGAACAGGGGCACAGAGAGAACCGAACCCCGACCCAAACAGCCCGCCTCTGATCCCCGGTTTCACAAGTCGTGCACGAGGTCTTCGCGGCGAGCGAAAAAGAGCGTGCGATACCTCTCGCTATTAACCGTGATCTTTTACTGCAGCATCGCCACAGGCTGCTGACAGCTGACAGCGCAGTCCTCTCTCTGGCATTAAAAATGCCTCCCTGGTGAATGAAAACACAGAATGTTCCAGAACCTATGGAATACAGCAGTCTTCTGTGATACGACTGAGCTTTTACTCATCCCCCCAGAAAAAAAAATTATTCGAGCTAGAATATTAAGTACTGTCTAGGGCTTAATACCATCAATGCCTCCCAGTTTAGTTACTGTAATCAGATTAGGTGGATCCCATGTGCCCTATGCTTGCCAGGAAGTGAAAGGTTAGCACAAGCTGGTCATCTAATTCATATCAAGTTCAGAAAAGAACCCAGTGCAGACAGTCAAGGTTTGAGCTTAAGTATGACGTGACACTGTGGGTTGATTGGGAATTTAATTGGATATTAGAAAGCCCTTAATTACATTTTATGGCTTCAGATAAGCCAAGGAGGAAGCGATTCAAAGCTGACTTCCTTCCTTTTTAGGGCGCTGCAGCTGGTAGATGCATCGCGCCTGTACGCATCTAACCCCCGCAAACGCCCATGCACCCAACACTGCGCATCTACACCGGTGACGGCTTACTGATCCAGCATTTGAGGAAGCAGACAGCTTCCCCTAAACCAGGGTCGATCAACTCTAGCCCTGGAAAGCAGCACGTTATGTTTTTTGCTTTATAAAAATGTAGGATGGAGGCTTTGGTGAAAAGTGGGTTTCACATCATGCCCGGTAGCCAAAAACTGCACCTTAAAGTGGCCAAGTAATAAGCATCTCTGGTTCAAACATGAAATCTTTCAGGAATATTGAACAAAAACCTAGAATAATAAGCAAGAAAAAATGACCCCTGTTTAAAAATTGACCCTAAGAACATAGTTCAGTCAAATTTTATAGGTAACTTAACTTCAGCAACTGAACTATATTTGCAAGATGGCAAAAAGTTGTCTTTGCCTCGCTAATGATCAATTAGCTGATTTTTAATTATCTGTAATCATTTATTAAATGTGCAAAATGTGAACACAGACACAGAACCAACACAATACCAAACCGCAAAGCGATGAGACCAGGAACTTGGTATTAGTAGTGCAATTGTGTAAATGATTTGTATCATTTAAAGCCGAAATCTCAGGATTTAGCGATATTTACAGTATAAGGGGAGAAGGTCTTCAGATTTAAAGAACTGGAATAGTCTTCACTCACCATCATCCAGGTAAGCCTGGTCCAGGTTTTCCTGTTTCACCGTGACCCTCCCGGGCGCCCCAGCACCCCGCTGTTCCTCAGGGGGCGGAGACCGGCTCTTGGGCCCCTTTTGGCGAAGGGTTGCTGCTGGATGACGGTGGGGTAGTGCTGGGCAGGGGCCGGGGAGCGAGCAGAGGGTGGCCCCTGCTGGAGATAGCTGTCACAGCACATGATGTGCTGGTGCTGGTCAGACAGGGGAGAGGGGGCGGGGCCCCGGAGGAGGTGGCTGGTGGGAGAGAACTGGATGATGGAGGGATGGGCCCCAGGAGAGGGGATGGGCGGCCCCGCAGGGGACCCGGTGTGGACCAGCACTGAGCGGTGGGGGTCGGGCCCTGGGGGGTACAGCACAGGGCTGGTGCTGGGGCCCCGGGGCCCTCGAGGGTACACAATGGCGGGGCTCTGTTGCTGGAAGCGGGAGTCGGGGCCCATCACGCCAGGGACGGCCTGCTGGCAGGAAGCCAGGGGACCCACCAGGGAGCTGTCGGGGTTCAGCAGGCCTCGAGGGCTGTGTGTCGGGTGGTAGTACTGCTGGGGTGACACCCCCAGGACCTGGGCCGCGGTGAAGGCCATCCGGCCTGCTTCATACTCATCCAGGGGTTCGGTTTTAATGGAGGGAACTGGAGCAACAAAAATTGATAAGAAAAATGAAACCAGGAGTCTCGCACGGCACATACAGAATGAACCAACGCTGTCATATTAAAAGGGCACTGCAGGTTTTTCTAAGGTTTCCCTTCATAAGAAGCACTTCAGTATTTATGGGTATGTATGTGCGTGTGTGGATGCGTACACACACATATGCGCGAGCGTGTGTGTGTTTGTCCGTACCTGCCAGAGGTGTGTAGGTGAAGTGTTGCGGCTGGCTTCGCTTCCTCTTCCCGTTGATCACATAGAAGTTGACTTTAGCGGAGTGACAGATGGAGGGGTCGTGATATGAAGGGATCTCCACAAACAGCAGGCTCTGAAAGGCAAGGCCTCCTCATGAGCCTTTCACATCACTGATGCCTCGTTTTCTAATGCTATCATATGCATGACAGTCCCATTTAGTTCATGTAACTAGCAGACATGAGTCCATAGCATCTTAATACCAACAAACTAGCTTGTTGACAACTCAGTTGCGCTTAACGCCAGTGCAACACAAAGCACAAACGAAATTTAAAGTCATTCATGTCAATTGGGGATCTAAAACCCAACAGGTACGGCAACCCTAGAAGACAGGTGATTAACATCCACAAAGTGAATTGATATTTGTAAGACAAATTATTGGTAATATTATCCAATAATAGTCCTACGTGAAAGTCTTTTCACAGGAAGACTGATGAGTACTACAAATAAGTTATATGGACATATAGTTTGCGTGCTTCATATATCCTGGCAAACAAGAAGAGAGGGCTTATTGTACATCGCTTTGCATAAAAGCCTTTGGCAAATAATTGTAATGTAATGCTAATGATGTACAAACCGCACAGCCAGGGTGTAATTTAATGCGAAAGCCAGCTCAACCAGCGCAGTGTGATGAGCACACAGAGCGATGAGTTTAATCCAGGCATCTCTTTATTCATGAGTGTACGACAGGGACGGCGACACTTACAGATTGGCTTTTGTCCTTGTCAACTGTGGCCTCCACCTCCCAGTTCTGCCGTCCGTCTGCGAACACAAAGAGCCCGGTCAGTGATAAGGGTTAATTATTCACGTCGCACAATAATGTCTATGTTTGTGTCCTCTCCCTCTAAATAGGATGGAACGGACGTCCTCTCGCGGTCGCGTAAACGAATCGAGGAGAATTACCGGCCATCAAGGGGACAGTTTTTTTTTTAAAAATAGAGCGAATATTCTTGGAGATTCAGAAAGAGACAGATGAAAAAAGATGAAAAATGGGAGCAAGAGGGAAAATAGTGATAGATATTTATGATTCCTGAATGTACTCTGGCCTCATAGCCTTCTTATGGCGTAACGAACAAAAACCTCAATGCTTCTCCTTCAGTACGTTCAGGCTCTGTCGTGAGGACATTAATAGCAACTGTCTTAATCAACCATCCATTGAAGACTGGTGTCTGTACCAGCATTCAGTGGGGCAGAAATACACAGTGGATAGTCTCCAAACACATCGCGGGGCACACACACCACTCACTCACACCTGTGAACATTTTAAAGCTGCTTTCACACCGGACGCGAAACGAATTTTTTGCACGACAGATTACATTCAAAGTCAATGCAAAAAGCGAATACATTAATCTGCGTCCCTTTGCAAAGCAAATAGTTAAAAAAATTCGCTTCAGGTGGAGTGAGTGGTGTGTGGTAGGTTTTCAACAGCTCAGGAAAATTACATTTTTAATTGCTCGAAAATGTACTCAGCGCTCTAAGGGTTAAAACAACTGTAGTCGGCAGACCACAGGATCGAGAAACAGTTGTTGAAAAATGAATTTATTCCTCCCGAACATAACCAGAACCATTTTCCAGAAGACTCCAATACTCAGAGTGAAAAGGCCACTTAGCTCTGATGTCAGATACACTTCTGGCTGAACTGAAATCTTCTCTTTGCTGAGAAAAATCCCCTCGGGCTCAACTCAATCACGAATGTCATGACTGGTACTTTGTTTGACTGTAAACCAAAGACTGGGGCTTTTGATGCAAAGAGGCTACTCGTCACCCTCACTGGATATTGGGATGTAGCCAGGGGCCGGGATGATGACAAAATTTATTCCAACGTGCACTGAACCCTCTACTCAGCTCATTCCGAAAGATTTTTAAAATAAACTCTCCTGTCTTGAGCCTTCAGGATGAAGTCAGGTAGTAAAATGCTGATTGTCAGGCAGAGTCAACCCGGTTTTGAAGGGCCTGACTGATGTGGCTGGCCGAAGGAGGGCTCGGGCGGGGGATTGGACCCCAGACTCCCGGGTAAGAGTCACACGCGCTGACCACATCGCCAAAGAGCCAGGGTCGCTGGCAAGATAGCCAGGGCGCATACTTATTAGGAGACATTTCTAGTGACAGGCGCCTTCAACTGTCACACTGACATCAACCAAAAGCAGCTTTTGTGCTAATTTGGTTTTGGCGCTAAAAACTAGGCGACTGTGGTCTTGAAAAATCACTCACATCAGTTGTGACACATGCTGTGTGTGGTTGGCCACAAAACAATGCCAAGCAAAAGCTTCACACGACATTGGTACTACTTCCACTTTAACCTTCTAACACACCTCCCTTTCACTTCATATCTGTCTAAATGAATCTATGTTCCGTCTCCCAAACTAACATGCTCTAATAACACCTCCAGATCCGCGTTTACCGCATCATGCTATTCTGATTCGCATCGGCTGAATTATTTGTGTTGCTATTTGCATGTGGGTAAGAGTCTCTAGTTCTTCATGATTAGGACACCAAGTACATCTTTCGCAGACTTGTAGCCCACAATGAGCCAAGACAGGAGAGTCTAGCTCTATTTGAAGATGCTATCCGTGCCTCGAGACCACATCCTCTTACATTTACGCCCTACAGTGCACCTACACTGGAGAACCGTCCACGAGTCTCTCTGAACTCATCTCAAGCTCAGTGTAACAGCAGTGCTTCTGCAGACGTACAGACCTCTCCTTTGTCACCTCTAACTTTCTCAAGGGTAACTCAGCAGGAAGCTCACAAACAAATCCAGGCCCCCAACTTACGCAGCTATTCAACCAATGCGTAGTGCGCAATGTCAGATGAGACAATAGGTGAACAAAACAGCCGAAATGAGTGCTGTGTGCGTGTGGGTGGAAGGTTGAGGGACAATATTTGCATTTCGTATAAAAATTCCAGTAAAATGAGAGAAAACACATGTGTAACAGTTGTGTTCATGAAAGTGTAGGTGGATTTACATACTGTTTACAGGCAGGCAGCACAACAGAGCAGTGAAGTGCTCAGACATAAACGCTACCTTTCTCTCGCACGCACTTTTACAGCTGCTCAGCAGACTGGGTGCATTTCCTGGGGAACGGTGTAACCAATCAGCATTCAGCACTGAATCAGCATTCAGCATTAGAGCAGCATGCTTAGATGGGGCTAGCATGCTTGCTGTCTGACTGAAGCGAGCCGAGTCTTGGTTTGAAGTCGACTGTCGATGCAGGCTGAGGTTCAGAGGTGTTAGAGAGTGCAGGGCTCAGAGACCGAGTTCTCTTCTCAGGTTATGCCATCTGCTTTGGGCGATGAATATGTCATGTACTGTGAACCATAATCAACTATCATGAGAGTGTTACAGTTCTGGAGCCAGTGTTCACCTCTTCTCCAGGGCCTAAACTGGTCCAGAAATCCCACCACTTAACCAGGCAGAATAACCACAATGTTGACCATAGCTTACTGCTGTAGAAGTCTATTTTAGAAACACAACCGTACCATACTGATCTGATATGCCTCCCTACTAAACAAACAAATTAAATTGCCAGCAGTTCAGTGCAGCAGTCTATTACAATACCACACACCTACAGAATTTCACAAATAGCACGAAAGCTTAGCCCATTACTATTTTTAAAACACTACTGTTGCACAGGCTACGAAAGCACACCCCTTTTTTATAAACACTTCTGTAACCCTGACTACCACTCCGTGCTGCAATATTATAAACTGTACTCAACAACAGACTTGGCACATACTTGTGTTCTGTGAATTCTTTTGCCACTGTCTACTACTTCATTCCCAGAGAAATACAAAGGAGTTTTATTTTTACATTTTAAGTTGGAGAACAATGCTTCCATACCTGCCCCCAGTTCAGCGTGAAACACGCTGTAGTTAAGGGGAGGACGTCAAAACAAACTTCACTGCTTGGAGTGGTTGCAAGGTCCGTGTTTTTGTTTTTATTTTTTGGATGTTAAAGAGTGTGGGAAACCCCTCTCGAGTTGAAAGTGGAGTGAGGCCGGCCGAAATGAGTCAGATGAGGAGGGGGGGATTCCAGACGGCTCTCCAAGATACTGGCTTTTTTTTTTTTTGAGTAGAATTCACGATCAGCTCGCTGTTTCAGTGCTGACAGGTGGCTGCCGTTTCCTAGTTGGCGCCCATGGCTGTTTTTCGTATTTTTGTTCCGAAACAAATCCAGCGGAACCTCTATTTTTTTGTAACTATGCACTGGAGTAGCCGAGGGCCCCGAGCCCAGAGCTGGCCTGCTCTCCTGTCCCAGGCGATCCGAGCTGCGGCTCGCGTACGGCGGCTTTCCAGGAGAGCCGGAGTATTGCGGCCAAAGGCAGCTGTGTCCCATTCAGAGGATTTCACAGCCCTGCCGTTCCAGAACTGTGTGTCACGCAGGGCAACCTTCCAAAACAATGGAAATCCCTTCTCTCGCTCGCCCTCCTCTCGCCCCGTCAAACGGCCCCTAATTACCCAGCGCTGTAATGCAACGAGAGGGATATCCCTCGTGCAGGAGCGCGGGGTCCCTGCCTCTGATTGGACTCGAGCCCAGGAGCACGCTCATTCACAGCTACACCTCACGCCAAACACGGGGGCCACAATCTAGAGCAAAGTCTCAAGGAGCTTGCAGGGCTACAATGACAAAACCACGGCGCGCCCGTTCTAATGCCAGAGCACATCCCAGACTCACGGATCTGAGAAGATGGAGGTCACCGCTGGGTCACTACTGAAGACGCAGGGCAGGAATAATAAAACTAGAGCACAACGCTCCAAACCTGGGCCTGCAGAGAGCCAGCAGAATTTATAAGACGCATAAATCACCAGCTTCCTCATAATGAGGGAGCACATTCAACCTGTTAAACAATTTAGCGAGTCAGCGATGGACAGCTGTCTCCTGCGACTCATTCAGGCGTCTGCGACTGACTGCGGCTCCAAATGCAGACGCTGCCTCATAAACCTCAGTGAAGCGTCTCCGCACATAAAAGTATTCCCAGGTCCTTACAAGCCACGGCCTGTCTCCTCTTCCTGAAACACAAATAACTGGACACCTCTCACAACCATCGCTCTTCAGTGAGTAAAACTGTAAGAGACATAAAGGCATTCCAACCTCATCACAGCCACAAAAGGCCAGTGTTTTTTTCTTAAGACCAGCACTAGAACTCTTCAATTCATGAATGAACAAGTCTTTGATGCATTGGCGGGTGGGCAGAATTTGTAGATACCAAATTCTATAGGCCTGGTGATAATTTTCTCACCTTGTTTTCCAGTAATTACTAATATTAGTTTTCAGTGTGAAATAAAGCAATGGATGGTTTTGCTCTGTTTTAATATTGCATGCGGTAAGCATTTCCTGAGCGAATATGAAACGATTTTACGCATTCAAATGCCGATTAGCCGTTAAATTAAAATTTGATGCGGTCGCTTAATTTTTTTTCAGAATGCTGTATGAGTGGCAGCTGGAAGGCTGTAACACTGAGGACAGACATCCTAACTCTACTGGATAGTGTGAGGAGCTCCGGGGATCTGTCAGCTGTACCCCGATACCTGGAGACGGCCCTGAACGAGTCAAACCCGACAGATTAGGATTTTGTGTCTTCCTGCGGCTGACTGATAATTAGACAAAACAGTGGCTAAATTACAAATCATGAGAAAGGTCTCTTCATACACATTTCGATGGCCTCATGCAAGAAGAGCGAAAGTGACATTTTACAAATTTTACAGGAGAGCCAAAAAACTGCCACAGCACCACCTGCAAAAAGATTTGCCTGCAGATACGACTCTTTAAAAAGGCATTTTAACCCCTTTAGAATAGGAATTGAGACTCCAGACTTGGTCAGGAGATGGGCTAGTCTCAGTTATTCCAAAACAACCAAAAAAGTCATTTTTGACCCAAGTGTTACTTACACCCTTCTTGCATGAGGCCATCGATTTAATTCAGGGGCACAGAGATATGGAGCAAACACCCCTAAATCTCCAAAAGTGAATCATTTCAGGGTTGAGATGTGTGTGAGGCTGGGAACAGGGGATAACTGCTTAGTCAAATTGTATGATAAATTCATTATTTACAGTCAGAACCGTTTCTCTCCTCGTGCTCCCAAAACACCCGGTCCTGTTCCCACCGATGGGGTCCGGTTAGTCAGGCATCTCAGAAATGCCCTGCTTTCCCTCACCACTTTATTACGCTCTGCGACTCGGAGACGAGAGCTGTTGGCTAAATCCTCATGGGTTAACTCTTAAAGGGCCATCTCCTTTCACAGCACCTTGATGTCAATTCAGAATTTCTGTTTGTTTTCAATGGCTGCAGACAGTTTACATGCTCAGTGGAGGATATTTAAAACGGAAACCAGATCTCAGTCCGATCGGGAAGCTTTTGATTGCCGTAAAATGGGACATTTGCAGAGTGATTGATCAGCTGACAAATCCGAAGCAAGTGCAAGTGCAAACTTGTCCTTATTGTCCAACTCATCCAACTCACTCTATTTTCATTGGGAATTCAGTCTTACCCATCCGATACCAAACTAAAATACCCCATCAAGTCAGATATACTGACTATATATAGCCAATTAACCCCTGAATAACTGATGGCAGGGAATTACATTAAACTTGCCAACTTCCTGCATCTCATTTGCATAATATTAACCCTTAGAGCACTGAAATACATTTTTTTTTTTAATATAAATTTAATTATCTTGCGCTGTTGAAAACCTATCATGCAGCAACTTGTTTTAAAGAGCTCCCCTGCGGGAGCTCTTTTAAACAAGTCGCCACATGATAGGTTTTCAACAGGGTCTGATTTTGATAACTTACATCATTGAGCAACAATAGTTGCATTTATCGCTCTAAGAGTTAACTGATAGATAGCATTTCTTGAAAAAAATATTTTGAGAAAAAAAAGCAAAGAGCTCATTCTCTATTTTGAGAATCTGAAAAAAGAAAAATTAAAAATACTACGTCACCATATAATCCACAGCTGTTCTCCCACAAGTGTAAACACAAAGCCCCGAGGAACTGTTTACCGCCTGTTCTGTGTTACTCATACAAACAGCTGCCAAGCATCCAGCTTCACTGCTTTCCTACAAAGCTATACCATGCAGGCTGTCAGATCCTGCAACTAAAAGCACTCTGGTAATCCCACTGTCCTCAGGCCAGGGACAATTTGGAGAAAAACACATCTCAAAGGTTAATAATAGCTTTGAAGAAAAGAAATAAAAATATAGAGTTCATGATTTTCAGATTGTGACACTGTAAACATGCCTGACTTTTTTTTTTTTTTTTACAACAGCTACAGTTTTATAATGAGACTTCAATCTTATTTCTTCTTTTCTTAAGCAGAAAATATCAGCTTGTAAAATGTTCATTTCATTCTGAAGCCCAGGGGAAACAGTGTCAAAATGGTGAGGTGTCTTGGCTTCTTTGCGCGGCTTACAAAATATCCCCCCTTCATGCCTTATTTAGCAGAAATGTAATCGATCTAAAATACTTAGTCTGAAAATGAACTCAAATTGTTGTGATGACTTATTTTTCAATAATTTAAGTGAATTGTTAGACAAAAGGCATTATGAAGTATGATTAGTAAACCTGGATTTGGGTGGGGTGAGATTTTGGTGGTGAAGGACCAATTTTAGGTTGCAGCAGAGATACACCGTGTGTGTATATAATGACAAAAGCAATAAGCATAAGAGTAATTCTTTTTTGACCCCAGTCTCTCCTGCAGTGATTACAGGACATGCATCTCTATTGCCCACCAGAGAAAGGACTGTCTGAGCAACTCATTAGGAAGAAGGAAGACTCACCGTGCGTCTTCTCGGTGAAGACAACCTTGGAGTCGGACGTGAAGTTCTGGCCCGTGAGGATCATCTGTTGCCCACCCAACACTGAGCAGCTGTCCATGTCCTGCCTCTCTACCATCGGCAGCTCATGGGCTGATCTCTGAGCTGCGATTAGGGAACAGGAGAGGCCAGAGAGAGTCAGCATTTTAGAGAACCTACGGCCTGTTCCACAGGAGAAAAACAAAAAAGTAACTAAAAAAAACATTGAGATGTGTAAACTAAGCATGTATGTATTGGTTTGGCGATTTTAGCAGACGGCCACTGAACTGGCGTGTGCAAAGTGATACAGAGATCCTGATTGCTATTACCTGATGCAGTGAGCACTCCCAGTCCTACACCAGTATGGATGACTCTGTATAGTTCCACACGCAGGATTTGGGACATGCCCCTATTGAGACTTCACAAATGTCTTAAATGTGTCCTTAGGCCTGCATGTGAGTTTAATGTCCAATAAAGTACTTTCCCCTGGTTTCATTCCTACAGTCTCTATAGCTTTTTTTTTGCCCTCAAAACAGCATAATTCAAAATTTCATTTGGACGATATTTGGAATTGAAAAGTGATATTCTGGCTGATGCCTCTTCCGTCTACAGCTCCAACGACTCCATTTACTCACAGGTCCCACAAACGTTTATGGAATAAAATTCACAGGTTGATGCAGATGTATATCAATGTAAGGTTAATACAGATGTTAGCCAGTCATAATCCAAGAACACTGTCCATGCATGGTGTCCGGGGCCCACCTGACAGCTTTAAACCCCTTAAAACCTGCCAAATTAATTCATTCCCCTGTTAGGATTCAATCATCCTTCTTAACACATACACTCTGTAATGCTGAAACCTCTACTATAAGAGACACCTCATGGACATATAATACAATTCTTAAAACAAGTGTAAACATTTTTGGAGTATTTTATTTGCAAATAGTTTGTGTGAACAATGACACAGCTACTTAAATAAATAAATAAATAAATAAATAAAGATACGTTAATAAGTTGACTGTCCACGCAAGCACTTGAAACGATTTAAGATGGTTTGGGACGCCACCATCCTGACCATCAGGAGTTTTGGGTTAAAGATTAAGCTGAGCTTTCTCAGGGCTTCATGAAAACTGTTGTAAAAACAGGACCCGGGTAAGAATAGGGGACGACATGAACTGTGCACACTTCTGTCCATCTGTCAGTGATGTAAAACTAAACTTGTGTAAAAATCAT
Source organism: Gymnothorax javanicus (assembly GCA_029692085.1). NCBI lineage: Eukaryota > Metazoa > Chordata > Actinopteri > Anguilliformes > Muraenidae > Gymnothorax > Gymnothorax javanicus. The sequence goes on along the minus strand of CM056203.1, from coordinate 80,044,068 downwards.
AATTTTGAAGATGGGAACTTAAGCAAGGCAGCATTTAAGGTATTTAAACGTCAACGTAATTCAATTAACTGAATGATTCTATTGAAGCAATGGAATTACAATAGAATTTAATAGACTATAACGTGACCTGCAGAACAATGTAACTTCCCATAGAAGAAGACACAACACCAACAGTCGTGAGGAAGTCTGTACTTTTCAGACCCAGATGATCACATCAGTTAAGTCTTTCACAGCACATCCAACTTCTGAGCTGAATACAGCCAAAGCTTTGTGAAACCTTCTGTGAACTTAAGGACACTATTATTGATATGTACTTCTTTTCTGAACTTTAATCAACAGCCACAATTTTTATTCTTAAACATAGATCTACTTAAGGGATTCTACCAAGATCACAGCAATACGTTTCTCAGAACGCCATCCCAAACAACCAGGCCAGTAAGTGACAAGCTTGCAGCGAGCAGAAGGCACAATACGAAGAGCCGCAGTCGCGTGCATAACATGCATCTCGATTCTCGAAATCTGTCGACAGATAAGGATATACATTCCTTTTGGGTACAAACTGTCAAAATGCTTTGTAAAAAAGCTGTGAACAGCTGGTGACTTACTGCACATGAGTCCTCAAGGCAGAAAAATAATGAATGGAAAAATGAATCAGTTCAAGGAAAAATTGTCGCTACCAAGATCACCAGCTATAATAGAAAACTGATGTACATCATTAACGAGCACTAGCTGCTGCAGAGCCCAGAGAAATGTGTAATGCCCTAACAAAACAGCAACACACTACACCTCTAATTTACAATGATGATGCAAACGACCATGGTGTACATTAAATATAATCTATGAACTCTCCCTGGAGTAGATACCATTTCACCACGTGACTTATGTAACATGTCTTAACTGTGCATCTTACAGTATTTCCTGTTCAGGTTTTCATATCATTGTATCACATATTCTTGGTACCAAACTACAGAAAAACACATCAATTTATCTGTAGAGCCCACTAATATCTACTGAAATAAACCAAAAATGATGAATATGTTGTCTAGTGATAGGATAAAAACAATCTCATCTGTGATAATGCTCTGCGGCTTCACACAGTCCACATGGCCTCACTGGCACATAAAAACTTGCAATAAAGGAGTTCTCCAAACCTAGCATTGCAGCATTAATTTATTGTTAGCTCGCGCGTAAAAAAATGCATACAAGACAAATTAGCCTTTTGAGTAGGTTTTTCCAAGTCTCTGGCAATCGGAGTTAACTCAGCAGAATCAATCAACCGCATTGATACAGTGAAGGCTGCCTCTTAGTCAGAGGTTAAGGTTATGAATTTTACCAAAATGTACTGCAAGCTATCAGTCAAACGATCAAAAAATCAGAAGTTGCTGAAAACAAACTTCTTATGAGGGAGATGAGAAATAATTTCCATCTCTTAAAAGCGCAAACAAGACATGGTAAACTGCACTCCACAACCGCATTTAATCATCGTGGTTTCATTTCTGTTTTTACTAGTAATGTACTTGCACTTTTTCATTTCCTTAGTTTTACATGTTTCTATTACTATTCTTAAAAGCACCGGAACATCAGAAACGAAACTTCGGGTCAGTACAGTGAGTGAGGATGTAGGTAGATGTTGGTAGGGTTTAAAGCTGAATCAATCGGACTCACAGCACTCTATGGGATGGGAGGCCGCCTGCAGGGACACGTGTTGCCCGCCAGGCTGGGGTATGTGAACACGAAACACCAGCCGCACACGCGTGTTCTTCCGCCCGATGTCCGTCTCGCCTTTCCTCAGCTCGATATCAGCATTCCGCAGCTTCAGAATCCCAGCGCAGTCAATCCTGTGAGCAAACGTAATCCACATAGCTCTCAAAGTATGACCATTCAAGGCGATGCTCCTTCAGAGAAACACTGCTGTTTATTATGGGAAATATTACATTTACCACAGGAGTACAGGTTGACCCGAGACAAACTGAGAGAGAGGGCCATTACTTCGTTATATTTAAAAATCTGAATGCACAAAAAAATGAGAGCAATTGTTGATTAATGCAACCATTAATTATCCTTATCATGTTAAGTAGCGATGGTTGCCATAGTAATCACTTCAATGGACTGAGTAGGATGAGGAAATATTTTGGTGGGATGTCATTCAGAACAACCACAAAGAGTATCTCTTTTATAAATAGCCATGAACGCTTTGGGACCTGATTATTAAACTGTGAGTCACAGGATGCACAGAGACACCAGGGCATGACCCTACCATCTCAAACAAGAGCTGCACAGGGCATGACTCATCAGGGTCCCTACATCGAGTACCAGGGCATCCACGGTAAAAAAAAAAAAAAAAATAATAATAATAATTTCTTGTTTATATGTAGTATAATAAATATTATACTATGTTACATTCCGCCATTTACCTTCTAGCTAAAATATTCTTCTGCTGCTATAGTTGATCTGTAGTTGTATTGTTCCATACAGTACTACACCTGCAGCTGTTTGTGTGCCTGTAACCTATGTTTCCTGCCCCTATCCTCTGTGCCCCCCCCACAGAACACCCTTCGGCAGACGGGCACCCCGTCACAGAGCCAGAATCCGCTCAAGGTTTCTTCCTATAAGGGAGTTTTTCCTTGCCACTGTCGCCTCTGGCCTGCTCCTGGGGAATCTCGTGTTATTGGTCCGACACGCAAAAAGCTCTTTGAGATAAAGTCTTTTGTTAAAATTGCTGCACAAATAAAATGTAACTAAATTGTCAGATTGACCCTTAGAGCGCGGACATGAAGTTTCAAAAAAATTATAAATTAAATGACCTTGTACTGTTGAAAACCTATCACGTGGCAACTTGTTTAAAAGAGCTTCCCTGCGGTTTTCAACAGCTTTGATTTTGATATCTTACATCAGTGAGCAATAACAGTTGCATTTAGCGCTCAATGGGTTAATCACACCTTGTCTCGTATCATAGGCCGGCTTCCTTACACAGCTTTCATGTTGTTCTTGGGCTCCAGAGGGATCTCCAGGACTTTGGTGCTGTTGATCATCTTCTCGTAGCTGGTGGTGGTGACGGTTTTCCCGGTGATACGGTGCACCTGGTAGAAGGCGTGCGGCTTGAGAATCCTCTCGTCCGCGGTGCCGATGAAAATCTGAAGGCCGAGCGGCTCTTTCCCCCGATAACCGTGAAGCTGAGAGGAGATTCGGAGAAGAGCGACAATCAAAACATAAGTACCTACGCCAAAATCTGCATTCAGCAAATTCAAATATCCTGACCATTTTGACACATCCCATAACCTCCCATGAGAAGCTCATCTTTGGTCCATTCATTTGCTCACATGCTCAACCAAAGACTACAAGCTAGAATCGCAATCAAATAAAAATCTAGAAGCCCAATGTTCGCATCCTACATGACACTCTGTACTTGGCAAAGCTCAGTTTTCTGAGCAACGGTTTCTGGTTCATCAAGCAGTCACTCCAGCTGGGGTAGAGCAGCAGACGTCCTTCAGAATGGAGATGACACCCTGACTGGCATCGGGAGAGGGTCAGTGAATAGCTTCGGCTAATGTACAGGTGGCACATCGCACAGCCACCACTGTCCTTGATCTCCGAGGAACTTTGTCTTTGGAACAGCAGTGTACAGGGAAGAGTCCAGTCCATTAGATGCCTACCAGACACAGGTCAAACTTATTCTAAACACTGTGTAAGTGTCGCGTCCAATATCAGTCTAAAATTGAATGTAGTTTATAAATTAAGCTAGGCTAAACTGATAGTTGCTGTACCAGTCGCCAGAAAGTCCCACAGGAAGACAGGAAGGATGGGCTGAGGGGCAGCAGGAAGTGAATGTTCCCCATATGAAGTGATGGTGCAGTAACTATTAACTACCGTGTGATCAAGGTGTCCAGCACAGCTGCAAACCTGGAATAACAATGCAGGTAAAATCTATATTGTCCTTCCATAATATGGTAACTTTAATAAAATAGAGCTGTTCGAAACTAGCGTGGGTACTTAATAACCATCACGGTCATTTCCTGGTGTAGAGTTTGCATCAATAGTTAGCAGGGCTATTCGGCCAATTCAGTCACTATAACACAAACGGATCCAGTTTTGAATTTGAGTTTGTCACTCAAATGCACAATACAAGCCAGTCAGTAGCAGAGGCAGCAGTACAGTATAGCACAGGTATACACACATGCACGGAGATCACCAAACTCGTCAATTACAATAAATCGTGGGCGTTTTATAGGGGGCCAATACACCGCATTTCTCAGTACATTTCTACTGTACTAAGTTCAGTGCTGTTCAGAGTCATTTCTTGTTTAGCAGAAGCCATAATCGAAAAACCCCTGCGAGCTGCCACCTGGTTAACGAAACCTTTCGCAACCACCCCCACATAAAACTTTCACATTACTGCGAAGGAGAAGGCTTCCTTGAAGAAAATGTATTTCAAATGAATAACAATGGACAAGTAGAAACATGCAGCCTATCTTTTCCTTAACTTATTTTGCAAACTACATTGTTAAAGAGTGCAGAAACCAGCAATATACCCATTCCATTCTTTTATAAAGATAACTGACCAAGCGAGGTAAGTTTCACCGCGGTATTGCACAAACTGAATTTTAATTTCTAAAATGTCCATTCACAGCATAACACTGCCATACTGACACAAATATTGACCAAGATTCCTACGAAATAAGAGCTTGTAATTTCCATAGTAATGGTTGAAGTCTGGGTGTGTGTTTACTTGAGTTTATTCACACTCGGTGTTAATCTGTTCTCGTTAGCATTATTATATGCTTTCAACCTCAGTTAAAGACATCTTATGCTAAAGAGGGTGAAATCCCCTAATATCACCAATTTGTCTTTGAGATATCTTGTCACAACATGATCATTATCAGTCCTATATTGCCCCCGCACCAACTGTTTTCAAGTCTGTCGCAGTCGACTGATTTGAAATTAGCGTATATTTTCAACAAACAGTCGAATCCGCAAGTCAAGCATAAAATAATCAGTTTTTGGGCTGTTTTTAAAATAGCAGCGGGTGACTGAACTTTTTAAATCACTCTTTTTGACTTTATTTGCATTTTCCATGGCTCGCCAACCTTTCGAATTAGTCATGATAGTTTTGTACATTTCATATCATGACCGCGCACTTTGCCCATAATGTCAAAGATGAGGTTTATCATAGAGGCTAATTCAGCACTAATTAATCTGCAGTGTTAGTCAGAATATCACACATATGTATGTGCACATAAGTTTTAAATCCAATCCATCTGTTTTGTTGCATGTCGAGGTCTTTTGCCAGAAAATGTGCATTTGTCAGAAGAATATGTTTTGAAATTGATGCATTAATGCGTTTCCCCAGGAAATTACAGCTCATTCCACTGAGCAAAGCCTAGCTGGCGGACCTCTGAGAGCAGCACACGCAAATTACAGAGGCGCGCCATGACAGTTTGCACAAAATGGGTTTGTTCATTAGCGGCCACAATTTATGGCAATCAAATATAATTTATTTCCGAAAAAAGATGTTGAGATCTTTTGGCGCAAACCCTCCAAAACTCCAATGAATCCTGATTTTAAAATGAGCCTCATCTGACTCATGTGGGCAGGGTTGACAGTGCAGGTCATTCTGGAATGTGAAAACACAGGCATACAGGCAATACTTTTTGGCACTGCATAATATACAAAATAGCTCTTAAATAAATGCATTGCTAAATTGCAGTCAAAACGGATGAGGAGTAAACTGTTGCGGAAATTTGGCCTCTTGCGGGCTTGCGTCATCTTTAAAAAAATTTTTAAAATGTCCTAAAAATGCCTCAAAATTGGCCTGAAAAACTATCCAAGTGAAAGGTCCAATAAATTTGTGTAGCTAAATTGCTATGGTAATCTTATTTTTAAAATCAAATCATTGTTTTTATTGAAGTAATTTTTCAGGGAGTCAACTTGAAATTCTAAGCACTTCACGCAGGCAGGCAGAGCGCAGCAGGGGTGGCATCATGTCGACTTTTTTGTGGTTGCCCAGACAACGGGACAGCACCAGAGCTGATGGAAGGAAAGGGCACTTAGGGAGGGGTGGTAAATAAGCACCGGGAGTACTGGGTACACAGAACAGGGGTCATGAGTTTTGTTTGCACTGGGTACACAGAACGGGGGTCATGAGTTTTGTTTTGTTTTTTCATCTTGCAGGAATAGCCAAGGTTAGACACTGGGCCGAGGATTCGTTGCATCACTACTCGTTTTCTGCAGAGAGAGAGGAAGAACCAGGCACAGTCGGCAGTAGGACAGCCGCGCTGAAGGCAGAAGACGAGGTTTAAGCTGCACGCTTGCAGAGTAAACGAGCTCTCGTTTCCAAGCACCGTCTGTGAACCTGGTTGCCATGGCGCTGTAGTGAGTCATATTTTGAGTTCGGGAAGAAATGCTGGGGAGGGACGGGGGTGGTGGGGGGTGTGACTGTGATGGTACACGGGGCCGTCTGTCTCACTAAAGCCCGCTGCAGCAAAGGTAAACAAATGACAAACAGGAAGCTACAGTGCAGCCTCTGTCGCTCTGCCCTGTGGCCAGAGGCCCTCGCTAGGTTTTAAGAGGCTTGAAAAGTTCTAGAACTGAACATCTCAACACAGACAGGCGCATAGAGTGAAATCATTTCGCGAATAAACAGAAAGCCATCACAGTTACAATTAAAAGCATCCTGCACTTACAATCACGCCGTTTTTGTTATTTCGTCCCACTTGCAATGCAAGAGTGATCACCACAGCATTGGACAGAATCCAGCCCTTCCAGTGACTACTGTGGCCAGCAGCCTTCCGACAGCAGGGCGTAATTGGCTTTGTGCTGCTCAGGGAAATGGGAGGGATATAATTGGTTTGTGTTAGCATAAGTTGTTGCTCAAGTAACTGCTGGCCATGCGGGCGCCTGTCAGTTGGATTGTTTGCAATATTCAGGTTTCCGCCTTCATTCTGTGCATGCAAGGTTTGAAACTGTGAGAAAAAAGAATTCCTCGCTGGCAGGCGTGTGTTTTTGAGGAGAACCGCAAAACTTGTAAGTGCTCGCCCGAGATGGCCGCTCGAGTCGCGTGCAAGCACGCTTGTACTCAGCTCTCCGTTTGGAAACTCCAGATTCAAGTGGGATTGGAGATGCCAAAGTTTAAAAAAATTTTGGGTCACACTTTAGATGAAGTGTCGCTCATAAAGGCTTTATACAGCATGTATAATGCCTTCATAAATGAGACATAATGTCTTCATAAATCATACTTTAGCAAATGTCATGCTTTGTAAAGTGTGAAATAACACATCCTTATTCAGCATGTGATGCCAGATGTGACAATGACAATGTCACTTAGCTGACAATGTCACATTTTTTAGCATTTTACCAATAGCTAAGTGACATTGTCAGTTGTTTCACATCTGGCATCACATGCTGAATAAGGATGAGTTATTTCACCCCTTAAAAAGCATGATATTTGCTTATGAATGATTTATGAAGATATTTTGTCTCATTTATGAAAGCATTATACATGCTGTATAAAGCCGTTATGAGCAACACTTCATCTAAAGTGTGACCAAATATTGTTTAATGCGTTCGTAATTGAGGATTTCAGATGTTACGACAGTTCTACCAGGACAATCATTTCATTTAAATGATTACTAGTGCAGTGTAACTAATTGCAGTTTAATTTCTACATTTTACAACATTACAAAAATGCATTTACAGTGCAGATGCCATTTTTAAGAAGTACTCTCAATCTGCAGTGCTTAATAAACTGCAGAACTTGCAGCAGCCATGTTTAAGTATGAGCTGCTTTAAGTGCAATACCTGTCAAGGTTCAGCACTAGTGTTTTTGGCAAGCCTGAATTGGTCTCAACAGTGAAAACCACACATTTTACAAGAACCAGTTCTCGGTCTTCCAAAAGGGTCTGTTTAAACACTTACAAAAATGGGAAACCATGACATGAACTGCACAACCGCTCCATTGAAAACAGAGGACTGCTGTCAAACTATGAAGACAAATATTTGTCAGTGCGACAACAGTCGTTGACTCATTACTTTTGACAGAAGTGGGAGTTCAACGGGAGCAAACCAATCCCCCATCTGTGACAAGTCAAATGGAAGCAATCGCCAGTTCTCTAATCATTAACAATGGCCACTAGCTCCGTCACACTTGGCAACACAACCAGCAAATTAGTCTATTTTTTACGGCTGGAGTGCAGCGTTTGTGCTGGGGGTTGAAGGGCGGTCACTGTGCGTGACTCTTTTCCCAAACTGGCTGAACACTGCAGGGGACATGAAGAAAATTAAAGCAGCTAAACCAAGGAGTCGCCACTGGATGATACACAGACCACCAGTCCTATGAGCAACACAACACAAAAATAACCAAGAACCGGGCAATGAATTTTGTCCTCTGTCAGGGACACAAAGCCTTCATCAGGAAAGCACATACTCAGCCATGCTGAATCCAACGTTACAAGGGGCATTCGATTAAATAAAATAAATTATCTTTTTTGGAGTTCTTACTGGGAAATGTATTTTCAAAACAGCCAATTGTAAGACATTAAAAGATCTTTATCTCTCAGGTCTTAGAGGATTAACAAACTCCCTGTACAAGTGAGTCACTGATTGTGAGTGGACAGGAAGGGTCAGATCCTGATAATACAGAACATCTTCATTACTGGCCCTGCACCTGCTACCCAACCAGCTCCTATCAAAACACACGAACACGGCAGCACCTCGAAAAGAACCAAGAGACATGGAGCTACAATCCTTTTTCTCTTATCAACAACAACAAATCCATAGTCAACATAGGAAGCTGTGTTTTAATGGAAAAATCAGACCTGCAGTGCAGAATGAATGTGGCATAAACAGTTTGTCTCATAAAGACACAGAAATAGCCTCAGCCGCAAAATTTTTCTACCTTGTTCAGATACACTGTGACGCGTGATGAGAACAACTTTTCACGACAACCGCTTCTTACACGTTTCAAGAAATTTCATGATGGATTCCTTTTATCATGTCAAGAGGAGCCTCAAAAATCCAGCCTTGTAACCACATGATGAGGTTCAAGACTCTTTTAAGAAGATACCATCCTTCCTGCTGTAAAAAAAAAAAAATGTTCAAATACATGCAGCGCAAACAGTATCTGTGATCGCAGGCAAGAAAATTAATGACAGCATAAGAAAAACAGAGAACCCAGAAAATGTTAAATGGTTCACCGAGAAAGAAGGTCCCATACTGATTCAGTCTCCCAGGTACTGTACAACCCAGCACAGAAGTGAAGGGGTGCAGGATTTACGTACAGACCATATTATTCAGCTAATTTCGAACCCATTTTCTTTAAAAGCAGTCAGGCTTTTCACCCACAATTAAACTCCAACAGAGACGAACACTACAGTAAAAATAGAACCCTGGACGTAAAACTAGCTTTTATCTACGCACGCAAATGAGAAAAAGTAATTTTTCAAAATGCATGCTGGAAGTCATTTGAAATCATTTCAGTTTTGAGAGTCAGTGAAAGTTTTTGGCAGTTTCTGAGCAGGGGTTTCTGAACTATAGTAAATTACTTTCATTTAAGAACCACTGATTACATTAGAGTAAACAAATCCATAACCGTCCCACTGTCATGAGAGCAAAAAATCTTCCAAGAAATCTTTTTTGCTCCTTCCCCATCATGCATGCTGACATCATCAGATCGGTCTCCTTGGCTCGCCTGACAGACACATTTCCAGGGCGAAGGACAAAGCCGCCATGAGCTGGTATGAGCGTATCGGAGTTGACAGAAGCTTACAGTATTTAATCACATACGAAAATAAATGAGCAGAGAGCTTCAATGTTACACAGGAATATGTGCACTCATTCACTCGCATCGTTACAGATATTAATTTTCATATACTTCGCCTAAGCCCTGCGTTCCGTCCCCAGCCGATATTTTTACAACGTAATTTGGGTATTAATCGTGGCTAGCTTAGGCACTGGTGTATCCCATAGAGTTAATTTAGAGCATTTACAAGCTCTCGTCTCACACCTTGAAAACGCCACGGATCCTCCTAAAATTCAGCTGAACCCTCGTTAGGACTGTCTCTTGCCACACGTCTCCTTCCGCAGTCCACATTTTGCTGGTAAGTGCAGTTTCACAGGTAAATAGCTGACAAAATTAGCCGTCACACCACTGAACTACCATTGCGTTGTGTGACATCAGTGATAGCCATTTTGCACAGTCGTTCAATCGTGTGATGGCTAATTTTGTTAGCTATTAACCAGTGAAATTGGATTTACCAGTGACGGGTGAACGCTGAGAGGAGACGTGTGGCAAGAGACAGCCTTAACAAAGGTTTTGGCTAAATTTTTGGAGGATCCATGGTGTTTTGAAGGTGTGAGACAAGAACTTGGAAATCCACTAAATGGACTCTATGGGATGGACCAGTGCCTAGGCTAACAAGGGTAAGTACCAAAATTATAAATATCAGCTAGGGAAGGCACGCGGGGTCTAACATCACCCTAAGGTGGGCAGCCACTTGATTGTGTGGCTGACAGCAGAAGATAACTGCTCACCCAGACCATGGGGTGCCACCGTCACCACATGATTGTGTGACTGACCACAGAAGATTAACTGCTCACCTGGACCACGGGGTGACCGCCGTTGGGGGCCTTGACCGCACCTCGGCTGCCCTCGGTCTCGTAATGGGCGCGGTGGTGTGGTTTGGGCTGCACATCGACGTGGAGCTCGTACTGCTCCGTTCGCTTGGGCAGAGGCCACTCCAGGGGTGGCAGAGAGGTCACAGGAATACTGAACAACAGAAATTAAGTTGCTATTAATTAAATTTGCCACAGTAATATCATTGTAATAACAGCAAAAATGGCCTGTCTAGTAAAGAACTGGCTTCAAACGCCCCCCCCCAAACCTGGAACAAGGACTGAAGTAAAATAGCTGCTCAAAAGTTTCGGGCAGATATGCTATTTTTTTTTTTTTTTTTTTGCACAATATGTACCGGCTAAAATATACAAAGTTAAGTAACGAAAGAGTGTTGAAAACATGCCATAAGCACAAACAACAGGATCCATAGCACAGTATGTATGAATTTACACTTAACAAAAATATAAACGCCCCATTTGACACTTTTAAACTTTAATTAGCATTAAGGGTTTCACAATTTATTAAGTCATATACAATTCATTTTATTGTTCAATATGCAACAGATTACTGTGCATTAAAGCAAGATAGTGGCGTATGGCAATTAGGGATACTCGTAGACATGGTTGGGATCACGATGAGGACGACGAGCGTGTAGGTTTGCTTCTCTCAGGCGGTTCCGGACAGTTTGAGGTGTGATACGTCTGTTGTGCAGACCAACAGTTTCATCTGCTGTGCGTGTTCCTGGTCTGAGGTGATCACGCAAGTGGAGAAGCCAGAAGTGACGATCTTGTGCTCGTGTGGTTACACATGGATGACGAGGGTGAGGTCGATTTGCTGTACTGCCAGTCTGTCTAAAACACACTCTTAAACACCAAATTGTCCGATAGTGAACATTCATCTGTGCAGCAACCGCTCTGGTGGACGTTCCTGCATCCAGCATTCCTATGGCGCGTTCCCGCATGATTTGCGACATTTGTGGCATGGTTACTTTTGATGAAATTTGACATTTTGGGGTGGCCTTTTATTGTCTCCAGTTTTAGGGAGTGTCTGAGTTCTGTTCACGCTGTTTGAGCAGCGTCTGCACATGCCACACCTGTGTTGTGGGTGGAATCAATGCATCACTGAGCAAGTGCTCACTGGCAGAGAAGAACACAAATGCTGTATACAAATCAAGACAAATAACCATTTTGCACAATTAAGACATTATCAGCTCATTTGAGGTAACACATTTCATGTTACATAAATAATTTACATGGGGCGTTTGTATTTTTGTTAAGTGTAGATGCACATAGACTGCTGCGATTTTTTTATTAAACGTTTCGAGGATTTTAGTGTTAAAGACAGTTTCCCAGAGCATTGCAAAATAATGCCAGTAAGCAGACAAAAAAACGCAGGTAAGGGGGGTGATCTGTTCGGTGTCACAGCTCTGCATCCAGAAGACTGAGATGAATAATCCAGCGAGTTTTAAGTATTCATTTGTGTCATGAAAATGTGACATCAAGCACCCGATGGTGTGAAGATGGTGTCTAAATTTCGGTTCAAAGTGCAGAAGTTAAGTGCAGTGCACGCTGTGGTTACACTGAATGCAGCCCGAGTGCATCAGTTGCATGACCCGTTGGCAAAGGTGCAATGACAATCCGTCACGATTAGAAAACGAACGCACCATTGAGAACGTGTTCACTGACTGACCCGGACTCCATTGCATATTGTCATTCCCACTGGGGCAATCATAGCACTCTTTTAATGTCAGCAGTATTTATACTGACAAACACAGGAGCAACAGGAAGATTTTCTCTTAGATCTCATTCTCAGTGGACCACGTGCACTTAGATCCACCACGTGCACCGAGTCCTTCGCACATAACTTGCTGAAAACAAATAGTTTTGATGCTAATTTACAGCCTTGGTATTCACAGGAATAGTTGATAATTCCTTTGTCTTTCTGTTTCTTCTGTTTTCAGGACAGGAAAAACAAAAATTGTTTTTTTTTTTTTCATCCAGAAACTTCATTTTTATTTTTAGAAATCGCACTGGATCAAAATAGTCCTGATGACCCAGCTCCTACTACGCACACTGTAGTTTGGAACTGACTTTTATTTATTAATTTGACGAAGTAAATATTTTAAAATTATGTGCAACACCCCAGTTCATTCTGAGCTATCTATACAAAAATAAAAAAATAAAAAGTAAAAAACTGTAATTAGATGACAGTTATTTGGCAAGCCATGCTGAAAGGAGGACCCTCTTTATATTTTGTAAACTAGAGTGTGACTTGAGGAAAGAATTTATTGACTATCCAAAAAGATACAATTATTTTGGAATTTTCGGTATGTTCAAAAAGAAAGCACTGATATCTCCATCATAGCATGAACCAAGGTGTTCTTGAAATGCTGACGTCAAGCACCGGTTGCCTATAAGATGCATGTTTACATGATGAGCACTGCAGTATTACGTGACAGTGCTATAGTAACTAGAGCAGTGCTGGTCAGTGCATAATATCATACTCCTCTTGTTCGCGTAGTGATGTCACAATACATTAACCCTTTCAGCGCCATAGGCAACTATAGTTGCCCAATGATGTAAGATATGAAAATCAGACGCTGTTGAAAACCTATCATGTGGCAACTTGTTTAAAAGAGCTCCAGCAGGCTAAGGATGGAAAAATGTCTTTTATAGAGATCCAAGTCAATTTTCTCTAAATGAACATTTTGTAACTTAAGTACTTTTAGCATTGGAATCTCCACTTAGCGGGTTTTATGGATCTTTATATATTCGGACCTTTTTATCTCATAGACGTTTTGTGTCTTAAGTACTTTTAGTATTGTGGTCTTAAATTAAACAACAGCATTTGCATTAGAAGGTGGTCGGTGTGAGTCAAAATGCCACAGAGGTCTTTGACTCAAAAATTGCGTAGCATCAGCTCATTGACACATCCCCTACTGTGCAGTTCAACCCACTGTGTGGTAAACTCATTTATCACAGAGCAGAATAATACCAAGCTGGACTATGGTGAAAAAAATGTTGTTAGCAACGGACAAAATTGTAATAGGTTTGATAGGTTAGATGATAGGTTTTCAACAGCTCAGGATCACGACTCTTTTAATTCCTTGAAAATTTATTCAGTGCTCAAAGGGTTAAATCCTGATGCTAATGGAAGTTTCTGTTTAGTTGGATCAACTGAAAGACAGTCAAAAGCAGTTTAGCCTCAAGCTCCCTACCAGCTATCATCCTGCTACAATGAACCACTGCTCTGCAGTAAACAGGATTCAACGTTATTTTCAACATCCTACAAACAGCTGCAATGGGAGATTGCATCCATATTATGGATTTAGGAGTTCGATAGACAATAGATTTGAGAATTGGCGCTTACTGCAAACCATGAATACAGCAAGTGAGTGTCATTATATTCAGATCAAGGTCTGCAACCGAAGTGGCGCAGAAATTGCTAAATTGTCACAGTTGCATAGTTCGCCCACGATGTTTTCCATGGAAATAACATGCACGTCATTCTCACAAGTTCAACAGGTGTACGATGTAAGTCTGACAGCCATTTAGTCCTGCAGGCATCTTGAAGCACGATTGAAGATTCCAGGGATTTCGAAATAAATGCCAAGAACCTTCTGTGCATTTCTCACTCAAAGCGACTGAGCCTTCTGAAGAATCCTGCAAATTAGTCAACCCAGGCAGTTGAATTTTCCATGTTACCATATGACTGTCAGCGACAGGACATAAAAGCACAAATCAAAAGCAAAGCTGAGCATCTAAGGCTGCAGGTTTTGTCATCACTCCTCATCAAATCACTCAGAAAATATAGGCACCTACAGTACTTTGCACAATGAAAACCAGCCCAAATATAACATCGGAATTGACATTCACGTAATGTGCTGTTTGGAGGTTTTGACACGGCCTCACAGTCAGATACTCATCCCTGTCCTCTCTGAATAGCGCAGTGTATTGTGTACCTGCAGATGCCTGGGACCAGCTGCTTGGGCCAGATGGGTGGTATGACAAAGAAAGACTCCGCCCCCGGCTGCTTGCTCTTCATTTCCTGGTCGCAGGAGACCAGGTAACCCTCCGGTTGGCTGTCGAGGTACAGCGAGTAGGCGGGGCTGGCCGTCTTTACGATCTTGGTGGGCACTGACCCCTGCATGCCGCAGAAGCCGTTGAGGGGGTCGGTCACGGTCATGCTGGGGGAGGGGCCGGAGCCGTAGACCCCGCCCTGGGGTTCGTCGTGAGCGGAGTGGGGGGAGGGGCTCCGGGACCGGTGTCGGACGGGGGCGGGGCCCGGGTTGCGGTACATGTCGTAGGTGCGCTTGCCCTGCGGAGAGGTGGAGCGCGATCCGGGGCGGGGCGACGGCGAACGGGGGGCCAGCCCGCTTTCCTCCGTCACGCTATCGCGGGGCGAGGTGCCGGGCGACGTGCGGGGCGAGGGGGCAGAACCGGCCTGAAAGTTCTGGAAGCGGGGGCAGAGGTCGCCGGGCGTGGCCTGGCCGTTGCTAGGGGAGACGCAGGGGGAGGCCCAGGGGGAGTAGGTCTCCGAATGCCAGCTGGCGGAGGAGTTGCTGCTGGCGGGGCTCAGGCACTGCGGCTCGCGGTACGCCAGGCTGTCCTGACCCGGCACTGCGAGGGTCCGGGGCCCGATGTTCAGAGCGTGGGCCTGGAGGGAGTCCCGACCATGGGGATACAGCTCGCGGGACGGGGTGATCTCAATCCGAGGGCTCAGAGCTCCGGAAACACCTGCCCTGGGGTGCTCCGGGTACCTGCTGCTGTCCAGGTGCTCGTACCCCGACAGGCCCTCTCTCGGCCTCTCCTCATACGGAGACGGGCAGGACTTGCTGCCGTAGGGTGGGACTTCCTCAAGCGGGTAGGCGGCGCCCGCTGCGGCACCAATGGCTTTGTGTGAAGACAGACTCTGCTCATCTACAGAGGAACCAGGGGAACAGGGAGAAGATTCCAGATCACGGAATGCCATTACTTACACCACTAAAGCCTGGGCCCAGCAGTGAACAGGCCAACATGCACTTTACTGATCGTTATAATTTTCAGAATTGTTCTTATACTAATTGCATGCAATTGGTCATTTAATAAAGCATTTATACATTTAATAATTTTTTTAAGAAAATATAAAGCTATAGCTGCCGATTGCCCAAGTATCTGCAATGGCAAGTTTGAACTTCTTTACATCACTGCCACGTGCTGCTTGTCAAATTTCTGAGCTAAAGAGCCCAGGTGGTACAAAAACACCAGAGCACCCAGGGAAAAACGAAGCTGCAAACTAAAATGTCTAAAATAGAGGAAACTTCATAAAAGACTTATTAGTTTTCAGTCATGAGACAGCCCAGCAAATATTTGTATCACAATTCTCAGGAAAACATTCACGAATACAATTACCGCATGAAACCTTGCCACAATTTAATGCATTTCAAATGCATGATGAATAAATTAAAACCTGTCTGGTTACAAATAAGTTTTGGCCTTGCAAATTGGTTGAGAAAATTTTGATCTACAGAATGTTCACCTTTCCAGACATGAGTCATTTAGCACAGAAGGAACATATTCATGTTATCTGAAATAATATATATCAACTCTAATTGGCAAAAATGTGATTATATGACCAGAAAAGCAGAACAAATTTAGTATTTGGAACAACACCGCTGAGTGACAGAAGCTGCATTCAGTGGCTTTAATGTTGATGCCCAGATCGCTCTGTATTCAACGGTTCTCACTATAACATCTAGACATTAACACTACTTTTCAAATAAACAGTGTTTCTTCTTTCTAACAAAGTTAATAGGCAATAAAGCTACTCGTCCCTAAGAGGGAAAAACAAACAGTGCAAAGGCAAAAATAAAACAAATAAACAAATAATAATAAACAGGCACAAGTACACAAGTAGAGACAATGAATAATAACGATTACAGGAGCAACGTGCCAGTCACACCAAAAATAAAAGCACCACCCCCGCCAACCCAACCCAACCCTCCACAGTCTTCGCCATTTCTAGAATTTATCACTTTGATCAATCTTAATGATTTTGTTTTTTCGTAGTCTAACCATACTATTGGGTAATATTTTTATTCTTTATTCTCAAAATTAAGTGAATAGGCCTATCTGAAAACTTGATACAGGATAGGACTACGCACAAAAATGCACAAAATGATAATGAGAGAAAGTGATTCGGCGAAAACACCATCATGATTCAGCCAAGGTTTTGACACCCAAGGATTTGTTTGAGCAAAAGGTTAAATGGACTTCATAACATTTAGTGGTCAACGTGACTTGCAGGAAAAAAAAGGTAAAAACTTGTCAGCCCACGTATGTCAATTAAAAAAATGACAAAAATCGACATATTCTATATGGCTTGACATCAGAATCAGAAAGAATTGAAATATAGCAGCTATATGGATATATTGACAAAACGAGACAGGGTGGAAATGCGTTCACATCGTCATAAACACAAACTAATTTTATTCACTGTACAAACCTCGGTCTTCAGCGGAAAACTCGCTGCAGGGTGGGTCGTACTCAAACAGGTAGTCGAAATCCAGTTCATCTTGGCAGTTCACCTGGCTGAGTTCCTCCGCTAACTCTAATGCGCTAGAGTCCTTGTCTTCGTAAATAGAGGTCATCTGTCTTTCTTTTTAAAGTTTACGTTGAATCACAATACGAAAAAATTACCACGTTTACTAGCCAAAAATTGCCAATTTCACAGTGACCTTCATTCAAAGCGATTCAAATTTATGCGCGCACAATAATAGCATCAGGGCGTATCGCTGACAGAGCGGATGAAGGGAAATGGCCCGCGCAGTTAATGTTCTAACAAGCGACCCCAAGATCAAAAAGCTGCGAAACTGGCTGGAACTCGAAGCAGCTTCCTCCTTCAATAACCACATGAGAGAGGCGTGCCTTTGTTCATAATGTAAATACATGTAGCACAGTCTCCAGCGCAGAGTTAACACGCCTCCCAATGACCGATCACAGAACAATTGCATTGCATACAAGAGCTCGCCCGAAATAAGTACAGGTTGTAATAATCACTTTCTTTATTGCACAAAACAGCAGAGAACGAGTTAATGGCAACGTGGGCTACTACTGCCCCCGGCTGCTGACAAAAAGAAATGAGCGATCATCAAGCACTGTGAACATGACAGTAGCTATTTCCTACTCAGGCAAGTGTTCGTTTGTTGTTAAACATAGGCTACACATAACAAGACGTCTGTTTCTGTTCATATAGCAGTTTTTGCACTCATGAAACGTGCTTACTATTTGACACAATAATAATAATAATAATAATAACAACAACAAACAAATGATGATGCTTAGTCTAGGCTATCATACAATGTCTTGTTTAAGAGGGGTGGTTTTGTATGGCTATTTTTATCTATAGAGGGAATTTTATATTCTTGGATTAGGTTTTTGAACCCCATAATACGCAAATATGGATTTAATGCTCAAAATATCCAAGCCAAGGAGTACACGAAATCTTTTCAATATTTTACAAGAGAAAAACGGCGCTTCCTGTTCTGGGACAGTCCCTCACTTAGAAAATTCAGAAAAAAGTCTGCCTATTTTTTTTCCTTTAGCCAACGTATCTACATGGTCAATTCAGGGAATCCAGCAGCTCTAATCCAGAACTATTTACGCATAACTCATTTGTAGCTTTGATGTATTCAAAAATCCAACAATAGGCCCTATCTTTATTTAATTGCTCATTTTATTTTGCGCTTCGTCAGCTTGCAACTTCCGCAGATAAAGAAATACTTCATACACAAAGTAATACAGAGAATTGTGCGCTCAACTCCACGATCCACTCTCAAGCCTATATCTCATGCAGTGACACCCACGTGGCGCAGAATGCAATACCGGGGTTCACTGTCTTATTACGGCTGTTTTTCCCCCTAGATATTCATGTTTATTGCGGCTGTCGTCCGTTGGCAACGAAGTTGGCCACATAGCCTATAAATAAGCATTACTACGCAATTTAGCCACTTCAAAATTAACCAAAAACAACGCGAAAAACCGCCTTCAAAGTTGACAGCGTGGAGCTGTCATTAGCAGAGACCGTATAAAGTAGGCGTGGACTTCACTGAGAAACACGCGCACTCTGCTCAATGAACAGCATGAATCGGTTCCGCAGTCGTGTGAGCAAACAGGCTCGCGAGACCAACCTACAAGGCGCCGCAAGAGCAGAAGTTGTTATGCAAAATAAAATGTAAGTTGGGCAACTTTTTTCGTTTGATGGCATGCCTAGAACATCTGCCGTGCTGGAATATGACTCCTAAACACTATCAATGACCGCATCAATAAACTCGAGTAAAGCTGAACATATTCTGAAAAACAAACAAACAAACAAACAAAAAAACTAATTTTTCTCGGACCGCCAGCTCGTTCCCTAGATATGAACGGTCTACAACATATCGATTTAAAAGCAAATAGTCTACTCTTAAGAATGAACAAAATTATTTCCAGGTCCACTACCAAGAAATTGCGGAGATCCAAGGAGCAATTTTACTTAAAGCGATAGGCTATTGTTTTTTCTTTTTTAAATCAGCTTGAATTTGGTAGGCTGTCTCAGTTTTAGCAAGCGCTCCTCCAACTTGTCGAGAGGAGTAGAAACTCCGTATTTATATAGCTACTGTCGGATGACGTAAAGCAAGACCTTACAAAACAAGCTGGTGTTCTCCCTCACGAAGCGCGATTATC
This sequence comes from Gymnothorax javanicus, assembly GCA_029692085.1. Taxonomy (NCBI): domain Eukaryota; kingdom Metazoa; phylum Chordata; class Actinopteri; order Anguilliformes; family Muraenidae; genus Gymnothorax; species Gymnothorax javanicus. The sequence goes on along the minus strand of CM056203.1, from coordinate 80,024,760 downwards.
CCCGCTTCTGATTTAATCGTTTAAAGCTGTGCCTTGCCAAGCTCAGTGGGGCTACATTAGAAGAAAGTTACATATTTATATTAAATCAGTGCTAGTAGTTTGTCCAAGTGAACATGCATATCTCGGTTAAAACTGTAATACAATTGTGACGTTTGAGCACGTCAACTACACAGGCTGACTTAAATCACCAGCGGAAAAAATGACATAGACATTAAAATCGTTAAAAAGCATTAGAATCAAATGGGTTGATTACCAGATTATCAGATCACAAAACGTCATCACGCTGCATCCATACCTTGATCCATCGACCTCATGGTGTGGTATTGCGCCAGTCTCCAAGATTCACTAAACATTTGGAAATGTTAAAAACAATTAGAAAAAAAAAATTAACGAGAAAAAGCGAGTATCCCTCTAACCATTGCAAGAAATTTGTTCGACTGAATACTGTGAAAATTAAACTCAGAAATATAAGACAAAATGTTCCTTTAAAGCGAAAAGGGCTCGATCTGAAATAGAACCGCTAGCTGTGGAAATAGTTTGAACTCTTTCCTCGCGCTGAGGGAGGCTAGTTTCAAGAGCAGCTTCCTTCCCTGCTCTGAATGTTTATAATGGTCGAATGCTGTAAAATAACGGGATTCCCTCAGTGTTTCCTCCTGTTTATGCGCGTCGCCCTGGTAACCTGGAGCGGCTCCATCTCGGAGACTCAGGGCTTTCCTGCAAAGCCCATACTCTGGAATCCATGACGTCACCGGCCTCTTGGCCAAGGCATTCTGCGGCTTCTCCCAGACAGTGGCACACAAGAACTTCATTGTAGGGAAGAAAACTTACTGAACGGGGAGAAAAGTGAAAACAGGAATGATGTTTAAATATATACATAAAAATAGGCAACTGCCAAATTTTCATGTTTACAGGTATAAAACTGCCCAGGCTTGTTAACCCCAGGAACATAAGAGCATCTTTCATGATCTTCAGTGAGAGGTTCTAAGTGAGAGGAGGGAAAATGCTTTGATTCATTACTCAACTTTTTCACTCACTGAATTTTGTTTTTAATATTTTGTAAATTTCCGAGTGTTTATCAATATAGCCACCTGAATTTGTCTAGTCTGATTTTGTAGACTGGGTGCCATCTTTAATTCACAAATGGGGCAATAGTCATAAGAAAATGACACAAATAAAGACTGCAGTAATGTATATCAAAAATGGCTAAACCTGTATCATATGCAAATACTCACACGGTATAGTTACTTCCCAAGTTTCTATTGACATCACAAAATTTTATTTTTGGCTATCCGATATGGCTTCATTTCTCGAGCTTTGCTCCTATAAATTAATCTTTGCCAGTTTCATTAAACCTGCCGGACAGTGCTTAATGAGCATTCTCCCTGCTTTCTCTAATAATTAAGATACCAGTGCATGTTTAAATATTGGAGAACACATTTAAAAATCCAAAAATGCTGTTCTTCAGAATAAAAGCTAGTATTTTAACCCTTAGACCGCTAAATACAAATTGTGTTGCTAAATGATGTAAGATATCAAATTCAAAGCTGTTGAAAACCTGTGATGTGGCAACTTGTTTAAAAGAGCTCTTGTGTGGCGTTGCCATCTCCAGTATACAGGACAGTCAGGATAGAATTTTATTACCTCAACTTTCCTCAGCTGGGGAGCCAATGCAAATGGGGTACTGATTCATATATCTGTCAATTCATATTAAATAAGAAAAACATAATTTTGTGTAATACAGCTTAATATGACTTATAATGGCATATTTGTTGTATGTAGCATTACAGAACTGATATCTTGCTTTTTATTCAGAGAAGGTTGACAAAACAAAACAATCAGAAATCATAAACCAAGACCTCTGAGAGCACGAGGCTGACCCTGTAACTGCCCTCGGAATCGATGAGCTCTTGACATTGCAGTATCAACAAAGAGCTACTGGAAAATCTCAGTTGCAGGTCACTGGTGAGATACCTTTAATCCAGAAAATAAAAACTCTGTTGCAAATATCCTTCACCAGCAACTTAAGACGCCTCCAGTAAAACTACCACAGGTTCACCTTCCCACAGTATAATCTTTACAGGCATCTCTGTGCTGTTTCAACCTTTCACTCATCCATCCTACACATAATCTCTGATTGGCATTCATTTCTATTCCCTCCATTCAAATGGCCTCTCTTGTAGTAATAAATGTGCCTACTCCAAAATACACCTTTCGGGAAAGAGCCAGGTCAGCTCTGACACATGAATGATGCCGAGCTTCGACTGCTAATGCTACTGTAAAATGTGATTTAGCACATTAACAACTTCCCTCTACACAGAGGTTGCGTGGCCTGAATCTGGAAGTAATGAAATCCTGGGCATATGGACCGATCAGCCACAACAATAAAACCATCTACCTAACACTAATGTGGGCCCCCTTTGTGCTGCCAAAACAGCTCCATCAAACTGATGTCTCTTGAATTCACAAACTCTGGGTTTCCCACTAGAACATTTCCCAGAGTATCACACTCCCTCCACCAGCTTGTGTTTTTCCCACAATGCATCCTGATGCCATCTCTTCCCCGGGTGAATGGTGCACAAATACCTGGCCAATGTAAATTATGTAAAAGAAAATGGGACTCACTGGTCCAGGCAACGGTCTTCAATTGTTCCACGGTGCAGTTCTGATGCTTGCGTGAACACTGTAGGCATTTTTGACAGTGGACTACAGTTAGAATGTTCACTCCGCACAGCATGGTGAAATGCACTACGTGTTGTGACACAGTCCTCACGCAAGAATCAGTAAAAGTCTGTGACTTATGTAACAGTGACCCTACTGTCAGTTCAAAGTAGACGGGACAGCCTTCGTTGCCCTTGTGCATTTATGGGCCTCGGCGCCCAGCACCCTGTCACCGATTTATGGTTTGACCCTCTTTGGGCTGCTGTCAGTCGGCACTCACACTGCTGACTGGAGAGTCCTGAAGCCTCGCCACCTCAGTGATGCTCTGACCCAGGCCCCTGGCTGTAATGAATTTGGCCCCAATCAAAGTCATTCAGGTCCCATTTCTCCCATGTCCAACAGGAAGCCTCTGTTTGCTTCCCATCTAAGGTCTGTTCCCAGACCTTGACATGAGCCATTGTTATGAAATAATTAAAGCTATTTGTTTCATCTAAAGAGGTTTTGATGTTTTGGCTCATCGGTGTATGTAAGCTGGGGAAAACCTGATCAGACTTTACATTTATGACCGCTCACATAACGGTGAGCTGCTGAGTCCGTTCCCAGCTGAACTCACTTTTACTTTGTCTCCACAAAAGTCAACAAAAAAGATAAAAGTCTCAACAGGATGACTCTGTTAAACTGGCTGGGCAATTTAACTTCACAGGTTCACACTAGTTGTCTCTGAGAACAGGGCAACATTATTACAACGAATTGTTGTCACAATGCAATATGAACCTCTGACATTTTTTCATGAAATAATTGTTTTATATTACAGTTGATAATATTCAGATCATAACATTTTATTAACTTTTGACTTCATTTGAATTGAAATGTGATGTATAAAAGCAGACTGTCAGCTCTCATTTGAGAGTTTTTACATCTGATTTTGCGCCCACCTGCAGCCAGCTGATGCAATCAAATTAATGGCGACGGCTAATATTGTACATTTAAATGTAAACTATTACTACTCAATATTGCATTTCAAATCTAAACTGTAATTTAATTAATTCAAACAACCAAAACAGCACAGATTGAGTCACTGTCCAAACACTAATGGACCGCACCGTCCCTCATTGGAAATCATTCTCACGTGCGCAAATACGCGCGCAGTATTGTTCAGTTCTGTGGCTGGAGACTTTATTATTTAAAATAATAAAATAATAAATAACACATAGATGAGCTGAAAACTATTAGAATTCGACCGTCAAAAAAATTTACGAACAATAACATAATTGCTGGATGTATTCCTGTCTGGTTCTTTGCACACAGACAGTCTAAATTACTTTCCGCATTATAAAGGGAGTCCGTGTCCTAGACTCTAATTTTAAGAGGGCACCACAGTCTACACTATAGTGATGTGTAAATGAAAATGACTGAGCGGAAAGTATTTACACGACACAATATCTGCGCTTTAGATTCAGACATAAAAATGAGACGATCGATAAACTGGATGGGGCTTCTGGAGGCGTGTCAGGTTAGTTACCAGTCTGCAATGACAGCAGACCGCAAAGTTCGGAACATAAGTCTCGGGCCACTGGCCGATAAGTCTCGTCCGCCAGATGTTGCCTCACATTCCTGCGCGGTTACGGAACTCTTATGCAACTCAAATTGTGAATGAGTAAATTAGTGCCGCGAGAGTTTGTGGAGGGGAAAATGTAGGTTACACGTCGAGACAGCAGAGTTCCCTTTTTACTAGAGGATCGCTCTTTTTCCAAATCCGCACAGAATTTTTCCAAAACCGTCGGACGGCGCGTTTAGACAGCGCTGTCTAGGATTGCGCGTTGGCCCACTTTTCCCGCAAGGCCAAGGAGTGTTACAGCATCTCAGACGGGACAGTGGAATTAGAAACGGGTGGAAAAATGCGTGTCGCGCCATCGCCGCAAACCTTTGTCGGCAAATGTCGCTAGACCGACTGCTGATGATATTAAGAATTGTGCAATTTTATATGCAGGCTAGATCTATCAATTGATCAATGCAAAATAAGAATAAAAATTTCAAAACCCATATAGAGCACACAAAGAGAGATCTGAGAACCAATTATGTCCGGCTGGTCAAAAGTTTTGAAATTAAAATGTTTCATTCATTTTGTTTTACAGGAATAATCAGGGTGTCGTTGATATTGATATAATCTAGCCATCCTACAGACAAGTGATGTCCGGCTAATGAATTTCAGTAAGCAATTCTATTTTTGATTTTAGCAGCGCATATCTAAACCTCTTAGCACAGCCATCTTGTTTCTGGCAGAGTCATGTTGCCAGGTGCCCGGCAACCTGCTGAATAATATCATCCCAAAGCCACAAACACCCTGCATTCTATGGTCACACCTATGCAGGAGCCTTTAAGAGAATTCCAGAAATGGACAGTAAGACTGTGTGCGTGGGGGGGGGGGGTCTCACGTGTGATACCTGCAGCCACAGCTGAGCAGAAGGGGGCTCTGTCACAGCCAGCGCTAGTGTCATCACCAAGCAACAGCTCCACAAACAGCATCAAAACCCCGTCTGTTGCCTTCGCACTCCGAGCGGAGGAACGGGGACGGACAAGTGCTTTTCAAAACAAGTCTCCGCTTCACTTATAAACATCTGTGCCCGGCCTTTTTTCCGGCATACCGACAGCAACACCAAAAGATGGCAACATCGCCAGCTTTGTATTTTCCATATTCTTGGACGTGCTCTCAGTTTCAATAAAACACATGGCAGCGCCGCACTCGGGAGTGACGTCAAACTTTACGGCCCTCACCGTGGGTGGACAAGCTTGGCTGAGCATGGCAGTCAGACTCTGACATCACAAGGTGGGGATTCCACACTTGACCACGGCCTCTGACCACACATAAACACTGAGCCCTCTAACCTTCCGCATGCCACACCATAAGGTTTGGGTGACAGGCTGAGCTGATGGTCTCTTTAACTACCCCTTGGAGCACTAAATGCAGCTATTGTTGCTCAATGATGTAAGATTTCAAAATCAAAGCTGTTGAAAACCTATCATGTGGCAACTTGTTTAAAAGAGCTCCCGCAGGGGAGCTCTTTTAAACAAGTTGCCACATGATAGGTTTTCAACAGCACAAGATCACTGATTTATAATTTTTTGAAAATTCATTTCAGCACTCTTAAGAGTTAAACTTTGGAACCGATGAAATTAGGCAGAAATTGCCCAGTTCTTAAAGAGCTGCCAAGACTCCCAACAGGGTGCATTTTACTGAGCTGGGACGGGGCAAAACAAATTGTAGGAAGCCTGGCATTGCATTTGTGATTTATCTTCACGGTTTAGTTTAGTGCTCGCAGGGATAACTAAGTGACAATAGAGAGTCATCACCTTGCTTGCAGAGGGCAGTGTTATGCTCAACCAATCATTTTGACAAAACCAATTCAACAAGGCTGATGGTGATTGGAGGATAAGACTTCCAGGATATGCATAAAAAGGCATTTTTTATATTTGTATGCATGAAGGAAATCAGTCTCAGGGGATGTGGCTTTGCAAGTCTGGAATCTTCCCTCCAGGTGGGGCAACAGGATGGAGGAGAGATGGGCATGCTTCTCTGCGATCCTGATATTACCTGAAAAGCACCACGCAGCAAGACGGGGTGAGGATTTGAAAGGCCTTGACTGAACTACTAATCTGGGCTACACATTCTCATCCCGACTTGTCATATACTGATGTTACCTGACTGAGCGTCAATATACAATGAAAAAGAAGACTTTTGACGTCCTTATTTGACGCTTAAGGTTAGGGTTTGGGTTAGGGTTAGGGGGTAGGGTTCGTTTTAAACTGGCATCAAGTACACTGTAAACCCAGATAGTATGGCAAACTCAAATGTTTTGTGGAAACCTATCACCTCAAAAAAATTATGTGAGCCAACTTAATTGCATTGTGTGGACGGTACTTAAAGAACACGAGGTAAAAGCCATTCTTACCATGTTTTTAAGTGCTGTGAACACAAGATCACTAAGTTGGCTGACAATTTTTTTTGAGGTCATCAGTTTCCACAAAACAATTGAGTGCCCCACACTATCTGGGTTTACAGTGTAAAGATGCCAAAGGGCTCCTCTTTCCTCGTATCTCAACGCTTAGTCAGGTAGCATCACTACGTGACGAGTCGGGATGAGACTGGGAACCTCTGAGAGTTTGCTGCAAATGCTCGGCATATTGGTGCCCAGACATCTCCCCCCACACCTCACCCCAAGAACCACCTCAGGGTGCAGCCGAAACAAGGAGTTCAACCCTCAAGAACACCTCTCATTCACCGAGAGAGAGTGGGACTGAGAGCAGGCCTGAGAGAGGACAGGAAGTTAGAGATGGAGAGTGAGAGGTCTGGAGAAAGAATGAGAGAACTTTAGAGAGACATAATGAGAGAATGAGTGAGATGGAGTGAGTGGAACGGCGATGAAAGTATGGAAATGCGAGATAGAGCAGAGGAGGAGAGAGACGGACAGAAGACGAGAGAGAGAGAGAAAGAGAGAGAGGATGCGGATTGTGGGGATCATTCTGCATAAACCACTAAACTTTTCCACATTCAGAAAAGTGTCTGTCTGCACTCGAGATGAAATGGGAGAGCAGTAGCGCAGTAAATGAGAGCTTCAAGGCCTCCTGCACACCACCCCGCTGCTCCAACCCCTGGAAAAAGTTCCCCCACAGCAGTTTACACAGAAGATCCAGACACGTTCAAAAATAAATCAGAAGCCTGGAAAAAAAACAGAGGGGTTCCCTAATCGAGTCGTCTCCCACTGCTCAGCTTCTGTGTGCATCAGAGAGAGCTCCCCGCTCTCCTCTGCAGTCATCTAAATACAGGAAAATCAGGAAATTAAACAGCTCATCAGGGTAAATGTGAGGACAGTAAGACAATCGCCCAGGCGCATGTATTCTATTCCGCTTCCATCAAAGCTAAGTAATGTAAAACATTTTATATTTATTTTTTAAGAAGAAATGAGTATCTGCACACCTTATATAGTTCTTTGCAGGTGCTGCTATCCAAAGGAGAGTAAAGTTTAAATGTAATAAAGGAAATAATGCAACACCGCTAACGTTACAAAAACGCACCAACTTTCTTAACCCTTAGAGCGCTGAAATAATTTATTTTTTTTTAATATAAGTTTAATCATCATCCGCAAGGGAGCTCTTTTAAACAAGTCGCCACATGGTAGGTTTTCAACAGCTTTGATTTTGAAACCGTACATCGCTGAGTAACAATAGCTGCATTCAGCGCTGTAAAGGTTAAGAACTGATGTTTTGGTCAAACAACAACCACTCAGATGACGGTCGCTTGACTGAGACATCAGTTCTGGATAAAGTTGGTGCGTTTTTGTAAAATTAGCAGAGTTACACTATTTCGTTTGTTTTAAAGAGAAATTCGAATGAAATAAAGTATTGTGGTGGTTGGATTAAACACCATCGTCTTCTCAAAATTATATTTACTCTCCTTTTCCTCCCATTATGCTTCCTCTGTGATATACTGTAATTTCTTATTCTGTGTGATGTAGTTTATTGGTTTACCTGACCCCACTGTCTTACATGCGTGCTGCTGTTCGGTCACTCCAGTCTCGTTAATCTTCTTGAGTTATGGAATCATTTCCAGCATAACTATCCTATTTCCCGAAATCACATCTGCGTGGTTCTTTGCCAGGACTCCATGACGACCCAAACGTGACCAAGCGTTGGCGGGCATACAGTAAAATGCACAATAAAAATGTACGCCCGCGACCAGGCTGATGTCTATTTTGTGATTACTTTTGTTGTTAGCTCGTTGCTAACATTGAGGATGCACGTGCCGACTGTCATGTGCACGTGCAGCCGGGGAGGGCGCGAGTTTTTGGGAAAAGAGATGTTGAATGTCATCTTTACAGAGCTTATTTAAACTCGGAGAAACTCCAGGCTTTGTGAAATGCATTGGGGTAATCCCTCTCCTATTGTCAGGAGTGGCTCTGCTCTGACATGCAGCCAGTGTAGCATCGGAGCTATGGTTTCATCACCACAACAACAGTAACAGACAGCGCTTGGCACTCGGCTCCCTGCACAGGACCTATAGCTCAGCGCTGTGCCCGCGGGGTGTGTGTACAAGGTGTTATTTAAAGATCACCGCTGGAAAAAGCGGAGGTGGCTGGTCGTTCTCTCGAATCAAAGCAGCCCATCCTCACCCTGGCTAAAAATAGCTCTCGAACAGAGTGCAAGTACACACAGGGCATGTGCTACTTTAAGCAGCTTGTCATCGGCCAAGTCCGTTGTTTGAGCTTGTGCATAAAAGAGCACGTGGGGAGATGGCTTTTTTCCTCTTCTGTTGGAGGGGAAGTGCAGTAGCTCATTATTTGAGAAATACCACCTGAGTACCAGTTGCAGACAGACCATGGCAACTCGCACTATTTGAGGCCGAGTATCATCAACAAAATAAGTGCACATAAACAGTGTTTATACCCCCAGACGAATGGCGGGGTTTGTCTCTGTCCTTTCTGATAAAACAAGCTTTTGTAGTCGTTGCTCCTGACATCTCACAGCAAACATAATCTGCCTCAACAAGCGTTAAGTCAAGTAATTAGGCTCTAAATAATGATGCTAAATCTCTCGAGTAGAGAATATTAGCTTGATATACATTACATTTTGAAAGACAAATGAAATAGTTTCACAGGCCATCTTAGTTGTCTTATTGAGCAAATAAGTAAAAATTAATATGATTTTAACGCCTTAAATTGACTTTTTTTTTTCTTAAGTTTTCCCTTAAGCAGATTTAACTTTAAGAAAGCATTTTTTTTCACATTGTAGGTCAATGTCACATACATATTCTGTATCTGCTGGTTGCTACATCACACTTATTGAGAAAAATATTCAAACCCAGGACGCCATGTTTTTATGGCCACAGCATTGCATTAAAGGGAAAACATCTAGATCTTGTACATCATTTTATACACATTTCCCTGTAATTGAACGAGACGTATTTGGGATCATTGGAAACCTTGGAATATCCCCTAGAATTTAAAATAGGCCTGCGTGCAGCTGCATTTGACGGACCGTAGGTTTTATGGGGTTTATTCTAAACATTAGATAAAAATACTATGACATTTTTTTTTGGTTTGTGCAGAGTATCGCACAGAGTCAGTTATATTTCCATTCCAGTTCAGTCAGTTAACTAAGAGAGTGAATGATCGTCACAGGCCTAACAAAGCCCCACACATCGGAAGCAGGGAATAAGTATCTGTAAATAGGGGAAGCAGAGGAGAGGAAGTGTTACCTGACGCAGGCAGCAGGGGACTCCTGCGGATGAGCTAAGTGGGCCTGCGGGGAGTCAGCAGGCTGATCGGGCCTGCATGAGAGCAGATGGTTAGCGCTAACAGGGCGATCGTCTCAGCGCCTGCAGGGAACGCTGCCTATTCATCATCGCCGAGTTTCAGTGTGGGACTGTGTGTGCCAGCAATGTCCTCTTCGTTATCGGTGTCCATTCTGCCACTGTCACTGTCATCACTCCAGAAATCTCCTGTATCGTTACCATCGCCACCACCGTCCTGACTGTCATCATCATCGCCATTACCGTTTTCATCATTGTTACCTCCGCCAAGGAGGCTGTTTTAGTTGGCGTTGGTTTGTTACATGCCGAAAATGTACGATTTCGTAAGTATATCAGTCGGTTGTGTTAGATGTCTGTTTGTCAGTCAGTTTTTTAGTTACACACCCTTTGCCATTTCTCCTGCACCAATCTTAACAAAACTTGGAGACACGGTAGGATAGGTTATTTGCCACAGACCTATACTTTTAAAGTTTCTATGTTAAAGGTCAAGGTCACACAAAAGGTCAAAATCATTTTGAACCAAAACTTTGTTTCTAATTAAGCTGGACCCTTGAAACTAACATTCTTTTCGTTAAAACGCAATGTGGTCCTAGCGGTTAGGGGTCGTGATTACGTCACTCTGACGTAAGTACGTGAAAGTGACGTCAAAACTTCATCGCAGTTGTGACTTCTATGACAATAATGAACTGCTTCCCAGCCCTGTTCCTGGAGACCAACTAGAAACCGGGTTTTTTTTTTTTTTTTTTTTTTCCCCAGCTCCTGTAAAGCACCCCAGTTTCTACTAATTGGCAGCACAGTGACTTCTATAGCTGTTGGTGTTGTACTTTGTTAGGGTACGAGTGAAAATATACAGGGCGGTAAATCTCCAGGAACAGTGTAATAAGTCATAGATACACTTATCATCTCAAGTTTTTTTGTTATTCGAATGATATTGCCATCTTCTTCTTCATTGCCATTGGTACCATTTTTCCAATATAATGAACGCTCCCACTGAAAAGAGAGAACATCCACTCACTTCAGAGCCAGTCAGTGAGTGATTTAAGATCTCTCCCCAGATGGCCTTTGACCTCTCCTTAGCCAGTGGCCTTCAGTGAGCCTGTTCCATCCCCACATTATTGTCTTCGCTGTCCCCAGTCAGAAATGGTCCACATGGCCCTAAATGAAAGGTGCTGTAGATCGCCTCACTGGTGACCCCTCTGCTTGGTACACTCACAAGCTACATCAGAGGTGAGTGTATTGTCCCCATTCAGCAAACAGGTTCACCTGCAGAACCTCCACTGGGCACAATTGAAGTGGTTGAGGTCATCATTTCAAATGTATATGTTCTGCTCCTGGGCACTGCAGGGAGAACTGCTGGTTCCATCTCCTCTTTTCCACAGGGGTCCCGTGTGCACACAGGCTTGTGTTTCTCTGTCAGCTGGACAGCAGGAGAGTAGCCGCTTCATGTGTCTTTCTTAGACATGACCCCATGGATGGGGTAGTCTTGGGTTTAAATCTCTTGGACACGATGGACATGATCTCTCCACCTGGCTCTCTGTGTGTTTGGCACATTGCTGAGCTTAGGATGGAGAGCAGCTTATCACAACAGCACTGACTGTTCAGTCAGTGTTTGAATTGTGCCAGGGACTCTGTCTTATACCTTCACACCGGCGAAGGACGACATTGTCAAAACTTATTTCAGTGCATAAATGTGTCAATTCACTGAGTACTGCAAGAAAACAGAGGTCATCCACTTAAGCTGCTGCTCTTACTTTTCTTCAGATGTGAGCCTTCTGTGTGACCCTTTGCTGTTAATGCAAAATCCTTCAAGATTTCATGCACTGTAGTTCACCTGCACAGGAAACTAAAGTGGCATGTTCTGTCAGATCAACAAAAAAAAGTCAAACGTGACCATCTTCAAGCTATAGGCTAATGGTCAATCTTGCTCTCTTCAAAGTATGGCTGGATGGTAACTGTAAATAATTATACACAGATTCAGCTTTTAGGTTTCAATGTACTAAGTTCCAGCTTCAAGCAGAGACAAACAGCTGTCTCAGAATGCAACCGTCGCAACAAATGTCTAAAATAAGAACTGGCAAAACAGCTCATAAACAGAATCGGTTTGTTTTGGAAGATGCATTGCCAAACAACTTGGTTGTATCATGCCATGGACTGTGGTACTGCCTGTCTCTGCTTGAGTTTGGCAGGCCGATAAACTTTAAATTGTGCGGGGGGTATTTTAAACACTGGAGTGAAAAAGCAACATCGGCATAATTTTGCTGGCAGCCTACATTAAATTCAAATCTCATATCCCAGCCTGCCAGGCTGTGAATGGTACTGCCCCTTCCAATCTTCTCAAAGGAATTACTCCACACCCTACGATCAACCTCCCCACACGGGCTCTCAGCTGAGCAGCTCTGAGCTACAGCCTGCTGGACTGCGCAGAGGAACAGACAAGTGCAGGGCTACAGGCTGCGAAGAACTAACGGCCAGCTGTGGCATCATGCACTTTTCCTGATACTGATCAGAAAGACTTCTCTCTCTTTCTCTCTTCTTGCAAACATACATTCTGTGAAGAAATGATAAACACCAGATTTTGTATAGAAACGTGATGACTACATAGTTCCTTATACAAACCTGTACAGAATGCAAGTTCTCCACTCTGACCAGCTGTGTAATTTTCAGGTTTTTATTTTTTGCAAAACTACAATGTAAGGTGCTCTGGCTCACTCTTGCTCCTTCCTCTCTCTCTCACACACACACACACACACACACACATACACCCATATACTCCATGAAGCATTGAAAGAAAAATGACATTATGTTGATATACCATGTACAGTACCTCTAAGACCCCTTGTGCCATTGAAGATGACTTGTTTAAGTGCAACACTACCCCTTGCTTTGTAATATCTATCTCGCGATATTGCACAGATTCAGTTGCTGAGTTTGATAGGAGGCATCAGCATAGAGGATGCTGTGAGGAGAATCTTCCGGAAACCGGCGACCAATGAGGCTTTTCAAAGCCCCTTCCTCTCACTTATTCCTGCAGCTGTTTTAAGAAGCAAATGATAGACCGTGTTTGTACAAACATACTGCTGAAATTTTTCACTTTTTTTTTTTTTTAACATACATAGCCTAATTTAATCATTTTACATGGATGAATTACCTCAAATTTTAATCGATTACATTATCAGTTTTCATAAAATGTCATCATTCGCATTATATGGACCAATTAAAGATTTTCACATTTATTAATTCTCACTTTTTAGAAGCTTGCACTGCACAGATTTGAAGAGTCATTGAGGAAGAAATTGAGGCATGTATTGGGGATTTTTATTTTTCTCTCTCTGAGGAATTATCACTTGAAACTGAACTGCACATTGATGACATTTTTAAATTCATAGTACCAGTTCACTAAAATAAAAGAAGCCAATGAAGTGTAACACTTTATGGCAACACAAGGACATGCAAAACATTAGTGCAACAGATGACCTATTTTTACCCTTCGCTTTTTTCCCGCGAATAAAATCGCCAATACTCAATACAGAATGCTCTCAAACTTAGCAGCAATTGTTTTGTTAGTGTAAGTTAGAGATGTATGCATCAACTAGTCAGAAATTGAGGGAACATGAATTCAACATAATGCAATCTCTAATCTGCATGTTAAACCGAAGTTTTAAAAAACATGCACAAATGTGACAATCAGCACTATATGAACAAGCAAATTGTATGAGAACATTTCAAGAATCCATATCAAAATTCATCACGTACATCTCTAACAATATGCAAGTAGCTGCCTGTATATGATGATTTTTAACTTTGCGCATCTTCAGCTCCGGTGGTGCTTTTGTTTAGCATCTGAAAAGCGCAGTAAATCAATATGGCCAAAAACTGCTATTGATAAAATAATGAATGGAAAAAAATTATACCAGAAAAGTTTATCTGTAAACAGTTAAATAGGCTGCTTTTAGATCTACAGACACACGCTTTTCTGAGATAGACAAAATATCATGTAACCTTTAAGTTAATGAGCTCCATCTGTGGCTGCACAGTTGAATGTGCTGAGCTAAGATTAGCATCTTGGTGCCCTCTCCTGGCTAACACTGGCTCCCTGTCCACTGGGTGTCAGGGACGGTCACCATCCGCACAGGACAGATAAAGGATATTTTACACATCTTCAGAGTGGAGGGTTCCCAGGCTGGCTTAACAATGTCTAGAAATGCAAACACAAGGATCTTGTGCTCTATATTTGGCCTGTGTAGACTCTGCACTCAGTTTGACTTTGGCGTCATGAGTTAGCATCATCGTGGGCCAGGCTACAGCCCAGCGTAACCTCCACAGGCCTCGCAATTACACACTGCACTACTTGGCAGGAGCTAGCTGTTTCCAAATACAGACTAGCCTGCGTCTAGTTATGCAGTTCGCCGTGAGTCACACTGCAAAAACAGACCCAGTGAGAGAAATTAAATAGCCCAAATCAAAAAAAAAAATGAACCGAACGCTTCAATCCTTCGGGTGTCTGTCTGGACCGAAGACCCAACAGACACTACTGGACCTCCAGCACCAGTGTCAGGAAGACTCATTCTAAACGTCTCATGCATCTCGAAATGTCAAACCTCCGCAGCAGTGAAAGATTTTCATAGTCTGAGGAAACAGGAGTCAGTTAGACCGTCGTCTTTTTCAGGCACTTATTTGACACAGGAAACCACCCTTGTTTTCATATGATTCGCTGTTTATTTGTTCTGAGAAGTTCGTCCCCATTTTTTCGGCTGGACTCATTTCCATCCCTGGGTGGGGTGAACGTGGCTCGAAGTGGGTTTTGGCCACTAATGGCCTGTTTTGCCTTCTACATTAACAGGTTACGATCAACAATGAGAATCTGTGCCTATTCGGCCTCCATAAACTTCAGGCCTCAGCTACAAACTGAGGCCTGGACTAATTCAACCATTAATGACAACTGTCTGGACAGTGAGGTATTTAAAAGATGTTATATTGAGAAAATGACTAAGATCTCTGAAAAGAAGTCTTCATGACATTTATAAGACAGAATGGAACAGTCAGACATCGAGGGCCAGTTTTGCACAGAGCTCAAGTCGAACCACAGATGAAATTCTCATTACTGCAGCATCATTACAGTGTAACTTCATGTTGACCCAGGATGAATAGGTTTCTGTTGTGGAAAATAACCCCCGAGATGATCTAAATGTAAGATGGCGGTGCATTGCATTGTTTTACAATGGGAAAATTTGAAACTCTAATGATGGCGGCACATCAACGTAAAACTAGAGCCCTTCTACAGAGAGCCTGTCCACTTTGTATTAATCCCATTGTATCGAAGTCAGCTTCAATTCACCAAGAGGGCGCTCGCGAGACAGTCCTGAATTAATGGGAGTGAATGAAGCAAAACAGTTCAAAAAATTATGTTTACCCGCTTAAAAAAACAAAAAAGCCAAAGTCCTTATCAGAAGTTTTAGCAAACATATGATTGATTATAAATCAGAAGTGAAATGTAAACATATAAATGTGCTTTCAATTTTCTTACAAGGTTGGTGTTTTTGCCCACAAATGCTAGCATTCTGCTAATGTATTACATTGCGAATGACTGCGACCGAATAACGCCCTTTGATGGCACCAGGAGTCTCCAGCTAGCTAGCAATGTTACCTTTGTCTTACTTACGTACCCTACAACAATTACATGAACACAATCACAATAATTCTATATTCATTTTTTGTGTATATTACATGGCTTATGTATTTTGCAAGATGACCCTAACACTTGCAAAAACGTATGATACAATGATTAAAAACTCGTAAAAAAAAAATCTAAAAATGTTCGCATTGCTAGCTTGGTGCTTTGCACATTTTCTTAGCAAAGTAGTCATTACCAATAAAATTTTTAATAAGCCAACGTACAAGCATAAGAAACAACATAAAATGCCTTTATTCCCATAGGTATTCGTAAACACAAACCATCCCTTTTTGTTCTCTTAAATTTTATGTGCAATTATCAACAAAAAAAAAATTAATAAATAAACAAACCGTTAATTATTTACATTTGGTCAAGGTCACAACACATCCAAAGGTACAAAAATACACACAAAAAACAGCAAAAAAAAAAAAAAAAAATACTCCTTGCAGTAACTGGCACAATACAGTGTACACAAGTTTGACATCAGATCTACACTGTAACTATATCCATGTCATAACTGCTGAAAAATGCCATTAGTTGATAAGAAAAGTCAGTTCAGAAAGCGGGGGGGGGGGGGGACACCTACTCGAACTCCAGGGGCAGAGTGGGGGTGTCAGAAGTCAACACACGAGACTAGTATTCGAACGGACTGTACGACACAACAACAAGTGTCCTATTCAAATTCAATAAAAGACACGTTCCTCAAAGCAGCGAAAATGCATTTATGGCACCATCAACTGTACTTATTACACTGAATACACCTTTTTATTCACTGTACAGGATTCAGGGCCCATTTCGTCACCCATTTCTCTGGGACCCTGGAGGGAACAGTTTCTGAATTTACACTAATGTGAAAAAAAAAAGTAAATAAATAAAAAAAGAGCATATCTCATGAAATCTCCCTAAATTTTCATTCCGCAACTTTGCTTCAGTTTGATAACAGTTAAGGTGTGTTTAAGTCAGTGATTAAATAATAGAAAACACCATAAGCCAGAGAAAACGTTTTTGTTATTTAAAATGAGACGAATATTTATGATGAGGAAAAAAAGATTCCCTTTATATGCATCACTAACTCACATAGGTTTGGCTGCCTATAGAATGCAGGTGTTCAAGTAACGTTTTCAGCAGCGCAACATGCTGTCGTAAAATACTTTCGCCTGATGTTCGGCGGGCTCGTCGGAAGTTAGCGGTTGTGATGGGGGGGAGAGTGAAGGCTGCTCCAGCTCCCATGAGGGGTAATTACAGTTGAATCATGCGGTGTGTAACAGCGCAGCAAACGCTAGCGTCGACTGCAGCCAACTGCGACGCGCTGTTCGACGGGTCTGTGGCCAGGCGGGAGACGGGTTACGCAGCCACTCCGCTGTGGTCAGGCCGTGACCGAGCTCTCCAGACATAACTGACCTTACCACTGAGGTCCTTGTACAGGGATAACGAACAATGACCGTTTAACTGTCTGGGACTGTGAATCACACTGTGTACATAAAGAGCAAACACCTCTGCTCTGGCCGGTTCTCTGGGACTGACACACACACACACACACACACACACACACACGCATACATACATACATACATACACACACACACACACATATACACAGACAAACACCCGTGAGCACAAGTATCAGACACATGAACACTCGCCACATACGTACACACATTTGACAGTGACTCAAGTAGCAAAATCTCACACCAGTAAGAACATGTACACATGTGCGGAGACACATATGCAATCACACAAATCAACCTCTACACACTTATAACAACACACAATGTACACATCCTGATGAATATATACGCTATTACAATTGTGCGAACACACAAATGTATCTTCACACACACTACCCCCATCACACAAGCAAGCAAATTTACGCATTTACGTTATCCATGCATGCATCATTTCTAAAAAAAAAAAAAAAAAAAAACATATATATATATTTGTCAGTAAAAATTAAATATTGCACGGGGTTTAATGTCATTATACTCCAGAATATATGGTTGCTTTGCCATTTGTATAATTAAACACAAGGATTCCAATAAATATAATCGGAATTTTTTTTCAAGTTCACAGAGATCCACCTTCCCAGCCGCATTGTGGCAATGGCAGTGCAAGTATTTCAGCGAAGAATAAATATTTTAGTCAATGACTACTCCCTGTTTAAACAGACTGACAAAATGAGCATTGGACCCCTGGACCCCTAATTTGAGTCATGCTTAAATCGTGTCAATGGACATTTCCCACAGCGCGCAAAACTTAAATAACAAAGGGCATCGGCGTTGGTCCTGTGGCAAAAAAATTCCAGTTTGTTTCCCTGTGAGATGAGAAAAGCCAAACTCAAGTCAGTTCAGTGCATCTGAGCCTAATTCATTTAGAGGTTGTTTACCAATATATAATCACTATGTAATGTACCATGCCTGTAAACATAAATAAAAACTAGCCCACCAGATGTTTTTCTCTCAGATTTTCCCATTATGTAAGACCATGCTCTTCACCGATGGTGGAGGAGAACCCGTAAATAGAGATGAGAGGGCCCCCATTTTGCAACTATGTTGTGAATCTTCATTGATCAGCTCACAAGAGCCGAGCCCATCTACTGAAATAAAAAAGCAACGTGCAACCCGATCACACTCGAAAGAACCAGATAATTACCCCATGGACTGGCGGACAGACAACAATCTACACGGTGAATTTGCTAGAAATGTTTTTTCCTCCCTCTCTAGCTTTCCTTCCTGCACCTAATAAAGGGGAGGGGTGATCGGCAGGCTCGGCACAGCCTCAGTGCCAGAGAGAGGCGGGGCTCAGTTTGAGGCGAGGGAAAGCTCCGCCCCCTCAGAAGCGGCTTCGGAGGGAGGAGGCGGCGGTACAGGAGGGGTTAAGAGGTCAGTTTGGAGTAGTTCGGCGGGGAGAACCTCCTACGCAGGTACTTGAGGATGTAGAGCGGCAGGCAGCTGACCAGGGTGATGGCCGTCACCTTCCACAGGAACGACAGGGTGGCGATAAAGTAGACATCTGGAAGACAGAGAGAGCAAGAGAAAACGCGAGATGGAGATGGTCCTTTTTTGCTAGTTGCACCGTGTGCACTGTGGTCTGGAGAGATCAAGCTTGTGCACCACACCCAACTGGACTTGGTGGCTCAGCTGGTAGAGCCGTGGGACAGAATCCCGAAGTTGTGAGTTCGATCTTCACTCAGGTTCAGATTTTCTGACCCAGTCTTGAGCAGAGTTGGTATAAATTGTCTAGTTGTACAATCCCGAACAAAAATAACAACATAGCCGCACGCAGAGGATGCTCATCTAGCTTTTTCACTTGAAGGCAAATAAACAGATGGGAGAAAAGACACAAAACTATTTTTGCTCAATAGCTGAACAGATTTGTCATCTTACCCTGAGGTCTAATCTAGTCTCCTCGGGGGGAGGGGGGGATGGCTAAAAGTCCCTCTCTTCCAGTCAACAGTCAGCTTTCCACAGAGCACCTGCGGTAAAATGTGCGACTTTTGCCTACAATCAAGTGCTGACTGCCAGGGACTGACCCAGAGCTAAAATAAGCTCTCAGACAGACTCTAATTAATACTGAAAAGGCCGTGATAGAAATCTATGCGCTATACTGTGCTGAGCTCAGACTGGTGTGGTTGTTATGTGGTTGATTATTACCCACCATTAACTCATGAACTGCCTCAGGTCACCACTGTGCAAAACGGAGCAGAGAGGCCCTATAGATTTAATCCATTAACCCTTAGAGTACTACATACAAATAGTGTTGCTCAATGATGTAAGGTATCTAATTCAAAGCCCGCAAGGGAGCTCTTTTAAACAAGTCGCAACATGATAGGTTTTCAACAGCGCTAGATATTTTACTTTATAATTCTTTGAAAATACATTCAGCGCTCTGAGGGTTAAGTGAGGTTTCAGTGTAAATAAATGTGAATTTTCTAAACCAATTTCAAAGTGAATGCACTTCAACTATCCGAACAGATTACAGAGTGAATCAATGACTTAACTAGATAACTCGGTCGCCGCAGGGATCGAGTCGTGCCTCTCCCCGATCCCCATGAGAGATCACTTGCAAATTTTTACAGCCGCAATGTTACTGTTTTTACTCTTGCTATGACATTAATATGAATCCCTGTACATGTATATATATATATATATATATATATATATATATATGTAAATGTGGCTCAAAATGAGCAGAAAACACAAAATCTGCAAAAAAAAATTCTTTCGACAAAATGGCCGCCGCCGGCCATATTGGTTGTTGGAAATTGCCGAGAACTGATCTTGAGCATTGCCAAATAAACATCTTTGACTATGCAAATTTAGAGAAAAATCCTATAAACTTTGAAGCCTCCAGAGCCCGGAACAGAAAATCTCTGCGGCGGCGGCAGCGGCCCCGGAACTAAACCATAGTATCTCCTGACTATCGTCGTCAGGGAGAAACAAATACATTTTCACTGAATATGAAGGTAAATTGTATTAAAAAGTTTCAGCAGGAATCCACAAAAATGAGCAAAACAAGGGTCACAGTGAACGGAGGATGAAATACAGTTTGACAGTAAATAAATATGAATTCTGTGAATAGGTTTCAGAGTTGAATGAACGTGAATTTTTGAGGATTTTAGTAAAAATGCATTCAAATTGAGCCAGGATTCAATAAGAAAGGACGTAACTTTTGCAAATCATATTTCGGAGTGACTAGAGAGGAAATTCTTCGGCTGACAGAATGTGTTTCTAACCTGCACTCATTAGCCGCACAAAGCGGATCCAAAAATCTAATAAAAACATCAATGAAAGGAGCAGTAAATAAAATAAGTATAGTTAGTAATGCCTTAATGTCTTCTAAATAAGCAAATCTGATTTTTATTTGCAGTACAAGGCATCTGCCAGACTCACTCCTCCACTCCTCTGGCCCTCATTTAGTTCCACTGGCTCGTCGAATGAGGCAAAACTCCATTTTATTTTGGAATGACACAACCGCATAAATCTCTAATGACTGCACTTACCAAACTTGGTGGACTAAGGGGAAAAGAAATTAGACAAGGATGAACACGTGCACCAGCAAAAAAAAAAAATGGAAATGGGAGCAAACCATATTTTACGCGTCGTAGCTGTGATTTATTGGGTTAAGCGAGGGGAAAATGGGACATTTTGAAAATACGAAACAATTTTTTTTTTTTTTTTTGTGAAACTGAAGGGTCATGGACCCCAGTATCTGAGGTATAAAAAAGGTATGGAAAATGGTAAAACAGAGACGGAAAAAAACTGCGCGCTGAGCTGGAGCGGAGCCTTCTAGAATAAATCTGCATCTCGTTGGCACTGACAACACCGTCTCTCAGTTTTATTTGGACTTTTACTGAATGTTTCAGCGGAAGGAAAATACAGTCCGATCTTTGTGAGCGTGATTGGCGTGATCGAGGACCACACAGCTGACTCACACGGACGAGTCAAGTATGGTCGGCAACATCGGCGAGCACGTTGGGCCACAGGGTATCCAACGAACCCCCTGACACACCCAAAGAAGCAGACCAACAGAAACACTGACTGTGCTCGTTGGGAGCCTGTCAGGGGGAACCTGAATTATCGTGCTGCACATTTAGAACCCCTCTGGAGGTCACATGATCTGCACGCGGCACTAAACGGGTCAATAAATACACCGCCCTCTGAGGTGAGATATTCCTCAGGCAGGATACCAATCTGTACCTGATGAATTTCCCTGGAATTCTGATACTTTAGGAACATGCTGTGTTACATTTACCCCCACCCTTATTATTCTGAACATCTACCGCTCATCTCCAAACTTTCCAATGGCTTCTGAGAATATGCGGATGACAACATTTTTCTGAAATTTTTCTGAAATTTTTAGATGCAATTTTTTGCAGATCGGTGAATCTCTGTTCATCTTTACTTCTGAGAGACTCTGCCTCTCTAAAATGCTTTTTATACCCAGTCATGTTACTGACCTGTTGCCAATTAACCCAATCAGTTGCAAATACTCCTCCAGCTGTTTTTTTTATTAGTACCACTTACTTTTCCAGCCTTTTGTGGCCCCTCCCCCAACTTTTTTCAGGTGTGTTGCTGCCATCAAATTCAAAATGGGCTAATATTTCTCATGAAATGGTAAAATGTCTCACTTTCAACATCTGATATGTTGTCTATGTTCTATTGTGAATAAAACATGGGTTTACAAGATTTGCAAATCACTGCATTCCGTTTTTATTTAAAATTTGCACAGCATCCCAACTCTTTTGGAACTGAGGTTGAAGAAGAGGAGGAGCTATAGTGTTATAGTCGAGCAGGGAGAGTTTACATCAGCAGGGGAGGTGCTAGTGGACTTTAGTTATCACATGAGGAGGGGTCGGGAGGTGTTGTAACAGGAGCAGGGGTTAGGGTTAGGGTTCTAACAGAGGAGGAGGAGCCGGGATGTGTTTACAGTAGAAAGGAGGAGGGGCCACAGGCACAAACAGAACTCACCGATGAACTCGTGCAGGAAAACCAGCGAAGCGACGTAACAGGCTAAACTCAGGAGCTCGGCCACGATCATCAGCCAGTGCCAGGTCTGCACAGTCAGGGCCACCATTAGGAGCTCAGTCAGGATCAGCGAGGTGAAGGAGATCGCCACGATGTGCACAAACTCCGACTCGAACAGCAGCAGGGCTCCGTACATGATGATACTGCCTGCAGATCAATCACAATACAGTAACTTACTGTAAAAACATTCAGAGAGTATAGAAAGCCAACTCTGTACACGCTAATTCTGCCTGCAGATCAATTACAATACAGTGACTAATTGTAAAAACATACAGAGCGTATCGCGAGCAAGCTCCGTATGTGATGATACTGCCTGCAGATGTATTACAATACAGTAACTAACTGTAAAAATATACAGCGTATCAAAAGTAGGATCTGTACATGATGACAATGCCTTGAGATCAATTATAATACAGAAACTTACTGTAGAAACATTCAGAGAGTATCGAAAGCCAGCTTAAGAACACACACAGCTCCACTCAAATAAAACATTAGCATTACTAATACAGACACAACCGGCATCACTAAGACATGGAGCCCAAAACACTGCAGTCATCTAAACGCACAGCGTTACAAACACAGTGTTACTCGCGTGTTAACCGACAGGGCGTTTTCAGCTCACAAACGCAGAGCATCGCTAACATACAATTATTAGCGAAGGACATGAGCGGATCAATCCTCAACAGACTGGTAAGTCAGCATTCACACACTCTCTGGAGAATTCTCTTAATGGACAACATTGGACCCCAATAAACTGGTCTGCTGTAGATTCAACCTGACACACCCATTCCCTCCATCTCTGATGTTGGTCACTGTCTCAATCGTATCAACTGTCACGCTTTGACTCAAGAACCAAAACAGGCCAGATTTAACCTCTTAAACTCTACTTTTTGCTTGACTTTCCCCTTAAGGAGGTTCAAAATGTTTTTTTTTTCCCATGATATAGGACTATGTCATACACCTAGTCTGTATCTGCTGAAGCTACATGACACACATTCAATGAAATATTCAAACCCAGGATACCATGTTAAAATGGCTGCAGCATTACATCAAACAGCAAATATCTATATCTTGAGCATTATTTTATACACATTTCCCTCCAGTTCAACAGGTGAAATTTGGGATCTTTGTAAACATAGGTGTCTCAGGTTTGAATACAGCAGCTGCATTTGACGGACCCATATGTGGGTCTGTAGGTTTCATGGGGTTAATCTACTATTGTTTTTAATTTGGGATGAAGGTAAAGGATATTCACCATTTGATATGGGTCACACTTCATTTCTCGAAACGCTGCTGGTGGGAACGAGAGCCGAACATTTTTCCACGATTACAGGGCGTCCCTCTCGCCGTGTTATTGTGACCCCAGAAATATGACATTAATAAAAGACACTTCCTGTCATTGAATAATGGGGCTGAGCCAATAGGGATGAACTTGGTAGCCCCAGAAAGACACAGGGGCTCGATTACACTCGCTTCGGCCAACACGAGAAAATTCCCCTCTGGACCACCTCAAAAGCTAATATACTCAGAGACAAAGAAAGACATTTGAAACAAGCCATAAAACCACAGTGTTTATACACAAGTCACAAATGAATATCAAATATAACTTCAGAGGCAAATACCTTTCAATGCTTTATTTAACCATTACCATACGGTTCCAGACAATGCGTGAGAGAACCACGCGAAACAAGGAAATCAAGCACTCCAATAATTCACACGATATTCACCGATAACTAAAGTCAATAATTGTTTTATTATATGACCCTGCTTAAAAATATAAAATAAGAGACAGGCGACAACTCTAACCTGAAAGCTCCTCACAGGGACAAAGCGACACGAAATACAGACACTGTCAGGAGCTCCTGCGGGGAAAACTAATCTATTTTTAGTTTACTTTTGCATGGTGAATATCACAGTTTACGCGACTGGCGGCGCTCGCCTCGACCACTCAGGATTGAGGGAATCTCGACATCATGTAATAATTTGGGTTAAAGTCAGGACGGGATAAAGCCTCCTCTGACATACAGACAGAACTGAGGGACAGACAGGCGGACAAGTATGACACACATGAGGCAAAACGAGCAAACCACTGGACACCTCAAAACCACAGACGCATTAAAAACGCTATTCTTGTAATTACGAGAGAGAGAAAGTCTGTGTGGGAGAGAAGCTGTTTGTATAACTGTAGGGGTGTGTGTTTTGTGTGGCTAAAGGGTGGAGTAGGAGGGCTCGTATGGTGCACACTGACCTACATGTACAGTCATACAGACTCAGATGAGTGTCTGTAAAACAAGTTAAACCAAGATTTTGATGGTGGTGAGGAAAGTTTACACATCTGAGCCCCGGCAGCGCACTGAGTGAGAGGTGTGGTGACGACAGCCAACAATAGACTTCTCTTCTTCTACTGATCTTTATTTTTCTTTGCCTTTTCACTGTGTGACTTCCTGAATCGCGAGCTCTAACTGAACAAGGAGCCAATCCATATCTCTGAGACCCTTTAAACCCAGGCAACTGCAGCTCTTTCGAGACCTTGTAAACTTTTAATGGTCCAATACAATAATACATTCCAACCCAGTTGTTAATTTGGGTTATTTATCTGCCGCAAGTGATGTACTGTTTTTGGAGAAAATACACTTACCTTGGTAAATACTTATCAGGACCCATATCAGGAAGGTTTTGAAAGATAAGGGCCGGCCCTGAGAGAGGAGACATCGGAATGAGCATTACTCCGTCTCATGAGCTGGTCTCAAGCACAGATGCATCACGCTCTTATCAGAAACCACATCATGATTCTGCTGCATTTCAGTACTGAAACTGGCACCTAATTGGACGGCGCCCAAAAAAGAGTAGACACCACACCCTCCAGCACTGGACTGTGGCATCCCCAATTTAGAGCACTGAATCACACACTGCCCTCATGTAAACATGAATACACAGTTAGCAGCAGCACACACACACACACACACACACACACACACACACCTACCTTCAGGAGATCCTTATATAGCTCGGGATACAGCATGGCCACTTCAGACTTCACATCTTTGTCCAGAACCAGGGAGAACACGGGGAACATGGTGTAAAGGGTGGAGTAACTGAGACGACACGCAGAACAAACCCAAATGTCAGTTCCTGAACTCTGGAGCTGCTCTGCATTCTGTACTTAATAAGCACCAGCTCCCACTCAGGCCAATACGATTCCACACAAGCTGAATTCCATTAATTCAAAACACCTTATTGACTATGAGAGGTATCGACACCATGACACCATCAGTAATTGAACATAAAGTGCACAAGGCAGAAATTAAACAAGATCTCGGGAGCTTAAAATTTAATCACAATGCCGTTCCACTATCATAATTCAAAATAACATCTGGGCTCAGTTTGACTGGTCAGAAATGCATGAAATCAAATATTGCTGTTGAACTAAACAGATTTCCTCCTTTATACAAATGTAATTCGGCATGGAAATTCACCCGGTGATTTTTATTGACCAACCCCCCTTTCCCACCCTGAACACAGCCAAACTGTTCAGTCCACCATCAACAGGAGGAAGATGCCGCGTCATCGCGATTCCCCCGACCCGTGTGACGACTGGCCCTCGCTTCTTCACACTGTACAGTTGCACCACTTCTTACACATTGTCGATGCCCCTGGAAAATCACGTAGCTGGCGAACAATTTGGTGACTAAAAAATTTTAACCAAATGGGAGGGAAAATGCGAGATGCTTTAGATATTAGTGGTTCGTGTGATTCACACTTTCGTCTACTTTCTAAAATGCTAAAACAGCTAGTGTCCCGATGGCTCTCCATCTTCACATCACTCAGGTCATTCAGTATTAAATTGTTCAAGTTTAGCAGGCGAAAGCCCTTTAGACAGTTTTCTGAAATGGCTCGACCGGCACACGCACTTCAGACAATGACTTCAGCTGTGAGATGTTGATCTTCCCCATGATCTTACCTTCATTATGGCATACTGGCATTTTTGGTATTTATTTTGCATTGCAAAACAATATATAAAACATGCATACAGCAGGTTGGTTTTACTGTGTTAATACCTCTAAAATGGTTTGTGCAACTGAAGAAACGAGCACACGCCCACTCGCTGTGTTACAGGGGAGCGCCATTATCAGGCCACGGTGTGACGAAACACATTATTCTGCAGACGCTCGTGAAAGAGGCAGGACATTTCATCAACAACGTTACATTACTTACAGTGATGTTTTATCGAAAATTAAGCTCATTATTCAAGCCAAAGAGGCCTGCATAGTTATTCTTGGCTATTCTTGGTACATTTCGGCAATTTTTTTTTTCATATAATCTAAAACGTCCATCTCAAAATTCATTAGGAAGCTCGGTGAGATATTTTTTATCAAATATTTACTTGGCAGCTCAAATACATCAGATATCTTCCATTTTGCAAGTGCGTTCACCGTCGCAGTTCCTCTAATTATTCTGGTTAACTTCAGTACGGCGGCAGCAGAAGCGAGAGAGCAGCCCCTCTAAATCTGTGCAGCCTTAAATTTCCCTCAGCTGAGGAGAGCGTCTCCGTTTTCAATATTCCTGCACATATTTTTTTTCCCTTTTTGGCCGGTGGAGAGCACATGACCTCATGCAGTCAGTATCTGAACTCCTGATGCAGGCCGAACACGCGAGGTGGGGGGTGGGGTGGGTGTGGGGTGGGGTGGCGTGCGGCTTCAGAGCCGGCGAGGTGAGTCAGTGACCCCCAACTTCCAGACATCCCCTTGTCCGTCCCCCCAGTTCCAAAGCCGACAGTGTTTGAGCCCAGATGGTCTGGAAAGATGCTGGGACGCTCAGGTCCCTCGTTTATGGCAGCGGTGACAGAGGCACGAAGCCAAAAAACACTGCTGACATTATTAGAGGCCAGTTTGTGAAGGCCACACCTGTCCTCATTACTGAACCAACTTTCTGAGTCTGGCAGTTTAAGATTGGCCTGCTGGTTCTAATAATTTTATCTTAAAAACCCCCCTCACTTAGGTTGGAAGTTCATTGGTCAGATCACAAATAATCCCCTAAAAGTGGGCGTGGTTTATGGCTCTGGACTGTATTGCACTGACCTGGACCAGAACAGGCGGTTGTAAACCTGGCTTGTGATGTCACTCACCCGATAATGAGGAAGCCTTGGTAGAGCGGCACGGAGGCGAAGTAAAACACCGAGGAGAAGACGGCCTGGAGGGGAGAGAGAGAGCAGAGATTGACTGAACACTGGAGGGGGAGAGATATTTGATATTTATATTGATAAGTCTGATATTTCTCATCTAATCAATCCTATATCCCCTTCATGGCAAATCGTCTTAGCACAGAATTTAAGATTTGGTAGCGGTAAGTGTCAGGGCACGTGTCAATAGCACTTTAACATAGAGGTTAAAGGTCACGCCATCAGTCTCAGGGGTCCTGTGCCGGGTGAGAGGTGAGCCGAGGCAGCGGTGAGCACGAGCTCCAGACCTGCAAAACGCAGGCGCGGGCAGCGAGGGAACAGGCGGGAACGAGCCGAGCATGGCCTCTCGTTCCAGCCATCAGTCAAAGCGTCTGTGGTTCGCCATGTGTTCATTATGCATAAGCAGTGTAATCTGAGAGTGAATCATCCCAGTCTGGGGCAGGATTTTCCCCAGTAGCGGGGCTTGACGGCCAGAAGAGAGCGAGAGAGAGAGAGAGAGAGTGAGAGTGAGGTGCGGAGGCCAGCTTCGATCCCCGGTGAGTCAGTCGCCCGGCGGGGCCGCGCATGCCAGCTCAACGGCAGGGCTCTGACTCACACCAGTCTCCCCCAGCCCCCGGCCCCGATCCAGCCCGACCTGGCTCGGCATACCTGCATGGTGCTGATGCACAGGCTCCTGTGGATGACGAACTGACTCAGCGCCGCCGAGCGCTTGTAGCTGTTCCTGCCGTGCACCATCAGCAGCCGGCCCAGGTGCTTGAACTGAGTCACAGAGAAATCAGCAGCCAAAGAGGCCTGTTTCCCTTCCTGAGAGACAAAACAACACAATAGAGAAATTTAATTATTTCAGCTCTGGCTGGAAAGAGCCATTTTCTCTGAAAACTGTTAAAATATGATCTTAATTTTACTCGACTTAATGCGGCAGATGTAAAATGAGGCTGACGGGAGTTTAGCTGAAGGCCTGTTTAAGCTCGGCGCACCGGCCAGAACCCGCAAAGGCCCACAGCCGCATTCCAGAAACACCACCTGTAAAAACCTGCTCTCAGGGCCCAATTCACCGATCTCTCGCTCTTCAGCTCTGGGTCAGTGAAACACTACATTACAGCGTACATTTCCCGTGAAGTTTTTTTTGCCCCAAGTGTCACAAAACTGCTTTCAGTTAGTAGTAGAGATTGGTATATCAGCGTTGTAACATCCAATTAAAAACATTGTAAGTCCATATTTGCGACCTTACACCTCAAAGCAGAAGTCTCAAAATGGTCTTTAAAGGCACCGAGGGGCTGCAGGCTTTCATTCCAACCGAGCAAAAGCACAGCAGATAACTTGCGTCAGGTTTATCAACTGTGCTTCTGCTCGGTTGGAATGAAAACCTGCAGCCCCTTAACCCCTTCTACCACCAGGCTGAGACCCTGGCCTCAAAGGGTTAATACCCCTGAGGACTGCAGGGAGACTGTAAGCTCTACGCTAATGGTATATCTGATTGCTGCTGTCAGACAGAATGTTAGTGTGGGAGTCATACAATATTACACAGTATGAGCAAGAGAGCAACAATGAAATACCAAAGACCTAAAGAGATAAAAGTGTTATGGGGGGGTGTAGAGTGTGAACGCGTGTGAAAGGGCAGCCGTGGAGGCGTGTAGCCCCCCTGCAGATGGCCCGGGCTCTGCAGGAAACAGACGAGCGCCGCACAGATAAGACAAGCCTCACTTTTCCTTCCACTCCCACGCCACAGTCCGCTTCCTGGATCATGCTGACATCATTTCCTCCGTCCCCTGTGAGAAAAGACAGCCGCTCAGCGCCTCGGACATTTTTTCTGACACTCCATAATGAACCCGGCACTCTACCCCTCCTCAGAATCACTCAGGTCATGTGGTGCATTCTGGGGAAGCAGGATTTGCAGCTGCATGCAAGCCGTGTGGTTCAAAGAGATATTTTCTACGATGAGACTCCTATCCTTGAAGAACTGAGAGCCAATTTTCCAAAATGAGTGCATTCATACCTCTGGTCTCGTCGTTGGAGTGCTGCGGCTTTGAATATGCTCACACTGAGTTTTAACGGTGGGTAACTTACACATGCATTTATACAAATAAAGTGGGTTTGATTATACAGTGAGTCAGTTATGTAATTCATGTCAGAAAGTTAACCCTTGGAGCGCCATAGGCAACTATAGTTGCACAATGGTGTAAGATATCAAAACCAGACGCTGTTGAAAACCTATCATGTGGCAACTTGTTTAAAAGAGCTCCCGCAGGGGAGCTCTTTTAAACAAGTTGCCACATGATAGGTTTTCAACAGCTCAGGACAATTCCACTTTTAATTCCCTGAAAATTTATTCAGCGCTCATAGGGTTAACATCCTCCTCTCACTCTCTTAATGTTTCTTGCTGGTTTGTTGAGAACGTATTTGGGAAACCGCTGATTTATAGTTCGCTGCTACAGCTGTTAAATAAGCACCGCCATATCGGTGACATCACTGCTAGCAGAACTCAACAAAGATGGCTCCCTTATATGAAAAGGTGCTGACGCCATTATCTCAATTTTGAACATTTTTGGCTGTGCACATTTTGGAAATGCGCTCCTCAATTAACATGAAGTTAACAAAAAAAAAAAAAACTGCATTTACAACAAGCACCGGAATCGACCAAAACCTTAGCCTTAAACTAACAGGTATCATTTAAGTTAACTGATCCTCGAGTTCGACTTGCATATGAATTTGTATCTGAACTGGCCAATAAGGATGTGTTCAGATTAATATTCCACGGTCCGTTGCGGAGAGGGAAGAAGGCAGACGGAGGTGAAGAAATGAAGAAAGAGGAAGGGGAGAGAGATGGAGAAAGAGGAATGCAGACGAGAGACGTTTCACAGGGGAGAAGCAGAGAGGACAGGAAGGAGAGGAGAGGAGAGGAGGGATTCAGGGAGAGAGGGGCGGGGTTACTGATGATGACAGACAGGAAACATGACACAGAGAGAGAGAGGGGCGGCGCTCACCAACGGCGCAGGTGAGTTTTCCGGTACGTTCCTGCAGCAGACGGACGATCTGAGCCTTCTGTGTGGGAGCGCAGCGACAGCAGACCACAGCCGGACACTGGCACGCCAACTCCATAAACTCATACTCGTAAAACTTCAGACACACCTGCAGAGAGAGGACCGGTGCAGTCAAGAGTGTGTTAATCAGTCACACACACACACACACACACACACACTCCCACAGGAGCCTTATCCCTCACTCACTAACAGCAAGCATCCTTTTCCCCTACAAACGGCTTGGAGTCATTTTGGAGCAAAAATTTCAAAAAAGTCCATCTCAGCAAGCATTTTGTCTTATGTCCAGATATAATTACATTATTCATTATTATTGCAGCCCCCGTACGAAGTCGGGACTCCATTGGATTTGGCCTTGTCACGCGTCCGTCGCCGCCGTACAGATTTCCTTGTGGACGGTCTACAGGCCACAAATTTAAAGCTATTTCTTTTATATTTGATATGAATATGGACAGTGATTAGGGCACAGTGCCTATTCATTTTGGTTGCTACGGTAACATAATTCACCAAATAATAGACAATTTTTTGTCAAAACTAGGCCAAAGTCAAAAATGTGGGCAATCGGGGGCTACACCCATTGGTTGCGAGTCACCGACCGATCGAGTTAGTCTCGGTTGCTCTCCACTTCAATGTTTTTATTTATTTATTTATTTATTTACTAAACAAGACAACTTAATGAGGTAGCTCATTAAAATGCTTTCCAATGCGTTAGAGGAACTTCACTTGAAGAGAAAATTTAAAAACAGTTTTATCACCGAGACACTGATTGAGAGTTTGACATTGGCATTTAAACGATAATAAAGATTACTGAAATTGTCAGCTTTATTTGGAAGCTTCTTCATCACCAGCATTCATGTATTAATGGTTTCCTAAGGCCTTATCAACATGAGAGCTGAAAATATAAGGGTTGAGGTCTCATTCAGACTGGGCTCAAGCATCGTCTGCGCCACACAGCAACGGTTTTCTTCTTTCCTACTGAAAAAATTACACTTGATTTTCTTGGACAAGCTTCTTTAATCCCGTCCTTCCAGTTATATAATGGGAAGATCATTTCAGTTTAGCCACGACTCAAGCTCCAAATCATATTTCAGGATTGTGCAACCAGTTCTAAATCCTAATACATCAAATGCACTCGTACTAATCTGAATGGCTTTACAAAGACAAATCTTCTCATAAACACCACGCACACAAATACTGATTAGAGTATCCTACGACAGTTAACTGCCGTTAAATCAGAAGGCTGAAATCCTTGACATGAAAGTCCTCCTTTACTGTTTGACTGAGTGAGAAAGGGAGAACCTTGAAAACAAGACCACAGAGTTAACGTTCTGACGCAACTTGGGCTTCGCAGCTAGGCCCACCCGTCAACATCCTGAGCAAAATGCCTTAACTCGGCTAAACTCCATCAATCAGAAACATTCAAGGCCTGCACAGGATTGTGCGTAAAACACCGCATTCGGAAGCCCGTTGTGCGCGAGACCGCTAACTGTTATGCAGAAACACAGCCTATCTTGACCGCATGAAGATTCGATAAAAGGACCGTGCAGGTAAACGGCTAACCGCTCGACAGCCAGTGAAGGCGTCTCGCTGAACGATGGGCGCAGCCTGTCTGGTGCTGAGGCTACATACCTCCAGAGAGTCACCAGATATCACCAAGGCGCAGTCGTGCTTCCTCCTGAAGGCGTTCAGCTCCAGGTGTGCTTCCCCACGCGTGGTCACCTGGGTAGGTCAGAGTAATCAGGGCTGTGGTCAACAGGAACACGTACAAAAGCTGCAGAACGCCACACCTCAACAGTCACCATACCGCACCACGCGGATAAGTAAACAGCGAGTCTCCGCTGAGGACGTTATTTCATTAGCAGAGAGGTGTTAGAGAGCAAACCATGGTAACCAGGTAGACAAAAACAAAGAAAAGTTCTCAATCTACAGAGTGAAAGCTCTAAGCCTAATAAGAGTTCATGAGGACTAGCATTCATCTTCTGGATTTTTCAAACGTCTTTTATTTCAATGTGAATCTTCCACTTTTTCCCTTGTTACTTCTCAGCAGTTACCAGCGTCTCCACTTCCTAATCACTGGAGCTCTGACTGGAACGGAGAAGTAGGCTCTCAGTATTACTGGAGATCTCATAGCTGCTCAGAGGACGGCCGTGTCTCGTGTTGACGATGGCCGATAGTCAGTATGTGCCTCGTTTGCCGCAGGCTAACCAAAAAGACCCTCATTAATGGCACGTCACAAAAAGCTTGACTCTGCAGACTCCTGGGTTAAAGTCGGGTAAACTGACATATTCCAGCCTTGAACCCGACGCTCTGGCGATGTGCCCCACTACAGCTCCAGTTTCCCCCTCCATTACTGTGCCAAAGTCGTTTCAATTCAGGGGTAATGGGATGGCAACGGGCATTTCCAGCTCTTTTTTTTCAACATGCTCGAGAAAGTGTTGGCTAATGCATTCCAGAACATTCCATTGGAGATTTCCCAGTAGCAGTTAGAGAAGCAAGGAAAAAAAAAAAAAAAAAAGGGAGCTCAGATCATGTCGAAGCCATCGAGAGGGCAGGGGCTGCTGCGACAGATTACCACCCAACCCCTCAAGGCCCCTGGGGTCCTAAACGCAGTCTCTCTAGGCTTAAAGTGCACCCCGGAGCGTTCAGCCACTAAGTAAGAGCACATGTTCTCCAGGTGAAAGGTCAACTTTTGGGCCAACTGAGGCCTTGCATTTCTACTGCGAAGGAGGTTCCAAAAAAACGGATTTCCACTGGACCTAAATCCGAAACATCTCATGATCATTATTACAAATGAGACCATTTCACGTCACCAATCTGCATTTTATTTCATCTTTTCACTACCGCAGAAAAAAAGAGTGAAAAGCAACTGTTAATCAAGGCTGGAGCAGCAAAGCTAGGCTAGGCTAATGTGTGATTCTAGAAATTTCCTATAGTTTGATAATGGCACAGTGTGATGGCATTCCAGAAAATTTGTGCCTTGTGCCAATTTGTTGACCAGCGGGAAGGTAGCTGGCAGGAAGGGGAGGGGTCTCGGACAACACTCACGGATTTGAAGACGTGAATATCCTGGTTGCGGGTGACCAGGTGGGCATTCTTGGCCGTGCAGGTGGCAGTCTCCAGTTTGTCTCCCGTCAGCATCCAGACCTTGAAAAAAGAAGTGCGAGTGAGTTGCACCGAGGGGTCACAGGTTGAGAGATGCCAAGAAAGAGACAGGCGGAAGGGGAAAGGCATAATGGTACACTGAGCTGAACAACAGTTACAGGATGTGACAAAATATGATATCATATCGGCAAAATAAAAAACTTCCTTAACTAATGGTCAATGACTATCAATTAAAAGTCAATATAAGAGAGAGCAGAATTTATCCAAAAAGTTAGTAGATGGTTACCATTCACTTTTTGAGTGTTTAAGGAGCCGTGTCACGATTACTGCCCATGCTCAGAAATTACATCCCTAGAATGTGAATCTTCTTGACTGCAAATCATAATCTGATTCCATCCTTGCCGTCTTTGCTTTGCATTATACTAATATACTTTTGTTATTCAGGATTTTGCTTTATATACTAAGGAGTTTTACATGGACATTCAAGGATTCAAAGCACTATTTTTGCGTTGAAGTTGAAGAATGTGAAAAATTTTAGCTTGTTTGCCAATGTCAAGTAAACATCACAGAAGACGAAGAATATCTCTTCCTCATGGACATCTGCATTGCTAGCTCCAGAGCATTGCTACGAAGCTAACACTGTTTAGCAATTCGACTAGTTGTCTGGTAGAGTTTGAAATGAAGTAGCTAGCCAAGTAAATACTTAACCAACAAAATGTCTGCGTAGCTAGCAATGTAGCGTAGACACAATAGCTACGTAGCTATCATCAGCTAGCTATTCTGCTAGTTGCTGCATGATTTTCTTTGAATGAACTCTGAAAACATTCAGGTAGCCGGCTAGCTAACTTTGTGAACAAAATTGCACACAAAACTGGAGGCACTCCAAGAGTGCAAACCTCCACCAAGGCAGCACAGTTCAAATCTTGCTGAGTGGGAGCAAAGTTCAGTTATCGTGTGTCAAAGGATTTCAAGATGGCTGCCGTGGCAGCCATATTGTTTCATTGATCGCGGTCAAAATCAATAGGGTCCATCCCTGATGTAATAGCGACCCACCCACAAAATTTCAGAGATATCCATTCATTATTTTTTGAGTTATCTTGTTCACAAAGAAACGGCACCAATCACATAACCTCCTGCCAAGTTCGTTTGGCGGAGGTGATGAAAGGTTTTTGCGGATATCTGTAGCTAAATACATAGCGCAGCCGCAATAGCCACGGAGGCAATGTTAGCTGGTAATAATTGTAATTAATGGTAATAATAATCGGCTAATTGTCTAATGATGCTATTCAAATGAGGCAAGTTAAGTTGCTAGCAACTAAGCTAACAAAATTTGTGTGTGAAACGAAAGGTTACAGCGGAGATCAGCATTTGGCTGCTACTTTAACTTAACATTTGGCAGCGGCTTCCAAGTCATTCACCATGTTAGCTGCATTCTTCCGGTTTGGTAGACCTGACTGTCATTTTTACGCAAAAATGCCCAAAAGCAGCTGGCGGCTATGAGCGCCAGTTTTCGAAGTTCTGAGCAGGCGCAGAAATCGTGACCCAGCTCCTTTAACTTTGGCAATTTCATCTCATGAATTTATTAGTTTGAAGCATACCTTCAAGCAAGGTCACTGTGATAAAGAAGTGAACTTGTATAAAGATGAACTAATTCTTATGTTGAGGACGTGGGAGGGGGTCGGGGCTCGATCTGAATGTTATGTCGAGGATATGGGTGGGGGTAGGGGTGGTGGTGCAGACCTTGATGCCAGCGTTGCGGAGGATCTCCAGAGTTGGCCGAACGTCAGCTTGCAGCTGGTCCTCCACCCCAGTCAAACACAACAGCTCCATCTCCATCTCCAGGCTCTCTATCACCGTGGCAACCTTCAGGGACCGATCATGGACGCTCAGCTTGGCCTGAAGGTACCGGGCCTATCGGGCCAGAACCAGGATACAACTGATTACTTTGGTAAGCCAGTGGCGTGCCGTCACGTGTTTAGAAAGCCTACAGTAACCGGACATTTTATCTCATGATTGGTTCCAATCAAATTCGACTGATTAACAATCAAACTATTTATTTATCGAATAATCAAGACCAATACACGGCCAATAATGATTAAAAAATGACAATGACAGTCATTGCCTTTTGGTGACATTTATATAATTGATGTGACATTGTAAAGATAACAATAATCCGGACAGCAAAAAAAAAAGAAAAAATCCAAAACTTTCGTGGAGTTCCCCCTCATTTTAGCATTTTTAAGCATCAGAAAAAAATGCTAAAACGAGAGCTGGAGCTCAGCAAAAGTTTTGGATTTTTTTTTTTGGATTTATTCAAATTATTGGCATCCTTACAATGACACTCCAGTGAACATCTTGCCTAACAATGCCTTTAAGCCGAGACTATATTCACCATATTGCATAGACTCTCGTAGCTTATTCCTTAATACACCTAACAAACTAATTTATGCTAATCAGTGCCGTTTCATTAGGTACATGAGTTCAGAATATTCAAGACACATTAACGTACACAAGAAAGCACCTCATAACTCTGTGATGCATTGCACAATAGCCTAATGCTATCAAAAATAAAATTGGCAGTCATTCTACATATTATTCTTCGCAACTATTGCTAGTCAGGCGAGGTAAACTGCAACAGGATTAGGTTATTAAGCACTGAAAGGTGAGGTTACGGAAGGCCTTTGTTACCGCTGCAAGGCCACTACTGGTGCTAACCCAAATAAAACAATCGATTACGGTGGATAAAACCAAAACACAACTGACTTGTGCTTTCTGGCAGCATTGGCACCGGCAGACATTTTGTGTTGAAGGCAGCTGTAATCACATGATGATTTACGATATAAAAAACAAAACACGACTCGTCACAGAACATTTACAGTGAACTGACTGTGAGCTGTGAAATGACTGCATTTTCGACAAAACCACAGCCTTGTCTTGTCGACGTGGTAAACACTGGACCACAACCAAACGGGCTTCTCCTCCGCGTATCACTTACACAGCAGAAACTTCAACATCTGCAAACTTTATTTAGGAGCGGCCGGGACACGGCTGGTGCACTCCCTCCACATCAAGAGCAGGACCCAGTTGGAGGGGCAAAAAAAAAAAACTGGCTAATCTGCAGTGCAGACATAATTAAATGAAAGCAAAGGGGGGACAGAGAAGGTCGACAGCAGGAATGTGAGGGTCTGCCGGTCCAAACCTACGGACTCCCCTGGTGCGGTGAGGCCCAATAGCCAAAAGTGAGAAAAAGCCAAAACGTTTTGGGTGAGTCACCCGGGCAGGAACGCCGGTGACTCACCGCTATGACTCAGTCATCCCGCCCCCATCGTACGATTCTGCTTCCTTCCTCAGCCAGCTGTCGCGGGAGCGTTTAGAGGGGGGGCAGTGACCCGCCGTCCCGGGGATCCTCGGAAAACGGCATCCCTGCGGCCAGCCGAAACCCCGCCGCAGCGCTTAGCGACCGGCCGCAATCCCGCCCCGTTTCCACGTCTCGCCGTCGCTGGCGATATTCAATACGCTTGGCTGTCGGTCGGGGCTCGCTGGCCCGCCGGTTGCTGTGATCCCTGGCAGGGCGGGCCGGGGTTATTCCCAAGGAGCGGCAGCAGCCAAAGCAGGGGGGGGATCGGGGAGGGGGGGGAATACTGAAGGCTTGTGTTTCCGTGGTGGCTGGGCGTGATTTACATCCCTCCCTAAAGCAACCGTCTCTGTTGTTCTTTATGGCTGGCTAACACACCAGACGGCGAGACAAACCGATAGACAGTGACACGCAGGACCGTGGAGGGACGGTGAGCGTCTCTTTCCGGGCACAGGGGGGACCTCACCTCAAAGTCCTGGTACTGCTCTTCCGTGAGGGACTTCTTAGAGACCACCAGGACCCTGAGGCCCTCTCGGGCCATGTTTCCACACTGAAAGAGTTTGAAAATGAATTCAAAATACACTCAAATGGACCACTCTTTTCGGTCAGCCAACTCCATATTTAATAATAAATTAATGAGCCTCTAGAAATTTTGCAGTGTTCCCTTCAGTCATACAAGTCAAACTATAGATATGGATGATACACTCTAATGTACACATGGTCACTGACCGTTTAACCCAAAAACACTCACAGTATTTCAGGAAAGCTGGTGACTATTTTACAGCATACAGGGCAAAAAAAGTATTAGTGAGAAGCCACAAACCATTTTACATCCAGCAGGATACAGATATGCCCAGCATAAACCAGCAATTTTGGTGCCAAAAATGTTTTTATCCTTTTGAACTGAGGTTTTCGCAACCTTGACCAGTTCATACACGAGACTAAACTGAAGAGGCG
The DNA here is from genome assembly GCA_029692085.1 of Gymnothorax javanicus. Lineage (NCBI taxonomy): Eukaryota > Metazoa > Chordata > Actinopteri > Anguilliformes > Muraenidae > Gymnothorax > Gymnothorax javanicus. The sequence continues at coordinate 79,986,970 of CM056203.1, read as the reverse complement.
TTCTGTGGTTTTTGAAACCTCTAAGACCATTCAGGCACCTCATTTCCTTGAAAGCAGAATTGATTTTTTTTGCATTCAGAGGTAACCTTAACAATGTTTCAAGGTAAAGCATGAACAAGTGCAAGGTTTTCAAGTCCTCTCAACAGATCATACTATTATCTAACAAACTAAAACTCTGCAGTCTATTTACGAAATTGAGAGACTTTTCTTTAAAGAATAAACCTGAAATGAATGTTGGAGCTACCTAGCATATTACAAAACGACTGCTGTGAGTCAACGATTATCTTCAGATAACCACCATCTTCAACATAGCCAACAGTGGTACCTGTGCAGGAATACAAATGCTGAACTGCTCTAGGATTACCGATAAAATAAAAGGGGCGTTACCTCTTCCTCCAGCCAATCGTTGTACTGCACAATGCCAGCCATGACCACGTCCGCACCCTTCATGTAGAAAGTAATTTCTCCGGTGGACTCATCCTGCGAAAAAGTTCACAAGTTGTTATAAACAGGGAAAAACAGACCTACTCAGAATTTAGGCCAACATGCAATTATTCATAAGTAAGCTCTAGCATGCTTCCGCCAAAACAGCTGCCTTTTCACCAGAAAAACACCGTTTCACTTTGGCTTCCTTCTTTAAAATTACAACGAAGACATTCAGGATACAGCCAAAATCCCTTCAACCTTATCTTTCCGGAGACCCACGGCAGAGGATTCAAATAATAAAACCTTTTTTTTTTTTTTTTTTTAACGGACAAAACATTCTTACCATGACGACCGACAGGTTTGGGAAGTGACCTATCTTTTCCCAGCTTTACTGCACACGATATCAAATATATACATTTATGACTATTTTAAATTCAACCCAGCTGTGTCCTGCTAACTTGCCTGCAACCAGGAAAAAAAAAGTTTCTCATGAAAACACCAGCATGCATTTTGTTGCTTGTAATGTTGGTTCTGACAGCTTAGATGCAAATGCTTAAGATTCAAATTCTAAAAACATACTAATTTCAAAATAGGCTTGGAAATTCTTGACAAACACAGCATCCTATCAGGCATAATTTCATGAATAAATAATACACAAGGACTAGATTTCATGATTCAAATTTGTAATTTTAATTCCAATCACACAATTGTTGTCTTGAGTTTTCTTAGCATGCTTGCTCTCCCAGCCATGACTGATAAGCACATTCTTTCCTGAGATGCTCAATCATCTATCAACCAAAGTTTATGCCAATTATATATTTTTTTCTTTTTTCGTCTGCACTGTTGAAATGTCGTCAATCACAGGAAATTGCTGGGAAGGACCACAATATGCTTATGGAATGTGTCAGCAACGGCAGACAGAAAAAACGCCTCAACACACTCGGGGTTAATTACCGTCCTCACTGCGCGCGACAGACCCAAGCGAACTCAAAGCACCGCGCGCTTCAAGGGTAACCTATTTTCAGTCGCCGGCGGGAAATACGCGCTTCATTCTCTTTTGCGTGCTTTTTTTTTTTTTTTTTTTTTTGGCTCGGGCACAGAAAGGAGCGCTTGTTTATGGAATCCGCCGGGGACCGTAAAGGGTGTTTGGGAGGACTTTCCTCGGGGAAGCCAGGCGCAAACACACACTTCCTGAGACTGAGCGATTTCGACGCACGATCAGCCAATGAAAACATTTCGGCATCTGAACACTCGGGTTAGTCATTTCCCCCACGCGGAGTTCAGAGTGGGGCTAGCTCGTTCTCAGATAATATCAAACTGACCGACGAATTGGACACGGAGGGCAATTATCCGCTCCAGAATATAGACCCTCTCAGGAGGGGAAGCATATTACGGGCGACCTTTTCACGCATCTGGAGTGGCCGAGGACTCAAGGGAAGGAATAGTAAACCGCATTCCAAAATATAAATCGAACAGACTGCCAAGTCAGCAAACGTGTGACTGTTAAAATGAATTATGTATTACACTGAAAGATTTTACCGAATAAAAAACTAAACCGCCTTTTCACCGAGTTCACTTTTCCGTGCATCGCTGACTGCGTTTATCTCACAATCAGACACCTCAGGAAAAAAATATATAAACCTTTGATAACTTTTAATTAAAGGCTGGGCAATTTTTTATAATGTCAGAAGTCTCAAATGCAATTAAGCTTAGATGTTTTGCAGTAAATAAGGAAATACCCTACAGCAAGCGATTTCGTGGACATTAATGGATGAATTACATTATAATAATGCAGTTTGTGGCATCAGTCCTAAAGCAACTTCCAATCTTTCAAATCTTGATTAAAGACAACAGCAGAGATGAGCTGACGACACGGACTTCAGCTCATAATTTAAGGAGTCTCAGCATTTGGAGAAAACTTCTCCAGGAAGCCAGCCATAACCTTCTTAAACGGCCACATCATTTTTGAGCTCTCTGAAGTCTGAAAAACTGTAAAATGGAGCAGACCAACTGCTGAGAAGTGATAAAACAACAATTTTTAAGATGCCATGTTTATTTAACCAAGGTCAGACAAACAGTTTCTAATAAGCATTTAATAGGACGGTTTCCTTCATTAAATGAATGCCTGGCCCACACGAGCAATACTGGTGTTACACGCAATACTGACAAAACTGGTCCAAATTCACTTTTAGGCAACTTAGAATTTCAGTGTGATCAGAATTGTTTCAGTTGATATAAAGTTAAATGGAAAATAATCATGAGCATGCTACATAAAAAATAAACAAATTACACTCTTTTCGCAGCTCATTCTCCATATACACTGGTTGTGAAAGGCTAAATAAATTCTGTTTGGCCCAACATTGCACGGACACCTCCGGCGATTTGTGTCGTTCAAGTGACGATATGCGCATCCCTGCAGTCCTGCATTACTGGGAGAGGGAAACCCAAAATAAATTCTTCAAGTCAGGGCCTGGCCTGTAGGTCACAAAAAAACTGTAGCTGGTAATGAACATGTAGTTGAATGGTCTTATGTAAAACCGTACGCTGACATGGTACATCCCACACAGAGGGAGCTCTCTCATTGCCCAGAAGCCCACAGCGCACTCGCTGTTCAGACAGAAAAAGGACTTCAGACAGAACGAGGGGATAAAGGAAGACTTTGAAACGCACTGCTGAACACCAGTGGCTAAGGCTCCACTGCGGTTGTGCTAGCAGAAGCGAGCTCAGGGTTTCTCAGAGCTGGAGCTCAGTCAGGCATCTGCCAATCCCTGCGCTGCTGGCCAAACAGCAGCAGACTGCTGTCTGTGGTTAAACACAGTGGAGCGGAGCGGAGGGGGGGCTCTACAGAGTTCCCTTCACTCTTTCCCTGCAGAACACCGTCACATGCGCTACACAGCAGCTCCGCACTCTAGCGGTTTTACAGAGTCCTTTAAATGTGATGCGTGCTATTAACCCTTAGAGCGCTGAAATAAATAAAAAAAATATATAAATTTAATTATCTTGTGCTGTTGAAAACCTATTATGATAGGTTTTCAACAGCTTTGATTTTGATAGCTTACATCACTGAGCAACAATAGCGGCAATTTAGCGCTCAAAGGGTTAAATAAAGGAACCTTGTACAAAAGCTAACCGCAGCCCTGGTTTTTCACTTTAAAAAAAAAAAAATGGTGAGGATGTATGACAACATTCTGTGAGAACCAGAGCATCAGGGGCAGTCCTTTTAATGAAACTTTATTGCAGCCAATGGTAGACAGTGACTAACTCAGTTTTCATACCAGTGGCGGCTGGTGAGCTGAAAATAGTTATAAATAGCACAGAACATCCCTTTAAACTAATGATTGGTCTTGACCCATTTTCAATTATTTCAGTCCATTGATATTCTGTGAAATAAAAAAAAAAAAACACAACATTATCAACTTGTGGCCAGTTCTCCTCGTTAAGGCAGGATGAGAAAAAATACGCATCATTCCACTGCTAAATTGAATTTAAATCAACACTGCTCAATTAAGGATACCTGCTGGCATTGTATGATTTTTTTTTTTTTTAATAATTCAAACTTAAAGCGCACGTTAGATGTGCCAAAAATCAAACATAGAAGTTAACTTGTTAATCAAGTGAAAAAATTGAAAACAAGAGACCCATTTTCACTTTACTTGATTAACAAGTTTTCCAATGATTACAACAGCCCATCTGCAGTTAAACACACAGCATCCATATTTATGTACTGCTGCGTCTATAACATGGCACATTTTTTGATCAATTTAATTCAACGTTGTTCAATAAAAGTATCAATATCTTTTAAAAATAAATAAAATAAATATAAACGCTCTGTGATACAAAACTTCTGAACGTCACTGTATTTGAAGAGCGTGTGTGCTGAGCACACTGATGATGATGGGCCAATGTGAGTTTCACCAAGTGCTCCAATATGAGCTGTACTCTCTAGCTACTTATTAAACAGTATTTTTTAAGAGCGGAAAACAAGATCATTTCTGATTAATGAAGTATACGAGATCACATGAAAGGCATCAGATCAGTATAAAATCTCATTTCACAGGAGCTCAAGTTTTAGCCTCATTTAAACTCAAAAAAAATTTTGAGAGTGGACCGTTTTAGAATGTGGCTTTTTTTTTTTTTTTTTTTTAACCAGACGAAAAACAAATATTTCGGTCACTCAATCCTGACTCATTGTTAAAAGTTGGAATAAGCTTCTCACTTTTGCTTTTTTTTTTTTTTTCAGAGTACAAATAACTTGAGCAATCAAGGGCACTACTGGTCATAGAACACAAAATGGACTCAACAGACCATGTTACCCTCTCTGTCGAGAGCGCAAACCCGACCCGCTCCCAGCCTCACCCTCACGATAATCCCCATGCGTTTGCTCTCGTAGGTGAAGGGGAAAATCTGCAGGATGGTGAAGTTCAAAATCTGTCCGCTAGGGGTCCTCAGCTGCATGGACGACTGATCCCTGCCCACCAGGGTGAGGCCGACGCTTTCGGTCCACTGCACCAGCGACACCTACAGACGTAGCAATACAAAAATCAGACAGACTTAAAAAAGTACCGCAGCTCTGAACACGTGCATACAAATACAAATACAGGCTAATAGGAATTTTTAAAAAATAAATAAAAATAGCCACATTGCTACAAATCGGTCCCCAGCAGCGAGGAGAAACTTCTTACAACAGCCTGTGATTGATAAGCGTTCTGTCTAAAGACAAATTTCATTGCACCTAAATACCATACAGAGTTAGGTCTAGTATCATGAATTTCTGAGATTAAATTAATGATAAGCAATGCAAATGGGCACCAAATTATTGTTTTTCCTTTCCCTATTTTAAATGAGAACTTTGTAAATCAACATGTGAAAATAGAGTGAATCCAGTAAAGCTGGGGGAGCCATGTTTTAAAGGGCCAGCACACTGAGAGAGAGTTTCAGGAGCACAGGGACAGATCTCTCCTCTCCGGGGGGGGGATGTCGTCAGTGGGCATCAGAACTGGACTCCTGTGGGCCCCGGACAGCCCCTCACCACACAGCACTGTGACAGCATAGTCACAGCAACAGGAAGTGGGAGGGGCAGCAGCCAACCAATCGCAGGCCTCATGAGTGTCGGAGGAGGGACCTAAATCAAGCTCGTTGCCGACTTCTCGACTGGCATGTTTTGCCGGGCCTCAGATGCCTCGAAAACATAAACTTAGTTCAAGGTTCATAAAGACGCCTGAGGTTTCGGGTTTCGGGGCCGCTGACATCACCGCCCCTCGGCAGTTTGACAGAAGCAGGTCAAAGTAATTCAGTACTTTAGCACTGCTAAGAAAGTTACTTCACTTCCCTGTTAGCCGTTAGCTACCGTGTGTGGGGTCAGAGTTAAACAGAGAGGTAGGTCGAGCACTTAAACCCTTTCAGCGCTGTGGGCAACTATAGTTGCCCAATGATGTAAGATATCAAAATCAGACGCTGTTGAAAACCTATCATGCAGCAACTTGTTTAAAAGAGCTCCCACAGGGGAGCTCTTTTAAACAAGTTGCCGCATGATAGGTTTTCAACAGCTCAGGATAACCACATTTTCAATTCCTTGAAAATGTACTCAGCGCTCAAAGGGTTAAAACAGAGACACATGTTTTGATTGCCGTTACTTTTTCCACATTCCTCTCTGAAACTGAAAACCAAAGAGATGTAAACATTGGACTGAAACGAAAACGGGCATGAATGTTTGTAAGTAAATATGTGACAATATCAATTACGTCTGGCCGAGATGACTTGGCCCTACAGTCTGTAATTAAGCAGAAGTGGAGAGGGGGGGTGGTCATTTTTGTCCCGCAGCAGGAAACCTCACTGTTTTGAATAAGAGGATCAGAAAACACAAACAGGTCCATTTTTTAAGGTAAAGGGAAGCAGATGACGCCCATTAATGTAACTGTGAGGGGGGTGTTGGCGGGATGTGGGTGTTTTTGCCCAATAATCTCCATAGCGGAGGTTAGACAGAGATCAGAAACTCATTCCCTCACGTCCCCCACACAGAAATGCATGTAACGACGCTTCTCAGAATGTCCAGATGTATATTTGTTTTTTTGGGGCTGGATGGGGTTAGAATACGAGCCCCACTCCGCCTGGTCTCCGCCGCGAGACTCGACGACTCGCGGGTCAAGGTGACGGCTCCTTGGGCCAATAAGAATGCTCCGTTAGGCTTACAGCTCTGATCCCTGACCCTGGGTTCAGCAGAGCCCCCCCGACAGCCTCTGGTTGTTTGAGGCACGTTTGGGCCCTGTCCTGCGTGCGTCACTGTATTTGGGGGGTGGTCCTCACTGACGTGGGGGTCTCAGCGCATGGCGACAGGAGGGTGAGGATGCTCGGCCCCTGGGCCCCACAAACCGCATCGCACCCTCCCCCTGCCTGCCTGTGTGGCAGGAGTGTTTAACAAGACTCTGATTTCATCCAGACGGGGTTTCCACACGTCTGTGACATCAGTAACAGTCCGCCTCTATCCAGTCAATTCGGGGAATGCACCAAAACTGCACTCATACACTGCATAATCTTCCTATAACTGTGTTTGTGATCAGTTTCAGATCTATGTTGTCGCTACCCTCACCCACTATTCCAGCAGAATGAAATGATTGAACTGACTTATTGCAGTCCAGCTACCGCCACAGGTACCTGATTTTTTTATTTTCCATTTTAAAACAGTTCACTTATTAAATGTTATCAGGCTGATGAGAGAATTTGAACAAACATAAGAAAAATGCTTATGAAAAATCTCACCAATCCTGTCTTAAAGCATTTTTCTTAGCAACAGAAAATCCATTTGCAAGCAGCACTGCAGTGTAATCGATTTTAAGCCACAATCTGTCGGTCCATTTCAGCAGTGCACGACACTGTTTTAACCGCTTATTTGTCTGTCAACGCTTCAAAATCTTCAGATGTTTGCATGGTATACCATATAATAACAGATAACCTTAAAATTAAACTTTATTTGAAAGAATCCACAAAGACCTCTCCAACTAGGTGCATAAAAGTCCATGGGTCAAGGAATGTCAGAGGTCATAAAACGGCCATTTTTCAAAAATTTCTAAGTTGAGACATGTTGTATACTGCACACAGACCACGTTTCAGTATGACCACCCTGCCAGGCCCAGTTTTGGGGGTGAGGACCTGAAATCCAACCCCAAAGTAGTTTATGTGTATAAGATATTACAAACTAAGTTCTGTCAAATTTTATCAATATTTGTGACCACTGGAGGATACGGGTTGCATTGTGTCAGGACTACTAGCATACACACACATAATTTCATTTATCAAGGCAGTTTTTGAAAAAACTTGTCCCCACTTATCCGGACGGACGTATGGACGGACCAGCTCCTCGGCTCCACTGCTGGTCGTGACGGGGAATAAAAATGTACTACAAATAGCACTGAACAGTAAAAACATCTCATATAAATTGAATAAATAGATGGAGCGACAGCCCTATGTCTTCAAAATTTCACCAGCTCTCTTAGGCACACAACCCTGCAGTTTTAAAAGAAAATGAGCTGATACATTGTTCCAAGAATACATAAAAAGCTAAAAATTTTGATTATTTATTAACCAGGTTTACATGACCAGTTTTTGGCCGATCGCTTACAGGATTTTGCACTTTTATTAGCCTAATTATTATGCCATTGGCGACAAGTGTAGAAAGGTATCTTTGATTCAAGGGTTTTAGGGTGGACAAATAGAGGGGCAAACCAGAGGTGCTGCGCAGAGCGGTTTAGCAAGGGAAGCCAGAGTTAGTTAAATGAAAAGGCACAGACCCACCGAACATTCCAGAACACCCGCGAGAAAAACCGTTCACGTTTTCTGCTGAAGGCGGCAACACCCTCACACTGTGACGCCGTCAATATTATATGCCACCACTAGAGGGCATCGACGGCACAAAAGTAGTCACAGCCTTTAACTTGTTCTTCACTTAACTTATAACTTTTCCCGACCCCTTCCTGGCCTCAAGGAGTTCACTTCCCCCTGTGCCCCGGGAGACTTTGGAAATGATGTATGAGACATCTGGACCAAACCACTTCAGCTGAAGGATCTGTGTGATTATGAAAACAAACGTCTAATAACAGTGGGATGGGAAGTCCAAATGGACCTCAGGTGCCCTGAGGAAATCCGCCGTTCAGCCGAGGGAATTTATCAAACGTCGGGGCCCCCGGACTGCTTACGAGAGAGATCAAAAGCCCGTGCGGCTGATCGAGGATGGGCGCGCAGCCATAAGCATGAGGAGGGATTCTGCTGCTCCTTCCGGAAGCTTCTGAAAGGTGAAGAAGATCCCGAGCGCAAAAAAAAGAAAACATCGTCCTCACCGTCCCTGGCACCAGCAGACACGCTCGTCTCTCAAGAACGCTGTCTTTAAGCGGTTTAGATTTTTGTTCGGTTAACGCTACTTCGAGGTCTCTCCAGCTACAATGTAGTCACTGTGTTCCTGGGAATACCAGGAGAAAGCGTTTACCTGCCATCATAGAAGTTCTTCTATTGTTCATCACTATGGTAAAATTACAAAATAGGCAGGGTGCCTCAAAATGTCTTCGGTAGGAAGGTGATATCAGAGCAACTTAAATCTAAATCAAGGAAAACTAACACGAGTGCAGTGATAAACAAACCATCTATGAAGCAAAAATAATAAAGATGAGACAGTCATCCGCTGGTCGATGTGTATTTCCGGATCCCCAGAAAAAAACATCACCGCCAAAACTGATAGGCTTCGTGACCTTACCACACTTGAGGCCCACGCCAAATATGAAACAAATTGGTTGAAATTTGTGGCCTGGAGAGCGCTCACCCAAAAAAAAAAAAAAAAAAAAAAAAAGGACGCCAAGGACGAGCATGACGATTGCTGATCCATAGTATCCCCGACTCGTCATCTGGGGATACACCGAGATTATTATGTTGTATATTATCAATTTAGTGACCAGCGTGGGGTGACCATCTCACCCATCACAGCAGTTTGTAACCAAAGTTAATACTCATTCTGCACCCTTAGTCTTTCAAACTGCCAAGGACCTCAGCACAAATCGTGACAGGGACTCCTTCTCTTTTCTGTAGATGGAGAGCGCATGACTTCAAATCACTGGAGACCATACACTGACCCCATGACCTTTAACAGTATGAGCGAGGCCTCTGTCAAAGTCAGCCTCAGGTTCACCACACAATATCAGTCTATCCGCCTCTGAACAGCCATACGTCCGGTGATAAATCATCCCAGGGACTGAGCAAATGGTGTGGAGCGTGTTTGTAAGAGTACATGGTGCGGATTGTGCTCGTAAAAGTGCAGGGTGTGGTGTGTGTCTTTGGGAGTGCGTAGTGCGGAGCATGTTTGTAAGACAGCGGAGTGTGGAGCGTGATCGTGAGTGAGCGTAGTGTGGAGCATGTTCGTAACAGCGCGTGGTGCGAAGCATGTTTGTGTTTTTAAGAGAGCATAGCATGGAGCGTGTTTGTTAGAGAGCGTGGTACAGCACGTGCCATAAGAAAGCGTGGTGCGGAGCGCTTTTGTAAGCGAGCATAGTGTGGAGCGTGTTTGTAAGAGAGCAGGGCGTATGGCGTGTTTGTAAGAGAGCATAGTGTGGAGCATGTTTGTAAGAGAGCAGGGTGTATGGCGTGTTTGTAAGAGAGCATAGTGTGGAGCATGTTTGTAAGAGAGCATAGTGTGGAGCGTGTTTGAAAGAGAGCATAGTGTGGAGCGTGTTTGTAAGAGAGCATAGTGTGGAGCGTGTTTGTAAGAGAGCATAGTGTGGAGCATGTTTGTAAGAGAGCATAGTGTGGAGCATGTTTGTAAGAGAGCATAGTGTGGAGCGTGTTTGTAAGAGAGCAAAGTGTGGAGCATGTTTGTAAGAGAGCATAGTGTGGAGCGTGTTTGTAAGAGAGCAGGGTGTATGGCGTGTTTGTAAGAGAGCATAGTGTGGAGTGTGTTTATAAGAGAGCAGGGTGTATGGCGTGTTTGTAAGAGAGCATAGTGTGGAGCATGTTTGTAAGAGAGCATAGTGTTTGGAGAGCATAGTGTGGAGCATGTTTGTAAGAGAGCATAGTGTGGAGCGTGTTTGAAAGAGAGCATAGTGTGGAGGGTGTTTGTAAAAGAGCATAGTGTGGAGCGTGTTTGTAAGAGAGCATAGTGTGGAGCGTGTTTGTAAGAGAGCATAGTGTGGAGCGTGTTTGAAAGAGAGCATAGTGTGGAGCGTGTTTGTAAGAGAGCATAGTGTGGAGCATGTTTGTAAGAGAGCAGGGCGTATGGCGTGTTTGTAAGAGCATAGTGTGGAGCGTGTTTGTAAGAGAGCATAGTGTGGAGCATGTTTCTAAGAGAGCAGGGTGTATGGCGTGTTTGTAAGAGAGCATAGTGTGGAGTGTGTTTGCAAGAGAGCATAGTGTGGAGCGTGTTTGTAAGAGAGCATAGTGAGGAGCATGTTTGTAAGAGAGCAGGGTGTATGGCGTGTTTGTAAGAGAGCATAGTGTGAAGAGTGTTTGTAAGAGAGCAGGGTGTACAGTGTGTTTGTAAGAGAGAATAGTGTGGAGCATGTTTGTAAGAGAGCAGGATGTATAGCGTGTTTGTAAGAGAGCATAGTGCAGAGCGCGTTTGTAAGAGAGCAGGGGGTAGTATTACCTCGTCAGGACTGGAGGCCTGGTAGACACGACAGGCGTCCTCGTAGTGTTGCTCGGCCTCGGCCTGGTCGGTGACACCGTTGGACTCGTAGACGGGCGTGACGTTGTGCACCAGCGCAATGGCCTTCACCGCCTCGTGCACCCGGCTGCTGATCGTCTTGCGCACCTTAGTGGGAGGCGGGGCCCGAGAGGCGGGCAGGTCGTGGGCGGGCTGCAGAGATCAGAGGTGGGCGTGGTCACAAATCTCCCAAAAACATTCCTCAGAGATGGATTCTACAAATGTGCCCCGTCCTCTTCATGAAACTCTCAGTACACCCAGCTCTGATAACACTGCATGCACCTCACAGTACACACAGCATAATATCAACAGCTTCAGAGACCTAAATGCAATATTAAAACCAAAACGCAAATTCAAAGCTCTGAAATGCAATTCTCTTCAGTTATTATGGCCTCAGAACAGATTTTTTTGGCCGCAACAGTCAGGACAAACCATTTGATTACTTTATAACTACCATTTTACTGAATCTTTAATCATTTTAACACATTAGTAAACAAACCCAAGAGAAGAGAGGACACAATAGAACATAAAATGTGAAAAGTATAATTTAGGAAAATAAAAGGACCCATCACACAGACCAAAGAACATACAACACATGAAAATATAGCGGGCACAAAATATATCCGGTAACATGAGCAAACTATCATTCAGGGGTCTTGCCTGAATTGGCCAGAGTGATACCTCTACATCAAGAGCTGATGCGTCCGTTAGGAAGAAAAGCAGCTGTAACCAAAAATGGGGACTCCACCCTCAAGAGTTTCAGTCACTCTCATTGGCCACTCAAGCCAGCCAGTCAGCGGGCTTCTGCAGCCTGTTTCTTCAGTGCATGTGAACAGCAACGCCTGTTCAAACATATCTGAGGAGCAGCCAAGGCTCGGGCAAAACTGCGCTCGCTAAACCAATTACCTCTGCGCTCTGTGGGCGGCTCCCCATTAGCAGTCGCGTAAACGCAAACAGATGTGCCCCGAAAGAACACTGACTGCGGGCTACTGGGCTCAGGCGTGGCTATTTTTAGAAGTTGAGCTTCCAGGACTAATTGTGTCGTTATTACCCGGGCCTCGGTCAGACCCGGGGCTGCTGGGCAATCCCGTTTCCGACTCCGATGACCCCGTGCGCCGGGGGGATAGGAGCTGTCAGCGTGAGTCAGAGGGGCCCCAGCCCATGATCATAATTACAGACCAAACGCTTTTTTACAGCAAGGCCTGCGGCAGTTTCTCTGGTGGCCGAGTACCCCAGTGGAGGGAAATGCGAACTCCCGTCCAGCCAATGGGCAGCACTTCACTTCAAATGTGCACTGGCTTGCAAGCATTAGATGGAATAGGTACTTTTTTCTTGACCAGTTCGTGCTCTTGAGGGATTTTTACCAACTGAATTTTCTCAACCATTTTGTTTAAAATCTTTAGGGATGAAAAAAAAATGCATTCAAAAGAACACAGTCTGAATTCAGACAGTCCCACAGGCCGATATCATGCCGTCAGCACAGTGCACAGGATGTACTTAACTGCACTATATTACGTCACCAGCTGTAAATGCTTACACATGCTCACACAAATCCTTAAATTGAGCCTCTGCGTCACTTGATAGGCATCCCCATTTAAATAATAGCTTAAAACATCAGTATCTTGGGTGGAATTCTGCATTTTGGAGTCGAATCTCAGCCAAAACATTATGACTGCTTGCCAAATCTGCTGCTGGTCCTCCGCAAGCCGCAAAAACAGCTCCTTCAAACTGACGTCCACATGACCGCCCAGACCCAGGGTTTCCCAGCAGAACATTACCCAGAGATTCACACTCCCTCCACCAGCTTGTCTTCTTCTCCCAGTGTATCCAGGTGGTATCTCTTCCCCAGGTAAACAGTGCACATTCACACCGCCTATATGATGTAAAAGTAAAATGGCACTCTTTGGACCAAAGGACCATCTTCTAGTGCGTCAAGGTCCAGTTCCGAAGCTTGTGTGCCCATTGTAGGTGCTTTCGAAGGTGTACAGGGGTTAAAAAAGGCTCTCTAGCCAGTTTTTGGCTCCGAAGCCCCGCACACAGCAAGGTGCAATGCAGTGTGTAATATTAAACTTACTTCTCTTAGCTCTGTATCGTTTACCTTACCAGGGTGCAGTCTCTCTTACAGACCTATCATCTCTCATACCTGTGTGAGGGCTCCCTCACCTGGGTGTAGGCACTGAAGACGTGGCTCTGCACTTCATCCATGGAGTCCATCCCGTAGGCCACGGTCCCCAGGTGCAGCCGGCGAAAGACCATCTCGTTCTGCGTGAGAGTGCCTGCCATATCGAACACAATTGCATTACATCACTTTCCACAAATTATCAATTCCCTGCCAATTAGGACATACTTAAACATGCACGTCATCATTAAAAGCACCATGTCACCCGATCCCCCCTTACATGTGACGGTCATGTAAACGCACATCCATGGGTGTTATATATATATCATTTATTCGCAGCAACATAGAATCTTGTACAGAGGAGTATTAACGACAACCAGGTTTCAACGCCATCAGTAACTCCCACTAACAATCTAGCATGAATGCTAATGGGCAAGTCCATGGTAACTCATGTTACGTTTTAAGGCTAATATCAATTTTCAATCGGCTGTCATGTCATTGTCAGTCACCTGCGACACGTGTTTTTCTGTACATAGGTAGATCCCACCCATATACATACAGCAGTGGGACAGAGAAGTGATGTCCCTTGAAATGTGGGAATTGGAGGCACCAACAGCTCGGTAACTCATGTTACGCAAAAAGGACACACAAAAACATCACTTCATTTCAATTCAAAATTTCTTAAGAAATAGAACTGATACAAAACTGAAAATCATATGATCGATAACCAGCACTCTGAAGGTTCTATTGCGAGTAATAGAATTACACTGACATAACTGTCCATGGACTGAGGCTTAAGAAAGTCCAGGAAGGTGGGTAACTCACGTTACGGTAACTCATGTTACTGTACGGTCAGCTCTTAATAACACCCAAATAATAGGGCCAGTGCTGCTCAGACACCCTTTGTTTTTTAGGTTCCTACATAAAGGTCACACCCACAGCAGAGGAAGATTTAACTCTCAGAGATGTGGGCTGGAGATTAAAAATGCCTTGTTTTTGGTAACTCATTTACATTCAATTTTGCTAAGTTTGTGGCCCATTATGCCCAAAATGATGAAGGATCAATGAAAATGGACTTCATGTCTTGAAAGGGCTTGCCTTGAACTATCTAAATGTGTTGTGTGTGGAGATATATCACAATTAATGAAGGACAAGGCTCTCTCCCGATTACAGTAAATTTTGTGCCTCCAAGATTCTGAAAATAACATGAATGTAAAAACATTTGGCACTTCGAACATACAAATGAAACCAAGAGAGCAGCATCAGTTTCTGAGCCTCTGATATCCTAGTTTTGCCTCGAACAAATCAAAAATGCAGTAAAATCAATTTGAATTTTCTTGTCCTGTGTCCACATTCTCATGGAATTGCCCTCATTTATTACTGATTGATTCAGAAAACACCTCCCATTCAGCGGTGGCCACACTCACAAACTAGCTTTTAAAACCGCTCTGATGGGCAGTATTATTCAAAGAAAAACGCAGCGAACAGCCAACGCCAACAAAGCATGAGACAACTCTGACACTATTGCATTCCCCTCCGGTAAACAGCAGCTGGGACAAGGCCAACCCAGAGGCCAATGGGGCTTCAGAGTGGGTGGGAACACAAAGTTTACTGCCACTTTTGGGGCGTGCTCGTCATCTCCTGAAACCTCCGGAAAGCCACATGCTTTATGGGGCGTGACACTTACAATCTCCCCAGATTGGGAGGGTAAAAAAAAAGTCCCTGATGCTCTGGGGGTTGGAGGTCGTAAATCTCGGGTGAGGTGCAATTTCCTCCGCAGATAGAGCTCTGATATGATTTCTGATGGGAAAGAAGCAACGATCCTGATTTAAAGTTCCGTTACACTTGTCCCTCAAAGAGGCAAAGAGCCAAAAGCCCCAAAATTAGGGCAAAGACCAGTGAGGAGGTGGGGTGCTGGGACTAAAAGGGTGGGAATCATAACTCAACTTTCACAAATCTTAACCCTGTGAGCGCCATCAGCAACTATAGTTGCCCAATGGTGTAAGATATCAAAATATTTAAAAGCTCCCGCAGGGGAGCTGTTTTAAACAAGTTGACACATGATAGGTTTTCAACAGCTCAGTATAATTACATTCTTAATTCCTTGAAAATTCATTTGGCGCTCAGAGGGTTAAGCACCAATCCAGCCGAAGCCCAGATGCGAGCTTCGCTCCTTCCGCTGTCCCTAGGTGAGGATTATGGGATGGGATAAACCAGTATTGGACTGCACTCAAAGCATCCCACCCCCCTGTCGTACCCACACAAGTCAGCCCCAGCGGAGGACACTAGGTGGGTATTGTTCCCTATGTTTCACTGTCCAAGGCCAGTTCGCGGTCCATAATCATCGTACTCGATCACCAGGGACTATTTCAAAAGCCTAAATCATCTGGCTTCTGACATCAGCAGGCATATACAAGCAAACAAAAAAAACACTGCCGTACACTTTCATAACCTCATTTCACAATAAGTGTTTATTTATGGTGTTCTGCAGCACTTAAGCACATTATCCCTTAGAGCCCTGAAATACATTTTAAAAAATATATAAATTTAATAATCTTGAGCTGTTGAAAACCTATCATGTGGCGACTAGTTTAAAAGAGCTCCCGCAGGGGAGCTTCGATTCTGAAATCTTACATCATTGAGTAACAATAGTTGCATTCAGCGCTCTGAGGGTTAATTTAAGTCACCGATTGGCTGCAGTCTGCCACTTTCCACGACCAAAAGTGGCAGCCGGCAAACTGAGAGGAATCCTACAGACTGCCAGAACCAGCAGCTCTTCAGGACGGGGGTCTGAGGTCCCTCATTATGAACTGGTCCCACGACTGAAATCACAGACAAAAACGCTTGACAGTTTCAGCCAGTCCAAGATAGCTGGAAACAGGCCACGCCATTCCATCCCAATAAACACTAGACCATGCACACCAATATAGGTAAGCAGGACATGGTGATCGTCTTTCTGTCAGTGTGTTCACCCTCATACATGTCTTTGGGCTCTCGCTCATTGAGCACAAGCAAGACACTGCTCTGTGGAGGTTTGGGGCAGGAAACAGAACAGTGTACTGTGACAAATCCTCAGCAAAATGCCGTACATGCAGCTTTCATGAGGTGAAGTGTGCTGCCCACACAGACAGGGCAACAGCCCTTACAGACACCGAAAAGAGAAGTAAAATGCAAACCGCTGAACCTCCCCACTAATCCATCACATGATCGTCACACGCGACCTTTTCAGCCAGGGGAGCAGAATTTAAAAGGACTGTGGGAAGAGTCATGTGACCAGCAGGTTAACGCCACCTCCATTGGCTGCCCTCTCCAAGGAGGAAAGAGCCTACACAGGGAGTAACACCGAGAGTAACACAGGGAGTAACACAGGGTGTAACACCAGGAATAACACAGGGAGTAACACAGGGGAATAACACAGGGAGTAACACCGAGAGTAACACAGGGTGTAACACCGGGAGTAACACAGGGAGTTACAGAGGGAGTAACATCGAGAGTAACACAGGGAGTAACACAGGGGAATAACACAGGGAGTAACACTGGGAGTAACAAAGGGAGTAACACAGGGGAATAACACAGGGAGTAACACCGAGAGTAACACAGGGTGTAACACCGGGAGTAACTCAGGGAGTTACAGAGGGAGTAACACCGAGAGTAACACAGGGAGTAACACAGGGGAATAACACAGGAAGTAACACTGGGAGTAACAAAGGGAGTAACACAGGGGAATAACACAGGGAGTAACACCGGGAGCAACACTGGGAGTAACACCGGGAGTAACACAGGGTGTAACACAGGGAGAAACACAGGGAGTAACACCGGGAGCAACACCGGGAGCAACACAGGGAGTAACACCGAGAGTAACATAGGCAGTAACACCAGTAGTAACACAGGGAGTAAAACCGGAAGTAACACAGGGAGTAACACAGGGGAATAACACAGGGAGTAACACTGGGAGTAACACAGGGAGTACCACCGGGAGTATCACAGGGAGTAACACCAGGAGTAAAACAGGGAGTAACACAGGGATTAACACCAGGAGTAAAACAGGGAGTAACACAGGGATTAACACTGGCAGTACCACCGGTAGTAACACAGGGAGTAAAACCGGGAGTAACACAGGGAGTAAAACAGGGAGTAACACCGGGAGTAACACAGGGGAATAACACCGTGAGTAACACAGGGGAATAACACAGGGAGTAACACCGGGAGTAACATTGGGAGTAACACAGGGAGTAACACCAGGAGTAAAACAGGGAGCAACACAGGGAGTAACACCGGGAGTAACAATGGGAGTAAAACAGGGGAATAACAGAGAACACAGGTCAGAAGTCTGACAAGCCTTGAGCAGACACACTTGCGCTAACATGCTAATGAAACACTGAAGAAATACTGACACGCTAACGTGCTGCAGAGTTACTCAGCAAAACCCCCTGCAATCCTGTGACTGTGCGCCTGGGTCCCTGACAGGAGGGGCTACAGCGATACTCAGGTTTCATGCTGCATTAAGAAAAGTGATGGTTATCATACTGTACGCATTTGCTTATCTACCATCGTAAATGCTACAGTATTAAAGTCAATGACAACTTTCCCTGAAAACCAACGCTGAATAAAAGAATTACCCATATGGAGTCCACATATGATGACTTGGATTTTTTTTGCAATTTCTTTCTTAATTAGTACAATGCTTCAAAGGAGGAGAATGCAACTAAACAATAAAAAGCCACTGCGCCCGCTTGGCCAAACATGGCCAAAATGGAACGCCCCCTATTGGCCAAAGTATCGGTCCGATTGGGCTCAAAATTGAACTTGGTCTAGACCTTATGGCCATATATACACATATGAAATATGAGAAGGATCGGTCAAAAACTGAAGACGCTAGAGCGCAGACAAGCCAAAAGTTTACACATGCACGGACGCACGCACAACAGACCACCACTTAAGACCCCGAGCATAGCATAAGCCCCTTGGGCCTTTTGGCCAAGCATGCTAAAAACTGAAGGTCGCCATCTTTCCATCCCTCAAAAAGTTTAACAAGTGAATAACGCTTCGGCAGTCATGTGACAGTGACACAGCTTCACCAAAGTCTGTTCTGAATTCTCACTTGTTTTGAGCTGCTTTGTTATTATAAATTGGTTACAGCACAAGCTAGTGCTGCCTGTCCCTGTCTATGCTGGTCGTCTAGCGATTGGAGATGCCTTTGTTATGTTTTTCTCTCTTTTTTGTTTCCGAAAAGTACACGAGTGAAACCCGAGTCGTCTTCTGTATTCATTATATTGAGCAGATAATTATTTATATTAGCACAGGTATTATTGCTACAATAACAAGGATGATGCTCTTTTTATAGATCTGGGATCTGGGAAGTTCACCACAGATTTGATCATTACACACAGTTAGCATGTTTAGCGAACTAATTTGTTCTTGAATAGCCTAGCTGGCATCACTGTTGGCAAACTATGCATGTGCAGAAGGTTACTCCTCACCACAGTCGTGTTTCTTTGGTTATATAGCAGAACATCTGATGTATTGTTGGACACGATTCTTCACAGATCATTGAATGACCGGTGTGTTCAGCCATTGGGAGTCAGCAGACTCACGGGAAAGCAGACACTATGTCTTTGGGGAGAGTTTTTTTTTTTTTATGTCTTGCCATAGAGGAGCTACTACCAGACTAACCCGTCTTGTCGGTCAGGAGGTAGGAGATTCGACCCAGCTGCTCTGGGATGGTGCTCGCCCGGACTACAGTCCCAGGAATCTTAGAGTCCCTCCGGATCATCCAGCTGAACACCATCTTCCCCATGTCCAGATTAACACGCAAGCTGTGCAAACAGAACAGAGCGGTGCGGTCAGTAAGCAGGACTGAATGTAATATGCCAGATAAAAATTCAATTTAAATCCTGTAAATTGTTGTGCGTTTCACTTTTTTTTTTTTTTAAAGTTAATTTCTCCTTTTATTACAGTTTTTTTTTTTTTTTTTAAAGATTATTATTTTGGGAATTTTTCCTTTATTTGATAGTTATACAGTGTATAGAGACAGGAAGGTTGGGGAGAAGAATGGGGGAAGACATGCAGCAAATGACCCGAGCCGGATTCGAACCCAGGTCGCTGCAGGAAGGACACAGCCTTTATGGTACGCGCACTTAGACCGATGAGCCACCGGGGCGCCCCTTTTAATACAGTTTTAAACCAATTGTGCCTGCCGCGACATTCCCACCACGTCCGAAATTTGATAACGTGTCCTCAGCTAGACAGCAAGTAATCTGCGGAGATCTGCAGGCACAGAACACAACATGAGGAATGCTGAATGAGAAAGAATCTAACATCAGAAAAGCGTCTTTCAAATTGCCTCCTTTCTCCTAATCTGCTGGCCCTGGTTTATCTTCAAAGTGAAATAAGACACTGAAAGTCCCCTGAGCAAACAGCTTTGTTCAAAAAAGGAACTCCAGGTTTTGAAATGTAAACACAAACATTTGTGCCCATCAGTGACTGCAGGATAACAATAAATCCAGCAAAAGTTTAAAAAAGCGTTGACCCTTGGAGGTGCCACGTGCAACTTACAGAAAAACCTTGTCGTCACTCAAACCGTTGGCCGTTAACTGAACTGTAGTCAGCATCCTGTTGCTTGTACTCAAGACAGGACATGATCGATGAGGTAGCGGAGTACAGGCACACCATTATTATCGCTTGACCTACGTTATGTTTTTTATATTGAAACATGAACATAACATCGTTAGCTAGCACAAATATAGCCAATGTATTTTATGACAGCATTAGCTAGCTAGCCAACTATATCAACTGCTGTATGTCCAGCTTTCAATGAGAGGCTGAGCAATTTCAGCATAGCCAAATTTTCTGGATGATAATACCAATACTTGGTGAAGTCGATAGAGTATTACAAATAAGACACGTTGCCACACTTTGTCACTGAAGTGATAGGTTCCATGACAACTCAAACTTCATGAATCAACGCGCCACTGTTTCACTATAATCAAATAGACCTTTTAATCATCAACTAGCATTAATGTACTGAACAGGTCTGGTAGTGGGTTGCGACAACCATAACTTAATTTGATACCAACGTCAGTAACAAACAGATGATAGGAGTGAGATGGGTAACGTTAGACAGGCGATAAACGCACATAAAACACACAGCAATAGAATAGGTTCTAAAGAACAGATATCTTTGGCATCTCTGGAACACAGTCCATGTAATAATAGTTTCAGGCATCATTGCAGTTTACCTCAGTGCAGCTTACAATTGTTCATTTCAGTTCCTGTCATCTGTCATTTGTTGATATTAATGGACACAATTTTGCAGTAAGTTGAAGAGAGGGGCAGGACAGGCAATCAGGAGCACGCATAAACGTCACTCCCCATGGATTTACTCAATAAATCCGACCCAATACCTCCCCATATAAATCAGTCCACATGCTCTTTTAGGCAACAGAGAAAGTCAGGAAAGTTATGTTGCAGTCCGTTCTCACATCAGTAATAGAAAATGACTGATACATGTAAAGAGATTGCACACAGCACCTTTAAGTTACATAGTTAGTTACCAATTAGACAAAGGCACCCGTGCCCCCCCCCAAAAAAAAAAAAGAAACAATTGGTCCATTCCATGTTACGTATGTTACGGTTCAGAAGCATTTTCCAAGGTTTTATTTGGACTTAATTTTTCCAGAAAACCAGATTTTCTTCAGGTTATCCATGTAAAGCGGTCTTGGGTCATTACTCTTTTATAAAAAAACTAGGATATTCACTTTCTGACTGACAGTTTTCATGCGAGAGCCAAGTTTATTGTGTTCTGTTACATTCACACGGAAATAAAAGTTCATCACTTTTCCGAAAATGCTGAGATTCTGTGAGCGTGTGGTAGGAAATACATAAATTAGAGATATTGTTTGCTCAGATACATCACAATGTCATATTAAAAAAGGATCAGGCATTCAGCAGCAAGGAGTTCTGGAAATCAGAGGACTTCAGTGTTACGCATGTTACAAAAAAAAAGTTACGTATGTTACTTGTCTGAAATAGTTATGCGGAAAATGATTTCAGTTTAATTTTATTACTTTTAATGTGGTTTTCTAGACTGAAATAAATAATTTTTATAAATAAAATGAATCCAGAAGTTTGTTTTGTGTCAGATTTGAGTTTTGAAGCCATTCACACTAGCCATGGAAGCATGAAGCCATCTTTGAAAAATGAAAGTCATGAAGCCAAAGATTGGGTTTCTTTCTGGAAGAAGCTCTGTTAAAGATTCAGACCTGGCTTCTCAGTCATTTATATAAAAGGCCACTGTAAGAAGGCCCTTCAGAACACATTTATTAACCCCTTTGAGCAGAAGCCAAATCTGGCAATTTAGGGGTTACCTTATTTAAGGCTTTATAATTCAAGATTGCAGTTTCACAGACAGGAAAGGAATGGCTCAACTGTGTCTAGAACACTTGAAGCCTTTAGACTCCCATCGTATTTCAGTTTATTTATTATTGCAGAGTATATGAAGGCAAAAAACCCATGGAAGCATGTCAAAGATGCAGAGGTCATCAGCAAGATGCATGTGGTTGCTTGCAGCAATGGCTCAAAAGTTGAAATATTCAAAACAAATGGAGACTGAACCATCTGGCATTGTAGAATATGGGGTGAAGGAGACTCAAAATACAAGTCTCCAGGTTGGTGACTGGGCTCTGGTCTCGTATGAGGGTAAGCAGTTCCCTGGTGAAGTGTGCTCTGTCATTGGCACTGATGCTGTTCAAGTGTCTGTGATGTACTCTGCTAGAAAAGGTAAATGGTACTGGCCTGAGAGAACAGATGTATTGACATACAGACTTGATGATGTACTAGGGAAATTGAGTTCACCAGTTCCCGTTGGTGTGGTCGGAGTTCATCAAAGTGAAAGTGTACTTTATGAATTTGAAAGAGACATAAAACGCTAAAAATCCGGCAAATTCCCATCTAGCATTCATAGGAAGTCTTGAAATGTGTTAGATATGTTCCTCTATGCTGATCTTCTCAAATCACAGCCAAAAAACACAAGTTTGAAAGTTGTATCTGATTTTTGTGTAACATACGTAACGTTACGTTTGTTACAAAATTCGGGGGGACTGTTGAGACTGAAAACGCAACATTTTGAACTGTTTCTTTGTTTTAGTTGATTTAGAGGTAAATTCTGACTTTTAATCAGAGATCTCATGATTCTGAGGGGTCAGCCTCCCCTCCCACAAGAGCAAATGTCCGATTATTGTTACGTATGTTACACCGGCATCTGACCAAACTTTCACCCCAATATAGTGTAAAAGTACGAATGTTGAGGGGAAAATGTGTTTGCTTTCTGTAATGATGTACTTTAACCTTGTCAAAATTCATGTAAACAGTTGTTTTAGAGTTAGATTTGTAAGTAAAATATAGAAAGTATATATTATAGTTTATTTTTTGTTTCTGAATGCTGAAAATAGCTTGCACTTTGACTGTCTTGCTGGAACTAGCAACTCCATGAATCAAGGGGCCTTAACTATTTCCAGGCAAGTTAGATGTCATGATTATTAAAAATACCCATCCTAGCTGCAAAATCCAAGATTTAATTTTTCTGATCCAAGACCACTTTGCATGGAATGGGCCAATTGAAATTTATATTCTGTGTAGACAAAAACTGCATATCCATGAACTCCTTCAATCTTTTCAGTCAATCACATAACTAGAAACTAGATAACTCGGTCGCCACAAGGACAGAGTCGTGTATCTCCCCGATCCCCAAATTTCGAACAAAATGGCCGCCGGCAGCCATATTGGATGTCCAAAACTGCCCGAAAATCGGTCTTGAGCATTGTCAAATAAATATCTTTGCCTGTGTAAAATTAGAAAAAATTCCTGTAATAATTGTCGCTTCCAGAGCCCGGAACAGAAAATCTCTGCGGCAGTGGCGGCCCCGGAACTAAAACATAGTATCTCCTGACTATCGTCATCGGGGAGATACAAAAACCTTTCAGCTAAACATTTAATAGCCAAAATACTCCAAGGTGAGGTAAAATCTCCTTGTCATGGCAGATGACTGGTAGAGAAATGGAGCTCAACAATAATAAGCGGAAGTGATGAATGCCTTATTTTGACCAGCCTCAGGGGGTGACACACGCTAGGGCCACCATCGTCTAAGTCTACACTCATAAATCTGCAGGCAGAGAGGCTGAAGGGGCGAGCGGGGCACTCTCTGAAGTGTGTGGGCTGGGTGGGCGGGGGCTCACCTGATTGGAACGATGTTGGAAAAGAGGAGCAGGAAGCGAAAGATCTGGAGGTACCAGCGGCCGGCAAAGTGCTGCAGGGCCACCATGACCAGGGAAACCACAACCAACGCCCCAAACAGGATCTTCGTCAGACAGTTCACTTCCAGGTCAAACAGCCCAACCTGGTGTGATCCAGCAGATGGGGGACAAAAACGTTTTTCAACATTTTTCAACTTTATGTCCCAATCCTGAGGTCTTCAAATGATCCACACAATATCAAAGAAAGAACAGGCAACTGAGATCTGACGATCATAATTCTGCAATGTCAGGTTTTTCTGTCCACAAGGAACATGCATAATGCAGCACCGGATGATCAATCAGATTATTTCTGCCACGCTAAAGCCGCGACGCGAATGAATTTTTCGCACAACAGATTACATTCAAAGTCAATGCAAAGACGCGAATATTCGCGTCTTTGCATTGACTTTGAATGTAATCTGTCATGTGAAAAATTCCGTTTCACGTCTGGTGTGAAAGCAGCTTAAGTATCTAATCAAGAAAGACGGCACGTCAGGGCTGCTTTTTTGAATTAAAATACCATCTTCCTAAGTTAGCTAGTTGCTTAGCCAGCAGAATTTACTTTCCCTTACTCATTGCATAGTTTAGCTAGCTAACTACCAAGTCAGTCATCTGTATTAAGACTTGCTTGTAGCTGGGGAATTTGGACAGTTGCTCTCAGTTGATACATAGGGCTGGTGGCTCTGTTCACTGGCCAATCAGAGTAGAACTCATTTCATAGAGGGGACGCCCACTCAGAACGGCCCGTTTTTCAGAGGGTTAGGAATGACAGAAGTCTGATGGCCTGGAAATCATGGAAGTACCTGCGGCTTTTGGATTTGTCTTTTTATTTATTTATTTATTTATTTATTTATTTTGCTAAAAAGCTAGAAACCTCCCTTTTGGACAACCAAGAATATTTCAACCAGGAAAAAAATAGCATAACAGGTACCCTTAAAAAACCCAGGTCAAACCTAGCTACTAAAAAAAACCAAGTCTGTATACTGAGTTAATAATTATGATGCACATTGAGTCTCAGAAGTTGCATTAAATAGACTTTTTTTGTCTAAAAGTTATCGCTATCGGTCACCCAGCATGCATATTGAAATGGCTGCGTGTTTGAACATGCCTTGTGCTTCGGGTTGGAGGTGTTCATCACGCTGCGGAGCTCCTTGCCGGTGTAAATCACCACTCCGATCACAGTGCCTGCAGGAGGAGACAGCGAAGGCAAAGTCACTGCATCGGACAGGAGGACCAGGGGCTATAGAGTGTGGTCTCCGCTCATCTCCCCTGAAGAGATCACACAGCCATGCTTCCAAGGGCAATTAAATACTATAAGGAGGAATAAGAATACAGCTGTTCAAGGAGATGGACGTTTGGAGTGCGGGAGTGTGGTCATTCAGAGCACTTCACAGATCAGTCTGGTTGGTTGTGAGGGTTAATACATGTACACTAAAACTAGAGCTGTAGTACTTTAATAATGTGGTTTTGCCTGAAGACACGTCAAATGGAGTCCTGGAACTGATTTCATAAACAAGGAAAACATTAATACAACATAAAACAGTGCAATGTTAGTGCAATTAGATATCACAAAGTCGCACCCTGCAACTAAACGCCGAAGATGTGGCCATTTTGTTTGAGTGAGGAAGTGGTTACAGACACGGGCATCTCCACTGAAACCTGATCCATCTCGGGTGACTACAGAGCTTTCAGCGTTTCTGCACATGCTCCACGTTTGTGTCATTAGAAGGTTTTCCAGGCCTTTCCTTACCGGAGGCGATGACGGTGCTGGCCCACAGCGTGTTCTCGATGCTCAGACTCTCGTTCACTGGAGGGTCTCCGTCCTCCTAAGAGCAGAACAAGATGCACCTCTTCTGTTATTAAAAATGCAGACAATCCAAGAATCAAATCAAAGTTTTAACCAAATCATGCTGTGTTCATGAATCATTATGCATGCTTGGCTTATTTTTGTATGCTCACATAATATTAACCCTTAGAGCGCCAAATGCAGCTATTGTTGCTCAATGATGTAAGATATCAAAATCAAAGCCGCTGAAAACCTATCTGCGGGAGCTCTTTTAAACAAGTTGCTGCATGATAGGTTTTCAACAGCACAAGATAATTACATTTATATTTTTAAAAAATGTATTTCAGTGCTCTGAGGGTTAATAAGACACAGTCAGGTGGCACTTCTGATAAAACGTGCTTCTTTCGAAAACAAGACTGTTATGAATCCATATGCCATGTTCAAACAGTTATGAAATGATACCATTTTATTTCAATTCAATTATTTTCATGTTTCAGCATTTCAAATTGATTAATCTCACTTTTTTAAATAAAAAGAATAAGCAACACATAGGTGCCCTTGACAATAACTGTAAATAAAATCAAACCAACTAAAACCACACATTTTTAGTACATCAAAGAGGAGTCAGGAATTTCTAAAAGTCACGGATAACAGATTGACACCAGTTTCACAATAATTGGAGTGATCCCATACATGAAGATCCCTCATGAAAGAAAAAAACTTAAGAAGCAGTGAAATGGATGAATAGTGTTTTTTTTTTTTTTTAAATGAATATTAATCTAAATGACACTCAATATAAACATTTGTACTGGTATTTCTGTACAAAGGCACCGGGCTGGAGACCTTTCTCTTGCACTACTTACACCTGTCAGCAGTCCGGCACCAAGCTTTCGACAAACAGCAATTTGGACTGTCAACCCTTTTAAACATGATTTTATGATAATGACCTCAGAATTTCCACAGACAACATATTTCCCATTATAATGAAGTCCAACAGCAAACAGCGAAGTAAAATAAAATTTTTTCTGTTGGTTTTTTTGCCCCCCTCACCGTCCCAAAGAAGTACCCCCCCTCCCCCCAACACAACATGCCAGAGCTTTTCGCACGTTCGCCTGATAATGTCATTCTCCACCGAGATGTGACACCATGCTCACCCTGGTGAAGGTCCCAATGAAGTTGTGGATGTCGATGTTGGGCTCCTCGGCGTACACAAAAGATCTGATCTGGAGGAGGTCCTGAATCCAACAGCAGTGTGACAGAAGGTTAAGGTCAGATGGGAGGAACTTTGTAAGTGATTAAGGCACCCCCCTGAGCCACCTCTTTATACAGTAAAAGACCCGTTTTATTTTATTTCATTATCAAAAATACACTTCTTAGACGCAGTGGTCATTGTAACATTATAACATCTTTCAGTGTCCTGGCTGTCAGTGACGTTGGGACCCTGCGGGGAGACTCACCCCCGCGGTGGGCAGTCTCTGTGTGCAGGCCACAGGCAGGCGCAGTTTCCAGTCTGTCTCTCCATCCAGCTGGTCAGTCCGGAGGAAGCAGGACCCTGTCAGAGAGAGAGAAAGAGAGCACATGATCAAGACCAACAGACTCCAAAAAAGTTGGCACAGGGACTGTTTAGGACTTGACGTGACAAGATGCAATAAACAGGTGATGTGAAACAGGTGGAAAAATAATGCTATTCTTTCATAGGAGTCTCAAAAAAGGCTGAGCCCCTCAAGAGTCAAGATAGGTCTTGGTTCACCAACTCATCAAAGGATATAGAAGCTTAAAATCCACTGCACTGAGAACAAGGTTCCCCAAAGACAAATAAGTAGGATTTGGGAAATTTCACCCTCTATAGTGCATAAAATAATTAAAAGATAGAAGGAATTCAGTCAAATCTCTGTGAGCAATGGGCAAGTCCCAAAACCAATTCTGAATGTGCGTCATCAATGATCCCTCTGATGTCACCGTCATAAGAACCGTAATGGATACCATGACATGGGCTTGAAAATACTTTGGTAAACCTTAGTCAGCCAAAAATATTCTTTACTGCATTAACAGAGGCAAGTTATAGCATTATTATGCAAATGTAAAGCCATACATCAACTCAGTCTAAAGGCGCCGCCGACTTCTCTGGGCTTTGAGTCATCTGAGATGGACAGTGTCAAAGAGGAAACATGTTCTGTGCTCCATCAATGCTACATTCAAAGTGGTTTTAAAAAAAAAATTAATAAATTAAAAAAAAAAAAACCCATCATGTTCTCCAGACCAAAGACGACAAGAACAGTTATTGGCGTCATGTCAAAAAACCAACGTCTGGTGTGGTATGGAGATGCGTTGGTGCACAAAAGATGGGTGATTTTCACATTCGTAAGGGCACCATTAATACAGAAAGATATGTGCACATTTTGGAGCAACATAAGCTCCCTTTTAGACGCTGTCGGTTCCAAGAATAACCCCACATTCCAGCAAGCCAACAGCAAACCACATTCTGCACAGATTACAAGAGCATGGCAGAGTGCAGTTGCTAGATTTTCCTGTCTGCAATCCTGATCTGAAAAAGAAAAATAACATAAGTATACTGAACTATTAAATGCCAGCAATAAGGTTTTGCCCTTACTTTTCTGAACCCAAACACAGAACAGATCAAACCCAAAGATCAGCGAGTGTGTGACTGAAAATGAGTAAAATACCAAGATATTTCCTTGGGAAATGTATAATCAGAATTTCAAATTTTGGTTTCCACTTTTAATGTAATCAATGGACATCCACTGAATCACTGTAAGAATGTTAGTCTCAAAAAGGCCAGTTGAGATCCATGCCAGTTTAACTGAAATAATTTAGGACAAAAAAGAATTAATTTGTAAGGCTAATATTTTCTGGTTAAATTAAACATAGTAATGCCATAACTAAAACAGTACTAGATGAAGCAGAGGCAGTTGTACCCTAAATATGAGCAGCAATGGGGGTCAGTTTAGACACCTTAGACACTGAGGTCGTAACATCGCTGTTTTATGCCGTACAGCCGAGCAAACATGCCCTAAAATCATGAAATCTATTAATTCCTCTGGGACACCCAGGTACATGAAGTGGCTTATAGAAAAGGAACTTTAAAATCTGCACGACTAATTCTTAACAGGGTTACGACTATCAGCTTGAAAGACCCACAGACTGGAGCCAAGATGGAAATCACTGAGCCCTGCGAACAAAGTAGAGCAGCTTAGCTCTAGTCAGGCTGTAAACCATAGATTAACTGCAGTCCATCTCAGCTCTGTTTAAGTGACCCTGCTCTGACCCTCTAAGCCTCTGGCATCCTCCCATCTCTCGCAGAAGATCAGAAACAGCACCAGGGGGCGCTGCTGCACAGGATTTTTCAACGAGATGCCAGGCAGACCATTTCAGAGGAACAGGTAGTGTGCCATGGATTAAAAACATATGCATCAAAACATGCCATGCATTACAAAATATGTGCAAAAATAATGAAACTCAATTAAGACGTACATATTGAAATAATTGAGCAGAATTATCATTGGGCCTAGATAGGAAGAGATAATTTATTTTGAAGCTTTCAATGGAGACATTGTTTGCTGTTCTTTCAGAGTGTCAGGAATTAAGACCCATATGCTCAGCATGACCTCCATCATTCCCTTGTATACACCCGTTTCTGTGCAGGACACGGCCCTAAGTGAGAGCCAGCTCAGATCTCCGGTACGAAGGACACATAAAGTTGGCAGCACTTCCTTAAAAAGTGTACCAGCCTGGCAAACATGTGAATCAAATTCCAAACGACACACCCAGCTCAGGGCTCTCCAAGTAAACACTGCAAGGGCAGCAGGCACTATCCTCGGACCACGAGCGACCAGGTGTAATTTAGACATGAGTCCATGTTTTAACTGATAAATCTTTCTCAAAAAAAAAAAAAAAAAAAAAAAAAAAAAAACTGTTGTCATGTCGTAATGGGGTTTGGTTGCAATATCGATTCCATGGGATTGCGTTACCTCTGAGTCATCACAGAAGCAACATTTTCACCAAGAGTTAAAATCTGACGACACACTGAGTGACAGCATCTTTGGTCACTGAGGTCCAGCACACTCAGAGGACACAGCACGACACGTGTAGATAAAGAAAAACCCAACTTATGGAGTCTTCCAAATTAAGTTTCCCAATGTTGCAGTGGCAAACAACAATACTGGTCGTTTCAAGGCAGGCCTCATTCTCCAGTCACACTAGCAATGGTCTCTATTCTAAATAATAACGTATTCGATGAACCCCTATAGGGGTTCATCGAATGCGTTATTACTTAGAATAGAGACCATTGCTAGTAGAATTCTATAGAATTACTTAATTTTGCATGGAACGGCGACACTTGGGAGAGAAAATAGAATTGTACATGACCACCAATCAGAGGCTTTCGGTCAACCTAAAAACACACTTCAGAACAGCCACTTAAGCCTGCAGGAGTATTGGATGACGGTTTAAAAATCAGTTCAGAGGCATGGCTTACAGATACACAGTACTGCAGGGATAAACCCTCAGGTGGAACCCCTGCGCCCAGCCCCCGGTCTGTAAACTCAGACTCCCGGGAGCCAATCAGGCTGTGGAGGCGCAGCTTCCTGTGGCCCCCAGGGCCCCTCCTGATGCCTAATGACCTCCATCTGTGCAGACTAATAACAATCTCTCTTTCCCGTAATTTCAACTATTTTTCCTCCCCTTTAAAGACAAAGTGACTCACATTTCCTCTACGCCCAGATTTTTCTTGGTCAACCAAATTACTGTAAACCTGGAATAAGTCTCTGGAATAACTCTGTATGGAAATGCAGCTGATGTATGGTTTGGTTGGTCTGCACAATCAAGCGATACCTTGCTTGTTTTACCCCCATTATTTGTATATTCATAATACCTCCAAAACCAAACCTCTGCACTGATGTGACCTTACATTTGCTTAACATTTGCTTATTCTTTGCAGGATGGATCGTTGCTTGATTTTTGCATGTGCATGTAATTCACAGTTCAGGGGGTGTGGGCACTACCCTCAGAGTTTGGAGAGAAATGGGGTGGGTGGGTGGGTGGGGGGCGGCAGTGTGAACTTGTGAAATGATTCATCTACACAATTAGCGCCTTCATCAAAGCCCTATGACTTTACTATAAAACTCCGCACGCCTTTCCAAACCCTGACCCTCACCATTGTGATCCACACACACACTTGCGCTGCCAGGATATAGTGGGGATACAGCTGGCCTGGGTTAGCATTGGCATTGTTCATTGCTCAAGCGCCTCCTGTGGGCCAGCTGGGCGCCCGTCAGTAAAATTCTTAGCTTGCTCATGTTCAGGTTTTCTCCACCCTCGTTCTGAGCTCGCGAAGTTTCGAGCTATAGGTGTAAAAAGAAGCAGAGGCTGACAGGCGCGTGCTTCGGAGGAGAGCCGCGAACAGTTTATGCTGTCCTGAGATGGCAGCATGAGTCGCATTCCAGCAAGCCTTGTGTACATAGTTTGCCGATTGGATATTCCAGATTGGGGTGGGATTGGAGATGCCAAATTTAAAAAAAAAAACAAAAAAAAAACAAAGGATGTGAACACTGCGGTAAGCGCTCTGGCAACAAGAAGCATCCCATTAAAGCAATAATATATTCTGAATTCTGTGAGAGAAAAATGAACTGAAGGTACCGTTTCGTTCAGAGGTGCGCAGGAAGATCATGTCGGCAGGAACGCGCTGGTTCTGTCGAGAGAGAGAGAGAGAGAGAGAGAGAGAGAGAGAGAGAGAGAGAGAGAGAGAGGTAAGGCTCAGGTTCGAGGCTCAACCCCAGGGTTAATACACATTTCCTCAGGTTGACTTTAGGACTCAAACCTGTCCTTAATTGGTCCCATTACTCATGACGGACAGTCAAAACAATAAGAGGTCCTGAAAACAAGTCTGTATGTTACCAAAACGAGACCCTCGCAGGAGCGTGCCCTGTCCATGACCCATACTCCAGAGCTATCCTCCCCAGTTTAAGTCAGGTGTACGCAGTCAACAGATGCTTGTGAGCTGACCAGCATCTCACCGAGCTCAGAGCCTGTGCCAGACCTGATTTGCATTTGATTACTCCTGGCCGAACTGAATTTTCAACTTAGAACATCATACGGCACAGCAGGGCTCGAATTTCACGACGGCATCGACGGCAAACCTGTTTGCCGTGTTGCCCACCTATAAAAGCCCCAGTTCACGGCAGTAGAATGCCGTGCCCTTTCCTCGCATTGCCGTAAGTGCCCCTCAGCCAAAACACCTGCCCAAAATAAATAAATCACACAGCATTTCCCGTTTTTGCCAGTGGCGGGTCGTCGGCCGTAACAAAGAGAAGCCAAAACCTCGCCCTTCAAAGCTTAATGACTTAAACATTTCGCAGTTTGCTTTTCTTGATCAGCAGTTGGTCATACGAATTGGTAGAAGGACAGTCAAATTTATTTTCGATAGCAAATGACAACGCAAATTATAAATACGTCTTTATAAATTAGTTTGCGAGGCTTCTTTCGCAAGAAGCCACGATAATCCGTCTTCTACAATCTTAATACAGGAGTAAAGAATGCGATGTTGCACAGCTTATTGCTTAATGAGCCTCACTAATCAATTTGCGAATCTATGCCGTTTCATGAGCTTCTTGAGCGCGGAATTTATAAAGACGCAAGCCTATGGTAATTTATGTCGTAATTTATGTGTGAAAGAAAACCCCTCATAATTTCGTGGTGCAATGTATAACAATGCTATCGAAAATAAATTTGACTCAATTGACTGTTCTTCTAACAATTCGTATGAGCAACTGCTGATCAAGAAAAGTAAACTGCGAAAGGTTTAAGTCATTATGCTTTGAAGGGCGAGGTTTTGGCTTCCCTTTGTTACGGCCGACGACCTGTCACTGGTTTTTACAGATGTCTTTTTCGCCCTTTTCTTGCGATCGTGGGCGCAGAATTATTCTTGAATAATTTATGTATCTCCTCTATTTTTAACTCCGATCACGATGCCGACAGGTGAAAGGAACAAAAAAAAATAAAAAAAAATGCCGAATTACAGTCGGCAGCCGCAAAGTGTGGCAAATTGACGAAGTTATGGAGGTACTGAATTCTCTTACGTTGCGTGTTGTGTGTTGATAAAGCTTGGGAAGTGGTCTTAATAGCCAGTATCTAGCGCTGTTGTCAGTGTGAGTGTTGGAATGACTGGAGAAAGTCCGAATTTCGCGGGTGGCAGAAGATGGACAAAATGTCTAGATATGATTATTTTTTCAATGACCCAGCGATTGATTGGAATGTCCTTTACTTGTGCTTGCATTATAGCAATGCCCAAACGATGTCCCAGTGCAATACTGAGCCAATTTCCAAGGCAGCAAGCGAGGAAAAATACGGGAAACGTTTTCTTTCAAGAATGGTTTTGATTTGCGTAGTGCACGCTGATTGGTCACTTTATGTGAGGAAC
This sequence comes from Gymnothorax javanicus, assembly GCA_029692085.1. Classification (NCBI taxonomy): domain Eukaryota; kingdom Metazoa; phylum Chordata; class Actinopteri; order Anguilliformes; family Muraenidae; genus Gymnothorax; species Gymnothorax javanicus. Next base: position 79,954,240 of record CM056203.1, on the reverse strand, counting down.
ATCTGAGACAATGGACCTTTACTTTTTATTAGCTAAAGTGATGACCTAAAGCTCCATGGTGGATTTGCTGCTGTGCCCCCAAGGTAGCGGCAGACTTTGCTGTGGTGCCCCTTATATGGAGGCACATTTGCCGTAGTGCCCTTTTATTTTCAGCATGGACCACGGCAACTTTTGCCGTGCCCCTTATCACCTGTAGTTCGAGGCCTGGCACAGGTAAGGCCAGTCTGAAACGCGATGTATGCACCGATCAAAGTTGTAGCTACATTTTTTAAAGTAATCCAGTGTAATTTCACAATTCCATCAAAACAGCTCAGGGAAACCACAAACTGTATGGAAATCAAGTCAGTACAGACAGGACATTTGAAAAACTGCATACATAACTCATTGCAGAATAATAGTTTAACATGCTCAGACTGAATACTAGGTTGGAGAGAACTGCAGACTCCGCATGTTCACAGCAGTGTAGCCTATCAGTTTCCCACAATCACAGGCGACATGGGGGGCTGGAACCAGCGATCAGAACGAACTCCGCCATGCTTTAACCGCCATGCTTTAATGGTGACACTTCTCTGGTTCGAGTTTCCTCGCTCCTGGGAGAGTCGTGTCTGTCAGAACATAGTATCCACAGCAACCAGGGAGGCAATCAGCGAGGCACGCTCATGGAGCCTGATCGTGTTACTCAACACTTTGCCGAGACCCCAGCCCGACCACCCCTAATGCGCTGGATCACCGCAACAGCTGAACTAAAGTGAGGTATGCCAGAGAGGAGTTAAGGAGGATTACCAACAGCCAAACACCAGATTAAGATCCCACTGCTGCATGGAAGTTTGGAGCATTTCACAATTACTGACTGATAACTGTATATGAATCAAGTCACGCTTGGGCACCATTTTGGATCAGGGATATATTGAGGAATCCCATTTTCATTAAAACAACAAAAAATCTTTTCTTTCTGCCAAGTTATTCTTTATGCAATAAAGGCATGTCATAAACTGCATGAGTCTGTTTTCATTACACATCCTGATCAAAGGCATTTAATTCAAACACGTCCGTCAAACTTAATGTACGCAAACATTACAAAACTAGTCATTTTTTCCTCCTGTGAGCTTTCCGAACTTTGTTAAACTGTTATGACAATCATCTTATGACCTTTTTGTGAATATTTTTCAAGGATAATCCATGCCAATTCAATTAAGAGAGTAAAACAAGTTTCTCTCCGCCCCCTTAGGGCTTTGTACTTTCTGAGCTGAACATCACTGGTCTGTAAGCAGCATTATCTGGTATTTGGGATGTATTTAGTCCTCCATTCTGAAAAACAGAATGTTCTTTATGCAAAATTTAAATCGTACAATTAAGGGATTATTTAAGGAAATTATTCCTGAAAAGTGCCCATCATATCGAACGTACCCATGTAGTAAATCCCAAGATAAATTGTGAAATTTACGAACTTTGTTGGGTGAAATTGATACATGTATCGCAGTACTTCCAGGCAGCGGAACTCAAACTCCCTGGTCTCTCTGTAAAGAGATGCTTCTGGTCAATAGTTTGTGCACAACCTCTGTTGATGCTGCATCATTTGACAAAAAAAACTTTTCTCATCCCCTCATCAACGGTTGCCAGGTTTACCAGGAGCACTTGTAATTGAAGTGCAATCAGAATGTAATGTCCTTATGTGAACATCTCCATCTAAATAAAATAACCCGCTCCAACTGAAAATCTACATCTATCAAACAAGGTGGCTCAGTCCTTCAGATAAATGAATCTATGGCCATTCAAATGCTCAGTCGGATTGCCTTCTGCATGTAGAACTTTCTGTGCATGTACATTTAGAGATCTGAGATATGTTTTTGAGAAATATAAATTTAATTATCTTATACTGTTGAAAACCCATCATGTGGCAACTTGTTTAAAAGAGCTCCCCTGACCACTTATCCTTGTTCTTATTGGCCTAGCTGAACTACTCTCATCAGCGATGAAACCTCACCTCATTGCTCAATTTATCACAAGGCAATCAAGTGTTTTCTATGTTCGACTATTAGTCAGCGTGGCATTTGTAACTGTTGCCTAATAACAAAAGATAATGCAAAAGAAAAGAGATGTAGCCACAGTCAACTTTCAATTCTCTGAAATAACTTCTTTATTTTTTTTTTAAGTAATGTCACAAGGGTGGCCATCATACACAGCAGGTCCATCCTAACAGAGGTTGGTTACACAGTAATGCTGGAGGCGGGGTCATGCGCATGTCAGAGGATCTATTCCAGCTGTAAGCTTGGGACGTGTAAACATGCACATCTATCCAATCACTCGCCATGTAGCGTCTATGTAAACAGCTCCTTCAGAGTCGATCAGAATGACTTCATTCCTAATGAAAAAATTGTGTGCACAAAAACTTGGCTAGAAAGAGTGACAAACCTTTTCGACAATGATGAGGTCACCCACTTGTATTCCACTGCTCTTCACTTTTACGGTTCCTGCAAGAAAGGACACAGAAAGATCACCATTTGAGGCAGCACTGCAACTAAAATAAATCATAAACTAGATAACTCGGTCGCCACAGGGACTGAATCGTGTATCTCCCCGATCCCCACGAGAAGTCACTTGCAAATTTTTACAGCTGCAATGTTACTGTTTTTACTCTTACTATGACATTAATATGCATCCTATATGTATATATATATGTGGCTCAAAATGAGCAGAGAAAACAAAATCTGCAAAAAAATTTTCAACAAAATGGCCGCCGCCGGCCATATTGGATGTCAGAAATTGCCGAGAATTGATCTGCACTGAAGAAGGGTTAACAGCCCGAAACGTTTGCAGGCAATACATTTTAAAACTTAGAGTGCTATCCTTTTTTCTTTCATTTGAGAATTGATCTTGAGCATTGCCAAATAAACATCTTTGACTATGCAAATTTAGAGAAAAATCCTATAAACTTTGAAGCGAGCAGAGCCTGGAACAGACGATCTCTGCGGCGGCAGCGGCCCCGGAACTAAACCATAGTATCTCCTGACTATCATCATCAGGGAGATACAAATATATGGAGTCATAAGTGTACCTTTCGCTACAAAAATGCATTAAATAATATAGCATTGCAAGAAGGAATCTCACGCAATACAAAAGTCCAGCAATGGGTAACCATGAGAACTAGAACAGTAAAACCAGCAGACGAAAAACTGCACTGAACGAAATATAAACACATTTCATTTTCCTGCAAAGGCAAGGTGCCTAGTTTCCTTAAAATGCCACCTTCAACTCGACTGATCCCAACGATTTATTTCCCAAAATCCCATAATTTCCCAGCTCAAAGTTACAGGTGCCAAGTACCAAAACATGACCAAAGACAATAAAAAGGTCAAGTAATGAGAATATTTCACCAAATGGCTCAAACAGATAATCAGCTGCGAAACATGCTTTTATTTTGTCCATCTCAGTTCAGAATACATTCAGTATAGTGAACCCCTAACCAGAGGGCACGCTTTTGTTCACAGGGCCAAATGGCAGCGGACATCCTTGATTTAGCGCATCAGCACTGTAAATCCCCAACCACGGCCCAAACTGATTCTTAACCTACATTCTCACTGCAAAAGTCAATGGGTGAACGCATTAACAGAGTACACCCTTTCACTGAGAACAGCCCAACACCTTTCTGAGCTTCTGGAAAGTTCCCCATTGTCTTCTGGGGCCCTTCCTCCCCCTCTCTTCTTTGAATCCTCGTTAAAATGGGCACCCATTCCTTCCACAGAATTCCAAATAAGGGAATTGCAGAGGACTCAAAGATTCTTACGAGATTGAACCAGGGACCTTGTTTGGAACAGCGTACTGACCTTTCACCACGTTGTTGACCTCTGGGTTCTTGCACATGTAAGGAATTAAGGCTTGTTAATATCTCAGGGCACACGGATGACTTTTCCACAGAAAACTATAATGGGGCCATATGCTGTCAAATTTTCACACGAGCGCCGGGTGGCAGTGTGGTGTAATGGTTCGAGAACTAGTATTAATGTCTGGTTTGTGTGCTTTTGCCGTACCCAAGAGAAAGGTTGCTAAGCTAAATTTCTGAACAGAAAATAACCAGCTGTATAAATTGATCAGATGTAAAATGCAATCTGTACAAACTATTTAATATTAATACATCTAGTAAACGCTAGCTGACACAAAGTACAATGCGCACGTACACAGAGAGAGAGAGACTCTTGCAGAAGGTGTATGAATTATCTGAAGGGCTAAGGCAGACTCTACTCTGACTGATTTTACAATTTACCAACCCTGCAGGTCTGTTTCGAGTGCCTTGTTACAGATTTCCAAAATTTTTCTCCAGGCCACAACCCCAAAGGTTAAATTCCGGGAACTGAAGGTAATATAAACAAACCGTTGGCTCGGGTGCACTGGACTCCAATTCAAAGCAGGTTTATGACAGGCTCACACTGATGGGAACATAACTCCTGACAGGCTTCATTTTCCTTCTCGTCCCACAGGACATCCCATAATATTAACCCTTTAGAGTGTATAATCACCAATACGGGAATTTCAAACGGTAACGGAGAACAATAGCGTTCCAGGAATGCCCACACTAGAATTTTGAAAATTGCTGAACTATGAGAGAAAAAATAGAATCTTCAAAGCTTCAAGCTGGCCATAGTTTGATTGATGTCAATGAAGGTGCTGTTAACTCAAGGGAGATGTTTTGTGGTTTAACAAAGCGACAAGAAGCTCGCACACAAAATCACGAGCAAAACCAGAGGAGATTTCAGCCTGACAGAAAACGAACGAGAATAATAAATCCGAACATCATCCTAAATTCACCTGGATGGTTTTCTCAAAATTGCTTAGTTTCTAGATCACACAAGGAATTTAGGCAAATACAATGTATGGCAGTTAATGACCAAAAAAAAAAAAAAACACTACTTATGGATAGATGCAAAATGAATTTCAGTAGCATTTTCCAAATTCAAATAAGTTTTTGTTTACACATTTCACAAAAATGCTTATTTTTATTGATCGCAAGGAATAAATATCCAGACGAATCAACACAGCCAAGGGACCTTTTTTTCTGGCTTCTCAGATGACAATATCTTGTTTTTGAAATAAAAGAAAAATGCTTAAAAATATGGAAATATTAGGGAGGAGAGAAACACGATCACTTTCTCCCTCTCGCGACGACAGTGCCCTCACAGTAAAGCCGCTTTCACACCGGACGCGAAACGAATTTTTCGCTCGGCAGATTACATTCGAAGTCAATGCAAAGACGCGAATACAAGTGTTTCGCGTCTTTGCATTGACTTTGAATGTAATCTGTCGTGCGAAAAATTCGTTTCGCCTCCGGTGTGAAAGCAGCTCAAGGAATAAAAAAAAAAAAAAAATCTGTCATTACAATCTAGGTTATCCATCAGACACTCAGTGCATACAATTTCTCTCTACATGCGAGCCCATGGATTAATGAGGGCCTCGGAGAGGCTGTGTTAATGTGCTAAAAAAGCTGCAAGTTCAAAGGAGGAAAAACTGATTAAAACCACAAGCAGTCTGAATTTTTTTTTAACTCCCTCTCGTACAGCTGGCAGCAGACCGTTTGCACCGCACACTTTTACATCCCTGTTTCAAATTAGACAAATCACAACTCCCAGAACCCCTGCCACAGCCATGACTCCGCCCACGCCTCACTTGTCGCTGGCTAGCCCAAACTGTGGCCAAGAATAGGGCATCCGGCAAACCACACTGGCCCTTTTGTCGGTAAAAACGTTTTTCAATATTAACGTTATACAGTTTTCAGTACTGTAAATTATGTAATGGAAAACTGCACCTCCGGCAGGGTTGGACAATACAGCATTTTTTTAACGTCCCACTGGGCCACTTAGCTTTCGAAAGTTGCAGACCCACAGGAAATAACCAATGAAGCAAGATTTTGCACGGGACGCCACTGAGATTATGCAGGTTTTTGAAGGTACTGAACTATTACTCAGAATTTTTTATCCATATCAGATAGTCGAATTGATTACAATACGCATCAGCTGTGCTTTCAATGCACATAAAAGGTAGAATAAATGCAAAACTATAAACGTATTTTGTGAGACGACTAGAAAAAAACAGATAAACTGTGGCCAGGCAAAACTTATTTCAATGTGCGCCCTGGGTGGCCAAGACATGGGATGATGGAATGGGAGAAACCACATCACGGGACCATAAATTCTTTAAAAGCCCTGCTTTTTACAAATAGTGGTTTTATCTATCTATTTTGCACGCCCTGAAAAATAGTAGTCACAAAAAACAGAACATGCTTTATCGCCGTGAAAGCGAAGAACAAGCCAGTATATCTGCAATTTTCAGATCTTACTGACCGACAGTTGTCTCACACATCTTAATCTTATGAATATTATTATTTAATAATTATCTCATTTGAACTCGGTTAACTAGGTCACCAACACGGAGAGGAATAACTAGTTAGCTGCCTGCCCCCCAGACCAAGAGCTGGGCTTAAGTGAGAGTTTCATCGGACATGTTGTTTCACCTTTCAATCATCTTGTAGCAGATTAGCCTCCACACTGCCCCCCAATAGTGCAAGCATAACAATACACTCTTTTCATCACTCCATAGCACTTGATACAGGTGGCATAGCTGTCGCTCTCAATGCACACACGTACATGCATTTGTTAACAACTCATTCAATTTAGTCAGTCGCTCAGTAAGGTACAAAAGTTGTTCAAAAAAAATTAATAAGAAGGAAAAAAAAATACAGAATTTAGGCCCCCTACATTGCTTTAGTTCCAAAAATAGAGCATAAAAATGCACATTTCAACTGAGGAAGTTCAAAGTTCGAAACATTAAAATCTCACCTCTCGTCGACAGCTTGCTGTAGATTTGGGAGTTCACTTCCTTGTCCCGAAGAAAACATCGCATCTCCTCGACCGCCTCTCGTATGATGGTGATAATGAGGACAAAACCCTAGGCAATACAAGGTTTGCAAAAAATTAATTAAATAAAAGTAAATAAACAAATAAATAACAAGCTATGGCCTAACTGCACAGCTGGTTCAGAAGCTAAAGCTGTTCAGTTATGCACACTGCTAAAATCATTATTTAACAGTAAAACAAAGAAATATAAGTTTTAAAAAAATATCCGTAAAACGTGTGAACAGGGCCTAATTCCTCATTCTGATTGGTAAAGGGAATTACCTGATGTTAGATATTTCCCCAATTTAACCCCAATCAATTCAAACCGACAACCAGAAAAGAAAACGCATAAAGTTCCTCAAAGTCGGCATCAACGCCTGAATGACCTGGCGACATAGCAGCTAGCTTAGCTCAGAGGCTATTGCAAAGAATGAAATGCTAATTATGAATATATGTGGTCAGTGGCTTTAGAAATTATACATGGACAGAAATATTCTTGCTAAATTTACAAAGCTGTCAAAGCATAATTTTTTCTTTTTGATCATTTCAGCAAAGGTACCTTTCAAACACAAGCAAAGATGTAAAGCATCCTTATTAATCCCCAAAGTGTTTAATTTTTACTCACCCCATCCCTCCAAAAGTTGATCATTCATTACGTAGTTGACAAATGACCTTCAGAAGGACTCACAGGTACCCGAGAACCCTTCTGAAGGTCATTGCTGACTAATTTGCCAATTAAAAATTGACAAAACTGTTGACCGTTTGAAGGCTGAAATCTGAAATTTTGCTTCATATATTTTGCACCTTGTGTGACTATATCAGTTATTAGCACTTTAAAGGTTAATACATCTTATAAGCGTTTTCTGAAATTCCCTTCACTTTTTTGCAATCAGCCCAGAATGGCAATAGAAAATACAGAATCCTCTGGAATTGCAGGCAATCTTCATAGAGTTACGAACAAAATACTAAGAAAAAAATGTATTGTTCTTCAACCCAGAATGATGGAAAAATCTTTGTCGAGAAACTGTTCAAAGAAGAATAAAATAAGGGTAATCATAAAAAAAAAAAAAAAAAAAAAACACTGTCCACATGGTTTTCAAAAGCACAATTATAGGAGCCCTTATAAATTCTTATGTAAAAAAAAATTTCATGGAAGCATAATGTCAGTTCATCTGAGCCTCTACAAACCCTGAAAAGGTCATGCGTAACTCTGCTTCACTCAGACATACATAGGAGAAAACACACAGGCCAAATTCACCAAGTCATCTATCACCAAAGGGGAGAGATATCAAATGAAACTCAGAGACTGACACTATAAAAAAGTAAAGATCAACCGCATGAGTGATAATTTGGCAAATACGGAGCCACATCACAGCAGACACCGAAGACCACTAAAGACACTGAAGATTCAACACTAGCAGTGGAACTCAATCACCCATAAAGGTCCTTGAGAGTAACTCAAGTAACTTGAGTAGCTTGGCACCTGTTTTTCATGTACCGGCCATGTTCACGTCAAAACCAGAGCTTCTGTCAGTGACTGTCCCCACAATATTTCATGAACCAGTTCTCATCCTGGGGGCAGGTCTCATACACCAGGGGCAATTTCATTGCTTGGGGCTGCGACACAGCATATTCTGCTTACTATGGATGACAGAGTTGCGAGCGACACCACAGCAATGTAACTGACCATTTTTTGGGTAAGGAACACAATATGGAACAAGACAACAGCGTCATCACTATCCCCCGCCACGATCAAGGGCCATAACTCCATTAAAAAATTTGCTTCGACATCCATTTTCGAACTCAACGTAGATCACGACTAGCTTATTAAGCATACAAAATTTCGCGCATCTGGGTAAAACAGTTTTGGGGAAATCTTGACCCCAATGTGGCCCGGACATAGGCACGCACACATGGACGGACGGACGGACTCCCCAATCCAATATCCCCCGTCTCGCTTTGTGGCGGGGATAATAATGACTTTTGTTTGGAGTACACTAGAATGGGAAGAGCTGGCCAGGTGATAGCAAGACGTTTCTTACCAAGGGAACCCAGTATGTGTACAGGGCTCCCAGTCTGAGCTCCGACACAAACTGGGAGCAGGCCAGGAGCAGGAAGTACAAGTTGAAGAAGTACTTGAACTGGTTAAACAGCACCTGTGTACAGAGGGAGGAAATAGACAAATTAGCAGCTCCTTCCCTGAGCTCCAAGCTTTTCATAAGCTCCCTTATCCGGCTCCTCATACCTCATACTCACAACCTTCCTTCTTCGCATTACTGCTTATAAACCGTTTTAACGTTATTGGACAGACAGAGAGACGGACCTGCAAAGCTCTGCTCTGCCAGGGGGTGAATATGATACATGAGCATTTATCACGTTCGTTAAGGATGATCGAAAAAGCATCCATATTACTTAAGATGCACTTAAGGTGGAAACGGACAACTTTTTTTCAACTTCGCCATCCCAGTGTTTGAAGGTGTTATGGTTTGCGCCACATTGCTTTCAGGCAGGCAACTGTCCAAAGCAAAGAACGACCCTAAAAATCCCAATTTGAACCAAAGAGCTTGATCTCAATGCAATGATAAAGGCCAACTGAATGTCAGTTAGGAGGCCGCTTAAGTCCCAGAGCCCTCCCAATCAGCGAATGCCCGTCCGAGGTTCACTCTTGTTTCTTGCCTCTATCACTCTTCCTCTTTGCCCCGGTCTGCTTCTTCTCTTGCCGGGTAGAGTTTCCATTATCACTTCAGCTGTTATGCCGTGAGGCATTTCTATCACTGGGGATAGCAGGGGCATTTTTTTCCCCCTAGGATGGCGAAGTCACAACCCACCCAACTCACCCAAAGTGAGCGTGGTCTTCGTTGGCTGGGTACGTTAAGGTATGACCAGTGTAATCAGGGTTAAAATAAGAATATCAGCGTAAGCCAAACAGAGGCAATGAAGAGTGAGTCATGCTTTTATCATCCTAGGGGAAAAAAAAATGCCATCAAAAAGCTCTACCCACTCCCTCTTTTGATCGCGTAATGATTGATGCATTTCTTTGTGCCGTAAACTGTAAATCAAGCCTTCACTTTCCCCAAGAGATTTTACCCAGTAGCACACAAAATTGTATTGTGAAAGCAGAGCCAATAGGGAACCAATAATCGCTGATAGAGACATTATTCTACAGCCATTACAGTGAGCAATCAACATTCGCTTCATAATAATTAATTAACGGAAAGAGGTTGTCCATTTCCACTTTAAGTACTCACTAGATACTCATAAAACACACACATATTGATCAAAATTGCTCTGAATACACACCGCCTTTGTCCATTAACATCTTCTCCTATGAAGATGTTAGTCTCAAACAAGGAGTGTCTTCGCCTCGACATCAGTATGGATGTTTTTTTCCTTTGCATGTATTGCTATAAGGGGTGAGCATATTCTTACACACACCTCTCTTTTTGTTTAAGGATATTTTCTTTTGACAAAGGATCGCTTGCAATACACGCCCAAAGGAATTTATAGATTCGCCCACAAAATACAAACAGATTTCACAGCTTCACTACGACTTGCTACGCTTGTGTTAAATCTCATTTGCACCACAGTAAAGGGACGGAGCGAGAATGAGGCTTATGTCAGTGATACAATAATGCTGCTTCATGCAACGCCGCTGAAGCTGAAACCTGAGACGAGGGAATTATGACGCATCAAACAACTTCTGCAGCACTTGTTTGGTTTAAAGAATACATTGGCATCAGTGATTACAACTTCCACTGCCCTGATTTTTAAAATGAGCTCTATATCTCAGCTCATGTCACTGATGGTACCAGATAACCAAATGATGCTTGATTTTAATATTTGAATGAATATTGCATATGAAAAACAGCTTGCCGAAGGCTACAAGAAACAAATCAATGTAAAAAGGGCAGTCACTGAACACTGAACGTTAAAAAAATATATAAATTAGATGATAATTGGTATATACAGTGCCGTGAAAAAGTATTTGCCCCCTTCCTGATTTCTTATTTTTTGCATATTTGTCGAACTTAAATGTTTCAGATCATCAAACAAATTTTATTATTAGACAAAGACAACCCGAGTAAATTCAAAATGCAGTTTTTAAATGATGATTTCATTTATTAAGGGGAAAAAGCTATCCAAACCTACCTGGCCCTATGTGAAATAGTAATTGCTCCCTACATCCTAATAACTAACCAAGTCAATGATACTCCTCAGAAAGAAAAATATGTTTATTAAGTGATTACGCCACTATAACCCTTTGAGTGCTGAATACATTTTCATGGAATTAAAAATGTACCGTAGTTATCCTGAGCTGTTGAAAACCTATCATGTGACAACTTGTTTAAAAGAGCTCCGCTGCGGGAGCTCTTTTAAACAAGTTGTCACATGATAGGTTTTCAACAGCTTCCTGATTTTGATATCTTACATCATTGGGCAGCTATAGTTGCCCACGGCGCTGAAGGGGTTAACATGCTAATAACGCGAGGACGCGTCTCAGAACGAACACTGGATGTGTGGTATGAGCTCGGTGTCCGGGGGAGAGAGGCGAGATGGGGAGGCGGGGAAGGTGCAGGATTGGACACTCACCCCGGGGAGGAAGGTGAAGAAGTTGTACTTCTGGTTGTTAATGACGTTGCGCGGGTACCGCTGGTCCCGCTTCTCCGGGTGGCCCAGCCACACCGTACGCGGACGAAACTCGCCCATGCCGCAGCACTTTGACCATGGGCAGCATCTGCAACACCAGTCACAACAGTGAGAAATATCCCTGCACCCCAAACCATTTGCAGATGAGGCCCAGTCCCCTCTTTAGCCAGTAATCCAACACAGTTCAGACAGTAAACCATCAAACAGTACTGTAAGACCAGTCGTCCCTAAAGCTTCTACAGTCAGACCACGAGATTTGCCATATAGAATACCACACTGCAAAAAATGAAAGATAAAAATTCTAGGTAAGATGAATATACTTATTTTAAGACTTAAAACACTTATTTCTATCACCATTTTTCTTAGTAAGACAAAAATTTGTTCTTCTTTTGAGGTAATTTTGACTAGGTTGCCAATGGGATAAGTAAATTTCACTTGTTAAGCCAATAGTAACTTGTTTTAAGTTCTTTTTTTTCTTAAAACAAGTTATTATTTGATTGACATGTGAAATTTACTTATCCCATTGGCAAGCTAGTCAAAATTACCTCAAAACAAGAACAAATTTTTTGTCTTACCAAGAAAAATGGTGATAGAAATAAGTGTTTTAAGTCTTAAAATAAGTATATTCATCTTACCTAGTATTTTTATCTTTAGTTTTTTTTGCAGTGCATTTACACTAACCCTGGTCAGCATCTCAGCTGGTGGTGTACGTGTTCCACTCATTAGCAGGCTTTTGTACTGGCAAGAAAATCCTAGTTATGATTCAAAAGAGAAAAGGGTCTACAGCTCCAAGCTGTGCTGCTAGGCCAACAGCCGATGCAGAGAGGCTATGAGGAGAGCAGACTGGCGAACACTGGGAGCTCATTGAAACGAGGAGCAGGACAAATCTACATAAGTATGAGATTCTGTTCTGGGGGCCAGGAGGGCAAATGTATATGTACACTTCCACAGTGGTTCCTGAATTGCTCTGCTTCTATACAGTACCTTCACAAACCCACTGCCTGCTAGCTTCACACACCTTGCTCAAACAAGGAAGTTTGCCTTTGCTCCACGGGGCTGAGTCACTGGGTGGGGAGCACCAGAGCTGCAGGTGAGTTTCCATGAGGAAATGGAGATGAATGATTTTGCCACAATTAGGCCAGAAAATGTGCCCATAATGTGTGAAGCCACAGCCTAAACCATTATGTTTTAATGTCTTTTTTTTTGCACAAAGGTAATCAGTATTTTAGTAGAGCGGGAGAAGGACTGGATATCAGTAAGAGACATCAGTAGGAAATGTGACCAGGATGCGCAATGTATCGCTTCAAATCTACAGTAGATCTGATTCTTTTACTCTGGGAGGGAGCAGATGGCTTACTTCCTTGTAAACAGCACCGAGCGAGGAGGCCGGAGAGAAAGTATTTCAGAGGAGGAAGTTAAAATGCTGGCTGCTGAGGTAAGGGAACATGAGCAGCATCTGCCATGTGCATGCGAGACCCAAGACAATATGAGTGAGTGCATGAGAACAAGTCAGCAAGACTGCACCCCCTGTAATTCTGTGTTTTTGGTCAACTGCTACATGAAGCAGCAGATGAGCCATTTAGAATAGCGGATATCCACATGGGACATCCTTCTGTGAGAGAGGAAGAGCAGGGATGGCAGGATTACTTGAGTAGGTTAAGGATATAAAGAGTCACGCACATCAGCTAACAAGTGCACTATTGTGCATTGCTGTGGACAGAATACGGGTGGACAAAATGTCAGAAACAAAAGCTGAATAACCAGTAACTTAGAGGTGACCAATCTTCTCTGGAAAGGGCTGAAGTGTGGGTGCTGTTTTTGTAACAGCCGAACACTCACACACCTGATTCTACTAATCTACATGATTGCACACCCTGACTGTAAGTTGGATGGTGTGTTATTATTAGTTGAATCTCTGGGCTAAAATCATCACTAGCAGCCACACCAGCTCTCAGCGGGTATTGGACACCTCCACATTAAACAATAATAAGTGAGCTCACACTTTGCCATCAAAGTCATCTCAATACTAGGAAGTCCATCATAATATCGATGAACTGTGTTGTGGGATATTGACCCACTCTTAAAAGAGGACTGTCACCAGTTCTTTGAGTGGTGATGGAGGTGGCCATCCAAACTGCACTCCGCCCTCCAGAACGTCCCATAAAGCAGAGGTCTCAAGCTCCAGTCCTCCAGGGCCTCAATGCCTGCAGGTTTTTGGGATGTCCATACAATCAGCAGTGAACTCAGGCCTCATAAACACACTGAGCTGACTCCTCAGCCAATCAGAGACTTAAACATGTGAGTGCACGACCAAACCAGGAGATACAGCGTTCCTCCAGGATTTGAGGTTGAGATCCCTGTCATGAAGGTTCCATTGCGTTAAGATATGGTGATTGTGTGTGAAGGCCATGGAAGGGATATGACTCATTCACATGTTCCTGAAACTACTCCTCACTGTTTTTAGCAGTCTGTATGGGAACTTATCAATGTTGCAATATGTACAGATCATGAGGAAACCACAGAATGCCCTGATCTAGTAAAATGGTTTCACACCGTTTGCCCATCACATCCAAGATCAGAAATCGTTGGACCAAATGAGTCCCATGAAGTGGCCGCCCGTAAATTACAGAAACGCAACCATACTCGACAGTGGGCAACAGACACTGAGGATTATATACCTTATTCGGTCATTGCCAAGCAAAATCCATCTGATGTGTTAAAAGCACTCTTCACAAAAAATTTTCAAAAATGAATTTGCTTGTTTTCTACCGGACAGTCTAAATGACCCATAAATAAGAAACCCTACCCATTTTTCATGGCTGGCAGTCGTCCTTTCGGTACGTATGCAGTAAAAGAAGTAAGAATCTGCTGTGACTTTCTCCATCTACGCCAGTGCTTCACAGAGAAGCAACGGGTCATCTGACTATTTAAGTCTCCATCTTTGGGGGAAATGAAAGTGATTATTCTTCCTTATATTACCAATCAATTTTGATAAAGGGTCACTCCATGGAAACAGCAAAATACTTTGAAATCCAGATTTCCATATGATATGCCCCTTTAAAAAGAAATCATTAAAAAATGTTCTAAAAGTCTTCAAATATTGCAGAACAGTAATGTTGTCCATCGACCGCAGGTCTAGATTTTGTGTTCCTCAAACCAGTGTTTCCCAGCCCAGCTCCTGAAGTACTCCACGCCCTGCACATTTTAGATGTTTCCCAAATTTAACAAACCTGATTCAGCTGATCAGCTCTATACTGGATGCTTGATGAGCTGAACTGGGTGAGTCAGATCAGGGAAACATGTAGAATGTGCAGGGCGTGGAAAGGCTACCATACACCATGTTATGCACACGTAAGGGCACTGGGACCTGTGTACATGAGAAGGGGACACATATCTGAGAACGGACCAGAGCAAAGCACTGTAGCGAGAACTGACCGTCACTCCACCAAAGCCAGCCTGTGTCCCGCTATTCCAGAGCAGCAATAACCTTGGGACACAATGCAAGCCCTTGTGTTCAACACTAGTGGAAGGCAGAGGGTGGCATTTTTGGGATTATAGTCCTTAAGAATGCATTATAGAAATAGAAATGCCACGTTTATAGCACAGCGAGTTGGCTAGAAAAGCATAACCTTTTTACTGCAACTGTCATGGTGCCAATGGATTTTTTTCTCTGGCAGAGTAACAGCATTAGTCAATGCAAACTGACAATATGTTTAGGAAAAAGGACTAGAGCCAATCCTAACGTGTCCAAAATCATGGCATCCAATACCAGATTCTCCACTGAATAAATTTTTAAAAAATTCCAAGACAACCACCCTTTTCCCCATTCCAGATGAGAAACATTTTTGGGCCAGCTAATTCCCATTCAGAAGAGCTGGCCAATATCAAGTCTGATGTAATAAACAAATTTTAATTTTTAAATGACTTCAGACAGGCTACATTATCAAACATATCTCTGCTGAACAGCTAAGTGACTTCATTTTGCTTAAAAATCATCCTTTGGACCCATGTTCATGTAAGCACAATACGAATGCAATGGCACTCCACGATGAAGTCGCATGATGTCATATTTCACTTATCAACCTGGAACTCAGACACTATGAACAGCTTAATTGCAATCACTACTTATGAGCACTGAGTGATCCTATTAAACATCCAATCACACAAACAACCGACGAGACACCAGGGGCACAAATTACCACTGACATAAAAAGTCACAGAGTTAAACATTAGCAAAGATGGCTTCAGTAGCGAGAACTTTCCATAATAAGGAAGCGAGAAGAGCTGATTAACAACCGAATGGGAATGACTTATTTGAGGAAGAGAAGGCTGACAGCTCTAAACACGATAACGTTCCCTTCAACACCACTGATCACTAATTTTATAGTGTTTGATGACATATGTCATTGTTATTAAATATACAGCATGTTCAATAAATTTGAATTGGGAGAGTCTAACACACTCCAAACTGTTCAGTCCTGTTAGTCATTCCATCATACGAAATACACCCTAAAGCTAGAGAACATATCAGGGGAATATTTTAATCGCGTTTATTTGCCAACCTCCGATAAACGTGCCAAAACATGGATAAACTGATGGCGAGAGACTCAACAACTTCCAAGCAAACGATGGAGATTTGAAGACAGAAACTGCAGACTGAACAAGACAACAAAACTAGCCTGTGAAAAAACTCCACACCATGAGTTAACAAGTCAAAGAAATACTTCTGAGTGCAGAGTATCATCTGCTGCTGAACAGGTGACTTTAGTTTTCAGTCAGGCCTCGCGTTTAGAGTGTGGTGGTCCCTTCGAGTCTCAATAAGATTTCATCAATAGAAACCTACCAATTCTTTAATTTGATTTGCCATTTTTCCCCTCTTTTCATGTCACTGTCTTCAATATATCAGAATGAGGATATGGGTTTTTTTATCCTTCATGGCATGCATGAATATTTCTGCCAAAATGTGGCTTAAAGTAAAAAATAACTGCTCCAAATATGAAATTCCAATTATGACTAATTAACAGCTTGTTCAATTCAACAATTGCAAATGTCATTGGAACAAAAACCAGCATAGACTCGACCCACAGAACGGACGAGTGGGACCACTGTTCTAGAGCAGTGGTTCTCAAACCGGTCCCAGGGGGGCACTGTGTTTTCTAGTTTTCATTACAACCACAAATGCAACCCCAGAATGTTACAGATTTGTTAAAGGGACTGTGTCGCTTCCTCTGTATGCTCACAACTTCGAATGAAGTAAATCCGCTCGACCGCAAGTCAAAATCTAGGTGTTTTTCTTCTTCTATGATAATAGGCGATGGCAACCAGCTTACATTCTTCGTATCCCATGGCTAAAGCTTAAAATAGCGCTTTGAATCCCCGAATTTCCATAGAAAGCTCGATAATATATGTAAAAGCATGATACCGGAGTAACTAAAATGTATACATACAATACATAACGAAGACTGATTGGCAAGGATGTAATCAGATTATGACTCGCAGTCAAACAGATTCACTTTCTTAGGATGTACGTTCTGAACATGCAGTCATCAGCTCCTTTAATATCTCTTCATTACCCTTTTAAGAAACATTAACAAAAACAGCCATGCATGCTATGAACAATAAAAGTTCCATATTCATAACTTGCATATATGAGAAACAGTTGAATGAAGAGAGAAATTCAAACAAAAATGTACCGATGAAATTTTAAAAAATCAGTAGGCTATTAATTTTAGTATAATTATTGACACATGGTCACCAAATCCACCATTTATTTGATAGTTATGAGCTTTATGGCAAAACAATAAATAATGACTCACACTGTTTTATGTTAATGATTGTGGGGAAAAAATAAAGAAAAAAAATTTAAGCTTGTCTGCAGAAACCTAGATGAGCTCATTAATTAACTTTAGTGTTGCTTAGATCAGTAAATTTGTTACACTTTGCGTGATTACTTGCAATGCAACATTATTGGCACAATACGGGCATGAGGCAGATATTGCCATTTCTCTTATAGTCAATTTTGAGGTAAAAAAAAAAAAAAAAAACATGCAACTAATTAAGACAAATAAAACGCTTCATAGAATTCTGGGATTGCATCTGGGGTTGCAATGAAAACTTGTGTACTCAGTGGTCCTTTTGACAGCCTAATCGCGATTATCAATTTTAGAACGATTTCATTCGAGCTATAAACAGCATGATCTTGATTTGTACCGAAAGAATAAACTAGAATGAATTAAAACCTAATTTTAGCAGATATCAAAAATAAAGAGAGGCCTATTCTGCCTCTTTCTGATGTCACTGCATAGACTCAAGCAGACATTGAAAACTGCACATCGGGGTAAAGAAAGGACATCATGTACTACTTGACAGTTTTAGTACAGCTTGAAGGACAAGACTGCACCAAGGTTTTATTTAACCATTTTAGAAATTTAGAGGAGTAAACACAATCGAATATCATAATTCGAGCATATCAAAAAAGCATCTAGCTTTTTGTCACGAAGTAGCAACGTAACACCCCCCCCCCGACACCATAGGACCACCCAAATGTTATACTTCTCTCAGCTCCGATGGTTTGTGTCCAACTAACATGGTTACAATTAACTAAAGTTACGGAAAACTGCTTATAAGAACCATAATTAAGACCTGTAGCAAGCCGAACCGGTACCACTAAACACGAACCACACGTAGAGCCCCTCATACAACGTTGCGTGACGAGATACTCCGTCTAATTGCGCATTGAGGGCAGCTGCTTGCCCAGACACAATCAAAATGAGACATTATTGCTCATTTCTTTACGATTATAAATTCAAAATGACGTACGATAGCCTGAATGTTACAGGACACGTACCGCAGCATAATGACGTTATAATAATGTATATTGCGTTTTAAAACTGGCTGATGCAGTGAAAGCACTATTTATTATGAGCATAAGAGCGAGTCCGAGAGGCGAAACGCGCTGGTCTCAGGGCGCAGGGGGTGAGATGAGCTCATTTGCCATACAAATCCGACGCTTCCACTGAATGATCGCAGGCCTGCGGCTGTCGTTAACGTTAGTGGTTAAATTCTGCCAAAGCGCACTCAATGCTATCAAGCGTCAGGCAACACGAATAACCACCATTAAATAAGGAACTTGTGTCCTCAAGCTGAAGATGTTTTGATATTGATACCTTCTTACGTTGCAGGTTCGAAACCCGGAACAGGCTGAACGTTTCCTTACCAGCCAGCTAATTGCAAACCACCAACGTTAGCTAGCTGGCTAAAGCTGCTTTCACACTGGACGCGAAACGAATTTTTCGCACGACAGATTACATTCAAAGTCAATGCAAAGACGCGAGTACATTCGCGTCTTTGCATTGACTTTGAATGTAATCTGTCGTGCGAAAAACTCGTTTCGCGTCCAGTGTGAAAGCGGCTTAACTTAGCCAAGAGCTGTTTACGGCCACAGAGGCAAATTAGCGAGCTACCTCCCCAGCTAGCTGGCGAAGAGGGCGCAATACAAACTATCTCTCAGGGACAATGCATCAATGCATGTCTGACGTCATATCGCGACAAGAAAAATCTGCACTAATTCTTACCCGTTTCTGTTTTTATTGTCGTGTCGTTTTTTGTGTCTCACGGGTTGGAGCGGAATGTTATCCGTCATTCCTGCGGTCCGAGTTGAATACGCGGTAGGAGCGCCTCCCGTCTGTCCTCCGAGCTGGGCGGAGGCTCCGTGATCTAAAAGAGACAGACTCAGTTGGGCAGCATCGCTGTTGCACTCGCAATCAGGACAGACATTCAGGAATTGCGAACTGAAACCTCTAGCTTCTGATATTGCGCAAAAATCCAGGAGTCAGAAAGTAAAAGTCCTGCCAAGTTTTTCTCCCTCCCACAGAATGAGCTGCTCACTCATATTGGCTCTATCTTCTGTCCGAAGTAAATCCAGGTGTTTGGAATAAAGTTCTGGGGAGGATTTTTACTTTCTGAACCTGGACTTTACACCCCTGAGCGCACGATTGTGGTTTTAACTATTTATTACAATGATTTATGCTATTTTATGCCATTACTTAGCAACACTATCAGGAGGTTTGGGGATATAGCCAGATGCTTTACGCATAATCTGAAAAGGATACAAAGCCATATATAAATACTATAATGCAAAAATCCTTCGCAAATATAACATTTTCCATGACTTGCCATATGTTTATCAAACATTACAAAGTGGATGAGGATGCAGGAATGAGTGCTGTTCTTCCGCATGTCCGTCCGTCCGTCCATCGGCCATGCTTCTTTTTCGGGGGCTGAATTCCTAAACTGTTCAATATTTTTCAACAAAATTGCATGAAGGATATATCTTATTGTGTAGATGTACCTTTACTAACTTTCATCCTTCCTCTTGCCTGTCTGTCCATCGCTCCACCATGTTTGGTCTCCAGGCCAGATACCAACCATCCGATTTTTTACAGGTGTCGGTATCACACTGGGCCAGAACTCCAAAACCATTCAATATTTCTCAATGAACTTGAATATCTGGCTACATCTCATTGTGTAGATGTACGTTTTCATACTTGAATTTGACATCACGCTTATTACCTGAATCGGTAATAACCAATTGGCAAACTGAGTATGAGTGGACGAAACCATTCAAGCACGCTTACTCTTATTACAGTCACAGCATGCACAGAATGAGTTTGGAGGAAACCCAAATAAGTTCTTGCTAAGAGAACAACCCACGGACACCCAACAAAAATCGGGCCCAACCGACTGCGTCCCTTTCTTGCTCCTGAGCAGTACAAAGCCATTTATAGATCACACCCATGTGGCTGCTGGCTCCAGCCGACACTGGCGCGACAGTGTTCTACCTGAGACCGAGGAAGTCACTAGTGGTTGCCTTTGCAAGTGAACCAACCCAGCAGCCCCGGTCCTTGGTTATTTAAAAAAAAAAAAAAAAAAAAACACGGTCCCACCGAACCAAATTGCACGCACACTCGAAAATACTATAGTTCTGGGTGCACGGTAAAAAACAGCAATATTCAAAAAAAAAAAAAAAAAAAAAAACAGCACTCAAATTGAAGAGAGAAACGGCTTGTCTGAAGGACATTTTTTACGCATTAAACTGTCCTTCAATTTGGACAAACGTGAGTGCTGTTTTTTTTTTTTTTTTTGAACCTTGGTTATTTTATCCGGAGCTATAATGTTCCAAAACACTAACTGGGCTCAAAAAGCTGAACATTTTACTGGGGGTATATTCTTGGGCCACACTTACATAAGTTACTGAAATGTGTGTTTTTAAGACAACAGGTATTTGCCTCCAGTGATGTCCTCATGGAAAATCGTCTGATATTCCAGCCAAGCTTTTGACATCTCTGGATACTGCCTCCATTCATTTTTAAAGAGGCAGTTGTGGCTACAGCACAAATTCTGAACTAAACTGTCAGATTTTCTCAAAGCCTTTTTTTTTTTAATTAAAACTTTATTCTTACGTGTGTGTGTGTGTGTGTGTGTGTGTGTGTGTGTGTGTGTGTGTTTGAAGAACACAGTACAAGAAAGGCACTTTGAATTATTGCTCTTATTCCTGTTACAATAAGTTGTATTCAATAAAAGCTTCAAGTTAACATCATAAAATGTCTTGCTGTTGCAAAGGGTCTGATTCACTCACTTAACTTTCACACATTCCTGCCTGTTAAACTCATAAAAGGGGTTTCTAAAATTAATCCAGTTTTGGTCATAAATGATCCTCAGAACCTAGCAAAGATCGTCACTAAATCCTTAAACATACACAGCATTAAGCTAGTCGATTAACACTATATCCTCACTCTGAAATGTGACGTCAACCCCCCCAATACAGTGCAATCAATAAGCTTATAGACAAAAGCTCAATGTAGTTTTGGCTCTGCACTCCAGTACATTGCATTTGAAAAAGAACAAGGGGCTTCAATCGGTGGTAATTTAGTTGCCTCAGCATCTGGTGATTGCTATGATGATGACAAATCTACAGAGGGTCGAGAATTGATAGTGGAAATGTTTGCATTTGGAGTCTTTGGGCTCTATTTATTTACCAATTTATCAATTATTGAACACTTTCAGTCATTGTTTTCATGGGTATATTGTGTCACCTATCGTACTCTTCTGAACAAGTGAAGGAAACAAATTTTACCATTAACTCATTTCTTTGGCCAATTTACTATTTCCAGTTAGCCTGACATGCATGTTTTTGGACTTTGGGAAGAAACCGGAGCACCTTGAGTGAACTCGTGAATTAGACAAGAACGTGTCGAATCTGCACAGACAGGCCCCAGGCCCAGTTTGATCCCATGACCTTCTTGCCAAGGCATTTAATTTTAAATTTAACAGTACAGTAAGCTATTGGAGTTACCTCTTCGTAATGTTACCATTCCACTTTGCAGCACTTAAACATTTAGGCACAGAGGGCACCAAGTAATTGTTTCATGGGTAATTTTGTTCCATTCTTCTGGCAATCAAGTCTTTAACAACGAACAGCATCACGTCTTTGTCGTGAAATTTTGCTTTTCAATAATCGCCATGCATACATACATACTTTTGGGGACAAGTTGGGACTGCAGGCAGGCCAGTCCAGCGCCCTTCTCTTACACAGCAATACCTTTGTAATGCATGCAGAATGTTGTTTTGCGTTGTCCTGCTAAAATATGTATGGGCATCCCCAGAAAACATGTCTTGAAGGCAGTGTATTTAGCTTCATATTCTCAGTATGCTGTTCAGCATTAGCGGTGCTTCCAAAGAAGTGCAAGTTACTCCTGCCACGGGTACCGACAATCCCGTACCATGAGAGCACGGCTTGTCTACTTATTGCTGGCAACAGTGGAAGTGGCCTTTTTCTCCTTTAGTGCAGAGCACGCGGCATCCATTTCTTCCCAAAAAAAAAAAAATGAATAAATAAAAAGACTTGGAAACCTTGATTCCTCTGATCGCAATACACGTTTCCACCATATCAACAACCACTGTGACAGAGGTCAGATGAAGGCTGGAAGTGTAATCAAATGAATCAAGATCGAAAAGAGCAGGATGCAAATCTCGATGCAAAATGTAACAAACACAGGTGGACCGGATCCATGCAAAGCAAAGATGATTGTTCACATTCAAAACATGAGGATCGAAGAGCGAGACAAAAGCCACATAACATTTTGGTGGGCAAGAGGGCCTGATTTACTCAATAAACTAGGTAGCATCAGCGCAATAATGGGAGCCAACAGTCTCCTTGTCTGAAAACAATAGTCCGTACTATTGTATAGTGCCTTAAAAAATGCTGTACAATACACCACAAACCACTGATTACCACAAGGCCAGTGAATATGGCCATAATATAAAAATTTACATTTCCCACTGCACATAAACTGCCTGGTCAAAATAAATGGCCTTCATAGTAGTGCATTTTCAAATCATGGCTCATACTTCCTCAATATGCACATTCCGTTTTTCAATGCATTGGACGCAATCTTCAAAACAAGGGCAGGTCACAAATCTTCTCAAAGATTTAATTATACACGATGAAACCATTTTTCGACTGATTCTAAAACAAAGACCTTTGAACAGCAAAAATTAATTTCAGTCAAGTAGCGCAATATGGAATTTATTGAAGAACGACTGGCAGCACGGGGCAAAAATAGACTCAAATGTACCCAAAATGCATCCATTGACGAGAAATCACTGCTTCTGAATAACAATCAAGACGGACAATACACTGTGGAAAAGTCACCCTGATTTTATTTTCAAAAGACCAGAAATCAACATTAACGCATAAAACTGTTAGAATGAGGAGGACAGTTGCAAAACAAGAGGATTCAAACTATGCTGTAAACATGCCAAAACTGGCGACAGAGTAACAGTGGCTTCATTTTCATGGATCTAGAGACCCCTCCAACCCAGTTTGGATGCAGAATCTGAGAAGGCACAACTTGGTAAAATGCATACATGAGGAGTGGTTACTGGGACACTGGCAAGACCTGTTCTGGGCAAATATGTGCAATGTGCCCAATGATACATTCACGGAAGGCAGAGACAAAAACCAAACACCCACACTTATGTTCCTGTCATTTACCAGAGGGTGAAATCAGTGGTGGGGGTTATTAAAAATACATTTGGCACCCCCTCCATGCCCAAACCAACAAATTTGTGTAACCATCAGGCTGAGGATGCTTGCGGGATGCATAAGAGAATTTTTAATTTCGCATGATATTTGTAGATTTTTTACATGACAATTTCAAATCACAAATGGTGACCGTATGGAGGTAGCTGGGAGGGATTAAAAAAAAAAAAAAAAAAAAAAAAAATAGACCCCGCCAGGCCCGTAAAACAAATCAAAGAAGCTAACCTGACAAATTACACTTCGTAACAATTCCAATTGATGCCAATAAATTCAAAAAACAATTGTAACATCAGGAGTAGAGCTGAAGGGGGGGGATAGGGGAATCGTGAGAAGTGGGTAGGGGATTCGTTAAAGTGCAGCCAAGATCAAGTGTTCACCGTTTTCATCACCTTTAAGACAACTCTAAAGAATCCAAAATATTATGCAGGCACAGAGGGGGGGTAAAAGGCAGCAAACATTCACTAATGGATCCCGAGAAGCCAGGAGCAAAACATTTCCACAAAAAAAAAAAAATTTAACGATAACCATTCGCTTGTCAGAACACACATATGGCAACAAGACCTTCATTACAATCGTTTGGTGCTTAAAAAAAGAAAAACACACATTAGCGCAGTTAAGCCAGGCACTTGGCAAGTAGTAATTTTTTGGTCTACAAAGCTGGAGGAAAAAAAAATAATAATCTAACACCATGTCAAAAAATCTTAAATTAAACTTAATTTCAAGAGTTTGCAGCGATAGTCCACATTGATGGAAGAGAAACTTCCACAACAAGAGTCTTCTAAAGCCAGTTGGTTCTTTACATTTCAAATAAATGCATGAAAATGACCGAGGTATTTCCACAAGGGGACAATCACCGTCCATGAAGTTGCCAATACGCAACGGGCACACACGCGTAACATTTCGAGATGGAATCAGATAGCAGTGGGTTTGCGCATAATGAAATGTTAGGACACTACATGCCTTTCCTACAACAGTAAACTGGCATTAACTTCAGTCAAAGCGTCCATTCTTGACATTAGATCGACCCATTTGGATTAAAGCATTTCAAGTAAGACGAATACATTCAACTTCTGGAGGGAGCAGAGAATAAAAAGACGACATCTTACAAAAAGTTACCCGCATCTCAAACATACAAACAGTAAATACAACCAAAAGTGTCCTCTACAGTAGTTAATTCAAGTTCTACTAAAATGAAACGCTAGCATAATGAGGTAAACTGCCGAAACTGAAGGGAGCTGCACGTTTCAAGTTAATGAGAAAGCAAGAGCGCTTTGAAAGACCTGCTCACTTTTGTTCATGAACTACTTTATGAAATCATTTCAAAGCACAAAATTGATTGTACTCGTGTGAGCAAGTTTTAAATAGAAAAACTAGCTACCATAAAAGCCATTATCTATACATTTCAGTAGGAAAATATGTGTGTCACATCTGTAAAAAGAACCTCAAGAAATAGAGCGAAACCCCTTGTCCTATTCCTTCCTGGAGAACAGTTAATTGACGGCGATTTTGCTCTCTTCCATAAAATGGGGAAACTGAGATTTTGGCACACTCTCCCCACTATTCTTCTCCACTTCTGCCATTGAAGCAGGTAGGCCAGAATGAGACCCATCCATCTTCATCAAGCCTCCCGTCGAACCTGCAAGGGGCCCGCCAGCCAAACTTCCGGGAATGGGAACACCCCCGTTCTGGATGACAGAAATCTCATTGGTCTTCATGGTCAGGCCGTTTGTGAACGCTGCTGTGTACTGGTTCCACATGGTGGGATCAAAATTCATTGGCGGTGGCGGTGGTGGTGGTGGCGGGGCCAGGTCTTTTTGGGGTGGCATCATCTCATTCACCATCTTGGACTCGGGGCCCATCGCCATCATCGCTATGGGGTTGTCGAGAGATAGCCTCTGGCCCCTCCTAGCAGTGTTATTCCACATGTGGGTCCCAACATGCACCTAAAGGTTAAAGAAGCACAATGGAAAATGATCACCAAGAATAACATTGCGTTCCTGTACACAGAAGAAAACACATAATGAGAACTTTCCAGCAAGCTGAAAAGATTACCGAAAGAGGTCTTCATCTTTGCTTAAATAGGCAGAAAAGTTACACATTTAGTATGATAAGACCGCATTAAACAAGAGATACAATCCCCCTTCAAATATACCATCTCAAGCCACATACGGCATGAGGTGAGGTCTAGAAGCCTCACCTTGAGGTTTCCCTTGGTAGTGAAGGCTCTTCCACAAATGGTGCATGCAAATGGCTTCTCTCCAGTGTGCGTGCGCTCGTGGATCTGAAGCGCACTGGCGGAGGAGAAGTTCTTCCCACACGCGTTACAGAGGTGCTGCTTGGCGGAGCGGCGGGGAGCCGAGGTGGATGGTGGTTGCACCCCACCACCCAGGGACATGGGGTGCCCAAACAGGCTGTGTGGCCCCATGGGGTTCTCAGGAGGGGTCTGCATCTCCAGTTTCACTAGACTTGGAGGGGCCCTCATGTAAGGCATATGGCTCGAGCCTGCAAAAGAACCTCCTAAAAAAAAAAAAAAAAAAAAAAAAAAAAAAAGACAAACAGTCACCAACTACTGAAAAGAAGGACAAAATCATCTATATACCCATTGCAGAAGCTCCTACCAGGTTACTACCAGTTCAGTAATCGCAACTGTTCAAATTTGACCATCCCTGATCTGCACTTGTTCAGCAAGTCATTTTCCGCAGAATTTCAGTTTCCGGAATAATGGGAAATTTGTATACTGGACATAAGGAATATACTCAAGAAAAAGTTTTAAAAGGAGAAAACTTACCATAGTCTCCATTTGAAAAGGACAGGCCAGGCTCTTCCTTGATGGGCTTGGGGGTGAAACTGCCAGATGTCAAGTCCAGCGCACCGCTGGCTTCCTCATCATGGGGCCCACAGTCCGATTCAGGTCGGGAAGCCACCCTGATGCACTCCTCTGAGGCAATGGGATCGGGAGACTTGGACTGACTGCTCCCGAGCTGGCTGTCGACAGGAGACGAAGACTGGAACGAGACGGAATCGGAGACGGCAGGGCTCCTGCCATCCTGAGTTTCCTGCTCCACAGGCTGGGCAGCGATTGGCTCTTTCGGAACGCCACTGCTCCCATCCGTGCTCGCTTGCCTCATTAGATTTAGGGATGATGCAAGGCTCTTCATGTGGTTCTCCAAAGCAGCAATACCAGAATACATGGATGGGGGGAGGGGGGGCTGCGGCGGTTCTTCATTTGAGCTTTGAGGCGGCAGCAGGGGCAGAGGCTCAGAGAACCCGTGGGGCCTCTCCCTTAGGTTCATCTCGTTCTCTTGTTCCTCCAGGCTCTCATCATGGAAGCTGCTCATATCCAGGGCCTTCTCCTCCTCAGGTGGGTTGGGGGTGAGGTCCGTAGCCTCCTGGCCCTCGAAGGGACTCTCTGGGAGAGGAGTGTTTGGGATCTGGCCCCCCATGTGCATGCGGATGTGCTGCTGCAGCACCACAGCATTGGTGAACTTCTTCTGGCAGATGGGGCAGGAGTGCTGCATTTTGAGAGGAGTATTCGCCCGGTGGACGCCATAGTGGGCCTTCAGGTTTCCCTTCGTGGAGAAGGCTCGGCCACAAATCTTGCATTTGTAAGGTCGCCGCCCTGTATGCGTGCGGTAGTGCATCTTAAGCGAGCTCTGACAACTCAAGATCCGATGGCAGATGAGACACTCATTGGGATCGCTAGTCTTCTTCTCCAGGCAGTCGACCATCTGCTGTAGCTTCGCTGTGCCCGAGCTGGGGTCTCCAGGAAGACCATTGCCATTCATGCGGTGGAGAGCAGACAGACTTTCCGAGGAGTCCTGGGACTGGTCGCCTCCCATCTCCTGGTTGAACATGCCGGAGGAGATCGAGGCCCCGTCGCTTCCAGAGGAAGAAGGCCTTTGAGCGTACACGTCACCCCCCAGGGGACCATCAAGAGGGGGTTTCAGGCCCTGCAGCACAGACGGGTGGAAACCTGCGGGGGGCAGGCCGAGGAGGGGCCTGCTGTCAACAAAATTGGACTCTTCAATAGGCATGGACATGCCGTACGGGATGCCACTGCTCGTGGGGATGCTGTCCAAGTGCTCAGGGACGGGGTGGGGGTTCATCCGTATGTGGGGGTACTTCTCCTTATGTCTCTGAAAATGCACCTTGAGGTTTCCCTTGGTGGTGAAGCGGTTCCCACAGATGTTGCACTTGTACGGCCTCTCGCCGGTGTGCGAGCGAAGGTGAATCTGGAGGGCGCTGTCGTTCCCAAACGTCTTGCCGCAGAACTTGCACTTGTGCTTGAATTGGTGCTCTCCAGAGGTGACCTTAGGATCCACCGATGCGCTAAAGAGTTTGCCTTTAACTTTTTTGGAGGAGTCAAGGGCAGCCGCCATGCCAGCGAACGGGTTCTGGAAAGCCATTGCCCCCGGGGACTGGGGGAGCAGATTTGGGAGCCGACTGGCAATTTCAGAGAGACCTTTCGGAAAATCCGATTTTGGAGGAGCGGACCCCGTCTGTCCGCTTCCCGAGAGCGGAACTGGGCCAGCGCCGGAGAGAGGCAAGTGGCCGACTTGCTTTAGGGTTTCGAGAGACAAGCTCTGCGACCCAGTCCTCTTGCCGATCAGGGCTGCCGCAGCCGACAGTTGCTGAGACAGGTGCGCCCCCAGGGCTTTGAGTGGGTCGACAGCAGCCCCCAGAGCAGAGTGCAGGCTTTGGGGAGCCATCATGGCCACCTGGATCCGGATCTGTTCCGTCAGCTGTATCTGCTGCAACTGCTGCTGCTGCAAGCTGACCAGCTGCTCCAGGATCATGGGGATCGCCTGCAGATTTGCATGCGAGGAAGAGGAGGCGGCCGAGGAAGGTGGGGACTTTGCCCGGCTGGACGAGTGCTGAGTGACCGCAACTCTGGTTGCAGGCATAGACTCCAGGGTCACATTTGTGTCTTGCATTTTGGGAGAAGGCAAGTAGACCCCGTCCGGGCTGGACGAGCTCCCGCGTACCTCTGCCTCCACCGGTTTCGGTGGCTCGTCGGAGCTCGGTCGGGGATCTTCCCCCTCCTCCTCCACGCTCTCAGTAGAACCCATCTCGCCTTGTAGCCGAGGTTCGGCGCCCGCTTGACTTTCACTGTGGTCACCTGTGAAACCAAGGGGGGAACCCCGTGAGAAGTCACAAGGCTCCATCTCTTCGTCGCTCTCCTTCATGATGACCACCTGCTGGCCCTTCGTGCAGCTTCTCTGGTGCTCCAGGAACTCTGATGCCTCGAAGAATTCGGCACAGCACCCGTTACACACGTGGGGGTCCTCCACGCGGCTCCGCTTCGCTTCGGTCCCTTCATCCTCCTCAGGATCGTCCCGAAGAGCACCTGTAGTGGTGGACAAGAGACACAAGTCAAAGACAGTCCCATTAGCATTCTTGTGGTGCAATTCTTGATCACGAGACGCACCATTTTTGCGTGTGTAAAAATTTAGATTGCAATTCTCATGATTCTGTGGGGAAAGCCAAGGGCTTAATGAAGATTAATGATCAGTATTCCATCTGATAAAATATAACCGCTTTCATCGTAACAAATGTGAACAGAAATTGCACACGGCAAAACAAAACATTTGATTTATTTACAGTTTAACAGGCATTTTTTGAATAACAGAACATTGAAAACTAAACATTCTTGGCCAAGAACACTAGCCCATCAACACTGAATAAATCTGTTTGATAAACAAAAATACTCGGGCCTACGATTATGATTAAGAGAGTATTTCTTCAACAGGAGTGACAAGAACATGGTAAACTCATACAACTACTCAATCGTTTCGATTTTGGCCGTAGAAGGGAAACCAAGCTGAAAGCAGCAGGTAATAATCAATCAAGGAGGGCAAAATGCTCCTGAGCCTCTTGCATGAAAAAAATGCATGACCATAATATTATGAATAAAGCAACAGCGCAATTCATTAATTTACTAAGAGTTGAGGGCAGCCATGTTGCTCATTTTAAGAACACGGAATGTCTGGAACCACACTCGGCCAATGCTCATTTTGCTTGTATTTCTAGTTGGCATTTATCACTGACACTACATTAACTGAACAAGAGAAGTCTGTCAAAGTTGGTGAAGTCCAATTTCAAATATCACAAAATGCAAATGTTCGCCGCAAATTTCTCCATAAGGAATTAAGAAAAAAAAAAAATTGTATTTAGTTTATTTTTGAAATATTTTTACATTGGCCAGACAAGGTAGACAGGTGGCTGGCAAGCCACTCTCTGCGGCCCCATCCTTAATGTGACATTTTTTAAAGTGTAAATATAAACTAAAAAAAATAAACTCATAAGAATTCAAAAATTCCAAATGAGCCAAACCAGCACAGTATTAATGAATAGGAAAATTAGCTTGTCTGTCAAAACCATTAGTTTCACTATTATTCTTATAAGCAACATAATCATCTAAAGTGTTTGACCAATTTCCCAGTCTGGTAAGGAGGGACGACCATTGCAATCCCAGAATTTTAAATAATTTTTCAGTTCTTTTTTATTGCGCCATTCAGGTTTATAGGCATTATTCACCCTTTCAAGCCACAGCATTAGAGATGGCTAGACAAGCCTTTGTGCTAGTTGACAGAAGAGTATCGCATACATTATGTGGGAAATGTACTGAGTCACCTAGTTCTCAAAATACTGATCATGGTTTAAAGTAACAAAACAGTATGTAATCAACAGGAAATATCAGTATTCTAAAGTGGCCTGGATGACAGACATTGGCCATTTCAGAGGGCAGCCACAGCTGTCTGCAAGGTGTCCCACATCCCATAATGCAATGCAGTCAAATGTCCAGATGCTACTGAAGCCCAACGAACCTTAACAGCTCATGGTCATGTGACCATGCAGCACAAGACACTTACAGTCGCATGCCAGCTACTATACAACATACTGCTGAGGAGAATGCCATCAGGTACACAGTGCAGTATGGAATTCTGAAGATGGCCATGGTCACTGAAAGTACCATGAAACAAATCTCCAAATTTATATTATATGCTATGAAACTTATTAGTGCATCAACAGCATAGTCCACCAGACATCCCTATAGTGGGCTGTGCAGGTGCTGCACTGATAATGGTCTTCAACAATAAATCTGGAGATTCAATTCACCCAACAGAAAGAACCACTCCAATTTTCAACAAGAACAATCTGTTGAGTGCACTGTAATTCATTTGAGAAGCTCAGTTCCATGATATTCCTGGCCCCACATAACACAATGCAGTCCAGTTAAATCTTCAAATTGTGGGGTTCAACAGCTTTTGGTTGGTTTTGGATTCCATAGCCCTTGATCAGTTATCCTGCCAAAGCTTATCTAAATCAGTCATTTAAAATTTTTTTAACCCTCAATAAAACAGTATCAGTCAAAAGTTTGGACATAAACATTTTTCTTAGAATACATGTTAAATAAAGAAATAAGCACTCAGTATGTTGGAAAAAATACCTAATTCTTAAATCCATCAAACTAAACCAGCACTTGTCGTCATCTGCTGAGCATGTCCCTTTTTTAAAAAAAAAAAAAATAAATAAGGTTGGTCTTATGGCTATAATGAGTTTGCTGCTGCGCAGCCCTGTCTAGATGTGCTGCACTTGCGGTTTGATTTTCATCGACCTTTTTGCCCAATAAGCCGCAAAACAGCTTGACTTTAATTCGCCGATTGAAAAATGGAAAGAGCTCGTCTGTCTGTTTACTTCGCAAAATATGGCTTCTTTGAGAATTCCAAAACTTTGAACTCCATTCAAACAAGTAAATTATTCTCTTTAAATTATATTTCTGATCGTTTACCTCTCACAAGATTCCATTTGAGATTATATAGAGAAGTTAAGACATTTAAATTTCTCAAAAAACAGTACTATAACATTAGCAAAGTGTGTCCAAACTTTCAACTGGTACTGTATATCTTTAGTCAAAATGGCCAATTTAGTCCACATGAATTCGCTGTAATTTATATTTTAAAAAAAAAAAAAAAAAAAAAAAATTTTTACATTTTGCAAAAAAATAAAAAAAATAAAACATGCATTTCAACGTGTACCATCCAGTGGAGTTTGGGTGGACGTCAGGCCTCTGATCTGACACTGAATTACCCGAGGGCAAATTATCCCTCAAAACACGGGGGGGGGAACACACACAGCTAAAGCTGATTGCAAAGAGAGACATACACACACAGGTGGCCCCGGGCAAGTGTTCAGCCAGGCATTGGCCCACCCATTTTTCAATTTCAAACAGGTTTGAATTTAATTGACATTGCCGATGTGATTTTTACCCATCCAAGTTTTAAAATGCCCCACCGAAAGATGGGTGTACCAGAACCTGGATAAACCCTAGGGCCGCCCCAGCTCCACCCATCCCAAAACCTCAAAATGTACCCATTTTCCCAAATGTATCAGTGAAGCTACACAGACCATAGATATGAAAATTACATAATAGTTTTGAACAAAAAAAAAAAAACCCAACCCCAGGAAACCAAAGTAGAAGCTGGTAGAAGAGCATAACTGAACGAGAATTTAAGGCAAAATAAAAAACAAAATGTCTCCCCCACCCCAACGCAGCTGCCCCTCATTGATGGTCAGACATTTAGGAAGAAACGAGACAAGTTAACCTCAAAATAGCGAAATGCACATCTGCACAACCTGATGCAAATTTTCATGGAAATATACGAAATGGTTTCTGAGTTATGGGCCAGAAAAGGTGGGAATGCCGACACGGACGCACACGCGAAACTGGATGAAAACAATATGTCCTCCCTCCCTTCGGGGTGGGGGTGGGGGGGGAACGTAAGCATGCAGTATAGTACAATAATGCCTGATTTAAACAGTTACATTCCACCACTAAACACTGTGACCTTCCACTCCCAATTCACAATCAACTAATCCAAAACCAGGGACATATGGAGCATATATCTATCAATATTAAAATGAAATGCATAATGCATTTTCATTTTAATAATATTAGCTATATGCCTTCATAACTATAGCAGCCCAATGATGTAAGATATCAAAATGAGATGCTGTTGAAAACCTATCATGTGGTAATGTGTTTACATTAAACAAGTTGCCACGATAGATTTAACAGCTCAGGATAATTACATTTTTAATTCCTTGAAAATTTATTCAGCACACAAAGGGTTAATATAATAAATTTAGGAAAACTTGGAACAACAAACAAAGGCAGCTTTCTGTTCCAGCCAATGCCAGTGCTCTATGCCCATGTGCAGTTTAGGTGATCCAGATTGGCCCACTGCCCATCTGTTAAAGTATTTTTCTCCCCAAATTCTCTCCCCTCCACCCCCCCATTTGACCAGTTTGCCATTGAGGGGAAGTCCCACTTGATGAAAACCTCTTGAATGGAAGGTTGATGTAGCCAAATCACACACTTTGATGGGCAGAGCAGTGACTGCATGCCAATCAGGGAAGTGGGATTTACTGATTCAAAAATCTTTCAGAAGCACCTGTACATACGAAAATTTCATACAAAACCACCACGTCCTCCACCCGCCCCCCGGAGGTGAAAAAAAATAATGAACACACTGACAGGAGGAACTTCAAGCACTCAACTTTGAGGGTACTTAGTTTTGGAATTCACCCAAGAATGATTTATGACCCATTTTGAGACTTGAAAACTCTTGTAACTCCAAAATATTGAATACTAATCAGCACTCCAAATGACCTGAGGACATCACTTAACGAATTCAGATAAAACAGCTAGCTCTGCCATTAGTTCACATTTAATAAATTAGCGAGGCAGCAATCAATAGCTCACAATTTACAGCATGCTAAAATGCATCAGCAAATGTTAAATGGAAACGCTTATCATGCATAAAAGGCCCTTAAAAGAAGCACAACAGGACTCAAGAGGGCTCACTGTCCACCAACACCTCGCAAAAAACTCACATTCAGAGCTGCAAATACATCTGGTAACTTTAAGTCCAAAGGTTTGAATAAATAAGTAAATAAAATGGCTGGTCTTGGAGTCTCCCATTGCATGAAACTAGAAAGCACTCCGAGCGCACACTTTTCCCCAAAGCATTTATCACAAAGAACTGAACAAATATGGCCATGGCGGCCTTGTCTAAATTATGGGAAGGATTCGAATTCAATCAATTGTCCCCTGGTCCATGGCACACACTTCCACAAAAATCACTGAAATTGGTTCAGAAATGAAATTATGTCCGGACAAACAAACGGGCATGGATGAATACAAAACCTCCGCTCGACTTTGTGTGTTGGCGGAGGTGACAAAAAGAATATTTAAAGGACCACCATCTCCCAGGCCATCCAAGTTGCGCTGGCAGCAACCGCATGACTAACAGCACTAAGTACGAGACGCCTGCCAGTAGAGGGAGCCAACAGTCAAAATACAAGTTTAAAGACAAAGCTCCAATTCACAAAACCAGCATGAAAAATGAATGCTTTTAAACAGGCACCGGGGGAAATGTATTTCTCAACGAACCACGTGGCCACCTCAGAGCAGCAGTAACTACCCAATACCCGTCTCAAATTTAGACTGGAAGGTGATAAACAAGGAAAACAAGATCATCCACAAGCATTTCCCTGCCTCACCCTCACGTTTTGTGTGGATCATCCAGAAGAGGCTGAACTCCCATTAATTCGTCATAAGGTTTGGTCGGAATTCTCGTTTTCAGAAAGATAGCGCTTTGGCTATAAAATGATGTCCCACGTTAATCAGCACCCAAATAAATACTTCAACTGAAGCCAACCAAACAATTCAAGGTAAGTCCAAAACTTAACTACCAGCTCCCCCACAGAAAGTCTCCCGTTGGCTTGGCCAAATTAAAAGACTGAAGGTATGCCATTGACTTTCAATTTGTGTGCAAAAAAGATAAGATGCGGCCACTTAACAGCTCCATTGTTAAATGCAAATGAACTCAAAATATGCGTGGGGGGAGACAGACCACCCGTCTATTCTTCCTGGAATCCGCTGTACTTGTCAATCGCCCACCAGGGACTATAATCCAGCAGTATAGTATTCCGACACTTCCACAGAAACTAAAACGCGACCCAACAAGCAAAACTGAACTAAGTGACCAAATTACGTAGTCGACTGATAGCAAAGCAAAACGCAGCAGATAAGTTGAAAAAAAAAAAAAAAAAAAAAAAGACCCCGGGACATTAATCATAATGAATAGTGACACAAACTCAGAATAAAAGAAATCAACTGCACGGCGAATTAACGCTGCGGACAATCACACCACACGGGGGCGCCAAGATGGTTCTCAACCGCGCAAACGGTAAGAGCATATTTCATTACT
Source organism: Gymnothorax javanicus (assembly GCA_029692085.1). Lineage (NCBI taxonomy): Eukaryota > Metazoa > Chordata > Actinopteri > Anguilliformes > Muraenidae > Gymnothorax > Gymnothorax javanicus. The sequence goes on along the minus strand of CM056203.1, from coordinate 79,919,330 downwards.
AAATAACAATATTATGAAACTTACGAGGTCACACTAAAAAGAAGAACAAAGTCAAAGCCGTTCTCCCTAAACAAACGTACTGGCACGCTTAAAATCGATCTCACACTGCCGTTTCATCGCAAACTCACGTTCATAGCACAATTTCGCTCATTTGCGTGATGCTGAAAAAAAATCTAGTCAGTGTGTCATGCATTTGAATGGGCCAACTTTGTATGAATAAGAGGGAGTTTGGCAGCGTTTCAAATGTTTACATATGGCAACACGGATCGACCCCCTATCCATCCACTCCACCCCACCCCCACCACTCCATATGCACAAAAGGAAACAGTCATGCATTAAACTGGGGATTTATTGCCCTTTGGTTGGTTTACTCCTGAGTCACATTTCATACCAACCTGTTGGGGCACCTTTTGTTTAAACCCAGACAACCAAATTAGTTGCCTGGCAAACCATAGTGGTAGGGGTGGGGGGCATTTTCACATGCCATGATTTATCCAACATAACAAAACCAAATTTAGGCAAAATCTTGAATATTCGTTACCTTAGGTAGTATAACCACTTCCCATCAAACATTAAATGTATACACAGACCACGTAGTTAGTTTGAAGCCGAAAAAGTACCTAATGAGAAAAAAAATGGTCGCAAAATTAAGGTCAATAACAATCAAGTTACATACCTATACTTTAACAAATCAATCTTTGATTAGTCTTGAGGCCAGAGTATCATAAACGATTGTTCCTGCAGCAAACATTCAGTTCATATTAAAATACCAATTCAACAAAACCGACAAAGATCACATTAATACAACTAAAAAAAAAGGTACCCAACTTTGAACTGTGAAAGCAAAGTAACTTCGGCTATCCGATTCTAAGATTCGACCTCTATGGGCTGTAAACCAAGCGTCAGCTTTAACCACGTTATTCATCACCGAGATTCACTTGCAAATCTCGTTCAACATCAGCAACCAAAATTCGTCCACCCGGCCACCGTAAAACGGTCATTATCAGTCATTCGGTCCGCCAAGTTGAGTATTGAAGACTGCAGTAACCGAACACGAATTAGTTTGAAACAACTTAACGACTGGACAAAAATCGCCATGCACAGCTTACGGGATACTAACCCCCAGCCGAGTCCATTACGATTCAGTTCCAGATCAATAGCAAATACATTAATTAAAATTAGTACGCAGCTTTATCTATGCATACACAATTTTGCAAACGTTACAAAAACCTCCAATGCAGTCGACAAGCCGCTTCCAAAACACTGCATATCTCAACGGAAAGCTAACGAGCATTAAGCAACAGTAAGTGATGGTCAACACGAGATCCACGGACATACCAGCAACTAACTTAACATTCCCATCGCTTTCGCTACACTCACTGCCACCTCGAAAGTCAACTTACTGCAGACCAGTTAAAATCATATCGCAGAACTGGAAAGTTCCACAAAAAGTTTAACGTTGAATGAAATCTGCCTGCTGTAAGCTCGATGCTGGGAAAGCGTGGTCAATTCCAAGGGTCATGATCCCGGCCAAAGTGCACGGTACCATTTAATGAAGTTCGACACAAAAAAAGAATACACGTACACGTTAGCGAACCATCCACATTCCACCAGTAGTTGGTCATACAGCACCGTTTCTTGTGAAATGTCTGCATTCCGAACTCACCATTTTCCACCGAACCGGGCTCTTCGGAGTTGATGTGTTGTGGCTTGGCTTGCTTGCGCCTCGACATGGTACAACCATCGGGAGCAAAATAGTAGCAATAATTTTTCCTCGTCTTCTTTACAACAAATTCTTGGCGTTGGGGGAATTGGCCCTTCTAGCAGAATTGCGCATGTCTGAGTAATTATTATTATCAATAATGCATTGCGATTTATCATGGGCTTCTGACAGCTGATTGGCTCCAGTCCAAGTGCTTATAGATTATTCAAATAGGAACTCATTGATGAGAACAGCAGAGTGCGAGAAGGGGGAGGGAGGTGCAAGAAAACGTGCGCCCCGCACACACAAGCGCACATCAGAGAGAGAGAGAGAGAGAGAGAGAGAGAGAGAGAGAGAGAGAGAGAGAGGTGATATGCGGTAGCCTCTGATTGGCTACAGTTCGCGGATGAAGTCGTTTGGGGATGCATTTCGGCAATTGGAAGTTTACGTCAAAGGGTTTCTGAAAATTTACGAATTATTTGTGTGCATTATTGTACTTTTCATTAGCAGAATCGCGTGGTACTGTGCTCTTTATGAACGTAATCGCTTTGTATACGTTGCAATAAAGGACGATTTCAGATCAGTTTTAATCAAATTTATGAAATTTCGGAAAAAATCATAAATCGTTGGTTACCAGCAAACAGCTTATGGAAATGACAAGCATCACCACAGAGTCGTATAGCCTACCTCGAAATGTTTTAAATTCGCAATGAGCGTCTTGAGCACAGACTGAATGCTTTGCTAAATACGAACACTTAGCCCACTAACATGCAGGCTGATTATTTTCTGAGGGATAACATGCGTGAACAGTAGGCCTGTCTTGGAGTCATTACAATGCATGAACTAGCCTTATAACAAGCCTGAGGCTCTGCACTAAAATCATAGTTATTTCTTTCGGATTTACATAATGGAAATATTTTGCCATGTGATTTTTGTCATTTGTTTAATTCCACTTCCACATTTGCCTCCTGAGTTTGAATAGAAATCAAACTGTAAGAGCCACGTAGCCAACTGCGTTATGAAGGTCATATAGCTTCATAGGAGAAGAGCTGAAGTTAAGACAAGCTATTTTATCAGCAATACGGGCATCCACGCATTTTCCATACTTAGTATGTGCCTGTTTCAGTGCGTCAGGGAATTTAACTTTAAGGAATGTTGTTTTTGAGATTTGCATCTGCTCACCGTCAGGGAACAGCAATTAGCCTCACTGCTTTGAGTAGGATTAAGATGTAGTAACAGTAAAATCTGTTTAGAATCTGATATGAAGGCAAAACATCGTGAGTAAAGTGTCTTCCTTACTTAGTAGGTCTTTTTGAATCAGTGCTTTAGTTTTTTTGCTGACACCAAACCCTCATATTTCCAATGACTTTAACAGAGTAACCAGACTAACCTATGTGTAATGAACTTGTATCAAGATTTTTTATGATTTATTTTCAACATCAACTGAATTCTCACTTACTCTGAGTTGGCAACTGTAAGTTTTATAATGGCAAATATTGGGCCGGTTTCACAGACACAGATTAAGCTTAATCTTAGACTAAATTCAATTTCCAATAGGAAATCTCTATACAAAACTCTGCTTAGTCCAGGACAATGCTGAAGCCATGTCTGTGTAACTGGCCCATAATGAGCTGGTTTGAGATTAATAATGGTCGCGTTTGGAATGAACTGTAAACCCTGATAGCGTGGTGAACTCAAATGTTTTCAGGAAACCGATTACCTCAAAAAAATTGATGTAGGCCAGATTAATTGCATTGTGTGGAAGGAACTTAAAGACAATAAGGTGAAGTTATTTTTTTACATGTTTTAAGTGCTGTGAACACAATATCATTAAGTTGGCATACTCAATTTTTTTGAGGTAGTCAGTTTCCACAAAACATTTGAGTTCACCACACTATCAGGGTTTACAGTGTGGGAATTAGTGTGCCTTCCTTCAGTATTTAGACTGTGATACTGCTCAAAAATGGCTGCATATCCTGCATGGTTCATATAACATGGATGTTAGTATGCAAATAATGGATTGCAGCCTCTAACCTCATATTCCTTGTTTCAACACAAAAAAAAGTGTCGCTGCATCGTCAGATTTAGACTGCACAGTCAAAATAAATCAATAAATAAAATTAGCTGCACCAAAATAATTTAGTTTTGGGGGGTAAGCTCGGGACACTAATGAAATGCAGCCCCTCCAAAGAATGTAGATCTTTAGTTTAAATCAATAGCTGGGAGAGAACATGTCAGACCTGACTCCTTCAGGTCATAGATCCCTGATGACATTCCAGATCTTTCCTATGAAGATATGATATGAAGTTAGACCTGAATAAAAGACGATGCAATTCTTATTGAATTTTATCTGTACCTTAACTGACAAGTTATTCCAGACTGGGCAAAGTTTCAATGTTTATTCTTATCCTGATCGGCAGAATCTACTGAATCCACATTGCACCCATTTCACCTTCAGTTTCCATGGAAAAATGCACAGCGTTTTAAATTTATTAAACACAATTCTACCTGCTCTAGAAATGTTTAAGTAAAATACCCTGTGTCAAGAAAAAAAAAAGCACACTTTGTGAAATAAATAGCTAAAAATTGGTTATACAAGACTTTGTTTAATTTATTTAGGTTTGATTAAGTACCAATTGAAGACCTGTGCCCCAGAAGTATCTAAGTCACTTAATAATAATCTTGTGATTTTGGTGGTCAAAGTTTTCAAAACACGTTGCAGATATATGTGTGTGAGTGTGTGTATATATATATAAATATATATATGTGTGTGTGTGTGTGTGTGTGTGTGTGTGTGTTATTTCGTGACTTAGGTACTTCTTGCACACAGGTGTTCAATTGGCATTGTGCTGTGATTTCACTGTACAGTGTTCATGACGATACTGGATTTGAACTAACTGAGGGACGACCGCTGAGGCAACAAAAATGTTGAATATGAAAGAAATGTTTCTAATTTTCTTTGGAGTCGATGAAACAATACAATATCATACATTAAAAAAAAAAGAAATAAAGAATTTCTGAACATATGTGTGCAGCACAAATGTTCAGAGAAGTTCAGTCATGTCCAATGTTATACACATGACCCTGCCAGAAGTATTTTTAAGAGAATGGTTGCTGGCTAAAGGGACACAAATGGCTGTATAGATTTGCTTTGCAAATTTTTTGCATGGAGAGGGTGACAACGACTTTGAAATAGGGCAGATATTGTTCAAGAATGTTGCCAAATGAATTAAGCATACAATGCCTTTTAAATTATGTTGTCACTATTTAAGACATGACATGATATCGCAAATTTGCAAGTATAATTTATAACCATCCTCCCCCACCCCAAAAATTTTATACTCTCAGTGTGAATTAAAAAATTCTTAGTTTTTTTTATATGCTTCTATCCATGAAGCATTGTCTACGTATTGCTTATCTAATGGAAACAGTATTGTAAATGATTGGATGAGCTGCTTCAACAAGTGTGCATTATTTGCATTTAAGATTTTAATCCCATTATTTCTGAGTAAAAATATAATCTGTTATGTCTAACTCCAGTTTCAACAGCAGCCTGGCCATAAACTACGCAGCAATTTAAATCAAATGACATCCATCTTACGCTGCAAGTTTCTTTCTGAAAGAAGGTATCAAATTGCAAGCTAACAGAAAGCACAACACCAAATCAATTTTAATCAACTTTCAAAGGGCTCATTAAATGTTACCATGGAAATGTATTTACATCTAAGAAAATGTGTAGAGTAAAACACAAAGTGTCATAATTCCACCAAGCTCTGTGTGTAATTAACCCTGAAAGGCATTGTAATCAATCAGCCTGTACAAGTTGATAGGTTTGCCAAACATGCCCTAAACTATAAACAGAGTCTAAAATTCAACATATCTTATGGTTTAGTCCTATCAGGGTAATGATTAATTTTATCTTTTGTGAATAATCTACTGAAACTATCCATAAAACTATCATTATATTTAATGTTTCCGGCCATCAGCTATGACTAATCAGGATATGTCTGCAGCATAGGAAGCCGTTTGGAGCAGAATGTTCCGGTGAATATGTCATTCTTACTCACGATGATATCAGCAATAATCATAATTCATTTTACCATACTGAGTCATCAGTAACACATGTTGGACTCTCTGTATGAGTATAGAATTTTCAGGATATTTGACCGACAACCCTCCTCAATTTTTAGCAATTTGGTTATTTTTTAGGCATGTTTTTAGAATGTTTCAGCAAATTCCCTTATCGACTGTCTTCCAAATGTAAATCAGTTGAGAAAAATAATGAAATGTGGTGTAATAAAGTCTAAACTTGTCAAGGCAATGGTAAAGATCCAACAGATGTGGTTTGAATCCTAGCCTTTGTCTCAAAAATTAATGCTAGCTCCTGTCTTCAGTGGTCCAGACTGGAGAGATCAGCAGCAGCTATTGGTAAAATGTCCTCATCGAACACTTACTTTGTCATCCGTGTGACAGAAAAATAATGAACAGTTGCCATTTCAAAAGTGAAAATTAAGCATAAATGTTGTGCTGACGATCTTGTGTACTTTTCAAATTATTGACCCAACACTTGGGTCAACAAAGCCACGGCCTAAATGCTTCTTGTTTTGAGATTCTATGTTATGTTTTTTTTTTTTTTTTTTTTAAATCAATTTACAGAGCAGTTCAGAGGTTTTAAGGTATTGAGAGCTCATGTTAATTTTATTATCTGTGTTATAGCAGATGTTCTGTCGATGTATTCATCCTTTAAATGAGAACTTACTTGAGCAAATGCACAATGCACAATCAGAGTCATAAGAGCTCTATTTGCCTTTCAATTAGGCAAACTGACATTCAGTAAAACTGAGTTTGAACTACGAACTGTGGCCTGATGTAGCTATATGACTGATAGCCTGTAGCTAACAATAAACAAGCAGCATTGCAGCATTATTACTTGCAACAACCCGCAGGGCAGAATGTGATCATTTTCCAAGCTTGGGTTATGTACAGAAAAAAAAAAAAAAAAAAAAAGGAGAAAATCATTATTTTGTGAAATGAAGGTATTCAGTTCAAGAGCAGAAAATTCTATTTCACCCGTCATGTATAAGCGCTAGATTATTCAAAACAGTGGTCATGGAGAGGGTGACAACGACTTTGAAATAGGGCAGATATTGTTCAAGAATGTTGCCAAATGAATTTAGCATACAATGCCTTTTAAATTATTTTGTCACTATTTAAGACATGACATGATATTGCAAATTTGCAAGTATAATTTATAACCATCCTCCCCCACCCCAAAAATGTTATACTCTCAGTGTGAATTTAAAAATTCTTAGTTTTTTTATATGCTTCTATCCATGAAGCCTTGTCTACGTATTGCTTATCTAATGGAAATCAAACAGCTATTTCCCCAATTTATCCCTGTAATTGCTGTCTACTTGGGAGAGAAGCGCATGTCCGTTTTCAACTGAGTGATTGGTCTGTTCATCATTGTAGTGGTTTTTTGAGCTAGACATTCTTTTCATGAGTTTTCCAATCAGTCAATCAATCAATCAATCAATCAATCATAATTCTGATAACCAATCAAGACTGATTTTAGATAGAGCATCAAAAAGGATTGAAAATGCATAGAAAAACATTTAAAAATTAAATATTTAAAAATATTCAAAATGTTGATGAAGTGAGAGCATTTACTTATAAAAAGCTCGAAATTGGAAACCTAGAAGGAGTGAATACCTGGGATGACTGTTTACATCCCTATAACTCATGTAGCCGCAATACGGATTGAAAACAATGATCTAGAAAAATAGGATTAATTAATAATTTCTCCACAATTTTGTCAAATATTGTCATGGTGCAGAGAGAAATCATTCAAATGAACTCCGAAAAAAAAAAAATCAAGTAATCTCAATCAGCCACGAAGTTCGACTGTGCTGATGTACATGTATGGAGCCGATGGTCCGAAAGAAAGTACACACCATCTTTTGCACAGGAAAAAAAAAAAAAAAAAAACCAACAACAAATTCAGTGCCATTTTTATTGGGAAAATGCATCTGAATTTAAAGCGCTCCTTATTTTCGGAATATGTTTGTGACTTTGATAAACAATTGCCTTTGTTTAACCCTTTGAGCGTCGAAAAAATTTTCAAGGAATTAAAAATGTAGTTATCCTGAGCTGTTGAAAACCTATCATGCGTCAATTTGTTTAAAAGAGCTCCCGCATGATAGATTTTCAACAGCATCTGCTTTTGATATCTTACATCATTGGGCAACTATAGTTGCATATGGCGCTCAAAGGGTTAATGGTGGCAAACAGCCCAAAAATGGAGGAGTCTTGGGCCAACAAGACTGATCTTTGCATTCAGATTTGGAAGACTTGTGAGTATATGAGAGGGTTGCTCATGGATTCCTTGGTTCCGTGAGTCATCCCTGTGCATGACAGGAGGTCAGTCATTCATCGTCTATGTGTCATCATACACTGCCTGGCAAAGAAAAGTCACTGTTTGGATTTAAATAAGCAAATATTTAAGAACCTATAATTGAATCATTACTGCAGAGATTAATATGTTTCAGTTGGCAACAATTATTGTGACCCTAACTGATGCAATGTGTAGCTTCTTATATCTTTAACACCCATGTTGGAAGACGTATCCCATGTTTGTGAGAAGGACGTTTCTGTGTTTCAAAAGGGGCAAATTGCTGGCCTGCATCGTACAAAGAAAACAACTAAGGAGATCGCAGAAATCGCCAGAATTGGGTTAAGAACTGTCAAATGCCTTCATAAAACCTAAAATTATAGTGGCCAACTGTCCACTTTGTGAAAGAAATGGGTCGGGGAAATATCACGAACAACCACTATAGCACATGGCGAAATCTCATCATAAAAAATCGACAGTAGAACTCACGGCTATGTCTAATTGTGAGAGTACAAGTATTTTCACATGCACAATGCGAGGAGAATTTGCAGATTAGGATTAACAGCTGCATGGCCACAGGAAAGCCTTGCTAGTGAGACTCATTGAGGGAAAAAAACTAATTCAGTTTTCAAGAGAGCATAAGCATTAGGCTGAGGAACAATGTAAGTAGGTCAGGAAGTCTATTGATTCCAGATTTACCCCATTACAGACCAATGGGTGCATCAGGGTAAGAAAGGAGGCCCATGACGCGATGCACCCGTCATACTGCCCACTGCACTAACCTGGTGTTATGATCTGGGGGTAAGTCAGTTATGTTACGTAATGCTGAACCACTTTAATACCAATGACTTTGAGCTTGTATGGAAAAGCCTTGCAAATAAATTATAATATAAACATAATTTAATTTTTTTTTTGCACAAAAAGTTTTTATCCTACCAAATTCTCTAACCCAATCAGCTCCCATTTGTCCAGTATAACACACATGGGCAATAATCTACAAAGGTTGAGGGAGTCCCCCATTTCCTTTTGTTTTCCTTACCAATGCAATTCAGCCATCTGGCTTCTCAACAATGGATAATCCTCAGACTTAACTCACCTAGCTACCAAGCAGCATGATATTAACACGTTTTCAAATACACAGCACTCAAACTGGCTTATCCTATACAACTCCAAAGTTACCGTTAAAATAATAAAATACCGCAAGCAGGGCAGAGCGTTGTGAAAGCAAACTAAACTGATATGCTTCATGCACCTTCAGACTCCGACATAGCACACATACGATCAATGGCTTGCTTTTTTTAATTTAATGCAATATAATCTCGCAAAACTATTTAGTGATTTAAGCAAGTAGATCACTAATTTTGTTTTATATCTTTCTAGGTCTGGTGACAGAGGTGTGGACAAATGGCAGACAGAAGTCAAACAGAAGTAGATTTTAAATTTCATCTCTTTCAGAGCTTCTAAATTGTTTGCACATTGCTGTTAATAAGTGATACTTCTCACCCTCTTTCATCGCATGCTGTTAGGGATCCTTTTCTTGTTATTTTCCTGAGTAGCCTTTTAAAGAGTATAATCAAGCAAATGGTTCAGATGAGTTTGTTTTTTTACGCTCCTGTTTCAAATGCAATACTGAGATATACTTGCATGAAAAGTAAATCATTTTAAATAAGCTGCATCATCAATCCTACCCCAAATCAGAAAAAGTTGGGACAATATGTGAAACTAAAATTAAAACTAAAAGCAGAAATTTCTTAATCATCTGTGACCTGTATTGCATTAAAAAATATATATATTTCAGCATATTTCACAAATAATTTAGACAATAAAGTATTTATGACTTTGTAATTATGTGTTTCAGATTTAATTTTATCCTATCCTTCTTGCAAACACAGAAGGTGTTCAACAATGTAGGGTTTTCATTCATCATTGCATTTTGCATTGCAAAATGTGCTTTATGTTGGGACTGCAGGCAGGCTAGTTCCGCACCCGCACCCTCCCCCTATGCAGACATGCCTTTGTAATGCATGCAGGATGTGTTTTTTTTTTTTTTTGTCTTGTTGAAGTATGCTTGGGTGTGCCTGGGAAAGATGTTGCCTCGAAGGCAGCATATATCTCTCCAAAATGTCTGTATACTTTCCAGTATTCACAGAATTGCAAGTTTCCCTGTCTAAAGCCACTGACATAAACCCATACCATGACAGAGTGTGGTTTTTGGACTTTTCGCTGGTAACAGTCTGAATTGACCTTTTCTTCTTTAGTCCAGAGCACACAGAGTCCACTTCTTCCAAAAAAGACTTGAAGTATTCATTAGTCTGACCTTGATACACATTTCTAGATATGAGACTTTTTTTCAGCAGAAAAGTTTTAAGTTGCATTTGTGGATGTAACTACATATTGTAATACTGGACAGATAATTTGCTAGGGTAATCTTGAACCAATATGATTATATTACTGTACTTACAGATAAATGACCGTTCTTGAGTGATCAGCGATCATGGGTATTCAGCTTAGGCTTGTGCCTTTGCCCTTTGCTCACAAAAATATCTCCATCCTTGAATATTTGGCTTCTGTTATGGTAGCACAGAGGGTGAAATATCGAAAAAAAAAAAAAAAAATCCTGTTAAATTTCTTATGAAAAAGTATTGAGGTTTGATATGTTTTCTAAGTTAGTAAAACTATATACATTAAAAAATAAATAAATAAATAAATAAATATATATATATATATATATATATATTTCTTGGATTAACCTCATAAACTGTGACTATTCACTTAAGTTTTCCCTTAAGCTAGTTAAAAGTGAGAAAAAGCATTTTTCCTATATTTTCTCATATTGTCGGTCAACGTCGCGTACATTTTCTGTATCCGATCGTTTCCCGGTGCTACATCACACTTATATTGAGAGTAATATTCAAACCCAGAATGTCATGTTTTTACAGCGACAGCATTTCATCAATGGAAAATATCTATTTCTTGCTCATCGTTTTATTCACATTTTCCGGTAATTCAACAGGACATATTCGGGATGGTTTGAAACTTTGGGATATCCACTAAAATTTAAAACTGGCTTGAAGTCCCACAGTTTTGAATACTGACAGATGCATATATTGGTCCATAGGTTTTTTTTTTTTTTTTTTTTTTTTTGGTTATGACATCTTTTGTATAAGATAACTCAAGAAGCAGCTTTGATTGAGCGCACCGTGATTAGCATATCATCCACAGAATAACTTGAAAAAATACTTCACTCCCACAGTGCCTCGCTCCACCCAGGTGTATAATTGGGTACTGGCCAGTATGTTGGGGAAACCTGATTGAATGCCAGGGGGGTAACCTGGGTTGGACTAGCATCCCATCCAGGGGGAGCAGCAATACTCCCAGTCGTTTCATGCTACAAAAACTGGGGTTAAGCACCAGCCTGATGAGCCACTTGGCTCAGGACAGACTTAAGCTGCTTTCACACCGAACGCGGAACGAATTTTCGCACGACAGATTACATTCAAAGTCAATGGGAAGACGTTAATACGCGCGTTTCGCGCGTATTCGCGTCTTCGCATTGATTTTGAATGTAAAATTCGTTTCGCGTCCGGTGTGAAAGCGGCTTTAGCCTTTATATTATGTGCGGCACATCATTTGCTATTCAATGAAAAGTTAAGTTAGTTCAGGATAAAGTAAAAAAATAAAATAAACTGCAAGTCATAAGTGCATAAAAATGTCCCAAATGTAATCAGAATGTGCAGAACAATCTGGATAAACAACCGAATTCTGTCGCATTTAAAAAAAAAAAAATTCCCCCACAGAGTTCTCCTGAGCATCGTGAGATGTATTATATTTGATTGGCTATTAATTAATGAATTAATTTTTTTATTCAAAAAAAGCACAACTGGGAAACTCTACTTCACGAATCATAAGGACTTTAATTTGTCAATTTGGACACAATTTGACTCTTTGTGGGATAGCACTCAGATGCACAAGAAGGACATGTTATTCTTAGCTTCTTTTTCAAAACATTAACTACTTCCAATGTAAGACAATTAGGAAACAAAAATGTTTTTAATGAAACACTTTTCAGTTGATTAAGCATGTAAAAAAGTGACTATGCAGTGGAAGTCGAGGAGAGCTCTGCAAATGTGTTTTACTGGATCAGGTGGTTGAAGGTCGGAACTGGCAGCTGCTATGTCGACACTCTCAAAATGGCCGTGCCTAAGAGGCCACGTCAGCTAAAAGCCGCTAAATCCCAATAATATGCTTTCCTGTTCCGCTTCTGTTTGTGATTGGCTCAGTATCACAACACATTTGGATCAGGAAAAAAGCAGGGACAATTACCTTCCTGTTAATTGTAACACAAAGGGAACTCTGTATATCTAACAAAAACAGTGTGACAAAAAGACTGGGAGAGGAGTGTTGCGCCGTCTAGACGCTTTATTGCGGCAATAAGGGGTTTGTCAGAAACCAGCGGAGCAAACGATTCAAACTAAACAATCCATGCATGGGTCACTTCTGCGATGAGATCCTGGTGGGGAAAGTTAAGATGGATGATGGTGATGATATCTCTGAACTAGGCTAAAAAAGACTAAACTTGGATGCCATGTAAACAACACTCAAAACTCAACATAGTGGTAGCGGTTGCGGACACCAGCTAAAGGCATTCTTGAGCAAGTGTCTATGACCCACACACTTTCTTTGGCTCGCAAGGGCAGCGTAATGGGGATCGTGCTTAAGCAAAGGAAAGCATTAAGAAAATTACACTAACAGTTCATTCAGATGAGCACAAATCATTGGCCCAGATTCAATCTAAAAGCATGGTGCTTGGTAATTAAATTTTAAGACATTTGCCCAGTTTCTAACAACTTCTTTGTGCTAAAATTAACACAAACCACAGAGTGTTTATCGAATCTACAGCAAGCTCAATTCTCAGAAATGTACTAATTGGATTCTTGGATTCTGGGATTTAGCTTTTTGAAAAAAAAGTAAAAAAAATAAGCTAGAAGCATGCTCATATTCTGAATCACATGAATCACAGTGTTTGCGAGAGAGAGAGTGAGTGGGAGAGAGAGAGAGAGAGAGAGATATAGAGAGAAATTCACATTTGTAACCGGAACAGAATGCCAGATGACCTTTCTCTGCCTTTTGTTGAAACAGATGTGCAGTAATTGTCTGTCGGCTGGATTGTTGTTGTTTATTGGAAGTTATTAGAAGTGGAAGTGCTGAACAGAACAAAGCACAGGGCCCTGAAAGGACACTCATTCTATAGGACGCCTTATAAAGGCGATATGGGCTGAAAAGAGCAGCCTTGACCACAGCAGTATAGCAGCATCGTCGCGCTCAACATATGTCAGCCCCGGCCTGAAAGCCCTGCTCCTTTGCTCAGTCAATATTAAAACCTTGGCTTTTGAAAATGCGCGACAACCTGCAAAATGTTATGCTGCTTTTCAAATCTCCTCAAAACTGAGCACATTTTGATCTCTGAAACAAAATTTATTTTTCTCGTGTTCAAATCGCCCCTCTTGAAACGATAAACTGAAGCTGATCTAAGACAAATGGTGATGTCTGTTTTTCCCACAATTTTTACCAAAACAAAAGCAAAGCTAAGACAAGCAACTTCCTGCAATTGTGCCGAATGAAGAAGCTTTTCTGATTGAAGGGTGGTCACTTTGTTCGAACTCAACTGCTCACTTGCTCTTTCAGTAGCATCGTGTCTCTTTGGCAAAACACTTTGAGCTGTGCAGAAGCATGTTTTAAATCACTGTCGTGTCAAAGACATTTTCAAAGAATCTCAAGGTTTTTCAGTTCAGTGTGTGTCGTTTCATTTTGGACGCATCATTCTGTACATTAAAAAAGTGCTGAACATGAGATGCCAGGCACAACATAACCCACTGGTTTTTGGGGAGACCTTAACCTTCACCCAGTTGGGTCCAACATTTAATCAGGAGATCTTTGGACCATTGTGCACCTTTGATGAAAATTATGCGTAATTTGATCAAACCGTTATTGCGTTTGACTGCTGATAGACGCACCGACAAATAGACAGATCAACAGGTGAGAGTACTCAGCTGGAGACCCACGATTATTGAAGATTTCACCTTTCCAGGTTGCACACTTCGACCTGAGTATTTCTTGGACTTTGACCAAGATTCACAAAAAATAACAGTGTCATTTGGGAAAGATGTGAAACCTTCTTGTAAAGTTTGACAATGTTTGGTCTCAAATTGTCAGTGCTAAGCTGTCTACAGACAGACAGACAAACAAACAAACGAACAAAACCAACCAACCACCTAGCCAAACTTTTGGCCAGCAACAAACTAATGCCACCAAAACTAAGCCCCTTCACCTCCGAGTTGGGTAAAAAGCTTGTGTGCAAAAAACTGAATAATTATGAACACTGAACATAACTCACAAAACTTAAGAAAATGGGCTGATAATGGTGAATAGACTTGATATGGTTGAATAGAATCATTCAAGCAAAGTGATCAATAATTGTGATGAGTTCAAATCAGCAATCAAGTACTTCACTTGCTTACATAATTGTAACCACATTTACAACTTCTTAATGCTACTATTAATTTGAAGTTAGTCTAATTATTAAATGTCACAAATCCAAAGTAAAGATGATATATCTATCAGTCTCTCCAAAGATGACCCAATTGATCAATCACACAGTGTGAAATACAATAATTTTTGTGAACTTGTAACTTATATGATACAATGTTACTGTGCAAGATTGTAATCAGAAGCTTTACGGATTACTTGCACCATGCCTTGCAGACTGAGTAAAACAGGACTAAAGAAAACAAGGAAATGACAGTTTGGCCCTTGGTGTGGAATTGTAAACTTTATGTTGTTGTTTAAGTATCAGTAAAACTTGAAAGGCACTGGTTACTGCAGGTTGAGATTTTTCACATGAGCACGCTGCTGCAGTGTGTCCTAATCAAGGTCAAACGATGCTCCTTATTTGCTTGTTCGGCGTCTCAGCTGAGGAGACATCGTAGCTGGTGCAAAACCTTTTTAACTATTGTCTTGAGTAAATATCTGCGTAACAGGATTGTTGGGGGAGGGGATGGGTGAGTAAATACTGGTCTTTATTGTTGCCATTTTACCCAAGCATCTAATTGAAAATGGACATTGATTGTAAGCATTCAAGATAAAAGAAGCCATTTTGGAAGATGCACCATCGCAGAAAAAGGTTCTTGTATTGGCTATTTACCTAATCTTTCTTGCATTCAATAAAGCATTGTGCTGAAATGTGTTTGTGCTTGTTTCTTAAATGTTTTAAATGTTTATTTATTTATTTATTTATTTTTTGCGCTGATTTTGCCCCAATCCTGAATGTGAGTCACCCAGCTAGGGGTGCCCATCCTCTTTCATACTGTTTATCCAGATAGATGAAGGTCAAAGATCACCAGAAAAATGACCCACATAGACTCCAGGCCAGCCCTGGATGTGGTGAATACAGAATCAACCTTTCGCAGTTTTAAAACACCACACTATTGCTATTTCCTTTGTTTTGCGAGTGAAGGGTCATACCCAAAAATGGCTCACTGCAGGTCTCTCAAAATGGCTGACGTTGCTGCTGAAATCAGAAATATGTGAATGCAATAGATAAATACAGGAAAATCCCTCGTTCCTCTGTATTTCAGTGGCCCAGCATCTCAAATACCGCACCAAAGCTCATATTATTGCATGTAACGTTCATCATGAAGAAGGAAAATGACAGTTTTGTATGTCTATTTGTTACATGGGAAGCAGAATACAACGTTTATCATGGTTGCTTATTGACCACAAACTGGGAGGTCGGGGTATTTGAAGTGTATAATTCATGCGTCTTTTATAGGCAAAATATACTTGAGTTGTGGTTACTTCCAGATTACCTTGATTTGGGAATTATAAATCTTTAAATACACTGGAAAAAAAAAAAAAAAATTCTTCTTTTCAAAATAATTATGAGCCACAATACCATTTAAAGGCTTATCCCCAGAACCAATCTATGACATCTTTTCCATTACCAGTACTCATGCAGACTAAAACGCATCGATCAATCGGGAAAAACAGAAGAATAAGATGCTGGCTGCCAGATGTCGTTCATTATGATGCTCAAGCAGAATAAGAGTCAATCTTCCCCGAGAGTGACTTTGTGATAAATAAATAAATAAAATGTCTCAAGGAGCCAGGGGTCTCTCTGTTGAGCTCAGGTACAGAATTGCCTTTGATTGTTGGGGAGCACAGGAGTGCGCCGGTAGTCTTGAGGAGCGTTTAATGGCCGCCGCGGAGATTAATCACCGACTCGTGATTTCTGCTGCGGTACGGGTGCTTCTTGAGACTCCCGCATTTTTTTATTGCCCGTCTTTGTCCGCTCTCTTTGGAAGCTGCTGAAATACTTCCTGTCCTTTCCCATAAATAACACCATTAAGCGTACACAATGGAGAGCAGCAACAGGAGGAAGGGTGGTTTCCAAATAAAAATGGGATGGGTGCTTCTTACCAGGTGAAAATGGAAACTGAGGAGAGGAAAGGGTAAGAGATAGGTCACAGCTAAGCAATGCTGTTTGACTTTGCTTTGGAAAATGAGCCAATCATTTCACTGAAACATAAATATCCCACAACTTGTGCGCACTCAATGAAAACACCATTTTGAAAATGCAAAATATCTGTCTAGATTCTTATTTTGAGAATCCAGCAATCAAGCCAGTTCAACTAATAACATAACTGTAGCTGGGATATGAAAAGATGGGAGATAAGTAGAGCTAAATGATCACAGGCTAACGGGACAGCAGGGCTCTGTCTTTATGGTGGCATAGCATTGGCTTTATGGAATTTTCCCTCAGAAATTTTGTTTTTCCTTTCAAATAGTTGAGTTTGGATCACCAGCCTTCTGTGTTTCCTCACTTACTTCACAATCCCACAGTGAATAGTGGCACAACAGGCATTACGCTTTTGAAGCAAAGGTCATTTTTTTATTCTCATTATACAACAACATTATAACGAATATTTTTTTCTTCTTTCATTAATGCATGGGCAGGTGAACCTGGGCTCTTTTTCCTCCTGAAATGTTTGGGCAGGTTTGTATTGCTCTGGCATCGAATTTATCACACTATATACCAAGCTTGAGTTCAGAAACAATTGAAGTGATTGTTTCCAAAACGCAATATATCCATTTGACTCATTTTGTGTAAATCAGCTTTTTCTATGGTGATGCCTATCGCATTTCATCGAAAAACACAAACTTTGACCATGAAAAAATACACCTTATAGTATGAATTTCTAAAAACAGACTTTTTGCACCATGTGTAAGAAGCACAGGGCTATCGCTCAATGGTATTATCTGAATATTTGTCATTTTGGCACCTATTGCATTTTTGAAACAAACTCTTCAATTCAACCAGTCACATTATCATTGCTATAGGCTGACAGCTAAAGTCAAAATGAAATTATTGATTCACTCCATAGTGGCAACCTACTGAAAAACAGGTATGAACATGGGCCTGTAGTTTTGGGTTTAATTCCTACCGGTACTGTCCTTATTGTTCCTTAGTGAGTGATTGAGAGAGAGAGAGAGAGAGAGAGAGAGGATGCAACACATGGCTATAATTTTATGTAGATTGCCCGTCACTTGCTTTGCCGGGGTAAACACACTAATAGTTGGGCTTTTGTCATGACGTGACTCTGATAACTGCTTGCATCAACAAACAGAAACATGTGAAAAGTGTATGAGGCCAGAACTGAGTGGGAACCCCTGCTGGCTCTGTTTCTCACCCTGGGTCTGTGGGTTTGTGTTTGTCTCCTCAAAGAGTCTGTGAGAGAATATCCTCAATCACACTGTCACATCAGAACCACATGCATTATGAATAACAATATCAAACTTGATTTTTGGCAAATATTGACCTTTTTATCCGTAAATAGAAATATATTGACCTGCGGTATGTTTGTGATATTGCTTCAATTAATCAAAATCATCTTTATTTTTGGATTTAGTCAGGTCTAACTCCCTCTGTCTCTCTGCCTCTCTTGCTCTCTCTCTCTCACACACACACACAAACACACTCACACGCAATAAAAAAGGCTAAAGAACAGGGGCTGAATGTGAGTCAGGCAGTCACAGGCCAGATGTGAGTCTATAGGGAGGGGAGGGGGGTAACTGAGTGTAATTTGGGCCCGATTCACTCTGTTTACGGGGGGAGGGGGGTTAAATCAGCGTGTGCTGATATCCTGACAGTGTGGCAGAAGTCTGCCATGCTGGATCTCCTTTACAAGGATGCTGCTCAGTTTGAATCCACTTATAGCCTATGGAAACACGCAAAGATCTGATCAATGCCAAATCAGTAAACCAATTTAAAGCATGAACTTTTTTTTTGCAAAACTTGATGTCTGAACTTCTCATAGGGCTGAACTGATTCTGGAGATGTAAGGATAGGCTCGCTCCTCTCAGTAAGGTGTATCGTCAGGTAAGAGCCGCAACTGTTTACACACGCACACACACACACACACACACTCAGGGTTGTGACCACACGCATTCATTTTGGAGCGCAAATATTCATGTACACACTCATACACACTTTCATGTACAAGTGTCCTGGCATGAATGCACACCACACACCCACACTTGTAAATCCATATGTGATACACAAAGCAGTATAAATTATTCTACAATAATTTTGAGTATCTGAACGTGCCTGTTTATGGGTACTTGCTGGAAAAGGATACTGCTGGTCAGAAGTTAACCCTTAGAGCGCTAAATCAAAGCTGCACGAGATAATTAAATTTATATGTTTTGAAAATTTATTTCTGCACTCTAAGGGTTAACAGAATATATGGTTCCTTGGGTACAAACACACACAAACTATCACTGCTGCACAAGTATATTGATTGATTATATTTTGTGGAAATTGCTGCCAGATGGCAAAGTGGACAGCTATTCCGAGAATGAGACACTCATGAGCACTGATGATTGAGTGGAACCATGTTCCCTCACACTCGTACCTCAACACAAATACACACTCAGCACTCACACACAACTCTCAGTGCTTTATACACTTACCGCTGACACACACACTTCTATGCTGGCACAATGATCCACACACAACGCAACACGTTTAGCACACATGCACAGCTCACACACACACTTCCCCTCCCCAACACATTAATCGACTCAAACACACTGAGTACTTGCACAAATCTCACACTAATTCCCCACTCTCATATGCTGAGACACGCACACACACATACACACACACACACACACACACACACACACACATACACACACGCATGCACGCACGCACGCACGCATTCACGCACACACACACACACACACACACACACACACGGAAACACTCAATGCTCTGACTTCATAGTCACAGAGGGTTGGAAATTTTTTGTTGAATAGTAAATAACTTTGGGGGAAAATATACGAAGTGAGTCATTGAAAATAATTCCATCTAATTTTAATAGATTTGTTTACAGGATACTAAAGCCAGATAGGGAACATACAGTTTTCTTAAGTTTCTTTCGGGATTCATTGCTCCTGTGAGTGTAATGTCTTTTCGGTGCAGGGTTTTGCGTGGACTGAAATAAAAATGATGGTGGCTGGGTTCAAATGCAAAGAAGAACTTCGAAAAACAAATAATCATGGAACAACACTGGAGAAACAGAGCTTCCCAAATAAGTACAAAGATTTGCAAGAATAACAATAGTCTGCTAAATATCAATCTTTTAGAAGATACACGCGAAATGCTACGAAACAAGCTTACGAGACTTTGCACCCAAGTGGTGCGAAGCTCAGGTTTATAAAGGCTATATTGGATAATTGAATAAGAATACACAGCTGCACATAGTTGAGTGATGAATAGGAGAGCAGGCCGGTTCCTCAGAACTCTGGTGATGCGGAACGCAGGGGACGTGGCATGACAGTGAGCTTGCCGCAGCAGTTTGATTTTGATTACAAAATATTCGCAGATCAGATGTTAATCATTTCACTGAAATGTAACTATCCTACAACCAATGTGCGCTCAGTGTGAACACCATTTTTAAAATATAAAATATGTTTAGATTCCCCTTCCAAGAAACCACCAATCAAACCTGTCTAACAAAAATCATTGCAATGTCTTTGATATATTTATTTACAGGAATGAGGAATACAGAATATTAGGGGACAGAAGCCACAAATTTGTTGATGTATATAAGAGCCATTGTAATGAAGCAGAGGAAGACAGGATTCTCGAGATGGTGAATGGGCTAATAAACCAGGGGGCGAGCTTTCTCAAATCTTCCTGCTGGGAGATGTCCTGTGCTGTGAGCCACACTTTTTGCCCAACGTGGTATTTAGGTGCTAGCTAAAGATGACAGTTCTCCTGCTTCTGGAAGATGGAGACATGTTTGAGTAGTGAAACACAAGCTCGTCTCCAACCCCAGCATGCGCGCCACACCAAGACCTGAGCAGAGAGAACTTCCACATCTCTCTGCTCAGTCTGGAACAGAGGTGGTTAGTAGCCCAAACAAAATTAATAGAGACATGCTCAATCCAGCCACTGGTAATAAATTATGAGCTAACTCCACCCAAAGTACGTTGTAGAAGATGTGACCATTTGGTAGGATTACCTTCACATAAGCAGCAAAAAGTTTTGCCCAGCTCTTGGTTTTGCCTCTCTACCTGGCTGTTGGATTCAGGAGACCCTCAAGGTCATGCCCACCAAGGTTCAGAAAGCCTTCCAGAACCAACTTGAGAATTGCGGACCGCGGCCTGACACCACCTCCTGAGGCACTCCATGAAGGCGGGCAACATGTTGCAGGAGCAGGTTAGTCTCCTTAGCAGTAGGCAGCTTCAGCAATGGCACCAAATGGACTGACATAGAGAATTGTTCAATGATGGTTAGGATGACCGTATTCCCATCTGAGGGTGGTAAGCCCGTTTTGAAATCTATTGCTATGCAAGTCCATGGTCGATGAGGAATTATAAAGGGCTGCAGCAGACCACTGAGATGCCAAGTATTTGACTTGGAGCAGGCACACATGGTACAGGCCACAACGAAGGAACGGGTATTACTGGTGAGGGCAGGCCACCTGAAGCACAGATGCACCAGGGCAAGGGTACGAGGAAGGTCTGAGTGACATCCTAGCTGAGAGGCATGGGCCTAATAAAGGACCTGACCTCTCACTCTCTCTGGGGTGAAGAGTTAGTTTGGAGGAGTGTCCAGTGGTTAAGGACAGGACCGCAACGCCTCTTCGACCACACTCTCAACTAGTAACTTAGGCACTTGCAGGAGAAAGTAATCAGGAGAAAGATATCAGGAGGTTCTTTGGGCATAGAAAGATACAGTCATAACAAGGAGTCAGGCTTAGTATTTTTTTATAAGGATGGTACGTTAGGATGAAATTGATTCTTGAGAAGAAGGGGGGCCAACCTGCTTGAATGGGATTTAGCCTCATTCCCATGACGAGGTACTCCAGGTTGTGGTGCTCTGTCCAGATAAGGAAAGAGAGCCGGGACCCCTCCAGCCAGTGTCTCCACTCCTCAAAGGCCTGTTTCACCACCAACAACTCCCAGCCTCCGATAGCATAATTCCTCTCTGCAGGAGACAAGCGATGAGAAAAATAGGCACAAGGATGTAATTGACCAACATACCAACATCTGCTCACTGCGAGAAGACAGCTCGAGCTGCCACATCGGAGGCGTTGACTTCTATAATGAACTGAAACTTGGAATCTGGGAGCTTGAGGATGAGAGTGTTGGTAAACAGGCTCCTCAGGTATTTACAGGAGGCGGCTCTGTAGAGGGTCTGGGCAAAGGGAACTTTAATAGCTGTCAGCTCATTCAGAGGTGCAGCATTAATGGATTACCCTCGGATGAATCGGTGGTAGAAATTGGCGAAGCCCAGGAATCTTTGTGAGTCCTTACAGTCTTTTGGTTCCGGCTAATCCAAAACCACCCGCACCTTTTGGGGATCCATCTCCAGAGTGTTTTTTGTGTCACTGCAAACCACAGGAAGGAAATGGTAGTATGGTGAAACTCATACTTCGCTTGTTTTGAGAACAATTAATTCTCCAGGAGCCTTAGGATCACAAAGTGGACATCTTCCAGAGTTTGAGAGAGGGCCGGTATATTGTCTAGGTACACATAGAAGAAGCGGGACACCACGTCAGGGAGGATATCATTTATGAGGTTGTAGAATGCAATTGGGGCATTAGTGAGCCCGAACGGTATAACCAGGTACTCAAAACAGCCCAAGGGGTGTTTGCCAGCTCTGGCTGGCAAAAAAAAAAAAAGAGTTCCAGGCAGACTGACTTATGCACTCATGCATTACTTGGGACTCCTGATTAGTTAGGGAGTAAAGCTGACCTCTAGGGGGAAAAGTTCCAGGCAGTAAGTTTACGGCACAATTGTCGAGTTTGTGGGGCGAAAGTGCTGTTGCTCTTGCTTTGCTGAATGCCATGTGAAGGTTGTGGTTGATGGCAAGAGCATCATTTAGGTCTGGCGGCTCCTTCTGATGGTTGGTGGATGGAGTTGCAGCTGGGCAAGTAGCAACACCAGGGCAGGATTGAGAACACAAAGGCCTCCACTCCAATATGGATCCCGAGGGTCAGTTGTCTTGAAGGTCGTGATGTTCTAACCAGGGTCTGCCTAACACCACCTGAGCATGTGGTGAATCCGTGATGTAAAAGACCAACTCTTTTGCATGGTTACCGGAGGTCAGCATGGAAACCGGTTGGGTAACCTTGATGACATTGTGAAGGGAATCTCCTGTCAACAGTTGGAACTGGAGGGAAACTGGCAGTGGCTTGATTGGTATCTTTAGGCGCCGAATGAAACCAGGATGGATGAAATTCCCATTGATGCCAGAGTCAATCAAAGCTCTGATGGTGATTGGGCGGCCTTGCCAGGTCAGATAAACAGGAAGGAGTGGGCGGTGTAACGAGATCCCAGCTCCCAACAACACCTCTGTTACTGATGTTGCTCATGTCCATCAAACTGGATTTTCAGCTATGGCATATGTGGTACTTCCGCTGCACAGACAAAACTTCAACTGTATCCGGCACAGCCATTCTTCCGGATGCAGCTTCTGAAGCTGAGCTCGGTCATAAGCTATGGGTACCGGAGGAGCCAGATGGGTAGAAGCTCCAATTTTCACATCTTGCAATGCAGGCAGGGAAGGTGCCTGTACCCTTAAACCACTGATCCAACCGCCTTTCCTGCAGCCTGCTGTCAATTCTCTGTGCCAGGTCAATCAATTGGTCCAGATCTGAGCGTCAGACACAGGTGGTTAACTCATCTTGTATTTGCTCAGCTAAGCCAAATAGGTAAACATCCTATTATGCCCAGGCATTCCAGCAGTAGACACAGCCTAGATGTGGAGGTTGATGGATTAATCTGCCACTGACAGGTTGCGTTGATGCGACGGGTCAGCAGACTGGCCAAAACAGGAATGGTCAAAAGGATTTTGTTTTTGCAGTGATTGGGTGTAAGGCAGAAACACACCCTGGACAATAATCCATCTATTGCCCTCACTATTCACTCACACACACATGCCTCTTGGCAATTTAAAAATGATGTGTCTTTTAAAACTTTCTGTGGGTTTCTTACCTCATCATCCAAACAGTTCCTGGTTAAAGCAGAACGCTGTGTGGTGACTGGGAATAAATTTTCCTCTTACTGCTCTCGCTCCTTGCTCTTTGACACTGAAACACTGTTGCCAGGTATCTCCTGAAACCCAAGTGATCATCACAGTAAAGAGCCCTTCCGTTTTTTTTGATGGCCTTCCTTTGGCATACAGTGTAAGCAGCCGATTGTACTGTGGCAAGGGGTCACGCAACAACTGTGACCTTGTCCACCACATTTTCACACAGCTATTAAAAAAATAAACAGCATGAGCTGTGAGTGGACGGCTTTGTCCTGCTTATTTGTTGCTTCTTTGCTTTTGCAATCGGGGTTGTTTGCCGCTGCCTGCGTTCACATTCTTAAGATGGAAAAATCTGCCCGTCTCTCTCATAAAATGACCCATGATCTGGCTGCTTCTAAGATTTATCAGATTTTGCCCATCAGATTTTTACGCTTAAGGATGTACTTTGTGCAATGATCAAATCACTGAATTGGATGCATACAGAAAAATGTCAAGTACTCATTCAGGGAGGGTCATGTGACTGGCAAACGCAATGGTTCGCAATCTCTAGAGCTCTCTCGCTGAGTCCCCAATTTTATTCTTAATTTAACTTTCCAGACCAATGATAGCAGTTTAAGTTGAGCGGACGAGTTATTTAAGATGTCCAACAATCGGAAAGTGTTTAACTCGCCAATTAAAACTCCCGCGGTGAAGCGAAAACAGCAAGAGGTTTCTGGCGCTACAGCGGATAGCATGGAGGAAGCTATTTCTTTAGCATTAGCCAAACAACAAGATCAGTTAGAAATTGTGGTCACTCGCGCGATTGGCAGGGCAATTGAGAGTCTAAGTGACGCGGTCCAAAAGATGCAAAGGAATTTAGATGCTCATATGGAGACGGTTCGTGGGTTGGTGTCCAAGGTCGACAAAGTGCAAGCTGAAACGAGGTCTGTTAAATGACAAGTTATCGACAACACTGCGGGCCTCGAAAAGCTTGAGTATAAGCTCGCACTGCTGGAGGACCACAATAGGAGAAACAATGTTAGGATCACAGGCATCGCGGCAAATAGAGAGGGCAACAATGCGGTTGCCTTTCTCCAGGAAATGCTTCCTAAATGGATACCGTTACTTGACTCCCAAACTATTGAAATAGAGCGGGCACATCGAATCTTCAGCCCCCGTTCTAATGGGAACTTTCCACAAACGATGATCCTTCGCCTGCTCAGACACGGGGACCGTAATGCTATCTTAAATGGTGCTCGTGAAGTGTCTAAAAAGGCCCCCATCCAAGATGCAGGGAAAACATTACATTTCTATGCGGACTATAGCGGTTTCACGAGCCAGCGGCGACAAGCTTTCTCCGGCGTCCGGAAGGCCTTACGGGAGAAGGGGATTCCATCCTTTGTAATTTATCCATTCACTCTGAATGTCACTCTGAATGGCGAGCACCACAGTTTTTCCGACCCCCAAAAGGTGGAGGAGTTCCTGCGAGAATATCGATCGGGGGACCAGGAGGCTATCCAAACACCAGCGCCAAATGATCGTCAGATGGACGTTTAAGGGTAACAGCATCAGAGAACATTGGCGGCTGCGCCAGTACCAAGGATAGGCGAGGAATGCCCTAACTTTTAGTTCTTTGCAAAATCTGCATCGTTCTTTTGAACAGGGGGTGCCCTGGTAAGGTTGTTTTCTGTTATTGCCAAGTCGGCTGTGGAGAGGTAACCCCAATTCTTTTGCGAACTGTTTATTACGTGGGGGACAGACCAATTATATTTTTGTGCTTTTAAGGTAATTATGTAATCGGGTTTTTTCTTGCTGTATGGGTACGCTGTATTCTTATGATTTGCAATGTAGCTAGAACTATAACTGCGGGGTCAGTAATTTTTTGAGGGGATAAAGCCGAGTTTTGGAGCCGAAACGAGCTGCGTTATGCTGTGGCCACGTTACACGGAAACAGGGGTTCGGGGATTTGGGAATGGCAGCCGTCGGGAGGGTGGGGATCTCTGCGTGGACCGCAAATTATGGCGCAAAACCTTTGTTCAAAATGTATCTGGAGGACCGGCTATCAACTGGGATTATGGTTAAGATGATTGTTTTAAGTTTGAATGTCCGAGGTTTGAACGCCAGTGTCAAGAGGGCTAAATGTTTAGATTTGATAGGTAGAACAAAGGCGGATATTGTATTAATCCAAGAATCTCACCTTAAGGAAGGGGATGTTGCTAGAATGCAAAATAAGCTATATATGGCAGTCTCCTCTTCAAGCAATGGATCTAAATCTAAAGGAGTTATTATTTTAGTTAAGAGGAGTTTGCCAATAAAAATTGAGAGAACCAGTGATGACAAGTCGGGGCGGATAGCATACATTTGCACTTCAATATATAATAGGAAAATTGCGTTTATATCAATTTATGCCCCAACAAGTTTTGAAGAAAATTTTTATTCTGATCTCACAGAGGAAGTACTAAATTTGATAGATTATGAGATAGTTATGGGCGGAGACATGAATGCGGTGTGTAATCTTGAACTGGATCGAACTGGGGTAACGTTCTCTCACAATCAACAATCAGCCTCCGTTGCATTAAATGCAATGATGAGTAAATTGAGCCTTACTGATATCTGGCGGGTTCATAACCCGGGCATTCGAGATTACACCTGTTTTTCCTCATACCATAAATCTTTTTCTAGGATTGACTATTTTTTATTGTCTCGTGGGCTAAAGGAGGCTGCAAAATCTGTTAAGTTTCTACCAGCCACATTGTCGGATCATAACCCACTATTGTTAAGTATTGATTTGAGTTTCAAAGTTAAGAAATCTCAGAGATGGCGTTTTAATACTAGGCTCTTGAATGACGATTCTTTTAATTCTGAGTTTAGAACGAGGCTATCAACTTTTCTTAGCGACAATGTGGGCTCTGTTACAGATGCTAGATTTGTGTGGATGGCGACAAAAGGCTTCATCCGTGATTTCACGATATCATATACAGCTCATATGGAAAAGATAAGGACCCTTAAGATCAAACAATTGGAGGAGAAATGCTTGAATTTGGAAGAGATTCTAAAGAAAAAGTATTCTAATGTCATTAAGGATGAATTACAGGTTACTAAACAAGAACTGAATGATCTACTGCGGAGACGAGCGGAATTTATTATACACAGAACTAGGCAAAACTATTATTGTAATGGCAGCAAACCGAGCAGGCTTCTAGCTCTTAAACTCAAACAGTCTGAATCCAGGGCTTCTATTGACTTTATTAAACATCCTAGTAAGGGCTTAGTTACAGACCCAAGAGAAATAAATAACATCTTTCAAGATTACTATATGAACTTATACACATCATCTGACAGTTTTGATTCCGAGACATGCCATAATTTTTTGCAGAGTATAGATCTACCTGCCTTACAAGATTTTGAAGCAGCAGATTTGGGACGTCCGATGTCTTTGGAGGAGTTGAAAACTGTATTGAGCAAAATGTCCAGAGGGAAATCTCCGGGTCCTGATGGGATACCGCCCGAGGTGCTCTTACATTTCTGGGATCTTCTTGGGCCGGTGCTTCTGAGCTCTATTCAGACTGCTATTGAGAAAGGGTCCTTTCATGATAGTACCAATGTAGCCTTAATTTCATTACTACCAAAAAAAGGCAAGGACCCGTTGGAATGTGCCAATTACAGACCGGTATCTTTAATAAATTCAGACCTAAAGCTTTATTCGAAATTATTAGCATGTCGCCTGGAGACATATATGGATAAACTTATCCACATTGACCAGTCTGGTTTTTTGAGGGGCCGCTTGGCAGCAGATAACATGAGACGGTTGATGCATGTGATGGAGGAGTCTAAACAACTAAACATCCCATGCGCCATTCTGTCTCTCGATGCTGAAAAAGCCTTCGATAGGCTTGAATGGCAATATTTATGGGCTGTATTACAAAAATTTCGGCTTGGTGACCAATTTATTAGGTTAGTACAGATCCTGTATGCCAACCCCTCAGCCATGGTTAGTACAAATGGCTTAAATAGTCTCCCCTTTTCAATTTTTCGTGGCACAAGACAAGGTTGCGGTTTGTCCCCAAGTCTGTTCATTTTATCCTTGGAACCTCTGGCACAACATTTGAGGCAAAATTCAGTCACATCACCGATCCAAATTAAACAGACTTCTCATATTTTGTCAGCTTTTGCAGATGACATTCTCATATATTTAACGGAAATAGACAATTCCATCTCCTCTCTGTTAGCAGCATTTGAGGAATTTAGACAACTATCAGGATTTAAGATTAATTGGATGAAATCTGCTCTGATGTTACTAAACGAAGCTGCAAAAAAGATCCAATTAACATGCTCAATTCCTATATTATCAACAATTATTTATTTAGGAATTCAATTACATGCTTCACTTCAGAGTATTGTCAAGAGTAATTATGAAAAAATCTTTAAAGAAATTGAGCGTGATCTTACGAATTGGACCAGACTGCCTGCCTCTTTACAGACTCGCATATCGGTAATAAAAATGAACGTCTTACCGCGCATCAACTTCCTTAGTATGATGATTCCGCTCTCTCCTCCGGTAGATTACTGGGTGAGGATGGACAAATTAATTCGGAAATATATATGGAATAATGGCCATCCTAAACTTAAATTAGCTACATTACAGAGACCTAAAGATCAGGGAGGCCTTTCCCTCCCTAATTTTCGAGTCTACCACCAATCCTTTCAATTACGGCCTGGTATGGTTTGGCTTAACCAGTGCCCTTCAGCTTCATGGAAATGTATTGAAGAAAAACTTATTTACCCCAGGAGATTAGAGGATGTCTTATTTTCTGGTATAAAAGAAAAATATTGTGGGCTACATTACGGACCTATTGTGACCAACACTATTAAGAACTTTAGACTAGTAGAAAAAAGTCTGAATGGAGGCCTGAAATGGCATCATGACACACCTTTATGGGGTAACACTAATATATTAATTGCTAATAGGCTGCTGGAATTCAAGCCATGGATTTTGAGAGGCATTAACGTGATGGGTGACTTATATAATGATAGAGGTCTACTTAATTTTGAAGATCTGCAACTTCTTTTTGGGCTGCCTGCCTCATCCTTTTATTTTTATTTACAAGTAAGATCTGTGCTTAGATCATGTGGTGTGCCGTTAGGGGCTAAACCTCCCATCCACCCTCTAGTGAACTGCCTGCGCGCTCTCCCCACCAGGGGAATGGTATCTACAATATACAGCAAGTTGTCTGGACAGCGGAAGGATCCATCGATACTCGCAGCGTGGAAAAGGGATTTTGATTTCAAGGACGAGGATGTATCTTGGGACAGGGTGTGGGAAAACATTTTTGGTGCTTCTAAGAATCCGAATCATCAACTTATTCATTTCAAATTGTGTCACAGAATGTATTATACGCCAATTACTAGGTTTCGCATGAGACAAATATCTTCTCCAAACTGCAATATGTGTCAGTTGAACACGTTGGGTTGCTATAAACACATGATGTGGGAGTGTCCCCCTGTCCAGACCTTTTGGGAGCGGGTATCTAAAGTATTGTCTGAATTGATAGACAAGGTCATTGTATGTAGCCCAGCCTTATTGCTTCTCGGTGAGGATTCACAGTTAGGATTAACTGAAAGACAACGCAAGCTACTGTTAAGTGGCCTCACAGCTGCCAAAAAGCTTTTAGTCCAAAGATGGCTGCCACCTCATGATCTGAGTATTAAGAAATGGTTGACATATTTACATGAAATTGTGTTACTGGAGTTGTCCACGGCTCGAATTAATAAGGCAAAGTCTCCCACTTTACAGATGTGGGCACACTCAGCAGTGCAAATAAAAGATAAACTCCTCAGGTCGTGAACGAGGGGGTACTTTTTTTTGATGTAAGGTTTATTTCTTTTGTGGTAAGGTGGTCCATGAGAGATCCTGATCCTGGGGTGGGATGTGGGGTTGTTGCTGCCTGGGGGAAAATGTTAAAGGGAAATGAACAAAAAGTGTTGTGTGTACTGGTAAAAGAAATAAAAAGTTGTTCACAAAAAAAGTACTCATTCAGCTGGGACTCACCCCAAGATAGGTGAAGTTGATTTAAGACTGAACGTTCTAGTCATCATTTTGCTGATCCGCTATCGGCATGCAGGACCATTTATGGATCTTGCTTTGCCTGTACTATAGGCTCATCCTATAGGTACAAACCTCACCCTATATGACAAGCCTGCTGGAAAACCTGTGGGTTTTCCACCCTCCCTTTACTTATAAAGACATTCCGGCCAATCGGAATTAAAAAAAAAAAAAGAGAGAGAGTGAGTAGAAGCCAGGACTGGGTTTGGATCTGAGGTCCAGATTTGGTGATTCCTGGATTAGGGGATGGTTTGGATGTGAGTGTGAGTGACAGGTGAGGGAGGAGGGGATAATGTTCGCTGGAAAAGAACAGGTGGGGCTCGAGAAAGAGGGACTGAACATGAAAGCTGATCATGTCTGGACCACCAGTGGGGTGCGATAGACAGTGAAGTACGAGAAGATCATTCTGCCTTTATATAGAGTAGCTCAGCTGTGGATATAGTCATGAAATAAACTATGACGCTGTTCAAAGTGGTCTCTTTCAAATGTCATCAGAAATCCCGGCCTCTTTTATTCAGAATAGTAAAATAATGTTTAAAAATAATTCACATGAATTGATGATGCAAGTGCAGCCTTTCTCCAACTCATTAATTCCTATTTAGAGAAGTGCAAATTGGCCGCAGTGCTCTGACAGCGGATGCGCATGTAAAGTGTGCGTGCAGACAAACGCATTCATCTTAGGGCGGCGCGATGAAGCGTTAGCCGTACACGACACTCGGAGCGCCACATTCAGAGCTCCAGCCCCCCCCCCTGCGATTCGAAATGCTCACAATAAGGGGTCATTACTATGGGTGGGTTTCAAAGGGGCTTGAGAGAGATGGGAGGGGAGGAGGGGGACGTGGAACACAGGGCTCTCCAGAATGAAAGAGGCTCAAAAAAACAGGAGGACACCTGCTCAATTTATCGGTCTCTCCTCGCTCGATTAACGGCAGTCCTTGAACCTCTGATCCCAGAGCCTGTGCATGTGAGGAGTGCGGGCATGTGCGATCCCATTGGTTGGTGGAGCAGATTAGCCAGTCTGTGTCCATAGATTAGCCTCTTTCACTCACCCACCACTGCATCTCACCAATTTCCCAGGTAGCCATTACCCATTTTACCTCACCATCACCAACAGTCATATAACACTCCATGGCAAGGCCAGGTCAGACTTTCTTGGCTGTTTAGCAGCTCGCCTCAGTTAATGGCATTACTATTGTAACATGGTGTGAATATTAGACCTACACAGCAAGCATTATAATCTTGTGTTTGGACTTGGAACGCTTATTTCTATTACCTTTTTTTCTACAACGTTGTAATTAAGACAAAAACTTTGCCAGTGAGGAGAAATGATTTTGATTAATTTCTAGATTTGCCAAAGGAATAAGAAAATTTCACTTGTCAAGCAAACGATAACTTAAAATAATCTAATATTTCCCACTTGAGAGAAGGAACTTAAGTCTCATAAAGAGATTAAAAGACTCTCTAAAACAGACACTTTCTGCAGTGTGTACTGTAACTCATTGTGGGCACACTACTATGCCTCTTCCTTTCGCAAGGCCTTAATTTGGTCCAGTGACTCCAAATATGATTCAACTAATTTTTTTCCATAACTTTGACTAACAATAAAAAGTGAGATTTTTATTCTGATGTGTCTGACTGGTACACAGACCAAAAATCTGTGACACCTCACTGATTTTGTGGAAAGTGATGTAATGAAGTTGATTGAATTCTGGGCTACATTTCCCAGGCTATCAATTCCTATTGTGCCCCAGCTCATTCAAACTGTATTCTTCTGGCACCAGAATTTCTCCAGCTTGATATTTTTGTTCAAGAGCTCAGTGACTTCTGTCCAGATGTTGAGGAAAATGTTGACTTAACATCTGAACAATGTGCTTGTGCTCAGTGAGACGTTTTATGAGTACAGCTGCAACAACTCTTTGGTGAAATAATGTTTCTAATGAAATGTGTTTACAAGGAAACCTGCTCACAAGAAAGGGCGCCTTGACCGAGGAAAAATTCAGTGTTTACAGACCTGGCAGTGTTTGCCCATGAGCCTCCGTCATCTTTCTCTGTAAGAACGATGATTGTGCATTAGCATGCATCCAGCAAGGACCGAGATGGATACAAGTGTCTTATGGGCGTCATGACAACCACATAAATGGCTCCTGAGCTGAACAATAGGCCGAGGGGAGATGAGGGAGGCCTTTTCTCCTGCTGGACATCTGTTGCTCTTCATTCAAAATTATGGGATGTTATGCTGATTATGTTACGCCCTGCTTCCCTCTTTGAAAACCGCTGGCTGTGAAATTGATTATGCAATTTGGAAATATTTTTGTCTTTACCTGGAGTAAAAGATACCCATATAGAATCTGGGAAATCTTGAATTTTACTGACTGTACTCAAAAATTCTTGGAACATTCATGCCATGTTATTGTTATAACTTTTCTGAATGAACATTGATTAAATGTATAACAATGACTTTTTACAAATACTTTTTAACAATAACACAAGTGCATGACTGACTTGTTTCGCCATATGGCCATAAGCACTTTAAACACGAGCACTCAACTGTTTCTGAACTTTTAATGTAGATTGTCTCGACAAGTTTTTTAAAATTCAATTGCTTCACGGCAGTGGAAAGAATAGCTTGATCTAAGTGATCTTCTTCTTTACAAGGGAAACGGTCTCATCACATATGCAAAACCTTCAATAACATTAAGAACTCCCACCACAATGGCAATGAATTTGCCTCATTTAGCAAATAAAATAAATCAATCAATAAATAAATATAGTATTGAAGACAATACTGTTTTTTTTTGGCTTGCTTTCGCAGTGTGATGATTGACGTAGCAAAAGCATGCTACACTGTACATGGCCAAATCATAAAGCCTGAATAAAAAATTATTATTGTGAATTAATTTAAATTGACTGTAATGTATGTGTTTGAATGAAGTGTGCTCGAAATTCATGAAATTTATGACAGCTCAAAACCAAGCATTTTTATGTGATCACATAGGTAGTGTTTCAAAATGGCTGCCCGAAACTTTCTCTTCAAACTTCCTGTGGAGTTAAACTGTGAACTGCTCTTGCATATTCAGTGGTAACCTAATCCATAGGAACTTTATCTCATGGCTAGTGCAGGTGCACGTCAGTACAGACCTCATCATCAGACCCTCAGAGACAGAACACAGAGGAGACAGAAAGCACAGTTACAGTCAATCAGGCTTTTAGTTAGGCCGATTC
Organism: Gymnothorax javanicus; assembly: GCA_029692085.1. Classification (NCBI taxonomy): domain Eukaryota; kingdom Metazoa; phylum Chordata; class Actinopteri; order Anguilliformes; family Muraenidae; genus Gymnothorax; species Gymnothorax javanicus. The sequence goes on along the minus strand of CM056203.1, from coordinate 79,886,329 downwards.
AAAATGGACGTGTGCACATTGGCGACACAAACATATACTTGTATCTGTTCTGAGGATCCAGTTTAGTGTCCAGTCCCTGTATGCTATTAATCACATGTTGGTGAGGTCTCGTTGGAGCCAGTGAAATGCAGCTGCATTTCGTCTCGTTGAAGGAAACAGGAAGCGATGTTCAGTGATCCTCACGGGCAGATGTTTTTAGGGTTCACTGATGTGTCCTGTACGAGCTGACAGTACAGGTATAGCTCAGTATGTTTTGGCGGGTGTGTGGTAAATGTTAAAGAATGCTTACAATGTTTTCAATGCCACAGTTAAATCAAATAACAACATATAAATGGCGCATTGGCTATTTATGGTCAGCCAATAATTGGTTGCTGAAGATGACTTTATCTATTTATCTGTAAGTTGAACCAATATTTTGTGGTATTTGGACTCTAAAATCAACTTACTGCACGCATGAAGTGTTATGGGGGCGGAACATTAGCGTAAATATACAAGCCCCTGAGAATAATAGTGGTCTAACTCCAAATTTGTGTTTTTTTTTAAGTTCTAATCTTGAAATGATTCCTAAGGTAAATCTGTTTAGTGCAATAATGGATTAACTGAGTGTAGCGCCAGTACTGTACAATAGGTGGGTCATATGTTCCGCACTTCAAGAACGCATGAAGTATTCAATGTAATAAGGGCCCAAAATGAAAAATGAAAAAAAAAATGAGTTGGACCACTCTTGTTCTAAGGGGTTCAAATATTCTCTAAACGCTGCGCCAAATATCTTAATTTCAAACTATTTGGTCACATGGCATCACAATTCCCCTGGGATCAGCGAGGCTTATGTCCTGTTCACACTATAATTTTAAAAAATACCCATTCATTCTAAAATAGTATTTTATGCCACACTGTAGAAAAGACCTTGGTGAAGAGATACACGGAAAATATCAAGCCCTGAAGATCTACATGTGAAAAGTTCAAGCCCTGTTTACTGTGATCGATCCACTGAAAACATGCAATAGCTGCACGTAATATGCGTACACCTGTGACCCTCTGAGCTGCAGCATTACTACAGGTGGGGTTTCAACTGATATGCAGGAACAGCTCCCACTTCAACTCCTGCTTTTCTACAAATATTTTTGAGGACCTTTTTTTTGCTGCTTGAACAAATCGAAGATGTCATCCTTCACATTGCTGCACAGTACTGAGTCCCTTGGAATGCTGGTAGCTGCATTTGTTTCAGGAAGCCTAAATCGAAGTATGTATCATCAATATTTGAAATATTTCTCTCATTAGTGTTAATAAAGTCTCCAATGTAGTTACATTTATCAAATGGCGTCACTGATTTTTGGTGTGGCATTGCTTTTACGAAAAAAAAAAAGCAAGAATATTTGCTTATTTTTGTTGATTCCATTTCCGTCGGAAACATAGCTAGCTAGTTTGTAATACAAGCGAAGACAACGTGGAAGTTTTGTTTTAGAGTGGCATCGAAAGCACACCCATTTAAAAAAAAAAATACTTCACAAATACTGACTGTTTTACTGGAAAACATATTTACAAACGGCAGAGTTTGACCCAGGCACAGTCCAGGAATGACATATAAAGCGTTCGGGGGCATAAGACGATCACAGACTGGGCTTAGTATTGAGGTTTATCGGGCGAAAGCCACGGTCATCAAACACAGCTGGAGTTTCTGTCTCTTCCAGCCGCAGCTCTGTACCTCCGCAGAAAGGGAGGCAGAAATAAAGAGAAGAAATACTGAAATCTGAGTTTGGGATGAAAAGATTCACGTTTGTCCCATTGTTCCAGACTCTTCTGAGGCAACGGGCCCGTAAATAATAGGACGGTAAGCCACCTGCTTATAGCCCCCCGCAGCTCCTCTTTCACAGAAGTGTGGGGCCCCCTGTCGCTGGCTGCCTGCTCTCGCTTCCCGACCAGGGGCCGATGCGCACGGCTGCCATTTCGGCCCCGGAATTAGCGGCGGCCCCTGTCCCTGTCCCCAGCACCTCCCCAGGCCTGCGATTGCGGGACAGCAGAGGTATCGGAAAACGAACACAAAGCCCCTGAGGTGTCCCATCTGGGCCAGGACGTTTAACAGGCCCAGATTATGTAGATCAGGCTGGGCGGGGGAGAGGCTGGGGCCAGCAGAGGGACTGTGGCCCCCGTCGCAGGTGCGTTGTCGGGGCGACCGGGGTCTGGCGGAGTGCAGAGGAGGCTTCAGTGGGGCCCCCACCTCGAGTATCCTCACTGATGAAACAAATTTGCCACAAATCATTTTGTAAATGCCCAGTGGGGGCCTATAGAGTGGCCCATTCATGCGAGCACCGCCCCCTGCAGGGGGGTGCGTGGGGGGTGTTTCAGCACTGACAGCTCCTGACCCCCCCGCATCTGCATGGTGAGAGGATTATGGGAAAACCAACACCAAAAAAGACTGGTGGCTGGAACACAAACATACATGTGAATGGAAAGTCACACATAAACACACACACACACACACACAGTTTTGAGTTGATCACGTTCCTGATGTTTAAGGACACATCCTAGAAGCTGTTACAACACCTTTGAATAAAGTTTCCATCTGTTATAATTGTCCCACATGAGCTCAACGCTGGTCTACTTTACTACTCATTTAGCATTTACTGTACGCAGCTAAAACAAAACAAAGATTCAAACCTAACAAAATCTGTTCCTGAGCAGGAAGCCCAGGAACAGAAGTACGACACAATCAGCAATGTGACAGAAAATAAATATTTACGAGCAGAAAAATGAAGAATTAAAAAGAATGGTCATAACAACGATGAGAATGTGATTGTGTGGGCTTTCGCCAGTCTCGAACATTTCGAAAAAATACTGAACATGTCATTTTACATCTGGTAATGGCGGGTTTAAGTTGCACTAAGAGACACAGTACCGCAGTCACTTCCTGCCATCGTTCCGTAACTGTGCAACTGCACTACTTTTAGATCCTCACCCAGGCTAGTGTCACTGCTCTGAGAACAGATATCAGCGCTGCACGTGAAGCGTGGGAATTCACGCCCCCCTCTGACCGGGATCGGGGCGCAAACTGGGCGGATCTCTCCGGTGGGGGGTACCACCCTCTTCTGGCAGTCTGACCACACCCCACATATCAGGCATCAGGTGCTATTGCAGCGCAACAAACGCTCTCCAGTCGGAACACTGGGATCTTCCGATGGGTTACCTGTTCCTGTGTTATAAACCCAACTGTTTAGAACATTAGCACTCTGCGACATACTGCTGACCACAAAAAGATGCTGGGTTCTCCTTTAGTCAATACCTGTAAAGCCTCCTCTCCTTAATGTTCATCTAACAATTCTGGGTTGTAAGAAAGTCAAATGATCCATTGAAAGAATCATATATATATATATTTTTTTTTGTGGCAATATTTGCTTTATTACTTCCACTGAGGCTTGCAGGCACATTTAGGAAAAAGATTCACTCCAATGTTGTCCACTACTATCAAAAAGGGAAAAAAAATAAATAAAATTGATGTCTATGATGATTAAGTTTAGATGAGAAAACCTGAAGAATGACCCTAAATTTACAGAACAGCTTTTTTGAATTTGATTATTTACATTTATTTTATTTTTCTGTTTGCTTACACGTAAGTTTGGCACTTGGGGGAAGATATCACTGAAAGTATTGGGTTTTGGTGCAGAAAATTTCGGAAAATCATTGCCTAATTTATTGTACTGTGCTACATGATTGCAGTAAATCATAATAAATCGAACACACACTCTGAAGTTTTGTTTCTACCCCAAAACAAAGAAGAATAGCTTTGTGCGTATATGAACGGAGTGTCAGAATAAATAGTGATGCAAAATGCTTCTACAGCCGAACGTGCTGAATATCTCTCCCACTGAATCATTAGATGTGTTACTGAAGATCTGACACACGCACTTTTAGCCAGAAAGATGTACGTCGTCTCCAGTCGGTATGAAAGGGTGCAGTGGAGCCGATGTAACAGTGTGCGCTAATATTATTATTAACTGCCGACTTTCAGGCCTCGCGGGGTCCTGGAGCGCGATAGTGGTGACCCTGTTTAGCAGGGGTCATGAACCTACACCCCCTCCTTCCCCTGCAGTGATGGGTTCTCTGACAGGGAGAGAGGCCAGGCCGTTTGTGTGTGTGTGTGTGTGTGTGTGTGTGTGTAGGGGGGAGGGGGGTGGGGACACAAGTTTGAGTGACAGCCTCACAGGGGAAGATAAACAGGAAGCGGAACGCCCGCCCCTCCCTGTTCAGCCCACCCTCGCTGTCACCGCCATCGGCGTGCCGAACGTCAGAGGAACGCAACGCGCAGACACACGCCCGGACACACAGGCGCACACACTGGCCACATGGGGGCTCAGTGAGACTGGTCTGATGTGACTCGTTGCCTTGGCGATGGAGGATATCATCAAAACATACTTCTATGGTTTCTTTCCTCGGTCGTTTGGTTCAAAGGAAATGAGCCAAACCTCTTAAGTGACAGTTTTCCGTGTCAGATTCCCCAAAGGATGCAAACTCACAGCGGCCTTATCTAGTCATGTATCATATCACAAGAGAGGTATAAGTGGCCACCAGCAAAGACAGCCAGAGTTACAGATATCAATATAAACTCCACTAAGTTGTCTTGAAGTCTCAGCACCTTCCTGTCTTGTCACTGGTTTTCCTTATTCCCACCTGTAAACAGATACTGTGGAGACTGGCTGGGTGTGTAACAGACTTTAATCACATAATCACATTTCAGAGCAAGAGAGAGCTTATCCGCACAGCTCTGAGTGTTATTTGCGGAAAACGGCGAAAAGCATAGTTCATCTGAATGAGATTTCATTAGCTAGACGGCCTTAGAAAATCACTGTTGAAAAAATGTACACACACTAATGACGACTAAAATGGCAAAGGAGTTGAATAAAAAACAAAAAAGATGCCAAAAAAAAAAAAACAGGCAGGTGGATGTTTTTTAAACTTATAATTTAACTCATGGATGTGAAAAACTATATTTGACTGGTTTTGTGTGTTTATATGTACGCTCATATTTCTAGCTGTTGTCTTCCCAAGAGCCCAGAGAAAAGCGGAATAAATCTTGCTGATGTTTCATCTTCTGTCTAAATAAAAAATAGACAGACAGGGCTCCACTCCTGCAGGGTTTGGGAGTGTTTTTGCTGAGGTCCTCAGTCCGTATCTCAGTCCTGCCATTGGCCAGCACCGCAGCCCTGGAACATGTGGCCGGGGCCTATTACTTTAACTGCTTCCAGTGAATTCAGAGTCTGTGTGACCCCGGAGTGCAATTAAGAACAGGGACGGCTGCGTTTAAACACCAGGCTCAGGACAGCTTGGGTTTCCCTCGTTATGAAGGCTGGAGCAAAACAGAGTGACCTACTTCATATTCCTCCTGTGCACTGAAATGAGTTTTAAAAAATATAAATTTCATTATCTTGTGCTGTTGAAAACCTATCATGTGGTGACTTGTTTAAAAGAGCTCCCCTGCGGGAGCTCTTTTAAACAAGTCACCACATGATAGGTTTTTCAACAGCTTTGATTTTGATGTCTTACATCACTGAGCAACAATGGCTGCATTTAGCGCTCTGAGGGTTAATCGCTCAGGTCCTTGCAGTACAGAAGTAGAAACTGGAGTCTCTCATGTGCACTTTGTTTCTAATACATTCTGTCCAACTCTCATTTTAATTCACACACTCAACGCTCCTGTCTCTGCACACACTCCCTCTCTCTCTTAGGTCCCATAAAAAAAAAAAAATAGTTTATCATCCTGGCACGCATCGGAATTCATGGCCACATCATCTTCTTTTTTCTCAGTATTTTTAGTCTCCAAAAATGGGAAATCGGCGTAATGCTGTTTGCGAGTTGCATGAATGTACCCATAGAGGGACGCTTAAGCCGTTTACTTGGAAAAAGTTACGTTCCTGTGTTGTTCTCAGTCAAGTACCGAAAAAGAAACGGATCTAGAAGCCCAGAAAAACATGACACTTATGCAGAAGTAAGCTCTATGTAAAAATGTATTCACTAAAAAATAATCATAAAAAAAATCTGCCCGCCCGCTAATGTTTTTTAGATTAATTAATTTATTTTATTTAACCCTTATTTAAAAGGATAATAAACTAATATTTTTCATGGGGACTTATAAATTCTCACACACGCTCTGAGGGACTCTAACTCTCTCCCTCTTCATCTCATTATCTCACCTGCTTACTCTGAGCTACCCTCTCTCTCTCTCTCTTACACTCTCCGCTCAGCTGTCGAAAAAAACGCACCAAAATACACCTGGCCAATCACGTATCCATGGAGGCATCGCCTAAATTGAGCTTCTGGAGCAGCTCTTCAGCTGAATTTCACGCTCAGACTATACAACAGTCAATGAGAACGTTGTCACAAGCAGTTCGCCCAACACATCCCATAGTTAAACCCTCTAAACACGAAAATGAGCGGAGGACCCCTGAACGTTCAAACGCCTTACACTTCGGGTTAGAATGTAGGAACATCATCCTACCTGCAGTCTACAAATACAGGTCCCAAAAAACCCAGTTTCTTCTAAAGCTTGTTCTTTACTTCAGATTGGGGAAAAGACGGGGCTCAGGGGAACAGCGAGTACCTTCAGCAGTGAGAGTGAGCGTTCGGTAATGTTTACAGCAGCTGTCTGTAAAAGAGATGCTTCCTTCCTGCTGAGCTGAGCTTCCCTGTCTGAGGTTTTGCCGGAAGAGAAGCCCTGTCACATGACCCTGGAGTACACAGCACAATGAGCGTCCAATCTGACTACAGTTACTAACACTTAAGCGCTGAGGTGATGCTCTCTGGGTTTGCGGGGATTGGCAACGCACGGAAAGCCTCCTGGCAACCCAATGGTCAGAGACAAGAACGCAGGCCCAGCTGGCTGTGGCTCGTAAAAATGGCCACCCTACTGATATGCACGGTGCACATTATTGTAACCAAGGGATGCACGACTCATCTCCCCTCTGAATAGAAGGAATGCTGTCTGACTTCTGTGCTTCCTGCATCTGACTGCACGTTATCTGTAAAATACTGAGGAGTTTCAGAGCGCAGTCTTTAGTCTTTCCAGGCTAAAACACGCAGATTTTGTCAAATCTGAGATGGAACAACGTCTCTGCCGACCAGTTTATAGATCATTTTTCTAAGGCACGTAGCAAAATAGAACACTTAGGAAGGAAAGAATGGGATTCTTCAATAAACAAACAAGACAGCAAACAAGCAAAAATGCCGATTCAAATGTAAATATAATTTCATAAAGTCTCTATTCTAATGTGAAAAAGTGATCCAGTCATTTTAAAAATACTATTCATTGAATATTTGGCATTGTGTACATGTACATTAAATAAAATAAACACGGTTCTGTATTAAATTCTCTGGCTGGGCAGCAGTAGTTTTGCCTTCACAGTGAGACAAATACACTACAAGACTCTGCAGGCAGATTTTTTCCCATAAAACCCTTTGATAGTTTAGCCATCTGGCCAGAGCCCAAAAAACCTCATAAAAGAGGCCCAAATAAGGTCAAAGGTCACCCCCTTCCTGGGTCATGAGGCCCTTGGAGGTGGTTATAGTGGACTTTACTAAAGTCGTCAGGCGAGATCCCTCAGACATATTAACTCTTATTCTTCATTTTTAGGCTATTCACAGTTACAGCCACAAAAGTAATTTCTTGCTACTTTTTTGACAGGGATGTAAAATGTAAAAGTTTTGCATATTTGTAAATCTCTACCTGAAATTCACAATGTAAAAAAAATAATATTTGTCAACCTGGATAGAACTGAACAATCCAGTTGTTTGATTCGGTTCAGACTTGAAATGCAAAAAAATAGTGCATACTATTTTACCGAGTACACATATTAATGGGGAGCATGCATACACTGTACATGTATCTGTTTACATTTATAAACAAAAAATTCTTTTAGCCACTCAAAGCAGTGCATAAGATGTGTTTGATGACATGCAGTAAACCAATAATAAGATAGGTAAAGACAATCAAAAGTAGGATTTTCACAAAAGTGAATTCATACTTATGCGTGAAACCCTTTAGTGCACTTGGTAGAGTTGTGTGTCCTCATTTGCACCCTCTGAAGGTAAGAATGATTATGAACGGAACAAAAGGACATGAAAATCTGTCTGTTATGTTATTTACAAAATTGCTTTGTTAATCGTAACAGAACGGGGTAGCCATGTGCATATGCTTTGATGGATGGTTCCCGGTTCGATAGGTGTCCATTTTCAGGGTAGTAGCTCATGCTGCTACATACTTGTGTCCTGTCCCATGACATTCGTCATCTGGAGAAGTGGGCTGAGTGCATACCAGGCATTACCAAACTCAAAGGCTCAGTAAAAGATGTAAAACTTTCTGAAGAGAACATAAATTTGTCCCTGGTTTCTCTTTTAACCCCCTCTTACAATACTGCTCCTGCTGTGATGTTGTTGTTGTTTTCCTTTCTCTTTAATCATTACAGCTGAGTCTTTTAAATCTGAGTCATTTCTGTCCATTTAGTTTGGAATCCTTACAGACAAACTGAACAACTTACTGAGAATCGGAGAAAGCTTTGGTCATTCACATCATTTATGTGTTTAATGTCACTGCCATCAAGTTACTGTTTTTTTTTTGTGGAAAAGTTTTTAGCTGTTACATTTCGGTACTGGATTATACTTTGTTTTATTGTCATAAAATACCAGTGATGTCTGTTGCAACAAACAAAATTTTGAGACAAGGTTTTGGGCATGGAATGTGTTTTAATCAAGAATGATTACCTTTCTTACCTATAAAGCCACTAAGAAACCACAAAGCATTAGTGTCATAGGTATTCCTGACCATTGACAGCTATGTTAATAATTCACCTGATTGCCTACAGGCAACTTTTTCAAACTACTGACTGTAAATAGTAATTATCAGTTCCAGTAAATACCAGGCTTCATTCCTGCATTGTCTTTTTATTTGCACTGACATAAGCAGGGTAAATGTGGTGAAACGCCATGCAAAAATTCCATGTTCGCAATAATGATTGACAAAAAAAAAGTTTGTTTCTACAGCACACAAATGTGATGCAAAATGAGAGAAAACAAATAAGGCAACAAGCTTAATTATCTCAGCAGACTGATTTTAAAGTGTTGCTGGATTGAATCCTGAGAATTCATCCAGGAAATAATTAAACTGCAGTTAATAAATCTATGCAACCGCTTAACGTTAACACCAAGAATTAGACAATCTTCTCAAAGTGTGTGGCCTCATCAAATGGCTTAACTCGACCCAATTCAGTGCAGAAACTGCTTCCTTCTCCCAGCCAAAAGTGTTAGAGTTCACCTTTCTCATAGTCAATCAAAAAATGAGTGCGTGACATGATCCAGGAATTGCATTTTGAGGGAGGTCATTTCTATTGATCCTGAGTAAGCATATGTTGGAATATACTGACTTGTATCGTTATAGAATCCATATGCATTGCTTCAGCAAATGAAAAAACTACCAGCAAAATACAATTTCGATGAACGATATTGAAAATTAGAAGAAAAGAGATAATGAGAGTAATTTTAATGGGGAGAACACAGAATCTGACTGGCCCAGCTGGAATTTCGAGGCACTTAATTTGCCCTGTGAGGCAACAGAACGCTGGGAGTTTTTGTGTGGACATTCCAATCATTCACAAACCTGGCTTACAAGGGTCACCGAACTTGTGGGAATTTGCTGTGTCCAATTAATTGCTTTCCCTGGAGTTCATCTACTACAAATTTCAACAAGTGCTGCTGAGTGCGTTAGTCTCAATGGATTTTAGCTCCTGATGAACACAAGGACACAGGCTGTAGAATTTCTATAGCCATTTTCAGTACAGTCACAAAAAAAAAAAAATCACAGCTGATGAGCTTCCTGGGTGGCTACGGGTAAAAAAAAAAAAAAACATGCTGGTGATGCACTTCCTGTGTTGCAACAGGTAAGACGCACTCAGGGGATGCGCTTCCTGTGTGATATAAGTAAAACACACTCAGTGGATGCACTTCCTGTGTGGGCATAGGTGAAATACACTCAGATGATGTACTTCCTGTGTGCACATTAGTGAAACACACTCAGATGATGCACTTCCTGTGTGGATACAGATAAAGCATACTCAGGTGATGTGCTTCTAGTGTGGGTGCACACACACGGTCAAGAAAGTCTAATTCAACTTGTGTTGTCCATGACATAGCCATTCACGCCATGTTTCTCGCCTTTGTTGTTCTGGCCAAAATCTTGTCAAAAAGGGAATTCTTAAAAAAGAAATGAAAATTTTCTGTTTTGCTCCTGCCAGTGTGAGCAAAGACAAAGAGGTGAGTATCCTGAAAGCAGCAGCCGTCAAGTCGGCACAAAGGCTCATGCTCGTGAGTGAGAGGAACTCCGCGCTCATTTCAGTCACAGAAAGGGTGTTAGTGAATGATACGCACAGAGGCTTCGTGTTTTAGGCTGACAGGCCGGGGCACACACTCCATTAACCACAGGGAGGAACTCCATTTCCCATAGCCCTTCAGCGATTAATATCCTGCCTGTAAGTGTTTGGGAGACGGGACTAGAGTAACACCTGGAGAGGGTAGAAGGCAGAGATGCATTGTTCTGTTGACTGGGGAACTTCCTGTCAATTTAGAAAACCGCTGACCTGCTTGACTGTGGGCTAGCTTAGGTCATTTAGCTGCTGCACTGTTACAGTCCAGCTTTCCTGCACTATGAAACCAAGGGCAGTTTGTCACTTCATCATTGACGACAACATGAAGTAAACCTCATCAATTAATATGACCCACCATGGGTCTCTTTTAATGTAAAATTTTGCATGTGGACACTGCGCTGGTCCTTTTGTTTGTAGTTTCCTTGTTACCTTTGCAAAAGCCCAAAAGTGTACCGTCAGGCGAGCAACCCTCTGATGCAGTGGCGTGAGACTCCAAGATTCTGATTGTCTTTTTTTCCCCACAATCAGAGGGTCGGGAGATGAGAAAGAGAGGAACTGGGGCACAAGAGAGACAAACACACAAATGCAGACAAACTCTCTCTCTCTCTCACACACACACACACACGCACACGCACACATTATTTTCCCAATGTGTAGGCCTGGGGGTCTGTGACTCCAGCAGTATGGGTGGGTTCATTATAGCGAGCGGTTATTAATCTTTCTTAATTATAGGTCTGAGTTTAAAGGCACTTCCCCTGTGGTATTTTTATAGTGGTGCCATGTACTCACAGAATGAAGAACCTCAAGCCAACACAAGAGTCTGTTACTGTGACAAGTGTAGTAATCACCTACAGCGCATTATATCCAGGAACACACAGGGAAACAGACAAAGCATCACAGTACGAGAGCTGTAACACAACACCGCTACTCACAAGCCTCGCAAAGACCAGGTCTGACACACAAAAACACTTCACTTTAAAAATTACTGTTCAGCACTATGGCTGTTTCCCAAAGCAGTCACACTCACAAAGAGCATTTTTAGGCATTGGATGCTCTTTGGTTTAAGAAATGTCCATCTTATACTTACTGTAAGTCACTCAGGAACGATGAGTAGTTAATGATCATATAATGTAAAGCAGGGCTGCTGGATCATTCTTAAACTTCATGAGCGTTCTGTGATATTTCTGTGATGAGGGTGGTGCCGTTTTGTTTTGATTGAACAGTGTATGAACTATAACCCCAGCATGTGCGCATCTCAGCACAGTTTTCAGAGCGTCACCACCAATGTAACCCCAGGCTATTATTAGCACCTGGGCCTCTTCCAGTAATTCATGTGATAAGCCATTCACAAAATCTTGCCTCTATTACTTTCTAAGATCATCTGTATGAAATTTAACACCAAATAAACTGAAAAACAATTTTACAGTCACTTCAGAAATTGCTCTCAATCCAAAAATGGACCAGGAGAAATTTGACACTGTTCCCAAGGACAGGCAGATTTATAGGTTAAATGAGCGCTGGTCAATTTCCTGCGGAAGTTTCCGCTTTCATACTTGCAGGTAATAACTTTCTTTGGGGCCTTTCTTTACAACTTAAAAGCTGTGATTACAGTCCTCACAGCAAAAGAAATTAGTTTCAACAAATATCTAGCTTTGTAATAACTTCTAAAATTGTAATTTTTTTCCTCAGGAAAAGATGTCAGCTTCTCAGTTACTGTAAAATTTAGGTGAAATTTTTATTCGAATCATTATCAACATCTTTGTCTTATTTAAGAGAAGGGTTTGGAAATATGACTGAATATGAGATTAAAATTAAGATTAAAATACTTCTCAAAATATTCTTTTTCTTAGTTTCATAGCAAAGTGGAATGAGTTTGCATTGATAGTAAAGATCAATAATCCCTGAAACTCTGAGAGGCTGCGTATGCATTATTGTGAGATGTCCACGCCCAGGGAACCATAAAAGATTTTGAGTGACGTAGCAGGGGAGGAGTGAAAGCATCTTTCCCAGCACACATTCCAGACTTTTGGGGGTGGGGGGTCTATTTTTGTGGAATGCATTCGCAGAGAGGCTGTTGCCCCCTCCTCCTCTCCCAGCTCTCGCGTAAAAGAGATTCAGACGGTCAGAGACCCCCCCCAACCCCCTCTCCCGTCTGATAAGTGTGTGACCAGAGGGGGTGTGGCTGGGATGGAGGGGGAGGGGGGAGGGGAGTTTCTGCTGAAGGAGGTGGGGGATGGATGCGTAAACATGAAAAGGCTAATAAACTTTTTTTTCTTCTTCTTTTTTGTTCTATTGTGGCCTCTGAGGGCCTGATGAGCACAAAATGGCCGCTTGCCAACCGCACCTTCAGGAAACTCTGCTTGTCCGCGTACGGTCACTGTGGTGTAGCAGATTGGGCAGTCGAGCAGACTGCACTAGGCCAGTACTGTTTGCCGGCACATTCACACAACGCCCACTCAAGTGTCTCAACGAAGGTCTGATACTGGGGAAAAATATTATGTTTTTTTCCCCCTATAATACATAATTTTTGATACTTTGATGTCTCTTGATATTGATTACATTGGTGATGCTCGAAGCAGTTTGAAGACAGGATGTAGCACGTGTGTTCTAATGTTGGGTAACAAACATTTGGACCAAGCAATTTCTATGAAAACAGAACATAAGACTAACAAAAACAAAGTAAAAATAAACAATATGTATTCACATAAATGGCACCTGCTTGAAATCAGTACACTCATTGAATAGACATGAACCCTTAGCGCGCTAAATACAGCTATTGTTGCTCAGTGATTTAAGATATCAAAATCAAAGCTGTTGAAAACCCATCATGTGGCAACTTGTTTAAATAAGCTCCCGTGGAGCTCCCTCTGTCGCCACACGATAAGTTTTCAACAGCACAAAATAATTTAATTTTAAAAGTTTTATTTCAGCGCTCTAAGGGTTAAGAATGATTTCCCTTCGCAGAAATCAAGAGACCCAAAAATAATAAGGAGAATCCATTGAACATCCTTGTTTGCTGGTTCATTCACTTGGCGCGACCATGTTAGCATCACGGACTAACTTTTACCACAGTGTGCAGCACGTCCGGGCTAAGTGTCCAGATTTAGCAAACCTGGTGCTATTAAACTGCGATAGCAATAATATGGCACTTCACTAGCAGTACTGGACCAATCAAGGCCCAGCAGACCCACCCGAGGCCTGATGGGTAGCTTTTATAAAGCTGTCTGCTGCCTCCTTTTCAACCGTTTGGCCTCTTGTTGCCCTCTATGTTTAGCCCAGTGGGAGATTCTGGGGCGAGCCTCCCGCCCAGAAACCCCGTCAAGGAGGACTGCTCATGAAATGCAAACTATGCACTTCCTGGTCATCAGAGACAGCTAGTGGTTCCAAAACATGCATGGTAAGTGTTTTGCGCTTGCATGCATATATTTCATATACTGTATATGACAGGCTTCTTAGCTTATTGATATTAGATTGTTATAAGCATCTGTGCTAACTGCATAGCAGTCTATGACACAAGCAGTCTATAACTGACACTATTTTGATGACAATGTCAGGATCGATTTTGTTTGGCAGTCTCATTTTTGAAAATAAATTAATTTTCAGCTCTTAATCGGACAATTCCCACATACTTGTTACATAGTGACATTAGCCAGGTCTCTAATGTCAATTTGCTTCTCATTTCAAATTAACGGCTAATCAGCCAGCAAATTCCATGACTGCCAGAGTTAATAATTGTCACCATTTCACCTGTGATTTGGGCAGAAGGGTCGGGTAACAGTTCTTGAAAACTGTCTTTAATGTTTGATTAAGTGAAAACCTTAATGTGTAACTCTGGGTCAACAGAGAGAGAGAAAACTCACATGAGACAGAGCACTATGTTCAGCAACGCCATGATGATGTGGCTGGATGCTTGGAAATCACTATCTTCCCATACAGTCCGGTAATTCAGTCATATATGTGTGGATATACTATATGTGTACATGCATGTGGGTGCGACTGTATGCATATATGTATATATGCGCACACACCCAGGCAATACAAAACCTACTGGAAACACTCCTGAAAAATGGCTTCATGTTTGAATTGTCTATTCCACAATCACAAAGACATTCTGGGATTCCAAGAATTTGAATATTAATCAGCAACATGCGTCTACTTAACCGTTTAATTACCATATCAGGAAAAAAAGTGATTGATTCAAAACGTGTTTTATCGACTATTAGTTAGACATTAAAAGGTTAATACAGGTCTAACCAGCAGCATTTTACAAGGCAAAACACAAAAGCAAGATGAGAAAACCAACAGAGTTCTGAAGGGTCCACACGGTTGGTGCCAAACTTGCTGGTGTGTTAGTTACCAAAACTGCAAAATAATTTGAGGTGATAAGGGGAACAGTGGCAAAAACGTTTTTACACATATGTTCTGCGGTAAAGAACCGAAGCAGGAATGAACTGTGGGCACAAATTAAAGCACTCTAACTGAAACCAATTGACACTCGGTAGGATTAAGTCAAATAATTACAGCTCGAAAAATCACCTCAGAATTGAATCAACCCATATCTGAACCAGTCTCAACAAAAACATAACATTGTTAGTTTTGTTACACAGGTATTTACGGCTGGTCTGCAATTCAGTGACCATTTGTATTGAGCACAAATGCGCAAAAATTGAAGAAACAGTGAAAAGAACACAAAAACCTGGATCCTTGACCAACAGAAAAAAGTAATATGGTCCTGTTTTTCTCTTTTTCATTCATCTGTATGGGTCTTTATATGTAAAAAGCTAATGGAGACATTTAAACCACAATGTAAGTTGCTAACTGTTAAGCATGGTGGTGTTTCTGTAATGGTACAATCAGCCATTTGGAGAAACTCTTCAGGTAGAACACCCGCTCTCCATAGATGTGTAATCGGCAAACAATATGAAACCATTTTACAGAAATTATTCCCTCATGCTATTTATGTTTTGACCTGATCGTGCCACCATTCACGCAGATACCAACCTTGAAAAATGGTTACAAAAAACGTGGATAAAGTCAAATTCCTTCAATGCCCTCAACAGATTACAAGATCCAGATATACTTTAACCTTTTGCAGAAAGCTCTGGAGAGCAGAGTGCTGAACAATGGACCAATATTGCATGACACAGAGTTCAGAAATTTTATGACATCATTCAAAGAACAGGTTTCAAGGCAACAGCTGGGCAGACTCCTTATTATTCTAAAATTATCTCCACAGATGAACAAATTAAGATTACTCGGCTAATGTAAGATCCAAATTTTGAAATAGAAAGCCCCCCATGTTCTATTAATTTGCAAAGTGTTTTTAGTGGAATTTAGGTTCACAGCAGGCAAAAGGACTTACTGAAGTTTACTCCAGACTCTCAGTGTTTGGAATGAGACCAGTAGGTCATCGCTACCCAGTGGCAGGATGCGGTTCTGCAGCTGACGTCAAAAAACCAAATTTACCACATGATTACATTGTGAATCACTTCTATAAACTGGCCAAATAAAACAGATTTGAGAGCTAAATCAGGTTCTAACGTATAACCCCAATGCCGCAAAAAGAGGATGGTATGGAAAATGCACAGTAAAACAGGAAGCAGTAATTTCTAAATTTATCTTGACTTGTGTTTCATTCCTGACAGCATGAAGACAAAATTCTATGTGTTGTCTGATCAACTTCATTTTATTTGTAAATATACATCCATGCCTGCCATTCAGCCATTCCAAAAAAGTTGGCAGAAGGGCAATTTAGGACTAGGGATGAGGTAAAAAAAAAAAAAAAAAAAAATTGAATATGTTACGGTCCAGACCAGGAATTAAGTGCAGGGACAGACCTGCAATAAAACCGGAGATTTATTGGCAGCAGTTAGGTAATGACGGGGACAGAAATTTGGAGAGGATAGGCCGAGATGGAACCCCGGAGAGAATGAGGAACAGTTCAGCACGGGTGTAATGGGCAATGCTTGGCTGCTTGGAAAGTCAGTGGCTTTGGATGTGCTGCCAGATGTTGAAGCACTTGCCAGCACTTTACTGACCAGGAAGAGGAAGGTTGATGCTTGAGAGGAACTTGGTCCCAGTCCTAGACCCAGATCAGGGTTGGAAGCTTATTCCTGGCAAATTTGATAAAGAGAGTGGACTTGCAGGGGTTAACAAGAACACGGTCCCAGTCCTGTTCCCTGATTAGGATTGGAAGCTTGTTCTTGAAAACTAGAGTAAGTAGCTCTTTATGTATATTACACTTTTCACAGCTCAAAGTCACAAAGTGCTTCACAGGAAATAAATAAAAACATAAGAAATGCAGTCAATGCAATCATCAAGACAGTACAATGCCACATATTACAAACAATTTATGACTGCCCAAACGCCTGCCTGAACAGGTAAGTTTTTAACTGGCCTTTAAAAGCATGTACCGAGCCACAGGTTCTCAAGTCCATGGACAGGGAGTTCCAGAGCTTTGGGGCCACAGACTGGAACGCTCGGTCACCTCTGGTTTTCAGCCTCGTCCGAGGCACGATGAGGAGCCCCTGGTCAGAGGACCTCAGTGACCGGCTGGTGACATAGGGCTTGAGAATCTCACAGATGTAAGCAGGTGCTTCTCCATGGAGGGCTTTGTTAGTCAGCACCAGGATTTTAAACTGGAACCGAAAGGCCACAGGGAGCCAGTGCAGGGAGGCAAGGATGGGAGTAATATGACATGACTTACGTGACCTAGTGAGCAACCTAGCAGCAGAGTTGAAGAACAGGACTGAATTAAGCTAACTTGAACTCGGTCTCAATCCTGGACCCTGATTAAGATTGAGTTATGCTGTTGTTCAGGGCTGATGCACCTCAATTACAAACCTCCCTGTAGAGTCTAAGCTCTAAAGACTTATCCCATCGAAATGTTATCCCAACGTCATCAGTATAAAACAACTGTCATTACTTCATTCACTTGTGGACTCTCCTGATTGAAATGAAGAGGTTTTCAGCAGTGATGTCAACATCTCTGTGCTCAGAGGCATCAGCAACGGAACATCTCACTGTCAAAATGTATGTGGTTTAATGAATCAATGCTTCTTTTCTGGGGGGAAAAATGGATGCCATTCGCTCCGGACCAAAAAAGAAAGGGAACATCCTGACTGTTACCAGAAGTAATTCATGGTATGGGGTTTCGTCCCTTCAGCACCATTGATACTGAAAAGTACACTGAGATTTTGGTGTAAAATATGCTGCCTCCTGCTTTTCCCGGGACGCCCATGCATATTTCGACAAGACAATGCGAAACTGCATTCTGCACTCATGACAAAGGCACAGCTGCGTGAGCAGAGGGTGTGGGTGCAGGACTGGTCTGCCTGTAGTCCTGACTTGTCCCCAATAGAGAAAGTGCGGCATATTTTAAGATGCAAATGGCAACAACAAAGACCCCACTGCCCACCTTAAGACTTGTTTGCATGAAGAATGGGACAACATTACACCTGAAGCTCTCAAACGCCTGGTGTCTTCAATCCCTAAAGCATTTATTAAGTTTCAAAAAGTGGTAAAAACTTAACCCTCCCAAGAGTTTTTGAAATAACTTGTAAGAATCTAAATTTAAACGTGTCACCGTACATCCTCCAGTTTTCCTTTACCCTCCGTTGCTATTGGAGAGAAGCAAAACTTTTGAACACCTATAATTATGATATCACATTTGGTGAAGCATGGTTCCATCAATCCTGATGCCTGAATGAAACAAAGAGATCTAAATTTGAACTTTCCATGAACTTTTTAAAACATGAAGTTTAATCATTTTAACATACAATGTACTTCCTCTTACTCAGTCTTTGCTCTTCCCCTGCATCAAAACACAATTGTGAAGTGGGAACAATAGATCCAACGACTGTGAAAACAGATCAATATTTCTGCAATATGCTGGCACATCAGTAGTAATGCAATTAGCGCAGAAGGTTGAAAAAATGCTGTGAACACTATGGATGCAGTTAACAAGACTCCAGCTGTATCAACAAAATGATCAGGAGTGAGGAGCATGTCTGTTTGTGCGCAGAGGACGATTGATAGTAAGATTAAGAAACAAATGTGATAATAGAATCAGAAATAGATGTATTGACTAAGTTTTGAAGGCAGTCAGGCCCTTGTATTGACAATTTTAATATTGAGTAATGTCATATCCCATAAATATGAACATTTGTCTTTACATTAAGCCCATATTTTTATATTAAAAAAAATGCGTATTGCAGGGGGACAAAATTTGTCTGTCACACCAGGAATGGTCAAATATCTCTAACAATCAGCTGTTATCTTCAGTAAAAGTGAAAGATCAGTTTTAGACTGACTGATAGTCATGCTAGGTGACAGACCAGGCTCAGGAGATAATACTTAACAATACGATAGGCATTACCAAAACATTCAGAGAGTTCTGGAACAAGAAAGTGTTCCTGAGGAAAACATGGCCAACTCCGACCCATAACCAGTCCCTACCAGGATCTTTCGATTAAGTTTGTAGGGGTTTAATGGCCTTGTTATCTTGGCACTGCTCACCGCCCCCCACCCCCCGTCCCCTGTCCCCCAGCCCAGTGTCACCCCTAGCAGGGGGCTAATTAAAACAATTTTGGGGGACAAAGGACAACTCCATCGCATCCCTCTAGCCAGCAGTGCCACCGATTGGGCTGCAAAGGAACACAGTTGTTAAAGATCAGCTCTTCTCCAGAGCTACAGATGTCCAGAACGGCTAATTCCCCTGCAGAGCAGCAGCTGTACAGTCGGTTGATCCAAGCCTGGTAGAAATGTTCCACAGCTCGACCGCAAGGCTTCACCCAGATCGGCAGGCCACAACATTTCATCGGAAAAAGCAGAAAAGTAGCGGGAAGCGTGCATGGTATGTTGTTTTGCTCTTTAAAGTCTAAAACTCATAAACTGCTGTTGAGCACAATTCAACACACCATGGCTGCCGCCAGTTTAAATACAGCAGTAATGTATGGATGGACCCTTGTTCCCTGCTTCCTTAATTCATCAAACAAATTACACTGGACTAGGATTTTGCAGTATAGGTTGTCTTTACAAGCGTTTTAGACATTTTTCTCTTAGGTGAAGAATATTATCTTGAAATTTTTGTGCATTCTTGCAGATGATGAAGTGAAATTTTCGTGACAAACCAAAAATTGAGTCAAACAAGTGAACTTCATGTGCAATTTTTTTTTTGTTTTATTTAGCAATAAAGTAATATAATTACGATTTAAAACCTAAAATGTAAGTCTAAAATAATCATTTGGACTGGTGCATTTTAGGCTTTCGCAGTGAGCTTCCTATTCTCCATAGAAGAGCATATGGCCCTCACATTACAGTCAGTGACGTGTCCACAAGTATTTCATGAAGGTCGACACCAATAACACCCACTTCTGCAGCAGCCATGTCAGAAGTTCGGAGGTTTGTTTCCAGTTATGCAGTGTCACTACAGTGAACATAAAAAAAAGTAAAAGTTACGTCGTTCCACCAACAATCCTTATTTGCTACAACCCGGTTCTTTAGCAGGAAAGGGACAGGATTTGGATAAGGATTCTTCACAGGGAAACGGAGAAACAATCCAAAAACAAGGGTATTGCAGTCTGAGCTGAGTATTTTTGAAAAATCTGTCATTTGATTTGTTGATTTTCTGAAATTAAGGAAGGGGATATGAAGTTATGTCATGTGCTTCAATACTCCATAACCAGGAAGTGAAATGAATGGCGGAGCAGCCAAATAGTAACAATCATTTTAGTAATTTTATTTCATTTATAGTCATTTTTTACAGATTGTTTCACTGCTGGAGGAGAACAGATGAACTTTGAATACCTTGAATCACTAAGGGGTCAAAAATTGACAGAAGTTCGCTCAAGGAATGTTAGACTCTCAAATTAATGGTCGGCACTTAAGTGTTAAAATGAGTTCCACCTTCTGGGTTTGGCTTTATTACTCCCCCCAAGGAAAATTCAATCACTGAATTCAATCATCACAAACTGGCACATGAATTTAAATTCACAGTAACAACTGTTTTTTAAAAAATGTGCTCGACTTAATAAAATGCTGAAGTGAGCATTTAGGTGCATCATTCCCCAAAGCGCACACAACAGTCACGGCCAGCCAACCAACTTAGAGGTGACCTTATGGAATGTTTGTGGGTAATAATTAGCTATATTGTTGAATACAGTTTAAAGGCATTTTATTGGCTGTGTTTGAATAGTCTTCCACTGTTATAGCTGACTAATATCCACCATCCCCCACAATGCTCATTTGCCCTCAGCCTCTGGTCAGTCGGAATGTCTGTTGACTGACACCCAGCCATCCGGGGAGAAAATTACTGCTCCAGACTAACCCCCGACCCCACCTCCACCTGCGAACTAGACGTTTTAGTCACATCGCTTTGCACCACGACCTCATTAGGTCTTGACTCATAGCTTAATGGGTGTATCCGCGCGGGGCTAAGGGAACGTTACCAACATACGTCCCATAAGCCGAAATCCCGCTGGACAGTGTTGGGAGTTTATCTCAGACCATTCAACATGCACTTCGACTAGCTTTTTGCCTCGTTGATTTTGCCTTTCTCATAACCAGAATTTGAAAGATACAATATAGTTTTTTTTTTCGTCTATTCATATGATAGTATTATTTAATGATGTCTCCTTGCAGTAATTTACATAATTTCAGGGAAAACAAAGTTTTTTGGCTCAAGTAAGTTAGAACTACTTCAAATAGTGTTATGATCCAGACAAGGAACCAGACACAGAATTAGGGTAAAGTCCTCAGGGGGTATTTATTATCAGGAATATGAAAGTTGTGGGACAGGCTGTTGCCCAGAACTGTAAAAGGGCAGTCCAGCTAAGTTAGTAATGACTGGAAGGGGTAGGGGTGTGCCTGTGCCCAGGGCAGTGGCTGTCATGGGGCAGAGGCTAGTCGGTGAGTCCCCCGCGTAGAGGCAGGACTGCTTGACAGTTGAACTGAAGGGTTTTAGCAGGAATGCAATCCCAATCCTGGGGTCCGATGAAGGCTAGGAAGATGTTCCTAATAAACCGACTCAGAGGAACAGGCAAGAACAGAGGATTAACAAGACCGCGTTCCCAATCCTGGAGACCAACTTTTAGGCTTGGGAGCTTGTTCCTATTAATTAGACTCCAGAAACCACACAGACTGACAAGTTATTTAGATAGGAAATTCACAAAAGGGCAAGGCACACAAATGTTAACACCTGGGAGCAAGGGAAGAGACGAGACAATAAAACGATTAAAGGAGACAAACCGGAAAAACCCACGTAGAGTGCTGGAACAAGAGAGGAACCAATTATAATGACATGCAAAGGTTGTGACAATTAGACATAATGAGGCCTGTTCACCAGAGCAGCCGACGCTTCTAGTAGAAATTTTGTGAAATTCTGCCTAATGCTCACAATATATATCCAATCTGTATTTCTAACTGTACAGAAAATGATTCCTTTCACTTACATTTCAATAATTGCGAGATATGAAAGGGTTAGTCCCATAGCTGCATGTCCCTTTTCTAACAAGTCTGATTATCACTGGATATTTCACTGGGCAGCACCAGCTTCGGCAGCGCTGCAGAACATTCATCTCTTCAGAAGTTCTTTGTCACTGGAGGTGATGACGGTCGGGTCTCATCTGCGCTTTAAAAGCCATTGTTGTTATCTCTGTAGCCGGGGCCATACTTATCTGGCAAAAAGGAACTGTATGTAAGCTCAACAATAGAGGTGATTGAGTGCTTTCTGCAATTGGTGTCGGATTACCTTTGGCCTTTTTTTAATAGATGATATCTGTCCGGGGGAGGAGGGTGACTGTGGATGGGGGCTCGGGCGGTCGAGGAGGGGGGCAAACATTTTACACTTGATCCTTATCAGCTGAAGCTTTTGGGTGCTTTTTCTATAAGCACAGAGCTGCGTGGCTATTAAACGGTGCTAAGAAGGCACACCCAAAGCTCCTTCTCAGACAGGCCAATCAATATAAACAATGGTTTACTTAGGAGAGCGGGGGAACAAGGAGTAACTTACGGAATATTCTAGAACAGAGGATAAACCGACATCACCAGCATAAAAAATACCTGTGGATTGATGATAATTTGCAGAGGATCAATCCCATGAATTTTCTGTTTGCAAATTGACCACAGATATATTACATTTTATGTTAAAAGATAATGAGTGTGTGTTATAATAATAATACCATAAAGTTCCCAAAGTAATGAAAGATTAAAGGTCCTGCAAGGTATGATGGTGCTTCTTTTGTTGCATATAATGCAACAAGTAACGGCAGCATTGGGGTTATGACTAGTACCCTTGTTAAGAAGTACAATCATTTTCATAACTGCTTTTCAATAGATTTCTTAATATTCAGCTCCACGTGCAATTTCAAGTATAGAACAATTGTTTCTGTGGTAATAATTTCACTTCCGTAATTACTGTAAACATGCTGTATAACAGCAACTTACACCTTCAACCAACAAGACAACATATATTCCTGTCAGTGTACATCACGATGTTTCACTATTTTAATTTCTGCAACTGCGAGATCAGACAGCAGCCCAAAGCACTCCTGAGACAGATGTGACTCATGTCAGCGCTGGTACAGCTGTAATATCCACCCATTTAAAGTCTCTCTTTTTTTTCAATACAGTATGGTTGCAAGATGGCCGTCAACACATTTTCATCTGGCTTTGCATAATAAGTATTTATATGTCACATGTAAACAAAAAAAGCATTTTATGATGATGAAGATTATTATTATTATTATTATTATGAACAATACACCAGTGCATGGTATTCATTTACTGTCATCTTAAGCAGCAACAATCAGGCATCTCCATTTGCATTTTTTTAAAGTGTCACATTACATCGGACCACCAGTGGTTTCAATAGCTGTGTGAGTTTGGTGGGGGAAGGGGTGTGTGGCACAAATATGCTAATTCCGCAGATGTTTGCCGTCCAAAACACATTCCTGCCGGCTAATAAAAACAAAATGTCTCCCTGTGCCCGGGAGACCAGAGCCTCAGTGATATCTTCTCCCTGCATTCATCCAGCAGCGCTCGCGTCACACTCTCCGAGCGACAGGTTCAGTTTGGTCTGAGGGTACGAGTCCAAGCGCAGGGGTTTCACCCTTATGAAAAATTACCATAGCTCCAAGCTATAGTTATCCTATAGTAAATGGATGGTATTTTCTCCACCAAAGTATAGTATTACTATAGTGATATTATAGTTATTCAAACTACAGCAATACAGCTGCGTGGACTATAGTAATATCATGGTACTGTTGACTGTGGTAATACTATAGTTATAATGTGATGGCTATAGTACTGCTCTAGTTATACTATGGAAACTGTAGTAAAACTATAGTTATGCTATAAATACTAAAGTATTACTAAGAAATCACTGTAGGATATTTTCATAAGGACAGTGGTTCGGCCCAGTCATAAGGTAATCTGATCCCCTGGCACCAGGACAGCATTAGCACCGTGTTCCTATCCGTTTGAGCGGAACATTTAAAGGGTGCGGGGGAGGCTCACTGCCCCTGTCCCACCCTCGGTTTCCTCTGGGAAACTTTCCATGACACCCTGGAGTCTGCCCCAGTACTGTCCAGCCACCGGCTCAAACTGGACATCTGTCATCGCCACACCAACAATGGCAGGCCGGGCAAGCCCTGTCGAGTTAGAACGCACACCAGGTCACCTGACCCCGAAGACTTATTCTCAGCCCAATAAGCCGGTGTGTCCTCATGTATATGAACACAAATCTCCCTCTTCCCTCCCCCACTTCCTTTCTCTACCACCTCCCCTTAAACTTTTCCATTGTCTCACACTGAAATTCAAATCTGACTTTGGGCTGTCCTTCAAAAATAACTGCCTGATAAAACCAAGTGAAATCAGTGTTTTGTGGAAAAAGTTTTTGAGTGCCCAAAAATAAACGTCAAGGAAAGTGACTTAATGGGACATTCCAATCTGAACCCACATTGATGACCTTTATGCGGGTGACAGATAAATACAGCAGATCTGTCCAGCCATGCATTTTGAAGAGACTTACGCTTTTCAAATTCAACGCCAAGCTTTTTAGAACGCGAGAGGAATCTACAAATACAGTGCATGTTGTAACTCATTGAAAAAAACTTATCATGAAGATCACACAACACTTCAGAATTTATGAGTAAATGTACTTCAGCTTTTGGATTCTTTAATATGTTTTTCACAAATGTGGTTAAAAATATTTAAACAGTTGGTGTAAGTCAAAGTATTTTTTTATTCTTTGTTGAAAACATTTGCAGGCAGCTTCTGTTTAAATGTGATGTACAACAGCAAATTCAATTTCTGTCGAGGTTGACTGTATCTGTAGTAATTGACTCTGAAATTAGGCAGATAATGCTATGAAACTCTTTTTATTCATAAAGGCTGGATCTTTCCTGATGTCATTTCTCATCTCCAAATTTTTTTTTTTTTTTTGGTAAAAGCAAAATCACACATGGAGTAAGGTGCCAGGGACCATTTAGAAGTGTAAAATAAGTTCCACATGTTGTATTAATCACATTAACAAAGAGAAAATAGACAAAACTGCCACTATATGTGCAAGATATCAGATTTGTGAAGTGCCACTGCTTGAGAGAGATAAATATTCTGGCACACAGAAAACGCATTAAAAACACAGGGCTGTACCAATATTGGGCAGATGGGGAGAGCAATCCCTCTAAAACAACAAACTGGTGTGTGCAATGTCCTCACCGAGAATTAAACAATGGTTAAGCATTGGTTTGCTCTACCAAATTGTTGAGCAGAAGATTAAAGGGTTATACCCCTGGAACATAGTAATAAAACAACCTACTATTCCAAGCCAGCTCAGTGAGGGCCAATGAACAGTTGGCTGTACGAAATTAGTGTATCCACTTGTATGTTCAACTGTTGGTACATTTGTTCATTTTCCTGGAAATCGTAAGAAATATAGGGTTATAGGTTTATGACCAACACATGAAAATTACCTTTTAATAAGCTCTTTCCTACATGGTAAAACAAAGTCATTCAACATAATAGGATCGGAAAATTGAAGAAGTTGACGACATTATGGTTATGATAGCATGCAGTAATCATGCCACATATTCTGTTTCACAATCACAAACTACTTCAGATGTAATTTACCTTAACTACTTCCATCGAGTAAGATCTAGTGAAGCACAGCAGCTATTTTGTACCAGGGCGATCATCAGATACCAAATGGAGACCCACTGAAGTTAGGAAAGAAGGAAACGATGGAATCAGGTTTACAGAATGCAGAAATCATCGATACAAGGGGAACCCTTTACCCATAGAGATGATTGTTTTGGCATCTCTAAGACTTATCACCTGGTTTTAAAGATGGCTCTACACTGGGACAGCGGGAGTGGGTTTTGTTCGTGGGGAAGACCGCCCCCTGCTGGCCAGCAACACGCCCTCAGGAGCAATTCATCTTACCTGGGAGGTGTTCCATTCAAGGAATAGCCAAGCTAACACCTATTAGCATCATTCATAATGAGGATGCAGGTTACCGTATATAGTGATATGATGGCTGTCATTTGAAAATATTATAGTATTTTTATACAGTGAGCACTGTGGTTCATTAGACACTGAAACATGACTTAAATACTTTGGTTCTGTTTTTAAGCATTTTGAGTTTGAAAGGATAAAGTTGAAGGGCAGACTGTAACAACAGTTTCACTGTCAAACAAATCATGATGCTCTCTGTATATTATTACATTTATATAAAATATATATAATTATAATTAATAAATATAATTATATATAGAATATATAATTGCATGATAAGCTGGTATCTACAAAAAAATATTTACATTTCAAGCAGTTTAGCTGCAAAATGCATGTTCCAACTTTATCCTTCAGGAACGGAAATACAAAACCCAAAACCAGTGAAGTTGGCACGTTATGTAAATCGTAGATAAAAACAGAATACAATGATTTGCAAATCCTTTTCAACTTATATTCAATTGAATACACTGCAAAGACAAGATGTTTAATGTTCAAACTGAGAAACTTTATTTTTTTTTTGCAAATAATCATTAACTTAGAATTTAAAGGCAGCAACACATTGCAAAAAAGTTGGCACAGGGGCCTTTTTACCACTGTGTTACATCACCTTTCCTTTTAACGACACTCAGTAAACGTTTGGGAACTGAGGAGACCAATTTTGAAGCTTTTCAGGTGGAACTCTTTCCCATTCTTGCTTGATGTACAGCTTAAGTTGTTCAACAGTCCGGGGTCTCCGTTGTCGTATTTTACGCTTCATAATGCGCCACACATTTTCAATGGGGAGACAGGTCTGGACTACAGGCAGGCCAGTCTAGTACCCGCACTCTTTTACTACGGAGCCATGCTGTTGTAACACGTGCAGAATGTGGCTTGGCATTGTCTTGCTGAAATAAGCAGGGGCGTCCATGAAAAAGACGTTGCTTGGATGGCAACATATGTTGCTCCAAAACCTGTATGTACCTTTCAGCATTAATGGTGCCTTCACATATGTGTAAGTTGCCCATGCCTTGGGCACTAATACACCCCCATACCATCACAGATGCTGGCTTTTGAACTTTGCGCCTGTAACAGTCCGGATGGTTCTTTTCCTCTTTGGTCCGGAGGACACGACGTCCACAGTTTCCAAAAACAATTTGAAATGTGGACTCGTCAGACCACAGAACACTTTTCCACTTTGCATCAGTCCATCTTAGATGAGCTTGGGCCCAGCGAAGCCGGGCGTTTTCTGGGTGCTGTTGATAAATGGCTTTCGCTTTGCATTGTAGAGTTTTAACTTGCACTTGCAGATGTAGCGACGAACTGTAGTTACTGACAGTGGTTTTCTGAAGTGTTCCTGAGCCCATGTGGTGATGTCCTTTACACACTGATGTCGGTTTTTGATGCAGTACCGCCTGAGGGATCGAAGGTCAGGGGCATTCAATGTTGGTTTTCGGCCTTGTCGCTTACGTGCAGTGATTTCTCCAGATTCTCTGAACCTTTTGACGATATTACGGACCGTAGATGATGAAATCCCTAAATTTCTTGCAATAGCTCGTTGAGGAATGTTGTTTTTAAACTGTTCGACAGTCAGCTCACGCATTTGTTCACTAAGTGGTGACCCTCGCCCCATCCTAGTTTGTGAATGACTGAGCATTTCAGGGAGGCTGCTTTTATACCCAATCATGGCACCCACCTGTTCCCAATTAGCCCGTTCACCTGTGGGATGTTCCAAATAAGTGTTTGATGAGCATTCCTCAACTCTCTCAGTCTTTTTTGCCACTTGTGCCAGCTTTTTTGAAACATGTTGCAGGCATCAAATTCCAAATGAGCTAATATTTGCAAAAAATTACAAAGTTTACCTGTTCGAACATTAAGTAACTTGTCTTTGCAGTGTATTCAATTGAATATAGGTTGAAAAGGATTTGCAAATCATTGTATTCTGTTTTTATTTACGATTTACACAACGTGCCAACTTCACTGGTTTTGGGTTTTGTATAACGGAAATATATATTTAAATAAAAAAACGTAATTATCAAATTATGAATTTATGATTATAAAAATATCAAAAGGCTATGCAAAATACTGTACATTTTTGCCATTAATATCCACTGGAAAAGTATATCAAAGACATGTATGGATTCAGTGTTTTAAGTAAAGTTCACATACGGGGTTGTGAATGTTTACTGAGCTCGATCACACCCTCCTGTCTCCTGGATCAGAGCAGCATGGGGGGGATTTACAGGCCAGAGGAGAGAGTTTCACAAATTTGCTTATTTTTAGGAAAATTTGAGATGAAACAACACAAAGAACAAAAAATAAAACGGAAGAGATGCAAAAGCAGACAGCTACTCTCTCCTGTTCCACAGTTCAGACTGGTTTTGAACATTTTGGAGGGTCTCGCGAGTGGAACAGGATGAGATGAAAAGGGAAGGGACCTGACGATTCCATTTCTCCTCTTTTTTGGGCCTTTTGTGCTCGCGAGCGTTTGGTTAAAAGTGCTCCGCTTCAAACGAAGGACAAAAGAGACATTTCCTGCCGAGCAATTAGGAGGCTCAATAATATGCAGCGGAGAGGGGTGAGGGGTGGGGGGGGGGGGTGACTGACCCTTTCAAATTCAAAGCTGGATTCCAGAACAATCTGCCCCCCTCATTTTACCCCCCAAAAATAATGGGGCGCATAACTCCTCGGGCGCAGTTCTGAGGGAGTGCGTTAATGACAACAAATAATGAGAGATAAAACGTGTGTATGAATTTATTCATGAATGAAAGACAAAAACCATTTTATCACTAGCAACAAAAAAAAAAAAAAAACCAACAAGGCTGCTGCCATTTTGAATGAGGAAACAGGCACTTTTCTGTGACGCGCGCATGAGCAGATAAGGTAAACCGGACCTGAAAGACGCACTGAGACTCGGAGAAGCTCTGCGTACACAAGGAAACAATGCCTCTTATGTGCAAATCTCACATTTCTGCCCTGTTGTCTTAAGATGAGGCCTGTGTGAGTAAAGAAAATATTTTGCTTGCTTGTGGCCATCTGTCTGAAGTGATGACATCCCAGAGAGAAAGAAGTCAGTTTGTTTGCTCGGAGCCATCGAGTCTCAGGCAGGGACCCGTGAGGGCATTTCCACAGCAGCCAAACTTACATAACACAGCATAAAACCGCCGAGACACCGAAATACCTCAGATCTCACCAGAGAAATAAGATGTCCAATAATAATAATAATAAGTTTATTAGTATAGCACTTTTCATGCAAAAAATGCAGCTCAGATTCACAGATCATGATGGGAGGGGGAGGCATATAAATGCATAAAGGCATACAAAACTCAAAATGAAAAGAAAATATGAGTGATGAGTAAAGACATTAATACACAGTAAACAATGAGGCCCTGCAACAAATCAAAAGTTAAAGTAATAGGAGTTGGAGAAATTAGATAAATCTGAACATATAGAATGTGAAAAATGAATAAATAAACAAAAAATGTAAAAACAATAACAATAATCACAGTAGAAACTGAGAGAAAAAAACGTGTGAAAAATGCCACGATTATACGAAAACAACGTAAAGACAAGTAAAATATGAAGAGAAGTAATAGTAGGTATTACAATGAAAGTAAAAAAAAGATTATTTAAAAACAAGACGGCATAAATGCGGTATTTGCGGTATTTTTAAAGCTGTGTACAGTGGGAGTCTTGCAGATGCCTGTAAGTAATGCACTCCCAGCCTTAAGGGCGATTAACTAAAAGCCGCATCTCCAGTTTTTTACAATTCATCCAGGGCACATGGAGTGGACCTGGGTATCAGTGTTCTACTTTGTATGTATGGCAAGAGAGTATTAGATATGCAAGAAGGTAATTTTCTGCGGCACCAAGAAAAACACACAGGATATAGACACAGGTATGTATGCTTCCTCCCCATCCATTGAGTTGGATTTTAATCCGGCAAGATGGCAGCATTTACAACTATTACTGGAGAAACAATACCCAATTATAGACGTTACTTTATGGTCAGAATAAAATTAATAATAATCTGAATAGAAAACAGATGTAACACATTAAAATGACATACATTTATAAGGTTTGCTTCCAGTAAACCATAAAAAAATTATGACGCATGTACGATCAGAGAATCTGCGTGTGAGTTGGGATGGAAGGGTCACAAAATGCACACACACCACACATGACTGATCCAGGTAATCTGGGAGATTTGGGGGATGGGGTTGGAACTACATAGTCCACTGTAATTGGCCAAGATTGGGAATGCAGCCATGGTAACAGCTTAACACCATTATTCTTTCCAGAAATTTCCACAAGATACTTAACAACCACGATCAGGACTCATGTTTAACGTCTCATCCAAGAGATAGTTTTGTCTCTGATTCCCATTGTGGGGTTTAACCATTAAACAGAAAATACATTTGGCTCTTTTTTTATTGGTCAAACATAACTCCTCCCCCAACAGGGACAATTTAAAACTGTTAACAAAAAAAAAAAAAAAAAAAAACTTTCCTCTGCCTTTCAAACACAAAGGAACTTGTCAGAATGTCATACTTCCTGTCGCAACCCAGGCGAAGATGAAACAAAGACAACTCACCATATGGAAATAAACACAAGCATCTCCACTTCAAGCGCAATAAATAATCAGTTAAAAAAATATGGCTTAAGCTTTTTGATACAAATGTTGAGCTTATGTAATCACCAGCAGCGCATAAGAAGGAAGTTTTGTACAGTAATTCATAAAAAGGCTCTAGGTTTAGGGCTCCTTTAAAATTCCAAATTTAACAGCTCATAGTCAGTGACCCAAACACTGACTAATGCCAGGAAAGAAAAAAAAAAAAAAAAAAAAAACTGCCATTATCCACCAGACATGACAATTTAATTTCTCTCTCCTCATCCATTTTTATAACCCTTTTCAACCTATTGTTCTGCATTTCTTTCCATATTTTTCTTTGTACGTCTACTTTGATTCAATTTGTAAAGTTTAACCATGGGGAACAGCCTACGTTGCCTGACAGGAAATGTGCCAATCAAAAAAACCAATAAAGTTTTGTTCTAAAAAATGTTGTGTCATACAGTTGCTGAAGAACCAAAAGAAAACAGTATGCCAACTTCTTCCGAGAGATAAACACATACTTTACCTCAACGAGCAAACTGGATTCACTAAAACTGAAAGATTTAGAAACTGATGGAACCCTACAATCGATTTTTGTGTTCCACTTTTTCGCTTCAGTATGTATGGAGCGCAGCAGAGGGGCAGATGATGGTCGTGCAGCTGCTTTTCATGAAGCACAAACACATTTTACGTGAGGAAAAACAGCTGAGTGAGTTTCCACAATTCAGAGGCAGTTTTGGAACAGAAAAAAAAAAACACCTGTATGATGAATTAAGCCAAAATCTGCAACAATACCATTTGACGTAATGAATCCCAAAGATTAAAAATAGCAACATTTAAAAGGCACATTTAGTGCTTGTGCCATCTCTCCATACTGTTATCAGCCATTTCTAGACAAAAACCAGGTGCATTCCCAATAATTGTGATCATAACTGGATGAGGAGGTATTTGCAATCTAATACGGACATTCAGCATCGTAAAGGGCTCAGCGGTCAAAAATGAAGTTTACAGGACAAAGTCTCTCTCCCTCCAGGGTGTTTAGGAACTAAACAGGACAAATTTGGCCCAGTGACCACTGTCCAAAATAGGACCATATGAATATACATAGGCACAATTTAAAAGGCAAAAAGCATTCGACGTAGGCTGCATTTAAAGCCTGACTTAGTACATTGGTAAACTCCCTTTATAGTTGCCCAATGACGTAAGATATCAAAATCAGACGCTGTTGAAAACCTATCATGTGCCAACTTGTTTAAAAGAGCTCCCGTAGGGGAGCTCATTTAAACAAGTTGGCACATGATAGGTTTTCAACAGCTCAGGAGAACTACATTTTTAATTCCTTGAAAATTTATTTGGCGCTCAAGGGGTTAAGTTCACAAACTTGTTTGTTTTGTCTGCAAACATAGACACGATTTGAGTGCGATTTGCCGTGCAGTTTGGGCAAAGCAGCGAATATGATGAACACATGCTGTGTGAGGAGTCAGCGATGATGCGTTCCAACCCGGGGGCAACTCGTCGCGCTGTCTGTACAAAAAGGCAATTTGCTCAGAGCTCAGACAAAATAGTGTAACTGGGACAGGAACTAATGGATGTGGCGGCAAACTCGTCTGGGATCCATCGTGCAATTAAACGGCTTCACAGGCCATTTATAATTATCCAGCTTTGCTTACACTGGTGATTACAGAGAGGTTTAGATTTGTTGGTGAGTGTTTTCTGTGAAATTAATCAACTGGAAGATCAAGGACCTCCGGCACTGCAGGGATCAACCCTCATTTAAGATGTCAACGCCTCGCGTACGTGACAGGAGAAAAGAACCTACACCAGCTTGGAACCAACAAAACAAAACAAATAATGAAGAAATCCCATTTACAGTCAGCTGAGCGGTTAATTTCACTTCATCACTAAAAGCAATGAGAGTGAGGAGGACTCTTGGGGTCAACAGTAGTCAAATTATGTATCGCATACTATAGAATTATTGAGATTTTGATTTTATAATAATTTATTCTTACGACAAAGCTCCACAAAAAAAAAAAAAATCTGGATGGAATTTTGATAAAAGGCTCGATCCAAATCAATCGGCCCTGGCTTATTCAAACTGAAGCTTTCCATTAAACTGTTATTTTATCCATAACAATTGCCCACATTTCACTTGTCACTGATGTTTTTTTTTTAACTTTAAGAATCCAAAGAAAACTTCTCTAAATTTCCTGCCATTCTCTCGCCCCGAGCCTCGCGTTCGTGTTTCCGGGTGCTGTTTTGGGTCAGGGCAGATGGGCCGCGAAGTGGCAGCACTTTGAGCAGCTGTGAGTGGGAGCGCCTTTTTTTGGGAACCATTTATGACCCCATTCAAAGCCTGACATCCCAAAACACAGGAAGGAAGGAACCGAGAAGTGCCATACAGTATTGAGAGGTCTGTGACCACTTCCTGCCGCCTTTCTAGCAAAGTGAGTGTGTGCGCACGAACACACACGCGGGAGTGCCCTTCGTGAAATATTACGTCTGCTCCACGGAGGGCAATGAAATGGAATACAGGCGTGTGTGTGTGCGTGTGTGTGTGTGTGTGTGTGTGTGTGTGTCTGTGTGCGTGCCTGTGTCTGTAAGCACCAAGCAAAGTTTATGGCTGAGATGTGTCCAGGTTATTTTAAATGTTTCTTGCATTTAAAAGCAAATCTGTACTTTGCATAATTATCTTCCAACACATATTTAAAAGTTATGATAATCTTTTCACTGAAGTTGCAGTTAGCCTCATCTCTGTATTAGAATCTGTTCTGACAGATGATATACATGATAGGCCCCTGTAACGGGTGCGTGGAGAGAACTCTCGGCTTATTTATGATGTCACATCTATCTTGGGGGTGGGGGGGCATTTGGTCCCCCATTTCCCCCCTATCCTCCTCATCAGGAGAGCTCGGGATTAGTCCCTGGTAGTCCGCAGATAAAAGATCAAAGAGAAGCATCAGAAATCGCAACTTGCCTTTCCCATGGAGCACTCACCATGGAATGTTAAAAGCTCTCCCCAGCCAATCAGCACGGCCGGCTCTCAGCCAACCACGGAGCAGGAGGCAAACAAAAGAGATCTCAGGAGAGGAAAATAACTGTCCAGTTTGGTGACAGGATCTACAGCGGGGTGCAAAAATTTGGGCACCCCTGGTTTAAACGTCTGTTACAATTAATCTCCAAGTGATTGAAAGCAAAGCTGAACACTAAATACAACTAAGTTAAACATGACACATTTCATCACATTTTAAAGCAAGAATAATTTTTATTTTTAACTTTTTACAGTTACAAAATAATTAAACAAGGAAAAAGGCCTTGTGCAAAAGTTTGGGAACCCCGTCAGCTAGTATTTTGTAACTCCTCCTCGGGCAGCTATAACAGCTTGCAAACGCTTCCTGTAGCCAGCTAAGAGTCTTTCAATTCTTGTCTTTGGAATTTTTCCCCATTCTTCCTGACAGAACACCTCTAGCTCAGAAATATTCTTCGGCCTTCTTGCATGCACGGCATGTTTGAGGTCTCTCCACAGATTTTCAATAATATTCAAGTCTGGGGACTGTGATGGCCATTCCAAAACCTTCATCTGTCTTTTCTGGAGGTACTTCATGGTGGATTTTGAGGTATGCTTTGGGTCATGGTCTTGCTGGAATACCAAACGTCTTTTCAACTTCAATTTCTGGACTGAGCTTTGAGCATTAGCCTCTAGAATGACTTGATATTTGGTGGAATCCATTCTTCCTTCCACCCACACAACATTGCCTGTGCCCCCAGCTGCTACACGACCCCAAAGCATAATGGCTCCACCTCCATCCTTAACAGTTGGCAACGTTTTCTTCTCTACAAATGCTTCACCCTTTTTTCTCCAAACATACCTTCTTTGGTTGTGGCCAAAAAGTTAAATTTTGGTTTCGTCAGTCCAAAGCACATTGTTCCAATAGGCTTGAGGTTTCTCGAGGTTTTCTTTTGCATACTTCAGACGGTTAATTTTGTGTTGAGGTCGTAGGAAAGGCTTCTTTCTTGCAACTCTGCCATGTAGGTCTTTGTTGTTTAAGGTACGCTGTATTGTTGTCCTGTGAACAACTATACTCTTTTTTGCAGCTCTTTTGCAGTAACGTGTGGGTTCTGCTGAGCATTTCTCACCAGATCTCTTGCCATTCTATCTTGGTCTTCCAGATCTTGCCATGACTTCAATTGTTCCATTTATTTTCCATTTTCTTACGATGTTTCTGACAGTAGAAATGGGTAGTTTGAAACGTTGCGAGAGTTTTTTGTAGCACTCTCCTTGTTGGTGGAAGTGAATTATCTTGATTTTGACATCCTTGGACAACTGTTTAGAGGAACACATGGTTTTTAACACCAGACACAACAGTCACCACAGTCGGATACTTTAGAAGGCATGGAGTTACTTCAGAATATATAGTTCAACCCTGGAATTATATTCACCTGACTCACTGAAGCCCTTATGAGTAAATCACCAGGGTCTGGGCCTTAGTAATCATCCTCTTAAAAGGCAACAAAGAATAATCCAAAAGAGTTCCCAGACTTTTGCACAGGGCCCTTTCTTATCATTTAAAAACTCAGAAAAATTAAAATAAAAAGAAACCTTGCTTTTAAATTTGCAGAAAGGTGTCATGTTTAACTTTGTAGCATTTAGTGTTCAGGTTTGCTTTCAATCACTAGGAGATTAATTGTAACAGACATTTAAACCAGGGGTGCCCAAATTTTTGCACCCAACTGTAAATCAAACGCCATCGCATCAATGCTATGTATCCCATTAAAATTTCAACATTTGTTTGCTTTTTGAATATTTTCATTTATCGCAATTCATACCATGCCTAATTTACCATATCAAGTCACTTTTATTTTTTTACAAATTGAAAACTAAATAAAACACTAACAAGATTTCTAAACGATAGTACCAGTCAAAAGTTTGGATGTACCCACATTTTTCTTACAATACATGGTTAAAGAAACAAGCACCCGTCATCTTGGAAAAAAAAAAAGATCTAATTCTTAAATCAATCAAACTAACCAGCATTTTTTTGTCATAATTTTTGAGCATATTCAAATTTCTTTTTCTTTTACTAGGGCAGTTGTACGACTGTAATGAGTTTGCAGCTGAGTGGCCGTCTAAGTTCCCAAAGATGTGCTGCACTTGTGGTTATTTGCTTTTCATTGACCTTTTTGCCCAATAAGTCCCAAAACAGCTTGATTCTAATTTGGCCGTTGGAAAATGGAAGGTGCTTGTTATTTGTTTACTTTGAAAAATATGGCTTCTTTGAGAATTAAAAATTTTTTGACACTATTCAAACAAGAAAATTATTCCCTTTTAACTTCTGAATGTTTACCTCTGACAAGACTCCCTTTGAGATTATATAGAGTTAAGCCATTTAAATTTCTTGAAAAACAGAGTGCTGTGACATTAGCAAAGCGTGTCCAAACTTTTGACTGGTACTGTATATGACAGGCTCACTTCAGTCTTGCAAACTCCATCACAAGAATTTAAATCAAGCTTGCAAAAGAAAGTTTCCTTGTCTCAATTTGAGCTTTTACTGACATCTATAGGCAACACTAGGATATTGCACAAAATACAGAACATTATTTTCATCTTTTGTGTTTATTTACCTGTGCAACTGGTAAAAAAAAAAAAAAAAAAAAAAAAACAAAAACACGCTCTTATCACAGGACTGAAGGGCTTTGTGTTAGCATACGTGCCATCACTTTGATGTTTTGCAAATACAATGAACAAGATCAATATCACCTTTGAGAACAATGAGGCTAGGCAGACAGATGTTTACCAGAATGTTCTTACCCTTTAAGACTCATACAAACATTTCCAAGATTTAATCATTTTCTTAAGCACATTTTCTAAAGGACTCAACCACAGAAAACCTGTCCCCATAACCACAAATCCAATTATAACCTCAGATGACACTCGTCTGGTCATTGATTTTCTTTGAATATCGTTCAATCATTTTCACGATCCCTCACAGTGCATTTAGATAACTTCAACTATTTAGATAACAATCAAAAATGAGAATCACAGGCTTGGTTTGACTCTATCTGCGAAGCACCCTGAGAGGACATCGAAGCAACAAAAGAAAAATAAATAAACGAAAATAGCTGAACTGGAGGTTAATACACTATTTTCATTTCAGTCAGACCAAGACCTTCCCAAAATTCTGCAATATTTTTATTTTAGGGTCTTGATCGAGTCCCTGACTCATGAATCAGGAGTGAGTCTGAGTCATACTGAGTCATGATAATGCTGTAATACTGAAGCAATCTCATTACTGTACATCAGTGTGTTACACGTCCTGCATCTATCGCCGTTTTATCAGTTTTGTACCACTGCCAGGTGGTTGCAGCTAGTAATCACTGCATCAGCCAAGGAGCTATATTCTGTAAAACATACACCGACTCTTACACCAGTTCAGATACCGCACAATTTCTAGAACAATCAATATTTTATAATAAGCACCCCAGCGCATTGAACGCTGGCAAACATAATTCAAACATGAAACAGAACCATTAAAAGTGGCTGAATGAATGAGCCTGTGTCAAACATGAAGACTTTTCTTAAGCTGCCTCTCGAGAATCCCTGTCATGCTGAAGTGCGACTCCCAAACAATAACACGCGACTGTACCTCCCAGATCCCTCAGGGTATGAAACTATTGTGATCAAACTGCATTCTCCACCCAACAGACAAATAATGATCGCCATACCACTGTCACACATGATCAAAAGAGGGCGGGAATAGTGTAAATGCCACTGCTTTGAACTGATGAGCCTGTCCTCCAACAAAATACGCCCGCAAAGGTCCTTTGTCAAGCAGCTTATTACGACCTAAAGTTACGTTTTGGACTTAAGCGACCTCTAGCGGTCATTTAAATAACTACAGTCTGGTTTCCATCGTCAGCGTCGCCCTCAGTAAATCCGTCACCTGAACCTAATCCTAACCCTTACCCTAACCCTAACCCCAACCCTAATCCTTACCCAAACCGTATTTTAAGTGTAAATATGACTGAAACTGTATCCGGAACTGAAACTGTAACTCTAACAGTACCTTCCTGCTGCCAGTAGGGGCGCGATTTTAGGAAACGCTCCTATAGGTTGTAAATCAGAGTAAATGAGAATAAACGACCTATTTGAGTGTATAGTTGGAGGACAGGTTGCCCTCACACTGCAACAAGCCTCTCTCTCATCAAACTTGATCGCACTTGGCACCACATCCACCCTCTGCGTGCCCGACCTTTGACCAACAAAAAATTTGGTCAAAATCGGCGCTATGATCTTGACATGACATGGGCTTCTGGAGATGCCCACAATAAATGATCTGTTTAAATTCGAGCTCTGTCCCTGCAATGGTTCAACACTTAGAGCAGTAACAAGCGATGAACAGACAGACAGACAAAGACAGACAGGCAGACGAACGGCAGAGAGGACAACAATGCCTCATTGCCAAGGGGGTAAAAATCACAAACTTCAAATAATTAGGGCCATTTGTAATTTGCCCCGTGGGCCGTTTCCGTAGCAGCTGATTTCATGCAGATTCCAGGTCGCGGACTGTCGTTAATTGGCAGGTTTTCATCTGCCTCCGCAAACTTCGCGGTGATCAATACCGTAAAAGCAGTCGGAGGTTGACAGGCCACAGTTGAGCGGGGAAAGGCTATTAGGGTGGAAAGGGAAATCAATACGGAGCTGTCCCTGAGAGAGTGCTCTTCAACTGCAGCCTTCATCGCCCTCCAATTACTACCAGCTGAAGCCAGCCGGGCCGACGCAGGCTACGGCTGGGACCGAATAACAATAAACACGACACGCTTCCACATCAGCAGACAAAATAACACACAAATACAGAGAGCAGAGAGCGTGACAAACATTCTGAGTCCCTTCACCCGAATCTACCCGCGAGGCAGCTCATTTTGGCAACATTTACTAGTTAGCAGTTTGTAGCACAGCAGCGGGTCAGCGATTGGGTTATGGTGAGTCATGAGATATGACCCATTTAAAAAAAAGCAGTGTACTTGCTGCTAACACCAGTGAAATTAAATGCTGTAACAGTTAGCCTACATGACGTGACAGACATTGAAAAGGAATTTTTATTCACATTTACAGTATAGTGGACATATTGGTGGCAGTTTGTGTGAGCATGGACAGAGATCCGGAGATGAAGAATTTCATAGAAAGCCTGGAAATGCAAGAAATTAGGGTTGCCATGTTGGATGCTGTCTAAGTGACCCTCAAAACCAGGCCTTGCATCTAGAAAAGGCCCAGCCAGACACACGCATCATCGTCGCACCGTACATAAATATAAACACCTATACCAGTCATTATTGGCAGCAAATTGTCAACTTGGAGTTCCTCCATGTTGCTCTCTCGCTGACCAAACATTACTTGGGCCAGTCACGGCCAGAAAACAAGGGCAGCGCCGCAAAATTGTGCCACGGTTCTCGAGCTGGCACCTCCAGCACAGCACTTAGAAGATGTAGCATATTAATCGCGGACGAGGAAAAGATGAATGTTCATGCTGAGGTCAGCCTGCTGCTTCAGGATCCACTGTGGCGTAATGGAAGATAAGCTAATTATGTGAAACAATATTCTACAAGCAACATAAGGCCTTTTCCAACTGCCTCAATAATACATTCACTCTGTGGTCAAAAATACGTGCACGCTTTGGTCACGGGCCATTTTCAATTGTTCAGGCCAGGCTGAGAAAATCTCGAGCATCAGCTGGAAAGTGGGCTTTGCGTCTGGCGTGATCACACAACATCACCACTCAACCCATCTACAGCTTTTTTTTTTTGCTCAAATGGAACCAGATCCCCACGGTGGTGGCCGATCATGAGGCAGAAAAGCTGAATGGGAGAGTAGGGTCTGTTGTATAAGTGAAGGGGGCAACGTCAGTAACAATGCCTACGGATTAGCAAGTGGCCACGTACTCGTGATATCAGGATAATAGCGAATCAGGAAGCGTTACTCATATGTACATGTACACGCATGCATTCAAACACATCATTTAATGATTTGCGGTGGGATATCTGTGCAAACTGCACATGCAGCCATATACTTTGTCCTTTGCTTTGGAGGCTGGATATTATTTCATCTATTTCATACCGTGTAATGTCATTGATGAATTGGTAAATTATTCATCTGGCGGTAACACTCCAGTAAGGTGAAATAGTGGCCTTCACGAACGCATTGTCTTCTTCGCTCCGAGCGATCGAAGCATACTTGAAGGTTTGAGACTGAGTTGTGTCGGCTAAAGAGAGGATTTAACTTCATCCTTGAATACTTTAACGGTGAGTATGAGGGTACTAAAATACTGGAATACACAAACAACAGAAGACAACAGTGTTTTTTCCAGTTACAAACCCATCCAGATGAATTAAAAACAATAAAAGAGAACTCATCAGACCATATTACATTGCTTCATTGCTCAGTGGTCCACGTATTGTATTCCTTACACCACTACGCATTTTAGTACGTTAGCATTAGTTTCAAATGGTCTCCAGATAGCTGCCCTGCACCAGAAGTACCAGCTTTACAAAATGCCTGATGCACCATATTTGCGGAGATGGGTTCATATATGGATTGATTCAATTCTGAGGTGGTTTGTAGAGCATTGTTCAGTGCTCACTCGTATCGGAGATTGAGTTCTGTGATTTGCGGCCAGTCCTTTCTTCTGTTGCTGATTATTGGTGTTGGTCATATGTCATGATATTTGACACGCGCCACCAACAGTAATTTTGCAGTTTTTGTGATCGATACATCACACTTTCAGCACCAACCATTTGGCCCCTTTAAAACCCCGCATCCCAATCTTACTTATTGGACATGCATAGCAAAGTGCTGCTGATGATTTCTGTCTCAAAGGGCCTACTACGTTAAAAATGTTTGCGGTTTAGACAGCCCAGCAGTGCTTTGAGATTCTGAGAAAAATAGCACATAGATAAACTCAACCAGTACTACAGCAGTTGAAACTGGAAAGGAAACCAAGCACAGATTGACATGAATGCCATTATGGACCCAATCCCCCCCAGCAAAGGGACCAATCAAAGTTGCAGTTTTGAAATTATGCTGCTGTCATTATGGTCCTAGATCCGAAGAACTCAAATTCAACTACCTGTGTGTTCCGAAAAGTCAGCTGCCTGCATCTCAGTTTTACCCAAGGGCAAACATATCAGGAAGTGTACCGTTAGATCAGTGGTGTGAGGTCAGAACCCCCATCCTCAGCTCAAGTGCTCAGACAGCCTTAGAGAATGTGAGGAATTTCCCCCCAGAGACCTAACAAACACATCCTGCTTTCAGATAAACAATGGCATCAAAGAGGAGCCGTGTTCAGTCCAGGTAAGACCCATTATCTGCCGTACTGCACAAACAAATGCAATCACCTCACCCTGAAGCGGCTCGACAAGTGGAAATTTAAATCATTCCAGTTTCACCTGAGCCCTAAGATTCCGATGTGAATACCGCTACAAACCTTGCTCGTGCTAGAGACTTAGGGGGGTTAAGCAAGACAGAAAGAAACCCAAACCAGTGTAAAACCTCCTCACACAAGTGATGACGAACCTCCTACCTGGATGGACGGTCGAGTCTTCCACGTGCGTTTGGGTAAGGCCAGGGCAGACGATCCGCAGAGCATTTGTGCTCCTCTACTTGTAGTCGCTCTGTGACAGCTTTCTGTCTGAACCCACTTTCGAGTGCATTTCCCCTCCGCAACTAGCATGGCCACTCGAACCCAAGCCAAATATGAGACCTCCACAGATCAGTGCATCAATGTTCAAACCATTTTTTCCTTTTTTTAAACACCCCACAGGCCAAAGTACCACAGAAAAGCTTTTTTTGTCACCTCAGGAGCAGTAATGCGAGACTCTGGTTCTTCTTGGCTTTACAAACAATTACTGTAATAAGGGTAGAATTTTTTCTCGTTAAAAGTAACTGCAATTTTCATTTAAATTGCATTGTAGTAGCCATAAAGTATGACAGAGGAGCCAACTGTTCATGTCTCGTGCAGAAGCATACTGCACTGCAAGACAGCTCGCATAAATTAAAAACAGAGGCCTACATTCCTCATGAGTTAGCCTACATGAAATTTTATGTTACCTGCGATACTGGGCTTATATGGCCATAATAGAGGTGAGTGAGTGAGACATGATCCTTCCATACTCAAGATCTCAAAAATGGTACAAGCCATCATTTTCTAACTTTGCAGATTAAAAGATACAGTGTAACAGATGAGCTGATTAAAATTTGGTTCAATCTGTTAAGTTGCACTGAATTAATATGCAAAAACGCACCACATCGCATGGTCCAGTACAATCCAGTACGACTGCACATTGTTTCTTTCAGTTAGTTTGCTAACCAAGCTGGCTGGCAGCTAGCACGTTAATAAAATTATTACGGATTCAAAGCCTGATAAAGGCTCCATTTCACCAATAGTTATGCTAACAATGTTTTTCTTTTGCGTTTCCGGCTCAACTGAAGTGTACGGCACTAATCTTACTCGCGTTTACCTTCATTTCACGACAACAGTAGCCAGCTAGCTAGCAACAGAGCTACATGAAAATCAAGGCATTGAGCGCCCCATTTTTCATGTGGCTCAGTCGCCAACTAGCTGGCTACTGTAGATGTGAAATTATGCTGGCTGGGTAGGAATAATTGAGGCATTTACCTTTATTGGCTCGCTACATTCTTGGAACAGATCCTGAGTTTACAAGCGCCACTTCAGCCTTGTTGCATCATACTTAATATGCAAAAAGACACCGCACCACAGCGTCCTGTACAATCCAGTAAGACTGTACATTGCCTGTTTCAATACAAGACTGAAATAATTATCAAAAATTATCATACTCAGATGGGCCTTTAAAAATGACTACCAAACTGCTGACCTGTAAACAGAGAATAAACACACAATATACACTTTGAAAATCCATATAATTGCAGGCAAGGTCACGTGTCCCCAGTTGGCAGGCAGGCCGTACAGTTAAAGGGAGTCGGACTTCCATACGATCGTAATTTAAGGTTTGCAGTAATCATTCCGCATCCATGGTCACAACCCTATGTGTGAAGATCTTAAATAACAGGTTACTTCACAGAAGTCAGCCAAATGGAATGACAAGGTGATCGCCGAGCAGCAGCAGCGATCATTGTGTTTGTCATGAGACAGCAGTCCGCTCCTGAGTATTGGCTCGCCAATGTCACCTGACTCCTCTGGACACCCACCTAAACAATGGTCGATTGTTTTCTGCCAGTCTCAGGATTATTCCTCAAAAAAGCTGGAGAAACACTCAGTAATTCACAGTGATATTTCTCTTTGTCATAAGAATGGTGTCACTTCCTCAGTCAGCACTCTGTCAGCACT
Source organism: Gymnothorax javanicus (assembly GCA_029692085.1). Lineage (NCBI taxonomy): Eukaryota > Metazoa > Chordata > Actinopteri > Anguilliformes > Muraenidae > Gymnothorax > Gymnothorax javanicus. The sequence goes on along the minus strand of CM056203.1, from coordinate 79,843,469 downwards.
CTATATGGAAAGGAAAGGGGTCTCTGGGTCAATTTCTGTCTCTTTCACCCGAACTGGACTCCTGTAGCAGAGGACGCCAGCCCTGGCTGTGAAAGCGTGCCCTCCACTGGAGCCCTATTGACCCGTGAGGATCACTATAGCAACCATATGCGGCCTGAGAAGCAATTAAACCTACCTGTACCCTGAAGAATCAATCAGCAAGCATGTCTTACCTCATACAGAAAAAATTGGCCAAAGTCGCTAATAACGCAACCCTGACTCAATCCAAGGCCATTGGACTGATCTATGTATGACTCACTAAAGGATGCTCTAAGTGACAGAGCCAACCGGCAGCCCAAGCTCCTGAAAAGATTTAACTTTAGACAAGAACACTTCAGACGTAAAGAGAGACGATCACTTCATAATGCCACATTATTTCACACAAGGTACAGAAAGCACATTCCATGTTGGTGTACTGATATTTAATCAGTCACATCAGTTTTCCACTCATGATGTAATTTTATGCAACGCGCTGTTGCAAAGTAGTTCCTTCTGACAGTATTTGTGTTGCTTAATGTGTGACCTCCAGCTGAAGTCAGTCAGCTCACAGAAGTGCTGAGAATGTGGATGAGCTTGAAGGAAATCCAGCTGGTAACAGGCCAGACCCTCATTACATTAGATTCTGTTTCAGCACTAATACACAGAGCTGCATCCATGCTGTCAATAATCTTAATTAAGTGAATGGACTGAGGATTTATCAGGAGTCAAATGGCCCTGCCCTCCAAAATATGCACCTGTCATATTGTGCAGCGGCGACTCCTTTTCTGAAGAGCTATGCCCGGAAATAAATAACTTCAAGTTAATGAGCCATCTTAAAAAGTCTGCTTACTCTCGATTCAAGGATGCAACTGTTCCGGATTTCTTCATGTAACTTCAGAATACTTCATCACCTTTTTTTTTTTTTTTTTTTACAGACCAAAGACTAATTTTGGACCATAAGGACTCTCTGAACACTGGTTCGCATTCTCTCCTGGCACTGGCAGAACTGTAGAAAAAGCTCTTAAAGTGAGTGCTTGTGAGACAGTTCTCCACAGTATCTCCTCTGAGGTCCTCTGGAGAAGGTTTGGAGTGATCAGTATCGGCTGATTAATAACAGGAGAAAAATAGCATCCTGCAGGAAATGTCACTCCTCTCTGCAGGAAGTGTCACTCCTCGATAGGGGTGTACAGCGATGCCATTATCTGTATCTGTATCTGTGTAGGAAACAAAATTAACTGTATTTGTATCTGTATCTGGATATGAAACCAAAAGTGGGTGTGGTTTGTCACAGGAGCTTTGACAATTTAAATATTAATTGTATTTTGGAGCTATTATCATTTGGAAAGGTATTGTTGTGACTATTCTCACCAGCACCCCCTTTAAACTACAATGAAAACAATACCACAGACAGTTCTGTAACAAAAAACAAGATATTCTATTAAAACTTAAAGCTGAATATTCAAAGTACAGTTCCTTTAGATTCCCATTTTTAATAATGTTTCTTGTTGTGGATAACTTTGCCTTACCTAGATGCTGCCGCGGCGCTAGAACCAGGAATTGGGTGGGCACAGACACGTCCCTTTATGAGAAGAATTAGTCCTGACTAGTTCTCAATCATTTTCCTTTATTGACACGTTTTCCAATTATCGTAATTGGCAACTGAAGACACGGTTTCTCTCCATATGCGATCTAACAGCCATTAAATCATGGCTAAATTCAGTACAGAAAAATAATTTACTTATTAATAGGCCAAAGCTATGCGTTGATTGCACTGGTCGGCATTCCAATGAAATATTGCCTTTCACTCTCGGTATTGCGTGGGTTGATAAAAAAAAAGTGGCACTAAGCAGTTAAATAGGCTATAAAAAGCGTGCAGCTCAAGCTATTTGCGCAAGTATGCAATTTTGAATAATGTTGATTTAAATACAGCAAATACGCGTCCAGATGAATGATTGTCGTCTTACCTAATCGGGGAGAACAAGCAGCACCTGTTAAGTGTGGAGTGCTCTCGGAGTGAACCTTCTGTTAATCATGAAAATGACTGAGAACAGGTCAGGACTAATAATTGTTTTAAACGGATGTTTTGTGCAACCCAATTATCAGTTCTGGTTCCGCCACTGTACTGAATTTAGCCCATGATTTAGTTGCTGTTAGATCACATATGGAGAGAAACCGTGTCTTCAGTTGCCAATTACGATAATTGGAAAACGCGTCAATAAAGGAAAATGATTGAGAACTCGCCAGGACTAATTCTTGTCAAATTGAGACGTAGATTAACCAATTTCAGTCTCAATTTGGGAACCATTACATTTATTCTGGAATAGTTAAGAATGGACATCAATCACCACCTTGCTGATGCAGACATTTGATTCATAAAATCTTTAAATAAGCCACAATAACTCACATGGTCTGTCCCATCCCATACACATCAATAATTATTATTGTTTTATTTATTTGGTTATAGTAATTTCAAGTTTTTGTTTATATAGGCCTAGGCTACTCCCTTTTTTAATGTCATTTATTTCTGTTCTGAGACCTGGCAACAGGTAGCCACATGTGTCCCTTGCGCTTGTCATGCTTGCAGCGTAAACAAAACATTTCTCAGCTCTAAATCTTAACGGACACAATCTAGCAACCTATCTTCTTCAACTCGCCGTTTTCTGTGAATCATTGCATTACGACAGCGCTGCACATGGGAGAAGATCAAGTGAAATGTCAGGTAAAGTGGTGGTTTTAGATTTCTTGTTGCTTGGTTAAACCGTGAACGTGAAAGATTGCATTTGGCTTTCAAACAGTGGGCAAGCCTGGTATTATGCCGCTCCTGCTTTGTTGATTAAAACCTAGGAAACAGGGCAGACCCTCCTCCCCTTTAGATAGTGAACGGATTGCCTCTAGACTTGAGATGTTGCGTGGGGCCTGGTTTGGAGATCGGACGTGCAGCTGGAGCATTTCGGCATCGTTTCCCCGTCAGTCGCGACTCCCGAATAATAACGCCAATATTCGTATGGATTCGTTATCTGTCAATTTTGCAATATCTGTGTTTTCCCGAATACTATATTCGGCTTCGGGTACATCCCTACTCCTCGATGGTGACCTCTATGGTGTGGGTGTCGGTGTAGAGGCTCTGGGGGTGGAGCTGGTCGCTCGGGTGCTGCAGGGGGGTGGAGACGACCAGAGGGAGGCTGTGAATGATGACCCCCTGAGAGCTGATGCTGATGTTGGGCACCACCAGGGTGCTCTCGTCGCTGTGGGAGGGGTCTCTGGGACCGACCGGCGGGTCCGGGTTCTGGGCTGTCGAGGCCGAGGAGGTGGGGGGCAGCGCTGGAGGGAGGGAGGGGTTCCCCTCCGTCACCACGGTGACCTCGGTCCCGCCCTCCTGGATGAGCGCGCTCAGACCCTCCAGGTCGGAGCAGGTGGCGATGAAGGTCTGGGCGGAGTCCGCGGGCGGGATCAGCGTCTGGTTCAGGGTGTGGTCAGGCCCCGGCTGGATCTGAGTGAGCATCACTGTCTGGGGCTCCAGGACGCCGCCTTCGCCCCGCGCGGCCGGTCCCAGCAGGTCCACGGCGAGGTCCGGCGAGTGATTCTCCGCGGTCAGAAGGACCGAGCCGCCCCTAGCCGGAGGAGGGTCCGCGGGGATGAAGCCGCACTCCGAGGCCTCCAGCTGGTGCCCGACGATAATCTTGAGCTGGGCGTCTCCGCAGGAGCCCAGCTGCCCCAGGTCCGGGACGGGAGGTGCCTGAGGCGGGGGGTTCGGTGCCGGCAGCTGCAGGAAGGACAGCTGTGAGTCTCGGTGCTGCTTCCTGTGGCTGCGCAGCGAGTCCTCACGCACGAACGACGCCTCGCAGAGCTCGCAGCGGAACGCCCGCGCTGCGTCCAGCTTGGCCCGGTAGCGGGAGCTGGCTGGTTTGGGGGCCTCCTCACCCTTGGTGCCCGACTTTCCGGCCCCGCCGCCGCCGCCGCCTCCGCGTTCAGGCCCCTCGGCCCCGTGGCACTTCTTGCGGTGGATGGCCAGGTTGCTGCGCTGCTTGGTGGCGAAGCCGCAGGCGTCGCACTTGAAGGGGCGCTCCTCGGAGTGGATGCGCTGGTGGATCTTCAGCGCCCCCTTGCTGGAGCAGGAGTAGCTGCAAGAGGGGCACTGGATGGGCTGGCTGGGCTGGTGTTGCCGCTGGTGCTGCCGCAGGGCCGTCTTGTTGCCGCAGCGGAAGTCGCAGTCGGGGCAGTGCAGGGCGTTCTCCGCTCCGTGCTTTATCTGCACGTGCGACTTCAGGTTCCCCTTCATCGCACAGCGGTACTCACAGAACTCACACTTGTAGGGCTTCTCGCCGGAGTGGATCCGCGCGTGTCGCTTCAGGTCCGAGTTTATCTTGAACTTCGCCTCGCACAGGTAACACTGGAAAGGAGCATCACCTACAGGAGAGTTTGAACGAAGGAGAACACGGAACACAATGGGTTAAAGAACCAACACTGAGGCCTCAGAAACTGGAGACTAATTCCCCACTACAGCAGCACATATAAAACACACAGCTCCAGTCCCCAGCACACACACACACAGCACACACACACACACACTAACACCACAGTGTGCGCGGGAGATACAACCCAACCCAACAATCACAGGCCTAAATAAGGAGGCTCCAGTGTAAAACATTTCAACCTGAAGCAAAAAACAGTGCGTAGGGCAAGTCATAAAATTTATGTTCAAATACTTCTGGAAAAAGAAACATAAAACAAGCAATTCAAATATGAATTACAACTTCAGAAGCTGAATTTGGAATAAGACAAGGATCAGCGTGCATCCATTTGACAAGAAATGTTTGAACACACAACATGATCCATTTGCGAAATTAACTGCATTTTTCTCCTCAAACAAAACCAGGAAATCCTAGTATAAGTGGACTGAAAGTAGCCAGAGCTGGGTAGATTCTGTAGATTTTAACAGACAGACAGACAGACAGACACACACACACACACACAATATATATCTCGAGACAGGAAGACAAAAATTCATGACGTATTATGGTCATAATACTCCAGTTATTTAAGCAAATGTGAATTGAATGTGTGTGAATTGAATGTGATGTCGGCCATTTTACAGTGCTGGGGGGGCTGGGGCCGGAAGATTTAAGGAATCAGTGACCGCGTAACGCTTCCAGTAATTTGTTTGTAAACGTTGTGTGTTGCAATTTTTCCTGCTGCAATCATCGCATCATCAATCCTGTTTGCAGCCTGAATGTTGAACGTAGAGGAATGGTGTGAGAGCGCAATCATCAGGAGGCATGGTTACAGATATTCCCTTGCAGAGACTGACAGTGTAAGTACTGCTAGGCCTGCTTAGTGCAAAGCCATTTCAGTGGTTCCTCAGTGCTGCTTTCACATGCAGAATATCCTCCTTCGCTGGTGTATTCTAAATATGCCCCCTAGTGGTGATCACAAATGTAGCACTTATTTTTAACAAGGTACACCAATCGGTCAAACAGTCAGTCAGACAGAAAGGGAAACTGGCCCATGTAGCGCTGTCACATTCTTGGCCACAAAGATCAGAAAAGGTACACAGTAAAGGCTCACCTGTATGACAGCGCAGGTGCACAGTGAGAGCTCACCTGTATGACAGCGCAGGTGCACAGTGAGAGCTCACCTGTATGACAGCACATGTACAGTGAGAGCTCACCTGTATGACAGCGCAGGTGCACAGTGAGAGCTCACCTGTATGACAGCGCAGGTGCACAGTGAGAGCTCACCTGTATGACAGCACATGTACAGTGAGAGCTCACCTGTATGATAGCGCAGGTGCACAGTGAGAGCTCACCTGTATGACAGCGCAAGTGCACAGTGAGAGCTCACCTGTATGACAGCGCAGGTACACAGTAAGGGCTCACCTGTATGACAGCGCAGGTGCACAGTGAGAGCTCACCTGTATGAGAGTGCAGGTGCACAGTGAGAGCTCACCTGTATGGGAGCGCAGGTGGACGGTGAGCTGGCTGGAGTTGCGGCTGGCGTAGGGGCAGATCTGGCACTTGAAGGGCCGCTCGTCGTAGTGGATGCGCAGGTGCTTCTTCAGACTGCTGCTGTCGGCTGCGGCGTATGCGCAGTGCTTACATTTGTGTGGCTTCTCCCCGGTGTGTGAGCGGCTGTGCATGTTCAGCTTATCCCGTCGGCTGAAGCGCTTGTGACACACCTCACACTCAAACGGCTTCTCTCCTGACACCGGGAACACACACACACACACACACACACACACACACAAACGCACACACACACGCACACACACACGCACACGCACACACACACACACACAGACAACAGCAAGTTCAACACTGTCAATCTGAACAGTATTTTTATTAACCCTTAGGGCCTGATTTACTAAGACCTTTAGCACATGCAAAATCTTTCTGCCTGTGCAAAACCAATAACATTTCCCATGATTGGCCAGGGTACTTGCCATGCACCAATCAGTGGCAAGGTTCCTGGTTTTGCACAGGCAAAAAGATTTTGCACGTGCTAAAGGTCTTAGTAAATCAGGCCCTTAGTGTGCCAAGATAAATTTGTAAAAAATATAAATGAATGAAATATCTTGTGCTCTTGAAAACCAACCACATGGCAACTTGATTTAAAGAGAACATGATAGGTTTTCAGCAGCTTTGATTTTGATATCTTACATCACTCAGCAACAACAGCTGCATTTAGCGCTCTAAGGGTTAATCTTTCCTTGCAGATATGCAAAGCACTTTACAAAAATTTTAAACTAAAATACTGTGGCACACACAAAGAGAAACTTAAGATTTCTGAAGAGCCTTTAAGCATGTTGAACAGCCACCAAGAAGCCCAAACCGAAGGATATGTGTGCAGGTGAAAAAATGAACAGAGATAACTCTTCTGCGCAGGCAAACCCCACAACATCCCGTATTCTGCTGGCCTCAGCCATTCTGGCTCAACATTAAAAGCAGAGGACCGAACACCAACCATTTACTGAAAATGTATTTGATTGAGGTTTAACCCTTAGCGCGCCGAATACAAATAGTGTTGCTCAATGATGCAAGATAACAAATTTAAAGCTGTTGAAAACCCATCATGTGGCGACTTGTTTAAAAGAGCACCCGCAGGGGTTTTCAACAGCACAAGATAATTAAATTTAGAATTTTTTGAAAATTTATTTCAGGGCTCTAAGGGTTAATTACGATACACAGTATTTTGCAAACATGTGGAGAAACCAGAATCTCTTATCTTCCACGACAGATGAAACGTTCTTTAAACATTTTGATAAAATGATTCAAATTTCTCTTCAAACAGATCGAAAGCCAGCTCTTGTAAAAGACTTAAGGTGGGTTACTCCACCAAACGCCACCGAACACCATCGAGCGCACAGAGATATCGTACCTGTGTGGGTTTTCAGATGTCGCTCCATGTCCTTCTGCCCGTACTGCGTTTTGAAACTACAACCTGGAAACAAAAATAATTTCTTAAAAGCCTTGGTGATTTGGATATTCGTGAAATACGTGCCAGGCCTAATGTTGCAAAAGAAGAGAAAGCAGCAAACAGGAAATCAAACATGGGAGACAATCTAAATTCAAGTCAAATATACATTCTGTGTGTGCTTCTTTCTAGTCACACAAGTCTGTAATCTGATGAAAGAAAAAACGATTAACAGAATTTTGTAAAATGTATGTATACACACTAAACAGCCACAAGATTGAAACCACTGACAGGTGAAGTGAACGACAAACTCACAGAGTGGCGAAGTCCCGCCCCTTCCGGTAATCCCCATAAATCCGAAAAAATTTACACGGTAGTCAATGGCGAGAGACAAACTATTTTTTGATCCCGTTTGCATTATACCATGAATTACGCACATGATGTTTGTTGATTTAAAAGACAATTTTGCAAGCCAATAAATTAGCAGTTTGTTGTAAAGATTGTGAGATATATTTAGTTTTGTGTGAGACCGCTCAGTGAACTACATCTCTCGTCTAGCACAATGTACGTCACCAACGCGAGCATGGCCGTCTGCTTGGCACAGTTTTAGCTAACAGCCAACAAGCTAAATATTTAGCTCGTTGCTAGTAGCTATGTGGGAAGCTACAGCTACTCTGAAGGAGAGATGGCGAGTCGATTCCGTAAGAGCTAGCGTGCGGGACCGGCTCTGCAAGTTTTCGGTGAGCGTGAAAACACAGGAATGCCAGCTGGCTAAAGTTATAATATAGCTAAGCATCAAAAACTATGGATCATTTTAGCTTTTGTCAGTTAACCAACTTGCGAGTTCAACCGGTATCTGTAAAAAAATGTATACTTTAATGCTAAAACAGATCTTAGAGCAGCGTACAAATCAGTTTTAGTCACTGACGATTCGTTGGGAAATAACGTGAATTTCCAAAAATATAGCGGTTAGTTTACAAAGATTATGATACACGGAGAGGCTGTAAATTTAGAGCTCTCGGATTACTTGGCTAGCTAGTGTGTTCCCAATGAGATGTTGATTCGTACTAAAATAAAATAAGTGCATCCAGGGTTAGCTAGTAATACCCAATTTAGATAATGCTTGCTAATATTGGATTATTTTTTTAAATACTTTTGAATAACTTGAGGCCCAATTTCAATATTTTGTAAGATACCACAAATCTTATGCATACTAAGATCGGTGAAAATCCTGCTAAAACCAATGTAAGCTGGTCAAGCAGCAACCCAGTCTGTTGTCAGATGGTCCATCAGCTTGTACGACCAGGTTCATCTGCTTTATCCAGAAAGAACAGGTTTTACCAACAGGCTGGATAGAACCATCATAAACCATCCTGGGACCCTATGTCTATCCATTCCTCTGTAGTTTGTTTGAGACGGGCAGTTTTAGCTATCAGTAGCGCTTTCATCCATATCCAGTGTTCAGTAATTTGCCCGTCGCCAGCATGTGTACTACTCAGGCACAGCATACTTTAAACCTTACTAATACAAACTGGTACATATGTCCTGCCCACTTTTATATTACTGCTCACTCAATCAGTTATGTAATGTTAACAAATGGTAATTTTCTTTTTCTGTTAACGTGAATGGGAGATGACGCAACATCGTCGAGCGCTGCCTGAGATTGTGTAGTCGGGCAGTTCAAGCATAGCCATGCTGCCTTGTTGGCAATTTTTTGTCTTGTGGGAGATAAGCTTGACGAAAGGAAGAGTTCCAGTGGAGGAAGGCTGGCAATTCCAAGGTCATCCAACTGATGTCTGGACTGTATCCACGGCATGAGAAGACATGGAGCCTCCTGGTCACAGACACTGCCACAGACCTTTGGACTCCAATTTATTACTACTAAACTGTATAGGTCATTTACATGACGCAATGAAACACGCAACTCCATGTCATCCAATAAATTTAATTTATTTGTAATAATGAAAGAATTAAGAGCATTGATTAGCAGCTGGACATGCAGGAACAGGACTGATGCTGATGGAGCTGGGAAAAGAGAATGAAGAAAACAGATGAAATTTCAAATCAAAGCACATTGCAATTCTTACAGTTGCTGAACTGAGGAAAGATGAGTTCTCATGACCTGCAAAATGTCACAATCAATACATCTACTAGTTGGAGCACAAAAAGGTAAAGAGCATTTTTTTAAGAAAAAGCAATGTGAAACTTTGAAACAATATGGAAAAATATGATTTGCATCCAACCTCCTAGTAACAGCAAAGAATGTACTGAACAGTTTTGTGCACCAAGCAGTCGACATGTGGCTGTATGTAGGCTGTGGTTTTGGGGTGCATTGGAGCCTTTAAGGTTAGTAAAATGCATGTGCATCAAATATGTACAGTGGTAATCAGGTTTCCAGACCCGTTTGGTTTAGGCGTTTGGTTTCCCATCGCCTGAGCTGTTTTTTTTTTTTTTTTTTTTGCATGTTAACATTAAAAATTACAACCTCTACGTTAAATAAACCTTTTCATTCACTCATGAATGATCACGGTGTGATAACCGTTGTTGTTTAACACTTAGAGATGTGTTTCACGGTTCATGCATTTAAATTACTCTCTGTGCATCTGAAAGGTAAATGGCAGGCCTCACGCTATTAGCGAACATTAGCTGGCTAGCTAGGTGACTTAATTTGCTAGTTGGGTAACTAGCTAGTTTGGTAAGTTAGTGATGTACCAAGCACATATTTAACATCATCTTACCTGATACGTTTTATCCAGCTACTCCTGGTCCTGCAATTCATCAGGGAGCGAAAACAAGTAATGCCTTTCGTGTGGGATCATTCCACTACGAAGCGCGAAGGCATTGTAGCTACAGCGGCTGAGGGTAGCTTGAGAACCAGATAAATCAATTACGTCATTTAAGCGACATTTTAGGTCAGTAGTCTTTTTACTTACGGATTTTTACAGTCGTATATTTAAACAGTTATGCGACAAAGTGCCAATTTATTGGCTCGCAAAATTATCTTTTAAATCAACAAACATCATATGTGTAATTCATGGTATAATTCAGACAGGATCAAAAAATAGTTCATTTCTTGCCATTGACTACCATACAAATTTTTTTCGAAGTGGTAAACCGGAAGGGGCAGGACTTCGCCACTCTATTACAATGGCACCTGTCACACGGTCGGATACATAAGGCAGCAAGTGAACAGTCAGTTCTTGCAGTTGACATGTTGGAAGCAGGAAACATGTGCAAGCGTAAAGATCTGAGTGACTGACAATATTGTTTTATGATTTCTGTCTTATGAAAGGTGGCTCTCAGGGATTGTGAACACTGACCCATATACAGTACACTTTCACAGCAGTTCATCTTAAATATTTTAGTTATCTGTGCATTTAAAGTGTACTATATTTTTTCATCCGTGGAATGAAATGGATTCCAAATTGGTGATGTACGATTAGCTGCCGGGAAAGCAGGCAACATGTTTGACAATAAAAGACCAAACACACATGTAAGCATTTGTTGGAATAGTACAACCAAAGTGCAGAAAAACAGTATTGTTTATTTGATGACACCAGTAGATCAGGGAAGCTTATTTTAAGAAACGAGGCATAGTTTAGCTCTTGAAATGAAGAGGAAAACAATTCCAAAGACCATAGAAACGTAGCTTGAAGACTCACTGGGGGGGGGGGTTAATGGCCTGCCAAAAGCCACCCACTGCGCGTAACTGTGGGGGAGGGGAAGGGGGACTCCAGAAAAGGATACTCGTAAAAGCAACCTTGGCGCTCGACCCCCTAAAAACATTCTTACTCACTCTTCAAATGGTAAATGGAGCGCTCCCACACAAGTAATGTTCAGCGAAACACAGTACTCTGAAGACTCATCTGTTCACACTCTACCTCAACCAATCACCTTCCTGCTACATTTGGTACTAGACTTAGGGTGTGTTAAGGCGCGTCTGCAAGTAAGCTGGCTGCGTGAGATTCCTGAAAAATTCTTGGCGAGAATCTTGCGAAGTTAGCCAAAGCCCTCAAACCCCGAGATCGCGGGGTTTGGAGGGCTTATCGCTCATCCGACAAGATTCTCGCCTTTTTTCAGGAATCTCACGCAGCCAGCTTACTTGCAGACGCGCTCGAATGCACCCTTAGTTACTGAAAGTATGCTGTTTGACTAAATTAATTGTTTACCGATTTATTTTCCTCCAAAGGTCTTTCATTGAGTGAGGTACTTTCTATGTACTGTCACTTCTGGTATTTAAATGGAACTTCCCTATGGGATTGTCTGCACTCCTCGTCCGGTCAATGACAATAATGTCATGTAATGTGATATAATGGAAACATCGTGTCAATGACAGATGTGCTGAAGTCCAAGCTCAGCTTAAAGTATATTCTTTACAGTCAACGTGAAGAAACGCTTTCAGTAGCGATAAACTGAAGGCACTGACCTGAGAAAGCACAGCTGCGTCTCTTCGAAGACAGCGGGGGTTTAAGTTTTTTAGAAGGCGTCTTCTGTGCTTTGGTTTGGATCTTTTTGACGCCTCTGGAAGCGCAAGACTGGTATGTTTCTTCGAAGACACATTCGGTGCTGGAGTCTGCGGAAACACAGAGACAGTGAGGGCTGTCCTGCAACATGTCCTAACCCAGACTTCACCTGGTACGAGCCAGCTCACCGCTGCACTGATTACAAACGCAAACCGAGGATGAAAACATTTCAACATCGAAATGACTATCAGAGGGATGCAAATACTAAACATGCGCATATTTTATATGCTTGTACCAGTGGGCTTCATAATGTTTGGGACACCCCCCCCAAAAAAAAAAAAAACTCCTCTACCCTTTGATTTGACTAAGTTATCCTCAATTTTCGTTTGGAGTAATGAGCAGTGAATTCACATCTGATTTAATTAAAGGGTATTTCAGATATTTTAGCTTTTCATAGCAAAGCTACCAGCACCATTTCAACATTCCATTTCAGGGCAATACAATATTTGGGACACGCATATGAAAATGCTGCTTTGTCAGTATATATATATATATATATGACATGCTATGACAGTGACACAAACACTAACATTGCTGACCATCCTCTCTGGCATCAGCACGTTATGTCTGAAACTGTAGCTGCACTGAGCTGGTCTTTAGGGTGGTAGCAAATGAGGCACTACTACCTGGGGCAATTAGTCACACCAAAACCGGAAACCTTGTACTGAGCCAACATCGTTGGAGTGCTGAAATAATTAAATGTATATTTTGTTTTAAATTTTCTTGTGCTATTGAAAAACTATCATATGGTAATTTGTTTAAAAGAGCTCCCCTCTGGGAGCTCTTTTAAACAAGTCGCCACATGATAGGTTTTCAACAGCTTTGATTTTGATATCTTACATCATTGAGCAACAATAGCTGCATTTAGCACTCTAAGTGTTAAAACAGAATAATCTGGTCAGTAATACTGCACAAACAAAAGTTTGTAAAAAAGCAAAGGATAATAAACATCGATATTACGGCTCAAGCTGACCGCCACATTGTTCACGTCTAAGAAAAAACAGGCACTTAAAAACATAAAAATCTGTGTAAGCACAGGTACTAGCAAATGCACTTCTAACACACTTAAAACCCTTCACGACATTGGCGAACACCACGCCAGAGTTCTGAGCCCTTCATCAGCACCATAATGGAGAACGTTCTGTCAGAGATTCATGTTTCGAACAGAACATCTCAAATCCACAGGAAACAGATGGAAATTAACTCACTTCAAAAGAATGAGAATGACACAACTCAAGCACAAACAACAGGACAAATCCTTCCCCTCCAAAAGACACCTGCAGAGGTCCCGGTCGGCCAGTAACCCTCTGCATGGAGTTCTCATGCTCTCTGTGTTTGCATGGGTTTCCTCTGGGTACTACAGCTTTCCTCACCCTGAGAAACATGCACTATAGGAACACTCCTACCAGTGTCCCTGACCAAGGATCTGGCTTTAGACCTGCAGTAGGTCCCCTGGCACAGCACTGAGGCTGTGGCTGCCCAACGCTCCCCAGTAACCAGGATGGGATAAATGCAGAAGATGAATTACCCAACAGGGCTGAATAAAGTTTCTCAAAGCTTTAAAACCTATAAGGCAAGACTCGAGAGCACAACACCACACGTGCTGAATAACACACAACACAGTCCAGAAATCAGCACTAACTCACAAATCCCCAATTCATGAAAATTCCTTTCCTACCCTAGGCACCAAGGCCAGATTTAAATCCTTGCCCATTCTCACGAAACAACTTTAAGACAGAGTTTTGTTTAACACGCTTCTGCACTGTCTAGTTTAGTTGGAGGCTATCTTTTTGGCTTACCAGTGATAGTGGACACAATGCCATGGACAGTCCCATCAGATGAGGGCACATGGCAGCCATTTTGCTTGTGGGCAAGAAAGACTTCAACATTGTTGAACTGTTGCTTGCAGATGCCACAGATGTGAATATCGGGGACAACTTCAAGCAACACATGGCAGCCTGCAGACACTTTTCAAACACCAAACATTTTTGAACAAAAGAAAAATTCACACGATGAAAACCTCAGTCACAAGCGTGAATTTATCACAGTTAAATTTAGCCCCCGCCCCCTCCAAATATACAAATAATTAAAATAACACATACTTACAATCACATTGCTAAGTTATGAAATAGCTGCATTATTAGCATGCAGAAACAAACTTTTTCCGAGTTAAATAAAATAGCCAGTTGGATGATTTGGGTCCGACACAAAAATGTCAATGTAGCCATCATCTGTCCAGAGAGAGTCGGTACCAGGGCAAGCGCTCCCAGCCTCTTCATCACACAGTGTGCGGCTACGGCAGTAACGTCAGGGCTGCAATCCTATCTACTATTCAGCAAACTAACACAACATCAGTATAGAAGAATAGTCTATTTAGCTTAAGCGAACTATAGTCATTCCTACATCTGTTAAAGTAATATTAAGACGTGCAACATTTAGCTAGTCGTCCTGAATTAGAAGTTAATAAAGCTAGCTTTGCACTTCAGCAATAAAGTTTTACTCGACTCCTGTAACTACATAGGCATAAATCTGGATACAATGCACTAACATATTGGCTTTTTATCAATTGGCTTTTACGCAAAGATAACTCACCTTCTCCGTTAAAAGATGCCATTTGCTGGGTATCAGGTACTTAGCTTCTTAGCTCGCTAGCTGACTACCAACCGACTCAGATACAACTACAAACCAAAAAGTTGGTTTATATCACAACGAAAATGCAGGCATTATGCCAAATACTGCTATGGCTATGCCGCTAAATCCAACTATTCAACAAGGCAACATCGTATACACATTAATTTCATGCAACCAGCTAACTAATGCAGATCCCTAGATTATAGCTAGCCAATATCATCATAAGTGCTAGCAGTGTTACATTACGGAGTCGGCATATGAGTCCCTCACTGGAGCGCGTCAATTTCACGACTATTCTCAATCGCTTTACGGCAAATTGTTACAACCACGTGAGGAAATGTCATGTCAACAGGGGACACGTGTTTATCTCCAAATAATGGACCATATTTCCGATTACAAATAGGCAAAATGCATATGGGCAACAGGAGTGTATACTGACGTAAGACTAAAATATCATTGGAGGGAGATGATAATTTTCATTCATTTTGAAATACTGTGTCGTCACGTCAGGACAAAATTTTCATTGTCTTACGCACGAAAGAGGAAACGACAATGAACTTCATGAAACGAACAATGAGTTGCGTTGACTTTCAAATCCTATTTTAAAAATAGTTGCAAAATTCATATATTAATTGGTTGAAATCCTCCACATTTGGTCGAAGTTGAAAGTGCGAACGTTTATGTTTCAGTTGACTGAACATTAGGCTACTAATATCGAATGTTTTTTTTTTTTTTTTCTGTTAAAAAAGCCTTCTGTCTGCAGAGGAAATAATTGCCTTGCGCAAATGTGCCGTTCTCTTGCCTGGGTGGTGGAAGTCCATAGTGATATAGACCATTTTGTTAAGATTATCCAAATAAAAATCCTTTGCTCCACACTGTCATAACTGGACATACTGCTATTTTGATTCCGAACACATCAATCTGAGTGTCTTCAGAAAGTTTCTGACAGATGATAAATTATCATCTTACAATACAAATGCTTCTTTCTTCGCCAAACTGCCCGTCGCAGTTTCTCCATACAAGTAACTATTATCCGTGACTAAAATGATTTCAGAGAGGTGATACATGCTTCACAAAATGGGGACAAGGGTTGGCTTTGTGGGGTCTTGGCAGGTTTAAGGCACCCAATGCTGGCAGATAAGTGACACCCAGGCTAATTTCCACTCGCAGATCTTCAGCTGGAAGCAGGTTACGCACGGCTGAATGTGGATTCCCTCGCATGCCAGCCTCGCCGTGCACGTATCCTTCTCCTGCTGAGGCAGCAAACAGCTGACAACACATTGAGCTGTTCCTTATCAGTGATCATGGTGTCAACTGATTCATTACAGCAGTCCCCCACCTGCCTATCTCCCCAACCGCACACACGTAGACATGCGCTATGGCTTCATGACGTCTTTTAGAAAAAAGTGATGTAAAAATAAAAATAATAATACTTAGAAAAAAAGTGCTATTTCCAAATTAAAGCCTTTAAATCAAACAATGATTTAAAATAAAGAAATGCTCATTTGCAAACCTGAGTTGAAATATCAACAGTAACAAAGCTACTTTGCCTTTGGGCATTAGTTTTTATTTAGTTTTTTTTTTTTTTTTTTTCTCAGTGTTGCTTGGATGTATAATGCCCCTGATTGGCCACAGTTTCCCAGATCCAAACCAGCCCCTGTTTAGTGGGGAAATGAAACCCAGCGGTACCTCGGAGGAGAGGTTTGAGTCGTCCTCTCTCATCAGCATCAGGTTTGAAACCGTGCGCCACAATCAGACACCCAGAAAGTAAATTAGTAAATTATTTTATGAGGCAGAAGTTAGGATTGTTTTGCACTTTTTTAGGCCAGTTTCATGGAAATTCTGTTAGCGGTCTATATGATGAATGAATAACTAGGGCTGAATGATTTGAGGGATCATACAGCATTCTTCTTCAGGCATTTCAGTGTGTCACACGGCAAAGTGCACTCAGAGTCCACTAAATCTGACTCATAAAAACCGTTCAACTCACCTGCTGGGGTGAACTTAATCACCAATTTTAAACCCAGCTGTCTCTTTGTAACCCAAGGCACCGGCTTGAATCTTTGACTCAACTCATGACCTCTGCTTTTGACCCTCTAATTGTTCATGTTTGAGGGGGAAAAAAGGATAATCTTGTCAGTTGATAGAAAATGAAAGAAAATGAAAAATAAGATTTTTTTTTCTTTTCAGTATGTATTCTATTGCAAGATATTGTAGTAGCCTATGTACCGTGACTGACTTCAGGTTCTCACCAAACATGTATTTGCTATCTGATGAAGCAATAATTACTCCTGCTTACAATGTCTTTCCCATATATTCCTAAATAAGTGATTTTGGAGCTGTGGGGAAACTTTTTGGTTTGGATGGCAGGGGAAATGAAAAAAAGAGAGAAAGTTTCAATTCAGAATGCACTTTTCACATGGCTATATTTGGAGAATGGTGCATTCTACACTCTCTTTAATGGTGTGTCTAGAAAGCCAGGATCACATTCACCCAAAGTACAAATTTTCAGGTCTGTTTATTTCTTTATAAGGAAGCTATGAGTCACCAAACACTCTGAAAGAGAACAAATTAATCATGGATCCTAAAAAGGGCAATGCATTATCATTTCCTGAACATATATATATATATTTTTTTTTAAATCAAAACATTTAAATGTATGATTACTAATTGTGTTATGGTGTAATTTTAACATATGGCAGCATATAATCAGTCCAGCAGTTCAGTGCTACAGTGGATGTAGTTCTAAACTGTGAACTGCTTACTTGCACACTCCGGGCATCATCAACTTGTGAAAAGGTCAGCAAAAATGACAGCGATTTCAACACTGCAAAGGGTTTTACATTTTTTTATATTAATTTTCCCTTGCTTTATATTGTGAAAGCAAAAAAAAAAAAAAAAAAAAACATTTGAGGCCTTTGGTGAAAAATGCTGAATATATAATTATGGGTGCAGAGTGCACTTGGTGTAAAATTACAAATTACACTCAACACTAGGATATGTATTTCATTTTTTGATGTGACAGGAACAGTCCATGACATCTAATCTGTGCAGAGGCACAAAATGAGCATCATTTGCATTTGTAGACTCGGGGCTGAGGATTTCTCTCAGTGTAACACAGTAAAACATTTTTACAATCTGTCAATCTGCCTTTCTTCCTTTTACCACCAGAGGGCATAATTTCTCTCTCTGTCTCTCTCTCTCTCTCTCTCCTCTCCCTCTCCTATACAGCTCGAAAATTTAAGATTCTTTTATTAATATCACATTGCTGTCGGGGCGATTTTCTCAGATAGTACTCATTGTCAGGTCTCTGGGTATCATAGCTGTAAACTTTTGTGCCCAGAGACCTGACATTACCGTACTTGTTTCTATTTTAGAAGTGTTTTATTGTGGAGCGGTGAGTATTCTACAGTGGCTTCCTGTGAATATTGCTTTTTATGTCATTTTATATACCTTCAGTTTATCTCATCAGCTCAATGCCACAAAATGAAATGAAATATTCTGAACACAAGGAGCGACTAAGAACAAGGTTACGCCTGTTTTAGCCAGACCCCTGTAGTTCTGCTAAATCAGGGAAAATGTGAAAATCCAAGGCCATAAGAACTATCCTGCCCGTGTTTGAATTTGTTCACCTGCTCTGGTTCAAAGGCGTGTTCATAGACGACTGAGCTCATGACCTGTAGCCTTCAACAGAAGATTGACAGCATCAGACACTTCAGGCCACATATTGCGCCATGAGTTAGCATGCTATGACGTCCACTGAACAATCAACATCTCGTGTATGAATGGGATAAATATATACTGTTCTCACTACGTTACCTTCACTGATCAAGTCTGACAAAATACTTCTGTATCTTGCAGGGCTGTAGGCTTTTTTAACCCTTTCAGCGCCGTGGGCAACTATAGTTGTCCAATGATGTAAGATATCAAAGTCAGATGCTGTTGAAAACCTATCATGTGGCAACTTGTTTAAAAGAGCTCCTACAGGGGAGCTCTTTTAAACAAGTTGCCACATGATAGGTTTTCAACAGCTCAGGATCACTACATTTTTAATTCCTTGAAAATGTATTCGGCGCTCAAAGGGTTAATGCAACCCCACCGACTGAAAAATTTTTATCAAACTAATAAAATTGATAGATTTTCAGGAGTTTATATAAAAATAGATGGAGCGGTCACAAAACTTAGTAAAAACCAATCATTTGTGCAGTATCTGCAGATTTAATTCCAATTTTTTTGTCACTGTACTGAGGCTCACTCCTGTGAAGTTTGGGGTTCCTCTGGTGTACGAAGCCTTTCATCCTGCTGTTTTAAAATCTCATTTGTTCTGAGTGTACAATTTCACACTCCTGTTTAATACAGTGTGATCTCCTGGGGCCAGGGAAAGTGGGTTATCGTACCTTGCATTTTCAGGAAGTTACCCCTCTTTTCCATTTTAGTGAATACTGAGTGCTTTTGTGTTTAGTGTAATAAAATATCAGAAGAGAGGGTCAGGGAGAAATCAGTGACTCTGCCCATGCTTACTTGTGCATCACAGGTCAAAGCTAGTAACAGCTACCATGATTCGACTGGGTTAAATCTCTTCTGACATAGAACACGCCAGCAATAGGAAAAATTACTATTATCATTTTTTTTTATTTTGTGCCATCAACTTCACATCTTATACTGGACGGGTAGCCTGCCAGTGTATCACGTGACGTACACTGAGATATGAACTGCGATTCCCTGCATAGTGTTTGGGTCATCCTGTTATTGGCTGTGTATGGAATGGCATGTTTAATACATGCTACATACTGCACCAGTATATACTGCTAACCTCCATTGCTGAGCACAGTGCAGCTGCTTGTATGCAATAATAAACAAGTTGTATACTACGCAGTCACATGATCACCAAGCTATTAAGATCACCGAGGTCAAGGTGGGACATTACCTTTGACTGCATTGTATTGTAGGTTACAGCGCACCATGGGGATAGTGTAGAGTGTCTCTGGGTATCTAGGGACATTGTTCTACAATATGAAAAAAAAAATCTTTTTCCTTTTTTAGACTTTGAACCTAGTTAAGGAAAAACTTAAGTGAAAACTTAAGTGAAAAGCTGGACCTTAAGACCTCAGTGTGGGTCCTGGGGACCCCCTGTGAATACTGGTTTTTGTTTGAACCACAGTTGCAATCTAGGATTTTTAACAAGGTGTTAATTTTTCTGAATTGCAATCTTCATGTTCATAAGCATTTACCCTTTTTAGCCACATTATGTTGGAAAGAGCTGCAGAACATCGGCAAGTCCTGAAAAGTTCGATATTCAGACTACTAAATTGCAAATATTTTTAATTAATAAAAAATGGTAAAATTGTAATCGATGAAATTAAAGAATCCATGGATTATGGTCTCTAAAAATGGCCATTGAGTAGTTAATGACAAATGAAAAGAAAAGGCAAATTGTAACTACCCATACCTGCGCTGTGTGGAAGGGGGGAAAAAATTGCTAGTTCACTAATGTAAGTAGGACCATATTGATTTACCATCTTCATCAAATGCGTCCCCTTTTTGTAAATATAGCAATAGCAATAAAGCAGAGTTTTTACCCTATGTGGCAAACAGTGATAGTTATTTCAAAGTATGTGGTTAAAGAGAGTGAGTGACTCAGGACCAATGTTGCGATTCTCATCAGTAGAGCACCTATTGTTACTGGGCATCATAAAGCAGAGGTTTATGGAAGACATATGATACCCCTCCAGCAGTAATTAAAAAGCCTCAGGTCCCCATTTTAAAGCCTCAGGAAAGGCTGCTCTTCAGATAGAACCATAAAGTCTCCGCTTTGATCAGGTGTCAACGCGCATAATGTGGCCTAACGAATTATGGATTACAGGTTTTGACAAACCAAAACATGCTCTCAATTTTTCTCTGAAATTTCGATCTGCGAAATGCAAAGAGCAGTTTGCAGAGTAAGACACGCAGCGCAATCCCTTTATGTCCCTCAAAGCTTGCGTGAGCATTCTTTATTTTTCCTCGAAATGGTTTCACTCTGCATTCTCAGAAGCTTTGTCAATGTCAATAATTACTGTAGACAGACTGCTAAAATGTGCAAATTTTGCTAAGTGTCAGTGAGACGACTACAATTATATTTATGCACTCAAATTACATTAAATTCTCAACTCTTCCTCTTACAAGGAATTAGTCTCAGTAAAGCCAGTGGTTCACCCTGAGATTATGACATCGTCTGTTGCAATGTAATGCAGTTTTCTCTCTGCATTCTGAATTAAACACTGCCGGGTATTATCCTGATTAGGTCTGAAATGGTCTGCTTGTGATCATGGATTCTAAAAAAAAGAAACATGCAGCTTTACATACAGTTGCTGCCACGTTTTGCAACACGCGCTGGTCTTTCAATCCAAGAGACTCCAGGCAGTGGTGCATCGAAACAAATAAATAATTGAACATGATACATTTGTACACATATAAGCTTGATGGCAAAAAACCAAACCTTTCACTTTTAAAAACACCCCCCCTCTATTCAAAGATACCAGCCCGCACCAAAGCTCTCATTTCCTGCTTTGCAGAACCTCTGAAATGACACCTTTTCTCCGCTGATCGCAGATCCGGCCATGACAGTCGCAAGCTTGGGTGGGGACTGTTGTGCCAACATATTTGAAAATCATAAGTTTCTCAGCTTTCCTTTCTCCCATCTACTTCCTGTGAAATTATTTATTAAAAAGAAAGAGGAGGAATTTTTCAGCGACAGAAAACGCACATCAGCCATTTCTCTAACGCGGATGACAGTCTGCTTCTGAATCAGGAGCTTCTTCGGTAAATGATTGAGTTTATTGCTGCAGTGGTTATGTGTTGTTCAGCGGTAATATCGAAATGAAGTCTAGTAACTCTAAAAAAAAAAAAAACAGCAGTATGATCTCAAATGGTCAGTATTGATTAGCAAATAAGGTTCTTCAGTGAATGAAGCTGACGTGCTGAAGTTTGAAAGATAGGGGTAGTTCACCTAGTGATGCAATAGCCGTACGGATCTGTCCGCAAACCTGTACACTCATTGAGATACCGGGGTAAGAACATTGAAAGGGAAGGGATGGGGGGGAGGTCATTGTCGCATTATTCCCCTCCACCACAGAATCTCAGCAGCTGTGTTCAGCTCCTTAATGGCCTGAGAGCTGTCACACGGTATCACAGCAGGCGGCACTACGTGACCAGCAGACGTTTTAATTGCGGACTGACTCCTGGGTTGTCAACAGCAATTATAATGTGTTTCCACCTGAGGGCACCCGAGGAACACCATTAACCCGACGCTCACCGCTGCGGCCCTTCTGGACTGGAGGTCTCACCGCACCGACCGGCAGGCTGACACACAGACAATGCGATAGCTGACAAAAATCACCGTTTGGTGAGGAGGAAGGTCTTTTCAGAGGCAGCAGTGACACCCCCCCCCCAAAATTAATTTAACTTCATTCCTTTAATTCCTCATCATTTCCCCCAGCTTCTGAAAAAATATTTTTAAATGAAATATTTACATGCCATACTTTGTCACTCCAGGGCTTGCTGCTTGGGTCTGAGTGAGTGAGATCTGAGCCGTTTAACTCATTATTTATTCATCCACCTATTTTCTTTGCTTTTAATTCTGAGAAAACTCATTTAGAGCGGCCGGCCTGCACGTGATTTCGACAGGGTCTGCTCAAGGTTGTACGAGTAGCCTCAATTTGAGAGAGTGACGTTTGCCCTCGATTCTTGTTTTTTTCTTGGTGAAGCTTCAGTAGACACATGCAGGTGTAGGAAAATGAAAACTTTTAGTTGATGGCAACTGCCGACCAGAGGATAGAAAGTACCAGAAGAAGAGTTTGACTCCAGACGATCTCCCTTGAATCCTAAATCTCAAATAGACATGTCTCAAACATGCCCTTTGCATTAAAATATCTACCTGAAATATTCCTTGATTCAAAAGTTTGAACCATCACATCAATGTTCGCACATTTTTTTTTCGTGGCACCTTCTGATCACAAACTGCTACCGTTAGCAGGTTTGTAAATGGGTGATTAGCAAATGGATCAGTCTTGATTTAATCCTGAGCCTAGATTTGTTAGCATAACATCCTAATTGTTTCTACATAAAGCATGTTAATCACACACATGGTTAAACAAAATCTGCATATATCAGAGCGGAGGGGAATCGCAGCTAATGTGATTGTATGGAGTCATCAGCACATTCATAATTAAAGACATTGCAGAGATCTGTTTGAACTGTTTTCTTCAGGTGGGTACTACACTGCAGTTTAGATTTCAAATCTTTACATCTAATCCAGATATCCGGCCCACTTTTCCAAAAGCACATAGTCAGATGGATGAAGCCTTATGAAAATATCCCGGAGTAATTTCTCAATAATACTATAGTATTAATGGCATAATTATAGTATTACTAAAGTTTGCATAGTATAAATAGAGTAGTACTATAACCATCACATTATAACTATAGTATTACCATAGTCAACAGCACCATGATATTACTATAGTCCACATAACTGTATTGCTGTAGTATGAATAACTATAATATCACTATAGTAATACTATACTATGGTGGCGAAAATACAATCCATTTTTTATAGGATAACTATAGCTTGGAACTGTAGTAATTTTTCATAAAGGAAGAGACCTAGTATTTGTAAAATTTCTTGATCTGCTCGTCCCGGTCTACTTTATTTGGACTCGCCGACACCGGGATGAGTTTCTGCGCGGCGTCGGATGGCAGCCTGCAATCAGGGCCCTTGTCAGGTGATTAATGGTGTTGTCTGCGCTCTTTATGAAGTCCGTGTCACGGAGGTGGAGGGGCGGTTTGAGGGAAGGAAAGAAGAGAAAGAGAACGAAATGATTGTTGATAAACAGAGAGGGGGGGGACGGGGACGGGGACGGGGTGATGCAAAGCCGGGTCGGCGTTTCCGTCACGCCGGCTTCGCGCGGTCTGTCGTTCAGCTGGCAGCATTAGTCCCCTGGCGTCACTCCTAATGAGCTTAATTAAGGCTGCGGGGAGTTTCTGATCTCATCGGCCCGGATACCATTTACCCACGCAAAGCTGAGGACCGGGCCGACGCCCCTCGTCTGACGCAAGGTGTTTGTCAGGTTTGCACTGCAGAAGCCCTCTCTGTTCGTGTCCCAGACTCGCTCGGTCTCAACCGTCCTGAAAGACAACGGTGAAAACAACAGCTGATGCGTGTGGCTTGAAGATGGAGCCGTCGGGCCGTTTCCGAAGTTCCGTGTTTGGTTTGAGCTGCGTGAGTGATTATACACACATGCAAGCATTCCTGCAGTCAGTCGCAGGCATCAGGGAGTTAGATAAAGCAGAGCTGGAGTCTGGGGTGTATCACACAGCTCTGACCCTGTCTGCACACACACACAGGAGCGCATGCACCCGCACACACATCGACATGCACATAAATGCACACACACACACACACGTAGACACACACCTACATGTAAATGCACACACACACCGAAGCAAATGTACCTACACACACCGACATGTAAATTTACACACATACACTCACACACACACACACACACACACACAGAAGCACATGTATCCACACACACCGACATGTAAATGCACACACACACACACACACACACACACACACACACACACACACGCACAGAAGCACATGTACCCACGCACACCGACATGTAAATGCACACACACACACACACACACACACACACAAAAGCACATGTACCCACACACACCGACATGTAAATGCACACACACACACACACAGAAGCACATGTATCCACATACACCAACATGTAAATGCACACACACACACACACACACACACAGAAGCACATGTACCCACGCACACCGACATGTAAATGCACACACACACACACACACAAGCACATGTACCCACACACACTGACATGTAAATGCACACACACAGAACCACATGTACCCACACACACCGACATGTAAGTGTACGCACACACAGAAACATATGTACCCACACACACCGACATGTACAGTAAATGCACACACACACAGAAGCACATGTACCCATGCACACCAAGATGTAAATGCACACACACACACTGTCAGTGTGCATGGGTACATACCCACGCACACCGACATGTAAATGCACACGTTTGCAGGCAGTCTCGTACACAGTCCATCGCACAGTCACACTATCTCGCTCTTTGTCTCACACACACACACACACACACACACACACACACACACACACACCTACTCACATACACACAAACTTAAATAAATACATCAGCACACACACATCAACACCCATTGCCACATATGCAAGCACATTCACAGAAGTACATTAACACAGAAACACAACACAATACAGAAATGTGCATGTGCTCACACTCCAACACGTATGCAAGCCCATGCAAACTATCTCTCTCTCTCTCTCTCTCTCTCTCTCTCTCACACACACACACACATGCACGCATGCACACACACACACACACACACACGCACACACAATGTAAATAACAGGAAGCAGTGAGAACACCCAGAGACTCAGGAGTAAAGTCAATCATGAAAGCAGAGAAAAGAATGCGCGCAGTTACAGTCAGAGGAGGCACTAAATTCTCCTGAATAATATTTCACACTCTGAGGGGATCTTTTAGATGTAACAGAAGATATTTTGTGGTGTAAATATTGTCTTAAGTGTGGCTCTTCGAAGGCATCTTCTTATGATAATGTGGAGCAGGCAAATATAAACTCAGCCCTGTCAGGACTGTTTCCACAAATCCACTATTTATTTCCTACTGAAAACAACAAAAAGCAAATGTCTGGCCTGCTTTATTTCACCTTTAGGAAATTATGTACCATTAGTATTAGCTGCAATACTGTATTACGGCATATTGTATTTATACAGTATTTGTACATACACTATATTTGCAGATACACAACATATTAACCATAAAAGTCATAATGGGCCAACAACAATTAAATTATGCGATGTAATATACTATTCTTATAGTTGCTCCACAATGGTTTGAGAGGATATTTCAAAAATAACAATTAATAATGTATTATTATAAACCATACTTTTTTTTTTCGTGCTTAATTCAAACTACATTATAATTATATCTTGACGGCACTGAGATGCTCAAATGAGATATACAGAACGAGAACACTCCTGGGAAAGAGAAACACTAAACCATAAATTCCAGTTGAAGCTCCAGCAACAAATGAGAGAATTAAAAAAAAGAAAAGAATGCAATGCATTGGTGTCCCCATTGTGTTCGCGCTGCCGGACAGCGTTGGCCCTGGTGATTTTCGGGTGTGAAAGTGCACTTCTGGTATTAGCCAGAAGAGGGCGTGTAGACTCAAGGAAGTAGTCTTACTGCAGGCTTGCATGCGCATACGCTGACCTGCCGTCATGCATCTGACAACTGAACAGCAGGTATGTCAACAATACATTAAGCTCACGGTTTGCAAATGCGCTTTTAAATGTGAAGTGCTTCTCGCTTTAGAAGGTCAAGCATGATCACACTGCCGTTTCAGTGCATTCCGAAGTATTTGTTTTGTTTGACAACAATTCCCTTGTATTTGTGAAGATATTAAAATGACAGTCAATATAAAAACAGCTGCCTTTCAAGGTCATCTGTCTCTTAGGTTCAAGCGTATTGATAATACCGGAAAAAAAAAAAAAACACTCACAAGCAATAACTTCATAATTAAAACGGCAAACACATAAAAATAAGAAATTCCACATGAGCTCAAATAAGCAAGGCTACATCTTTCAAAATACAATAGCAATAGAAAGAAACGCTTATATAATTTTGAAAGACTAATAGGACTGCCTGGATGAAAGACCCTGACAGAAAAAAGCTAACAGAGCGATAGCTCACGATTGGACCGCACACCTGGGCTCGCCGTGGGACCCAGTGCCACCTGTCATTCAAATACTCTCAGGGCAGAGGCTGAGCGAGTCATCTGCTCATGATAAATTGGTAGAAGAGACACCTCTATGACTTCAAAGCCTCTACAAACAGGAAGTAAATACAGTACAACAAGTGTAGCCTGGGAAGCCATTTTGCATCTCATGTCTATTCCTTTTCGTTATTGAATTGCCCTTTTTTTCCCTCAGCATTTTACTCTGTTGACCTCCCTGCATAAGATACTTGACATGGTGTACATTTGATAGTGGCAGCCATGTCAGTATAGACTTAATATATGAAGCAAGAACAGTGTCCAGGTTACCTGAATGTACAGTAAGTACCTTGTATATAGAGGTTTAATCCCATCACAGCCTTTTATTCTTAATTGTATCAGTATTTCATTTTGGTTTTGTTTAGGCAAAAATACAGCATTCCTAAATACCTTCCTATATTATATTTCTCATTTTTATTTTACGTGTGTTCTGAGATACTTGAGAATTTATCGGGTATAAAGTGACAGTGACATAAACACTGAATTCAGTCCTATATTACAACGTTGTATATAGAAATAGAAGCATTTGCTCGATGTAGTATGATAAACATGAACTTGCTTCAAAAATAAAGCAGAATCTCGAGCTCACACAGCTCCCCAAAACACATATGAAGCGATAATCCTCAAACGTGCTCCTGGTAAACAGTTAGCAGACAGCTAAGGACAAAAAAAAAGAGAAAAAATTCACTTGCTCTCAGCGAAAATTCATTTTTAATAAATGTGTACTTTATACTGTGCAATGTCTGATAGAAATGCATCAGGGATGTCTCATCTTATTCAATTCTAACTTTATTTCAGACTCAGATTGGTCCATATTAAACAACAACAACATAAAAAAATAAATGAATAAAAATAAAAAATGTTAATCATGTATTGCTGTTTAAAGATTCTTACATGTGCAACCGTGGATATACAATTAGCCTCATAATGATTGGGACAAAGACGTATTTTTGTCTTCATTTGGCACTGTTGTCTGCGATTTCATAATTATATAAACAATGCACGTTTGATTACATACGTCCACTTCAAAAGCAGATTCACAACTTCCATTGAAGGGTAGTTTTATTATTATTTTTAATTTGTATTTATACCACGTAGAAATAACAAAACTTTTATACATTTATCCACCCAGCTATTTGATTGGACAGTTATGTATGAGGGAAATATTAAAGTGCTTCTGATTGTCTGGGTTTATTCAGCTGCATTTCAGATTTCAGTTCAGGATTGAGTTTTGATTTCTCCAAAAAAAAAAAAAAAAAAAAAAGATCAGAAGGCAGGAATGGATGAGTCTGAAGATCAGGCACAAACAGACATACAGTGGCAACACTGTGAACTGTACATCAACAAGTCTTGAGCACATAACTTGGTCTATATTCCATATGCCACTTACGGTACTTCTTAGGTACAGCGCATCCCAAATAGCCAACTGTAGATAAATTCTGAAAATTCAAAATTCTGAGCACTTCAATGATGATGTCTAAAAGGCACAAATGGAATAATAATAATAATAATAATAATAATAATAATAATAATAATAATAATCCATCTATTATCTACAACCCCAATTCTGAAATAGTTGGGAAGAAGTGTAAATTGTGAATAAAATAAAAATGCAATGACTTTCAGATCACATGAGCCAATATGTTATTTACAATAGAACATAGATAACATTTCAAATGTTGAAACTGAGACATTTTACATTTTTATCCACAAAATGAGCTTATTTCAAATTTTCTGGCTGCAACAGGTCTCAAAAAAGTTGGGACACAGGCAAAAAAGGGCTGAAAAAGCAACTAATATAAAAGAGAATCAGCTGAAAGAACATTTAGCAAGTAATTAAGTTAACTGGCATCAGGTGTGTAACATGATTGGCTATAAAAGGGATGTCTTAGAGAGGCTGAGTCTCTCAGAAGTAAAGATGGCCAGAGGCTCTCCAACCTGTGAAGGCTTGCGTAAAAAAATTTTGTGGAATACTTTAAAAACAATGTTCCTCAACGTCAAATTGCGAAGGCTTTGAAGGTCTCATCATCGACAGTGCATAACATCATCAAAAGATTCAGAGAAACTGGAAAAATCTCTGTGCGTAAGGGACAAGGCCAAAGACCTTTACTGGATGCCCGTGATCTTCGGGCACTCAGACGCCACTGTCTCACTCACCGGCATGATTCTGTCATTGACATTATTAAGGCCTTGTTCAGACTGCCAGCCCAAATCGGATTTTTTGCATATCCAGATTGTATCTAGCTTGAATTTCGGGTGGTCTGAACAGCAGAAAGCCACATGAAATGCGATTTTCCCGAATCTGATTCAGCCCGCATACAGAGGTGGTTTCAATTGCGATTCCAATCGGATTTGTCTCAATCTGAACAGTCTAACCACTTGAATAGTATTTGAACATGCCCCTTTCGTCATTTGCACCACAACCAACAATTACAACATAATTCTGTGTGACGGAAGTGATTGATTCAGCGCGTGCCACGGTGCCATGCCAGTTGTGACTGCTGCAAAAAATAGAGAAGAACACAGCAACCTCCTCCGTTTCTGGCGTTTTCTCACAAATTGTAAAGCATTCTCGCCACGGCTACGCATAATAATTTGATAGATTTCCAAAATCAATCCTCTGTCGTCCATGACGGCTTGTTTGTGTAAAATTCTACCTAATCAATCCAGGTGTGTCGGATCTGAGCACTGCACAATAGGGACGCCAAGATCGGATGTGATCACTTGCAGTGTGCAATGAGAACGGTCAGTCAGAAAGATCAGATTTTGATCGGATATGCAAAAAAAAAATAGGATTTGGACCTTAATCTGAACATAGCCTAAATGGGCCTAGGAATACTTCAAGAAACCACTGTCTGTAAACACAGTCCGCTGTGCCATCCACAGATGCCACCTAAAACTCTATCATGCAAAAAGGAAGCCATTGTTGAGCATGATCCAGAAGTGCTGCCGTGTTCTGTGGGCCAAGGCTCATTTAAAATGGACTATAGCAAACTGGCAAAGTGTCCTGTGGTCAGACGAGTCCAAATTTGACATTCTTGTTGGAAATCATGGGCGTTGTGTCCTCCAGGCTAAAGAGGAGAAAGATCACCCCTCCTGTTATCAGCTTTCAGTTCAAAAGCCAGCATCTCTGATGGTATGGGGATGCATTAGTGCATATGGTGTGGGACACTTGCATGTTTTAAAAAGCACCATGAATGCTGAAAGGTATATAAAGGTTTTAGAGCAACATATGCTCCCCTCCAGACGACATCCATTCCAGGGAAGGCCTTGTGTATTTCAGCAGGACAATGCAAAACCACATACTGCAGCTATTACAACAGCATGGCTTCATAGTAGAAGAGTCCGTGTGCTGAACTGGCCTGGCTGCAGTCCTGATCTTTCACAGATTGAGAACATTTGGCGCATAATTAAACGAAAAGTCTGTCAAAGGAGACCCAAAACTCTCCAGCAGCTGGAAGCCTGTATTAAACAAGAGTAGGATCAAATTCCAATGGCTAAACTCAAGAAACTTGTCTCCTCAATGCCCAGACGCCTCCACTCTGTGTTAAAAAGAAGAGGGGATGCTACACCATGGTAAACAGGCCCCTGTCCCAACTTTTTTGAGACCAGTAACAGCCATCAAATTTGAAATTAGCTCATTTTGTCGATAAAATTGTAAAATTTCTCAGTTTCAACATTTGCTATGTTATCTCTGTTCTATTCTGAATAAAATACTGCCTGGTGTGATTTGAAAGTCATTGGGTTTTGATTTTATTCACAATTAACACTTTGTCCCAATTATTTCAGAATTGGGGTTGTACAATACCTCTTCTAAACTAGGGTTGCAGGGGAGCTGGAGCCTGTCCCAGCTGACTCTGGGTGAAAAGCAGGGACACATCCTGGACAGCTCATCAATCCATTGCATTGTACTCACACACCATTCACTCACACACGCTCATTCTTATGGGCAATTAAGAGTATCTAATTCACCTGATATGTATGTCAAGCTTTAGATTTTGGGAGAAAACCAGAGTACCTGAAGGAAACCCACACAAACACGGGGAGAACACGCTACTCCACACAGAAAGGCCCCAGGCCAGATTTATACCCACCAAACTCTTGCTGTGAAGCAACAGTGCTGCCCACAGCGATACTGTTCTGCCCTAATAAGGCAGCAGTCCGCGACTGAAGTGGCCACGGAGGACTCTCGATCAGAAGGTGATTTTGTACATTTGCGACAAATTTGCACTTTCAATATGAAAAAATTCAGCATTTGCATCTGACCTCTTGTGTGGCGTCTTTGTTGTCACTTTCCATTAAATGACGAGCAGGTTTTGCCATATCAACACTGTTTTAGACAATTTGTCAGGATGCCTTCCAGGTAACACACACCAAAAAAAAGTTTCAATGGTGTAGGAGGTATTTGAGATGTCATTTTTCAGGTATTTTAAAGGGTCATTTATAAACAGTAAAAGGGCTCAATTCAAACATCATAATGACTTGAACTGTGTTGTCTGGAGTCAAATAAATACATGAAAATAGTCCAAACGGTAAAAAATACTACCGATTCTACAGTTTTCCTAATTACTGCACCACCTAGTGGTAAATCAAAACCTTTTTTATTTAACCACAGGAAGTGGTCTTCAAAGCTATACTAAACAATTTCTGACCACTAAATATTTCCACCAGCATCAACTTTGTTTGTAAATAAACAAACCCACCTCAAGATGGGGGCGTCACACAGACAGTGCGCGATGTGCGCTCTCGGTTCGATTTGGTCTCAGCCAACTTGTCTAGATACACAGACTAATGCATGCATATGATCTTTAGCGAGTGGAAGCCCCAGATGAGCAATGAACAGCACTGTAAGCACGACTTTGAATGCAAAGCATGTGGTCAGATAGCAGACATGGCTGTTCGATAAGAGGAGGAAATGGACTCATACCTCCGTGTGCAAACCCTCACAATGAGCACTGTTTTCCCAGACAGTATGAGTCTCACAGTCATAATTCATCTGACTCATATCATAAGCCCTTTCTTATCCACGAGTCCTGCTCTGTCATCTTGGGCGGCTCTGTAATACCTGCTTCCTTTACGTTCTTCTGTACGGGTGCTGAGGCGTACGGTTTCGGAGCAGGATAGACGCCCGGAGCGCACCGATATGGAGGAGCACGGCGCAATTCTCAGTATTAATCTACTCTTACAACCGTCCTCTTCCATGTATGAGTCCAGCAGGGACCAGCTCCTCTGTATTACACTGAGATGTGCTCGATTGGATCTGATTTTACACAAGTTTTACTGCAGTGTGGGCAACGGTCTTTAACAGCCTATCAGTAGGATTTGGTTTGGGGGCAACCCATCATCTCTCAATAAATATGTATCTTCACAAATAATTCACAGGGGATATAGGCAGCTGTTTATTTCACTCAGTGGGTCGGACCAACTTTGAATGATTGTGTGTGTACCAGCTAGGTTAACTCTTGGAGCACTAAATACAAATAGTGTTGCTCAATGCTGTAAGATATCAAATTCAAAGCTGCTGAAAACCTATCATGTGGCGACTTGTTTAAAAGAGCTCCCGCAGGGAAGCGCACAAACTGTAGAACTGAATTTTGACCAATAAGGAGAAATAGGTGGATCTGTTTGGTGCTAATGTAGCAATCGTACTAAAATTAAGTGATTGTGTTAACTGATTTTATGCCTGTTTTGTGTCTGGATGCTGTGACTTTTGTGCCAGACTTTTCTTGGCCAGAGCTCAGTTGTAAAAGAGGTACTGTCCTCAATGTGACCACCCCGGTAAAACGAATGATAAATAAATAATAAGTAAAGTGGAGCAAAGTATAAGGCTACCCCGTTTAGCCTCCAATTTGGTATGCCCTCTGGTACTCACGTGTGATACTGCTGCAAGCTCTGCTACTGATTTGAAAGAGTCATTTATAACTCTTCTCTGATGTCAGTGCGTGATGTCAGCTGACTCTTCCCATCATGCCTCAGTTGCACAGACGTGTCAGAGGAAGACACCATTACTGGCGCACCACGGGCATCCACTGACCAGCACTAGCACGCCGCGCTAGCAGGATGAGCTAGCAGTGCGGCAGTCTGGGAGAGGGGGCCAGATCCACACACAGATCAGATGGTCTTGGGCTGTGAACACACACTCTACAGGAAGGACAAACCTGGAGGAAAATAAATCAAAGTGAAGTCTCAATAATTACCTATTAAAATGGAAATTCAGCCGGTGTCTCATAGCAGGTCAAATGTAGAATACTTTTCCCTTTTTTTGTAAATTGTGATTTACTGCCCAAGCTGTGCAGACTGCAGAAGGCATCCATTTAAATTATCTTTCATTTGTCAGCATATGAAAAGATGAAGGTTTGCCTCATATTTTTGCAGAAGTCCGCACACCGTGGCTTCTTCCTCAGTTTCTTGGAAAAATAAACAATAATTATCAGCGTATTTCATGGGGGTGGGGTATATAGTGTGGTGGAGTGGGGGAGGGTGCTGTGTTTTGGTCACACGTATAAATAGCGGTCGCCTCAGCCTAAATAACAGTATCAGCTGCAGGAGTTGCTGTGTATTGCTCCGACTGGAAACGAGGAGAAACTGCGACGAGCATTTGTACACCTTTTTCTGTTTGTTTTTTTCTGCCAATAACACTGCAATAGCCTAACTGTGTCCCCTTAACCCTGTGTACTATGTTTTAGGCCGTGCATCTGCGAAAGGAAATGAATAAAATTGCTCAGGAACAGCAGAAATGTCCTTGATGTTGCACCATAATGTCAAACGAGACTGTTTTCTATCATAGATAACCAGGAAATGAGCTTGTTTTGGCACATCTTTAAACAGTCTTGCAGGTCATGAAAAAGTCCTTATTCCAAAAATGCAGCCCACGAAACCTCCCACTGAGTCCCATTGATGTAGTGTACACAAGCTCCGCGCTCAATCTCTGCAGTCAGAAGTGCTGTTTAATTTGGCCATAAAGCATAACATGAGAAAATCTATGTGATTCAGTCCTCATGAAACCAGACCTGCTGGTCAACAATAAGGAAGCTTCAGTCTGGATCCTCCTGTCTGTGAGCCGACTTAGATTCCCTCTGTAAACACGATGAGGCTCAAATCTATGGGGTCTAGGTTCTATCAAAACAGTATTTACTTTGCTTTTATATAAACATGATCAAGACTTTTTTGGAGTTCAACAAATTGTGATCACTATCCATTAAATTTTTTCATTCAAAATTAATGACAACTATTTATTCAAACATAAGATTTTTCATTTAACACTTTCCCCCTGTGTTTAAGTTGCGAGCCACCACCGGCATTTTTGAGAGCATTCACTGATCTTTCAACACCTCCAGAATATTCAGTTTTGTTAATATGTAACCAGAAAGAATGGAGCTTCAAGTTTGAGACACAAGAAACCATTTCATCTTCGCTCAATTCATTGTTTTTTTTTTACAAACACTTGAATGTTAGTTATTTTCATCAAAAAAAAGTTCAAATTTCTGACAAAAATCTGAGAAAAGCACGCGGATGTCATTTAACATTGACCTGTTGCTTTGTTTTCAAGTTGTCCGCTCACAGCTTGTGAAAAAGCTCGAGATCATGGAAATTCCAAGAGGAAAAAAAACATAATTTACATCTTTAGTTGCTTGACCTTTTGACAGAGGATCTCAAAAATATAAGCATCATATAACAGAGAAAATGCTGATTGATGGAAAATCTCATCAATGATGGGGAAGGTGCTAAAATCGCATCACTTCAGAAGTTTCACTGCAAGGTTGACCTCTGCATGTATACACAACTGAAGCCACAGGCATAGAGGCTTCTGGTCACTGTAGTCACGACCACAGAGGATCTGCCTTTAACTTCCTGACACTGAACCAAATGGCCGCTCACTGAGACGTCGGCACATGAGGAAGTAGAATGGATGCTTCAAACAACAGGCTAAATGAAGCACTGAGCATTCGGAGAACAAGGGACGATGGTGTAATAAGGAGCTTTGGCCTGATAAAAAACAACTGAAATAACGGGCAACGAAAGTAAAGTAAATCGGTGCGAGAGCAATATCCTGGGGGAATGCTAAGTGGAATTTTGCCTCGCTCCCTAGAAATTCACAAAGTGAAAAAATGAGGTGATCATAAAGCATTGTGCTTAACCTATGATGAGACCAGGTTGTTGAGAGCGAGGGGGGGCCTCAGGATGGAGGCCTTCTGAAAGTCTCTTGCTCAAAAAAAACAAAAACCAAAAAACAGAAATCCAGCACATGCTTAATGCATCTCAACACAAGCTGAAGACAGACAACAAGGCCACACGTGGTAACTGTACACTTCTCCACTCGAACTACAAAGTGCAAATTTCTTATCGCATCTTCGATAAGACCACTCTCTCTGAAGCGGCGATAGGCACCAGATCCGCCGCTAGAATCCATTTGCCGGCCGGGATCCGATTTCCAAAGCGGCGTGGATAAGGAATCACTCGAGGAATCTGGAAATAAAAGCGCCCATGAAAATGTTATCGAGGTGAAATCATGCTCGCAGCGTGAGTTTGGGGAACTGCACTTTATCGGGCACCATCCAGCCTGGATTGCTTTACAGGAAGAGGAGCGGACACGCAGATCTTCATTCCCTACCTCACCTCATCTTTATACAGCCCTGACCACTGGAACAGAGAAACTTCAGAGTCAAAAATGACAGGAGACAAAAAAGGGAAGCAATCTGCAACTACAAAAGTTTCTTAAAATCATTGCATTTAATCATTTATATTGCAAATACCTCTTGTGACTTTCCGATTCATCATTTAATGATCTGATTTCTGATGTGGGTAATATCATTTGAACATTATGACTTGCTAAATTGAGTCCGGGGCTGTAGATTTTTAAAATGCAAACTGTTTTCAGAAGATGGCATCCCCAGCACATTTCTGACATATCCTGTTGTGTTGCAGTAAAATCAAAATAAAGACTTTTTTGAGCTGCGGCTAATTATCATACAATCTTATTTAATCCTCATTTCATTATGGTATTCAGCTGCCCTAATTTATCCGGGAATTAAGAAATAAATCTTGATCTCATAACCAAGGAGAAATTAATGTATAATTGTGACAAAAATGGAGAGAGACAGGGATGAGGAAACGGAAAAGAGGCAATTAAATTTGAATTTTGCGCTTTTATTATTTAACATGGAGTACTGTAATGTCAAGACGATGTCACTTGTGAGGGACGCGAGAGATGGGCGTGCCGCGGAGAGCGACCGCTGAGACGCTGCAACTCAAATTTGAATACATTTTCATAACGCTCATCACACGACACATCTATCTATCCTCCTCTCCGCCACGAACCTCCAACCTTCTCCAGTTTTAGGAATCAAGAGAAAACTGGTTTGAAAAGAAAGCGAGAGTCTGGAAAGGAGAGGAAGAAAAAAAAACAAAAAAAAAAGGGCCGAGGTCCATCGTTAATACAATTTGGTATTATTTCAAAGACCAAAGCAGAGGCTGTCAGTCGAGTAGCCGCTGCTAATGAGATCTCTGGTTATATTGAGAGTGGTGGGCCAGCTGTCATCTGCTAGGTGATGGTTTTAAGACTAAGCAGTGATACTTCATTAATTAACCTTCACATTCTATGTAGAGCTGCTCATCAAGATGCAGTTAATTAAAGAAAGGTCATTTCAAGGGCTGCTACCGAGCCGGGCTACAACCCAGGGACGGAGCTGCACTGGGGGAGACGGCGGGGAGGGGGTTCGGCGGTGGAGGGGTGAGGTGTGAGGGCTGAGGGTGATGGGGGATGGTGGTGGAAGGTTTCGAAATGGCATTAGAGTGCCACTAACACCACACAGAGTACCCCAGTCCCCTGTACCACTCACAACGGCGCATTTCCAATGCGACTGTTTTTATATTTTTGTGTATTTCTCTTCTTTTACTTCTTATTCTCCTTGCGAAAAGCACTAATGGATGAAGGGACTTTGAAATATTCATCATTCTCAATTGACAGTCGGAGTCTTTCAGAGTCTCGGGGAATGTTTGTGATTCTGCCTCTGATTGCATGGGAGGATAAGGCTTTCACTGACCCTGGTCCGGGCGCAGCTGGAAAAAAAATGTGCCATCAAAGTACGATACCTTTGGAGCCAAGCAACACATGAAATAGTGATGTTAGCTGTCTGCGCGAAACTCACTTCTGGCAGGGATTTATTTATTTATGCTTCTATCTATCTTTATCTTTCTGTCCTTGGCAATATCCTGCTTGACATGCTGATTGCCACATGCATGTAGGTGGAATTACATCTCTACTTTACCCCTCTCCCTTTTGTTCATCATTTGGACATTATGGTGTACTGTTCAGGGCCCTAACTCTCGACAGGAAGTGACAAAGTATTTTATTTCTGGAAAGGCTATTGCAGTAGCACTGAGAAGTGAGTTTTCTTACCTGCACTCCCAGGTTGAGTCCTACCTACATACTGTATCGGCACTTACCCAGTCAGGGCTATAAGAACTGCGCCCAGCCCATGCTCGCACAAACAATTTCTTTGCCTTCGCTCATCCGGCTAGGTACAGAATTTACATTATGGCTATTTTTAAACTTCTGTTTAGTTGAGCCGGGTTTTATGGATGCTAGCGCCTAACGGATAGGCTCAGGTTTCACACATCACAGCTAGCACTAATTCTATTCCTCTTAGCCATTCAGTAGATTACTGTACTCAGGGTTTTATTATCGTTCTATAAACATGGTAAGTTCAGCGATTTGCTTCTGTTTCCTCATGTCAAAATATAGAAATTTAAGTGTAATAATAATAACATTAGTTTTGCTTTTGAGACAAGCTAGCGCGCTAGGCAGACAAAGCCGTTTGTTAGCATAGTGATAACGTTAACACAGGCCATTAATGTCAGTTAACATTAAGTTGCTTGAGTCAGTCACCACCTTAGGGAAAAGCTGCACTAGCAATGAAGCATGCTAGCCATCATCCATCACCATATATAATGTTTGAGTTAAGTAATTAATAAATTGTTTTTGGTGCCATGTAATGTTCCAGTAATTAATTTTTATGAGACAAAGATTTTTATCATTGAAAATAACTATTATTATTATTATTATTATTATTATTAGTAGTAGTAGTAGTAGTAGTAGTAGTAGTAATTATTTGTCACTTCTCTGCGTAATTCTACAGGGTGCTGATCCTTTTTGGTGCATAATTTAATTTCGAGTCATCGATTGCAGCAGCATGATAATATGTTAAAGTACTGTATCCGTTTTATTTCTCATTGTGCTCTTCCCACACAGACCCTTTGTGATCATTAATAGCTCCTTTAGCGATACATAAGCACTTACAGTATTGTGCAGTAGTAGGATTTCGGGATTTCGAGGGGGGCATGGACTTCGCCCCGGGTGGCAAATCTGCTAAGATTGGCCTTGTCGACTAACAAAGATACAAACTCTTCCTCACAAACAAGCATTTGTGTTGGAAACCTTTAAAGTAGCAGCTGCAAAGCAATTCACTGAATTGGTATAGTGTCCTTTTGAGGTCATTCTGACTTCCTGTTTGAGATCACATGTGGAGGGGGGTGTTTGGTCTGGGGCTTTTAAAGCGGTATAATTTTTATGAAGGCCATTCCTCCTGTTCACTGCAAACAATGGGGTAGTACTGTTGTGACTGCAAACAAGGAGAGAGAAAGAGGCTGCATGATTGAGAAAAAATAAAAAACACGCCTTGCTAGTGTTGCTGCCCTCTCTGGGCTGTATCCAAGTGGAGAAATCATCCCTCTTCCACCTGACCACGCGCCCCCCCCCACACACACACACGCACTACCCACTATAGATGTCAGAGTCCTGGTGAAGTACAATGTGCCTGTGCCCCGAAGCCGCTCATTCGGCATAAACGGCCCAAGTAAACAAGCAGTATCTTAATTCCTTAGAATATTCCCTCAGAGGCAACCAAATGACAGTTTATTCTGATTGGTCTACTTCTCAGGTAACTGACCATTGACCTTTGAGTGTAATGGCCGCTATCAGAGATATATAACGAAGGAGATTGTGCAGTGTGTTTGTTTTTAATGGAGTCCATCATGCTCAACATGGTTGTTGTATTACAGGATGTCCCACACTTCGATATGTATGCCAGTCGTCTTTAGGTGAGGACATTCAAGGGGAAGAGTGAAGCGAATTAAATGCTTATGCCGACACAAGCGCAAACCAAGGGTGCAGCGGTCTTTGTGACAGCAAAGCAGTTGGACAATGTAAATTGGTGGTCTGTCAGGGAGTGACGTAAGCTTGTGAATTTAATCCCTATAAAAGGCAAAATGCAGCAACAAAATTGTTGTGATTGAGTGAAATAATATGGGTCTATCAAAAACTACAATTAAAGTTTGGGTGAAAGCAGGGACACACCCTGGACAGCTCATCGCTGGGTGTACAGACCATTCACACACCATTCACTCTCACACTCATACCTATGGGCAACTTAGTGTCTCCAATCAGCCTGGCATGCATGTCTTTGAATTGTGAAAGGAACCTGGAGTTCCCAGAAGAAACCCATGCGAACACGAGGAAAACATACAAACTCCACACAGAAAGGCCATAGGCTGAAATAAAACCCACAACCGTCTTGCCGTGAGCAGCAGATGTGTTCTGATAGCGAATGCAGTCAGCCACTGCCTTAGACAAACAAACACACAACACAATCATGCTCACCGGCACTCTACTTCAGAGAGGAAAAACTGATGAGCACAACTACACACACTTGCACACCGGGACACATGTACGTGCACGCTCATACGTGCACAGACCCACAGGCAAACGAGCGTACACGCAAATTACCGAGGCCATTAACTTTAAATCTACACAGGGTGCCGCAAAAGAAACAATTTCACATTCGCGGATCGCTATTACGACTGATAGAGGCAACAAAAAGGATAAAACATATTTACAATTCATGATGCTCTTCTCAGAAAAGGCCTATTATCTGCAGAAAAGCTTTCTGCAATTTGTGTTGTTATAAAGAAATTCTTGTGTACTGCCAAGAAGATCAAAATGGAATTGTAGAGGAGAAAAAAACATAACCTACCAGTGTGTTTTCGATATTCTTTTGAAGCGCTTATACTCTGTTATTTTGAGATGGTAAGTCAAGGAAGAGGGAGCCATTACGGGTGATTGGACTAAATCCACTGAAAAGCCTGGCGAGGAAAGGGATGGAGTTTGCGTCACTTCTGTTTTACTCAGAAAAATGATCTGAAGTTCACTTACTTATTTATCATGCAACAGACAACTGACTGGACATTGAAACAAACAATGTCTTTTGAGGGAAATACTAATACGTTCTTGAAATAAACTACAGGGAAAAGCTTTTCTGAAATGAACATTGTTGAACTGTGGGTATATGGAGAGAGATTAGTCTCATAATTATTAATAATCATGGGACACAACTTGTGTCCGGTAGAAGTTTACCTGTGTCTATAAAAGTTGACTTGTGTCTAATGAAAAGTAACTTGTGTCTAGTAAATTTACATTTGAGTGAATGTGCAATGATTTGTACAAATGCATATAGGCGTTGTAATATGAGTCGACCTGTGTCCTGTAGAAGTTAACCTGGGTCCATAAAATTTAACTTGTGTCTTATGAAAGTTAACTTGTGTCTTGTAAATTTACATTTGAATGAATGTGCAATGATGCAATAACTGAAAAAAAAAAACTTTACTCTGAAGTGCCACGTGAAGCGACGTCTGTTTCTAGTGACAGCACCCCTCAAAATCTGCTGCCAGCATCTGTGGTTACCAATTGATGACATGAATTTCAGCTGAAATTCTGAGAGGGGGCTGTAACATTTTGTGTATTGTACTGTCCTGTGGAATGGGCCACAAAACTAGGAGTGCAATAACTGTCCTGCTCCA
Organism: Gymnothorax javanicus; assembly: GCA_029692085.1. Taxonomy (NCBI): domain Eukaryota; kingdom Metazoa; phylum Chordata; class Actinopteri; order Anguilliformes; family Muraenidae; genus Gymnothorax; species Gymnothorax javanicus. The sequence goes on along the minus strand of CM056203.1, from coordinate 79,803,093 downwards.
CTAGGGGAATGGCCCGGACCACTGAACGAGTGTCTCGAGACAGTGGAATTTTGATTCAAGATGGCTGCTGTGGTGGCCATTTTGAAAATTGCTGCGCACCCACTTTCAGAGTGAACCTTCCTCTACCCATTGCCAACATAGATAGCGAATCGGAATTTGATCTAATCGTCCATGAATCCACACAGAAGTCTGGAACCAGTAGCATTTACAAGGTTGATATTGGAAAGGGGAATAACTCTTGGTAAAAAAAAAAAAAAATCTCAGAGTTTGGCACATGTCGGCTGGCACACAAATAGCTCATTTCGCATCAGCTAGAAGAGGCTGGGAATTTGGGGTTTAGAAGTGCAAATGTTCAAGTCCTCAACTCATTACCAAGGTTTTGTCTTGTTTTTGCATTAGAAACAAAGATTAGAGCTAGTATGAATGTGCTGTTCATCTTTAATAATCGCATTCTTTCTTTCCCGAATCTGCAGCCCAGTCTCTGATAAGGAATAATGATTCGATGCATTGTGGCCTCTTAATTTAATTTAAGGAGGTTCTTGAGATCCGGCGCGTCGGTAACTGAGGGCAGTGCCTGAAATTCATTGACGAAAAATTCACTGAAGTCTTTGGGACAACTTTCCTTTTTGTTCGAGTTCAGCAGTTCTGGCAAATTGCTTGGTAAGCAGACAGAAGTGTTAATGGGATTCATATTAGAAATTACTGCCTTTCAGCTGCCAATTTCCCCGGATCTCATCTCCTGCCATTTACTCAGCTGCTCGACCACTCATCTCTGTCATGGATTTACTTTTTACGCGATGACAAATAAGCTCACTCAGCGCTGTAAAATGCTAACGATGTACTACACACTTTGAAACCACAGGTAATCATTTCACTGTATTTCTTATTTATGTGAATGTTCATAAATATGAACACTGTGTCATGTATATGACGACCAAAATCACTGTATGTCTGATGGACTCAAATTAATTCGAGCGTATCAATAAAATAAATGTAATGGGGTTGATAAATATATGCGAATTGCCCCCCCCCCGTCCGCTTTCCCTATTCACACTGAATGATGAATGTGTCCATTAAATACTTGATGCCACCTGACCTGGACATATATTTAAAAATGAACTTGTCGGATTTCTGTATTCAAAAGATATCACATTCGAGAAGTTTTAGAGGTGAAAAAGGAAAGGCAGAGCTTGTGTTTTTCATAAAGTTTAAAAAGTCAGCTTGAATTGTGGGGGGATGCATACGCCAGTGCAATTGTACAATATTTGCTGCGCAGATCTCTTAAATTTTCCACTGTAAAAACGATACATTTGAATTATTTGGGTCTCGTGTCCGTCTGTCTGTTTGCGTGAGGTTATACAACATCTAACAGTTTGCGAGAAGAGAGATGTTGGTGCCTGTTGAAACTGAGTGAGGCTGAATTCGAACATATCAGAATGGGAGGCCCTCTCCCCAGACTGACAGCTTACATAACCTCGCCGCACTTCATGTCGCGGCACTGAAGGAGATTGCAAAGCCCCGAGAAGGAATGTTATTTTTTCCTTACGTGACAGCTCTAAATTATTTTCAGTGTTGTAAAAAAAATCCCTTCCTTCCTGTGGGAGTTTGCGTTTCTGATCTGCCAAAATATATTACACGAGAAAATAATGATTAACAGTTCAGAAGTGAACCGAGCGGCCAGTCACTCAACCGCGTGCAGTTTACTGTACATGTACTCGTGCGCACAGAGGCCAACTCGCCCCAGTCTGCGTGTCAGCTGAAATTTCTACATCCTTCTCCTCTGTCGCCATGTCATCTGAAAATAGGACAAAAGCATTCAGTGCACGTGCTGAGTTGCGGTTGTAGGCCTGTACACTATCCGTTATCCACCCGCGGATGCTTGTAAACATCGCTCGGTGTAGCTGTCGAAAACAAGTGGCCCTTGCGCACCAGGAAGCAAGTTCGGCTTGCCCCCCTTGATACGACGCCCGGCGACCCCGGTTACAGCGCCATTACGGGAGAGAGCGAACTCCCACGGCTGCCGGCCGGGCGGTTGCACGGCGGGGAAGCGGTACCGCCGGCCCCGTCGATAATTTATGGCCCGAGCGCGGCGAGCCGTCATGTAGCCCTGACAGAGAGCCGCGGCACTTCATCAGCCCGACTGTAAATCAGCCATGTGTGGGTGCAGACGGCTACATTGTTTGATCTCTTTCAGACACTCTAATAATCTGCTCTCCTCTGATTGATACCTTCACACAACAAAGCGCATTACGGCGGCAACCAGAGAGCCGTCTGTGTACCAGCGCTGGCCATCAGCAACGCAGCGAACCCACAGGGCCGGGGGATCTCTGTCCTTGCAGATGTGGGAAGTTCGAAATTACAAAATAAATGGAGGCCTAAGAGGTTCCGTAATATGGTTGACGTTTAAAGAGTGCTTTGGGCTACAGGGGGGCGGGATTGGAGGAGGGGATGAAGCCTCCCATTCTGTCTTCTTCTATGGTGAGGGAAAATCTCTTTGCGACAGTGCTCCTCTCATGGAGAGAGATGGTCAGAATAAACACAATCACCCACAGATAATGGGAAAAAGTAAACAAAGCTTCCTCCCTTTTTCTTATTTAAAAAGTAATAAAAGATAAAAGTACACCGTCCCTCCGTTTGTTTTTTTTTCCACATAGCAATCAGGTCCATTTTAGCATGCGTTGAATTCACAATATAGCTGAAACATCAAAAGACAGCGTAGCAACAAACATAGCCTGATGTAACATGGTGTGACCATCTCCTTCTGCCTGCAAAACAAACCAGTGAGATCTGGGACAGCGCATGGTACTCTTGATTTGACAAAAACTCCAATGTGTTTTCTGGGTGCCGTGCAGCACACTTAAACCTTGAAGCAAGAAAATGAGGGGTATTTTTAAAGCCATCCCAATATGGGCTTGAATTTTGATTAATTTTTCCTTGTCTTTGATATCTGTACACGTGGCCAATACATTTGAGAAGATGAAATGATGGTGAGTCACGTATTGTCAAACAACCCCATCAATCAGTCTTGTGTGTTTAAGTGACACCATTTGAGGGAAATGCTTTACAGATTGATGTGCATTGCAAATTCAAACAACAAAAATCTAAATTGCAGCTTGGGTCCTTTCATAAAGAGCCTGCATTATTTTCTTTTCTCCGTCATTCCATTGTCCCAGTAGCGAAAACAAATACACTCCAAGTTTAATCTTAATAGAACTTGGAGCAGCGGGAACACAATGGAGAGTAATATCACTTACTGTTCATTGCCAAACCATTTGGGCAATTTGGTACTTTGAGAACATTGATTCTAGACAGATGGAAAGAATGCAGACCACTTCACTCATGTCCAGACGAAAGACAGGAGTCCACTTACTTGGTGCAGGACTCAATAGAGGTTTGGACTGAAATGAAATACAGAGCTCTCAGTCGACCTGCCTGCGGAGGAATGTAGCGTTCTGCTTTCCAACTGCTCATTTCAAATTTAAATTCCTCTTTCCTCTTCAGCAAAATAAATCTGTGGTCAGGCTTTCATTTTTCCCAAAAAGAAGACAGTCCGTCGCCTCTTAACTTTTGACTTCCTTAATATCGACGAGTAGATTCCGTTGTAGAATCACTTCCTGAAAATTCACTCCTAAAAAAAGCTGCATCTGATTTACTGCTTTTTGTTGATTTGTTTTTTTTTTCTAGCCAGTTTTGCTCATGCTTATGAGAATCATGACATAAAAATTAAATGACACATTTTTGTAGTAACGGCTTATCAAGGATTTCAGTATAACAATACCACTTGTCATCTGTAGGCCATGTTACAAACAATATAGCTCAACTGATGTGTTTATAAATATCACTATGCTGCATGATGTTGAAGTTCAGAAGCTGACCTCAAGGTCCCCTAATGAGACAAAAATGACCAAAAATATAGTTCTGTCAGCCCACTCACGTGTAAGTGATAGTTTGGCATCTAGGCTCCGACCCTGAGACTCTGATGGTTTCAGAGCCCGCAGGTGGATGGAGTTGAGATGTTAACTAGCAGCAGGCCAGAGTGATGCAGCAGCAGAGAGTGATGCAGCCCAGCAGCAGGGAGAGGCGTGTTTGCCTTGGAGGCAGAGCAGGAGAGCAGCTTAAATTGCCCTCCGTCCAGAAGGGCAGAGCAGTGTCTGATATGCATGGTAGTATCTATGGGAATATGGGCATATCTCCGCTTGTCTGCCAGAATTATCTCGACTAACCACGCCCTATTAGTAAAATGGATGTCATGGAAATTAGGAAGTAAATAAAGTATAAGAATTGTAGAGATATTAGAACAGACACATTCACATTCTTTGCTCACAGCAAACCAGGTCCGTCCAACTGATATATTTGAATTGACTTTGATGGAATCGTCACTGTTTCTTGGCCACAGGGACAAAAAGAATTACGATGGAGACGGCAATAAAATCTTATCAGGTGTGGGCGCACTGGGTGTGGCTGTCTCTTTCAAGCCATCTCATTGGATGGAGTGTTGCGTGATGCAGCTGGGTGGGGCAGGCAATGTGCCCCCGTGTAACGATGGCTCCAGAGTAAACAGCAATGGAAACCGGACTCATTAGAGTTCTTTTCATTAACAGCCCCACAGAAAGGGCTGATATTCTGCTGCTCTCCGGATTGCGTTCCTGGGGGACCGTCACTTAAGAACCACGGGGCTAACAATCGCTCGCCAAAATGCTCCGCTGCTGCGGCAGCTGCCGACGCTTCACCAAGTGTGAAAAGAAATTGGGAGCATCCGACGGTGAAGTCTCGTTGCATACATCAATACCATCTTGGGGGACAAACCGTGGAAAAATCCATTTGCATTTCTGTCTTATTAAAATTATAAATGAGCAATGCGCCGAGCGCGTCAGGACAGACTTATTCCGCGGCCTCGGAGAGCATCAGTAATGCGCGGGGAGCTTAAAAACAAGTCTCTGCAGATGCCCAGTGTTGCAGATCACGACTGGCTTCTTTTCACCCGGCTGCTGAAATTCCTTAGCATTGTTTGCGTGGTTCTCGCTACAAATGTTTAAGCACTCGTCAGGAAAATGGACTTCCCATGCAAATAAAATGTGTGTATTATCACGATACAAAAGAGTTGTTGTCTGGGCGGGGAAAAAGGAACACATTTTCTCGACTTGAAACAGCTTTACCTCACCCTCTCCCCTTTTTTTTCTGAAAAATTTAGTTTTATATGCATTGTAAATGCCAATATCCATAGGTTTATTGCTGATGCACTGCAATCTGATATTTTAAAACTACGAGTTAATTACCTTGTGAGCCAAATGATCAAATGCCTTTAGACAAATATTTATGCTCTTTGGTTGCATGGCTGCACCATCTGAGCAAAGTGATTCTCTCCGCAGTGTGAGCATGATGTGATTAATTCGCATTAGACAAATATGCAGTCATTTAGGGTGACTTAATTACGGAATTTGGGTTACAATCTTACAGAGTCCTCATATTTAATACAAATCAAAACCGAAATGTCATCACTTGGTTCGTATTTACGTTCACTAATTATGCGCATAAAAAGATCTGGCCTTGAATGCAAATTATTAACTTATCTTGGAAATATGAGAGTTGATGTCTGTGGTAAAGCAAATTTTAAAATGGTATTCACAACAATGTATGGTTCCACCTAACAGACAATTGTCATTCAGCGCATTCACCATGTTATTAAATGTAATATGGTGAAGGTCTCATTCTCACTCCAAACATACAGTAATTTTTATTTTCTGTTTTAGGTGCAAGCATAAACATTTCATTTGTACGCCCACATGTGTGCTGCACTGATTAAAATAGATTTAAAAAGGTATCAACGTTGTAATATTTAGATCACATCCCTGTAAAATTATGCCTATGCCACCATGGTAATTTGAATACAAAAAATGTTAATGAGGACCATCGCTTCTTTTTCATGTTGAAATTAACCAGGCCATTTTATGGGCAATCTATCAGTTTCTAAAGGTTATCCATTAAAACTAGCCTTTAACTCATTAGTGACAAAGCACCTGGGACTCAAACTCATAACCCCCTGAGGTGGCCCCTTCTTAATGATCGCTCCAGCACATCTGGTCAAATGTGACATCAGCCCTGTAATGTTGAAATTTCACTGATTAGAAACAAACTTTATTGAAAAATAATCATGGATGAGGGAAGGCACCTCTCTGTATCTATCCCTCTTCCTCTTTTCCCCCTCTCTACCCTGTTTCCCGGTCAGCCTTTCCTGGCTTCTGTCTTACCTGAACAGAATGATGGAGCTAGAACATCACACTGCCGGGAGGCACAGTAAATATCACCTTTCGTCTTATCTCCAAGACCTGTTTTTCCGGTAAATACAGGAACATGTAACTCAATATACTGCCTGGAAATTGCTTGCGGAGGACATTGTAGGTGACATGTTATATTGCCTGTGTGGCTCAGGAATAAACAGTCGGATTAATAAGTAATGCAGATATATAGATAATATTTTACTTGAGACTAATTCAGGGAGATTAAGGGCCAGATTTGGTGGGAGCTGGACAGAAATGCTAAAAGGTGTGTTCTTTAGCCCAAAGGGCAGCATTTCTCGCTGATAAGATCCTTGTGGATCATGCCACGCTCTGTGTGTTCAGGCAGTGAGGCTGTGATGCCGTGTCACGAATGCCATGCCTTAGATTGCCTGAAGAGCTCACGAGGACTCTACTTATTCAACCGGATATTTTTCTTGATGCAGCAGCACCAAGAGAATTTGAAAAGAGAAAAATTTTTTTTTTTCAAAAGGGACCAGAGACCCAAATTAATTTTTAATGATTGAGTCAGATGGAAAGACAGAAGATGGATGGGAAGGACAGGCAGGTAACGATAAAGGCTCAGCGTTAAAGAAAGCGCACAAAACACAAAAAAAAAATGAAGATCTGCTGACTGGCAAATTCACCAGGATGAAATAATGGGTCATACATCTTTATCTGTGTACGCCCCAATTATTGCAGAGAAACCCATCCACCCATCCACAACCAATCTCATACAAAAATTAAACTTACATGGGCAAGATATTGATTTTTTTTATATGTAGGTTTGTTACATTCTCTAATACATGGTACATTCTCTCTTTGGCCTGGCATTGTTAAATCTATTGTAATCTGTGATTGATGCAGCAATATAATAATAATAATAATAATAATAATAAAATAAAAATAATAATAATGAAGAAGAAGAGCAACAACAATAAATAGTTCTTGTATTATTGCTTTGATAAATATAGGATGATATATTCCGGGGCAGTTAAGTGGAAATGTAGAATCAGTAATATTATTACCTTCAGAAACTTTATGTTTTTGGAACAATACAATTTTCCCAGAAAGTGGCTAATTTTATTTGACTAGGGGACAACACTAGACTGCACTATGTACATACTGTTGTTACTGCCGTCGTAGGCTATTGTTAGTCTATTTTAATTGTAGGCTGAAGGTTATTTCCTCAAATATTCAAAATTGCTGATCTAAAATGTACACACAATTTTTTTTCTTTCTCCATACCAGCTACGAAGCTGCACTTCCAGGGACAGAAATGGTGAAAATAATTTGCTGTAATATGAAAAAAGCAATTTTTTCCCGCAGCAATACCATATACCCGAGGCGCTTGGTTATTTGTTGCCATGGCGGTGCCTCCCTGGAAGTAGCGCACTTTAATAATATGTTATTGTATTATTTGAGCCTCAAGATAAAAATTTTATTTTATTTTTGGGGATTAACTTACTGTCTTGCAAGTGTCCCGTGGTATTTGTTGTGTTTCACTTCATCTGTGAATTATTTAGACGAAAGCAAAAAACAATAAAAGGGTAGAGTAGCAGAACAGAGCAGGCCAGGTTTTGCTGGTTGCTAGTACTTTCATTCGGCGGCTTCAATCGATAGCCTAATTCTGTTTGGTGCCATGGAACTTCAACAGTAAAAATGAAAGATTCCATAACCCCCCTTTAAAAATTCTGGTCTGATAAAAAAGATCTTTGGATGGACTGGAAATGACAAGTAAGAAATACGTCAGTTGCAGGTACAATACTGATAGGAGTTGTAGAATTCACAAGGTTAATACCGTAAAAACTTGGGACATTATTTTTTTTTTCTGCTGTTTTTTGCAACAACCTCAATTGCAATCCAATAATTTTAAAAAACAGTTTTCTTGAGTGTTCTTTCAGGTTTTTGATGGATTATTTACTGTATTGAACTACATTATCAGCTAAACACCCATCCAGGGCATTAATGTCAATGATAAAGAATTAAAACCCCGTTTTCACCTGGTCATATATTTCAAACAAGTACATAAAATTACTAAAAAACTACTGCTGAACGCAAATACTGACGTAATTCACCAAGTTCTGAATTAGTTAGTATGGACCCCTAACTTAAAAATTAAATCTTAAAATTAACCATTTAGTTGATAAAGAAGCACACAAAAACAGCTCGCCTGATAATCAGCCAAACCTGTATTTTCTAAAGAAATATAAGGAAAATCTCAAAAGAACCAAGTGGGAATTATATTTATTCCAAAGTACTGGAAACATGAACAACAAAAAAAAAGGAATATCTCATAACTAATAATGAATTGGCCCACACTTTGTATTTAAAACAAGTTCAGCCCTTCTTGGAATACTGTTGTTGTCACAACCCTCGCATGAATGCCTCCCTGTCTCCACACATTCAGGGACTTGCGTGTCTATTAAGGTAATGTCTCCTTTGATTGATTGGCGTCCTTCACGTTCTCTTATCCCCAGCTGTGTCTTGAATCATAGTTACCTCACCCCTTGTATCTGTGATGTATATATGTCACATTCAGATTGTGAAACCAGTCATTTCGTGAAATGGTTGAAGTTTAGCGCTAGCCATTTCATGAAATGACTGGTTTCAGAATCTGACTGTAACATATATACTCCCTCATTTGAGTTGCAAGTGGCCGGATCTCAATTTGCAGTTTTTGTTTAGAACCAGTCAGTATATACTACTAAAACCTTTCGTCTTTTGAAAGTAAAAGGTAACCTTTAATGATAGTAATTTACGGAAACCTCCATCCTTGTTTATTTAACAAGAAAAGGCTCCCAAACCTTTCTTGGGATCTAGGATTGGGACCACATTCTTGTGAATCCAGTCCCAGCCTGTTTCTTCTGACCAGTTTATTAGGAACAAGCTGCCTATCCTCCGACCGGTCATCAGGATTGGAACTGCGTTCCTCCTAAGCTACTCTTTCCTGCCTTCGGACAGTTCGGCTCTGGTGAAGTGCGCGCTCCAACTAGCAGTTACACCCGACAGCCACTGGCCGTAGATTGAAAACACCTACACAGCTTCGCCCATATCTGAGCTTAACTGTGTTATCCTCTCCTGGGATCAGTCCCATTGTTATTGTTTTATTATCGGTAAACACTTCCATTGTATTGTACTCTGCCTCCGCGCTTGAGTCCTGGTCTGGATCATAACAATCAGTGAAAAAAGGAGGGGGAGTAGTGTTTTGGGCATCATGTCGGCCGCAGCTACAAGCTCAATTGTCTTCATTAATGATGTATATAAATGTCTGTCAGTACTTGGCCAGCAAAACAAACTTAAAGGGGTGTAATCCCAATACAGTTCTCCCGATATTGATGTAAATGCCCTCAAATTAAAGCTTACAGTTTGCTGTTAAATTTGAGTTGATTGGTATCTATACAGAATGTACTGCGGTGGAATTGCTGCACTTATATGTCAGCTTTGGTGACCATATGTGCATACGCTCCTCACTAAGTTTTGAGGGGCACATCTTACCTGATTCAGTGCAAGATGCCTCCAAAGTCACAGAATGGAAATTCATCAAACAGCAATACAATGGTGTCAAACAATAATTTCATCATTTTTCTAACTCAAAAGTGGAAATTGTGTCATTCACCCCGTGTGAAACATTACTGTGCTCTTACATTTGGATAGTTACATTTCCAATAGTTAAAGTGAGGTGAATTTTGTGATTCCAGGTCTAAAATTGTGGCCCAAATCAAATCAAACAAGTGGTGCCAGGCACAACAAACCCCGCCCCTCGAACATGTTGAACTTTGACCTACTTTTCCTAAATTCAATAGGCATCTATTCTGGGTCAGTGGCAATCCCTAAACCCAATTTGGAGTGAATCTGGCCATTGGTTTTGCTGCTAAAGTGTTAACAAAGAAACAAACAAACACAGAAACAAACACACACACACAAACAAACCGAACCAAAAACAATAACCCTTGCCCTCCCCTTTGGGCGGGGCGGGGTAATAAAGGCAATGATGCCTTTTCTCAAACAGTATGGAGTGGACCTAATATATAAATTTTGTACCGCATAATAAATTCAGCTGCTGGTTGATGGGTTTTCATTGGAGACATTGGAGAATCAAACTGAATTTGATGTTAGCTTCAAACTGCTCGTGGACTCATACTTACAGATATATAAGATCATACTGTACTTATCTGTTATGAATAATCTCTATAAAATGAATGCAATGAATTCCTATTTTGCTACATTTCATCTTAAGTTTATTAAGGTGCAGGAGGATGCAATTACATCATCAAGCATGACTTGTGTTACATTTTTCATGTAGCTTTTGAGGGTATCCGTGCACCTTTCATAGCAAAGCATGCAGATGCTGGATACACCTGTGCAAAAAAAAAGGGCGCCCTAATTCCGTTCAAAAGGTCACACGGATGAATTATTGCAGCGCCTTCACCTAAAAGCTATTCCCTTGTTAAATTTGACAAAATGAGGCTGCCATTTCACCTTTTAAAAAATAGTGTTAGGTTGTAAATGATCATTTGTGAAAGTGTTAGCTACTGGCACTTACTATATCACAACTCATAACTTCACCATTAATGCAGAGGAAGATTTATGCGCAGAAATAATCTCCCTCCAGTCATTTAAATCTCCTATTTTATTACCACCTTATTTGTAGCATTTCTGTTGTTATCAGGTGAATGGATTGACTGAAAAGCTGCATTTGTCTCAATTATTTGCGTACTTTGGACGCAAGCTGAAGTCTAATAGGTATGCATAGAGATGCCACCAGCCTCCCGCCCTTTATCATGGTATTGCTCAACAGGTATAGTACATGGTTTATGGTAAAAGTTATACGTTGTAGATGTCACACAGTACACACATTTCTATGATGTTTACTAGTGTACCGGAAGGTTATGCAGCCTGTCAAGTCACAACAAGGACCTTACACAGACAACACCTTCTGCAGCATGTGGGCTGTTCCAAGTAGTGCTGACAAAAGTTGGTAAAAGTTAATAATAATAATAATAATAATAATAATAATATAATGATAATAATAATTTTATTGTTGTTGTTGTTGCATTAAGTACTATTATTATAATTAATGTAGTGTTTTATGATGAAACAAACACAAAAATTGATCGTTTCTCAATACCAGTCTCATAAAGTAGTACAATATCATCATATTTATGCTTCTTATAATTCAGCAATATACAGTAGTAATATAATGGGGAGGTTTATGTCCAATAATCGTCAATTTTTTCAGTTACTTGATAAGAGGTTTTGGTCAGTCACGCTCAGTACCATTAACTTGCTGGGTTTGGCAAAGGTGTTTGCCTGTGCATGAGCGCCAATACACAAGCAGACAGTGTGAGGGAGATCTGAAGCGCCTCTCGCTTTACGGCGCACCTGCAGGTCTGGAATAGGTGCCGTTACTGCCGCATGGCCCACCGGAGTACCGCAGGACAGTCCTGACAGTTCTGGGTGGAGGAGGCTATTAATAGTTTAGCTATATGCGGAGGCTTTTTATCATGTTTGTTGTGCCTTATGATGGCTGCCTGCTTTTAAGACGGAAAGAGAAGAGTAGGTGCGTCTTGATTAGCTTAGTCATGTTTTTATCAACATCAATGGGACAGGCTATCAGTAAAAAGTAAGTAGTGACCTGCCCTGGTTGTTGAAAGGTGACCAGGGAATGTCGCCGGTCCTGCTGAGGTACGGTTTATCAAGCCACTCTTGTTACTTGGGAAATGAGCAGCAGCTTGTGTGTGGAGATGGGTGTGTGTGCTGAGGAGGGCAGATGAACGAGCTCTCACTTTTAGTTGAGACAAGGAACCTGGGATTTTTTTTTTCTAGATTTATCCAGACACCATCCCTGCCACTTTTCGCCCCGTTCTTCCTCAAGTCTTCAATCTTTAATATTACCTGAATACAGAATTTTTAACCCCTATATGCAAATGCCAAATAATGCCAATCCTCGCCTTTTGTGCATGACTTCTATTTAAGGCTTTGGGCTCTAAATTCGTAGACCAGGCGCAGGCGTGGCGAACGGGGGGCTCCGCGCCAACGGAGTGTGTTCAGACATATTTTGCAATTTCGTGGCCGGCGCAGCTGGGCGCAAGTACTCCTCTGTCCCGCCTCCGTCCCTCCTGCCGGCGCAAGTGGCAAAGAGGGAGGAGAGAAGGCGTGAGTGGGTTTAACAGCCGAGTCAAATCTTCACCAATCAAATGAGCTCCTCTCCTCACCTTCATAAGCGCTGTGGGCGAGGCACAGTGCAAATATCTTTCGACATGGATGAGTCAGGACACGGCAGTAACACCAGACGGCCAAACTTCAGCCAGGAGGAAACTGATGTTCTGGTCCGGGAGGTTCAAGCTAGCAGTGGCCGTATATATGGTCACGCAAACAGATCTCCATGGGCTGATGATGCAAAAGCGGCTGCAGAATTCTAAACCTCCCTATAACCGCGGCTGCCGCTTTTTTCACGGCAGTGCAAATGTGAGGCCATTTCATAATATTGTGCGATTATAAAGAGGGAATCAACAATATATTGTTTTTGAACGAATGAAATAAAAAAATTGCCAATAAATACATGTGAATTTATTACGTACAATAATTGATTCTGCTGACAAACATTATATGAGAAAACAGCAACTTGAGTCAACATTTGCCGAATTGCGTAGCCCTACTGCAAACAGAACGAATCCGACAAGGGGTACACTTGACAGCTGTGTAAGTCTATAGACTACCTTTAGTAGGCTAATAGTACACAACAATAAAAGTAATAATAATACTAATGTTTAGATAAATGTAGCCCAGATCAGGCTGTGTTTCTAAAGCTGCGTTCACACTGGACGCAAGACGAATTTTCCGCACGATAGATGACATTCAAAGTCAATTCAAAGACGCGAATACACGCGAAACGTGTGTATTCGCGTCTTTGCATTGACTTTGAATGTAATCTGTCATGCGAAAAAAATCGTTTCGCGTCCGGTGTGAAAGCAGCTGAAGGACACACACGCGCGCCCACATGCACACACACACACACACACACACACACACACACACACTCTCTCTCTCTCTCTCTCTCTCTCTCTCACTCTCTTGTACGCTGCAGACAGGGGTATTTGCGGTCAAAGCCACTGCATGCCGCAAAAAAAAAAAAAAAAAAAAATGGCGCTCAAAGTAATTTAATATCAATACTCACTTACGTTTTATAACAAAAGTTCAAAACTTTGACATAACATAGAAGACACATATTTAGAAAAAGTCATGGACGGATGGACTCATATCTTTTACTGACATGAAATGCATCCATGCATTACTAACATCAGTGCCGCGGTTCTAGTGTTAAGGACAGAGCAGTGCAGCCAGGTGGTCTCTCCTCTCCTGTGCGCGCTGCTGCTCTCCCTGCTGCTACGGCACATGCAGTTCGGCCTCTCTCTGTCTCAAGTCCTGTAATGTCTCCTGCATGAGGTCAAAGTTACATCCATGGCGTACAGCAATGTTGTGTAGCACGCAACATGCCACAGAGAATGCACTGACACTCTGAGGGCTGTCAGGTCGAGTTTCCATTACGCATGCCAACCGCCTTTGTTCTGACATCAGGACAATCGATATAGATACTATAATTTATGTGCTGATTCAGATAGTTACATTAAACAGTGGTTGCTGTAATTATTTATTGCATTGAAATGTGCCAGACATTCTGGAAACCTGACTGTGAGGTTTCGGTGACGTGTGCACACTGTGCGCCGGTCAGCCAAATTACCACTGCACAGAAAGTAAACCAGGTTGGAGCTGGCAAGCTTTCTGCGCAATTTCGGCAGAGACTTTTGCTACGAAATTGTCACTGCGTCTTGATGAATATGTGACACCTCCCCCTACTACGCCGCCACACCCATCTCGGCGCACGTCCGTCTACCAAATTGCCAAAGTGGCTGCGCACGGTGTTGCTCCGCACAAAAAAATTACCACTGCGCAGGCTGCACCGGATGGAATTACCACTGCGTGGGCTGCGCCACGCTACGCCACGCTGCGCCACCCTGCGCTGCGCCAAGAAATTAGAGCCCTTTGTGTTACTGAGACTGGAAAAAATGATTTCAATGAACCAAGACTCTTGTCTCAGTTGGAAATTCAATTACAAATTATTTAGCAATTGCATTTAAGAATTTTGTAGACGCCGGTGTGTACTATGTGCATGGGGTTCATGTGCCACGTGTAATATATACTATTCAAAAAAAGTAGGGGATATTTTATTTTGAGATCAAAATTTTCACATATACAAAGGGATACGAAACCATGTTGTATAGTTCCTTACTGAGGAAGCATTTCCAAAGAAATTCATCACCCAAACACATCAATGACACTCTCACGATCTGCACAGGATGCTATTGATGATCAAGGGGGTTGTGCCACAAATTTGCATGACTCTGAATTGGAAGGTTAGAGCCACTGTAAAGGAAGATTTTGAAGAGAAAGCATCAGATTATCAGTGGTTGAAGTCGTTAATTAAACAGAGACCATGCGCCGTCTAACACAGGAGGAGAGGTTACGTGCCCTTGGTATGCTACAGGTTGGCACAAGACAGGTCGTTGTGGCAAGGGCAATGAATGTTTCCCAGTCTGTCATCAGCAGATTATGGTCCAGACATCGTGCTACAGGGTCTGTTCAGGATAGACCACGATCCGGTCGACCAAGGGCAACAACTCAGGCTCAGGACAGATTCATCCGCACTATTGTCTTGAGAAATCGTATGGTAACAGCAAATCAGATAAGGTCTCAACTTCAAAGGGATACTGGCTTGGTAGTGAGTGGCCAGACCATCAGGAATCGTCTGCACAGATTTCACTTACACGCCCGACGTCCTCGTGTCATTCCCTGTTTGAGGGATCGTCACATTAGGGCCAGACTCCAATGGTGTCGTCATCATCAACGCTGGGATAATCGCCGATGGAACAACGTAATGTTCTCAGATGAGTCGAGGTTCACTGTGGACTTCCTTGACAGACGCAGGAGGGTTTGGCGCCGACGTAACGAACGTTTCCATGACGTTAACGTCATTAGACATGATCCGTATGGGGGTGGATCTGTAATGGTGTGGGGAGGCATCACTGCTGCCGGCAGAACGGACTTGCATGTTGTTGCTGGACGTGTCACAGGGCAGTACTACTGGGACAACATCTTGGCACCCCATGTTGTGCCGTTTGCACGTCGTTATGGCCGCCGTTTCATTTTCCAAGATGACAATGCCCGATGTCATAGGGCCAGGATCGTTACAGATTACCTCCAGCAGCAGAATATCACCACATTACCATGGCCAGCACTCAGTCCGGACCTTTCCCCCATCGAGCATGTCTGGGACATGCTTGGACAGCGGCTACGCCAACGTCAACAACCTCCTGCCAATGTCCAAGAACTTGCTGCAGCATTGCAACAGGAATGGAATAACGTTCCCCAAAATGACCTGGGACGTCTCGTTAGGAGTATGCCACGCCAATTCGAGCTTGTCTAGCCAACCGAGGGGTTTTTACCGTTACTGACTCTGTTTCACAATGGTGGTAAATTTGCTGTGTGACCCTGTGTTTGTGTCGACCCTTATTCTGGAGAATCTGTCCTTTACTGACTGTACACAGGGTTTCGAATAAATTGACAAATGTTTCCTTAATGTTTTTATGTCATTTGTTTCCTTCCTGACCTCATGATCTGCATTTCATGGTACTTGTAAATCCAATATCCCCTACTTTTTTTGAATAGTATATTTCCGTGTTGACAGTAACTGAGCAGAAACCCACTACATGCAGTTTCACTCCTGACCCTCATTATTTAGAGATTCTAGGTGAAATGAGTCAAAAACAAGATTAGTACTTGATACTGATCTGAGGGATTGGCAACACAAGCAGCTGTTAAGGGCAGTAATTTGTTAGTAATTTGCAGTGCATGTTTGAATTAATAATGTCATATCTGGGATTGATACACATTTCCCTCCCTGAAAATGATTAAAAGTGCTTCATCTTTTGAAGCATGATTGCCCATGTGGGTCACCTGTGGTGTGCACAAGCCCATTGAATGAAAACAAAGCAAACTAGTTTTCTACTTTGGCAGACCCTAATGAAAAATTACTACAGTTCCAAGCTATAGTTATCCTATAGTAAATGGATGGTATTTTTGCCACCATAGTATAGTATTACTATAACTACAGCAATACAGCTGTGTGGATTATAGTAATATCATGGTTTTGTTGACTGTGGTAATACTATAGTAATAATGTGATGGCTATAGTACTGCTCTAGTTATACTATGCAAACTATTGTAATACTATAGTTATGCCAAAAATACCATAGTATTACTAAGAAATAACTACAGGATATTTTCAGAGGGGGAATTTTGACATTGAGCGGTCAAAAGTTTTTGGAACCGAACTTACAAAGAAAAAAGGGCTGGATGCGAACAATGCTTAAGACTATGAAGTCACAATAGCTCTATTTCATCGATAACAGTTATTTTAGTGGATTTAGAAGTGCAACTGAGATGCAGCTGATCACTATGTAGCATGGTAGCAAGACAGCCAGCATAGATTATGTTCCAAGGGCACAAACTAACTGAAATGGCACAAAGCTAAATCTCCTAAGAGCTTTTACATTTAGGAGAGGTCGTTTAGGACTGCTTTAATTTCATGAAGTTATTGCAGGATCTATGATTAATTTTTAACAAATACAGTAATTATGTGCCACTTCTGAGGACTCACGGCATGTGTGACTTTGACAGATATTCTGATGAATTAAAGCCAGGAAGGCAAGTCTTAAGTATGAAACCATGTTTCCCGAGCAGGACACATCAGGTATCCGAGGACACATTTTATACACAAATTGTAAGTAGACACTTTGACTACTTCGATTTTGTGTTTGCACTGCATTTACACTTCAAATGTGAACTTTTTGAAATTTTTTTTTTTAATTCTACTTGGTAAGCATAATATCTGTAATTTATTCATGTTTACTCGTTTTTTTGATGGTATTTTTTCATTTTAATCATTACTATATTTTATTACTTGCGCTTATATTTTTATCCGTCTACTCCAGACGCTTCATTTGGTTGAATCTTGACATTCTGGAGTAATAAAGAAACGAGCCATTTCAGCATAATCCAAAGACTGATTTAATTTTCGGCGCGTGTGTGTGTGAGAGAGAGAGAGAGAGAGAGAGAGAGAGAGATGGGCAGATCACTAAGGAAAAAGTATGTATAGTCTCCTGTGTATTTCAATGACTTTTTGGCTGATAGGTGATTATACTGTATATTGACAGCAAAGCGATGGATATACTCTGTAAGCCTGTATAAACTCTCCACTAAACCACTGTTTCCACAATATATTCCCTCATTTGGTGCTTTATGATGGTGCTGGAAAAGTCTCTCTGGCACGTCAGCTCAAAAAAGATGATCTGACTGCCTAGTACACAGCATACAGTATGATTCGAGTCATTTTCAAATTCATCCAACAATTCAGTGTCTCCTGAGTCCTGTGGATGGAGACGTTGTCAATTTGGAAGAATGGGGAGCTCTTTTAAACAAGTCACCATATGATAGGTTTTCAACAGCTTTGAGTTTGATCTTACGTCATTGAGCAACAATAGCTGCATTTAGCGCTCTAAGGGTTAATCACTTGGGGGAAAGCTGTTTCACCGTTTTTTTCTGATGTATTGCTCAAATACACAAGTATCACAGTAATAAAAGTATAATTTTCACCACAATTTTCGACATTTTTTTATTGACTTTTCTCATTGATCTAAATACTGATGTAACTTAAAGGGCATCTAAAGTCGACTCTCAGACGGGATGTTGAACGTCCAATGTTTACAAACAAATCCATCCATGTTTACAAACAAATCACTTGCTTTTGTTGACATCTTGCTTTGTCACATGACCAATTTCATTCATATAAACCAATGTTTTGTGTACATGCGTAGATAATCCTTCTATTTTCGGTTCGTTTGCGCAGATGCAGCTCACTGATTGGCTGATAAACAAAAATAAAGGGAATCGACTTTAGATGCCCTTTAAGTCACTGTTCAACACTACAGCCAGTTGACCAGTCTCTGTGAATGAAGCTCCTCCCATCCGTACCCCAATAATGCCCCCTTGTTCAGAGTCACGTACATCTTTTCCTCCTGCCTTGGTGTAAAATGGGGGTCAACTGGGCCCTCTCAGCATTATTACCTCCGCCAAGGAGGTTATGTTTTAGTTGGTGTTGGTTTGTTTGTTTGTTTGTTAGCAGGATTACTCAAAAAGTCATGAACGAATTTTGATGAAATTTTCTGGAGGAGTCGGAGCTGGTAAAAGGAACAATCCATTACATTTTGGCTGTGATCCAGATCACGATATGGATCCAGGAATTTTGTAAGCATTCTTTACCATTGTGGGATAGAGGCATTTTCAGCATTATTGCGCATTGCACCATAAAAAAAGGGCTATAATTACATAACAAAAATTACAGCATATCATCTCCATAAGTTCTGTCACGTATCGAAGTTTGGTCAGGATGAACTTTTCAATGGCGTCAGTGACCCTATGGCTTGGCGAAGGTTTGCGCTCTACGAGTGCCTCTAGTTATTCATGGCACAGATCATGAAAGCATTTCAACTGCCAAATTGTATGATGCAGTATACCTGTACGACAGTCTGTGCATTTTGTTCCTCTACACCTAACAGACACCCATCTGTAATTTACATTTCATTCTCTTATTCAAAAGGAACTTCTTTTTACCTAACGTAATAAAAAAACTAAATGTTTCACTGAACGCATTGGGTATTTGCATTATTTGCAAAAAAAGCATTTCCCCACACCCAGCCAGTCATGCTAAGTTAGTGTTTGAAGAAACTGATTTCTATTAAGCTTCTTCCGCCAGGATGTAGCACCATCTTGTTCTCATGTACATTGGTGTGATGCATCTATAGCTCTGATGCTGATGATTTACCTGGAATGAGAGCCCAGTTGGCCTGGCTTGGGTGCGCTACACAAAAATGCTTAAAGAAACAAAATTACACTTCTACATCCCATCCATACTCGCCACCATGATAGGAAATTAGAGCCTCTGCCAAGAATGATGTATGATTTCCACAAACCTGGCCAAAAAAAAAAAAAAAAAATCACAAACCATTGCATCAGTGCCAACTCTGCTCCCAAACTGAACTTTCATTTTGTGTAACGAACCCAAACCCTGTTTTTTTTCTTTCTTCTCGTTTTTTATTTTTAAAAAAACTTGTGTCGGCCGGTACCTGGCCCAGCAGTGGCGGTGGTCGCTGTCATCAGTCAGATTTGACAGGGGGAACGAAGGCACCAGAACTGCTCTCGCCCCCGGCTGGCATGTCGGTCTTATCGCGCTCTCAGACCTTCCTGAGGTGACACCCTCCACTGAATCGCTGACATTTCACGGAAGGTGCGGATCTATCCGTCTCTGTCAGGCCTCTCGCCTGCTTTTAGCATGCCACGAGTTAGCATATTGATCACCGCGAATCGGTTGAGCGAGAGCTGTGGGTTTTTTCCACTGAACCCTCCGGCACTTTCCTTTTTTCTCCGCCCCGCCTGGGTGCGGAGGGTCCAATGGTCGCCACCCGTCACTTTCCAGTGGGCTGGTTTTTAATCTCGTCGCCTTGCTTCCCAGGACTTTGCGAGACATTGCTTCTTGTTCTGTGGTGGGAGCTGCCTAAAAACAGCCACCTTGAAGAGACCTTCAGTTCCTTGCATAGATTTACTCTAAAGGCCCTTGTGGATGTATCTTAGTGTCGTTATTTAAAGTTTTAAGGACTTTCCTGGAGGCAAAGCATCAATGGAAACAAAGGCCTACACTAGACTGAATTAAGCAAAAATCCCCCTGCTAACGGCTTTGAAGTTTCAAACCAGGAGCAGTTCTCAAAGGGATGTGAACTGTATATCATTGCCACTAGTAAAGGCGATGCAAATTTTACACATTAAAATATGGTTTTGACAATGCTCACATATGCAAAGACACACATAGACACGCACACACACACACACACACACACAGAGTATACATTCTGCATGTTTGTCCTGTACCACCTGAGCTTTGCTCAGCAGACAACTTTAATTGTCTTCTCGGTCAAAGGCATTAGGTTGACGAGAACAGAAATGGCTTCCTGCTCAGAAAAAAGCACCTTGACAACAAAGTAAACAAAACCAGTAAACCATTTCCCACGGGACGTGCCATTAATTAGTTGGTTGCATTGGTGATGATTTGAAACAGCCCGCAAAATTCCACTCCATTTTTGCCTTGCCAGAGAGGGCTAATTATTCTGCTAATTACCTGCAACGTGTCTCAGGTGTTTCCTTGCACATCTTGTGAAAAGGTTGGGGGTAAAGTTTACACAGAGTAAAAGCTGTGAAAGCTGAATTTACAGATGCGCTTTCCCCCATTAGACCACGGAATTCAGCTCGCTGTCGGAGATGCCAACACACATATTTCCCACAACATGCACCGCTTAGTGAGAAGTTGACGCTGTTTAAATCCTTGCATCATATGCATCAAATGCTGCTATCCCATAATTCTCAGAACTCATATCTGCAGAGGTCTCACTGTGGTCGACGTTTTAAGAAATAATGGTTTGATAACTGGGACGTTGGATACATTTTGCATACTTATGAGTCGTTTATTCAACCCAATTACGTTGAATATGAATCTGACTCGTTCACTGAGTATTTGCAGACAGCTAATCTTTTTGGCCATTTATGCCGTCTTAATACGTAAACTATTTACCATAAGCTCTTTAAAAGAAAAAAAAATGCACTCCATACATTGCCTACTTTGCTTATTCCTGGTCAGAGTCACGGAAGGCTCGAGCCAATCACAGTACACTCTGGGTGGGAATAAACTCTGGGCAGTTTGCCAATTCATATGCATGTGCAATTTATGGACTCCAGCTGGCCTAAAATGCAATTGTGAAAGGAAACCAGAGTACTTGGTAAAAACCCTCGTGCATGGAGAAGTCATGAAACCTCTACGAAGAGAGGCAGTGGCTCGCATTGACCTATCTCAGTGTCAGGTGAGACATATAAATGGAGCACAGCTTGTGGAGCTAATTCAGGCCGAGGACTCGAGATGTGCCCTCATTATCATTGATAAAACTGAACACACCTGTCCCTGCTGCACCCCTCTGCAAGGCTGACCATCTAACCTGCTCTCCTGCTGTGTTTATGCGGCACTGCATCACTCTCTGCTGCTGCATCACTCTCTGCTGCTGCATCACTCTCTGCTGCTGCCAGTAACACTGCCTGCTGCTGCATCACTCTCTGCTGCTGCCAGTAACACTGCCTGCCTGCCGCTGCCATCAGTAACACTGCCTGCAGCTGCATCACTCTCTGCTGCTGCCAGTAACACTGCCTGCAGCTGCATCACTCTCTGCTGCTGCCAGTAACACTGCCTGCAGCCGCATCACTCTCTGCTGCTGCCAGTAACACTGCCTGCTGCTGCATGACTCTCTGCTGCTGCCAGCAACACTGCCTGCAGCCGCATCACTCTCTGCTGCTGCCAGTAACACTGCCTGCAGCTGCATCACTCTCTGCTGCTGCCAGTAACACTGCCTGCTGCTGCATCACTCTCTGCTGCTGCCAGTAACACTGCCTGCAGCTGCATCACTCTCTGCTGCTGCCAGTAACACTGCCTGCAGCTGCATCACTCTCTGCTGCTGATAGTAACACTGCCTGCAGCTGCATCACTCTCTGACACTGCCTTCTCTTAGCTCCTCTAGCTCAACAGGCTATAGGGTGTAGGAGGGTGAGAATCTAGGCACTAAACCATCATTGTATCTATTTGTCAATACTGCAGTTGATTGTTTACATGAGTTAGCCAGCTGAATTTTTCTTTTGTAAAGTGTACCATTTATAATACATTGATTATTTGGCTAGATTTCTTTTCGGAACAGGGGAAGAGAATAAGACAGCGGACAGAGTGTATATCCCCGTTTCCCTCTCTGCTTGGCGAGAGAGGCATGGTTTACTAGGGTGAGACGGTGGCCAAAGCAGTCTGTGAACACAGCGTATCCTGTGTGGCTACAGATGTGACCCACAGTGCTCTTGCTCGCTTACAGTAACACACCCAACCGACACACAAATACACCCCCGTGAAAGCACCTGCTCCGGACTGTTCAGTTAACCCCCACACACTGTGAAATCATGAATGAGCGGCCTGCGAATTGATGCGGGGGAGAACTAAGGCGTCTGCTGGAGCCGCCGCAGACTGACACCCTCTCGCTGTAATCTCTCGCATTGTGCTGCAGGGAAGCAGATTACCCGTCTCTGACGGCCCCCGACCAACGAGCCCCCCCCCATTTCTTCACATCTCCGCTGGGGAAAGACGCACTCGAAAATACGCTCCCCCCCTCCCCCTCCCTCTCTGACAGACTCAAGATCACATGAGGCTTTATCCTCCCTTCCCACAGCAAAGGGCTTTCTGGGCCCTCTTCTGCATAGCCTTGAGTTTATTTATGACACATGCTGGTCCAGTTCTACACTAATTTTTCATGCCTGGCTAAGGATCAAGAAATAAAATGCTACTGGAGACAAGTGGCCATACAGGGTATTGGGCCGGGTGTTTAGCGATGCTGACGGTGAAGTTCGTGCAGAAATCTTGTGAAGTCCAATGAACAACCAAACCGAAAAAGAGAACAAGACAAGAAAATGATTTTGTCGAGTCTCAAAACCAGCGGGGCTGTTGTAAATTGCACCACCCCTATTAAAAATGATGAAATTCAAGGCTTGAGTCGGAGGTCAAGTCTGACAGGGGTCTTGAGAAACAGGTATACTGTATACTCCTTGTTTTATGTAACCATCATCTGTTGATTTTAGTTTACGTGCTGCTCGAGGAAAACGATGGTAACCTTCACCTCGTTTGAGGGTGCCCCCTGCTGAGATTGTGGACTCGGCAAAAGTGAGGACCACACGCGCGTGCGTGTGCGTGTGATAGTCTGGTCGGTGTGCCGTAACAAAGCCAGGTGCGTCCGCGGTCTCTCAGGTTATCTCTGGGTAGGTGGGGACAATAGAAGGATAGAAGAGGTCTCAGTTAACCCCCCCTGACCCCCCTCCCCCTTCAACGACTTCCCATGCGGCCTGCCCTTGGAGATGGCTTACACCCCGGCACCAATCAAAAAGTGGTGCAGATATAATTTGTCATCAGGGATTTCCTGCCGGAGAATTATAGAGAAGATACAGGCCAATCGATACTATGGATTTTCACTGCAGTGGCTGATTGTCCAATTGCCGTGAAACATGTAGGGAGATAAAAGGGCAGAGCTGCCATTTTGTAACAGACTGCAGACTCAGCACAGATCCTGTCAGCCTCTTATAGGCTGCCGTGATAGAAACTGATCATGCTGCAGTGTCCAAGTCCTATTTAACACACTCCCCTCACATGCAATGTGACTTATAGAGGATCTGCACTCGCTCTCCCTGTCCATCTCTCTAACCGTCTCTCTGTCCACCTCTCTTTCATTGTTTCTCTCTCCACCTCTCTCTCATTGTCTCCATCTCTGTTGCTCACAGTCTCTCTCTCTCTCTCTCTCTCTCATTGTCTCCATCTCTGTTGCTCACAGTTTCTCTCTCTCTCTCTCTCTCTCTCTCTCTCTCTCTCTCCTTGGAGCTGGTACATTTGTTACCTCAGCCAAGGAAGTTATATTTTTTCTGCCGTTGGTTTGTCTGTCTGTCTGTCTGTCTGTCTGTCTGTGTGCAAGATAACTCAAAAGGTAATGAATGGATATCTCTGAAATTCTGTGGGTGGGTTGCTATTACATCAGGGATGGACCCTATTGATTTTGACCGCGATTGGTCAAACAATATGGCTGCCACAGCAGCCATCTTGAAATCCTATGACACGTGATAACTGAACTTTGCTGCCAGTCATATCACTCAAATTTTGTGGGTTGATTGGTCTCACATCAGGGACAGAACCTATCAGTTTGTAAAGCGCTGCATCAAACAATATGGCCGCCATGGGAGCTATCTTGAAATCCTATGTTGCAGATACCTTCAATTTCTTATGAGCCATGTTCACTCAGCAATTTTTCGACTGTGCTGCCTTGGCGGAGGTTTGCACTCTCGGAGTGTCTCTAGTTTAGGACTGTTCTCTCAGAGTGCGAGGGGAGATGGAGAAGAAGGACTTGCACGATTGGCCCTGGGCCATTCCACCTTCGTAACAGAAGCGCCCCGCAAAGTGGCCGAGAAGCCTGCTGTAAATCTGTCACACACGGCAATAACTCCACCTTTGGTCTACGCACCCGTTCCTGTGAAATCCCACACCCCATGCCCATCAGCCGATGGCGTTCACCCTGGTTCAGGTACAGAGGGCATCAGACATAATATGTAGCATTTGTTCGGAAATGTCAAACAGCTTTCATGAAAATTATGAGAGATTAAAAATACAATGAATGGTAACAGAGTTACGCTGCTCGACCCTTTCCATACTGAATACAGAAATATGAATCAGAATTACCCATTGGATATATCTGTTATTTTTGTGGCTATAATACGGAATTAGCCCTAATGCAAGGGTTTCTGGGCTCAACTGTCCTGACAGGATATTTGGAAATATTGTGGGAGGTATGTGTCCCATTAGTACTGAAAGGGTTAAAGGGTTGCATTCTGATGGAAGTGTGATGGTCAGACTGGTTAAACGCTGTGTTTGCTAATGTTTATACTGGGTAAAAGCACTGTGCTCTAACAGTTAGACCAGTAAAAAGCTGTGAGTATTGACAGTTACACTGGTTAATAGCACTGTACGCAGACAGTAAGCCTGCTGTATTTGCTCTCTGGGCCTCCATCACTCGATGTGTCTGAAGCTCGCACCCTCCGAACTCCATGGCTGTGCATAGACCAGCTGGCCTCACCCAGAAACGCCAGGCCCTGCTGTCTCCCCTCCTCTCCTCTTTCCCCTCCTCTGCAAAGCAGAGCGCTTGATTAATCTGTGTAAGAATGAGACCATTAATCATCTCGCAGTCGTGCCCATCGACACGCCTGCTTTCATGGGCCCTGCTGTCTCAGTCTTTGTGTCTGAGGTCTGTGAGTCGCCCGGACCTGCAAGTCATTCACCATTCGGTGTTTCTCCTGCTCCCTAAAACCAAAACCCCTGCACCACCTCCCCCCACCCCCACCCCACTCCGAACCCCCCGCATTGAACTGCTGATGCTCGGTATCTCCTTGCCTTCTTGGTCCCTGATTGGCTGAGCCCAAATATATCCCAACATCCTGTCCCAGAAGCCCTGTGACTATAATGTCAAAAGTCGACTTGAAGACCATCAAAAGCACAGCAATAACTGAACACAATAAGCTTAACATCCTAAGGACGTAACCTTGCACACCATCTCCTGGTTTCCTGAGTTCCTGGACGCGTGCAACCAACAGCCAATCAGACCAAAGGATGGAGCCTCAAGCCTTATTGATGGAGAACGAAGAGAGGAACAAAGTGAATAGAATGAGAAAAAAGAGATATTGAAAGGAGAAGCAAGGAAAAGAGGGACCAAGTTACATAAAACATACCGACAAACAACGTTGTGACAACATATAAGGGTCGGTTTCCTTTGAATATCTGTTCAAAGACTACATTGGTAGCACCATACCTCCCAAAACCTGTTTCTCTGAATCACTTCAGATGTGCCTTTACCCCAGTTTCTGAAACCAGCATGCAGAGTCCCCCAGGAAGACTGCAGAACTTTCTAGATTCTGGTGGAGCGCGTAATCTCAGCAGGCCTGTGTTCCCGGACTCCATGCGATATTCCTCGGGCTGCGATGCTCCAAACGCTGCACTCCATCATCTTTCCACACCAGCCCCTTTAAGCATCACAATGATCGCTTTCTAATTACCCGCAGCTAGCACTGTCTGAAACAGGTGGCGCGCACATGCAAATATATTCTTCCCAGCCGCTACTGCGTTTCACGTTAGCAAGGCTGAATGCCGAACCCGATGGCGATAAGTTTCTGATGCAGGTGTTGAATAGCTACCAAAAACAAAGTGAGAGCTGCACTGTTTACTCAACTAATTCCCAGCCGGCATTTTAAGGTTTATTCACTGATGAATCAATGTTGTGGTCAATGTTGATTCACTGTTGAATTCTGTTTCGATTTAATATCAACGTTGATATTATGAAATGATCATAAAATAATTACAGTGATCATAATAATACTTTGAAAGGCTGAAATTAATTTTGTTTGTTGCTGAGGACATTATTTTGCTCTAACATGCAGCTTTTGTTGAATTTTCAACATTGATTCATACGTATTTTGTAAACTTTTTTCACAAACATTTCGCATAAAAAGATTGTTTCTAATTTTTTCTGCTCTGAAACAAAAACAATCATTATTTCAACCACATTTCAACGATGAAGGTCGGTCATATGCGAGCTGGGTTCAGCATTGCTGGTGCGGTAGTCATTAAAGAATTGAGATACTGAAAAATAACCACGCTAAAATTGGTGCTAGTTCCTTTGGTCAAAGTTATGTATGGAAACACAAAAAAGTTATGGTTTGACAATGACCAGCATATGCTCAACCTTTGCATAAGCAAAGAAACGGCAGGAATTAATACTATTTCCGCACTGAAGCATTTCACATTTAAATTATGAAGCGCTGCTTGGTGTCATTTATGTTAAAAGCTCACACAAGACTGGCAACTCTGCCAACGTAATGTCATACAATCATTCTCATGCACTGCTCTCGCTGCTTTACTTCTGTTCCTTGTAATGGCCTTAGAATGTTCCGTGACATACAGCAACCTCTAGTTTCAGAACTTTCCACACAGCTGTAATGTGGTAAATAGCCACTAGATGGCAGTATTGACTTTTTTTTTTGTGAAGCCCAGTCTGAAGCTAGGTTGGGCATGTCCAGGGCATGCCCAGAGGGGAAAGTCCCAGAAATGGGAGGGGGCTGGACAAGAGTATATAAGGAGAAAAATCGAGAGTGTGTAGGGGTAGGAGAAATTGCAAGAAGGATACATTTGACCAGACCTGTCTCTCTTTTCAAGACCTTTTAAGCTTTTTGTGGATTTTTGCCTGTGTTGGAGCATTTTCCTGTCCCAGGACATCACAACAGAGCAGCCCATCTCCATTACAGGGAACTGTAAATATCTTATTTTTTTTTTATTTTATTTCAATCTTGGTCAGTAGGGTAGAGAGTAGATTGGTTCTGTTTGTTTAATTAAATCTGTTGAACTTAAAGGATTTTGTCTGTCATCCCTTGCTGTTATGGCGCCATAACAAATCGACGCCATAACAAATTGGGGCCATAACAAATTGGGGGCTCGGGTCCGGGTAGACCATTGTGCGAGTCATTTATTGAAAATCTAAAATTTCAAATAGTGAAATTGTTTTTGAATTTTCCTAGATATATATTGGCAGATCAACAGCAATGGATGATTTCTTGGCATCACCAACCGTAGAGGTTTTAAAGTCTTTTAAAAAGACAGAACTGCTAGAAATATGCAGACAGTTAGAGCTGACAGATGTAAAACCAGCCATGCGAAAAAGCAAGACTGGCTAGAGAGATTGTTGAATATTACATTGATGAAAATGTGTTTGCACCAGGAGATCTGGAACAGTTTCCGTGGAAAATCCAAATGTAGAATTGGAACTTAAATTAAAAATGCTAGAAATTGAAGAAAAAAAAAAAAGAAAAAACAAAGGCAGTTTGAGTTAGAAAAATTAGCAAGAGAAGAGAAAAAAAGAGGAAAGAGCAGAAAGAGAGAGACAAAGACAGAGAGATTTCGATTTAGAAAAAATTAGACAGGGAAGAAAAGGCTCCAAATGGAGCTACTAAAATAAAAAAATTCAGGCTGAAAATAAATTTCACGCCAGCCAGGAGGTAAAGCTGGTGCCTCCATTTTCAGAGAAGGAGGTTGATAAATCGGTGCTTTGAGAAGGTAGCTAAGAGTTGTCAGTGGCCAAAGGAACACTGGCCTCTGATGTTGCAAACTATCCTCAAGGGTAAGCTCAACAAGCCTATTCGGCTTTGTCTGCAGATGATTCCTCTGATTATGAGGTTGTCAGAAAGGTTATTTTGACAGCTTATGAGTTGGTTCAGAGGCTTACCGACAGAAATTCAGAGGTCTGAAGAAATCTGACAATCAGACTTATGTTGAATTTGCTAACGAGAAGAAGGTTTGCTTTGAGCTGGTGTACTTCTATGGAGGTCAAGGATGATTTCAACTCACTAAAAGAGATGGTGTTAGTTGAAGAATTCAAGAACTGTGTCAAGGATGATATTAAGACCTACCTTAATGAGAAGCAAGCACTGAATTTGCAATCAGCTGCCAAGTTTGCAGACGAATATGTTCTAACACATAAGTCCAAATTTCAGTCTAGCAGTAACAATAGATGGTCCCAATTTCAGAAAAAAAAAGGTAACGGTGATACCCAAGATTCCTCACCCAAAGACAAAGACAAATCTGGTGATGGTGCTCAGAAATCCAGTAAAAGGTCTGAACAAAGTGTGAAAGCTGACAGTGACAAAAGTGGTCTAGTTTGCAATTATTGCAAGAAATCTGGTCATGTTACAACTAACTGTTGGTTCCTTAAAGCTAAGAAAGAACAAGAAAAGGATACCAAACCCAATGCCTTTGTGAAGACAAGGTTAGAAACCCCTGTAGTAGATGACCGATCTGCTAAATTGCCTGCTCCTTGTGAGGCTAAGAAGCCTGATACTGCTGACTTTGTGAGGGAGGAATTCCTTCCATTTGTGTCAGAGGGATTTGTGGCTCTGAATGAGCATTCTCCTCCTGTCCCCATATATATTCTAAGGGATACCGGAGCTTCTCAGTCACTTTTTTGTTGATGGACTCCTTGGAGTTACGTGATGAGACCGCTTCTGGGGATTTCATACTTGTACAAGGTATTGAAGGGAGGACTGTATCTGTACCCCTGCGCTCTGTATTCTTGAAGTCAGATTTAGTTACAGGACAGGTAAAGGTGGGACTTATGTCAAGTCTACCTATCAAGGGTGTTTCTCTGTTGCTAGGCAATGACCTGGCTGGGGGCAATGTAGTTCCCCTTGTTCATCTTACTTCGCAGACCGAGCACTGAAGATGGCGATGAAGACCCATCTCTGTATCCTTCCTGTGCAGTGACTCGTGCTATGGCCAAGAAGGCTCAAGAAGAAGACGATGTGGTGCCGTCCAGCACCTTGAATAGTCATGACTCAGGTGGTTCGCCTCATGACTCTGTTCAGCCTACTATGGTTTCTCCGTTTGAGGACTTATCAGACACTTTTATCAGTTCTCTATTCAGCCAGCCAGATGGGTCTGGTGATTCTGATGTGTCTGGAGACTTGTCTCTGTCCAGAAAGCGGTTGATTCAGGAGCAAACTAATGATCCTGAAATTTGTGTACTAAAAAAGAGAGCCCTTCCTGATGAAGAAATAGACGCAGTTCCAGTTGGGTATTATCTCAAGGATGGAGTGTTGATGCGGAAGTGGCGCCCTCCTGATATCCCTGCCAATGCAGATTGGGCAGTGGTCAAGCAAATTGTTGTTCGAAGGTCTACAGGAATGAGATCTTAACAATGGCTCATAGTTTGCCTTTAGGAGGTCATCTTGGTGTTAACAAGACTGTTGACAAGATCATGAAACACTTCTTCTGGCCTGGACTTCGGAAAGATGTTTCCAACTTTTGCAAAACCTGTCACACTTGTCAGGTAGTTGGAAAACACCAGTTAGACCCACCTGTAGCTCCATTGCAGCCTATCCCAGCATTTGGGGAGCCCTTCTCCAAGGTCATTGTTGATTGTGTTGGTCCATTACCCAAGACTAGATCTGAAATCAGTACTTGTTGACAATCATGTGTGCATCTACCAGATTCCTGAAGCCATACCTCTCATTCACGGCAACTGCAATTTCGAAGGCTTTGATAAAGTTCTTCACGTTGTTTGGCCTTCCCAGGGAAATTCAGTCAGATCAAGTTAGCAATTTCACTTCTGGATTGTTTCAGCAGGTTGTGTATGAACTAGGTGCGAAGCAGATTCTTTCCAGTGCCTATCATCCAGAGAGTCAGGGTGCCTTAGAGCGGTTTCATTCCACTCTCAAGACAATGATGAGGACTTATTGTTATGACCATGAGAAAGACTGGGATGAAGGTGTTCATATGCTGTTGTTTGCAGCTAGGGAAGCAGTGCAGGAGTCTACTGGATTCAGTCCGTTTGAGCTAGTGTTTGGCCATGAAGTGAGAGGACCTTTGCTATTGTTGAGTGAACAATGGCAAGAGAAGAGCCACATATCAGTCCGTTAGACTATGTTAGCAAGTTCAAGAAAGACTGCATGCAGCTTGTGACCTAGCCAAAGAGAACTTGAAATCAAGTCAGGGAAAAATGAAAACTTGGTATGATCATAAGGCTAGAAGCCGTGAGTTTAAACCAGGAGACAAGGTCCTTGTGTTGTTTCCCTTACAGTCCAATCCATTGCAGGCTAGATTTCATGGTCCTTATGAAATTCTGACAAAACTCAATGATCTCAATTACATTGTGAAGACTCCAGATAGGAGAAAGCCAAAACAGTTGTGTCACATTAACATGCTGAAGCCTTATCATGATAGGAATGCTAGGGTTGCAGCTGTCACTTCAGATCCTCCTATGGCCGAGAGACTTGTGAAGATGAGGGGAGTTTCAAGATGATGAACCTAGAATTAAAGCTGAAGTTCTTTCATGTAAATTGTCAAATTCTGAAGTGTTGCAAAATCTTGATGTAAAACTCCAGCACTTAGAACCCTCACAGAAAGATCAGTTTGAGAGGTTGATCAAGAAATATAAAGATCTATTTCCTGATGTTCCAAAGAGAGTTTCTATAGCCTCTCATGATGTAGATGTTGGTGATGCCAAACCAATAAAACAGCATCCATACCGGATGAATCCTGAAAGAGAAAGATTGCTGAGAAAAGAGGTTGAGTACATGTTAGAACATGATGTTATCAGACCCTCTAACTCAGATTGGAGTTCACCCTGTGTTCTAGTTCCAAAACCTGATGGAAGCACTAGATTCTGTACAGATTATCGCAAAGTCAATGCTGTAACTAGAACTGATGTGTTTCCAATACCTAGGATTGATGATTGTATCGATAGAGTAGGGCAAGCAAAGTTTCTGACCAAGATTGATTTATTGAAGGGTTATTGGTGTGTGCCTTTAACTGAGAGGGCCAAGAGCATCTCTGCTTTTGCCACACCATCTGGGTTATACCAGTATGAAGTCCTACCCTTTGGCATGAAAAATGCCCCAGCCACGTTCCAAAGGATGATACAGTCTACAATCGCCGGATTGCCACACACGGTGCGTATTCGACGACCTGATCACATGGAAACTCCTGGGAAGAACATCTGAAAGATGTAGAACGTTGTTCCAGCGCTTGACCCAGGCTAACCTGACTGTTAACCTGAACAAGAGTGACTTTGGTTGTGCTACTGTCACGTATCTTGGCTACGTCATAGGCCAGGGTAAGGTGGCACCCATAAATGCTAAAGTCCAAGCCATCATGGACTTTCCAGTTCCTGACAACAAAAAAGCTTTGCGCTTCCTTGGAATGATCGGGTACTACCACTGTTCTGCAAGAACTTTGCTGAGATTGCTCTCAGTCTCACCAACCAACTGAAATGAAGTTCACTTGGGATGAAGCATGCCAAAGAGCCTTCGATCGCCTGAAGTCTCTGCTGTGTCACTTCCCGAATCAAATCTCCTGACTTCAACAAACCGTTCTCCATGGCGGTCGATGCTAGCTACCAAGCTTATGGATCTGTGCTCCTACAGAGAAGTGACTCTGATGACATTGAGCATCCCGGCATACTTCTCCAGGAAGTTCAATCGCCGCCAAAAGAACTATTCCACAATTGAGAAGGAGCTGTTGGCTCTGGTTCTATCCTTACAACACTTTGAGGTTTATGTTTGTACAGGGCAAAAGCCAATGACTGTATATACTGACCACAATCCGTTAATGTTTTTGAGTAAGATGAAAAACAAGAATCGGAGATTGTTGAATTGGAGTTTGATTTTACAGGAGTTTGACTTGGAAATCAAGCATGTAAAGGGTACTGACAATGTAATTGCTGATTGCTTATCCCGTGTTTGAGTATTGTATATATATCACGTGTTTATTAGCATAGTGTATTATATGTATATATATATATACAAGTGTCTACTTAACCATTTGTGTATTGAAAAAAAAAAATTTTGCCTTTATAAGTCAAAATTTTTCCCATTTCAATGGAGGTGTAATGTGGTAAATAGCCACTAGATGGCAGTATTGACTTTTTTTTTGGAAGCCCAGTCTGAAGCTAGGTTGGGCATGTCCAGGGCATGCCCAGAGGGAAAGTCCCAGAAATGGGAGGGGGCTGGACAAGAGTATATAAGGAGAAAAATCGAGAGTTGTAGTGGTAGGAGAAATTGCAAGAAGGATACATTTGACCAGACCTGTCTCTCTTTTCAAGACCTTTTAAGCTTTTTGTGGATTTTTGCCTGTGTTGGAGCATTTTCCTGTCCCAGGACATCACAACAGAGCAGCCCATCTCCATTACAGGGAACTGTAAATATCTTTTTTTTTAATTTTATTTCAATCTTGGTCAGTAGGGTAGAGAGTAGATTGGTTCTGTTTGTTTAATTAAATCTGTTGAACTTAAAGGATTTTGTCTGTCATCCCTTGCTGTCCGTGACGCCATAACAAATCGACGCCATAACAAATTGGGGCCATAACACAGCGGAGTGATGATTGAAAAGAACCACCGTGTGAGTGCTAACCATAAAATCGAGTAACGGGGGGGGGGGGGAAAAACATGAGCAATTTCAAATTCCTGTTACTCGTGCCCCAGTGGCTCCTCGGTCTAAGCGCGCATACCATAAAGGCTGTGTCCTTCCTGCAGCAACCTGGGTTCGATTCCAGCTCAGGTCATTTGCTGCATGTCTTCCCCCATGCCTCTCCCCAAACTTTCCTGTCACTGTACAACTGTCAAATAAAGGAAAAAGTTCCCAAAAAAATAATCTTAAAAAAAAAAAAATCCTGCTACTGTGCTGCCAGGAAATATTGATGAGTCTTTAATTCAGAAAAGAGCATCATCTCCCCAATGACAGAGGAGGGATAATATGCTGAAGACATGAGTTAGAGTCTCTGTCCTTTGATCTCTGTGAGCACCATAAACCATGTTTAATGTCTGTCAGTAATAGCCTAATGATCAGTTCCTGTGGGGGAGAAAAGCCCACTTAAATTGGCATATTTGAAAACATCAATCAATCAATCAATCAAAGTTGGGGGATGGAGGTGAGGGCTATGTTAAGATGAATTCTTACACAAAATTTCTTATAATATTTGAGCCCCTTGGAACAAGAGCGGTCCCGCTCATTTTTTTTTTTTTCATTTTACATTTTGGACCACTATTGCACTGAGAACTTAATGCGTTCTCAAAGTGTGGAGCATATGATCCGCCTACTGTACAGTACTGTAACTGCACTGAGTTAATCCATTATTGCACTAAGAAGATTGACCACTTAGGCCGATCATTTTAAGATGAGAACTTCAAAAAAGACAAATATTGAGTTAAACCACTGATGTTCTCAGGCACTCATTTTTGACAAAAACCTAGAATTAATGCTGATAGTCCAAACCTCGAGCTGATCTTAACTGTTTCATTCCAAATCCACTGTGGCAGCGTACAGGGTAAATTTATAACTTATCACAAGAATCTGCTGATTTGTAAGCACTGGAGAGTCTTGACACACAGCAGTGGATAATCCATTGGGGAGCAGGATTCGGTAAGCGGCGTTCGCCCGAATTCACCCACAGACGTTTCTGTTGTGTCGCGCGGCCCGGTCCTAAATAACCGCGAAAGAGCAGCTATTCTGCAGCCAAACAAAACCTCATTATCATTCTGCAGCTGCAGGTAGCAGTTATCCCGTTGTCAGGCTTGACAATCAAATGGATGCCCGAAAGTTTTTTTGCCACTTTTTGATTAAACTGCAGATGAGCGCGCAGACGCGGAGTATCATTACCGACGTCTGTTAGCGTGCCGCTAGTCCTAACAGCTGACGCCTGTTGGGCCTCATTAGGCAGAACGCTGGGTTGTAGAGAGACTGAATGTGTCATCCTTCTGAGCAGATCTGTAAATCACCGCATTTGACTATGGTTAACTCCTTGAAGGCCCCGTGGCCTGGACAGGAATGTGCCGGAGAAAAATGTAATTTTAAGAAATGTGAGACAGGAAACAGGAAGAATGCAGAGACAATCTGGAGATGCAATTGCACGCAAACGCACACACACACACACACACACACACACACACACATGCACGCACGCACACACTCACACAATCATGTGCACATTCATGCACGCATACACAGACGTACACACACACACATGCATACATGCACATAATATATACATGCATGCACACACACACCGACAAATGCACACACACACACATACGCATTCATATATACCAGTGCATTTAAACCCAAATACACTCGCAGAACCACATACTCATTCACATTCAATCACACAAAGGGATGCACATGCAATCATACAGTCATACACACACCGACACACTCTTTCATACAAAGACACACAAACACACACTCGTACATGCACAAATATGCAAATACTTTTCCGCAAAACATACACTTAAACACAGACACACAGAGACGTAAACAGAGGCAAATACACATAAACTCACATAATCCTCTATACTCTCTCTCTCTCTCTCTCTCCCTCCCTCCCTCTCTCCCCCTCTCCCTCTCTCATATGCAGGGCAGAATAAGGACAGGGATCAGAGTGCCATGCCAGGAGAAGATGGCCGCCCCGGGGGTTGTGACCTTGAGCCCGAGTGTGAGGCCGCCCTCGCCGTGTGAGTGCCGTCCCGGCTCTCAGGGCAGGGCGTCAGGCCGCCCCCCAAACTGACACACTGACCCTCGAGCCGGTCATGGAGTCGCCATCAGATCACCGGGCCGGGGGTGAGCTGTACGGGCTCGCTGGCACAGAGCAGGGGCTGCGTAATTAGAATCAAAAGGAGAGGTCAAACGGACATTTTTCTGCAGGGCTAGCACTGTAGTGCAGCTAAGCTTTCATTTTACAATGCATATGAATAAACAGAGCCACTAAAAAACAAAGAGAGGGAAAACGCAGCCGTGCCAAGACAAATTAAATGACGAAAGTCATAATACTTGATTAACAGTTTTGTGACCAAGATAAATATGTTCCTTAAAATGTTTAATAGCTGTGATGGCTGCTGAGTGGTTGGCATTTTAAAAATAGTCTATAATGTATTTCAGTTTTCTGGGTAAATTGTCTTGTATATTGGCCAAACTCCACACAAGCATAGAAGTAAAATGTGATGATTGGCTCAGTGATTCCTAATTTTGAAGTAAAATTTGAATGTTAGCTTTTTTCCTTCTTTTTTTTAACACTTGGCCGTGGGCAAATTCAGAAATCACTGATATAAACTTCAATCAAAATTGTTACTCTGAAACTGTCAACAAAATGAACCCAGCTCTGCTAAAGCCAATGCAAGTTATAGTTAAGCACAAATTTCGACGGACAGCCAACACGTTTAATTTGTGAAATATCGCCACAAATTGGCTGCTTGTCTCCCAGAATACCTTAAGATCAGTGTATTGCCAGAAATGGCTACAAAATTAGCCCAGGAGGTGCAGTAACCACGCCAACCTACCCAGGAGCTACCTAGCTACGATCACAGGTTGCCGAGGGGAATGCATCGGCATTTGTTTTCACAGCAGCTACAGCGACGGGCATCGTCCGAGCAGGCCGGGCTGGAACGTGACGACAGGGTTGGCTCGGGGAAGCGCGTCTGGCATCCGGCACACCATGCCTCTGTTATGACATCCGTTCAGTTCCGCTGACGCAGGATATGCATGTGAAGACTCTTTGCTGAGGTACAAGGGCTGTGGCTGTATGAGGTAGCTAGCGTGCGCTCTGTCAAGGGATTTGGCCATCTGCTCAGATTGAACATAAGGGCAGCCGAGCTATACCTGGCACTGGTCAAAAAAACACAGAGGCCTCAGTTCAGCTTGCATCGAATGGCAGATTAAAATCCTGGGGTGACCATACCTATAAAGCACTTTGAATTCAGAAAAACTTGAATGCTATTTAGTATGGAGCACAAAAACGTGACAGGGCTTACTGCTAGCATTTATTTGAAGCGCTTCTAAGCAGAAATTTTTGAGGACACTAGCATTAGTTGACGAGTTGCTAAATTATCTGTCCAGTTTGCACGGATTAAATGCTCCTATCAGGGGATTGTGGTAGAGGCCGGATGTACGTAGAGTGCTGCTCAAAAGTTTGGAATCACTCACGATTGCCTCTTAGATTAAATGGAAGGAACTTTGTTTTATAGTGGAGAAATGACCCAAAACACTTATCTTCTGGATGGGGGGTGGATTTCTTGAAAGGAAATGACAACATATGGGGTGTGGCCGGCTCATTCACCTGATTTTTAACCTCATATAGCTTATTTGGAATCAGGGAGATTTGCGAATTACGGGCCACACCTATGGGAAATATTGCAATGCAGATAGGAATCCTTAGAAAAATTAATTAATTAATTAATGCCTGAAATTTGCATAGCAGTGTTTAAATCTCACGAGGGATTTTTTTAATGACAAATCATGAAAATAGATAACTGCGTAATTCATCCTCGAGAAACTTTACACTTACCTGAATACCTAATAAAACATCCTAAAATACATTTGAGTGTATTGGTCGTATTATATACTAAGCAAGAGCTACTTTAATGACAAGTGCTTCCAAACTTTTGAGCAGTTATTAATGTTGGCCAAAAAGGACCTCAAAAAATGTGTGCCTTTGTTCGCAGTTTATCCTGTATAATGTACCTTCTATAACTGGCTGGCTTCTTAGAAAAGTTGCAAAGAGGGAAAATATTTTTACTCTATGAGTAAAAATTTGCCCTGAAGGTACAGTTATGTTCCATGTGGGCACTTTGAGCACTTTTAACAAGGAGGAAAGTTAAACACTCATTCTGTATTATTGGCTTGGGGTACAGTTTTATGTACTGGTCGTGTGCTATCCCCAATGATGAGCCTTTGTTGAATCTTT
This sequence comes from Gymnothorax javanicus, assembly GCA_029692085.1. Lineage (NCBI taxonomy): Eukaryota > Metazoa > Chordata > Actinopteri > Anguilliformes > Muraenidae > Gymnothorax > Gymnothorax javanicus. Next base: position 79,765,767 of record CM056203.1, on the reverse strand, counting down.
GCTGGAACTTCCTCTGAATCTTTTCTGAAAGCGTTTCATAAGCCATGTGGTTCATGAGAGAGACAGGAGATTATGATTATTACACCCAGTGATGTCTGTTACCTACTCAGTGGGAGTCATCACATGGAACACACTCAAAGCATTCTGGGAAAAGAGAAATGATCCTGTGTTTAAAATGAATGACGGGGGTTGTGGTTGGGCCCAGGCTCGCCCCTGGTCATTGGCCCTAATGCAAACAATCTAAGCTTATGGGAAATTTATGATGAAGCTCTTTCCCTGCGTTTGTTTTGCTCGCAGAGCTACCTTGGCTGTTTTTCAGAGAAGAAGAAACAGGTGGACTCCGGGCAGCCCCTTGCACACAGAGCTGGAAGCAGACTGGCATTTCATTATTATTTCTTAATTTTGGAAAACAGAAGGTCTAAATCTTCAGAGACGGAGGTGCGCCCAGCTTTGACTTGAGGTTCTTGGCTGCCAGTCAGTCCACAACAAATGCTTATTAGGGGGAGGAAGTTTAAAAAAAAAAAAAAAGAAATGTAATTTCCGTAACAAAGGATGATACTCATTCAGAATGGCCACAATTACGTTCGAGTGCACCATACACTTTTACCAGTAATAAGCATATATTTTGCAGGAATATGTTTGGGAGGACTTTGGTGGGCAGAGCGGCCACATTTCAAAACTCTGAGGGAAACGTAAAGAAACACTGAGATTTCTATTATCTTTTGCCTTCATTTCTGCGGATGAATTAAGACGCATCACCTGACTGACTTCCACTACATTTGTCGTAGTGTGAGAAAGCAGGTGTCGTATTTCACAAACGTGCATTGGATATGGCTGTTGACACAGGCTGTAATTGAAGAGGGAGTCTGGATGTGGAAAGCATGTGGGGGGGGACTGTAGGAAGAGAAGAGGAAAAAAAACCCAACGACTGATCAGAGCCTTTCCATTTCTTTTGAGACGACTTCTCCTCACATAATGTCTATTTTACCAGCAGAAATGCCATTAATTTGCATGATGGCGAGTCAAACCGTGACACTTTTATTTAGGCATCGCTCGGCGTTTTCGGAGACAAATTGGTTTGTGTTTTTCTTCTGTCACTCCGCAACTCTGTCCGAGAAATTTCTCATTATTTCATATCTAACGGAGCGCCCAAATTTCACTGCCTCCCAGACGATGTGAAGTATTGGGTCAGTGTGCCACTCTTTCAGTTTCACTTCGAATGAGGATTATGCTGCTGCATACAGAGTGGAGATTTCATGGCTCTTTCATATGTTAACGCTCGGGAATGTTTCAGAATACAAGCGTACGTGTGTTTGCTCATTGAAACTCAGAACGAGAGAGCAGAATGTTTGTAAGGAACTGCATAAGAAATGCACAGCCAAGTCAAACTATATGCGCCATATGTGTGTCCGTACACACATATATCTGTACACACCGTAAAAAATATATATATATATATATACACATACTATATAAAATACTTTTTATTTTAATTTACATTTGCTTGAGTTTGCAACTTATTTACCTCATTTCCACCCACCACACAGGTTTTCAGCTGAAAGTGACTGGTTCGAGTAGCTTTCTCTAGATGGGTGGGGTTACCTGGCTATGTTTGCTACAATGGGTGAACTCCACATAATGCTTAATGCGCAATATGATGGTAGTCCTTCAGAGGACACGCGGTGCAGCTCTTACGCATTTCTTTTCTGCGTATCTTTCTTTTTCTGCCTAAATTCCTCTCCTTGTTTCTCTTCTATCTGACAGAAGCCGGGTTCAGGTCGAGTGCTACCAAAGACCTTCTTTCCTCAAAACCAGAGAGCAACCTTAAATGCACCCGCTCCAACTAACTGTTGCTATGACGGCGAGTGAGGTCCAGTCGACCTGGGGGGGTCGTCACAGTGGGACCGCGGGGCCCCCGTCCTGCCTGGCGAAACGGAGCCAAACGGCAGCACTCGGAGGTGAAGGGCCCCGGCTCTCGAGAAGTAATTTAATCGGCGGCTCGGCCCAATTCCCCGGGCGGCCGAGTTTAAGAAAGGTCGCGAGCGGGAAGCCAGTGCCGGCGACCTCTTCCCAATTACTGCTGTGCCGCAGAACGTATCACAGCACCGTCCAAAGTGACAGTCATTTAGCAGGGCCTCGTCTGTGAGAAGGAGCCGGAGATGGATGATAAGGGAATAAAAAATGATTCGCCTGGGCGCCTGTTAGCCGCTCTCGGCAAAGCCTAAACTGGCTCCGCTTACACTCTCTCTAGCCTTACACTCGTCTTTCTCTCTCTTCCTCTGTGTGTTCTGTTCTCTCTCATTCCCTCTGCTCTCTCTCGCACTCTCTCTCTGAGGTATCAAACACTCGGTTCTTCCTCTCACACGCATTCCGACCATGTTCTCCCTCCCAGTTCTTTTTCTCTAGTTTCACTCTCTTTTGTTTCTCTCTCTCTCACTCTCTTCTTTCCTCCTCTCTCTGTCCCTCTCTCCCCCCCTTCCCTCCTTCCCCTCACACACACACGTGACAGCCCCACATGATTATTGGCCCAATCGCTCATGTAACAGCCTGCCCGGCTATCCATGGGGGCCTCCAGTATTTGTCACTGTCATTTCCCAAGTGCTCGCCATTGTCTGGGAAATTGTATGTGTAAGGCAAAGAGATGCCTGTGACCCACTTCGACAAGAGAGCCGGCGATGTGAGGGCGCTCGTCACAAAAAAACAGCACTTTGATGTGTCCTATTATGTGTCCCAGCAAGAGCCATAAATAATGGTGACAAGTTTTTTGTTGCGCGTGAAAGTCCTTGACTCTCCCTCCTGTTCCAGCACCTCCTCTCTGGAAGGGAGTCGCTGCCAAGCACCCCGATGATAGATGGCATGGCGTGGCAAATGACAACGGGATAGATTTTTAGTTTGTGCTTTGGAAAGGATCAGTAATGGTGCTTTGCTGTACAAAGCAATAAAACGGGAAGGACGAGAGGAGGAGGAGGGCGTGGGGGGGAGGGAGGGAGGGAGAGAGGAGGGGGGTGGGGGAAAATGAAACCAAACGCCCCCGGTGAAACCCACCGGTGTGGGCTCGCCGCAAAGCCGGGGAAAAACTTCGATATGCAACAAAAAGACCATCTGTGTACAAGCAGTCGTCGGGCTTCCCGTGATTAGTGTAGTAGCTGGTGCTAATGCAAGGAAAAGATGGCGATTTGGAGTCAAGGGGCGGAATGGGGACGCCCGATGAAAAAAAAAAAAAAATGCCAGACTGCCGATCTTCCCCGCGATATAGAAAACGGCGTCGACGGAGGTGACTCTCGGTGCCCTCCGGAAAACTTTGACAGATGCCTGCGGTAGTCGAAATACCTTCCGTCGGCCTTTGAAGCCCTCATTGCCAATTAGGTTACTGATAGATGGTATTATCATTCACGTTAATGAGAACGAGCTGCCATTCGCTCGCAGCGGTAATACGGCGGCGAGGCTTTCAGCTGCAGCCTCATCCCCGACCATTAGATCACCTCTCCTCTCATCGCGAAGCTGAACCGCGAGAGCTTAATGATGTCATAATTCTGCCTTCATTCCCTCCCTCCTCCTGGAGAAGCCAGGGCCACCTTCTCCTATGGCTTTTTATTTGAGAGTGGTACAGCTCAACGCTTAAAAAAAAGAAGAAGAAGAGAGAGGATGTCGCAGGAGGTGGACAGTGTTATGAATAAAACGGTTATCAATTGTTACTCCGGGCATTATTGGCATTAAGGAATCAATGAGCTGCTTTGAAAGAATCGCATCATTTGCTGGGGAAATGCGTTCTCAAATTGGCCTAATCTGTGATTAGTGTCTGGCCCTTAATGCTGTTCTGTTTTAATTTTCCGCGCGAGGCCCCTGGCAGAGGTGCTACATCACGCAAACGGCATTAGGACCCGCGGTTTGTGCATTTGAGAAAATCTCCAACGGCACAATCTTTCTGTTTGAGGGGCTACCAAATTAAAAACCGCTAACTGCAAGTACTTACTGTGGTGATTTTGATTTTGCCGCTAATGTTCGATAACAAAGCAATAGATGATGCGTGCTCTGAGACATGAGGCATTATCCAACTGCACACGTCTGTTTGACAAAGGTTAGACGGGTGGTCATAAAAAGATGCACGTGGTCAGCACAATTGCGCGGGCTGTCACATTCAAATGCTTTTCAGTTGATAGGGCCTAATGTTTGCCCAGAATACATCAATCAACAGTTGTACCTGAGTCACTTCAATCATGCATCTTGCTTATTACCTCCGCCAGACGAAGTCGGCAAGAGGTTATGTGATCGGTGCCGTTTGTTTGTCTCTCTGTTTGTTTGTTTGTGAACAAGGTAACTCAAAAAGTAATGAACAGATATGTCTGAAATATTGTGGGTGGGTTGCTACTACATCAGGGATGGACCCTATTGATTTTCACCGCGATCAGTCAAACAGTATGGCCGCCACAGCAGCCATCTTGAAATCCTATGACATGCGATAACTGAACTTTGCTCCCACTCATCAAGATTTGGACTGTGCTGCCTCGGTGGAGGTTTGCACTCTAGGAGTGCCTCTACCTCTAATATTTATTCCGACCAAAAATAATTACTCCTTGGCCAATATGGCTAATGGGGTATTGTCATCATGATGGTGTCTGCACGTAAGTCTGTGTGTCTGTCTGTCTGCCCAACATTTTGTGCAGGCCAGTACTCAGTAGCTATTAATATTTACCACTTCATACTTAACACATGTGAGGACCTTGGACTGTAGTTGTGCATCGCCTTACTGGCCACAAATAAATTGCATTAGACAAACCTGTACACTATCTTGGTGTATCCACATTTGACCTTTGACTTTTACATTATGACCTTGAATACTTTTTCAATTTTGTGCAAAAAAAAAAAAAAAAAAAAAAAAAACAAATAAGACTCAATGTATCACACAAATTGCTCATTAAGTTATTTTATTGTTATTTTTTAACATCCTAATGACATGACTAACATCTTAATGACTGCACCAATGACAATCCAATCAATCAACTTCTGGACTATATATCATATAGTAATATTAATTAAATTTTTGTATGGATCAAAGATCATAAGTTAAAAGATGCGCGTATGCCTTTGGTCATGATGATTCCTATCTGTTTGATATAATGGCCAGGCCGAAAGGTCTTAAGTACCTTAGATGTTATGTTACCACTTTGCTATGATTGCATGCATTAGAAACTGAACTGCAATTACATGACTTGTATTTTAGAGGAGCAATTGTGTTAGCACGCAGTTATACATAAAACAATGTTTGGTGAGTGCAATGACAATGTCCATTCTCACTTTGCGGACATTGCAACATTTATGCCGGCCATTTTGTGATAACATACTGTAACGTGTTTAAACATGTAGGCTGTGCGTTCTTAGCTTTTGTGCTGCGATGTAACTGGAGGAACTGTCGGCAAGCCTTCGTTATTCTGCCCACATCTTTCAGATGCTGTTTTAATTATGCGAACATTACTGAATACAGTGGCTTTAACAAATGTACACGTTGCCTGGCATGTTAGTCAGCTTCCAGCGCGTCCATCGAGGACATTATTAAACATTACAGAGCCAATTAACCAGGCGCATGGATTCCAAGATTTCTCAAACAAATAAATGGGTCGCTCCTCTTCTCTGGCTTAAGAAATAGAAAGTGCCGGAGGTATTTATTGGAAATGAAGAAGCTTCCTCCTCCTCAAAAAAAAAAAAAACTTTGTCCCTTTCATGAATATATTCATAAAATGCATTGTCTATTTTACAGAATCTGCATCGCACTCTGTACAACTGACTAATTATTTGAAATATACTGATTACAACTTGCCGAGAAAGTGGCATTAAAATAATTAGTGCTGAGCCCCCTTTAGAGTTTGTACATTTAGCACCGTATAACCATTAGGAATAATCTGTCCAATTAAAGGTTGTGTAATTAATTAAGTGCACATTCTGTGAAAAGGGGAGAAGGGAGAATTTATCACGCTGCTGAAATATGACCTATCTTGTCCAAAAGACTAATATGTTTAAACAAAAGATGAAAATTGATGACAACATTATTTGTAACAAAATGCTCACTGCGCAACTATGATGCATTTGTGCTCGGATTCAGCATCTTAGCGCTGTCCTTACAGGATTGGTGATGCATTGCCTGGGCTGCCAGGCAATAACTTTTAGCGAAGGGCAGTTTCCCTGTCTGCAGGAAGGCGTTTGTTGCTTTATTCTGCTTGATTGCTGTTCTTGGCGTCCTGCAAATGCCGCCAAACCAAAAACACGGACATTTAGCGTTTCTCAGGTTCAGAGTTTAAATAATTAACGGGCTTGGGGGATGTCAAATGTATTCATTTCTTTCTTTTTTTAGATACTGCTCTGCACTCGTATGCACTCACATCATTCCGGCTCAAATAAATTCAGCATATAATGAATAAACCTAAATCAATAGAAAAGTAACTAAGCTGGATTTGACTCAAACAATTTTGCAAAACCTGGAATGCCACCACTGACAAATAGCACACATGAACCCAAGTTGTGGTCAGGGTTTAAATAGATCTGCACATATCATTTAGAGGCTTCTTCGGCCTGCCAACTTCTCTGAAGTTAAAACAAAGATAATAAAAATTGTATACTTCAAAGCTATTGTTTTGACCGAGTGCCATGTAATTAAAAAATTTCTCACAGGGATTTATTTAGCCAGCGAAAGCAGCAGTAGGCGTTTGTAGTCATCACATGAATCGTGGCAGTTAGGAGGATGAGTTAGAGGCACACCTTAAAGACTGCCAGAAACCTTGATTCTGTGCTGGTCTGCGATCACGCATCACTGAGAACGTCCAGATGGCCACAATGACACTTAAATTTGATGCGGAGAACACAAGAACGTTCCCACACTACACCTCTACTGTATTTAGACAGTGGCAGTGTGTGTGAGGGCATATATTATACCCACAGAAATTTGTTTATCACCTATTACTTGTTGAAGCCTGTATCTCTGTCACAAATAAACTCTGCAAAAACGAAGTAAGGTTAGCGAGCTAAGTTAAGCGTATTTCATTTCATTCCACAATGAAAATATTTATTTTTTTAACTTCAAATGAGAATGACAGCTTGAATACATGCAGTGATGACACAAAACAGTAGAGGCCAAATATTTATCTTTTCTTCCATTTGCAAATGTTCCAGGCTTCTGCTTGAGTTCAAGCTGACCGGTTGCGTAGCACGAGGGTGATTCAACTCTTTATGCGGTTGAAGCCAGTGTGTTTCCAATCTTGCTAAGCAACCAAGCTGATGAGAAAAAAAAAAATTCTGCATGGGCTGAAGATATTTATAAGTCACGATGGTTTCCATGTACAGTATGATATCCTGTTCCAACTCAGGTATTAGCCCACAACCAATTCTAAAGAGGCGAGACCTTTTCTTAAATACATGATACGAATAGGAACACAATGCGGAAGAAGTGGTGATGAAATTCTTCACGACATTCCCAAAACAGCCCCACTGAATTGTCAAATTTTACAAGAACAGATAATTTAGGCACTCTTCTTTGAGATCCATCTATCTACTCTCAGGTCCGTAACTATTTCGAAATCGACAAAGTTCCTGTTATTTTAGCTATCAACTACAGCATGACAGCATATTGGAGATGAAATTAAACGATGAGAATGAAGAGCAGGTTGTGCACAGAGCCAAAATGATGAAAATTGTGTCACTGTTCAAATAATTATGGACCTGTGTCTGGGAAAACGTAAAAATTCTTTGTTTTCGAGATATCCCACAAAGAGGATCGAATGCAGAAAATGTTGAGACTAATGGTTTTGTCACAAAGTGTCAGCTGATATAACTTGCGTAGCAGGACAAAATTTTGAATTTATAGCTCAGCAACAGTCTGCATTGTCACTATAGCAACCTCAGCACAGCTGCTCTTCAGACCCATCCATTTTTGCAAGCAAGCTATGTAGACAAAATGTCTTCATTCATAAAAACCAGTCGCATCATTGCTGATGCAATTTTTGCCTGCTTCTGCCAACCAATCACAGCTGCATAACACGCCTGATGGCAGCCTGCAGAAAAATAAATATGCAGGTGCGTGACATCAGTCGCCGACCCTCAAAAGCATTGGCTTCATGTAAAAACAGTCAAACTCACATAATTTTTGCTCAGGCTTGCTGAACTGCAGGTAAAGGATGACAATTTTTAATGTAAAAAAGATGCTTTTTTTTTTTTTTTATACCTGTACAATTGTGTGCAGTGATGATCATAGACTTAACAAAATGAAGGTAAATCAGAGACCAAGTACTACTCATGTGTTTATTCAATGTAATATTGGATCATATAGATGACAATAAGTAAACAGATGACAATATACAGTATATTATAAACAAAAATAATGCCTGTTAAAGAGAAAAAGTCAATATATAGTGTGGCCGCCCTTTGCTTTGATTACAGCATTTAATGTTTCAGGCATTGTTTTCACTTTTTTTTTTCTCGGTCACTGAACCATTCCATATGGTTTGAAGTTCATTCCAAAGGGATTCTTTCGATGTTACTACAGATTTGCTCAATCGGATTATGGTCTGGATTTTGAGCAGGCTAACTCAAAACTTTTATGTCACCAGATGGTTCTTTTTGACTGAGAATTCTTTCACAACTTAGAAGTGTGTTTAGGGTCATTATCTTGTTGAAAATAAATCTCTGACCGATCAGTTTTTTCCAGGTGGCAATGTACACCTCGCAAGGATGCTGTGATACTTTTTTTGATCCATGATTGCGTCAATTTTCATGAGATCACCAGCTCCTTTCGAGCCGACTGAACCCAAACCAAAATGTTACCACCTCCATGTTTTACTGGAGGGGTTAAATCATCATTTTTGAAATGTTTTCCAACATCTACGATGCACATAAGTTTTGCATTTGGGTGAGAAAATTTCAAATTTTGATTCATTGGTCCAACGGACATGTTACCAGTCTAGTGGTGTCCAATCCTTGAATTTTTTGGCAAACTCCAGTCTTTTTTGATGTTGCCAGCTCTTGGCAGGAGCTTCACCAATCAGAACATTTTCATACTGCTCAAAGGTCATGTCACCCTACATACTGGACCAACCGACCATCAGAAGTCATTTTGCGGAATAATGTTGCCTCAAACCAGTATAAACAATTTTTTTTTAGTATCAATAATCATGGAATGAGCCTTAAAACATGCATTCACGCTGTGCAAGAGTGAAAAAATAAAATTTGCGTCACAGTATAATTGTTATAAAAAAAATTGATTGATTTTGTTTATCACCCATATTTTTACCTCACTTTTTTGGGTGGAATTATTTTTTTTTTGTTCTTATCGCCTACAACAGTATTTTTAATATATTTTCACCAAAAATTTATAGAGAAGTAATATATTAGGACCCTCTTAAGACTAAAGTGGTGGTGTATAATTTTCACCGCACACTACTGTAAAATAGTTTAAAAATAAAAAAAAAACCCTATAAAACACTGCTTAAGAAGGCTGAAAATTGTTCCCCGCTAATCAATGAACAATCAGCAAAAACAAGTACTTCCTGATTTTTTCTGCCGTAGTGTCTACAGCATAATATGGTTTATTATCCATGCACAGAGCATTTTACATGCTGATTTGATGTTCTTTTTTATATTTACCAGATTACAATTTGCATGTTGAATGACAATAATGTACAGTATAGATAAATGAGCCAAAGTGATCTGCATATCCTCTGCTCACATGGATTTGTCAGGATATATGAAGGAAAAAAACAGATATTGCAGCTGCGTGCACACAGGCATCACAGCACTCCACATCTGCACGCGCATGCAAGGGGACGTACCGGGCTGAATTTAACAAACGCATGCGGTCCTCGAAATGAGGAGAATTATGGTGATGGTAATGAACACTGAAGGAGAGCAGGGAGTGTTGGGCCTCCCTCTCATGCAAAGAGGAGTCCGCGGCCCCGGAGAAGAGCTCGGCTCAGCACAATATGTATCCACATGACATTATTACATTATTGATTTCCTTAGCAGACGCCCTTATCTGGAGCGACTTGCATGGATTGCTTTCTGTGTATGACCCATTAATAATGCCGGATATTAACTGATGCAACCTCTCCCCAATCCCCACCACTCCTCAGTCCCCACGGCTCGTTGTTGGGTGCAGGAGCAAACGCCCAACGGAATTCACAGGGCCCCAAGCCTTCTGTTCGCTTCATATGCTTGTCCCAGACTGGGCCTGAGACACAGACTGGGTCCTGGTCCGAGTTCAAATAGGAAGTCTGGTGCCGGACCGTGAACCAGTCCATTTCAGCATTCAATCAAAACCTTTCTTGTTTTTAAACTCTTAACATTAGAACCTCCTACACTGACAAAAAGTGGTGTCAAGCTTCCCTTAAATAAAACCACTATAGGAATACCATTAAAAAAATTACCACCAAAGAACTATAGTATTACTGTAGTTATTGTATATAGTGTTTTTTGGAACGCACTGTAGAGTGTTTAGTAGATACTATTGAAATATTGTTGGGCTACCATAGCTAATAAAATAACACTACAGAAAAAAAAAAACTATTGTAATGCCATAGCTGGTGAAACGTACTATAGAACACTATAACCACACTATAGAACACTTTCCAATTCTTACAGTATACTATAGTAACCCTTTATTTAATTTTTGTAAGGGTTGTCAAGTGCACCAGCAGTCCATATGTAAATATGAGCTCTTAAATACTGAATTACTCATATTAAGGCTATAATGTGGCAGTTTGGCAGGTCATATCGACAGTTTAATCAGAAAATGAGTTAAATTCAAGTTAAGAAAAGCGCTATTAAAACAATTAGATTATGTAATGGTTGATTTTTGTTCGATTTACCGTAGCATTATATATCTCACTAAAAGGCCTTTCGGAGTTTCACTCTGTGGATGTGTCAGAAGGACAGAGACTGACATGACAGCATCCGTCACAGAAGCTCAGAGGCCGAGACCCTTGTGTGGATGGAAATGAATCAGACACTATGACAACACGAGCAGAATGTACACATCACTTCCTCGCCCAAAATAAATTCCTTGCCCAGTTTAACGACTCATTTAGGAATGCTGAATCACAATTTAATGGAATCATGTTATTGTAGAGATGGCTTCATTGTACTGTTGCCTTAAATAGAGAGTTAACAATTTTTGCATTGTTATGTGCGTGTGCACATTAATTTCTGCAGCCACAGCAAATTTCCCCCAGAACGTGAGAGCAAGTGTTGAAGGATTTATTTTTTAAATAGCCTAAAAGACAGAACTCGACTGAATTTTACATTTTTTTTTTTTCAAAATTATATCAGTTTTGCTTTGTTATATAGACTAAGAGAAAAAAAATGAATTGAATGAAAATGAATTGGATTCTTTTCAAATTTGGCACTCATACTCTCTATCACAGGGAGAGGTGCAGTGCAAAGTGTCGGCCATCTGGGATGAATTTTCACAAAAATATCGCCGTTTTCCTGTTCTTGGACTTAGAAATTTTCAAGTGGGTTCAATGTCAATTTGTCCAATCGATATCCCAAATATTATACATTTGATTCTTTTCAAATTTGGCACACATATTCTCTATCACAGGGAGAGGTGCAGTGCAAAGTGTCAGCCATCTGGGATGATTTTCACAAAAATATCGCTGTTTTCCTGTTTTTGGAAGACATTATTTGTCCGATTGATATCTCGAATATTATTCATTGGATTCTTTTCAAATTTGGCACACATATTCTCTACCACAGGGAGAGGTGCAGTGCAAAGTGTCAGCCATCTCGGATTCTTTTCAAATTTGGCACACATATTCTCTACCACAGGGAGAGGTGCAGTGCAAAGTGTCAGCCATCTGGGATGATTTCTCACAAAAATATCGCCGTTTTCCTGTTTTTGGAAGACATTATTTGTCCGATCAATATCTCGAATATTATTCATTGTATTCTTTTCAAATTTGGCACACTTATTCACTACCACAGGGAGAGGTGCAGTGCAAAGTATCAGCCATCTGGGATGATTTCCATCTTTTTCCTGTTTTTGGATGATTTCTCACATTGTAAATTTGGCACACTTATTCACTACCACAGGGAGAGGTGCAGTGCAAAGTATCAGCCATTGGGATGATTTCCTGTTTTTGTTTTTGGACTTTTTTTTTGGAATTTTCAAGTGGGTTCAATGTCAATTTGTCTGATATCTGAAATATTATACATTGGATTCTTTTCAAATTTGGCGCACATATTCTCTACCACAGGGAGAGGTACAGTGCAAAGTGTTGGCCATCTGGGATGATTTTTCACAAAAATATTGCCGTTTTCCTGTTTTTGGACTTTTTTTTGGAATTTTCAAGTGGGTTCAATGTCAATTTGTCTGATTGATATCTGAAATATATTTAATGGATTCTTTTCAATTTTGCCACACATAGTTTCTAACATATGGAGAGGTGCAGTGCTAAGTGTCATAGATGTGTTGTTATTTTTCTCAAAATTGATTTTTGGAATGTGATCATTTCTATAATCACCAACGAAAAAAGCATGATTGGGGACATCGGGGGTATTAGTAAGCTCTGCTTACTTTTTCACTTGTTCTTAAATGGAAACTGCTCTCAAATTGGTTAAATTTCATGCAGTTGGCATAAAGTCTATTCAGAAGTACAGTATTCAAATCACAGGTCTTATTGAAAATAAGGACTATGGTAATAGGTCGGAGGTCTTATCGCCATAGAGTTATAAACCGATACATAATCTTTGTTATAACCATGTCTGATTGTACACCATCCATTACCTAAACTATATCTTCCTCATCAGGGTCACAGAGGAGCTGGAGCCTATTGAAGCCGACTATAGGTCAAAGGCTAGAACTCACACTGGACAGCTCGCCGATCCATCGCAGGGCGCACACACCAATACCTGCGGGCCATCTAGAGTCTCCAATTAACCTGACATGCATATCTTTGCTCTGTGGATGGAAACTGGAGGACTCAGAGGAAACCCACACAAACACAGGGAGAACATGCAAACTCCACACCGAAAGGCCCCAGGCCGAATTCGAATCCACGGCCCTCTTGCAGTTAGGCAGCAACACTGCCCACGGTTGTTGCCCGAATTGCACAACCCCAACCAAAATTCTTAACCAAGCTCATCCCATAACTGAAATGAATTTTGTTTGATTATATACACAAGATTTGTCAAGATCAAAGCATTGGTTTTTCAATTATTAAACAACATCCTACAAAACTTCTGTTCATTTAAGCCCCAGTAATCAGGAAAGGTTGTGAAAGGAGGGGAGTTTCACATTTACAGAGTTCACGTAGTTTTAATTTTAAAGGACAGATGTCGGACGATGTCATCTTGGGGCTTCCTAGTGTTGATTGGCACAACCAATATAATTCAAGGCAGTGGCAGATCTAGGATTTTTCTAAGTAAGCGGCCGTCAAGGGGCCATATTTCTCACAGAGGGGCCAAGTATTTGTCCAACATTCATGCACACAGTCACATTTATGATAAGGTGTGTATATATATACTGGACAAAGAAAATTAGGGATCACCCCAATTTTCGAAATTGAAATATTTGATAGTTCAAATTATGTTCCATATCATATTTCAATATTAAAAATCAGAGTGATCCCTAACTTTCTTTGTCCTATATATACATATCTCACCAGTCATACCTTTTTCAAACACTTTAATTTAAAAAAGTGTATACAGTGAGTGCAACTCATTTTCAATTTTACATTTGAGCATGAGCAACTCCAACGGAAATGCAATAAGATTCAACAACATTAAGCTGAAACCATGTTGTCTAACTATCAGACCACAACTATTTAATTAAAAATTAAGAAAAGGACTTGAAACCTTGAAATATCAAGGTGAGCTCTGGTAGAGGTGAGGTGCAAGAATTCAAGTATTCAGGATACTGAAATTATCCTTCACTCAGCAGTGTCCAAATTTTTTCACTAAACACATAGCCTATGATATTGTAAATCCTATGTATTTAATGTAATATTGAAATACTACAATTTCAAGACTAAACACAACATGAGATTACACAATGTGCAAGTAGTCTAACCTTCAGTGAGACAGAGATCCAGATAAATGCCAAGGCAATGCCTACATTCATACAAACTCTGCTGTGGTCAAGTAAGGTGGATCTGCACTTTGATTTCTACACTGCTCCTTTAATTTAGGATACATTCATTTACTGTTTTCACTATTTTTAGTCACAATAGTCACAAACAGAGGTAAACTATTGAGTGCACATTAACTAAAATGTGGTGGAGATTCTCACAATAGCACTTCATTACAATTACTACTAAATTGGTACAAACAAGTGTGTTATGAGTTTTGACATTCAAGTTACCAGCTAATTGCTAAAGTCGCTCTTCAAGCAGAAAATGTGCAAACATTTAGCACCAATGTCAATTGGGATTTAACAGTGTGACCATTATTTATCTTCTGTGCCTTTTCATATCAATATCAGACATATTACAGAGTTAATGTTGTTGCTGTGCCTAAATGATGTCTGACAGGGATCTCAACTCTCACGCATTCGGCGTGAGATTTAGTGCTTCATTCACGTTCTCGTGCTGTAGTCAGCAATTATTAAATCAACGCAATGCGTGTGTTTCACGATCGTTCAAATTGTTTAAATGAAATAAAACAATTTGAAACATTTTTATGCAATTCCATTGCTTCCAACCCCTGAGTGAAGAAAAGCGTGAGAAGTCCGGAATCATAATTGATTTCCATATTACTAGTGGTGAAATCCACAGTAAAGGCCCATTCAGACCGGGGCGAAGCGAAAAAGTGGCATGGATTTGCGGCAGATTCGCTGCACAAAAATTCCACGTGAACCATGCACACGGGACTCGGTGCGAAATTCCGCGATCTCGCGTTCCAATTTCGCACGACAGACAAACAAATCCGCGGGATATTTAATCAAATTGGACCATGAGAGCAGCAGCAGCGACGATGACATTTTTTGTATGTATCTAAACGATAACCTTAGCCTCACGTCTACTTTTGCGTGACAGACGGTCATCTCCATAGCCACCGAACATTTTCATTATTGATGCTCAGAGCTGGTCTTTCAGCTCGTTGTTCAAGTAATCATCCCGCCTCTAGTCAGAGGACAGGATGCTGGAGAACAATATTGATGAGACGCTCTCCTTTGTTTGTCACCGTATTATGCTATGTACTGAGTTTGTATCTAGTTTATGTGACTTTGCAGTTTGAGGTTTGAATGCTGTAACGTGAATAGAAACAAAACATTTCATCGGCTAAAATTCTAGTTTCGCAGACGGATTTTGGCAAAGCTTAAGTCCGTGCTGATGTTTTTTCTGCCGCACGAAACTTCCGCCTTGGTGTGCAAGCTTACATTGGAACCCATGAAATAAGCTTCTATAAATATCTGCGTGAATAATCCGCACGGAAATTCGCGCTTGGTGTGAATGGGCCTTGAGACTGACCCTTTTTTTTCATAATGAACTGTTACCAAACATTATGGTTAATGTGAACACAAAGGCAAATTTCAAAGAAGTAACCTACACTGATTAGCATGTATTAGCGAAAGCTAATGCTAACTAATAGCTTACCGCTGCTTCTTAATTTAATGTTTGTTAGACTTGAGCTGTGTGACAGCAACAATTAATGTTCTTTCAAACATTAATGACAACCATGGAGATTTGCAACTCAAAACGTTGACTACCATCGAGCGGTTCTCCGTGTCTTTTCCAGCCCACCTGTCGCTGTGGTATTGTTGGAGTGTGAACCAGTGTTCATTCAAATTGTCATCTTCTTCTGTGAGCTTTCTTAGCGGTAAAATGCCTATTTGGCGCAGTACTGCCACCAACAGTTGGGCATGGAATTGCATTCACCTATAATCTGATTGTCATTCTCGGACAAAACGGCAGATGAGTGACAGGACAGGGGCACTTCAGGGGGCCAACTGGATTTCAGATGGGGCCAATGCCCCCGTGGCCCTGCCCCTAGAATCGCCACTGATTCAAGGGGAGATTTTGGAGAGTCATGAGCTGCAGTTATAGACGTGTCTTTGGTAAAAATGTTTCACTTTAGGCTACAGTGCAGGGGACACGTTACCATAGTGCAGGGGACATGTTAGCACAGTCTGGGGGACATGTTAGCGTAGTCCGGGGGACAGTTAGCACAGTGCGAGGGACATGTTACCGCAGTGCGAGGGACACGTTAGCGCAGTGGTTAATCGCGTTTAACTTGGGCCGAAAGGTCCTGAGTTCGAGTCCTTACCACGGGACAAAACACTTCACTCCCATGGTGCCTTTCTCCATCCAGGTGTTGGGTACTGGCAAATTGTCAGGGGAATCTGACTGAATACGGGGGCAGTAACCTGTGATTAACTAGCATCCCATCCAGGTGGAGTAGTAATAGTCCTCGATGGTTCATTTTTCAGAAACTGGAGTTAAGCACCAGCCCGATGAGCCACTTGGCTCGGAACAGACTTCAGTCTGCCGGAGGAAAGGACCAGCATTGGCAAGTACAGCTGTTTTGAAAGTTAAGTCAAAATGTTTGTTTGGAAAAAATACAGGTACAGGCATTGGCCCTTTGGGATTCCAGGTATGTTGTGGACCATGAGCCAAGATATGAGCTGGTAGCAGAACGTTCTGGACTGTAAATTCGCTCAGGCCCTTCACCCCCCGCGCCCCCTGGGCACGTGATGTGGCAGGCCACACGCGTTCTTTCGAATCCCAGAAAAACTGTCAACGGGGAAGGGATGACCTGACAGCGAAGACAGCCTGGGGAGAGAGAAGAGAGTTGAGGAGAAATGATGCATAAATCCTCTGTCCTATATAAAAAAGAAATATTATCTATGTCACAGAAAGGTGGGATGCCCTAAAATGAATGATAACGGGCTCATTAAAAATAACAGTCGGCTGCGTGATGAACGATGGCCTTCCAAAAAGAGCGTGGACTGGCAACCTCTACAAATTAAGAGCACAATGTGATCTGTTAGAGAAATAGCCTCCCCCTCTGCTATTCGCGGTAAAACAGCAAACCCACAATCCCAATTTTTTATGGTTAATAAATGAAGGCCTGTCAGGGCCCTGTGAGCCTTATTTATTTCTGATCGGTTTTAATTATTGGAGTGAGATCTGATTGTGTAGCTGTAAATTCTTAAATTATGAATGGTGATATTTTAAATTGAAAGAATGAAGAAATCGAATTGAGATAAAATGTAAGCCATTTGCCAGTGTAAAATATCACTGTTCACAGATATATACAGAAAGTCAAAAACTTGATGCCTCATTTACAAACATAAAAGCTTAATTTGGTAGCTTAATTTGGTGATTTGTGAGTGTAGTCCAAACCTCAGCCGCCTGGCATACTGAAACTATAAAACCTGACACATGCAGCATCCTGGAGATTAATAGTCCTGATGGTTTTAACTACAACCTAAATGAAGGAACCTTATTTAACAGCAAGAGATCTTGTTGAACTTCCAAGGTCTGATTGAAATGAAATCAGGACTGGCTACCAATGATATACACCGATATGCCAAAACATTATCATTACTTACCGATAAAGTGAATGACACTTACTATCTTGCAACAATGACACAAGTCAAGGTCTGTGAACAGATTTTAGATGGTAAGCGAACAGTTGATTCTTGATGGATGAACAAGAAATGGGATCTGAGCGACTTCAACAAAGGGCAACTTGTTTTGGCCAGGTGACTGAATCGGAGCATATCCAAGCGGCAAGGCTTGCACTGTACTCCCAGTCTACAGTGGTCAATAACTACCAAAGGTGGTCTAAGGAGGAACAAACCACAAACTGGTGACAAGGTGTTGGGCACCCAAGCCTCATCGACGCGTGAGGGCAATGAAGACTATCACATCTGGCCCGAAGCAACAGAAGGGCTTCTGTGGCACAAGTCACACATAATTTAAATGACGATTACCAGAGAAATGTGTCACAACTCTAACTGTGTGTTCTGTGTTCTCTCACACCATGTGGACGGCTGGGTACATGTGCGTGTTCCTCTCGGGAAGCGACAGAACCGGCATGTTCTATGGGGAGAAGAAAAGCTGGTTTTGGGAATGTGATGCTCTTAGAAATGCAGTGCTGGGAAACCTTTTGGTGTGGGCATTCATGTTGACCTCAGTTTGAAGGATCCGTTTTAGAAGCAAGCAGAAGGCCAACAACGTATTAGAAAGGTGGTCATAATGTTTTGGCTCAATAATGTATAACCTGACAGGAATTTCTAATTTTTTGAACTGTTATTATAAGCTCCAGCTGCCTTCCGCAAACAAGCCCTTCATAAGCTGCCCACCGTTCTGAGCCACAGGACCCAACCAGTGAAAATTGACCTGTGGTGGATGACATTAGATCACATCGGAGGGAAAAAGGCGCATCGAAGTTTCGCCCCGCACATTCAAACAAGGCCTTGAAGCTTGGGACCTGAGAACCAGATCAGAATAGACAAAGGCTCTTCGTCAGACAGAAACATAAAGCATGTCGTTGTCAGGTTTTCGTAAATGTTTATCTTCGGCACATACACAGATACCACTCTGAGTCGGCTCCACCGCAGCAGTGATTGGCTGGCGGGCGGAGGGAGGGATAAATGATGCGTGTGGTGCACTTTTGAACTTCTGCGTGTCAGGGCCTCTGTAGGCCAGCAGGAGACGAGTCGGTGAGCTTTTCTCTCTCAGTACTGTAAACAGCGGCATTCCACGTGAGTGAGAGCAACCCAGCGTGGCCCAGACAGGGTCCAGCGTCTTCCAGACCCAAGCTTTTTAAAGGCTAAAGCTGGAGGGGGTGGGGGCACGAGGAAGGAAGACGTGACGATAAAGAGAAGCCTCCACACCAACTGACACAAAAAAAAACTGGCAGCCACTGGTGGAAATCATACCAACATTAGCTAAGCGTCTGATAGCTTTAATTTCTTAGATGTAGACCCCCTAGGTCAGGTGAAAATAGAGATCTTAACCTTGTCATTGGTGCTTGTGTGTTGGCTTTCAGGTTCTAGCTACACAGCAAAAATCCCAGTGTTAATTCAACTCCAGTAGAGTTTATATGAGTCCAACCCATCCATCTTGGACTCAAATGCACTCTATTGGAGTTGAATTAACACTGGGATTTTTGCTGTGTAATGATGTAATGTACATGTGCACCTGTGCTCACACATAAACTCCCACTCATGCTTTCTCTCCTTGAGTTAAATTTCTCATCATTTCCTAAATTCTTCAAATGGAAATTCAAAACTCAAACTGTGCAGAGTCAAATGAAGAGTTTGTTTCCAAAAAGCAATAATTGCCAAAATTACAAAAATTGAAAAAATGCCATAGAGCGATAGCCCTGTGCTTCTTACACGTGGTGCAAGCATCTGTTTTTAGAAATTCATACTATAAGGTGTATTTTTTCAAGGTCAAAGTTTGTGTTTTTTTATAAAATGCAATAGGTGCCAACATAGAAAAAGCTGATTTTCTCAAAATGAGTAAAATGGATATATTGCATTTTGGAAACAAACTCTTCAAATATTCTGTACCATTTTACGTGCCCATGCCCATAGAGCTTTCAGCAATTGTCTCTATATGAACTGCACACGCTACTACAGCCATCATAATGCTATCTCAGTTCAAAGTCCACAGATAAATTTATTTATTCTGGTATGCATGGAGTCGATCCGACCGCTAACTGATCCAAGATATAGTGGAATTCAGGAAATTTAAGAGGAAATGGAACAATCTCAAAATAAAGGGTATACGGAGAAACGGTATTGATAAATTTTATAAAAGAAGGCCGTATGCATTGTATATTAGGTTAGTCTATTTACTTAGCCTGCTGCTCTGATTAAGTTATGCCCGTCGTTTCGCAATTGCTATGTCTCTTCCTTTGTTCATCTAGCCTCATCATATGAGCAAATACTTTATATAGCACCTTCTCATAGATACTCAAAGCACTTTATACTCATATGGGGTGATCTCATCTCATCACCACCAATGTGCAGCACCCATCTAGATGATATGACGGCAGCCATTTTGTGCAAGAATGGTCACCACACATCAGCTGAGGCGGAGAGGGAGAGGACAAATTTTGCGTCGCCAAATTAGATCAGGGGATGATTAGGTGGCAAGTTGGGAATTTAGCCAGGACGCAGGGGACCCCCAACTCTTGTCAAAGAGCATCGTGGGATCTTTAATGACCACAGTGAGTCAGGACCTCGTTTTAAATTCTCATCCGAAAGACGGCGTTTCCTTCAGTACAGTGTCCCCATCACTGCACTGGGGCGTTAGGTACCCACTGTCTCCCATAACCTGCCAGCTCCCAAAATCTGCAGCTGCTTCTCAGTCCACAGATGAATTTGTTGAACACAAAGGCATCATACTTGCATAAAACTTTTACAGCTAAACAACAAGCCCTCGTTGGCCTCCTCCTCATCTGAGATGATTTGTTATTCATGTGGCCAAAAGGCTAATTTTCATCCTCTCCAACTACAGAATACAGAATTGTCCGTAGAGGGTTACGCTCTATATAGCCATGATAATTGGAGAGAAAAATGAGAATACCTGAATTACAATACCCCATCGGCAGGAACATTCAAGAGGCAATGCAAAACCCTCCTGTTAGTGTTTGCTTTTGTTGATTGCAACACACTACCCCACTGATAGTGCTGACTTATTTTTCATATTTTTCAGCACAAAGAACAGCTGCGTTAAGTAGATCGTATGAAGCCCGTACGCAATCCCGATTTGAGTGCCGTTTCGGGAAACACATGTAACAAATTTTTGGAGGTTCGTAGAGTTGTTTAAAAACGCACTTTAACACTAAGATCAATTGTTATCGGGAACTTAAGCACCTGCTAAACTTTCACACAAAGTCTTCCATGATAAACAGCACAATCAATTTCTTATGGTATGGGCTTCACTACAGTCAAAATAATCCATAAATTATGCTATTTTTACTCAAAAACTTGTTGCATAAGCTGAGGTCACTGGGGCTCGCAAAAAGTTTCAGAAATTAGAGCCAATTCTTTCATAATTACTAGAAATAAAGCTGATAAAAAGACGTATGGCTGCATCAGATGAGAACATATTAATAATAGATTAATAAACTGTTATAAGGCATCATTCATGAAACAAACTCAACGCAAGGGTTAAGTTGATGTTAAAAATCGCAGATTAGTGGCAAAAGATCATTTTTGGAGGATTAAGGAAAAGTTTCATCGCTGCAGTAAGTGTCAGTCCTTTCAGCATCTTTAGCAATTCAATAAAGTCAGTTTTTGTAGAAACAGTTGTATTTATTTGAATAAGAAAGTGTTGGTTAAGTCCAGGTCAAATCCTCTAACATCTTCATGTAGGACATTATGTGTTGATGCGGAATTTTGGTGCATTTCACTCACTAAGTATACTGAAAAACCACCACGCTGTGATAAAACATGGACAGCAACCCTTCTTCTGTGTAAGTTGCATAGGTACATCCCAATCGGTTTGCTGGGAATGGTTGACTTCTTCACAACATGGTTTTTTTGTGCTGACATAAATGGTAAAGACATTGAATGATACCAAAGGAAAAGAGCACATCTCATTGACTATTTAACCCACAAACCACACTGGAACAGGACTGGCCAATGTGGTGAGGTCAAGGAAATCAACACAGAATAGGAGGGGGGCAAAACGCAAAGGAAATGTGGATTGCATGTCCAACAGAGGAGAATTTCTTTGCCCTCGAGATGCAGGACATGCAAGAGTACAGCAGATAAAAAGCAATCACCAAAGTGGGTCAAAGCGTTCTCCCAGGCCCAAGTTATGTACCTTTTTCTGGAAGTTTCCCCTGATTTGATAATGTCTGCCATGGCAACAATGCCACAGAATGATAATAAAGGATACCAAAACACTTAGGGGTGGGCACTGTGATCTGGCTTCGTATCCTAGTGGTCCAAAAATGTTGAAGACACCCTCTTGCACATTCTGTGCTTCTGACTTTTTGACATAGGCTGTGGTACCTGTGAAATCGCCTTTGGTCTTAAAGATGCAGGTTTTGAATGCCGAAACCAAAGAAAAGAAAAGTACCATAATGGTTTCCCTGCCGGCGTGCAACAGGGTTAGATATCGGCTCAGCTCATTATGAAAATAAAGCAAAGCAAAAACACAAATCTGAACCAGGACTGTGAAAGAGGAAGATTCTGATACAGAATTTTTTGATCCCTCAGTCAAACATCAAGCTAATAAAAATATTTGTTCCCTCTCTCTAGAGAAGTGGTCACTCAAAAACCCAAATGAGACAATGCCAACCAGTAAAGGTCGTAATACAGGTACCAATGCAAACTGCAGTTTCAGTACAACTTATGCTGATACTGTACACTGTAAACCCTGAGTACAGTGAACTCAAATATTTTTTTGAGTACCTCCAAAAAATTGTGTAGGTGAACTTAATTGCATTCTGTGGAAGGAACTTAAAGAAAATAAGGTAAAAGTCATTTTTTTTTTTTTTTTACATATTTTTAAGGGCTGTGAACACAAGATCATTAAGTTGGCATGCTCAATTTTTTGAGCTAATCGGGTTCCACAAAACATTTGAGCTCACCACACTTGTCAGGGTTTACAGTGTATGTTAGAGACAGACAGCCATTTTGTTGATACAGTACCCAGTGTAAGACGTCCCTTCACACAAGAATGTAAAGTTAAAATACAGATGCCCTCGCGGGAGAGAAATGACAGTAAATTTTGCATATGAGCGATACATATGTTTTGAGAAGCCCTCCATCACAACTCCACTTCTCAAGTAGAAATGTTTTATTTTATTTTTTCCCCTTCAACAAAATAAAGGGCCAAAACTGTACTTTCCTCTGAGACAGCAGCCACCGATAGCCTTCATTCAGATTCCCTGAAAAAAACCATTAAGGTGTTTGCCAAGCAGTTTCTTACTCTTGATATACAGCAGTCGTAATCTTAGTGACAGTACTGTAGCTCACATCAGACGGCTGAGGAGCTAAAAAAACAGGTTAAAAAACTCTTTTTAGAACAAACTGTAATTTTGATATGCAAGTTTTTGACAGACTCAATGCCCTGGTAAAAAATGAAATATGCTGCGTGTTTATAGGGTAAATTGGGCCATCTGAAATGGGAGCCGTTTGTATTTTTCACTCGTCAAAAGACATGAAATATACGACAATATAAAAATAAATAGCTGCCACTGCAATGCATCCCGTTTTATGCACACAAGCCTGCATGTGTAGAATGAAGGAAAAAATACTGTATGTTTTCAAATGTTAATATTCAATGTATTCCACAATAACACATGTTTAATAATAAAAATGAATTGATAATAAAAAAGCATCATATTTTTGCGAGAGAAATATACTCTATGCTCCATAATTTTTGGGTCAAAGGTATATTTTTTCCTTGATTTGATCTGTGTTTGAAATTCAAGGGGGTTTGTAAATAAACTTAAAGTTCTGATTCTCAGCTTTTAATAAAAGTTTGTTTTTACTAAATTATGGCTTCACAATATTGCAACAACAGAATTCTACGTACATAATACAATTTCAGGGCACCATAATGTGGTGGGTGTTTGTGATTAATTAGGGGATGGACAATCAGCCACAACAATCAAACCATCTGCCTAGTATTGCATTGGTCCCCCTCATGCCACAAAAACAGCGTTGTCAAACTGACGTCGCCTTGAATTCCTGGACCCACCAGTTCAAAGCAGAACATTCCCAGTTCATCGCATTTCTTCCATGTGCTTGCTTTCTTCCCACCATCCATCTTGGTGCCATCTCTTCCTCCAGGTAAATGTCTTGCACATACCCAACAGATGCAATAGATGTGAAAGAAAACAGGACTCACTGGACCAGGCATCATTCTTCAGGTCCTGTTCTGATGCTCACGTGCCTATTGTAGGCACTTTCGGCAGTGGACCAGGGTTAGAATGGACACTCTGCTCTGCAGCAACAAAGCTCTTGATGCAGCGGAATGTGATGCACTGTGTTGTGACACATTCCTCGTGCATCATGAACATTCTCTGAGACTTGTACCTCATCGGCCCTTCTGTCGCTTTGGATCAGACGGATGTCCTTAGTCGTTATTGTGCATCACCAAATGACCTGTCACTGATTCATCGTTTGTCCCTCCTTGGACTACTGTCGGTAATACTCAGCATCACTGTCTGCATTTTCTGAATGGAATAATTACAAATATTTATGAACTTAATGAAATATCAATTTCCTACAAATCGAGGTTTCACAGTAAATGAGATCCTGAAATATAATTGTCAGTTAAAGGGGACCTATGATGCTGATCCTTCTTTTGATACATACTAGTAATGCTATAATGTTAGTTGTCCATACTCAACCACTGAAAAGTTTCTAAACATAAGATACAGGGTTTTGCCTTAATCCAAGAATGTGATTTCGTGAACGTGATTTCCTCTCTGAACAGCTCCTCCCGAGATCTTCGCGAGATCTGGGCAAAACCTGACGTCAGGTTGTGCCGTCCAATTAGCACAGACCTAGCCAGAGCCAATCACGGCGCTGGACCTGCCCACACCAGACA